>OZ018337.1:64970530-66215028 GCA_963969495.1 Ceratothoa steindachneri | reverse complement strand
TGTCTTTTGAGGAAGGAATACTAAGGACAGGAAATTCCTGTAGAAGGTGTTGAATATGGGGATCAGTTGATAGAAAACGGACAGAGAGGAGCGAACTTTGCGATGGGAAAAATGAACCCGAAACTGTGAGTGAGGTAGTTCGATCGATAAGCTTACGGTTACGAGAATCAACCAAATGGTCGTGGGCAGAAAGAAAATCGAGACCCAAAATAGGAACGTCAACATCAGCAACAATAAACGTCTATCGAAGAACTCTACGGAGGCTGAGAAACAATTGAAGGATACACCTTCAATAGGTCCTTATATCCGAGGAATTAGCGGCTTTAAGGACAAGATCAGAGGAGAAACAAGCTTTATCGTCCAGAAATATTGGAGCAACACTACATTGAGCACCAGTGAGGTAGTTCGATCGATAAGCTTACGGTTACGAGAATCAACCAAATGGTCGTGGGCAGAAAGAAAATCGAGACCCAAAATAGGAACGTCAACATCAGCAACAATAAACGTCTATCGAAGAACTCTACGGAGGCTGAGAAACAATTGAAGGATACACCTTCAATAGGTCCTTATATCCGAGGAATTAGCGGCTTTAAGGACAAGATCAGTGGAGAAACATGCTTTATCGTCCATAAATATTGGAGCAACACTACATTGAGCACCAGTGAGGTAGTTCGATCGATAAGCTTACGGTTACGAGAATCAACCAAATGGTCGTGGGCAGAAAGAAAATCGAGACCCAAAATAGGAACGTCAACATCAGCAACAATAAACGTCTATCGAAGAACTCTACGGAGGCTGAGAAACAATTGAAGGATACACCTTCAATAGGTCCTTATATCCGAGGAATTAGCGGCTTTAAGGACAAGATCAGAGGAGAAACAAGCTTTATCGTCCAGAAATATTGGAGCAACACTACATTGAGCACCAGTGAGGTAATTCGATCGATAAGCTTACGGTTACGAGAATCAACCAAATGGTCGTGGGCAGAAAGAAAATCGAGACCCAAAATAGGAACGTCAACATCAGCAACAATAAACGTCTATCGAAGAACTCTACGGAGGCTGAGAAACAATTGAAGGATACACCTTCAATAGGTCCTTACATCCGAGGAATTAGCGGCTTTAAGGACAAGATCAGAGGAGAAACAAGCTTTATCGTCCAGAAATATTGGAGCAACACTACATTGAGCACCAGTGAGGTAGTTCGATCGATAAGCTTACGGTTACGAGAATCAACCAAATGGTCGTGGGCAGAAAGAAAATCGAGACCCAAAATAGGAACGTCAACATCAGCAACAATAAACGTCTATCGAAGAACTCTACGGAAGCTGAGAAACAATTGAAGGATACACCTTCAATAGGTCCTTATATCCGAGGAATTAGCGGCTTTAAGGACAAGATCAGAGGAGAAACAAGCTTTAACGTCCAGAAATATTGGAGCAACACTACATTGAGCACCAGTGAGGTAGTTCGATCGATAAGCTTACGGTTACGAGAATCAACCAAATGGTCGTGGGCAGAAAGAAAATCGAGACCCAAAATAGGAACGTCAACATCAGCAACAATAAACGTCTATCGAAGAACTCTACGGAGGCTGAGAAACAATTGAAGGATACACCTTCAATAGGTCCTTATATCCAAGGAATTAGCGGCTTTAAGGACAAGATCAGAGGAGAAACAAGCTTTATCGTCCAGAAATATTGGAGCAACACTACATTGAGCACCAGTGAGGTAATTCGATCGATAAGCTTACGGTTACGAGAATCAACCAAATGGTCGTGGGCAGAAAGAAAATCGAGACCCAAAATAGGAACGTCAACATCAGCAACAATAAACGTCTATCGAAGAACTCTACGGAGGCTGAGAAACAATTGAAGGATACACCTTCAATAGGTCCTTACATCCGAGGAATTAGCGGCTTTAAGGACAAGATCAGAGGAGAAACAAGCTTTATCGTCCAGAAATATTGGAGCAACACTACATTGAGCACCAGTGAGGTAGTTCGATCGATAAGCTTACGGTTACGAGAATCAACCAAATGGTCGTGGGCAGAAAGAAAATCGAGACCCAAAATAGGAACGTCAACATCAGCAACAATAAACGTCTATCGAAGAACTCTACGGAAGCTGAGAAACAATTGAAGGATACACCTTCAATAGGTCCTTATATCCGAGGAATTAGCGGCTTTAAGGACAAGATCAGAGGAGAAACAAGCTTTAACGTCCAGAAATATTGGAGCAACACTACATTGAGCACCAGTGAGGTAGTTCGATCGATAAGCTTACGGTTACGAGAATCAACCAAATGGTCGTGGGCAGAAAGAAAATCGAGACCCAAAATAGGAACGTCAACATCAGCAACAATAAACGTCTATCGAAGAACTCTATGGAGGCTGAGAAACAATTGAAGGATACACCTTCAATAGGTCCTTACATCCGAGGAATTAGCGGCTTTAAGGACAAGATCAGAGGAGAAACAAGCTTTATCGTCCATAAATATTGGAGCAACACTACATTGAGCACCAGTGAGGTAGTTCGATCGATAAGCTTACGGTTACGAGAATCAACCAAATGGTCGTGGGCAGAAAGAAAATCGAGACCCAAAATAGGAACGTCAACATCAGCAACAATAAACGTCTATCGAAGAACTCTACGGAGGCTGAGAAACAATTGAAGGATACACCTTCAATAGGTCCTTATATCCGAGGAATTAGCGGCTTTAAGGACAAGATCAGAGGAGAAACAAGCTTTATCGTCCAGAAATATTGGAGCAACACTACATTGAGCATCAGTGAGGTAGTTCGATCGATAAGCTTACGGTTACGAGAATCAACCAAATGGTCGTGGGCAGAAAGAAAATCGAGACCCAAAATAGGAACGTCAACATCAGCAACAATAAACGTCTATCGAAGAACTCTACGGAGGCTGAGAAACAATTGAAGGATACACCTTCAATAGGTCCTTATATCCGAGGAATTAGCGGCTTTAAGGACAAGATCAGAGGAGAAACAAGCTTTATCGTCCAGAAATATTGGAGCAACACTACATTGAGCACCAGTGAGGTAGTTCGATCGATAAGCTTACGGTTACGAGAATCAACCAAATGGTCGTGGGCAGAAAGAAAATCGAGACCCAAAATAGGAACGTCAACATCAGCAACAATAAACGTCTATCGAAGAACTCTACGGAGGCTGAGAAACAATTGAAGGATACACCTTCAATAGGTCCTTATATCCGAGGAATTAGCGGCTTTAAGGACAAGATCAGAGGAGAAACAAGCTTTATCGTCCATAAATATTGGAGCAACACTACATTGAGCACCAGTGAGGTAGTTCGATCGATAAGCTTACGGTTACGAGAATCAACCAAATGGTCGTGGGCAGAAAGAAAATCGAGACCCAAAATAGGAACGTCAACATCAGCAACAATAAACGTCTATCGAAGAACTCTACGGAGGCTGAGAAACAATTGAAGGATACACCTTCAATAGGTCCTTATATCCGAGGAATTAGCGGCTTTAAGGACAAGATCAGAGGAGAAACAAGCTTTATCGTCCATAAATATTGGAGCAACACTACATTGAGCACCAGTGAGGTAGTTCGATCGATAAGCTTACGGTTACGAGAATCAACCAAATGGTCGTGGGCAGAAAGAAAATCGAGACCCAAAATAGGAACGTCAACATCAGCAACAATAAACGTCTATCGAAGAACTCTACGGAGGCTGAGAAACAATTGAAGGATACACCTTCAATAGGTCCTTATATCCGAGGAATTAGCGGCTTTAAGGACAAGATCAGAGGAGAAACAAGCTTTATCGTCCAGAAATATTGGAGCAACACTACATTGAGCACCAGTGAGGTAGTTCGATCGATAAGCTTACGGTTACGAGAATCAACCAAATGGTCGTGGGCAGAAAGAAAATCGAGACCCAAAATAGGAACGTCAACATCAGCAACAATAAACGTCTATCGAAGAACTCTACGGAGGCTGAGAAACAATTGAAGGATACACCTTCAATAGGTCCTTACATCCGAGGAATTAGCGGCTTTAAGGACAAGATCAGAGGAGAAACAAGCTTTATCGTCCAGAAATATTGGAGCAACACTACATTGAGCACCAGTGAGGTAGTTCGATCGATAAGCTTACGGTTACGAGAATCAACCAAATGGTCGTGGGCGGAAAGAAAATCGAGAACCAAAATAGGAACGTCAACATCAGCAACAATAAACGTCTATCGAAGAACTCTACGGAGGCTGAGAAACAATTGAAGGATACACCTTCAATAGGTCCTTATATCCGAGGAATTAGCGGCTTTAAGGACAAGATCAGAGGAGAAACAAGCTTTATCGTCCAGAAATATTGGAGCAACACTACATTGAGCACCAGTGAGGTAGTTCGATCGATAAGCTTACAGTTACGAGAATCAACCAAATGGTCGTGGGCAGAAAGAAAATCGAGACCCAAAATAGGAACGTCAACATCAGCAACAATAAACGTCTATCGAAGAACTCTACGGAGGCTGAGAAACAATTAAGGATACACCTTCAATAGGTCCTTATATCCGAGGAATTAGCGGCTTTAAGGACAAGATCAGAGAAGAAACAAGCTTTATCGTCCAGAAATATTGGAGCAACACTACATGGAGCACCAGTGAGGTAGTTCGATCGATAAGCTTACGGTTACGAGAATCAACCAAATGGTCGTGGGCAGAAAGAAAATCGAGACCCAAAATAGGAACGTCAACATCAGCAACAATAAACGTCTATCGAAGAACTCTACGGAGGCTGAGAAACAATTGAAGGATACACCTTCAATAGGTCCTTATATCCGAGGAATTAGCGGCTTTAAGGACAAGATCAGAGGAGAAACAAGCTTTATCGTCCATAAATATTGGAGCAACACTACATTGAGCACCAGTGAGGTAGTTCGATCGATAAGCTTACGGTTACGAGAATCAACCAAATGGTCGTGGGCAGAAAGAAAATCGAGACCCAAAATAGGAACGTCAACATCAGCAACAATAAACGTCTATCGAAGAACTCTACGGAGGCTGAGAAACAATTGAAGGATACACCTTCAATAGGTCCTTACATCCGAGGAATTAGCGGCTTTAAGGACAAGATCAGAGGAGAAACAAGCTTTATCGTCCAGAAATATTGGAGCAACACTACATTGAGCACCAGTGAGGTAGTTCGATCGATAAGCTTACGGTTACGAGAATCAACCAAATGGTCGTGGGCAGAAAGAAAATCGAGACCCAAAATAGGAACGTCAACATCAGCAACAATAAACGTCTATCGAAGAACTCTACGGAGGCTGAGAAACAATTGAAGGATACACCTTCAATAGGTCCTTATATCCGAGGAATTAGCGGCTTTAAGGACAAGATCAGAGGAGAAACAAGCTTTATCGTCCAGAAATATTGGAGCAACACTACATTGAGCACCAGTGAGGTAGTTCGATCGATAAGCTTACGGTTACGAGAATCAACCAAATGGTCGTGGGCAGAAAGAAAATCGAGAACCAAAATAGGAACGTCAACATCAGCAACAATAAACGTCTATCGAAGAACTCTACGGAGGCTGAGAAACAATTGAAGGATACACCTTCAATAGGTCCTTACATCCGAGGAATTAGCGGCTTTAAGGACAAGATCAGAGGAGAAACAAGCTTTATCGTCCAGAAATATTGGAGCAACACTACATTGAGCACCAGTGAGGTAGTTCGATCGATAAGCTTACGGTTACGAGAATCAACCAAATGGTCGTGGGCAGAAAGAAAATCGAGACCCAAAATAGGAACGTCAACATCAGCAACAATAAACGTCTATCGAAGAACTCTACGGAAGCTGAGAAACAATTGAAGGATACACCTTGAATAGGTCCTTATATCCGAGGAATTAGCGGCTTTAAGGACAAGATCAGAGGAGAAACAAGCTTTAACGTCCAGAAATATTGGAGCAACACTACATTGAGCACCAGTGAGGTAGTTCGATCGATAAGCTTACGGTTACGAGAATCAACCAAATGGTCGTGGGCAGAAAGAAAATCGAGACCCAAAATAGGAACGTCAACATCAGCAACAATAAACGTCTATCGAAGAACTCTACGGATGCTGAGAAACAATTGAAGGATACACCTTCAATAGGTCCTTACATCCGAGGAATTAGCGGCTTTAAGGACAAGATCAGAGGAGAAACAAGCTTTATCGTCCAGAAATATTGGAGCAACACTACATTGAGCACCAGTGAGGTAGTTCGATCGATAAGCTTACGGTTACGAGAATCAACCAAATGGTCGTGGGCAGAAAGAAAATCGAGAACCAAAATAGGAACGTCAACATCAGCAACAATAAACGTCTATCAAGAGAACTCTACGGAGGCTGAGAAACAATTGAAGAATACACCTTCAATAGGTCCTTATATCCGAGGAATTAGCGGCTTTAAGGACAAGATCAGAGGAGAAACAAGCTTTATCGTCCAGAAATATTGGAGCAACACTACATTGAGCACCAGTGAGGTAGTTCGATCGATAAGCTTACGGTTACGAGAATCAACCAAATGGTCGTGGGCAGAAAGAAAATCGAGACCCAAAATAGGAACGTCAACATCAGCAACAATAAACGTCTATCGAAGAACTCTACGGAGGCTGAGAAACAATTGAAGGATACACCTTCAATAGGTCCTTATATCCGAGGAATTAGCGGCTTTAAGGACAAGATCAGAGGAGAAACAAGCTTTATCGTCCATAAATATTGGAGCAACACTACATTGAGCACCAGTGAGGTAGTTCGATCGATAAGCTTACGGTTACGAGAATCAACCAAATGGTCGTGGGCAGAAAGAAAATCGAGACCCAAAATAGGAACGTCAACATCAGCAACAATAAACGTCTATCGAAGAACTCTACGGAGGCTGAGAAACAATTGAAGGATACAACTTCAATAGGTCCTTACAACCGAGGAATTAGCGGCTTTAAGGACAAGATCAGAGGAGAAACAAGCTTTATCGTCCAGAAATATTGGAGCAACACTACATTGAGCACCAGTGAGGTAGTTCGATCGATAAGCTTACGGTTACGAGAATCAACCAAATGGTCGTGGGCAGAAAGAAAATCGAGACCCAAAATAGGAACGTCAACATCAGCAACAATAAACGTCTATCGAAGAACTCTACGGAGGCTGAGAAACAATTGAAGGATACACCTTCAATAGGTCCTTATATCCGAGGAATTAGCGGCTTTAAGGACAAGATCAGAGGAGAAACAAGCTTTATCGTCCAGAAATATTGGAGCAACACTACATTGAGCACCAGTGAGGTAGTTCGATCGATAAGCTTACGGTTACGAGAATCAACCAAATGGTCGTGGGCAGAAAGAAAATCGAGACCCAAAATATGAACGTCAACATCAGCAACAATAAACGTCTATCGAAGAACTCTACGGAAGCTGAGAAACAATTGAAGGATACACCTTCAATAGGTCCTTATATCCGAGGAATTAGCGGCTTTAAGGACAAGATCAGAGGAGAAACAAGCTTTATCGTCCATAAATATTGGAGCAACACTACATTGAGCACCAGTGAGGTAGTTCGATCGATAAGCTTACGGTTACAAGAATCAACCAAATGGTCGTGGGCAGAAAGAAAATCGAGACCCAAAATAGGCACGTCAACATCAGCAACAATAAACGTCTATCGAAGAACTCTACGGAGGCTGAGAAACAATTGAAGGATACACCTTCAATAGGTCCTTATATCCGAGGAATTAGCGGCTTTAAGGACAAGATCAGAGGAGAAACAAGCTTTATCGTCCATAAATATTGGAGCAACACTACATTGAGCACCAGTGAGGTAGTTCGATCGATAAGCTTACGGTTACGAGAATCAACCAAATGGTCGTGGGCAGAAAGAAAATCGAGACCCAAAATAGGAACGTCAACATCAGCAACAATAAACGTCTATCGAAGAACTCTACGGAGGCTGAGAAACAATTGAAGGATACACCTTCAATAGGTCCTTATATCCGAGGAATTAGCGGCTTTAAGGACAAGATCAGAGGAGAAACAAGCTTTATCGTCCATAAATATTGGAGCAACACTACATTGAGCACCAGTGAGGTAGTTCGATCGATAAGCTTACGGTTACGAGAATCAACCAAATGGTCGTGGGCAGAAAGAAAATCGAGAACCAAAATAGGAACGTCAACATCAGCAACAATAAACGTCTATCGAAGAACTCTACGGAGACTGAGAAACAATTGAAGGATACACCTTCAATAGGTCCTTATATCCGAGGAATTAGCGGCTTTAAGGACAAGATCAGAGGAGAAACAAGCTTTATCGTCCAGAAATATTGGAGCAACACTACATTGAGCACCAGTGAGGTAGTTCGATCGATAAGCTTACGGTTACGAGAATCAACCAAATGGTCGTGGGCAGAAAGAAAATCGAGACCCAAAATAGGAACGTCAACATCAGCAACAATAAACGTCTATCGAAGAACTCTACGGAGGCTGAGAAACAATTGAAGGATACACCTTCAATAGGTCCTTATATCCGAGGAATTAGCGGCTTTAAGGACAAGATCAGAGGAGAAACAAGCTTTATCGTCCAGAAATATTGGAGCAACACTACATTGAGCACCAGTGAGGTAGTTCGATCGATAAGCTTACGGTTACGAGAATCAACCAAATGGTCGTGGGCAGAAAGAAAATCGAGACCCAAAATAGGAACGTCAACATCAGCAACAATAAACGTCTATCGAAGAACTCTACGGAGGCTGAGAAACAATTGAAGGATACACCTTCAATAGGTCCTTACATCCGAGGAATTAGCGGCTTTAAGGACAAGATCAGAGGAGAAACAAGCTTTATCGTCCAGAAATATTGGAGCAACACTACATTGAGTACCAGTGAGGTAGTTCGATCGATAAGCTTACGGTTACGAGAATCAACCAAATGGTCGTGGGCAGAAAGAAAATCGAGACCCAAAATAGGAACGTCAACATCAGCAACAATAAACGTCTATCGAAGAACTCTACGGAGGCTGAGAAACAATTGAAGGATACACCTTCAATAGGTCCTTACATCCGAGGAATTAGCGGCTTTAAGGACAAGATCAGAGGAGAAACAAGCTTTATCGTCCAGAAATATTGGAGCAACACTACATTGAGCACCAGTGAGGTAGTTCGATCGATAAGCTTACGGTTACGAGAATCAACCAAATGGTCGTGGGCAGAAAGAAAATCGAGAACCAAAATAGGAACGTCAACATCAGCAACAATAAACGTCTATCAAGAGAACTCTACGGAGGCTGAGAAACAATTGAAGGATACACCTTCAATAGGTCCTTATATCCGAGGAATTAGCGGCTTTAAGGACAAGATCAGAGGAGAAACAAGCTTTATCGTCCAGAAATATTGGAGCAACACTACATTGAGCACCAGTGAGGTAGTTCGATCGATAAGCTTACGGTTACGAGAATCAACCAAATGGTCGTGGGCAGAAAGAAAATCGAGACCCAAAATAGGAACGTCAACATCAGCAACAATAAACGTTTATCGAAGAACTCTACGGAGGCTGAGAAACAATTGAAGGATACACCTTCAATAGGTCCTTACATCCGAGGAATTAGCGGCTTTAAGGACAAGATCAGAGGAGAAACAAGCTTTATCGTCCATAAATATTGGAGCAACACTACATTGAGCACCAGTGAGGTAGTTCGATCGATAAGCTTACGGTTACGAGAATCAACCAAATGGTCGTGGGCAGAAAGAAAATCGAGACCCAAAATAGGAACGTCAACATCAGCAACAATAAACGTCTATCGAAGAACTCTACGGAGGCTGAGAAACAATTGAAGGATACAACTTCAATAGGTCCTTACATCCGAGGAATTAGCGGCTTTAAGGACAAGATCAGAGGAGAAACAAGCTTTATCGTCCAGAAATATTGGAGCAACACTACATTGAGCACCAGTGAGGTAGTTCGATCGATAAGCTTACGGTTACGAGAATCAACCAAATGGTCGTGGGCAGAAAGAAAATCGAGACCCAAAATAGGAACGTCAACATCAGCAACAATAAACGTCTATCGAAGAACTCTACGGAGGCTGAGAAACAATTGAAGGATACACCTTCAATAGGTCCTTATATCCGAGGAATTAGCGGCTTTAAGGACAAGATCAGAGGAGAAACAAGCTTTATCGTCCAGAAATATTGGAGCAACACTACATTGAGCACCAGTGAGGTAGTTCGATCGATAAGCTTACGGTTACGAGAATCAACCAAATGGTCGTGGGCAGAAAGAAAATCGAGACCCAAAATAGGAACGTCAACATCAGCAACAATAAACGTCTATCGAAGAACTCTACGGAAGCTGAGAAACAATTGAAGGATACACCTTCAATAGGTCCTTATATCCGAGGAATTAGCGGCTTTAAGGACAAGATCAGAGGAGAAACAAGCTTTATCGTCCATAAATATTGGAGCAACACTACATTGAGCACCAGTGAGGTAGTTCGATCGATAAGCTTACGGTTACGAGAATCAACCAAATGGTCGTGGGCAGAAAGAAAATCGAGACCCAAAATAGGAACGTCAACATCAGCAACAATAAACGTCTATCGAAGAACTCTACGGAGGCTGAGAAACAATTGAAGGATACACCTTCAATAGGTCCTTATATCCGAGGAATTAGCGGCTTTAAGGACAAGATCAGAGGAGAAACAAGCTTTATCGTCCAGAAATATTGGAGCAACACTACATTGAGCACCAGTGAGGTAGTTCGATCGATAAGCTTACGGTTACGAGAATCAACCAAATGGTCGTGGGCAGAAAGAAAATCGAGACCCAAAATAGGAACGTCAACATCAGCAACAATAAACGTCTATCGAAGAACTCTACGGAGGCTGAGAAACAATTGAAGGATACACCTTCAATAGGTCCTTACATCCGAGGAATTAGCGGCTTTAAGGACAAGATCAGAGGAGAAACAAGCTTTATCGTCCAGAAATATTGGAGCAACACTACATTGAGCACCAGTGAGGTAGTTCGATCAATAAGCTTACGGTTACGAGAATCAACCAAATGGTCGTGGGCAGAAAGAAAATCGAGAACCAAAATAGGAACGTCAACATCAGCAACAATAAACGTCTATCGAAGAACTCTACGGAGGCTGAGAAACAATTGAAGGATACACCTTCAATAGGTCCTTATATCCGAGGAATTAGCGGCTTTAAGGACAAGATCAGAGGAGAAACAAGCTTTATCGTCCAGAAATATTGGAGCAACACTACATTGAGCACCAGTGAGGTAGTTCGATCGATAAGCTTACGGTTACGAGAATCAACCAAATGGTCGTGGGCAGAAAGATAATCGAGACCCAAAATAGGAACGTCAACATCAGCAACAATAAACGTCTATCGAAGAACTCTACGGAGGCTGAGAAACAATTGAAGGATACACCTTCAATAGGTCCTTATATCCGAGGAATTAGCGGCTTTAAGGACAAGATCAGAGGAGAAACAAGCTTTATCGTCCAGAAATATTGGAGCAACACTACATTGAGCACCAGTGAGGTAGTTCGATCGATAAGCTTACGGTTACGAGAATCAACCAAATGGTCGTGGGCAGAAAGAAAATCGAGACCCAAAATAGGAACGTCAACATCAGCAACAATAAACGTCTATCGAAGAACTCTACGGAGGCTGAGAAACAATTGAAGGATACACCTTCAATAGGTCCTTACATCCGAGGAATTAGCGGCTTTAAGGACAAGATCAGAGGAGAAACAAGCTTTATCGTCCAGAAATATTGGAGCAACACTACATTGAGCACCAGTGAGGTAGTTCGATCGATAAGCTTACGGTTACGAGAATCAACCAAATGGTCGTGGGCAGAAAGATAATCGAGACCCAAAATAGGAACGTCAACATCAGCAACAATAAACGTCTATCGAAGAACTCTACGGAGGCTGAGAAACAATTGAAGGATACACCTTCAATAGGTCCTTACATCCGAGGAATTAGCGGCTTTAAGGACAAGATCAGAGGAGAAATAAGCTTTATCGTCCAGAAATATTGGAGCAACACTACATTGAGCACCAGTGAGGTAGTTCGATCGATAAGCTTACGGTTACGAGAATCAACCAAATGGTCGTGGGCAGAAAGAAAATCGAGACCCAAAATAGGAACGTCAACATCAGCAACAATAAACGTCTATCGAAGAACTCTACGGAGGCTGAGAAACAATTGAAGGATACACCTTCAATAGGTCCTTATATCCGAGGAATTAGCGGCTTTAAGGACAAGATCAGAGGAGAAACAAGCTTTATCGTCCAGAAATATTGGAGCAACACTACATTGAGCACCAGTGAGGTAGTTCGATCGATAAGCTTACGGTTACGAGAATCAACCAAATGGTCGTGGGCAGAAAGAAAATCGAGACCCAAAATAGGAACGTCAACATCAGCAACAATAAACGTCTATCGAAGAACTCTACGGAAGCTGAGAAACAATTGAAGGATACACCATCAATAGGTCCTTATATCCGAGGAATTAGCGGCTTTAAGGACAAGATCAGAGGAGAAACAAGCTTTATCGTCCATAAATATTGGAGCAACACTACATTGAGCACCAGTGAGGTAGTTCGATCGATAAGCTTACGGTTACGAGAATCAACCAAATGGTCGTGGGCAGAAAGAAAATCGAGACCCAAAATAGGAACGTCAACATCAGCAACAATAAACGTCTATCGAAGAACTCTACGGAGGCTGAGAAACAATTGAAGGATACACCTTCAATAGGTCCTTATATCCGAGGAATTAGCGGCTTTAAGGACAAGATCAGAGGAGAAACAAGCTTTATCGTCCAGAAATATTGGAGCAACACTACATTGAGCACCAGTGAGGTAGTTCGATCGATAAGCTTACGGTTACGAGAATCAACCAAATGGTCGTGGGCAGAAAGATAATCGAGACCCAAAATAGGAACGTCAACATCAGCAACAATAAACGTCTATCGAAGAACTCTACGGAGGCTGAGAAACAATTGAAGGATACACCTTCAATAGGTCCTTACATCCGAGGAATTAGCGGCTTTAAGGACAAGATCAGAGGAGAAACAAGCTTTATCGTCCAGAAATATTGGAGCAACACTACATTGAGCACCAGTGAGGTAGTTCGATCGATAAGCTTACGGTTACGAGAATCAACCAAATGGTCGTGGGCAGAAAGATAATCGAGACCCAAAATAGGAACGTCAACATCAGCAACAATAAACGTCTATCGAAGAACTCTACGGAGGCTGAGAAACAATTGAAGGATACACCTTCAATAGGTCCTTACATCCGAGGAATTAGCGGCTTTAAGGACAAGATCAGAGGAGAAACAAGCTTTATCGTCCAGAAATATTGGAGCAACACTACATTGAGCACCAGTGAGGTAGTTCGATCGATAAGCTTACGGTTACGAGAATCAACCAAATGGTCGTGGGCAGAAAGAAAATCGAGACCCAAAATAGGAACGTCAACATCAGCAACAATAAACGTCTATCGAAGAACTCTACGGAGGCTGAGAAACAATTGAAGGATACACCTTCAATAGGTCCTTATATCCGAGGAATTAGCGGCTTTAAGGACAAGATCAGAGGAGAAACAAGCTTTATCGTCCAGAAATATTGGAGCAACACTACATTGAGCACCAGTGAGGTAGTTCGATCGATAAGCTTACGGTTACGAGAATCAACCAAATGGTCGTGGGCAGAAAGAAAATCGAGACCCAAAATAGGAACGTCAACATCAGCAACAATAAACGTCTATCGAAGAACTCTACGGAGGCTGAGAAACAATTGAAGGATACACCTTCAATAGGTCCTTATATCCGAGGAATTAGCGGCTTTAAGGACAAGATCAGAGGAGAAACAAGCTTTATCGTCCATAAATATTGGAGCAACACTACATTGTGCACCAGTGAGGTAGTTCGATCGATAAGCTTACGGTTACGAGAATCAACCAAATGGTCGTGGGCAGAAAGAAAATCGAGACCCAAAATAGGAACGTCAACATCAGCAACAATAAACGTCTATCGAAGAACTCTACGGAGGCTGAGAAACAATTGAAGGATACAACTTCAATAGGTCCTTACATCCGAGGAATTAGCGGCTTTAAGGACAAGATCAGAGGAGAAACAAGCTTTATCGTCCAGAAATATTGGAGCAACACTACATTGAGCACCAGTGAGGTAGTTCGATCGATAAGCTTACGGTTACGAGAATCAACCAAATGGTCGTGGGCAGAAAGAAAATCGAGACCCAAAATAGGAACGTCAACATCAGCAACAATAAACGTCTATCGAAGAACTCTACGGAGGCTGAGAAACAATTGAAGGATACACCTTCAATAGGTCCTTATATCCGAGGAATTAGCGGCTTTAAGGACAAGATCAGAGGAGAAACAAGCTTTATCGTCCAGAAATATTGGAGCAACACTACATTGAGCACCAGTGAGGTAGTTCGATCGATAAGCTTACGGTTACGAGAATCAACCAAATGGTCGTGGGCAGAAAGAAAATCGAGACCCAAAATAGGAACGTCAACATCAGCAACAATAAACGTCTATCGAAGAACTCTACGGAAGCTGAGAAACAATTGAAGGATACACCATCAATAGGTCCTTATATCCGAGGAATTAGCGGCTTTAAGGACAAGATCAGAGGAGAAACAAGCTTTATCGTCCATAAATATTGGAGCAACACTACATTGAGCACCAGTGAGGTAGTTCGATCGATAAGCTTACGGTTACGAGAATCAACCAAATGGTCGTGGGCAGAAAGAAAATCGAGACCCAAAATAGGAACGTCAACATCAGCAACAATAAACGTCTATCGAAGAACTCTACGGAGGCTGAGAAACAATTGAAGGATACACCTTCAATAGGTCCTTATATCCGAGGAATTAGCGGCTTTAAGGACAAGATCAGAGGAGAAACAAGCTTTATCGTCCAGAAATATTGGAGCAACACTACATTGAGCACCAGTGAGGTAGTTCGATCGATAAGCTTACGGTTACGAGAATCAACCAAATGGTCGTGGGCAGAAAGATAATCGAGACCCAAAATAGGAACGTCAACATCAGCAACAATAAACGTCTATCGAAGAACTCTACGGAGGCTGAGAAACAATTGAAGGATACACCTTCAATAGGTCCTTACATCCGAGGAATTAGCGGCTTTAAGGACAAGATCAGAGGAGAAACAAGCTTTATCGTCCAGAAATATTGGAGCAACACTACATTGAGCACCAGTGAGGTAGTTCGATCGATAAGCTTACGGTTACGAGAATCAACCAAATAATCGTGGGCAGAAAGAAAATCGAGAACCAAAATAGGAACGTCAACATCAGCAACAATAAACGTCTATCGAAGAACTCTACGGAGGCTGAGAAACAATTGAAGGATACACCTTCAATAGGTCCTTATATCCGAGGAATTAGCGGCTTTAAGGACAAGATCAGAGGAGAAACAAGCTTTATCGTCCAGAAATATTGGAGCAACACTACATTGAGCACCAGTGAGGTAGTTCGATCGATAAGCTTACGGTTACGAGAATCAACCAAATGGTCGTGGGCAGAAAGAAAATCGAGACCCAAAATAGGAACGTCAACATCAGCAACAATAAACGTCTATCGAAGAACTCTACGGAGGCTGAGAAACAATTGAAGGATACACCTTCAATAGGTCCTTATATCCGAGGAATTAGCGGCTTTAAGGACAAGATCAGAGGAGAAACAAGCTTTATCGTCCAGAAATATTGGAGCAACACTACATTGAGCACCAGTGAGGTAGTTCGATCGATAAGCTTACGGTTACGAGAATCAACCAAATGGTCGTGGGCAGAAAGAAAATCGAGACCCAAAATAGGAACGTCAACATCAGCAACAATAAACGTCTATCGAAGAACTCTACGGAGGCTGAGAAACAATTGAAGGATACACCTTCAATAGGTCCTTACATCCGAGGAATTAGCGGCTTTAAGGACAAGATCAGAGGAGAAACAAGCTTTATCGTCCAGAAATATTGGAGCAACACTACATTGAGCACCAGTGAGGTAGTTCGATCGATAAGCTTACGGTTACGAGAATCAACCAAATGGTCGTGGGCAGAAAGAAAATCGAGAACCAAAATAGGAACGTCAACATCAGCAACAATAAACGTCTATCGAAGAACTCTACGGAGGCTGAGAAACAATTGAAGGATACACCTTCAATAGGTCCTTATATCCGAGGAATTAGCGGCTTTAAGGACAAGATCAGAGGAGAAACAAGCTTTATCGTCCAGAAATATTGGAGCAACACTACATTGAGCACCAGTGAGGTAGTTCGATCGATAAGCTTACGGTTACGAGAATCAACCAAATGGTCGTGGGCAGAAAGAAAATCGAGAACCAAAATAGGAACGTCAACATCAGCAACAATAAACGTCTATCAAGAGAACTCTACGGAGGCTGAGAAACAATTGAAGGATACACCTTCAATAGGTCCTTATATCCGAGGAATTAGCGGCTTTAAGGACAAGATCAGAGGAGAAACAAGCTTTATCGTCCAGAAATATTGGAGCAACACTACATTGAGCACCAGTGAGGTAGTTCGATCGATAAGCTTACGGTTACGAGAATCAACCAAATGGTCGTGGGCAGAAAGAAAATCGAGACCCAAAATAGGAACGTCAACATCAGCAACAATAAACGTCTATCGAAGAACTCTACGGAGGCTGAGAAACAATTGAAGGATACACCTTCAATAGGTCCTTATATCCGAGGAATTAGCGGCTTTAAGGACAAGATCAGAGGAGAAACAAGCTTTATCGTCCATAAATATTGGAGCAACACTACATTGTGCACCAGTGAGGTAGTTCGATCGATAAGCTTACGGTTACGAGAATCAACCAAATGGTCGTGGGCAGAAAGAAAATCGAGACCCAAAATAGGAACGTCAACATCAGCAACAATAAACGTCTATCGAAGAACTCTACGGAGGCTGAGAAACAATTGAAGGATACAACTTCAATAGGTCCTTACATCCGAGGAATTAGCGGCTTTAAGGACAAGATCAGAGGAGAAACAAGCTTTATCGTCCAGAAATATTGGAGCAACACTACATTGAGCACCAGTGAGGTAGTTCGATCGATAAGCTTACGGTTACGAGAATCAACCAAATGGTCGTGGGCAGAAAGAAAATCGAGACCCAAAATAGGAACGTCAACATCAGCAACAATAAACGTCTATCGAAGAACTCTACGGAGGCTGAGAAACAATTGAAGGATACACCTTCAATAGGTCCTTATATCCGAGGAATTAGCGGCTTTAAGGACAAGATCAGAGGAGAAACAAGCTTTATCGTCCAGAAATATTGGAGCAACACTACATTGAGCACCAGTGAGGTAGTTCGATCGATAAGCTTACGGTTACGAGAATCAACCAAATGGTCGTGGGCAGAAAGAAAATCGAGACCCAAAATAGGAACGTCAACATCAGCAACAATAAACGTCTATCGAAGAACTCTACGGAAGCTGAGAAACAATTGAAGGATACACCATCAATAGGTCCTTATATCCGAGGAATTAGCGGCTTTAAGGACAAGATCAGAGGAGAAACAAGCTTTATCGTCCATAAATATTGGAGCAACACTACATTGAGCACCAGTGAGGTAGTTCGATCGATAAGCTTACGGTTACGAGAATCAACCAAATGGTCGTGGGCAGAAAGAAAATCGAGACCCAAAATAGGAACGTCAACATCAGCAACAATAAACGTCTATCGAAGAACTCTACGGAGGCTGAGAAACAATTGAAGGATACACCTTCAATAGGTCCTTATATCCGAGGAATTAGCGGCTTTAAGGACAAGATCAGAGGAGAAACAAGCTTTATCGTCCAGAAATATTGGAGCAACACTACATTGAGCACCAGTGAGGTAGTTCGATCGATAAGCTTACGGTTACGAGAATCAACCAAATGGTCGTGGGCAGAAAGATAATCGAGACCCAAAATAGGAACGTCAACATCAGCAACAATAAACGTCTATCGAAGAACTCTACGGAGGCTGAGAAACAATTGAAGGATACACCTTCAATAGGTCCTTACATCCGAGGAATTAGCGGCTTTAAGGACAAGATCAGAGGAGAAACAAGCTTTATCGTCCAGAAATATTGGAGCAACACTACATTGAGCACCAGTGAGGTAGTTCGATCGATAAGCTTACGGTTACGAGAATCAACCAAATGGTCGTGGGCAGAAAGAAAATCGAGACCCAAAATAGGAACGTCAACATCAGCAACAATAAACGTCTATCGAAGAACTCTACGGAGGCTGAGAAACAATTGAAGGATACACCTTCAATAGGTCCTTATATCCGAGGAATTAGCGGCTTTAAGGACAAGATCAGAGGAGAAACAAGCTTTATCGTCCAGAAATATTGGAGCAACACTACATTGAGCACCAGTGAGGTAGTTCGATCGATAAGCTTACGGTTACGAGAATCAACCAAATGGTCGTGGGCAGAAAGAAAATCGAGACCCAAAATAGGAACGTCAACATCAGCAACAATAAACGTCTATCGAAGAACTCTACGGAAGCTGAGAAACAATTGAAGGATACACCATCAATAGGTCCTTATATCCGAGGAATTAGCGGCTTTAAGGACAAGATCAGAGGAGAAACAAGCTTTATCGTCCAGAAATATTGGAGCAACACTACATTGAGCACCAGTGAGGTAGTTCGATCGATAAGCTTACGGTTACGAGAATCAACCAAATGGTCGTGGGCAGAAAGAAAATCGAGACCCAAAATAGGAACGTCAACATCAGCAACAATAAACGTCTATCGAAGAACTCTACGGAGGCTGAGAAACAATTGAAGGATACACCTTCAATAGGTCCTTATATCCGAGGAATTAGCGGCTTTAAGGACAAGATCAGAGGAGAAACAAGCTTTATCGTCCAGAAATATTGGAGCAACACTACATTGAGCACCAGTGAGGTAGTTCGATCGATAAGCTTACGGTTACGAGAATCAACCAAATGGTCGTGGGCAGAAAGATAATCGAGACCCAAAATAGGAACGTCAACATCAGCAACAATAAACGTCTATCGAAGAACTCTACGGAGGCTGAGAAACAATTGAAGGATACACCTTCAATAGGTCCTTACATCCGAGGAATTAGCGGCTTTAAGGACAAGATCAGAGGAGAAACAAGCTTTATCGTCCAGAAATATTGGAGCAACACTACATTGAGCACCAGTGAGGTAGTTCGATCGATAAGCTTACGGTTACGAGAATCAACCAAATGGTCGTGGGCAGAAAGAAAATCGAGAACCAAAATAGGAACGTCAACATCAGCAACAATAAACGTCTATCGAAGAACTCTACGGAGGCTGAGAAACAATTGAAGGATACACCTTCAATAGGTCCTTATATCCGAGGAATTAGCGGCTTTAAGGACAAGATCCGAGGAGAAACAAGCTTTATCGTCCAGAAATATTGGAGCAACACTACATTGAGCACCAGTGAGGTAGTTTGATCGATAAGCTTACGGTTACGAGAATCAACCAAATGGTCGTGGGCAGAAAGAAAATCGAGACCCAAAATAGGAACGTCAACATCAGCAACAATAAACGTCTATCGAAGAACTCTACGGAGGCTGAGAAACAATTGAAGGATACACCTTCAATAGGTCCTTATATCCGAGGAATTAGCGGCTTTAAGGACAAGATCAGAGGAGAAACAAGCTTTATCGTCCAGAAATATTGGAGCAACACTACATTGAGCACCAGTGAGGTAGTTCGATCGATAAGCTTACGGTTACGAGAATCAACCAAATGGTCGTGGGCAGAAAGAAAATCGAGACCCAAAATAGGAACGTCAACATCAGCAACAATAAACGTCTATCGAAGAACTCTACGGAGGCTGAAAAACAATTGAAGGATACACCTTCAATAGGTCCTTATATCCGAGGAATTAGCGGCTTTAAGGGCAAGATCAGAGGAGAAACAAGCTTTATCGTCCAGAAATATTGGAGCAACACTACATTGAGCACCAGTGAGGTAGTTCGATCGATAAGCTTACGGTTACGAGAATCAACCAAATGGTCGTGGGCAGAAAGAAAATCGAGACCCAAAATAGGAACGTCAACATCAGCAACAATAAACGTCTATCGAAGAACTCTACGGAGGCTGAGAAACAATTGAAGGATACACCTTCAATAGGTCCTTATATCCGAGGAATTAGCGGCTTTAAAGACAAGATCAGAGGAGAAACAAGCTTTATCGTCCAGAAATATTGGAGCAACACTACATTGAGCACCAGTGAGGTAGTTCGATCGATAAGCTTACGGTTACGAGAATCAACCAAATGGTCGTGGGCAGAAAGAAAATCGAGACCCAAAATAGGAACGTCAACATCAGCAACAATAAACGTCTATCGAAGAACTCTACGGAGGCTGAGAAACAATTGAAGGATACACCTTCAATAGGTCCTTATATCCGAGGAATTAGCGGCTTTAAGGACAAGATCAGAGGAGAAACAAGCTTTATCGTCCAGAAATATTGGAGCAACACTACATTGAGCACCAGTGAGGTAGTTCGATCGATAAGCTTACGGTTACGAGAATCAACCAAATGGTCGTGGGCAGAAAGAAAATCGAGACCCAAAATAGGAACGTCAACATCAGCAACAATAAACGTCTATCGAAGAACTCTACGGAGGCTGAGAAACAATTAAGGATACACCTTCAATAGGTCCTTATATCCGAGGAATTAGCGGCTTTAAGGACAAGATCAGAGGAGAAACAAGCTTTATCGTCCAGAAATATTGGAGCAACACTACATTGAGCACCAGTGAGGTAGTTCGATCGATAAGCTTACGGTTACGAGAATCAACCAAATGGTCGTGGGCAGAAAGAAAATCGAGACCCAAAATAGGAACGTCAACATCAGCAACAATAAACGTCTATCGAAGAACTCTACGGAGGCTGAGAAACAATTGAAGGATACACCTTCAATAGGTCCTTATATCCGAGGAATTAGCGGCTTTAAGGACAAGATCAGAGGAGAAACAAGCTTTATCGTCCAGAAATATTGGAGCAACACTACATTGAGCACCAGTGAGGTAGTTCGATCGATAAGCTTACGGTTACGAGAATCAACCAAATGGTCGTGGGCAGAAAGAAAATCGAGACCCAAAATAGGAACGTCAACATCAGCAACAATAAACGTCTATCGAAGAACTCTACGGAGGCTGAGAAACAATTGAAGGATACACCTTCAATAGGTCCTTATATCCGAGGAATTAGCGGCTTTAAGGACAAGATCAGAGGAGAAACAAGCTTTATCGTCCAGAAATATTGGAGCAACACTACATTGAGCACCAGTGAGGTAGTTCGATCGATAAGCTTACGGTTACGAGAATCAACCAAATGGTCGTGGGCAGAAAGAAAATCGAGACCCAAAATAGGAACGTCAACATCAGCAACAATAAACGTCTATCGAAGAACTCTACGGAAGCTGAGAAACAATTGAAGGATACACCTTCAATAGGTCCTTATATCCGAGGAATTAGCGGCTTTAAGGACAAGATCAGAGGAGAAACAAGCTTTATCGTCCATAAATATTGGAGCAACACTACATTGAGCACCAGTGAGGTAGTTCGATCGATAAGCTTACGGTTACGAGAATCAACCAAATGGTCGTGGGCAGAAAGAAAATCGAGACCCAAAATAGGCACGTCAACATCAGCAACAATAAACGTCTATCGAAGAACTCTACGGAGGCTGAGAAACAATTGAAGGATACACCTTCAATAGGTCCTTATATCCGAGGAATTAGCGGCTTTAAGGACAAGATCAGAGGAGAAACAAGCTTTATCGTCCATAAATATTGGAGCAACACTACATTGAGCACCAGTGAGGTAGTTCGATCGATAAGCTTACGGTTACGAGAATCAACCAAATGGTCGTGGGCAGAAAGAAAATCGAGACCCAAAATAGGAACGTCAACATCAGCAACAATAAACGTCTATCGAAGAACTCTACGGAGGCTGAGAAACAATTGAAGGATACACCTTCAATAGGTCCTTACATCCGAGGAATTAGCGGCTTTAAGGACAAGATCAGAGGAGAAACAAGCTTTATCGTCCAGAAATATTGGAGCAACACTACATTGAGCACCAGTGAGGTAGTTCGATCGATAAGCTTACGGTTACGAGAATCAACCAAATGGTCGTGGGCAGAAAGAAAATCGAGAACCAAAATAGGAACGTCAACATCAGCAACAATAAACGTCTATCGAAGAACTCTACGGAGGCTGAGAAACAATTGAAGGATACACCTTCAATAGGTCCTTATATCCGAGGAATTAGCGGCTTTAAGGACAAGATCAGAGGAGAAACAAGCTTTATCGTCCAGAAATATTGGAGCAACACTACATTGAGCACCAGTGAGGTAGTTCGATCGATAAGCTTACGGTTACGAGAATCAACCAAATGGTCGTGGGCAGAAAGAAAATCGAGACCCAAAATAGGAACGTCAACATCAGCAACAATAAACGTCTATCGAAGAACTCTACGGAGGCTGAGAAACAATTGAAGGATACACCTTCAATAGGTCCTTATATCCGAGGAATTAGCGGCTTTAAGGACAAGATCAGAGGAGAAACAAGCTTTATCGTCCAGAAATATTGGAGCAACACTACATTGAGCACCAGTGAGGTAGTTCGATCGATAAGCTTACGGTTACGAGAATCAACCAAATGGTCGTGGGCAGAAAGAAAATCGAGACCCAAAATAGGAACGTCAACATCAGCAACAATAAACGTCTATCGAAGAACTCTACGGAGGCTGAGAAACAATTGAAGGATACACCTTCAATAGGTCCTTACATCCGAGGAATTAGCGGCTTTAAGGACAAGATCAGAGGAGAAACAAGCTTTATCGTCCAGAAATATTGGAGCAACACTACATTGAGCACCAGTGAGGTAGTTCGATCGATAAGCTTACGGTTACGAGAATCAACCAAATGGTCGTGGGCAGAAAGAAAATCGAGACCCAAAATAGGAACGTCAACATCAGCAACAATAAACGTCTATCGAAGAACTCAACGGAAGCTGAGAAACAATTGAAGGATACACCTTCAATAGGTCCTTATATCCGAGGAATTAGCGGCTTTAAGGACAAGATCAGAGGTGAAACAAGCTTTAACGTCCAGAAATATTGGAGCAACACTACATTGAGCACCAGTGAGGTAGTTCGATCGATAAGCTTACGGTTACGAGAATCAACCAAATGGTCGTGGGCAGAAAGAAAATCGAGACCCAAAATAGGAACGTCAACATCAGCAACAATAAACGTCTATCGAAGAACTCTACGGAGGCTGAGAAACAATTGAAGGATACACCTTCAATAGGTCCTTACATCCGAGGAATTAGCGGCTTTAAGGACAAGATCAGAGGAGAAACAAGCTTTATCGTCCAGAAATATTGGAGCAACACTACATTGAGCACCAGTGAGGTAGTTCGATCGATAAGCTTACGGTTACGAGAATCAACCAAATGGTCGTGGGCAGAAAGAAAATCGAGAACCAAAATAGGAACGTCAACATCAGCAACAATAAACGTCTATCAAGAGAACTCTACGGAGGCTGAGAAACAATTGAAGGATACACCTTCAATAGGTCCTTATATCCGAGGAATTAGCGGCTTTAAGGACAAGATCAGAGGAGAAACAAGCTTTATCGTCCAGAAATATTGGAGTAACACTACATTGAGCACCAGTGAGGTAGTTCGATCGATAAGCTTACGGTTACGAGAATCAACCAAATGGTCGTGGGCAGAAAGAAAATCGAGACCCGAAATAGGAACGTCAACATCAGCAACAATAAACGTCTATCGAAGAACTCTACGGAGGCTGAGAAACAATTGAAGGATACACCTTCAATAGGTCCTTATATCCGAGGAATTAGCGGCTTTAAGGACAAGATCAGAGGAGAAACAAGCTTTATCGTCCATAAATATTGGAGCAACACTACATTGAGCACCAGTGAGGTAGTTCGATCGATAAGCTTACGGTTACGAGAATCAACCAAATGGTCGTGGGCAGAAAGAAAATCGAGACCCAAAATAGGAACGTCAACATCAGCAACAATAAACGTCTATCGAAGAACTCTACGGAGGCTGAGAAACAATTGAAGGATACAACTTCAATAGGTCCTTACATCCGAGGAATTAGCGGCTTTAAGGACAAGATCAGAGGAGAAATAAGCTTTATCGTCCAGAAATATTGGAGCAACACTACATTGAGCACCAGTGAGGTAGTTCGATCGATAAGCTTACGGTTACGAGAATCAACCAAATGGTCGTGGGCAGAAAGAAAATCGAGACCCAAAATAGGAACGTCAACATCAGCAACAATAAACGTCTATCGAAGAACTCTACGGAGGCTGAGAAACAATTGAAGGATACACCTTCAATAGGTCCTTATATCCGAGGAATTAGCGGCTTTAAGGACAAGATCAGAGGAGAAACAAGCATTATCGTCCAGAAATATTGGAGCAACACTACATTGAGCACCAGTGAGGTAGTTCGATCGATAAGCTTACGGTTACGAGAATCAACCAAATGGTCGTGGGCAGAAAGAAAATCGAGACCCAAAATAGGAACGTCAACATCAGCAACAATAAACGTCTATCGAAGAACTCTACGGAAGCTGAGAAACAATTGAAGGATACACCATCAATAGGTCCTTATATCCGAGGAATTAGCGGCTTTAAGGACAAGATCAGAGGAGAAACAAGCTTTATCGTCCATAAATATTGGAGCAACACTACATTGAGCACCAGTGAGGTAGTTCGATCGATAAGCTTACGGTTACGAGAATCAACCAAATGGTCGTGGGCAGAAAGAAAATCGAGACCCAAAATAGGAACGTCAACATCAGCAACAATAAACGTCTATCGAAGAACTCTACGGAGGCTGAGAAACAATTGAAGGATACACCTTCAATAGGTCCTTATATCCGAGGAATTAGCGGCTTTAAGGACAAGATCAGAGGAGAAACAAGCTTTATCGTCCAGAAATATTGGAGCAACACTACATTGAGCACCAGTGAGGTAGTTCGATCGATAAGCTTACGGTTACGAGAATCAACCAAATGGTCGTGGGCAGAAAGATAATCGAGACCCAAAATAGGAACGTCAACATCAGCAACAATAAACGTCTATCGAAGAACTCTACGGAGGCTGAGAAACAATTGAAGGATACACCTTCAATAGGTCCTTACATCCGAGGAATTAGCGGCTTTAAGGACAAGATCAGAGGAGAAACAAGCTTTATCGTCCAGAAATATTGGAGCAACACTACATTGAGCACCAGTGAGGTAGTTCGATCGATAAGCTTACGGTTACGAGAATCAACCAAATGGTCGTGGGCAGAAAGATAATCGAGACCCAAAATAGGAACGTCAACATCAGCAACAATAAACGTCTATCGAAGAACTCTACGGAGGCTGAGAAACAATTGAAGGATACACCTTCAATAGGTCCTTACATCCGAGGAATTAGCGGCTTTAAGGACAAGATCAGAGGAGAAACAAGCTTTATCGTCCAGAAATATTGGAGCAACACTACATTGAGCACCAGTGAGGTAGTTCGATCGATAAGCTTACGGTTACGAGAATCAACCAAATGGTCGTGGGCAGAAAGAAAATCGAGACCCAAAATAGGAACGTCAACATCAGCAACAATAAACGTCTATCGAAGAACTCTACGGAGGCTGAGAAACAATTGAAGGATACACCTTCAATAGGTCCTTATATCCGAGGAATTAGCGGCTTTAAGGACAAGATCAGAGGAGAAACAAGCTTTATCGTCCAGAAATATTGGAGCAACACTACATTGAGCACCAGTGAGGTAGTTCGATCGATAAGCTTACGGTTACGAGAATCAACCAAATGGTCGTGGGCAGAAAGAAAATCGAGACCCAAAATAGGAACGTCAACATCAGCAACAATAAACGTCTATCGAAGAACTCTACGGAAGCTGAGAAACAATTGAAGGATACACCATCAATAGGTCCTTATATCCGAGGAATTAGCGGCTTTAAGGACAAGATCAGAGGAGAAACAAGCTTTATCGTCCATAAATATTGGAGCAACACTACATTGAGCACCAGTGAGGTAGTTCGATCGATAAGCTTACGGTTACGAGAATCAACCAAATGGTCGTGGGCAGAAAGAAAATCGAGACCCAAAATAGGAACGTCAACATCAGCAACAATAAACGTCTATCGAAGAACTCTACGGAGGCTGAGAAACAATTGAAGGATACACCTTCAATAGGTCCTTATATCCGAGGAATTAGCGGCTTTAAGGACAAGATCAGAGGAGAAATAAGCTTTATCGTCCAGAAATATTGGAGCAACACTACATTGAGCACCAGTGAGGTAGTTCGATCGATAAGCTTACGGTTACGAGAATCAACCAAATGGTCGTGGGCAGAAAGATAATCGAGACCCAAAATAGGAACGTCAACATCAGCAACAATAAACGTCTATCGAAGAACTCTACGGAGGCTGAGAAACAATTGAAGGATACACCTTCAATAGGTCCTTACATCCGAGGAATTAGCGGCTTTAAGGACAAGATCAGAGGAGAAACAAGCTTTATCGTGCAGAAATATTGGAGCAACACTACATTGAGCACCAGTGAGGTAGTTCGATCGATAAGCTTACGGTTACGAGAATCAACCAAATGGTCGTGGGCAGAAAGAAAATCGAGAACCAAAATAGGAACGTCAACATCAGCAACAATAAACGTCTATCGAAGAACTCTACGGAGGCTGAGAAACAATTGAAGGATACACCTTCAATAGGTCCTTATATCCGAGGAATTAGCGGCTTTAAGGACAAGATCCGAGGAGAAACAAGCTTTATCGTCCAGAAATATTGGAGCAACACTACATTGAGCACCAGTGAGGTAGTTCGATCGATAAGCTTACGGTTACGAGAATCAACCAAATGGTCGTGGGCAGAAAGAAAATCGAGACCCAAAATAGGAACGTCAACATCAGCAACAATAAACGTCTATCGAAGAACTCTACGGAGGCTGAGAAACAATTGAAGGATACACCTTCAATAGGTCCTTATATCCGAGGAATTAGCGGCTTTAAGGACAAGATCAGAGGAGAAACAAGCTTTATCGTCCAGAAATATTGGAGCAACACTACATTGAGCACCAGTGAGGTAGTTCGATCGATAAGCTTACGGTTACGAGAATCAACCAAATGGTCGTGGGCAGAAAGATAATCGAGACCCAAAATAGGAACGTCAACATCAGCAACAATAAACGTCTATCGAAGAACTCTACGGAGGCTGAGAAACAATTGAAGGATACACCTTCAATAGGTCCTTACATCCGAGGAATTAGCGGCTTTAAGGACAAGATCAGAGGAGAAACAAGCTTTATCGTCCAGAAATATTGGAGCAACACTACATTGAGCACCAGTGAGGTAGTTCGATCGATAAGCTTACGGTTACGAGAATCAACCAAATGGTCGTGGGCAGAAAGATAATCGAGACCCAAAATAGGAACGTCAACATCAGCAACAATAAACGTCTATCGAAGAACTCTACGGAGGCTGAGAAACAATTGAAGGATACACCTTCAATAGGTCCTTACATCCGAGGAATTAGCGGCTTTAAGGACAAGATCAGAGGAGAAACAAGCTTTATCGTCCAGAAATATTGGAGCAACACTACATTGAGCACCAGTGAGGTAGTTCGATCGATAAGCTTACGGTTACGAGAATCAACCAAATGGTCGTGGGCAGAAAGAAAATCGAGACCCAAAATAGGAACGTCAACATCAGCAACAATAAACGTCTATCGAAGAACTCTACGGAGGCTGAGAAACAATTGAAGGATACACCTTCAATAGGTCCTTATATCCGAGGAATTAGCGGCTTTAAGGACAAGATCAGAGGAGAAACAAGCTTTATCGTCCAGAAATATTGGAGCAACACTACATTGAGCACCAGTGAGGTAGTTCGATCGATAAGCTTACGGTTACGAGAATCAACCAAATGGTCGTGGGCAGAAAGAAAATCGAGACCCAAAATAGGAACGTCAACATCAGCAACAATAAACGTCTATCGAAGAACTCTACGGAAGCTGAGAAACAATTGAAGGATACACCATCAATAGGTCCTTATATCCGAGGAATTAGCGGCTTTAAGGACAAGATCAGAGGAGAAACAAGCTTTATCGTCCATAAATATTGGAGCAACACTACATTGAGCACCAGTGAGGTAGTTCGATCGATAAGCTTACGGTTACGAGAATCAACCAAATGGTCGTGGGCAGAAAGAAAATCGAGACCCAAAATAGGAACGTCAACATCAGCAACAATAAACGTCTATCGAAGAACTCTACGGAGGCTGAGAAACAATTGAAGGATACACCTTCAATAGGTCCTTATATCCGAGGAATTAGCGGCTTTAAGGACAAGATCAGAGGAGAAACAAGCTTTATCGTCCAGAAATATTGGAGCAACACTACATTGAGCACCAGTGAGGTAGTTCGATCGATAAGCTTACGGTTACGAGAATCAACCAAATGGTCGTGGGCAGAAAGATAATCGAGACCCAAAATAGGAACGTCAACATCAGCAACAATAAACGTCTATCGAAGAACTCTACGGAGGCTGAGAAACAATTGAAGGATACACCTTCAATAGGTCCTTACATCCGAGGAATTAGCGGCTTTAAGGACAAGATCAGAGGAGAAACAAGCTTTATCGTGCAGAAATATTGGAGCAACACTACATTGAGCACCAGTGAGGTAGTTCGATCGATAAGCTTACGGTTACGAGAATCAACCAAATGGTCGTGGGCAGAAAGAAAATCGAGAACCAAAATAGGAACGTCAACATCAGCAACAATAAACGTCTATCGAAGAACTCTACGGAGGCTGAGAAACAATTGAAGGATACACCTTCAATAGGTCCTTATATCCGAGGAATTAGCGGCTTTAAGGACAAGATCCGAGGAGAAACAAGCTTTATCGTCCAGAAATATTGGAGCAACACTACATTGAGCACCAGTGAGGTAGTTCGATCGATAAGCTTACGGTTACGAGAATCAACCAAATGGTCGTGGGCAGAAAGAAAATCGAGACCCAAAATAGGAACGTCAACATCAGCAACAATAAACGTCTATCGAAGAACTCTACGGAGGCTGAGAAACAATTGAAGGATACACCTTCAATAGGTCCTTATATCCGAGGAATTAGCGGCTTTAAGGACAAGATCAGAGGAGAAACAAGCTTTATCGTCCAGAAATATTGGAGCAACACTACATTGAGCACCAGTGAGGTAGTTCGATCGATAAGCTTACGGTTACGAGAATCAACCAAATGGTCGTGGGCAGAAAGAAAATCGAGACCCAAAATAGGAACGTCAACATCAGCAACAATAAACGTCTATCGAAGAACTCTACGGAGGCTGAAAAACAATTGAAGGATACACCTTCAATAGGTCCTTATATCCGAGGAATTAGCGGCTTTAAGGGCAAGATCAGAGGAGAAACAAGCTTTATCGTCCAGAAATATTGGAGCAACACTACATTGAGCACCAGTGAGGTAGTTCGATCGATAAGCTTACGGTTACGAGAATCAACCAAATGGTCGTGGGCAGAAAGAAAATCGAGACCCAAAATAGGAACGTCAACATCAGCAACAATAAACGTCTATCGAAGAACTCTACGGAGGCTGAGAAACAATTGAAGGATACACCTTCAATAGGTCCTTATATCCGAGGAATTAGCGGCTTTAAAGACAAGATCAGAGGAGAAACAAGCTTTATCGTCCAGAAATATTGGAGCAACACTACATTGAGCACCAGTGAGGTAGTTCGATCGATAAGCTTACGGTTACGAGAATCAACCAAATGGTCGTGGGCAGAAAGAAAATCGAGACCCAAAATAGGAACGTCAACATCAGCAACAATAAACGTCTATCGAAGAACTCTACGGAGGCTGAGAAACAATTGAAGGATACACCTTCAATAGGTCCTTATATCCGAGGAATTAGCGGCTTTAAGGACAAGATCAGAGGAGAAACAAGCTTTATCGTCCAGAAATATTGGAGCAACACTACATTGAGCACCAGTGAGGTAGTTCGATCGATAAGCTTACGGTTACGAGAATCAACCAAATGGTCGTGGGCAGAAAGAAAATCGAGACCCAAAATAGGAACGTCAACATCAGCAACAATAAACGTCTATCGAAGAACTCTACGGAGGCTGAGAAACAATTAAGGATACACCTTCAATAGGTCCTTATATCCGAGGAATTAGCGGCTTTAAGGACAAGATCAGAGGAGAAACAAGCTTTATCGTCCAGAAATATTGGAGCAACACTACATTGAGCACCAGTGAGGTAGTTCGATCGATAAGCTTACGGTTACGAGAATCAACCAAATGGTCGTGGGCAGAAAGATAATCGAGACCCAAAATAGGAACGTCAACATCAGCAACAATAAACGTCTATCGAAGAACTCTACGGAGGCTGAGAAACAATTGAAGGATACACCTTCAATAGGTCCTTATATCCGAGGAATTAGCGGCTTTAAGGACAAGATCAGAGGAGAAACAAGCTTTATCGTCCAGAAATATTGGAGCAACACTACATTGAGCACCAGTGAGGTAGTTCGATCGATAAGCTTACGGTTACGAGAATCAACCAAATGGTCGTGGGCAGAAAGAAAATCGAGACCCAAAATAGGAACGTCAACATCAGCAACAATAAACGTCTATCGAAGAACTCTACGGAGGCTGAGAAACAATTGAAGGATACACCTTCAATAGGTCCATATATCCGAGGAATTAGCGGCTTTAAGGACAAGATCAGAGGAGAAACAAGCTTTATCGTCCAGAAATATTGGAGCAACACTACATTGAGCACCAGTGAGGTAGTTCGATCGATAAGCTTACGGTTACGAGAATCAACCAAATGGTCGTGGGCAGAAAGAAAATCGAGACCCAAAATAGGAACGTCAACATCAGCAACAATAAACGTCTATCGAAGAACTCTACGGAAGCTGAGAAACAATTGAAGGATACACCTTCAATAGGTCCTTATATCCGAGGAATTAGCGGCTTTAAGGACAAGATCAGAGGAGAAACAAGCTTTATCGTCCATAAATATTGGAGCAACACTACATTGAGCACCAGTGAGGTAGTTCGATCGATAAGCTTACGGTTACGAGAATCAACCAAATGGTCGTGGGCAGAAAGAAAATCGAGACCCAAAATAGGCACGTCAACATCAGCAACAATAAACGTCTATCGAAGAACTCTACGGAGGCTGAGAAACAATTGAAGGATACACCTTCAATAGGTCCTTATATCCGAGGAATTAGCGGCTTTAAGGACAAGATCAGAGGAGAAACAAGCTTTATCGTCCATAAATATTGGAGCAACACTACATTGAGCACCAGTGAGGTAGTTCGATCGATAAGCTTACGGTTACGAGAATCAACCAAATGGTCGTGGGCAGAAAGAAAATCGAGACCCAAAATAGGAACGTCAACATCAGCAACAATAAACGTCTATCGAAGAACTCTACGGAGGCTGAGAAACAATTGAAGGATACACCTTCAATAGGTCCTTACATCCGAGGAATTAGCGGCTTTAAGGACAAGATCAGAGGAGAAACAAGCTTTATCGTCCAGAAATATTGGAGCAACACTACATTGAGCACCAGTGAGGTAGTTCGATCGATAAGCTTACGGTTACGAGAATCAACCAAATGGTCGTGGGCAGAAAGAAAATCGAGAACCAAAATAGGAACGTCAACATCAGCAACAATAAACGTCTATCGAAGAACTCTACGGAGGCGGAGAAACAATTGAAGGATACACCTTCAATAGGTCCTTATATCCGAGGAATTAGCGGCTTTAAGGACAAGATCAGAGGAGAAACAAGCTTTATCGTCCAGAAATATTGGAGCAACACTACATTGAGCACCAGTGAGGTAGTTCGATCGATAAGCTTACGGTTACGAGAATCAACCAAATGGTCGTGGGCAGAAAGAAAATCGAGACCCAAAATAGGAACGTCAACATCAGCAACAATAAACGTCTATCGAAGAACTCTACGGAGGCTGAGAAACAATTGAAGGATACACCTTCAATAGGTCCTTATATCCGAGGAATTAGCGGCTTTAAGGACAAGATCAGAGGAGAAACAAGCTTTATCGTCCAGAAATATTGGAGCAACACTACATTGAGCACCAGTGAGGTAGTTCGATCGATAAGCTTACGGTTACGAGAATCAACCAAATGGTCGTGGGCAGAAAGAAAATCGAGACCCAAAATAGGAACGTCAACATCAGCAACAATAAACGTCTATCGAAGAACTCTACGGAGGCTGAGAAACAATTGAAGGATACACCTTCAATAGGTCCTTACATCCGAGGAATTAGCGGCTTTAAGGACAAGATCAGAGGAGAAACAAGCTTTATCGTCCAGAAATATTGGAGCAACACTACATTGAGCACCAGTGAGGTAGTTCGATCGATAAGCTTACGGTTACGAGAATCAACCAAATGGTCGTGGGCAGAAAGAAAATCGAGACCCAAAATAGGAACGTCAACATCAGCAACAATAAACGTCTATCGAAGAACTCAACGGAAGCTGAGAAACAATTGAAGGATACACCTTCAATAGGTCCTTATATCCGAGGAATTAGCGGCTTTAAGGACAAGATCAGAGGAGAAACAAGCTTTAACGTCCAGAAATATTGGAGCAACACTACATTGAGCACCAGTGAGGTAGTTCGATCGATAAGCTTACGGTTACGAGAATCAACCAAATGGTCGTGGGCAGAAAGAAAATCGAGACCCAAAATAGGAACGTCAACATCAGCAACAATAAACGTCTATCGAAGAACTCTACGGAGGCTGAGAAACAATTGAAGGATACACCTTCAATAGGTCCTTACATCCGAGGAATTAGCGGCTTTAAGGACAAGATCAGAGGAGAAACAAGCTTTATCGTCCAGAAATATTGGAGCAACACTACATTGAGCACCAGTGAGGTAGTTCGATCGATAAGCTTACGGTTACGAGAATCAACCAAATGGTCGTGGGCAGAAAGAAAATCGAGAACCAAAATAGGAACGTCAACATCAGCAACAATAAACGTCTATCAAGAGAACTCTACGGAGGCTGAGAAACAATTGAAGGATACACCTTCAATAGGTCCTTATATCCGAGGAATTAGCGGCTTTAAGGACAAGATCAGAGGAGAAACAAGCTTTATCGTCCAGAAATATTGGAGCAACACTACATTGAGCACCAGTGAGGTAGTTCGATCGATAAGCTTACGGTTACGAGAATCAACCAAATGGTCGTGGGCAGAAAGAAAATCGAGACCCAAAATAGGAACGTCAACATCAGCAACAATAAACGTCTATCGAAGAACTCTACGGAGGCTGAGAAACAATTGAAGGATACACCTTCAATAGGTCCTTATATCCGAGGAATTAGCGGCTTTAAGGACAAGATCAGAGGAGAAACAAGCTTTATCGTCCATAAATATTGGAGCAACACTACATTGAGCACCAGTGAGGTAGTTCGATCGATAAGCTTACGGTTACGAGAATCAACCAAATGGTCGTGGGCAGAAAGAAAATCGAGACCTAAAATAGGAACGTCAACATCAGCAACAATAAACGTCTATCGAAGAACTCTACGGAGGCTGAGAAACAATTGAAGGATACAACTTCAATAGGTCCTTACATCCGAGGAATTAGCGGCTTTAAGGACAAGATCAGAGGAGAAACAAGCTTTATCGTCCAGAAATATTGGAGCAACACTACATTGAGCACCAGTGAGGTAGTTCGATCGATAAGCTTACGGTTACGAGAATCAACCAAATGGTCGTGGGAAGAAAGAAAATCGAGCCCCAAAATAGGAACGTCAACATCAGCAACAATAAACGTCTATCGAAGAACTCTACGGAGGCTGAGAAACAATTGAAGGATACACCTTCAATAGGTCCTTATATCCGAGGAATTAGCGGCTTTAAGGACAAGATCAGAGGAGAAACAAGCTTTATCGTCCAGAAATATTGGAGCAACACTACATTGAGCACCAGTGAGGTAGTTCGATCGATAAGCCTACGGTTACGAGAATCAACCAAATGGTCGTGGGCAGAAAGAAAATCGAGACCCAAAATAGGAACGTCAACATCAGCAACAATAAACGTCTATCGAAGAACTCTACGGAAGCTGAGAAACAATTGAAGGATACACCATCAATAGGTCCTTATATCCGAGGAATTAGCGGCTTTAAGGACAAGATCAGAGGAGAAACAAGCTTTATCGTCCATAAATATTGGAGCAACACTACATTGAGCACCAGTGAGGTAGTTCGATCGATAAGCTTACGGTTACGAGAATCAACCAAATGGTCGTGGGCAGAAAGAAAATCGAGACCCAAAATAGGAACGTCAACATCAGCAACAATAAACGTCTATCGAAGAACTCTACGGAGGCTGAGAAACAATTGAAGGATACACCTTCAATAGGTCCTTATATCCGAGGAATTAGCGGCTTTAAGGACAAGATCAGAGGAGAAACAAGCTTTATCGTCCAGAAATATTGGAGCAACACTACATTGAGCACCAGTGAGGTAGTTCGATCGATAAGCTTACGGTTACGAGAATCAACCAAATGGTCGTGGGCAGAAAGATAATCGAGACCCAAAATAGGAACGTCAACATCAGCAACAATAAACGTCTATCGAAGAACTCTACGGAGGCTGAGAAACAATTGAAGGATACACCTTCAATAGGTCCTTACATCCGAGGAATTAGCGGCTTTAAGGACAAGATCAGAGGAGAAACAAGCTTTATCGTCCAGAAATATTGGAGCAACACTACATTGAGCACCAGTGAGGTAGTTCGATCGATAAGCTTACGGTTACGAGAATCAACCAAATGGTCGTGGGCAGAAAGATAATCGAGACCCAAAATAGGAACGTCAACATCAGCAACAATAAACGTCTATCGAAGAACTCTACGGAGGCTGAGAAACAATTGAAGGATACACCTTCAATAGGTCCTTACATCCGAGGAATTAGCGGCTTTAAGGACAAGATCAGAGGAGAAACAAGCTTTATCGTCCAGAAATATTGGAGCAACACTACATTGAGCACCAGTGAGGTAGTTCGATCGATAAGCTTACGGTTACGAGAATCAACCAAATGGTCGTGGGCAGAAAGAAAATCGAGACCCAAAATAGGAACGTCAACATCAGCAACTATAAACGTCTATCGAAGAACTCTACGGAGGCTGAGAAACAATTGAAGGATACACCTTCAATAGGTCCTTATATCCGAGGAATTAGCGGCTTTAAGGACAAGATCAGAGGAGAAACAAGCTTTATCGTCCAGAAATATTGGAGCAACACTACATTGAGCACCAGTGAGGTAGTTCGATCGATAAGCTTACGGTTACGAGAATCAACCAAATGGTCGTGGGCAGAAAGAAAATCGAGACCCAAAATAGGAACGTCAACATCAGCAATAATAAACGTCTATCGAAGAACTCTACGGAAACTGAGAAACAATTGAAGGATACACCATCAATAGGTCCTTATATCCGAGGAATTAGCGGCTTTAAGGACAAGATCAGAGGAGAAACAAGCTTTATCGTCCATAAATATTGGAGCAACACTACATTGAGCACCAGTGAGGTAGTTCGATCGATAAGCTTACGGTTACGAGAATCAACCAAATGGTCGTGGGCAGAAAGAAAATCGAGACCCAAAATAGGAACGTCAACATCAGCAACAATAAACGTCTATCGAAGAACTCTACGGAGGCTGAGAAACAATTGAAGGATACACCTTCAATAGGTCCTTATATCCGAGGAATTAGCGGCTTTAAGGACAAGATCAGAGGAGAAACAAGCTTTATCGTCCAGAAATATTGGAGCAACACTACATTGAGCACCAGTGAGGTAGTTCGATCGATAAGCTTACGGTTACGAGAATCAACCAAATGGTCGTGGGCAGAAAGATAATCGAGACCCAAAATAGGAACGTCAACATCAGCAACAATAAACGTCTATCGAAGAACTCTACGGAGGCTGAGAAACAATTGAAGGATACACCTTCAATAGGTCCTTACATCCGAGGAATTAGCGGCTTTAAGGACAAGATCAGAGGAGAAACAAGCTTTATCGTCCAGAAATATTGGAGCAACACTACATTGAGCACCAGTGAGGTAGTTCGATCGATAAGCTTACGGTTACGAGAATCAACCAAATGGTCGTGGGCAGAAAGAAAATCGAGACCCAAAATAGGAACGTCAACATCAGCAACAATAAACGTCTATCGAAGAACTCTACGGAGGCTGAGAAACAATTGAAGGATACACCTTCAATAGGTCCTTATATCCGAGGAATTAGCGGCTTTAAGGGCAAGATCAGAGGAGAAACAAGCTTTATCGTCCAGAAATATTGGAGCAACACTACATTGAGCACCAGTGAGGTAGTTCGATCGATAAGCTTACGGTTACGAGAATCAACCAAATGGTCGTGGGCAGAAAGAAAATCGAGACCCAAAATAGGAACGTCAACATCAGCAACAATAAACGTCTATCGAAGAACTCTACGGAGGCTGAGAAACAATTGAAGGATACACCTTCAATAGGTCCTTATATCCGAGGAATTAGCGGCTTTAAAGACAAGATCAGAGGAGAAACAAGCTTTATCGTCCAGAAATATTGGAGCAACACTACATTGAGCACCAGTGAGGTAGTTCGATCGATAAGCTTACGGTTACGAGAATCAACCAAATGGTCGTGGGCAGAAAGAAAATCGAGACCCAAAATAGGAACGTCAACATCAGCAACAATAAACGTCTATCGAAGAACTCTACGGAGGCTGAGAAACAATTGAAGGATACAACTTTAATAGGTCCTTACATCCGAGGAATTAGCGGCTTTAAGGACAAGATCAGAGGAGAAACAAGCTTTATCGTCCAGAAATATTGGAGCAACACTACATTGAGCACCAGTGAGGTAGTTCGATCGATAAGCTTACGGTTACGAGAATCAACCAAATGGTCGTGGGCAGAAAGAAAATCGAGACCCAAAATAGGAACGTCAACATCAGCAACAATAAACGTCTATCGAAGAACTCTACGGAAGCTGAGAAACAATTGAAGGATACACCTTCAATACGTCCTTATATCCGAGGAATTAGCGGCTTTAAGGACAAGATCAGAGGAGAAACAAGCTTTATCGTCCAGAAATATTGGAGCAACACTACATTGAGCACCAGTGAGGTAGTTCGATCGATAAGCTTACGGTTACGAGAATCAACCAAATGGTCGTGGGCAGAAAGAAAATCGAGACCCAAAATAGGAACGTCAACATCAGCAACAATAAACGTCTATCGAAGAACTCTACGGAGGCTGAGAAACAATTGAAGGATACAACTTCAATAGGTCCTTACATCCGAGGAATTAGCGGCTTTAAGGACAAGATCAGAGGAGAAACAAGCTTTATCGTCCAGAAATATTGGAGCAACACTACATTGAGCACCAGTGAGGTAGTTCGATCGATAAGCTTACGGTTACGAGAATCAACCAAATGGTCGTGGGCAGAAAGAAAATCGAGACCCAAAATAGGAACGTCAACATCAGCAACAATAAACGTCTATCGAAGAACTCTACGGAAGCTGAGAAACAATTGAAGGATACACCTTCAATAGGTCCTTATATCCGAGGAATTAGCGGCTTTAAGGACAAGATCAGAGGAGAAACAAGCTTTATCCTCCATAAATATTGGAGCAACACTACATTGAGCACCAGTGAGGTAGTTCGATCGATAAGCTTACGGTTACGAGAATCAACCAAATGGTCGTGGGCAGAAAGAAAATCGAGACCCAAAATAGGAACGTCAACATCAGCAACAATAAACGTCTATCGAAGAACTCTACGGAGGCTGAGAAACAATTGAAGGATACACCTTCAATAGGTCCTTATATCCGAGGAATTAGCGGCTTTAAGGACAAGATCAGAGGAGAAACAAGCTTTATCGTCCAGAAATATTGGAGCAACACTACATTGAGCACCAGTGAGGTAGTTCGATCGATAAGCTTACGGTTACGAGAATCAACCAAATGGTCGTGGGCAGAAAGATAATCGAGACCCAAAATAGGAACGTCAACATCAGCAACAATAAACGTCTATCGAAGAACTCTACGGAGGCTGAGAAACAATTGAAGGATACACCTTCAATAGGTCCTTATATCCGAGGAATTAGCGGCTTTAAGGACAAGATCAGAGGAGAAACAAGCTTTATCGTCCAGAAATATTGGAGCAACACTACATTGAGTACCAGTGAGGTAGTTCGATCGATAAGCTTACGGTTACGAGAATCAACCAAATGGTCGTGGGCAGAAAGAAAATCGAGACCCAAAATAGGAACGTCAACATCAGCAACAATAAACGTCTATCGAAGAACTCTACGGAGGCTGAGAAACAATTGAAGGATACACCTTCAATAGGTCCTTATATCCGAGGAATTAGCGGCTTTAAGGGCAAGATCAGAGGAGAAACAAGCTTTATCGTCCAGAAATATTGGAGCAACACTACATTGAGCACCAGTGAGGTAGTTCGATCGATAAGCTTACGGTTACGAGAATCAACCAAATGGTCGTGGGCAGAAAGAAAATCGAGACCCAAAATAGGAACGTCAACATCAGCAACAATAAACGTCTATCGAAGAACTCTACGGAGGCTGAGAAACAATTGAAGGATACACCTTCAATAGGTCCTTATATCCGAGGAATTAGCGGCTTTAAAGACAAGATCAGAGGAGAAACAAGCTTTATCGTCCATAAATATTGGAGCAACACTACATTGAGCACCAGTGAGGTAGTTCGATCGATAAGCTTACGGTTACGAGAATCAACCAAATGGTCGTGGGCAGAAAGAAAATCGAGACCCAAAATAGGAACGTCAACATCAGCAACAATAAACGTCTATCGAAGAACTCTACGGAGGCTGAGAAACAATTAAGGATACACCTTCAATAGGTCCTTATATCCGAGGAATTAGCGGCCTTAAGGACAAGATCAGAGGAGAAACAAGCTTTATCGTCCAGAAATATTGGAGCAACACTACATTGAGCACCAGTGAGGTAGTTCGATCGATAAGCTTACGGTTACGAGAATCAACCAAATGGTCGTGGGCAGAAAGAAAATCGAGACCCAAAATAGGAACGTCAACATCAGCAACAATAAACGTCTATCGAAGAACTCTACGGAGGCTGAGAAACAATTGAAGGATACACCTTCAATAGGTCCTTATATCCGAGGAATTAGCGGCTTTAAGGACAAGATCAGAGGAGAAACAAGCTTTATCGTCCAGAAATATTGGAGCAACACTACATTGAGCACCAGTGAGGTAGTTCGATCGATAAGCTTACGGTTACGAGAATCAACCAAATGGTCGTGGGCAGAAAGAAAATCGAGACCCAAAATAGGAACGTCAACATCAGCAACAATAAACGTCTATCGAAGAACTCTACGGAGGCTGAGAAACAATTAAAGGATACACCTTCAATAGGTCCTTACATCCGAGGAATTAGCGGCTTTAAGGACAAGATCAGAGGAGAAACAAGCTTTATCGTCCAGAAATATTGGAGCAACACTACATTGAGCACCAGTGAGGTAGTTCGATCGATAAGCTTACGGTTACGAGAATCAACCAAATGGTCGTGGGCAGAAAGAAAATCGAGACCCAAAATAGGAACGTCAACATCAGCAACAATAAACGTCTATCGAAGAACTCTACGGAGGCTGAGAAACAATTGAAGGATACACCTTCAATAGGTCCTTACATCCGAGGAATTAGCGGCTTTAAGGACAAGATCAGAGGAGAAACAAGCTTTATCGTCCAGAAATATTGGAGCAACACTACATTGAGCACCAGTGAGGTAGTTCGATCGATAAGCTTACGGTTACGAGAATCAACCAAATGGTCGTGGGCAGAAAGAAAATCGAGACCCAAAATAGGAACGTCAACATCAGCAACAATAAACGTCTATCGAAGAACTCTACGGAGGCTGAGAAACAATTGAAGGATACACCTTCAATAGGTCCTTACATCCGAGGAATTAGCGGCTTTAAGGACAAGATCAGAGGAGAAACAAGCTTTATCGTCCAGAAATATTGGAGCAACACTACATTGAGCACCAGTGAGGTAGTTCGATCGATAAGCTTACGGTTACGAGAATCAACCAAATGGTCGTGGGCAGAAAGAAAATCGAGACCCAAAATAGGAACGTCAACATCAGCAACAATAAACGTCTATCGAAGAACTCTACGGAGGCTGAGAAACAATTGAAGGATACACCTTCAATAGGTCCTTATATCCGAGGAATTAGCGGCTTTAAGGGCAAGATCAGAGGAGAAACAAGCTTTATCGTCCAGAAATATTGGAGCAACACTACATTGAGCACCAGTGAGGTAGTTCGATCGATAAGCTTACGGTTACGAGAATCAACCAAATGGTCGTGGGCAGAAAGAAAATCGAGACCCAAAATAGGAACGTCAACATCAGCAACAATAAACGTCTATCGAAGATCTCTACGGAGGCTGAGAAACAATTGAAGGATACACCTTCAATAGGTCCTTACATCCGAGGAATTAGCGGCTTTAAGGACAAGATCAGAGGAGAAACAAGCTTTATCGTCCAGAAATATTGGAGCAACACTACATTGAGCACCAGTGAGGTAGTTCGATCGATAAGCTTACGGTTACGAGAATCAACCAAATGGTCGTGGGCAGAAAGAAAATCGAGACCCAAAATAGGAACGTCAACATCAGCAACAATAAACGTCTATCGAAGAACTCTACGGAGGCTGAGAAACAATTGAAGGATACACCTTCAATAGGTCCTTATATCCGAGGAATTAGCGGCTTTAAGGACAAGATCAGAGGAGAAACAAGCTTTATCGTCCAGAAATATTGGAGCAACACTACATTGAGCACCAGTGAGGTAGTTCGATCGATAAGCTTACGGTTACGAGAATCAACCAAATGGTCGTGGGCAGAAAGAAAATCGAGACCCAAAATAGGAACGTCAACATCAGCAACAATAAACGTCTATCGAAGAACTCTACGGAGGCTGAGAAACAATTGAAGGATACACCTTCAATAGGTCCTTACATCCGAGGAATTAGCGGCTTTAAGGACAAGATCAGAGGAGAAACAAGCTTTATCGTCCAGAGATGCTGGAGCAACACTACATTGGGCACCAGTGTCTACTAAATATGAAAATCCACAGAGTGGGTCGTAAATGCGAAACGGTGGATCAAACCTGAGTAAGTGAAGGAAGGGCAGAGGCGAGAGACCCATTGATCACTTGCGTTTTCAGTTTAAAGCAGAATTGGAATTATTAGGATCAGAAGGTTGAGGTTGGAAAGGAGCATCAGATTGAGAAGAGTGAATTGGTTGTTGAGGAGATGAAAGTTGTGGATGAGCGTTAGAAGATGGAGGTACAGGTATTAAATATGCGCAGGGTTATAAACACTTTATGGCTTGTGCACCATGTTTGTTATGGTACCAGCACCAATTAGTTGGTTGGATGAAAGTAACACTAGTAGTAGTACGACAGTGAGAAGGACGAAATTGTTAAGAACGAGCATGCGATTGAGAATAGGATGAGTGGTAATATTGGCAAGGCTTTATACAATCTACGGCGTTACCACCAAACTTCTCATGGTACCAGCAGAGACTCTTTGGTTGATAGTGGGGGAAAGTAGGTGGATAAGAATAGGCTGAAGGAGGATGAGTAAATGAATGCCGCGCCTCACCTCTTGTGCTGGAATGTCCTCGTTGGTTTCGTTTTCGGGAGGACGAACAGTGCCTGTCGTTCCATTCACCCTTGTGGCTGTGCTCTCGCGCGGACCCACATTGGAGTTTTAGATGTTTTTGCTCCTTTTCGATCCTCTCCAACGTGGCAGTTAAGTCCCGCGCCGGAGGGAAAGAGGGCTTACACGAGGCCGCCCGTTTATCTGCAGACTCCGTAGATAACCTAACCTGTGAACTATGTTTAGATTAGCGGGGATTGGGTTTTGCGGTACTGTCGTGGTATGACATTACATTATATCAATACCATATTATATCTATGGGGGAGGAACCAATTACTTAAAGGAGAACCGACAAGGGACGGAACGCCACGAGTTTCAACGCGCGGAACAGCGAGATAAGAGTGCAAAGAGGTGAGGTAAAATTTGGGCAATGGCAAAGCTCAAAGTTATTTAAAGAGGCATGTACAAAATTATAATTTTATTTACATAAAATAAGAGAATAAATGGGCAAAATTAAATTGGTGAATGAGGGGGGAAATTGCAGAGTTATGCGTCAGACTCAGAAGTTAGAATTTAATGTATTACAGAAGGAGACGATTCAAATGGGGAGGATTAACTCAAATGGGTTGCTGAAGGGGGAGAGGGGTTTGCTTACGAAGGATTCCGGGTGAGACGTCAGGGTAAGGCTTCACGGATGTCTTCTGCAACCAATAAACGTGAGGCGAGGGCGCTTGGAGCTTCTGAGCGGGAAGTTAACGTGATGACGGTTCTCCAAAAGGGGAGTGGGCGGTAACGTCCGATCCAGGGGAGAGTATTTCGGCTACCCGAAAACGTGGGGCGAACGAGGAGGGCTCCAACAGGAGTTGATTAGTGGAGTCGGAAAAATCGCTCGGTAGCGATCGTCAAATGGAATTACCTCACTGGCTGGGGCTAATTCCAACAAACAAAAAGTTCAGCCGTCACTTTGCTTTGTTGCTAGGACCTGACTTAGAACTAGGGGAATCTTCTTGGGTCCGAGCGAGACTCCTCAACTCTGTGTCTCCCACATGGAAGGCGAGCCCTATATATATCCGAGGCTCCCCCGCGGGGGTGGGGGAAACAGCGCTACTCTCGAATGGCCTTGAATCTTCACGCTGAGTCGATTCTAACCCACGTAAAGGTGGTCCGCGGTGGTCCACCTTTACGTCACATATATATATATATATATATATATATATATATATATATATATATATATATATAAATATATCCCACAAAATGTTAACCGAAATTTGAATTGGTATTACTCAAAAACTATTAGAGATGTTTTGGTCTTGTAAAATTTGTTTGTCTATCAACTATTTATCTTTCAATTGAGAAATTTTTCTTTAATTTCCTTTTAAGATATCGATGCACAAATGGTTTTGGATGAGAAAACATAAAAAGTGTTTCTGTAACGAAGTGAAATAAAGAAAATCCAAAGTTGAAAATTAACAAATTTATTTGACATTAATATCGAAGCACCTCTACGAATCGGTAATACAAATAGATTTCTTTATAATGTGTTTAACCACCGTTCCGTTCCACCTCTTCTCCATTACTTTCTAAGCACACCTGTGCCTTTGATCACATTAATTGCACAACTCTTTTCCCCAACTGTTGATTTTCCGTAAGTAAATTGACTTCACGTGGGATACTATCTTATCCGGGGCAGTAGAAGACACTTTACTCTTTAGATATCCTCATAATACGAAATCGCACGGTGTTAAATCTAGGGATCTTGGGAACCATTCATTCAGGTAAATTTGTTAATTTCAACTTCGGATTTTCATTATTTCAAAAAGTTTTATTTTTTCCTCCACTAAAACTATTTATGTATCAATATCGTAAAAGGAAATTAAATTAAATTTTCATAATCGTAAGATAAATAGTTGTTAGACTGAACAAACTTTACAGGACCAAAACATGTCTAATACTTTTGAATAATACCAATTCAAAGTATATATGTATATATATATATATATATATATATATATATATATATATATATATATATATATATATATATATATATATATATATATATATATATATATAGAGAGAGAGAGAGAGAGAGAGAGAGAGAGTTAAAAGTTTATATATTTTTAGATTTGTACAGGTGTACGACTAGTTAATGTGTAGTGGTTACTGAAGATGAGAAATGGGTGTCTACACTGGAACATGGTACGCAAAAGAAGCTGGACTGTAAAAGGGTCATCTGCACAACTTCAAGCAAAGCAGACCGACATCAAAAGAAGCCTATGGTTTATGTCAGGTGAGATGTGAAGGGAGTGATTTACTGGGAAATGTTGAAATGCAATCATTCTATCGACACTCAATTATACAATAAAAAAACAAACCAAATCTGTGACCGATGACAGATGCAGTTTGCGCTGAAAGACCAGAATTGCCTGATGTCATTTTTCTTCAGAATAACCATACCCGTGAAAAACTGCTAGAGCTGGAGTTGGAAATTATCTCTCACCCACCGTATTCGACAGACCTGGGGCTAACAGACCTCCATCTATTCCTGGCACTGCAGAACCTCTTAAATTGGCAAAACGTTAGCAATTGATGACGAACTGAAAACTGCAGCTGGAGACTTCTTTGATAGCAGACCAGTTGGATTTTACAACAAAGGCAGCAAAGATTTATTCCGTCGTTGGAATCAGGTGCTCGAAAATAATGATTTCATTGTTCATTGAAAAGTTTCTTTTTCTGCATTGTTTCGTTGTAAATCGTTGTAAATAAAAGTTATGCAAGAATTTGTTTCATATATATATATATATATATATATATATATATATATATATATATATATATATATATATATATATATATATATATATATATATATATATATATATATACAGGGTGTCCATAAAGTCTCTTTACAATTTAAAAAATATTACAAAGACAATTGATCAGATATCTTAATCAGACTTGTTATATTGTACTCGGTTGTTTTCAAAGTGTATTAAATGAGGTAAAAAGACTTTGATATCCGCTGAGTACAAGAGAATAAGTCTGATTAAAATATCTTATCAATTGCCTTTGTAATAATTTTTTTAAATTGTAAAAAGACCTTATATATATATATATATATATATATATATATATATATATATATATATATATATATATATATATATATATATATATATATATATTAAAAGCCCTCAGCTTAACTAATATGTATATCAATTCATTTTTTCGCCCGATCGCGCTATTCTATATTGGCTCTTCGTGTTGCTCTATAGTAATATGCATTGAATTATTTCAATTCATTTATTTATTACATACATTTGCAAATCCGAATATTTACCCCAAAACAAGAATTTTCGCCATTAATCTTTCCTTTGTTTCATTCTCCCTGCCTTTTCCAAAGGTCGCATTTTCTTTAGTCATTCATTAGTTATCTCGCCCATCCAAAATTTTCTTATTATTGCATTCATTATATCTATTTCCCTCTATCATAATTATTTATATCCACTTAAATTATTGATTCCGTAGAATTCAATTGTAAATTTGGTTCTTCTGTTTAGTTCAAAGAGTCCACTGTAATTTTTGCTTCATTAATCGCCAAATTAAATTCAAGAAGTTTTCTTGTAAACTAAATTTCATTTCAGCTTAACTATCATTCATTCTTAACCTTGTTAAATCAATTATTTATTTCCTTAAGCGTCAATCTTTCTTCCTAATAAAATAAATATTTATAGAAGACGTTTTGAACAATGATATCTACTCCGTTCCCTTTCAAGTTTCGGTAAACCTTCGTTATTGCCAAGGAAGACTTTCCTATTTTAGTCCAAGATTTTCTTTCACCCCACGAACTCTTGGATGGTTCTCAGAATCGTTATCTTGTCAACAGTACCACCTTTCTTTTTACTGGCTGTGTTTCTTTTCTTCCTTTTCTAAGTTATCTCCTGTCTGTCTCTTTCCTTTCGGCTGAACCCCATTTACAATGGCTTTTGCATGCGTTTCCTGCTCTTTCCTTTTCCCTTTCGAAGAAAAAAAAAACATTTAACACATTGTAGTTCACCGAATAGAGAAAAGAGGGTTTCGCTGATTCCAGTCGTCTAAACATAGCTAGACTTTCCGCAAAGCCTAAATGGTTTGAGGATAGGCTAGATACTGATATTGCTCGTATGTCAAAGTCTATTTGGGCCTCTCTCCGCGTAGGGCGGATATCTACACCTAGTGACTCCAGGGCTGCATGCGATTAAAACGATTAGAGGTCACATGCTACCCCGGGCAGGTGCTCTTTAGTGTACCAATTTGATTTCACTTCGTCTCCGTTTGGTTGTTCTTTCTTTCCTCGCCTTGATCTGGTTCGAGCTTTCGATCTGGTCATCCTGAGGATATTTGAAAGACTTCTAATACACCTACCTTCGGCTTTTTTTTTTAGATGCCCGAATGCCTAATCAAACCGCCATCAAACTAAATATTCTATCCTAATAATTTTACTTCTCTTTAATTTTAGTCTTGTTTCATGTATGTAAAGAGTTCGGAATCAAAATTGAGTGCAGAGAATATTTTGAAGATGAAATAGAGGACAACAAAGATAAGTAAAATGAGGAATAAGACATTTTAATTCCTGTGCATTTGAATTCACAAGAGCCAGAAAAAAATAATTCTCTCCTCCCATGTAAGGTGTTGCTCTTACACTATGAATCTATCGTATGCAACGGATATAACTTCAAAAATTCACAATTCCACACTTGGTAAATTCTCTGTTATGAACAATTCATCGGGAAAGGCAAAATATGCCGAAATAATTCAGCCCACTCAAGGTGGGCAGTTGAAGTTCCCGTGTGTAACACGATCGAGCTCAGTATTTGACAGTTTGCCTGTTCTTTTAAAGCATAAATGTTCTTTGTATCAATTTTCGAAAAAACCTGGGGATATCTCAGTTTGGTGAAGCGGGACTAGAAGTCTTACAGTAGTATGTAACAGCGATGAGTCCCATCGGTCATGCTTTAGGCAGAATACAGTCTGATAAGGCCTGTTACTCTGATGTTCTTCTACCTGCGCTTTTGGCTGTTGAGAAGAAAAAACGCCTATGCCAAAACAATTAACTTTTACAGTACTGGCAGCAGAGCTGTAGCGATGTCTAGTCCCCCCCGCCCGTCCAAATCAAGATTGTGGGGCCCCCATTACAATATTCTTGTGATCAAAATATTCTGGTCTATCATCAATGACACAGTTGAAAGGAAATAGATAAAATACATAATTACAAAAAATGTGTATTCGAAAATTTTATTCACTAACTCTATAATTTAAGAAGGGGAAATTTTTTAGTATTTGAATAATAATTTCTTCTTAGTTTGGTTATGACTTATATTTTTTATCAAAGTTATTTCTAATAATTCTTTTAATAATATTAAAAAACAAAATGGCGAAGTTCAAAAATAAATATAAGTATCGAAATTTTGTGAATTTCTGAAAACCCAAAGAATTACAAATGGTGAAGTTCAGGAAATTTATTTTTATATATCTTCTATAACTCTATATTTTAGCAACGTGATATTTTGAAAGGGGGAAAATTTAGTTTAGAGTTCCCTTTTAAAATTATTATAATTAGGGAAGTTCAGAAAATTTATAAAAAATTAACCATGGCTGCTTTTTCTTAGATTTTAAATTTTAATCTTAGCAGCGAAGCGCAAGCTCCCCCTACGAGTGGCGAAGCCATTGCAAGGTACTTTCATTAATAAAATAAACTTTTGGCCACAGTGAGGGTGTTGCTACGGTTCTGACTGTCAGACACTGTTAAACCTCAGTAATGAAGGGTGTTTCCTCCCGATTCTCTTCAATGGTCAACATAGAAATATCACATGAAGCAAAATGAGCAATTCTGGCAACAGTTTCTAATTCAAAATAAAATGGATTAGAAATAAAGAATGAATTCAACATATCTGCTATGAAAAAAAGGTGCGCAAGAGATGCGATGCTGTTCAACTCTATTAAAACTCTTTAGGACAACGCTGAGTCTCCTTTTGAGGGATAATGCTGTAGCTGAGAGTGCTGATGATTTTTAGTTGCTGCACGCGCCTCTATAAGTTACTATTTAGGTCCGTAGGTGGGTAGGTCGGATGGTAGACCTTTATACTTTTCAATGAGTTTTTGAAAGTTTGGAAGGTCGTAAGGTCAGATGATATGTTTGTTAATTGAAAATACGTTGGTTAATTAAATTCCTTTTTTGAAATAATTCAGTGCACGCGACTTAGGTCTGTTGACCTTGTTTTTACTATGAACTGAGTGCTAACAACATTCCAAAGTGAAGATGCCACAAAAATAGAAGTATTAAAGTATTTTGAGGATGTTGCAACTTCCGGGAGTTATCAAAGTTTAAATTAAATACAATGCTCCTCTTTCTTCATCGGCACCAGGGCCGCTTTAATGAGCTGCGGGGCCCGTAGAACAAAAAAACAGCGGGGCCCCACCCATATATATATATATACCCATATATATATATATATATATATATATATATATATATATATATATATATATATATATATATATATATATATATGTGATAGAACGAGTTGAAGCTGCGTTAATTTCAACTTCTATCACATATTAATTAAAACCACGATGTTGCCCACGTGCATCTTCGATTGGAAACTTGGCGCCTTATCACAGCCACCGGATGTCAATGTTTAAACAAGGAGGTTATCGTCCCCCCGTTCGCCCCCATACGCCGACCTCGCCAGATTGAGTTAGGCTTATGGGCAGACAAGGCATTGTTCTCCGGCCCGGCTGTTGGTTCCCTCGAAGCTTCCACTCCATTGTCTCCCACGCCAAGGAGATGTCCTGGCTATTTATATGGAAACTTTACCACTAAGATCAGATTGGAGATCCAGATTTTCGTCGCGAAACATCACCACGACCCTCTCTTTCTTTGTGCGCCAAGGGACCTTGACCTCGAGATTCACCATCACTTGTCCAGAAGGAGGACAATATCCCTTGAGTGCCAAAGTTCGAGCCTTTGCGACGCCGAGTCCAAAAGGCTTCCCCCTTGTTGTTCAGAGGAGAACAGCACTAGAACAGCCATTGTTCGTTCGAGCCCCGTTGACAAGAAACGGTTCTCACCCTTCCCCCTTGTTGTTCAGAGGAGAACAGCATTAGAACAGCCATTGTTCTTGAGCCCGTAGACAAGAGATGGTTCTCACCCTTCCCCCTTGTTGTTCAGAAGAGAACAACATTAGAACAGCCATTGTTCTTGAGCCCGTAGACAAGAGACGGTTCTCACCCCCCCTTTGTTCAGAAGATAACAACGTAGAACAGCCATTGTTCTTCAAGCCGTTCGTCGAGAAACGGTTCTCCTTCCCAAGACGCCACGTCAGGATCCTTTTACTCCCCCCCTTCGGCTGGAACTCGCCAGCGGACCGAAATTCCTTCAAGCCACCTTCCACTGCACCACTAGCGTAAAGTTACGTAAGCCAAACGTCACCTTTGAGTACTTAACCCTTTTGTCAATTCTATCATGTTCTCTAAATGGTTTAACGAACCATCCCATCTCTTTAACTCTATATTTGTTTTACCTTTTTAAATCCTTTAATCCTCGGATTAGCCCGAGTCTCCACGACCCTTTCCATTCTCTGTTTATGTCAATATTTTCCGTCTTGTGTTTGTTGATAGTTATTATTAATAAAACTCTATTTTATTAATGATAGCAATATTATTATCCTTGAGCTCAGTTCCACTTTTTAAGCATATCGAAGATACATAATATTAGCCGCCAGACATTAACGCATTCTAAAGATAATTAAGGAAGTTCCCTCAACGAATAGTGATATATGGAATATCGTCGGGAGTCATTCTAAGACATATATATATATATATATATATATATATATATATATATATATATATATATATATATATATATATATACTATTGAAATTTGGTATCAGGTGTGTAAGGTTTAACGCTATATCTTTGCAAACACTGGTCTCAGTCGAGTAAAGCATAGTGTTATTCGTTATAATAATAGAGTATAGTAGTTCCCTTTTGTTTTAACGATTGCTATCCCCTTTTTTGGAAACTTAAGAAGCTGGAGTAGCTTAAGGAACTGTTATAATAATTTTTTTGTGTTTTTTTTGTGTGATTTTAGTCAGTGGTTATTTAGATCGAGAAACCAAGTACGAATAGGTCAGTGCCCATATTTAGGTAGGTTAATTCTATAGAGGCATAATTCTTGTTGCAAGCAATTTTAGTTGGTTGACTGGTGCGCCCCCAAGTGCAAAGATGACCCAGTTCGAAATCTTTAAAGCGCAAGGAGAATCCTTGGGACTTTCCGGAAAAGAACTTATTGAGTACGTTCTAGAGGAGCAAAGAAAAGAGCGTGAAGAAAAAGAACGAGAGAGAGAAATACAACGAGAAGAACGAGAAAGAGAAATCCAAAGAGAAGAAAGAGAAAGGGAAAAAGAAATCCAGCGAGAAGAAAGAGAAAGGGAAAAAGAAATCCAGCGAGAAGAAAGAGGAAGAGAAATACAGCGAGAAGAACGAGAAAGAGAAAGAGAGGAACGGAAAAGACAAGCTGAGCTTCACCATCAGATTGAATTAGCTCGTGTTGAAGCAGAGATACAGTCTGCCAGTTCCCGTTCCGAAGCCCCCCCAATCTCTCACTAAAGCTCCCCAATTTCAAGGATAGAGAGGATTTCGGAGCATTTTAAGCCCACTTCGAAAAGATCCTCGAAATCAATAACATGGATCTGGAGGCTAAAGGTGTAGCCAGATTACTTCCCCTGTTAAATTGCAAATTGCGCGAAATATTTATATCTTTACCATCTGAGTGTACAATTAACTACAGCACCTTAAAAGCTGAGTTATTGGCCGCTCATAATATGACTCCCGATTTCTACCGCCAAGAATTTCGAGGAGGTCGTATTAAACCCGGACAGACGTTCCGTCAATTCGGATACATTCTTCAGAAGAATTTTAAATTTTGGTTAGAATCCTCAAAGGTTGATCCGAACTACGAGTCCTTAACAGACTTCGTGTTGCGAGATCAAATTTTGGCGTCTCTCCCGACGGAGATCCGCGCGTTCGTCAAAGATCGTCGGTGCCAGACCTTTAAAGAATGTACCGAAGAAGCGGATGTCTATGCCGCCAGCCATAATTTATACCCAAAGGAGAATCGAACTTCTCACCAATCCCCCTACAAGGAAAGAAGGAAGGATTCGCGCCCCTTCACAGGAAAGTCGACGAAGTTTCCGAGCCCCGTAAAACCCCAAAACTTCTTTCCCCAAAACCAACAACGGGACTCCAAACCTCCCGTTAAGATTTCTCCTCCATCTCTCTTCCCGAAGCGACCCATCATATGCTTCACCTGTGGTGTAGAAAACCACATGAGCTGGAATTGCCCCCAAAATTCTAGGCTTAAAAGCGGACCAGCCCACCAAGTTCACCAGATTAATGCAACCCCGGCTCCCCCGGTGGTACAGACCCAAGCAGAAACTTCTCCCCCTCCGTCAGGCCACCAGGTAAATTTTGTTTTTGATAAAAGTTCATCGGGAACTTTGAAATTTGAGGAGGGCAGCGTGAACGGCTGTCGAGTGTCGACTCTCGTCAGGGACACAGGATGTACGTGTTTCATCGTGTCCGACGAACTCCTTCCCCCAGTGGACCCTAACCACGAAAAATTTGCGGTGGTACATGACTACCTTGGGCGGGCGAACCAATTCCCCGTCGTTAGATGTTACCTGCAGTGTCAATATTATGATGGCTGGGCTGAAGTCATTTCAGCACCCATACAATTCTGTTCCGTGCTTATAGGACAGAGCCCCCAAGTAAGTTTCGACCCTGTGACTCAGGCCGCCCTTCCTCGAGGCCGAGATAAGAAAGAAGCCCCGGAGCCCGTCCCCATCAGAACCCCGATACCGTCCGATTTCTCGGAAACCCTTAACCAGGACTTTAGGACGGCACAAAAGGAGTGTGAATCACTAACACCCTTAGGTGATAAGGCCCAAGACAAGGACACGGAGACTGTCCGTGGACCCAAAGAAAAAAAGAACCCTCAACGCGCCCATGGAGATACCTTCGTAGAACTGGACGAAACATCGGCGCTTGAAGAAGATTACCCCGCGGAGTCCCTTAATGTAATCCAGACAGTGTGCATCCAACCTGATGCCGATTACCCTCCTCCTTCCCTACCAGGCGAGTCTTTGGAACCCTCTGACCTGATAGTGACGCGCAGCTGACACCACGTCAGAAGAGTCAGCTACAAGAACTAATTAAATGGAGTCACCATTTACCCGCCCTATTAGCTCTTTTCGAGCGACTGCGTGAAAATGGCCTCACCATTGGCCCCTGCAAATGCCCTTTTGCCCACGAACCCATTAAATATTCGGGTTTCAAAATAGGACAAAGCAAGTTAGGTCCCCAAGAGAACAAGATTAAGGCAATCGCCGACATGCCCCTCCCGATTACAAAGAAGCCCTTAAGATCGTTCCTAGGATCAGCTTCTCACTATCAGTGATTTGTTCCGAAATTCGCTGCAATTTCGGCCCCCCTCAGCCCCCTTCAAAAGAAGAATTTTCCCGATCGTTTACGTTGGAATGATGTCGCTGTTTCCCATTTTAATCAGCTCAAGAGTAAGTTCATTTCTGCCCCCATTTTAAAGTTGCCCAACCCGGAAAAATCCTTTGGGATTAAGACCGACGTGAGCAACGAGGGCATTGGAGGTGTACTCCTTCAATACGTGGATGACGGAACGAGTCATCCAGTTGCATATGCTAGTCGTCAATTATTACCACGCGAAAAGAGATATGCCACTATACAAAAGAAAGCTCTATCAATTATCTGGGTCATATACAAATTCAAGATGTACTTGATAGGTAAAGAATTTCAAATAGGAACCGACCACCGTCCGTTAGCCTATATTAGGAATGTGAGACACTCAAACGGCCGCATCATGCGCTGGAGTTTACGCTTGCAAGAGTATCGGTTTAAAATAAATTATATAAAAGGTTCCGATAACCAGGTCGCTGACGCCCTCAGTAGGAATGCGTTACCGAATAGCGTAGAGTAAGTGTAGTCATAGGATTAATATCTCCATGTAGGTATATACCGTCTTGTACGACTTAAATTAAGATTCTCTTGTAATATAATTAATTAAGGTATATGTCTGACTTTTGTAACGCTCAATGTCTAATTTTTTGTATGTATATATATTTGTACCCATTAATTTACGTATAAATTATTTTGTCCCGTATGTACTAATTTTATATCATTTCATTGTTCCATGCCCTTTTTTTTTTCTTTGATTAAGTTGTATTAAAGGTTATTTTCCCCTGTAATCTAAAGATCAAAATAATCATATGTATTGAGGTAGTACTAGTTAGGTGCAGGAAGGTACGGTTGGTACAAGAAAACGAGTTCCCCACAACGGAGCTCTATCGTTGTCCCTTCTCTCTTTTTTTTTCGAAGTGACAACTTCCCCTGGAATGTAGGGGTGTGATAGAACGAGTTGAAGTTGCGTTAATTTCAACTTCTATCACATATTAATTAAAACCACGATGTTGCCCACGTGCATCTTCGATTGGAAGCTTGGCGCCTTATCACAGCCACCGGATGTCAATGTTTAAACAAGGAGGTTATCGTCCCCCCGTTCGCCCCCATACGCCGACCTCGCCAGATTGAGTTAAGCTTATGGGCAGATAAGGCATTGTTCTCCGGCCCGGCTGTGCGTTCCCTCGAAGCTTCCACTCCATTGTCCCCCACGCCAAGGAGATGTCCTGGCTATTTATATGGAAACTTTACCACTAAGATCAGATTGGAGATCCAGATTTTCGTCGCGAAACATCACCACGACCCTCTCTCCCTTTGTGCGCCAAGGGACCTAGACCTCGAGATTCACTATCACTTGTCCAGAAGGAGGACAATATCCCTTGAGTGCCAAAGTTCGAGCCTTTGCGACGCCGAGTCCAAAAGGCTTCCCCCTTGTTGTTCAGAGGAGAACAGCACTAGAACAGCCATTGTTCGTTCGAGCCCGTTGACAAGAAACGGTTCTCACCCTTCCCCCTTATTGTTCAGAGGAGAACAGCATTAGAACAGCCATTGTTCTTGAGCCCGTAGACAAGAGACGGTTCTCACCCTTCCCCCTTGTTGTTCAGAGGAGAACAACATTAGAACAGCCATTGTTCTTGAGCCCGTAGACAAGAGACGGTTCTCACCCCCCCTTTGTTCAGAAGAGAACAACGTAGAACAGCCATTGTTCTTCAAGCCGTTCGTCGAGAAACGGTTCTCCTTCCCAAGACGCCACGTCAGGATCCTTTTATTCCCCCCCTTCGGCTGGAACTCGCCAGCGGACCGAAATTCCTTCAAGCCACCTTCCACTGCACCACTAGCGTAAAGTTACGTAAGCCAAACGTCACCTTTGAGTACTTAACCCTTTTGTCAATTCTATCCTGTGCTTTAAATGGTTTATCGAACCATCCCATCTCTTTAACTCTATATTTGTTTTACCTTTTTAAATCCTTTAAATTCCATTCTCTGTTTATGTCAATATTTTCCGTCTTGTGTTTGTTGATAGTTATTATTAATAAAACTCTATTTTATTAATGATAGCAATATTATTATCCTTGAGCTCAGTTCCACTTCTTAAGCATATCGAAGATACATAATATCGGCCGCCAGACATCCACGCACTCTAAAGATAATTAAGGAAGTTCCCTCAACGAATAGTGATATATGGAATATCGTCGGGAGTCATTCTACGACAATATATATATATATATATATATATATATATATATATATATATATATATATATATATATATATATATATATATATATATATATATTTATATAGGGGTTGAGGATGGTAGCTCTGGCTTTGAGCGTCGTGTTCATATAAGCGATGAGCGCTTGATGACACAGGTTCAAATCCAACTTCTTTATTTATTTTCATATAACGGTTAAAATAGCTTGCCCTATCTCTCCGTTCTCTACATCTCCCATTTTCACTCTTAAGCTTTCTTTGGTGCATGTAATATTCTCCTTAGCGTTTTTCGCGGTTGTGTTACCAATTTCCATTTTCCTTGGGCCTTTATATATATATATATATATATATATATATATATATATATATATATATATATATATATATATATATTGTATCTCAACCCCACCTCCCCCATTTAAAAGAACTGCTGGTATGGTTGGGAGGACTCAACTGAAAAAGGAGGGTTTTATTTTGTACTTTTTATTCCTTTTTAAAGAACCACACCGTGGACTACCATACCATAATGCCAGACGTATTATACTATCCAGTATGCTCTAGTGAAATTGTCTATATTTTTCTTATTAATAGTAATATCATATATAATAATATAAAAAATTAGGAAAATTAATAATTATTTTGTCTCGGCCTTCTCTGCCTAAGGGCAAAAACTTAATTATTACTATTTTTTTACATCCCCGCGGGGACCCTGAAGCGCGGGGCCGGTAGCGCGTGCTACATGTGCTACTAGGTTAAACCAGCACTGGATACATGTATTGGTATCTATATCGTTTAAGAAGTTGTCAAAGTACAAGGTATTGATGTATTGGTATAGCTTATCATATTTAATGTATCGATTTTGTTAATTAATAATATTTCGCCTTTATTAATTTTCTTTGGAAACTTTCCATTTTTCTTATTATCTTTTTTAGTTCATGTAGATGGTAAACAATTTCTCCTACGTTCATCTCTTTTTTTTTAAATGAAATGTCTTTGGTAAAAACCAAACTTGACTTTAATTGCTGAGCTTTCGATATATGCGATCATCTTCAGAGTGTCCTTCCTCCTTTATCGGTGAAGAATGGTGGACTCAGAAGGAAAATGCAAGCTGGGAATGAAAAGAAAACGGATTTTAGGGGATATTTATTCCTCCTCGCTTGAACGTAGTGTCAAGGGAACTATCCACTCCGATGTCAGCGGAATTTTAAAACAACTTTAATGGTCGATTCCAGCCCGTAGCCTGGATGTTCATAGCTGGCCTTTCGTCGTTAATTAACATGGCTTCTAAGGTGTTCAGTCTGGCTTTATTTCCCGCCTGTCTTTCGATCGTGGTGTTATTAACCAATATATCCCTAGTTAAGCTGATGTTATGTACAGTCTCCGTATGATTTGGGGGGTCTCCATGTTGCAGGTGCAGTGTCAAACGCCTCGAAAGTGTGGGAGTAGTTATAAGACCATCTTAAATCTTAAGCGATCACAGCTACTTCTACACGCTCCATCACCAAGGGAGGACTTAAACTCACCTAAGTCGGCTCAGTTCATCTTACCAAACATTCCTTTGTTGACACATAGATAGTCACAGTCTTGGTCCGCGCCCTAAACCTTCTTCTTGCCATTCGCAATCCCAATAACCTCAGTACACTCCATTTACCAAAGAAGGACCTAAACTTACCCAGGTGTATTCAATCCCACCTCCAAGTAGTCCTCGGTTGCCACACATTCAGTAGTATTATCTCCCGCGTCGATATAAATCACTCACTTGCCATTCATATATGATTCAGTTCATTAATTGTTAAAGTTGTATTATTTACAGATTGTGTTGCTAATTAATTCTATCTCAACCTGAGTTTCCAGAAACGGAATTTCAGTCTGCCAAGGCGGATTTCTGCAGAGAACTTTGCTCAACAAAATGAAAACTCAGCATCGGTCCTTTTAGGAGTCGGGGAGCTCGGGAAGAAATGGCCCCGGTTAATTTTTTTTCGAAGGGGTGGGTGATATAGTAGGTCATCTGCTATATGAAGACTATAGAAGGTCAATAGACCTAAGAGGCGTTCTTTCAATTATTCTGACTAATGATCTTACGACCTTCAAAACCCTCAGCAAGGGGGGCAATCCGACCCATAGTTTTATTTTCAATAATTCCCGGACTAATCTTGGGAGGACTTTGGCGATTATATCATTCGAAAGAGAATGTAAAATAACATAAGGGTTTCAAATTTCGTTCGAATAGTTATGATGTTATTGCCAAAAAACTCATCGAAAATTAAAATCGTTACCACCCGACCCTCGACCTACGGACCGACATAGTAACTTATAAGAGTCGTGTGCACGCAACTAAAAACTGATATTATTATTATGTTAAAGGAAAAAAATCACATTATTTGCACCTAAATTTTCACCAAGACGAAATATAAGATCGTGATTCGGCAACACCGCCTTCAGCTCTGAGTGCGAGAATTCAGCCTCATTTCTACTCATGTGATCTCCAGTTAAGTTCTGTCTTCATTGCGCTCCCTGTTAATAAAGAATCCCCAGCCCCTGATCTATTTAGGTATTATTTATTTATTTAAATAAATTAATTTGTTAAATAAAAATTCAAATTTCTATTTTGTTGTTCTCAATTCATATATTTATGCATCCATTCATTTTATCGTTGCTTGAAAGAATTAATTATCTCTATTATCGCTCTATTAAAGTATTATTCCGGTTAAATTATAATTTGGTGAAATCTATTCATATTCTCGTTAAGCCACATTGGATGAAGTTAGTCGCGGGATGGAGTCCCGATTAGGGCGACTTCACAGTTGCTGCCATATGACATAAATACCTGTGGTTCGAATCCTACGTTAATTAGTAGGTCTCCACTGAAAAATAAAGATATTCTAATTAAGTGTGGATTGTTGGTACAACTACTATAAAAAAAATCCATCGTTGGTTTCTAGTTAACAAAAAGTTTACCTTTGGTATTCGGTTATTTCATTCTTTTTTTATCACGAGCACACTACCAATGATCGTTAATTAAAGTTAACTTTTTGTTAACGATAAACCTTTTAAATTAACTTTGAACGTCATTAATGGAATAACTTTCTTTAACTAAAATTATCTAACACCAAAAATTCCATAAATAGGCTTTTAACCCTTTCATAAGAAGTGTAAAATTTTAATCGTTAACGTGGGAAGCAGATTTAGACCTTATTACGAATAGTATAAGGGCAACTTTTGCATCAATTTGTTTAGCTTAATGAGAAGATGGGAATTGACACAATCGATAGTTGTCGAGTGAATAGAAAGACCAGTAAAAGGATCACCGTGGAAGACCACAATAGATAAATCAGTGCGGTAGACCACAGGAGATCGTGTAATAGAAGAGTTGAAAGGTAGGTGGCTAGACACCGATGCGGGGTATTTTAATGCATGTGCGAGTTTCCCCAACTGTCGTGTTAAGCGGGTGTGGGTGTATTAATTGGTATTAGTTTCTTTTCGTGCAGTGTGGCCATGCGTGTATACACAGGAGAACGACATGCGCGTTTCAGAGCAAAGTCCTGAATACGCTATGCTTTCCTCTGAACATGTTTGACTGCTACGAGTGTGAGTAGTAGGTATGTGAGGTCTGACTAGTTGTTTCATTACTCCCTCAAATGGTCTCATTTACTGGTTATATATACATCATAATTTCAACATCTGTCTCCTACTATTGAGAGAACCCCTTTTTCATTCATAAGTTTGGGGGCATAAGCTACCATGCTGGCCCAATGCAGATTAATGGCTAGGGGCCGTCACGAAAACAGTCGACACTGGATTTTTTTTTTAGTGGTGTGAATCGAACCCGGGGTCTTTTGGTTTAAAGTTCTGTCACCTAACCACTTTTCTAGAGAGTCCCGACTGGATATATATACATATTATTATATAATACAAGTTTTATGTTTACATTTTCTATAAACACGTTTTATCATTACACAGACCAACAAAATTAAACTTTTATTTCTCATCAAAGATGAATATTACTTTTTATAGAACTAATTCTGATGCAGATTTCGAATTTACAGTCCACTTCAGTATAACAAGGGTAATTCTTTCATAAGGTCACTATTTTCATACACTACCGTAGTTAGTTATATGCATAAGCGAACGTAGAATCTAAGGTTTGTGCCTGATGATAATTTAATGCAGGAATTCAACATTTCCTGGTGGAAGGTATACATAGAACAAAGTTGATACATTATCACAAACTAACATTTCAGGTAAAAACAAATCAAAGTGTTTAACGTGTCATGGGAATATTGAACAGGTTAGATAAAAATATAGATTATCGCAGCTTAAAAAATTTGAAACAAAAACAAAAAAAGCTCCCTTAAACACATTGAACTTTGGACTTCCTTTGGTGCTCCATTTTAGGTTCGTCTCTGTACAATATCCAGCAATGATATCCTCCATCCAGTAGTGATTTGTTAGCATTCCCTTTGTTCCAGAAGCCTTGGCATCGATGCTCCATAGCGTTGATATATTTATGGAAGCACCCTTTTTCCTGGTTCTCGTCAAAAACTTACAGAAGTGAATGAACGAAATACACGTTGAGTGACATCCAGCAACTCATAGAAGCATAAGATTTTAGAAGTCATTTAACACCAATTTACAAAGCCATGTACCTATTTTTTCCCTAATAACATTTTCACAAACCCACCCAAATGAGTTCAAGGCCTCCAGTTCAAGATCATCTAGACGTCTGCTAAAGGTTTGATGTCTTAGGAGGTATTTAATTTGTGGACCTATGTAGAAGCCTTCCTTCAGCTTTGCCTCAGTAATCTTTGAAAATTTACTTACGAGGTACTCAAAGACCTTCGTGTTTCCCTTCTTCAGTGTTTTCAAAAACTGCTGTACTAAACTCAACTTTATATAAGCCGGAGGGAGTAGACTATTTTGTGAAGTGTATTCCTCGCTGTTTGGAATTCATGGTTCGGGTGTTTGTCGCAAAGGTCAGCTCGACTGCACATAATGTGAAGTGGTCGTTCGGCTGTCCCAGAGAATAGAAAACAGCAGTGTTTTGTGAAACCTAACTGCATTCCTATCAACATACCGATGATTTTTAAGTCCCCACATAATTTCCAATTGTATTTCTGGTGTTTTATGGCATCTAGAAGTGGCTCGATATTCTCATAACACACTTTTATATGCACTGAATGTTCTACAGCCACAGAGGGCTTCCTGTTCCCATTGTGCAGATTCACTTTCTTTAGGCTTCTCTTCGATGAATAAACGCCTTTGAGGATCATACTTTTACGTTAGGCTGTGGAACAATCCAGCAATGTCGTTGCAAAAACATAATGGTCCATCAACTGTAAAATAGAGTTATACTTTTGCGTTAAGCTGTGTAACAATTCAGCAATGTCGTTGCTAAAACATAATCGTCCATAAACTGTAAAATACGAACTAAGGGCTCAACTCCTTTTTCTGAAATATGCTATCAAACCTCCTTCTTGAGCAGACATTTTTATTTTCGAAGCTATGGCAACTACAGTTCAGCTTTATCCTTGGGGAGTGCCAAATCTCGAAAGAAATCATTTAATTCTGCTTAAGAGAACTTCTTTGATTCGTCTTTCTTATCGGGCACAAAATCTGCATCGTCCGTACTTGTTTCATCCACACCAGTGCTGGCTTCCGCACCATACTCGTTTTCATCATTTCTACTTGTAGTGAAATAATAGGATCATTCTTTTTGAAGTCGTATCGCAGATTCCAAACTAGGCTGGACACTCTTGTGTTGGTTCCTAGCTGAAACTCCAGTCAGGTTGATTATTCAGAAATAGCAATCAGTAGCATGTTTTGTTTTGCTTCCTCCATTTCATAAGAACGACATAAAATATTGCTCTATTTTTTTCTGTTTTGAGCTAGTTTTGTAATCTATTGAACAATCTGAACGCACGACATGTGGCGCCCATTTTATGTCTTGATCAGCAAAAGGACAGCCAAAGTACAATCGGTAGATCTTTTTGGTCTCATTAGTGATCGTACACTGCTGAGACTTGGGGAGTGAACGAAACAGAGAAATAACAAAATAAGTCAGGATTAGTCTTGCACTGCCTGGAAATTCCAACCGCAATGTTATCACAAATCTTAAAAATAACCCACACCGATATTAATAGAGAATACATATATTGGGATTGAACTGCAACATGAAACTATATTATCTTCGACATTCAGACATACTTGTCACCATATAAAATAGACTTGATATTCGAAAATGGATTGCATTTTCTCAATTAGCTTACACAATTATATCAAGTACACCTAAAATGATCTTGCGATCATCCTTCGTTTGTGTATTCATCAACATTACGCTTCCGTTGAGCTAACACCGATAAAGGAGGTAAGTCAGGCACCCCTCCATCATAACCACACAGATCGGGGGTGATGGAGGCAATATTTGGAAAACAACATTGCTCTTATACACTTACTGGACACTCTCCCAGGACTCGCTTCAATCTGCCACACGACAAAAGACGTATAGAAGTTGGTTTCGGAAGAAGCTAAATGAGCCCTACAAAAAATCGGGCTAGAAGCCTCCAGCCGCTACGAAATTCTAGTTCAGAGGACCATCATACTCCAACTACTGCATTCTTTCATCACTGATAATTCCTGCGAAGAGATCAAGACCGAGCTGAACCATGTCTGCTGACCAAAAAGTCACGTGATCTCACTTATTTTGATTTATGACCTTACGACCTTCAAAACTTTTCATAATTCAAAGACTAACCTTAGGAGGACCTTGGAAGTATATCATTCCATCAACCTATATAAAGTGGTTTCCCAAACCCGCCTCAGAAGACATACTGAGGATCAGCCTAATCGACGACGAACCTGAAGAAGTGGAGACAACGGAGGAAGAGGAATAGATGAACGAAATAACCAGCCAAAACAAGAAATTAATGTCATAGTCCCTCCTCCCCCTTTGGTGCCAGAAGGAAGCTACAAACGTGAACAGAAGGACACTTAAAGGCACCAACAGCATTCTAAACAGCATCAACCTACCCAAAGTGTACCCGTATTACTGAAAAAGGATTTCCAGAGGAAAGGGGGTCTCATGGACGGGGAAAGATATTGACATCTTAATCTTCGCTTCCCCAACGTGTAAACTACCGAGAGAAAATCAAGAAAATCTACTCCAAGGACTAAACAAAGTACAAGTGGACGTACGAAGGTCTACACACCCAAGAGGAAGAAGGACTATTACTGTATCGAGCGATTTTCGTCCCGGAATCCAATATGCACACAGTTATCCTGCAAATTTTCAAAATTATCGATAATGGGCAAAATACATCGAACATCGACAAATGAAAAATACAACTGTGCAATGACTGATAACACAACTTAAAACTTTAACAGTGTGTGAAAATCTAATAATCAAATTAGTTGAATATTGAAATTTAGCTAAAACAAAGGAAAGAATTTAGTGACTGGGAGTAGCGGGGAAAGTAAAAAATAATTGAAAATAGGTTAGCCCGGGAATTATTAAAAAAAAAACAACTAACTATTGGTCGGATTACCCCATTTGTTGAAAGTTTTGAAATTCCATAAGGTCATAAGTCAGAATAATTGAGAGCACCCGATTTAGGTCTGGTGACTTTGTTTGCGAACCCCTTCCCCGCGTCGCTGGGGCTAGTGTACGCGTGGGCCTAGTCGATCATGCTAAAGTAAGCGCAGTAATCGGTAGATATTATATGCCGCCCGTTTGAACTCTCGTGACGCGACACTTTCTTTGTCTAGTACGTCTCAAACACTTCATATTTAAAATTGTATAATTTATTCCTCTTTATTGTATTTCTTACAATTTTGATGCATCATATAGGTTGATTAAACTTCTTATGATTTGTAATTATATGAATTGTTATATATTTAGGTTGAAAACTCGATGTATTTCTCCTAAGTAAAAAATTGCGAATTATTTCTTGAGAGTAAAATAGTCAATCCAGGAATAATTTGTTTTATTTTCCTTTCATATGGAAAAAAAACATTCCATATATTCACATTACATGTTCTGCTAATGGTGGCTTCAAATCCATGAACAAGCGTTTCACAAACTGCAGCTGTTTTGGGAGAGGTTTGGATATTTTTTTCAAAATTTGCAAATAATCTCTAGGCTTACTTTATTGTACGATGGCCTACCATAGAACATGGGAATAATATTGCCGGGCCTATTGCCATAGAATCGCATGAATAGTATTGTCCTGCGCATTAACATATAATTAAATGAATAGATTTGTGATGTTTTAGCATAGAATCATGTGAATATAATTGTCCTGTTTTGTACCAAAGAATCATATGGATAATATTGACCTGTTTGACCATATGATGATGCGAATAGTATTTTCTTGTACCATAGAATCATGCGAATAGTATTCTTCTGTGTTTTACAATATAATTTATGTGAATAGTATTGTCCTATGTCATATTATTCTCCGTTGACTTTTGGAAAATCATGTAAATATTATTTCCCTGTCTTACTATAGAATCATGTGAATAGTATTGTTTTGTGTGAATATTATTGACTCTGTCGTAGTATACGGCCGAGTATGTATGTACGTTTGTTCCGTACATGAATAGCTCCGTTATTTTTTTCTCTAAGAGTGCTTTACTTTTCATTTATCTTTTGATTTGATTCTTTAACCAGGGAGGATTCGTAATATTATATATCTATTGCCATGTGCAGCGTTTCGAGGATTTAATTAAACAACTAGAGCAAAAATATACTTTTAATCACATAAAAAATGAAATATTAAAAACTTTAAATCTCCTAAGGATATAATAAGAGGATCTAAATAAAAATTAATACTAACAATGAGTACTACGCGATGGTTGACGCAAAAATTAACTTTAGTACGGAATGTTAATTAAAGAACATAATTAAATCCTTTTACCTTTAAACAAAGTTGAGTTGGGGAGGGAGTCGATGCGAGGCGAGGTGAGTGTGTCGCAGACGAGAGGCTGACTGGAGAAAATAGCTGACTTCGAGGTGAGTGAGTAAGGGCGAGTCGATGCTTCTTGACTTGACGATCTAAGCGAGTGGACAGTGGATGTATGATTATTCCAATCCTTGGGTTACACTTGTGGGGCTTCTCGATAATGAGAGGTGACCAAAAGGTGAATCCTTTTTCGAGTGGAACGTCACTTTAGTATTCTTCAATGGTGAGGGATATTTCTGGTTTTACTCGAAAACTGAGATAGGGGGTTTCTCTGATGAGAGGGGTATGAGAGTGATTCTCTATACCGATGGTCTACTCTTCGATGTGACCAAAAGGAACAGCCTTGGGAGGAATTTCTTCTTCTTCTTAACTCCGGCTCGGTTCCACTTTAATGCCCGGAATGACGCCGGTACTCGTCTTCTCTCGATCGCTAACTCGATTCTCTTATTATTTTCTCCAGATTGACGTATATATACCTCAATTATCCCCGGGGGAAAGGGAAGGGGAGATGAGTGCCCACCTTTAAGCCTCTCTCCTAGGGCCTCACTTTTCAGCGTGGTGAACCTTAGCCCAAATGGTCTCTTCTGGTTTTCGTCGGAGAGAATGAAATTTCGTCTATTTGGAGAAACGAGACCTAAATAATAGGAGAGGACAGTGAGCCTGTTCATAGATTTTTATTCGAAAGGCTATACCACCCTCCTTTGTTTATACTAACGGTTACGAAATTTGCTGATTATAAGGTTTCCTTGCGAGTGCTAACGCGGACTGTTGTGCCAACGTGGCAAAAGGGGAGGGGGGGAGAGGTTAAAGTATCTGCCCATATGCCAGGTAGCCGTTGACGCTGTGTAACCGAACTAGCGTCTGTTGTATCCTCGCGATATTGATTTCCCCACAGACTCGTGGTTTCTTATAGAATCATGTGAATATTATTTTCATTTCGTATAAAAGAATCATGTATGAAGTAATGACCTGTAAAGCAGTGTATATGTATATATGGAGAGATGGGTGGATGATTTATATATATATATTTACACATTCTGGTTGATGGGAATGTTAAGCTTGATCTTCACCAACCAATGCTTTATAAGAATGAGGAATGAGAATAAAAGAGTCACGTGTAAGATTCTAATAGAGTAAAAATAAGAATAGGCACCAGCAATTTGAGGGGAAACTAAGAGTGTTATATTTCTATATTTATTTATAAATTAACGAGAAAGATATAGAAGTCAAACAAAGAGCAAGAAAAAAATGGGAAATACACAGAATGAGAAGAGTGAATTTGGTCGAATATAAATTTAGGTTTAGAGTAATTATATATTCGAATAATTATTTATATAAATTTGAGTTAGAAATTATGGAATGATATATTAGATATCTCTAATATAAGATTTGGTCGATATAATTCACAGGATATATGATAGATTTAAAGTATGGATTGTTGGATTTTGGAATAGTTTTGGACACAGAATAATTGCTCGAATTATAATCTCAAGGGGACTGGAAATGAAGAGAAGAGAGGGAATTACCGTTTGAATAGTTAAGATATTCGATTGATTTGAATAATGGTAACGTTAATTTACTGACCTTTGTCTGACGATAACGAAAACACGAGTGGACTATATTTGTCAGCGAACATTGGGGCGAGGTAGGTTGATGCTGATTAGTCGGTTTAAAATTCGTCAGACAAGGATTTGGATTGGTTGAAATATATATCGTACAACGTGTAGGGTAATTATTATCGGACGATACGTAGGGTAAATTTTGTTGAAAATCGTACGAGTTATATATGATTGGAATTGTCATACATGAATATGAATTAATGGAAGCAAGATGAGTAATCTCTCAGACGGGAAATTATGCTTTTGTAAGAGCTAGCAAGGATGTTAGCTGCTACACCTGTGTCCATAATCATAGGGATTGCATTGTCCTTTGCCTTACAATAGAATCATTTGGATATCACTGTATTCTCCTACTATGTATATAATCATGCGAATATTAAGGGCCTGTTTCTTTCCATAGAATCAAGCTAATAATATTGTCCGGATTTTTACCATATAATTATGTGAATAGTTTTGTCCTGTTCCTTACTATAGAATTATATTAATAATATTTTCCTGTCTTACCATATTTGGAATCCTGTGAATACTATTGTGAAAATTTGTACCATAAAATCATGTGAAAGAATTGTCCTTACTTTTCCCATAGAATCATGTGAGTAGTATTGTTCATTGTCTTATTAAATAATTACGTAAATAATATTATCCTGTGTTTTACTATAGAATTATTTGAATATTATTCTATTGAGTATTAACATATAAATGTGAATAGAATTGTTATGTGCCTTAATATGGTATCATGTGAAAAGTATTGTCTTGTGTCTTAACTCAGAATAATTTGATTAGTATTTTCTTGTCTAATAATATAGAATCAAATGAGTTTAATCATTATCTTACTATATATTTAAGTCTTACTATATTATTATGTGAATAAAATTGATTTGTGTCTTACGATAGAACCATGTGATTAGTAATTTCGTTTGCCTTACCATATACTCATGTGAATATTTTTAGGCCTGTTCTTACTATAGAATGATGTGATTAGTATTGTTAGGTATCTCAGCAGAGAATTATGTGATTAGTATTGTCCTCTGTCTTGCCATGGAACCGGGGGAAAAGTATTGTCGTGCCTTATTACCACATACCAATGTGAATATTATTGTCCTCTATCTTACATAATATCATTTAAATAGGAGTTTACACACTTACCAGTAAAGTATGTGAATAGTATTCTCCTGTATCTTAAAAACTAAAATTAAAGGAATCGTATTATCCTCAACTTTCCCATAAAATCATGTATAATAATATTAGATGAATTGTCATGTGTTTTATCAAAGAATTATCTGAATATTATGCCATGTATCTTACTATTGAAACATGGTCTTAATATTATTATGAGAATAGTATTGTGGTCTCTTTTACCATAAAATAGTAGATATATTATTTTATTTTGTTTTACTATAGAATCATGTGAATATATTTTCATTTTTAGAAGAGCATCATGCGAATAGAATTTGCCTATAGCATTTTCTTTCGTTTTACTATAGAATCATGTGAATATATTTTCATTTTCAGAAGAGCACCATGCGAATAGAATTTTCCTATAGCATTTTCTTTCGTTTTATTATGGAATCATGTGAATATATTTTTATTTTTAGAAGAGCATCATGCGAATAGAATTTTCCTATAGCATTTTCTTTCGTTTTACTATAGAACCATGTGAATATATTTTCATTTTTAGAAGAAAATCATACGAATAGAATTTTCCTATAGCATTTTCTTTCGTTTTACTATAGAATCATGTGAATATATTTTCGTTTTTAGAAGAGCATCATGCGAATAGAATTTTCCTATAGCATTTTCTTTCGTTTTACTATTGAATCATGTGAATATATTTTCATTTTTAGAAGAGCATCATACGAATAGAATTTTCCTATAGCATTTTCTTTCGTTTTACTATAGAATCATGTGAATATATTTTCTTTTTTAGAAGAGCATCATACGAATAGAATTTTCCTAAATCATTTTATTTAGTTTTACTATAGAATCATGTGAATATGTTTTCTTTTTTAGAAGTGCATCACGCGAATAGAATTTTCCTATAGTAATTTCTTTCGTTTTACTATAGAATCATGTGAATATATATTTTTTTTTAGAAAAATCATCATGTAAATAAAATTGTCCTATGGATTATCACAGAATATTATGATTATTATTCTCTTGTTTCGTACAATAGATTCATGCGAAAAGTATTGTCCTCTTTTACTATATAATCTTGTGAAGAGTATTTTGTTGTGTCATACAATAGAATCATTTGAATAATATCATCGTGGTTTACTATAGAATATATAAATTCTTATCATAGAATCTGGTGAGTGTTATTGTTCTATGGCTTACTCTAGAATCCTGTATGTAATATTTTCTTGTTTTACTTGTTTGATTTGCTTTAGTTGTTTAATAAAGTTTCACTTGTTTGGTTGAAGTTTTATTTTAATGATGGATGTTTTAACACTTTTGATTGAAGTTTAACTTATATGTCTGAAGTTTAATTGGTTTAGTTGAAGTTTTATTTGTATGATGGATGTTTTATCACTTTTGATTGAAGTTTAACTTATATGTCTGAAGTTTAATTGGTTTGTTGAAGTTTTATTTGTATGATGGATGTTTTATCACTTTTGATTGAAGTTTAACTTATATGTCTGAAGTTTAATTGGTTTGGTAGAAGTTTTACATCTTTGATTGAACGTTTATGTGTTTGAGTGAAGTTGTACTTGTTTAATTGAATATGTATAAAGTCATGGCCAAAAGTTTTGAGACTACTATATCATCATCATCACTAACTCTCTAATTTAAGAAGGGCATTTTTTGAGTATTTGAATAATAATTTAATCTTAGTTTTGTTATGACTTAGGTTTTTTCTATCAAAGTTATTTCTAATATTTTTTTTATAATATTAAAAAACAAAATGGTGAAGTTCAGAAATAAATATAAGTATCGAAATTTTGTGAATTTTTGAAAACTCAAAGAATTACAAATGGTGAAGTTCAGAAAATTTATTTTGATATATCTCCTATAATAACTATATTTTAGCAACGTGATATTTTGAAAGGGGGGAAATTTAGTTTAGAGTTCTTAAAATTATTATAATTGGCGAAGTTCAGAAAATTCATAAGAATTTAACCATGGCTGCTTTTTTTCAGATTTTAAATTTTAATTTTAGTAGCGACGCGAAGGCTTTTCCCGTAGGGGGGAGTGGCGAAGCCATTGTCTGGTTTTTCATATACGAAAATTAATGGAACTAATCGAACGCTGCTTTTTGTTTTAGTATTTTTGTATCATAATTTGAAGGTGAAATATACCAAAAAATTTATTAATAAATACAGTTAATTATTTTGCGCATTCAATATTTACAATGGTGTCCTTTCTTCTTCAGGACTGCTCCAATTAGTTTCGACATCGTGGAGACTAAATTTGTGATGATATCTTGACCGATATTGATCCATTTCTGGTTAGTAAACACCAGCAACTTTATTTCAATTGAATGGTCTATGTTTATCAACCGCCAGCTTAATTATTGCCCACAAAGCTTCTTTGGATTCATATCTGGTGAATTCCTGGGCCAAGGTTCCAAAAGTTCGATGTTATTTTGCAGCCAATAACTTTGAATATTGCTTTTGCTTTGTGACAAGGTGCGCCATCTTGCTGAAAACTACAGTTATCATCTTCAAATTAGTCCTGAACTGTTGGAAATAGGTGCTGATGAAGCACGTTTTGGTAATTTTGAGTTTATTAAAGTGTTCTTGGGCAAAATTGTTAGTCCTCCAGTTCCCTTAGATGAGAAGCAGCCCCAGACATGGAAAATATGCTGATGCTTCGTCGTCTGCACAACACAGGATTCGTAAAAGCGCCCGCCCCCTCTTTTCTTCTAACGAAATATCTATGAGAAGTTTCAAAAAAGCGGAAGGGAGTTTAATCAAAGAATCTCACTTTACCCCAGTCTTCAACAGTCTATTCTTTATATTTATTACAAAACTGAAGCCTATCCGTAAGGATCCTCTTGGTGAGATGAGGATTCTTCGCAACCCTTCTCGATTTGAGACCTTTACGGAAAAGTCTCCGTCTCAGTATGTACGCTGAAGCGTTCACACCTGCTTCTTTTCAATCGTGAGAAAGCTTGGCACTGGAGGCAACCAGATCCTTGAGCTGTGACATTACAGGAAGTGATCTTGCCGTTAATTTGAAGCTTTCGAGGGTCCAGAAGACTTCACACGATTGTAACCAGTCTTTTCATAGTCATTAATAATTCTAAAGATTGTGCTCCTAGATGAAAGACCATTAGCAAATATTTCTTTGCATTTTACGCCACTTTGGTTCATAGCAACAATAGTTGGACGCTTTTCTTTGGAAAGAACCATTTTTGAAATTGAAAAAAAAGAGACAAACCTTTAATTTTACCAAAAGAATATTACGAAATAGACTATAATTTTACATAATTCATTTAAACAATATTTGTGACCATTTTACCCTTTCGATCGACTAGCAAAGCTTCAGAGACTGAAACTCCTAACCTACAGGACAAGGACCATTGGACATTGGACATTGGACATAAAAAGTGAGGAATATAGTAGAAGAAGGTTTTAGTAGGAGAAATAGTGGGGAAATAGGAGAAAATGATAGGAAAGCGAATATGAAAGGTAGTATGAAAGACAGATCCCTGGTGAAAGGGTATCACTGGCTTTCTTTGCGGTTTGGTTGTGTTTTTTTTTGATAGTATATAAATATACCATCCGGTAAATGCACTGGGCATTCAAGCATTTGTAGTAATAGATATTATCTCTACGTGGCTTTGTAGAAGATTTTCATCTTCGATTCTGGGTGTTTCACACCTAGATTTGGATTTTTATGTGTTGTTTTGTTTTAATTGTTTCTTGGCGATATTTCGCACAAAAATTTTGGGGAAGTGTCTTTAGAACTAAATCAGCAAATGCTAATTCAGTGGCTAAATTCGTTTGGCTTTGTTAATGATTTGTTGTGTTATTAATGGGGGTTGTTTAGCTGTAAGTGAACTTTGGGTCGATGTCAATGTCATTCGGTAGTCTACTGCTTTTAAAACAAATTGAACGTCTTATGTTGGGTAAATTGTCCAAGTCAATGTGCTCGTGCACAAACTCGGGAGGGAGGTGCCGGTGCACCTTGTCCCAGATTTTGGTTGCTCTGAGGTGAAGCTCCACGTTTATGGGGGTCATCCCCAGTTCACCATGGAGTTCACTCTACCTTCTCCCTTCTCTCCTTCGGGTTCCCGTAATAATGTATACTGCCTTATTTTGTACCCTTTGCAGTTTAAGGACTTGGATCTTGGAAACTACGTTTATAGGGACCGGGGGGTAAAGGAGTTTTGAGCGAATGCACGCATTATAGAGCTTAAGTTTGTTGGAGGTGCTCAGGTTAACGAATTTGTAAAATTCACCTAAGTCCCTCCGTGCATTCTGTGTAGTTTTCGCTACATGACTCCTATACCCACCAGTCGTAATTTGTAGTCCCAGAACCGTGCCCTCCGTGCGGTATGGGATGCGTGCACCCCCCACAGGAATGTATGCAAGTGTCCTTCGGAATAGTGGAATTACACGGAACTTTTGGGCATTGGTGGATATCTTCCATCTTCTCTCGAAAGAGTTGATGTTTTCGATTTCCACTGCCGTACTTCGTGCCATGAAATTCGCATTCCGATAAGGCCCCGTACATATCATTGTTATATCGTCCACAAATTGGACGTATAAGGAACCCTCAGTCAAGGGTTGGGGAAGGTCTATGGTGTAAATATTATAGAGCAGGGGACTGATGCACCCGCCTTGCGGCACCCCCGCCTCGAGTTCGAACTCAGGGCCGCTATAATCTTTGATACTCAGAAACGTTCTCCTCTCCATCACGTAATCACAAAGAATCCTCTCGACTATGGGATTGAGGCCTAGTTGTAAGATCTTATATTGTAGGCCTCTCATCCATACTTTGTCAAAGGCCTTTTTGACATCGCGTTGCACCAGATTTGCGTGGCGTTTTTCTGATTTTACTTTTGCCAACTTCTCGATAATTACGGCTAGCGCCGTGTCTGTTCCTCGCTTTGCTCGGAAGCCATGTTGTTGTATATTGTGAGAGTTGTTATTCTCGAGGAACGTATTTACCCTGTTAGCCAGTATCTTCTCCAAGACTTTCCCTGAAAATTCTAGGAGAGATATGGGCCTGAAGTTGGCTGGACTGTCCGGTGGTTTACCGGCTTTTGGAATGAATATCATTTTCGCTACCTTCCAGTGGTCAGGGAAGTAACCCACGTTTAGGCATGCGTTCATGATATTCATGAGCCCCAATAAGATATTGGGCGGGGCTCGAATAAAATTCTCCTTTGTCAGTCCTGTACGCCCAGGTGCTCGCTGTCGAAAGGATTTTAAGGTTATTGAGAGTTCCTCGGCAGTAATTCTACCGCCGAGTCCCTCCATTTCCCTATCCTGTGATGCGCAATGGTGAGGGTGGGTTCTGTATATTTGATTATTCAGGTCGTTAATAATTTCGTCTTCGAAGTCCAAATCGAAGTCATCATTCTCTTCCTGGGATATCTTAAATATAGATGCCCAAAAGAGTCTGAATTCCTCTTCGATTCTTTCCACGTCAGAAATTTCAATGTCGTCACGTATAGGTTTGATATTCTTTGCTGGATGTCTGCCTTTTAGTCGTTTAACCGTCTGCCAGAATGTACGTTAGTCGGTTTCTACGTTTAGTCCGTCAATTAAATTATTCCAGAGTACATTCTGTTGGTCCCTTATTAGAGTCATTAGTTCGTCACGTATGAGTCGTGTTTGTCGGTGTGTGTTGATGTTGGGGCCAGTGAGGTTCACTTCATTGATCCGTTCCTTATATTCCCTCGCGAGGGTTTTCATTCTAGGGGTCCATGAGGGGGCAGGGAGAGTTTCAAATTTAACTCGGGGGACGGCTTCCTTGTCGGCTTTTAATAAATTTTCATTTAATTTATCCAACTCCTCGTCAATTTCTTCTAGGGAGGCATTATTTAAGGGTTCTGGGTTATAACTTTCGAGGAGTTGTTTATACTTATCCCAGTTGGCTCGAGCGTAGCTCTTTCGCTCTGGGATAGGGATTTGAATGGGGGAGGTTGAGACTCTAATAAGGATAGCCTGGTGGTCGCTGGGAATAGGGGGGCCCGGCTCAATGAAGTAGTTATATGGGAACATATTGCTAGTTAGAACCATGTCTGGTTTGGTGGCTAACCTGTCAGTGATGTAAGTGGGAAAGTCTGGTCCAATTCTAGTCATAATGTATCTATCGATAAGTGTCTCGAGACTCCTGCCTGCTGGGTTGGTCGACGTATAACGGGAGGCAGCGCTTCTTGCATTGAGGTCACCGGCAAAGAGAACGGTTCTGCCGTGACCACATAGCTGCAAGAAGTTTGGAAGGGGCAAATACCCTCTCCTTGGGGGTTGGTACCCCGTTGCCAGGACCAGGGGTCCCACTGCCGTACGGACCTCCACAGCAAGGTAAGATTCGTCGAGTCCACTTATTGGGACCAGAGCGCCATTTTGGATTTAGCGAACGAATTAGGGTTTTTTTTCTTATTATTTTGGAAATGTTGACTTTTTAATAAACTTGCAATAATTTAAATATTAGAATAATTATTTCATCACCTAAATTTTAAAAACGAATTAAAAATAAAACCATATAGTAGTCGCAAAACCTTTGGCCATGACTGTACTTGTTTGATTGAACATTTTTACTTAACTGAACGGTTCTAGTTGTTATTTTTTATGGACAGTTTTATTTGTTTGATTGATCAGTTTTACTAGTTTGAGTGAACATTTTATTTGTTTGTTCGAGGTTTTACTTATATGATTGGAAATCTTTACTTGTTTGATCGAAGTTTAACTTATTTAACTGAATTTTAACTTGTTCAATTGAATTTATATTGTTTTGATTGAAGTTTTGCTCGTTAGATTTAAGTTTTACTTGTTTGATAAAAGTTTTTATTATTTGATAAACAATTTAAGTGTTTGGTTGAAGTTTTACACATTTTATAAATGGGTTACATGTATGAATAAAGTTTTACATGTTTGATGGAAGTTTTACTTGTTTGATTGAAGTTTTTTCATTTGTTTGAAGTGTTACTTGTTTGGTTCTACAATTTGAATTGTTTAACTGAACCGTTTTACTTGTTGATTCAAATTTTACTAGTTTGATTGAGCAGTTTCACATCCTTGATTAAAGTTTTACTTGTTTGATTGAACATATATACTAATTTGATTAATCAGTTTTACGTGCTTGTTTGAACTAAATATTTTTACTCCATTAATTTACAGCTTTACTTCATTGATTGAGAACTTTTTCTTGTTTTATCGAAGTTTTACTTGTTTTTCCATGTTATACTTCAGGATTGAACAGTTTTATTCGTTTGAGTAAGGTTTTATTTCTTTGGTTTTCACTTGTTGATTGAAGTTTTACTGGTTTAATTGACGTTTTACTTGTTTGATTGAAGTTATACTTATATTATTTAAATTGTAAAGGTTTGATAAACGTATTACTTGTTTGATTGAAGTTGTAAAAAAATTATTGTACATTTATAATTCTTTGAAGATTTAGTTTTATGTTTGTGACTGAAAAGTTCTACTTATTTTACTGGCGTTATTTCTTTGAATAAACTTTTCTTTGTTCGAAGTTTTACTTGCTTGATTGAAAAGTTTTACTTGAATTTATTTAAAATATTTAGTTGATCTTTTAAAAAAATATTTTCGACCATTGGATTTTCCTCTTTCGTCTTTCCACTATTCTCTGTTGGTGTATTTTCACGTGTCTCGATATATTCCCTTTATGTGTAAGAATCTGCTGTCGGTGTTTGGTGTTCTGTTTTTGAGATACGAGAGATATGGTCAATGACTTCCCCCCCCCCTCCCTTTACTTTCTCATTTCAGCTGACCTTTGCACATCCTCCTAGTGACGTCACACCTGCCGACACCTAGTTGGGTTTGAGGTGCGATGGAAGTACATTTTGAAGGCGTGGGGACTCCCCCTGACGCAAGAGCTTGCTTCCCGCTTGTTGCCCCTTTTCCTTTTTTATTATTGTTGTTATTGTTTTTTGTTGTTTTTTGCTTCGCATCTTGTTTTAAAATAGCTTAGTCCTAGGCTGTCGTGATTACGGCGACTTATGACCAAGTAGGCAGTCGCCAGACGGGCTCCAAAAAAAAAAATAAATAAAATAGAGACGTAGGATCAGGAGGGGAGTTCTTTCGACCATGTCCTCCCCATTTGGTCGGGTTAAGTGGGGTCCCTTAATGAGTTACATATTTTCAAAGGTAGAGTGAAAACAGCCATCAATAGAAGCAGGCACTCGAGCTTTGTGGTGTTTCGGCGTAGACAATTTTTTAGGCGATCAATTTTTTAACATAATTTCTCTCTTAAGTATAATATTGTAAAGTGTGAATTAACGGTAGGTTAATTTAGGTTCTTTACGGGAATAAGGGAAGTGCTTAGCCTCTTTATTTTGCGGTTTGATCTTGACAATCCTAAATTACTTGCAGGAAGCGTTGGTTCTCTTGCACCTACTTCAAATCAATCAAATTCCCTTCAAACTGCAACGTGCAGCCTCTCTTCAAACTATTATCAAGCTATTAGGAAACAAAACTTTATTTTAAATATTCAACTAACTAACAACTAACGAAAGAATTTGGGACTTCCCTCGTCTTAAAGAATCTCAGAGCAGGCAATTAACCTTTTCCAAAACATAAAATTGGAGTAGGTCTCCTACCTTGAAGGCTCTTTATTAGCCAGTAGAGACAAGCTCCTAAAATCAGGGAAAGTAAATACTAACAGTTTGATGAAAGTTTTACTCATAAGATTTGTTTCACTTGTTTGAAAAAAAAGTTTTGTTCATTGACAAAAGGCTTACATGTTGCAAGTTTTATTTGTGTGATTTAAGCTTAACTTGTTTTATTGAAGTTTTACTTGTTTGTTCGTGGTTTTACTTGCGTGATTGAAGAGTTTAACTTGTTTGACTTCCTCATAGGGGGGTAACCTATGTACCCTGTTACACTTGGTACCTAGTGAAGCTACTAACTCTTTGATGAAAGTTTTACTCATTAGATTTAAGAGGACTTAGGCATTGGAGTGCGAATAATGGGAATATCGGTTTTGCCTCAATAACCACTTCACTGTGGCCGTTATCGAGTACATTTGGCTGTACTGCTTGTGGCTGGCAGACGTTACTGCTTCGTTGGTTGCCAGGCCAAGTAAAAGTTTTGGGTACCGTATCTGGGTATGCTACAACAGATCCTGGCTGTCCTGTAGAGGATTATTACGTCCTACTAAGAATATCCACCTTGCCGCCCTGCCTCTCTGGCTGCCTAGTTGGGAGCTGGGACCTTTGGGGAACGACCGGACATTGGGTAACTTCTGGTCGTTATGCGTCGCTGTCCTAAATTATGAACACCTTCCTTTAACGCTCCCAGAGTGGAACTCTAAAGGTCCGGAAACCTGAGACGAGATAGGCGGAAGCGGCCGGACACGGGATAAAGGCCATCAACCCGCTTTCTTTTTTATTTAATGGTTACAAGTGTCAGAAATTATAGTGGGTTGGTAGTTTTTCTAAAGTTTTCAAAAATTTCACACTACATCCCTCTCTCTCAATCCTCGCCCGACCTTGGTGTTGGGCGGACGAGGAGCTAAAATTGAGCACCACTCTGACCGATGGAGGGGCTCCCATCCTACCTTCTGAATGCAGCAAAGGGGCTTGCTCTTTGTCATCTTCGAAGTCGCTCTCGGGGAGCTCCACTATGTTAGAGGTGGCATCCCCTGTGCTTTCTTAGAGGCCCCTCAAGGACTCTTCAAACGCAAAGGGCGTTTCTCCCGCTCCTTTGTGACGGGTTGGAAGTTTCCCCTTTATCTCCTTCGGCAGAGTTGGGCCCTGGCGAGTCTGCACTTGCAGCCGCCCGCCTCCGCGTTCTTAACTGCCCACTAAGAACATGGCAAAACAGAGGATGAGCCGTCCCGCTCTCTGCCTCTTCCGTTGGGGTCAGGTGACCAATCATATTCCCCTTAGAGGGGTTAGAAGCGGCATCTTCCCCTGAGCCTTGCACACGCACCTCGTTGATCCAAGGTTTGCTAAGTAATGGGAGCCGGTATGCGCGTTCCCGCTTTCTTACTAATGCAGGCCCTGTGACGTTTGTGGCGGACCATCGACCCTTTGACTCTCCGGTCGGGATACCTGACAGCTTGGGATGGCCAGTTATAAGCCCCTCCTGAGGCGGAGATGGTCTCGCGGAGGTGACCCGTTCAACAGGGCAGGGTTTTTCATGGGGACAAACCTTGGCTAGGTGCCAGACACCAAACCTGAGTACGCCTATGTTACAAGGCCCTCCTCAAGCGGCACGGGCTACCGAGGATTCACAAGGAGTGGAATGAAACCCTCCGCTACCTGGTGCCTCCTTGACGGTTAAGATCATATCCATCTCGGAGAAAGTTCTGTCCGAGGCTGGTCCGTCCTGCCTTGAAGCCATTTCCGGGGAAGAAGAGAAGCAGGTTCACTCTCCGCCCCCTCTCTCCAAGGAAGAGAAAACACAAAAAAGAAGAAATAAAATAAAAGAGTACAAAGAAATCCTTTTCATCCTTGGGGACTCTAGGGAGGTATGGGCCTGCTGTCGTTTTGGCAAGCAAGCGACCAAGTCAAGACCGGCACGTCCGACTCCGAGGCGTACAGACATTCCTCTGAGAGGTTTCACTTCATAGAAGGCCCCCGCATCTCCTCTAAGCAAGGCCTTGAGGAAATATTTCTTCAATGGAATTGCTGTGGACTCCAGACCAACTGAGAGGAGCTGCTGAGGCTCGACTTTATTGGAAAGTCGCAAGTGCGGTGAGCGGAGCTATAATTACGTCGGGGCTCCTTATTCAGAGATTACAAGGCATTTTTGAGCCCGTTTGCTTCAAACACTTTTTAGTTATTCGCTTCAGTGATGGCAGGAAGTTGGCTAAAAGCCGCATGCTACACCATAGGAGAGCTTTAGCTAGATTGACTGGTAGATAGCCGAAGGTGACCTGTTTCTCTGACAAGAACCTTCTGACGAATACGGCAAACCCTCTCAAGGCGACCATTATTAGTGCCCATGGGACACTCGATGGCTTGCCAATGAGTGTGACGCCACATTCTACCATAAACTTAGTAAAAGGAGTGGTTTATGCAAGGGAACTCGTTGACCGCTCCGTATAAGACATTACTGAAGAGCTGGTTGACCAAAGAACAGTCAAGGTTTAGCGTGTGATGAGACAACAGGTGGGGGTGGGGGAAAAGTTCTAGCTGTTTTACTGAGTCGTTTTATTTCTTTGATTGGACCTTTTTTTCTTGTTTGCCTTAAGTTTTACTGGTGTGATTGTTTTTTATTCGTTATTTTTGCTTGTTTGATGAAAGTTTTGTTTGTTTTACTCCAATGATTAAACAGTTTGACCTCTTTGATTGAACATTATTTTTAATAAAGCTTCATTTGGTTGTTTTTTCATCTATAGATAATGTTTGAACAGTTTTACTCGTTTTACAGAAGTTTTATTTTGATTGAAGTTTACTTGCTTTTTATTTCACTTGTTTGATTGTATATTTAGTGGTTTAATTGAAGGTTTACTTGTTTGATTCTAGTTTTACTTATATGAATTAAGTTTTACTGGTTGCTGGTTTGATAAATGTTTTAATTGTTTGATTGAAGTTATAAATATTTTATTGAAGATGTATAATTTTTTAGGGACAAGTTTTACTTTTTAGACTGAAAAGTTCTCATTTTTGGGGGGGGGATTGAAGTTTTATTTATTTTATTGTACTTTTACTTGTTTGATTGGTTTTGATTTAAAAGGTTTATTCTTATGAATGGAGATTGAATTATTTTGTTCCATAGCTTTACTGGTTTCATTGAAGTTTTGCTTGATTGTTTGACGTTTTCCCTGATTAAAGTTTATTATATGTTTGAAATTATACTGACTTGAATTAAAAGTATCACTTGTTTGATTAAGTTTGATTTTTTAGATAGAACAGTATAATTTTTGATTGGAAATTTCTACTTGTTTTATTAAACAGTTTTACAACTTTGAATGAACGGTTTTATTAGTTTGATTGAAGTTTTACTTGCTTGAGAAGTTTTACTTCTTTGTTCGAAGTTTTACTTGGTTGATTAAACAGCTTTACTTGTTATGACTGAAAAAAATTATTTGTTTGATTGAAGGTTTATTCGTTTGAATGAAATTTCACTTGTGAGATTGAAGTTATCTTTACTTGATTGAACAAATTTAGTAGTTTGATTGATTGATAGCTTACTTGTTCGGTTGAAGTTTTAGCGGGTTTAGTGAATAGTTTACTGTTTTAATTCTACTTGTTTGATCAAACAGTTTTATGTTTAATAAGTACATATGACTTAGCTGATTGAAGTTTTATTTGTTTAATAAAGGTTTTGCTTGTTTGATAAAATGTTTACATGTGTGTTTTAAATTTTGTTTGAGTGAAGTTATACTCGTTTACTTGAATTTTTATTTATTAAAATTAAAGTAGTAATTGTTTGACTGTACAATTTTACTTTGATTAAGGTTTTATTGATTCAATTAAGGTTTTACTCTTATAATTGGAATATAATTTGTTTTATTTTACTGTTTTACTTTTTGGTTGTTTTTCTTAGTTGTTGAAGTTTTACTTGCCGGATCGAAGTTTTTTATTTTATTAAAATCCTCCTAGATTTCGCCTCGATCTCCCAAACAAAGGTAAGTTTCAAATGCCTATAAATCTCCTTTCGATCTCCTTAACAAGGGCAGGTTTCAAATGCCTATAAATCTCCTTTGGATCTCTCTAACAAGGGCAGGTTACAAATGCCTCTAAATCGCCCTTCGATCTCCCTAACAAGGGTGGGCTAAAAATTTCTTTAAATCTACCTTCGATCTCCATAACAAGGGCAGGTTTCAAATACCTCTATATCTCCTTTCGATCTCCTTGATAACGGCATGTTTCAAATTCCTCTAAATGTCCCTTCAATCCCCTTAACAAGGGCAGGTTTCAAATGCCTCTAAATATACCTTCGTTCTCCTTAACAAGGGCAGGTTTCAAATGCCTCTAAATCTACCTTCGATCTCCTTAACAAAGGCAGGTTTCAAATCCCTTTAAATCTCCCTTCGATCTCCCTAACAAGGGCAGGTTTCAAATGACTCTAAATCGCCATTCGATCTCCCTAACAAGGGCAGGTTAAAAATTTCTTTAAATCTACCTTCGATCTCCATAACAAGGGCAGGGTTCAAATACCTCTATATCTCCTTTCGATCTCCTTGATAACGGCATGTTTTAAATTCCTCTAAATGTCCCTTCAATCCCCTTAACAAGGGCAGGTTTCAAATGCCTCTAAATCTACCTTCGATCTCCTTAACAAAGGCAGGTTTCAAATCCCTTTAAATCTCCCTTCGATCTCCCTAACAATGGCAGGTTTCAAATACCTCTAAATCTACCTTCGATCTCCCTAACGAGGACAAGTTTCAAATGACTTTAAATCTCATTTCAACCTTCCCAACAAATGACTCTAAATCTCATTTCGATCTTCCTAACTATGGCAGGTTTCAAAGGCCTTTAAATCTCAATTCGATCTCCCTAACAAGGACAAGTTTCAAATGACTTTAAATCTCATTTCAACCTTCCTCACTATGGCAGGTTTCAAAGGCCTTTAAATCTATATTCGATCTCCTTAACAAGGACAAGTTTCAAATGACTCTAAATCTCTTTTCAATCTCCCTTTCTATGGCAGGTTTCAAAGGCCTCTAAATCTCCCTAACAAGGACAAGTTTCAAATGCTTCTAAATCTCGCTTCGATCTCCGTAACAAGGGTAAGATTCAAATCCTTTAAAATCTTCTCTTGATCTTCAAATCTCACTTTGAGATTCGACCGGCAGAGAATGTCCAAAAGCAAGATGGAATTCTCGAGCCAATGTCACAACCGCTCGTCCTTCTCCAGAGTGAACGGCCATTTCATCCCTTCCTCTTTTTCTGTTTATCACCATTCAAGGCAAAAGCGAAGCCATTTTGCCTACGGTCGCTCATAAATTTAACAATCATTTTGACCTGAGATTAATTTTAATTTAGTCAACCATTCGTTCCTCCTTGATTCTTCATTATTCCTACAGCTGTTTACAAATGCAGGATCACGAAGTCTCTTTCACTACCAAATCTAGTTTTCTACGGTGAGTTGAGCCTTCGTAAGTTGGCCATTTGAGGCCAATCGAGCTTTCCAATTATGGCGTTTAGGAAAAAATTTACTGTATTATTTTAATATATAGATATGCTATTATTTGAGATATGGGAAACTTTCAAGGACGGTTTTGAGGAATTTATAAATTAAATGAGAAAGGGTAAAAGGGAGAAAGTGGGAAAGGGACAAAGAGAAAAAGGGAGAAGTAGTGCGGATTTATCCTCATTCGATTTCAAAGCTAAATATTAACTAGGTCGCATCAGCTAAGATAGAGGCAGTGAAATGCGTGGAAGATATAGACTCTTTCAGTATGTGGGGAAAGGCATGGGTCCCCAAAGCAAGGCACGACTCTGAGGGAGGGCATGAGTCTCCAAAAGCAGGCCACGAGAGCCTAAAGCGGCGCGTGTCCCTAAAGCAGGGCACGAGTTCCTAAAGGAAAGATGCGAGTCACTAAAGCAGGGCATTAGTCTCTAAAGCAGAACACGAGTCACTTAAGCAGGGCATTAGTCCCTAAACCAGGAAACGATTACCTAAAACAGTGTATGAGTCCCTTAAGTAGGGCATGGAAATCTAAACATCGTACGACTTCCTAGAGGAGGGCATGAGTCCCTAAAGTAGAGTACGAGTCCGTAAAGAAAACATGAGTCCCTCAAGTTAGGCATGAGTGTCTTAAAGCAAGCAGGAAAGAAATCCCTAAAGAACAGCACGCGTATCAAAAGTAGGACATTAGTCACTAAACTGGGCCTAAGTCCCTAAAGGGAGGTACGAGTACCTAAAGCAGGACATGAGTCCCTAAAGCGTACATGAGTCCATAAATTAGGACACGGAGCCCTAAAGGAAGGCATGAGCCCCTAAAGCAGTGGTTCCAAACCCAGGGTTGCGACCCAAATGAGGGTCGCGGGCTGGCTACAAAAAAATAAAAATAAAAGAGAGAAAGAGAGAAATATTAGAAGGAAAAATAGTCCAAACATAATTACTAACATCATAATTGCGGAATATAAATCGTGATTCATATTGGGACAGTAAAATAGTTATGAATAATAAAGTACGATGAATGAAGGTAGAACAAAACATATGCGAATATGATCAGGCCCAATACTTGTACTGTACGCCAAGGCGGCTGGAGCTTGACTCGATCTGTTTCTTCAGTTCAGACGTAGCTGTGTTGGTGGACAGAAGTGCGTTTCACGTAAGTTTTATTCGCATGTTACTTTTTTATTTACTGTGATTGTCAAGCTAATTTAGGAGTAGAATGTATATTTGTCTAATATAAAGCAAACAGCATAAGCTTGGGAATCTTTACTCGTAAAGGAAACTTGCTAAATATAAGGTTATTGTTATGACTGGTGTTATAAGGTTGGCAATTTATACTTGTTTGTTTTACGTCTGAAGTAATTTACATTGAGTATGTGAGTGAGCGTTTATGTCACTTTATGAATGAGCAATTTAGAACACCCTATGATGCATAATAGTAAACCAGAATATTTGAATAAAACCTTATTTATAACAGAGAACTAGTTTCAGCAAAGTTATAATTGGTGCCATTTTCAACTGTTTAATGAAAAAAAAACAAGCAAGGAGCTCAGTATATATAAGGCGAACAATATGAAAACGGAGGAAAATAGCTGAAAAAAAAAACAGAACTATTTCGGTGGATTCAGGGGAAGTTACTAATCTCCGAGAACAATTGCTTCCGGGGGTTTATAAATACGACTGGCGACTTTATTCGATATATATTTGTTGAATTTGTATTGCCCTTCGGATGAATTGAAAGTATTGACTCTGTTAATGATGATACGAGTAGATTATGCAATTCTCCTCTAATTGTTTGATTTATAAATAATATTTGCTTGGTTGAAATCGATTCTATGGTCGTAATTTTACATGTGCGTAAAGACACTTGAAGAACTTGCACCCCTTCTTATATTAGCCTGATGTTATTTTATCCTCTTATTAAAGTGGCCCGACTCTCCGATATATGCTAAATTGCAATTATGGCATGGTATACGGTATACGCCAGCGTCGTGATTGATGGCACGCAGTCTAGTGAGGGATTTTTGTATGGTATTTGAGTATTTAAATGTAATATTTATGTCATTTCCGTTCGCATACGATTTTAAGGGAGCCAAAGCTGGAGCATAAGGGAAACTAATACATTTTTTTAAAATTCGTCCCTTCGCGATGAGGAGATGGAATAGAAGTTTTTTCGTGTTTTTGAATGACATCTGTTTATGAAGTAAATTGGTTATTTTAGTTAGATTAAATTCCTGCCCCCCTCCCTTCCTCTCTTTCTTTCCTTATTTATCCCTAAGCGCGGCGCAAGAGGATGTCAGCCCCCATCTGGAAGTTTGTGTACCCTACCAGCCCCAGCACGTGCAGTTTATTCTCACGCCTCCTCTCCAACAATCGCAGGTTGCCGTTCTGGCCCCCAACACCAGTAGTTTGCCCCCTCCCCCAGCTCCGAACAATTTACCATCCAGGCCCCAAACAGTCAGTTGACCCATCCTGCCCCAACACCCACAGTTTACCCTCCCTGCACCCAACATACAAATTTGACCTTCCCTGCCCCAAACACCCACAGTTGACTCTCCCAGTTCCCACCACCCACAGTTGACCCTCCTGGCCCCCAATACCCACAGTTGACTCTCCCGGCTTCCAACACTCACAATTGAGCCTCCTGGCCCCCAAACTAACAGTTGAACCCCCTGGCACACAACACCCACAGTTGACCCTCCCTGCCCCAACACCCACAGTTAACAATCTTGGCCCCCAACATCCACAGTTGACCCTCCCTAAACCTAACACCCATAGTTGATACTCCTGGCCACCAACACACACAGATGACGCTCCTGGTCCCGGACACTCACAGTTGACCCTCCTGGCCCCCAACACCCACAGTTTACCCTCCCGTCCCCAACACTGACATTTAACATCACAGCCACTAACACCCTCAGTTTGCCCTCCTGCCCCCAATACCCACATTTGACCCTCCCAATCCCAACACCCACAGTTGACCCCCTCAGACCCAAATACGCGCAGTTGACCCTCCCGCCCTCAGCACTTACAATTGACACTCCCGGCTGCCCCCAACCCACAGTTGACACTCCCGACCCCAAACACCCAGAGTTGACCCTCCCGGCCCCCAACACCCACAGTTGACCTTTCGGTCCCTAATACCCATAATTTACCCTCCCGCCCCCAAACCCACAGTTGACACTCCCGGTCCCAAACACCCAGAGTTGACCCTCCCGGCCCCCAACACCCACAGTTTACCCTCCCGTCCCCCGACACCCACAGTTGATCCTCCCGGGACCCGACACCCAGAGTTGACCCTTCCGGCTCCCGATACACAAGGTTGACCATCCTGCTCCCAACCCCCAGAGTTGTCCCTTCCACCCCCATCACCCACAAATGACCCTATCCCAACACCCTCATTTACCATCCCAGCCCCCAACACCCTCAGTTGACCCTCTCGGGTTCAACACCCACATTTCTCCCTTCCGTCTCCAACACCCACAGTTGACTTTCCCCACCCACAACATCCTCAGTTGACCCTCCCGACTCCAACACCCACAGGTGACCTTCCCCACACTCAACACTCTCAGTTGACCCTTCTGGCCCCAGCTCCCTTAGTTGACCCCTCCACACCCAACACCCTAGGTTGACCCTTCCGGCCCCAACTCTATTAGTTGGCCCTTCCTCCCCCAGCACCCACAATTGACTCTCCCAGCCCCCGACACAAACAGTTGACCCTCCCGGTCCATAGCACTCACAGTTGACCTTCCCGGTCCCTACCACACAGTTGACCCTCCCGGCCCCCAATACCTACAGTTGACCTTCCGGGCTCCAACAGCCACAGTTGACCCCCCTTCCCTGTCCCAACACCCACAGTTTATCTCCCTGCCCCAACACCCCAACACCCCATCTCTCCTTACAACTCTGAATGTTCCGGCCTCGTTGCTATTGCGCTTTAAATCCTACAGTTTCCTCAGGGCTCAGACCCCTCTCCTCCACGTCGAAGAGGACTACTGATGACGTCTGGCGAACTCGTCTTGTTGTTGTGTGTATGTATTTGTGTATATGTATGCAGCTGTGTTTAGTGTATGTGTTATATGTGTTTATGTGTATGTTTGTGTGCTTTTGTGTATGTATGTGTTTGTATGCCCATGTATGTATGTCTGTTCATATTTGTGTGTATGTATATACATGTGTGTATATGTATGCGTGTAGGCAAGCGGTTGATTAATCGATTGATTTAGGTAAAGTGGTGAAGTTAGTCTAAGAAGGGTGTAGTGTGGAATAGGAAGAAAGTAGGAGATTTGGAGGGTGATGCAAGGTTTCAGGAGGCCAGGCTAATCGGTGTCATAAATTATTCATTGAATTAATTTACATATTGGTAATTTTAATGGTAATTTTAATGGCGTCCAAGCTGCTATTATCACTTTTTTTCATTTACTTTCTTTTTCCTTATCTTTTTCTTGAGTAGATATTTGTTATTTTGTTGTTGTTTTTAATTATTTTTTTCCGGTTTTTTTTAATGTTTCTCTAGTGCGTAGGCATAGCCCCTATTTAGGGCATCTAATACGTGTTTCAATCTTGAGAACTGTCTTGATTGGGTAAAGCTGGGTGATTGGATAATTGGTATCCTCCGTCTACTTTTGAGTATTTATGTGTCGGTTGCCACTTCGTCGCTTCCTTGAAGCGTATTGACGCTGCTCGGAAACCTGGGGGGAAGGCGGGCCTCGCCCCCCCCCGCATCCCCCGACGCCGGAGTGTGCTTCCTTCTTGTTTTTGTTTGTCTCGTTTTGGGGAGGTTTAGTTTTTTAGGGGAAAATTAGTGTAAGGCAACTTTTGCCTTTGGTAGCAGTCGCCAGATAGGCACTGTAAAAAAAAAGGCTCGGAATCCTCGTGTCTCTTATGCCTTCTTCGTTGCTACCTAGTAGTGCATTGACGTCATCTATGGTAAAGTAGTGAAAGAGAAAATAAGAGAGTGAAAGTGCACAGGAGCGGCTAAATTCAAGAGATTATCGAGGGAAAATTGAGTGCTTAGGCTAGGATTAGGAGTATAGGCTCTGAATAAGGGAAGGGAAGCGGCTACGGGGTGCGAGAAGTGAATATTAAAGAAGTTATGGTGTATTCTCCCCTTGACCAAAAAGAGCTATTGTGGGAGGGAATTAAGAGATAGAGAAAATCCCCAAATCTAGATGTAAGCGAAAGTTGGGAGCAAGAAGTGAAATTTTCCGATTCATGCACGAAAAAGCAAACTCTTTGACGATAATTTTCATCTTATAATTCGACTATTTGGAACCTACCTTGGATTATATATTTTCATTCCTATAATTTAAATTAGTCTTTTTAACAGAGGTGAAAAGTGTTAAAAAAAGAGGCTTTCAGCCCTATCTTGTAAACGAATCTTTCATATATGTAAACAAGTTAGGCGAGTTTATATACTGGATATTGACCCTTATAAACCTTGTTAATTCGGTTAAGGTTTTACGAATGCCGACAATATTCATCCTTCATGTGGATTCGACGTTAAAAATCCACGTGTAATCGAGCGAATGAAGAAAAGACTCACATTAGACAATACGTTTATTTATTTTAAAAGAAATTCCGTTTTTAATCTATTCAAGCATTCAACATACTTAGTAGGCTTTAAAGTAATAGGCCCCATCGTAACATTAGGAAATTAAACGGCAAACACCCAATCTACTTTCAATGACTGTGATAAAATAATCACCCACCCTCTCATACTGATCGTAATTTGATGAATAGAAAGGCGATAAGCAGATATAATTAAAAATAATGTTAAGACATCCCTTTACAGTCTTAACATAAAACATACCAAGAATCCATCATCGTGCGGTTGATTTAACAATACAAGCCTAAGTTTGTAGCCATAAAATAGCAAGGGGGATTTTATTTCACCCTCTCGTTATTAGCACCATGCGAGCTTCATTTTTCTAGACTGCACATGAAAAGAAATCCGACAGTGAGCCTACATCTACGTTAGCGTATCCTTTTTTTTTTTTATGGCCTTGACGGATGACAATGAAGTTTTCATGTGGGAGATGGTGGTCGCCGGTTGACGTCACCAACGCAGTGCCGAATTATGATAGGCAAAACATCCTAAAGAAGAAATTCTATAAAAAGGATAGGGTCAAATAGTTTACTGCATGCATTATGGGAATTTTTTTTATTGCAACCGGAATCACGGAGAGATTTGGCCATTTTTATAACAGATGGTTCATTTTTCCCTCATCACGGGTTATCTTCAATTGATTTCACTGTGGAGAATAAGACATTCTTTTTATACAATTTCGAATTATTTTTTCTTCATTATTAGCTTGGTATCAGAACACGAGGATAATAATTTTTTTAGCTAATTCCACTGTATTGTCAAATGATCAAGAAAACTTTTAAAAAAACCCAGACCTATCCTTATGATTCCTCGATTTAAAATTTTTATGGGCTCTAGCCCATAAAAAATTCAAACATTTTTCCAAACAAAACGGCTAAAGCCATAAGGAAATTGGAAAAAAACAATGATGACGCAAGTGAGTAGTAAGTCCATCATCCACAAAGAGGTTGCGGTGGTAAAGTTATGATGGCTCGTTTTTTGGCCATTGGACTCGCGAGTTCTCCCTCGGACGTGGGCATAAAGTTTTTTAGAGCTCATTCGGGCATTTTCTCCCGCAGGGAGAAATAAAATTGAATATATGTGTGTGGTGTGTATACATGGGGATGGGGGTTTTGTGAATGGGAGTAAGAATATTAATATACACGCATAATCTGGGTTTTATTTTGTGTGCACATGAGCGAATGGCTGGTTGTCTCTATAGATAATCCTCAGGGAATTCAGCGAGAGACTTTGTCTACGCTGCAATTATTCTTTGTCCGTCCCCCCAATATCCTTATCCCACCAAATTCAACTTAATGGAGACGGAGAGATAAAAATAACATCTCCAGGGTAATAATCACCATGGACCTGAGCTAGGCATCAACCCTATTTTCAACCGCGTTCGAAGCCACCTGTCTCGTGGAATGGTACTCAGTTTGGGAGAATTGCTTGCTTTTCCAGGTTCATTTTAGTCAGCTCTTCTTTCTTTTTTTTAAACCTCGGCGTATTTTTAAAATTAAATGAATAAAAAAAAACAGCACTCTCGTCTTTTATTACACTCCTTCAAAGATATTTCCACAGGGTTCTGTAATTCCAGTTCTATTTAAGGTTCCTTTCTTCCAATTTTGACACTCATGCTCTATGAATAAAACCAAATTTTTGTTTCGATTAAATGTTTCCGAACACCTTCGGCTTTGGTGGCAGTTCCACCTTTCTACCACACTCTAGTACTGTGACGCATAAGCTCTTGTTAGCCGAGTGGATACGCGGCACCGGGTTCGATCCCGCCAAGAGCGGACACAAACGTCATTGGACGCAGAGATCTAGCTACCAGCTGTGATCAGCCCTGTATTCGGGTGGGTAGATCTTACTCTTCTCATCACACAATTACAATGCTTTCTTTCCTCTCCCGTCTTCGCAACACAACACACACTCTGTTCCGAGGAATCCTGCCGACGGGTATCTATATCTACATACTTCTGATGCGGAACAGTTCCCTCTGCCCCGGGGTGACGAAGGTTCGACCTGAACGCTGTTTGGTGTCAAAACACAATGCTTCCTGGCACCTCTCCCCAATGAGGACCGGCCCCTGGTGCCCTCGGGCTTACCAGCAATTGTCATACTGACCTTTATGTCTATTTCCTTTCCCGGTCAGGGATCCTCCTGGATAAAGACAGGTTAGCGAATCACTACTATTACTGTGACGCGTTAAAAAGTGCCCCACCAAATACATATTTCGACCTCACCGATCTGGATAAAATTGTGTAGGTTGTTGACCGTCATAAGTTCTCAATCTTTGTGTATTTCCACTTTGAATTACCCATCATTTTTATGATATTGATCCCCATAAATCAGAAAATGACACAGCACCCAATGTTAAAGCGAGTGAATAAGTAATCTAAAATTCGCATCTAGATTTGGATCCCCCCAAATCGAATCAACTCTTCCCGGTGAAGTTAGTCTAAGAAGGGTATAGTATCGAATGGGAGGAAAGTAGGAGATTTGGAGGGTGATGCAAAAATCTCCTACTATAAAACTACCCCTACCATAAAACCTAAATGAAATCCGTCAATAACCTTTTGAGATATATTGTACCCAAACAGACAGGCAAACACGAGTGCTCAGATAACCTCGGCAGGACTCTGTTGGTCAAGGTAATTAATCTTCTTATGTCCTAAGCACCAAGGATAGGTTGCAGGACGGAAGAGAATGAATTGGGGGTGGATTCGACAACTTGCCTTCTTAAATTGTCATTAAATGTTGTTGCTATTTATAGCTCCCAAGGAGCAGATGGTATTTCTGCTTCCTCTGACCGTTTGGGAGATTTAGCGCGGAAAGGATGGTTACCTGAATGTGGTGGGAAAATGTTAGTTAGTTAGTTAGTTAGTCAGCGCCAATCTTTCCATAATACTGGGAGGATCACCGATCAGATAATGAAAATTTTTATATAAGGTCAGTATGACAATCGCTGGTCGCCCCGAGGGCCCCAGGGGCCGGTCCTCTTTTGGAGATAGGTGCCAGGAAGTATTAGGTTTTGACACGAAACAGCGTTCAGGTGGAAGCCTTCGTCACCTCGGGGGAGAGGGACGGTAGGAAAATGTCCTCAATGTTATTGCGCGTCTTAAGGTTCTTAGTTTACGGGTGAGAGGTTTCTCTGACTCCAAAGGTTTCACGAAGATTCTGCTTCTAGGCTGGGTTCCAGTAGGCTTCTATTCTTGAATAGGGTCTACATTATTATGTGTAAGTGAAATAAATCAAGCCCTGTGCGGTCGTATGTAGATTTACTGATTTGGGGGGTAGCTGAGGCTAAAACGACAGGACATATGGGCGAGGAACGGACTCGTAATCCAACCCAATGACTTAACTTCCTATAATGTCGTAGTTCGTTTATTTATGACTCCCTTGCTTAAGGGGGCGTAACCTATTTCTTTTTATTCTCAAGGCGCGGGACGGAGCTAATAATAGGAAACGCATTTGTTCGTCTTTTCGTTGACCGTTGGATGGAGTTACCAGGGGCGTGTGCGTTGCTACCCTAGCTGTGGACATTTTCAGATCGGGCTGGCAAATCTCATCAAGAGACGACAGTTTATTTTTCGTTTGACATTTTCATGGGAAATCAACCGGCCAAAGCATATATCACTCTGCATTTACTCGGCTTCCTTAATTATCAAGCATCGGTATCTTTCCATCCCGCAGCTGCTCCTTTGTGTATGTGTATATATATATATATATATATATATATATATATATATATATGTGTGTGTGTGTGTGTGTGATATAAGTATTTCTCCATTTTACATTGGTTTACTACTTATTGCATGGTATATTACCACCTCATTAATTAATGTGTGTGCTCAATTTCAGGAGTTCATAGATCCACCGAGCACCCATTTGCGGAGGTTCCTCACTGGGCCTACCTATCCTACAATTTGGGTGCTACGGGCCTACTTTCCTTGGACTCTGGATGCCACAGATTAAGGGATAAATCTTTGATCGTACAGCCTGCGTTGTAGGCATCGCAAAAAGTACCACAATTAACAGCAAAGAAGTGGAAGTTCTTTTTCATTGATTGACTGCGTGTACAAATATCGTTTCGTCGTGTCCATTTGATGGGTTAAGCGGGACTGGATTAAACAATGGTTGTATTTCCAATTATTAGACATATTCATACAAGCATGGTGATAATTGGTAGGAGGGATGATTTTTGGTTGTATTTCCTATTTATAGGACTATTCAGTACGCTCCTGGTAATGTTTGGGAGGAGCGATGCTTTTTTTTTTTATTTAGTCATTTTGTATTAGAGTGGTAGTAAAAATGAACACTCCTAAATTCGGCCAACTAAATGGAATGATTCCTGAAATGTGAAGGTGTTTGGGAAGTTCGGTTTAATTGTTTGGGTTGTTTATTTATGTTCACGTAACTCGACCTAAACTTAGCTTGCATCTAACCTAAACTTGACCTCAACCTTATCAGACCTATCCTAGATGAGCACCATTCAAATAAAACAAGTGAAGACAAGTATTTCCCTTTTGGTGGGGAGTACTTCTGTTCTCTTGATCACAAGATACGATGAAGTGGGAGAGAGATGCATTATTAGAATTTGTGGGAGCCACCTAAAGATGGGTGACCCCCAATTGATTTAAGGGTCGTTCTTCCTCAGGAGGGGGAAATTAGGGTTGATCATCTTCAGATGAGATAAGTTGGGATAGTCCAGATTATAGCATAGATAAAAAGGTATAGGTTTAGAACATAGATCGTTTTGATAAAGACCTACACCATATATTAAAACACTGTGCTGCCTCTTTCAACTTTATTCTCTCATTTGATTAAAGAACGAGATAATTAACCTAACCTTAATTTAGGTAAGCTTGTGTATTTCTTTAAAGCATAAAGTCAAATCACACGCAACGCGCAGTAGCGATCAAATTTTTTGATGGTTGTTGAGTATGATCTTAACATTCCGTGGTGACGAGAAAAGTCAGGGGTTAAAACGTTATATTTCTATATATTTAGGGGTTAAATAAGGCGTTATTTTTAAGTTAAGATATTTTTGCGCTCTAGAGGGGAGGGGGGAGGGATAAGAAAAAAAAATCTAGCATTAACATTTTGGGGCCGTCGGTTGCGCGAGTTGAGTCCTCACTTACCCCATTTTACCTCATTGCCAAGAGCTCTTGCTAGTCAAGTAGATACAGCGTTGGTCTGCCAACGTCGCGGTACCGGGTTCGATCCCAGCATGAGCGGACACAATCATCATCGCACGGAGAGATCTGGCTAACGAACTGGTGGAGGCGCTGTGCTAACCCTTGTATTGGGGGTGCGTAGACCTTACACTTCTCATCACGCAATTACAACACTGCCTTCTTTCCTATCCCGTCTTCGCAGCACAACACACACGCACTCTGCTCCAAAGAATCTTCCCGATGGGTATCTATATCCACATACCTCTGACGCGGAACAGGTCTCTCTTTCCCGTGGCGACGAAGGTTCCACCCGAACGCTGTTTGGTGTCAAAACATAATACTTCCTGGAACCTCGCTTTAAACAGGACCGGTCTCTAGTGCCCTCGGTCTCACTAGCGATTGTCATACTGACTTTTATGTCTATTTCATTATCCGGTCAGGATCCAACTAGATAAAGGCGGGTTGACGAACCATTGGCGAACCACTACTTCTACCTTATTCCCAAGGTCGTTTATCTCCATGTGAAGAAAACCGCGGCCACCCATGTTCACGGGGCCACCCATCTTCAGGTTCGAAAATTTGGATTTACCATTCTTCAAGGATGATTCTCAGGTCGTTTCTCTTCAGGTGATCCGATTTGGTATTAGTCTTTTTACATATTTTTCTTGCCTTCAAAAATCCGTGGTAGTTGAAGGGTGAGGGTGAAGAGCGAAGTGTCCACCAAACTTACGAATGTCTTCAACTTGCAACCGAATCGCATATTCGGTATCCCCCGCAGGAAAAGCGAGAAGATGACGCCTCCACCAGCTTTCCCTTCCAAATCTGTTACATGGCATGGTGTGCCTCGGAGTACAAGGTTAGATTGATGGTCATTATGAATAATAAGGTCATTTTTTGATTCATACCAACGGCATGGTTTCATATTAAACAAAAAAACAACAAAAAGCTCCAAACAACCACAAGAAAACAAAAACAAAACAAGAAAATAAAGAAACCATCGAGTAGTGTGACATCATCAACTTCACTTCTCTTTTTTCCCTAAAAACTGCTAAGAAATTTTTTAAAAAATCATGTAGGTTACATTTTCCTGGACGGAATAAAAAAAACCCGCAGGAAAACAAAAACAAACAACAAGAAAGCACATAATAAACAAAACAAGAAAGAAAACAACAAAAATAGAACAAACAAACAAGTAAAAACAAGAACAAGCAACAAAAAACAAAACAAAAAACAACCAGAAAAAAAAACAACCAATGTCCTACTTCCTCTCTGATATGTAGGTTACTCTGTCCTGGACATAATTTAAAAATAAAACAACGACAACAGAAAGAAAAAAAATAACGAAAACCAAAAAAAACCCACAAGGAAACAAAAATAAAATATGAAACAAATAAAAAACAAAACAATAAAGAAAAAACAAAAAGCAACAGACCCTTCTTCCTCTCCGATATACAATTTAGGCAAGGAGCCTCAACTGGATAATGAAACCAACATGAAGATCAGAGCGACAATCATTGATAAGCCGAGGGGGCGACATGAACTGTATTTAAAACTTTTTTTTCCACCTGCCTTAAGAGTTTGGTCTGTTTCATGGCTCAAGGAAGAGCCACCCGTGTTTAAGGTCAGGAGAATGTGGACTGAAACCACCTGCTGATTCCAAGATTCAGGAGTGATGTGTTATGTGTGCGGATGTAATGAAAATACAGCTTCTTGTGATTGGTTATGTTAGTAATGACGCACGTCGGTAAAACATGTGCGAGACAGGATGTCCCGCCACGATTGACGGGAAGTCCCTACAGTCACCGAAACATTCTGGGGTTGCTCTCGCTAGGGGTAAACTATAGTACTCAGGCCTGAAAATCCAACTCTTTATGCACTAGGCCACTGGAGAATCCCAATCCGAATCCAAATCTGGATGATGCTGCATTTACCTGACCACCAAGAATTAATTAAAATATCGACGCAACTCTCCAACCTGAACTCAGCTTTCGACGCTAATCATCCGGACAACCACAGGTTATGAAAGAGTCTTTCACCTTCTCCGAAATACACTCAATGATGTTAATTTACCTTGAGATTTCGTAAAAATGCTTTCAACTTCTCCTATAACACGTTTTCAATCTCTCAAATAACATGCTTTTAGCCTCTCCAATAACATCCCTACAGCATCTTCTATAACATGCTTTCAATCTCTCCAATAACGCCTCAACCTCTTCAATAACATGCTTTCAATATTTCGAATAACATTCTTGCAACTTCTCCTATAACACGTTTTCAATCTCTCAAGTAACATGTTTTTAGCTTCTCCAATAACATCCCTACAGCATCTTCTATAACATGCTTTCAATCTCTCCAAAAACGCCTCAACCTCTTCAATAACATGCTTTCAATATTTCGAATAACATTCTTGCAACTTCTCATATAACACGTTTTCAATCTCTAGGGTAACATGTTTTTAGCTTCTCCAATAACATCCCTACAGCATCTTCTATAACATGCTTTCAATCTCTCCAATAACGCCTCAACCTCTTCAATAACATGCTTTCAATATTTCGAATAACATTCTTGCAACTTCTCCTATAACACGTTTTCAATCTCTCAAGTAACATGTTTTTAGCTTCTCCAATAACATCCCTACAGCATCTTCTATAACATGCTTTCAATCTCTCCAAAAACGCCTCAACCTCTTCAATAACATGCTTTCAATATTTCGAATAGCATTCTTGCAACTTCTCATATAACACGTTTTCAATCTCTCAAATAACATGTTTTTAGCCTCTCCAATAAGACCCCTACAGCATCAACTATAACATGCTTTCAATCTCTCCAATAACGCCTCAACCTCTTCAATAACATGTTTTCAATATTTCGAATAACATTCTTGCAACTTCTCCTATAACACGTTTTCAATCTCTCAAATAACATGCTTTTAGCCTCTCCAATAACATCCCTACAGCATCTTCTATAACGTGCTTTCAATCTCTCCAAATAACGCCTCAACCTCTTCAATAACATGCTTTCAATATTTCGAATAACATTCATGCAACTTCTCATATAAAACGTTTTCAATCTCTCAAATAACATGTTTTTAGCTTCTCCAATAACATCCCTACAGCATCTTCTTAAACATGCTTTCAATCTCTCCAATAACGACACAACCTTTTCAATAACATGCTTTCAATATTTCGAATAACATTCTTGCAACTTCTCCTATAACACGTTTTCAATCTCTCAAATAAGATGCTTTTAGGCCTCTCCAATAACATCCCTACAGCATCTTCTATAACGTGCTTTCAATCTCTCCAAATAACGCCTCAACCTCTACAATAACATGCTTTCAATATTTCGAATAACATTCTGGCAACTTCTCATATAAAACGTTTTTAATCTCTCAAATAACATGCTTTTAGCCTCTCTAATAACATCCCTACAGCATCTACTATAACATGCTTTCAATCTCTCCAATAACGCCTCAACCTCTTTAATAACATGTTTTCAATATTTCGAATAACATTCTTGCAACTTCTCCTATAACACGTTTTCAATCTCTCAAATAACATGCTTTTAGCATCTCCAATAACACCCCTACAGCATCTTCTATAACATGCTTTCAATCTCTTTAATAACGCCTCAAACTCTTCAATAACATCCTTTCAATATTTCGAATAACATTCTTGCAACTTCTTCTATAACACATTTTCAATCTCTCAAATAACATGCTTTTAGCTTCTCCAATAACTTCCCTAATGCATCTTCTATAACGTGCTTTCAATCTCTCCAAATAAAGCCTCAACCTCTTCAATAAAAGCTTTCAATATTTCGAATAACATTCTTGCAACTTCTCAAAGAAAACGTTTATATCTCTCAAATAACATGCTTTTAGCCTCTCCAATAACATCCCTACATCATCTTCTATAACATGCTTTCAATCTCTCCAATAACGCCTCAACCTCTTCAATAACATGCTTTCAATATTTCGAATAACAATCTTGCACCTTCTCCTATAACACGTTTTCAATCTCTCAACTAACATGCATATAGCTTCTCCAATAACATCCCTACAGCATCTTCTATAACATGCTTTCAATCTCTCCAATAACGCCTCAACCTCTTCAATAACATGCTTTCAATATTTCGAATAACATTCTTGCAACTTCTCCTATAACACGTTTTCAATCTCTCAAGTAACATGTTTTTAGCTTCTCGGATAACATCCCTACAGCAACTTCTATAACCTGCTTTCAATCTCTCGAATAACGCCTCAACCTCTTCAATAACATGCTTTCAATATTTCGAATAACATTCTTGCAACTTCTCCAATAACGCTTCAACCTCTTCAATAACATGCTTTCAATATTTCGAATAACATTCTTGCAACTTCTCCTATAACACGTTTTTAAACTCTCAAATAACATGCTTTTAGCCTCTACAATAACATCCCTACAGCATCTTCTATAACGTGCTTTCAATCTCTCCAAATAACGCCTCAACCTCTTCAATAACATGCTTTCAATATTTCGAATAACATTCTTGCAACTTCTCATATAAAACGTTTTTAATCTCTCAAATAACATGCTTTTAGCCTCTCCAATAACATCCCTACAGCATCTTGTATAACATGCTTTCAATTTCTCCAATAACGCCTCAACCTCTTCAATAACATGTTTTCAATATTTCGAATAACATTCTTGCAACTTTTCCTATAACAGGTTTTCAATCTCTCAAATAACATGCTTTTAGCCTCTCCAATAACATCCCTACAGCATCTTCTATAACGTGCTTTCAATCTCTCCAAATAACGCCTCAACCTCTTCAATAACATGCTTTCAATATTTCGAATAACATTCTTGCAACTTCTCATATAAAACATTTTCAATCTCTCAAATAACATGTTTTTAGCTTCTCCAATAACATCCCTACAGCATCTTCTTAAACATGAATTCAATCTCTCCAATAACGCCACAACCTTTTCAATAACATGCTTTCAATATTTCGAATAACATTCTTGCAACTTCTCCTATAACACGTTTTCAATCTCTCAAATAAGATGGTTTTAGCCTCTCCAATAACATCCCTACAGCATCTTCTATAACGTGCTTTCAATCTCTCCAAATAACGCCTCAACCTCTTCAATAACATGCTTTCAATATTTCGAATAACATTCTGGCAACTTCTCTTTTCAAACGTTTTTAATCTCTCAAATAACATGCTTTTAGCCTCTCTAATAACATCCCTACAGCATCTTCTATAACATGCTTTCAATCTCTCCAATAACGCCTCAACCTCTTTAATAACATGTTTTCAATATTTCGAATAACATTCTTGCAACTTCTCCTATAACACGTTTTCAATCTCTCAAATAACATGCTTTTAGCCTCTCCAATAACACCCCTACAGCATCTTCTATAACATGCTTTCAATCTCTTTAATAACGCCTCAACCTCTTCAATAACATGCTTTCAATATTTCGAATAACATTCTTGCAACTTCTTCTATAACAAATTTTTCAATCTCTCAAATAACATGCTTTTAGCTTCTCCAATAACTTCCCTAATGCATCTTCTATAACGTGCTTTCAATCTCTCCAAATAACGCCTCAACCTCTTCAATAACATGCTTTCAATATTTCGAATAACATTCTTGCAACTTCTCATAGAAAACGTTTATATCTCTCAAATAACATGCTTTTAGCCTCTCCGAAAACATCCCTACATCATCTTCTATAACATGCTTTCAATCTCTCCAATAACGCCTCAACCTCTTCAATAACATGCTTTCAATATTTCGAATAACAATCTTGCACCTTCTCCTATAACACGTTTTCAATCTCTCAAATAACATGCATATAGCTTCTCCAATAACATCCCTACAGCATCTTCTATAACATTCTTTCAATCTCTCCAATAACGCCTCAACCTCTTCAATAACATGCTTTCAATATTTCGAATAACATTCTTGCAACTTCTCATATAACACGTTTTCAATCTCTCAAGTAACATGTTTTTAGCTTCTCCAATAACATCCCTACAGCATCTTCTATAACATGCTTTCAATGTCAAGAATAACGCCTCAACCTCTTCAATAACATGCTTTCAATATTTCGAATAACATTCTTGCAACTTCTCCTATAACACGTTTTTAATCTCTCAAATAACATGCTTTTAGCCTCTAATATAACATCCCTACAGCATCTTCTATAACCTGCTTTCAATCTCTCCAAATAACGCCTCAACCTCTTCAATTACATGCTTTCAATATTTCGAATAACATTCTTGCAACTTCTCCTATAACACGTTTTCAATCTCTCAAATAACATGCTTTTAGCCTCTCCAATAACATCCCTACAGCATCTTCTATAACTTGCTTTCAATCTCTCCAAATAACGCTTCAACCTCTTACAAAACATGCTTTCAATATTTCGAATAACATTCTTGCACCTTCTCATATAAAACGTTTTTAATATCTCAAATAACATGCTTTTAGCCTCTCCAATAACATCCCTACAGCATCTTCTATAACATGCTTTCAATCTCTCCAATAACGCCTCAACCTCTTCAATAACATGCTTTCAATATTTCGAATAACATTCTTGCAACTTCTCCTATAACACGTTTTCAATCTCTCAAATAACATGCTTTTAGCCAAAGCCAATAACATCCCTACAGCATCTTCTATAACATGCTTTCAATCTCTCCAATAACGCCTCAACCTCTTCAATAACATGCTTTCAATATTTCGAATAACATTCTTGCAACTTCTCCTATAACACGTTTTCGATCTCTCAAATAGCATGCTTTTAGCCTCTCCAATAACATCCCTACAGCATCTTCTATAACATGCTTTCAATCTCTTTAATAACGCCTCAACCTCTTCAATATCATGCTTTCAATATTTCGAATAACATTCTTGCAACTTCTTCTATAACACATTTTCAATCTCTCAAATAACATGCTTTTAGCCTCTCCAATAACTTCCCTAATGCATCTTCTATAACGTGCTTTCAATCTCTCCAAATAACGCCTCAACCTCTTCAATAACATGCTTTCAATATTTCGAATAACATTTTTGCAACTTCTCATAGAAAACGTTTATATCTCTCAAATAACATGCTTTTAGCCTCTCCGGAAACATCCCTACATCATCTTCTATAACATGCTTTGAATCTCTCCAATAACGCCTCAACCTCTTCAATAACATGCTTTCAATATTTCGAATAACAATCTTGCACCTTCTGCTATAACACGTTTTCAATCTCTCAAATAACATGCATATAGCTTCTCTAATAACATCCCTACAGCATCTTCTATAACATTCTTTCAATCTCTCCAATAACGCCTCAACCTCTTCAATAACATGCTTTCAATATTTCGAATAACATTCTTGCAACTTCTCATATAACACGTTTTCAATCTCTCAAGTAACATGTTTTTAGCTTCTCCAATAACACCCCTACAGCATCTTCTATAACATGCTTTCAATGTCAAGAATAACGCCTCAACCTCTTCAATAACATGCTTTCAATATTTCGAATAACATTCTTGCAACTTCTCCTATAACACGTTTTTAATCTCTCAAATAACATGCTTTTAGCCTCTACAATAACATCCCTACAGCATCTTCTATAACGTGCTTTCAATCTCTCCAAATAACGCCTCAACCTCTTCAATTACATGCTTTCAATATTTCGAATAACATTCTTGCAACTTCTCCTATAACACGTTTTCAATCTCTCAAATAACATGCTTTTAGCCTCTCCAATAACATCCCTACAGCATCTTCTATAACGTGCTTTCAATCTCTCCACATAACGCTCCAACCTCTTACAAAACATGCTTTCAATATTTCGAATAACATTCTTGCAACTTCTCATATAAAACGTTTTTAATATCTCAAATAACATGCTTTTAGCCTCTCCAATAACATCCCTACAGCATCTTCTATAACATGCTTTCAATCTCTCCAATAACGCCTCAACCTCTTCAATAACATGCTTTCAATATTTCGAATAACATTCTTGCAACTTCTCCTATAACACGTTTTCATTCTCTCAAATAACATGCTTTTAGCCTCTCCAATAACATCCCTACAGCATCTTCTATAACATGCTTTCAATCTCTCCAATAACGCCTCAACCTCTTCAATAACATGCTTTCAATATTTCGAATAACATTCTTGCAACTTCTCCTATAACACGTTTTCGATCTCTCAAATAGCATGCTTTTAGCCTCTCCAATAACATCCCTACAACATCTTCTATAACGTGCTTTCAATCTCTCCAAATAACGCCTCAACCTCTTCAATAACATGCTTTCAATATTTCGAATAACATTCTTGCAACTTCTGATATAAAACTTTTTTAATCTCTCAAATAAGATGCTTTTAGCCTCTCTAATAACATCCATACAGCATCTTCTATAACGTGCTTTAAATCTCTCCAAATAACGCCTCAACCTCTTCAATAACATGCTTTCAATATTTCGAATAACATTCTGTCAACTTCTCATATAATACCTTTTTAATCTCTCAAATAACATGCTTTTAGCCTCTCTAATAACATCCCTACAGCATCTTCTATAACATGCTTTCAATCTCTCCAATAACGCCTCAACCTCTTCAATAACATGCTTTCAATATTTCGAATAACATTCTTGCAACTTCTCCTATAACACGTTTTCAATCTCTCAAATAACATGCTTTTAGGCCTCTCCAATAACATCCCTAATGCATATTCTATAACGTGCTTTCAATCTCTCCAAATAACGCCTCAACCTCTCCAATAACATTCTTTCAATATTTCGAATAACATTCTTGCAACTTCTCATAGAAAACGTTTTTAATCTCTTAAATAACATGCTTTTAGCCTATCCAATAACATCCCTACAGCATCTTCTATAACATGCTTTTAATCTCTCCAATAACGCCTAAACCTCTTCAATAACATGCTTTCAATATTTCGAATAACAATCTTGCAACTTCTCCTATAACACGTTTTCAATCTCTCAAATAACATGCTTTCAGCTTCTCCAATAACATCCCTACAGCATCTTCTATAACATGCTTTCAATCTCTCCAATAACGCCTCAACCTCTTCAATAACATGCTTTCAATATTTCGAAAAACATTCTTGCAACTTCTCCTATAACACGTTTTAAATCTCTCAAATAACATGCTTTTAGCCTCTCCAATAACATCCCTACAGCATCTTCTATAACATGCTTTCAATCTCTCCAATAACGCCTCAACCTCTTCAATAACATGCTTTCAATATTTCGAATAACATTCTTGCAACTTCTCCTATAACACGTTTTCGATCTCTCAAATAGCATGACTTTAGCCTCTCCAATAACATCACCACAGCATCTTCTATAACGTGCTTTCAATCTCTCCAAATAACGCCTCAACCTCTTCAATAACATGCTTTCAATATTTCGAATAACATTCTTACAACTTCTGATATAAAACGTTTTTAATCTCTCAAATAACATGCTTTTAGCCTCTCTAATAACATCTCTACAGCATCTTCTATAACATGCTTTCAATCTCTCCAAATAACGCCTCAACCTCTTCAATAACATGCTTTCAATATTTCGAATAACATTTTTGCAACTTCTCCTATAACACGTTTTTAATCTCTCAAATAACATGCTTTTAGGCCTCTCCAATAACATCCCTAATGCATCTTCAATAACGTGCTTTCAATCTCTCCAAATAACGCCTCAACCTCTTCAATAACATGCTTTCAATATTTCGAATAACATTCTTGCAACTTCTCATAGAAAACGTTTTTAATCTCTCAAATAAGATGCTTTTAGCCTCTCCAATAACATCCCTACAGCATCTTCTATAACGTGCGTTCAATCTCTCCAAATAACGCCTCAACCTCTTCAATAACATGCTTTCAATATTTCGAATAACATTCTGGCAACTTCTCATATAAAACGTTTTTAATCTCTCAAATAACATGCTTTTAGCCTCTCTAATAACATCCCTACAGCATCTTCTATAACATGCTTTCAATCTCTCCAATAACGCCTCAACCTCTTCCATAACATGCTTTCAAAATTTCGAATAACATTCTTGCAACTTCTCCTATAACACGTTTTCAATCTCTCAAATAACATGCTTTTAGGCCTCTCCAATAACATCCCTAATGCATCTTCTATAACGTGCTTTCAATCTCTCCAAATAACGCCTCAACCTCTTCAATAACATGCTTTCAATATTTCGAATAACATTCTTGCAACTTCTCATAGAAAACGTTTTTAATCTCTTAAATAACATGCTTTTAGCCTCTCCAATTACATCCCTACAGCATCTTCTATAACATGCTTTTAATCTCTCCAATAACGCCTAAACCTCTTCAATAACATGCTTTCAATATTTCGAATAACAATCTTGCAACTTCTCCTATAACACGTTTTCAATCTCTCAAATAACATGCTTTCAGCTTCTCCAATAACATCCCTACAGCATCTTCTATAACATGCTTTCAATCTCTCCAATAACGCCTCAACCTCTTCAAAAACATGCTTTCAATATTTCGAAAAACATTCTTGCAACTTCTCCTAAAACACGTTTTCAATCTCTCAAATAAAATGCTTTTAGCTTCTCCAATAACATCCCTACAGCATCTTCTATAACATGCTTTCAATCTCTCCAATAACGCCTCAACCTCTTCAATAACATGCTTTCAATATTTCGAATAACATTCTTGCAACTTCTCATAGAAAACGTTTTTAATCTCTCAAATAACATGCTTTTAGCCTCTCCAATAACATCCCTACAGCATCTTCTATAACGTGCTTTCAATCTCTCCAAATAACGCTCCAACCTCTTACAAAACATGCTTTCAATATTTCGAATAACATTCTTGCAACTTCTCATATAAAACGTTTTTAATATCTCAAATAACATGCTTTTAGCCTCTCCAATAACATCCCTACAGCATCTTCTATAACATGCTTTCAATCTCTCCAATAACGCCTCAACCTCTTCAATAACATGCTTTCAATATTTCGAATAACATTCTTGCAACTTCTCCTATAACACGTTTTCATTCTCTCAAATAACATGCTTTTAGCCTCTCCAATAACATCCCTACAGCATCTTCTATAACATGCTTTCAATCTCTCCAATAACGCCTCAACCTCTTCAATAACATGCTTTCAATATTTCGAATAACATTCTTGCAACTTCTCCTATAACACGTTTTCGATCTCTCAAATAGCATGCTTTTAGCCTCTCCAATAACATCCCTACAGCATCTTCTATAACGTGCTTTCAATCTCTCCAAATAACGCCTCAACCTCTTCAATAACATGCTTTCAATATTTCGAATAACATTCTTGCAACTTCTGATATAAAACGTTTTTAATCTCTCAAATAAGATGCTTTTAGCCTCTCTAATAACATCCATACAGCATCTTCTATAACGTGCTTTCAATCTCTCCAAATAACGCCTCAACCTCTTCAATAACATGCTTTCAATATTTCGAATAACATTCTGTCAACTTCTCATATAAAACCTTTTTAATCTCTCAAATAACATGCTTTTAGCCTCTCTAATAACATCCCTACAGCATCTTCTATAACATGCTTTCAATCTCTCCAATAACGCCTCAACCTCTTCAATAACATGCTTTCAATATTTCGAATAACATTCTTGCAACTTCTACTATAACACGTTTTCAATCTCTCAAATAACATGCTTTTAGGCCTCTCCAATAACATCCCTAATGCATATTCTATAACGTGCTTTCAATCTCTCCAAATAACGCCTCAACCTCTCCAATAACATTCTTTCAATATTTCGAATAACATTCTTGCAACTTCTCATAGAAAACGTTTTTAATCTCTTAAATAACATGCTTTTAGCCTATCCAATAACATCCCTACAGCATCTTCTATAACATGCTTTTAATCTCTCCAATAACGCCTAAACCTCTTCAATAACATGCTTTCAATATTTCGAATAACAATCTTGCAACTTCTCCTATAACACGTTTTCAATCTCTCAAATAACATGCTTTCAGCTTCTCCAATAACATCCCTACAGCATCTTCTATAACATGCTTTCAATCTCTCCAATAACGCCTCAACCTCTTCAATAACATGCTTTCAATATTTCGAATAACATTCTTGCAACTTCTCCTATAACACGTTTTCAATCTCTCAAATAACATGCTTTTAGCCTCTCCAATAACATCCCTACAGCATCTTCTATAACATGCTTTCAATCTCTCCAATAACGCCTCAACCTCTTCAATAACATGCTTTCAATATTTCGAATAACATTCTTGCAACTTCTCCTATAACACGTTTTCGATCTCTCAAATAGCATGACTTTAGCCTCTCCAATAACATCACCACAGCATCTTCTATAACGTGCTTTCAATCTCTCCAAATAACGCCTCAACCTCTTCAATAACATGCTTTCAATATTTCGAATAACATTCTTACAACTTCTGATATAAAACGTTTTTAATCTCTCAAATAACATGCTTTTAGCCTCTCTAATAACATCTCTACAGCATCTTCTATAACATGCTTTCAATCTCTCCAAATAACGCCTCAACCTCTTCAATAACATGCTTTCAATATTTCGAATAACATTTTTGCAACTTCTCCTATAACACGTTTTTAATCTCTCAAATAACATGCTTTTAGGCCTCTCCAATAACATCCCTAATGCATCTTCAATAACGTGCTTTCAATCTCTCCAAATAACGCCTCAACCTCTTCAATAACATGCTTTCAATATTTCGAATAACATTCTTGCAACTTCTCATAGAAAACGTTTTTAATCTCTCAAATAAGATGCTTTTAGCCTCTCCAATAACATCCCTACAGCATCTTCTATAACGTGCGTTCAATCTCTCCAAATAACGCCTCAACCTCTTCAATAACATGCTTTCAATATTTCGAATAACATTCTGGCAACTTCTCATATAAAACGTTTTTAATCTCTCAAATAACATGCTTTTAGCCTCTCTAATAACATCCCTACAGCATCTTCTATAACATGCTTTCAATCTCTCCAATAACGCCTCAACCTCTTCCATAACATGCTTTCAAAATTTCGAATAACATTCTTGCAACTTCTCCTATAACACGTTTTCAATCTCTCAAATAACATGCTTTTAGGCCTCTCCAATAACATCCCTAATGCATCTTCTATAACGTGCTTTCAATCTCTCCAAATAACGCCTCAACCTCTTCAATAACATGCTTTCAATATTTCGAATAACATTCTTGCAACTTCTCATAGAAAACGTTTTTAATCTCTTAAATAACATGCTTTTAGCCTCTCCAATTACATCCCTACAGCATCTTCTATAACATGCTTTTAATCTCTCCAATAACGCCTAAACCTCTTCAATAACATGCTTTCAATATTTCGAATAACAATCTTGCAACTTCTCCTATAACACGTTTTCAATCTCTCAAATAACATGCTTTCAGCTTCTCCAATAACATCCCTACAGCATCTTCTATAACATGCTTTCAATCTCTCCAATAACGCCTCAACCTCTTCAAAAACATGCTTTCAATATTTCGAAAAACATTCTTGCAACTTCTCCTAAAACACGTTTTCAATCTCTCAAATAAAATGCTTTTAGCTTCTCCAATAACATCCCTACAGCATCTTCTATAACATGCTTTCAATCTCTCCAATAACGCCTCAACCTCTTCAATAACATGCTTTCAATATTTCGAATAACATTCTTGCAACTTCTCATATAACACGTTTTCCAATCTCTCAAGTAACATGTTTTTAGCTTCTCCAAAAAAAACTCCTACAGCATCTTCTATAACATGCTTTCAATCTCTCGAATAACGCCTCAAACTCCTCAATAACATGCTTTCAATATTTCGAATAACATTCTTGCAACTTCTCCTATAACACGTTTTTAATCTCTCAAATAACATGCTTTTAGCTTCTCCAATAACTTCCCTAATGCATCTTCTATAACGTGCTTTCAATCTCTCCAAAAACGCCTCAACCTCTTCAATAACATGCTTTCAATATTTCGAATAACATTCTGTCAACTTCTCATATAAAACCTTTTTAATCTCTCAAATAACATGCTTTTAGCCTCTCTAATAACATCCCTACAGCATCTTCTATAACATGCTTTCAATCTCTCCAATAACGCCTCAACCTCTTCAATAACATGCTTTCAATATTTCGAATAACATTCTTGCAACTTCTCCTATAACACGTTTTCAATCTCTCAAATAACATGCTTTTAGGCCTCTCCAATAACATCCCTAATGCATATTCTATAACGTGCTTTCAATCTCTCCTTAATAACGCCTCAACCTCTCCAATAACATTCTTTCAATATTTCGAATAACATTCTTGCAACTTCTCATAGAAAACGTTTTTAATCTCTTAAATAACATGCTTTTAGCCTATCCAATAACATCCCTACAGCATCTTCTATAACATGCTTTTAATCTCTCCAATAACGCCTAAACCTCTTCAATAACATGCTTTCAATATTTCGAATAACAATCTTGCAACTTCTCCTATAACACGTTTTCAATCTCTCAAATAACATGCTTTCAGCTTCTCCAATAACATCCCTACAGCATCTTCTATAACATGCTTTCAATCTCTCCAATAACGCCTCAACCTCTTCAATAACATGCTTTCAATATTTCGAATAACATTCTTGCAACTTTTCCTATAACAGGTTTTCAATCTCTCAAATAACATGCTTTTAGCCTCTCCAATAACATCCCTACAGCATCTTCTATAACGTGCTTTCAATCTCTCCAAATAACGCCTCAACCTCTTCAATAACATGCTTTCAATATTTCGAATAACATTCTTGCAACTTCTCCTATAACACGTTTTCGATCTCTCAAATAGCATGACTTTAGCCTCTCCAATAACATCACCACAGCATCTTCTATAACGTGCTTTCAATCTCTCCAAATAACGCCTCAACCTCTTCAATAACATGCTTTCAATATTTCGAATAACATTCTTACAACTTCTGATATAAAACGTTTTTAATCTCTCAAATAACATGCTTTTAGCCTCTCTAATAACATCTCTACAGCATCTTCTATAACATGCTTTCAATCTCTCCAAATAACGCCTCAACCTCTTCAATAACATGCTTTCAATATTTCGAATAACATTCTTGCAACTTCTCCTATAACACGTTTTCAATCTCTCAAGTAACATGTTTTTAGCTTCTCGGATAACATCCCTACAGCAACTTCTATAACCTGCTTTCAATCTCTCGAATAACGCCTCAACCTCTTCAATAACATGCTTTCAATATTTCGAATAACATTCTTGCAACTTTTCCAATAACGCTTCAACCTCTTCAATAACATGCTTTCAATATTTCGAATAACATTCTTGCAACTTCTCCTATAACACGTTTTTAAACTCTCAAATAACATGCTTTTAGCCTCTACAATAACATCCCTACAGCATCTTCTATAACGTGCTTTCAATCTCTCCAAATAACGCCTCAACCTCTTCAATAACATGCTTTCAATATTTCGAATAACATTCTTGCAACTTCTCATATAAAACGTTTTTAATCTATCAAATAACATGCTTTTAGCCTCTCCAATAACATCCCTACAGCATCTTGTATAACATGCTTTCAATTTCTCCAATAACGCCTCAACCTCTTCAATAACATGTTTTCAATATTTCGAATAACATTCTTGCAACTTTTCCTATAACAGGTTTTCAATCTCTCAAATAACATGCTTTTAGCCTCTCCAATAACATCCCTACAGCATCTTCTATAACGTGCTTTCAATCTCTCCAAATAACGCCTCAACCTCTTCAATAACATGCTTTCAATATTTCGAATAACATTCTTGCAACTTCTCATATAAAACATTTTCAATCTCTCAAATAACATGTTTTTAGCTTCTCCAATAACATCCCTACAGCATCTTCTTAAACATGAATTCAATCTCTCCAATAACGCCACAACCTTTTCAATAACATGCTTTCAATATTTCGAATAACATTCTTGCAACTTCTCCTATAACACGTTTTCAATCTCTCAAATAAGATGGTTTTAGCCTCTCCAATAACATCCCTACAGCATCTTCTATAACGTGCTTTCAATCTCTCCAAATAACGCCTCAACCTCTTCAATAACATGCTTTCAATATTTCGAATAACATTCTGGCAACTTCTCTTTTCAAACGTTTTTAATCTCTCAAATAACATGCTTTTAGCCTCTCTAATAACATCCCTACAGCATCTTCTATAACATGCTTTCAATCTCTCCAATAACGCCTCAACCTCTTTAATAACATGTTTTCAATATTTCGAATAACATTCTTGCAACTTCTCCTATAACACGTTTTCAATCTCTCAAATAACATGCTTTTAGCCTCTCCAATAACACCCCTACAGCATCTTCTATAACATGCTTTCAATCTCTTTAATAACGCCTCAACCTCTTCAATAACATGCTTTCAATATTTCGAATAACATTCTTGCAACTTCTTCTATAACAAATTTTTCAATCTCTCAAATAACATGCTTTTAGCTTCTCCAATAACTTCCCTAATGCATCTTCTATAACGTGCTTTCAATCTCTCCAAATAACGCCTCAACCTCTTCAATAACATGCTTTCAATATTTCGAATAACATTCTTGCAACTTCTCATAGAAAACGTTTATATCTCTCAAATAACATGCTTTTAGCCTCTCCGAAAACATCCCTACATCATCTTCTATAACATGCTTTCAATCTCTCCAATAACGCCTCAACCTCTTCAATAACATGCTTTCAATATTTCGAATAACAATCTTGCACCTTCTCCTATAACACGTTTTCAATCTCTCAAATAACATGCATATAGCTTCTCCAATAACATCCCTACAGCATCTTCTATAACATTCTTTCAATCTCTCCAATAACGCCTCAACCTCTTCAATAACATGCTTTCAATATTTCGAATAACATTCTTGCAACTTCTCATATAACACGTTTTCAATCTCTCAAGTAACATGTTTTTAGCTTCTCCAATAACATCCCTACAGCATCTTCTATAACATGCTTTCAATGTCAAGAATAACGCCTCAACCTCTTCAATAACATGCTTTCAATATTTCGAATAACATTCTTGCAACTTCTCCTATAACACGTTTTTAATCTCTCAAATAACATGCTTTTAGCCTCTAATATAACATCCCTACAGCATCTTCTATAACGTGCTTTCAATCTCTCCAAATAACGCCTCAACCTCTTCAATTACATGCTTTCAATATTTCGAATAACATTCTTGCAACTTCTCCTATAACACGTTTTCAATCTCTCAAATAACATGCTTTTAGCCTCTCCACTAACATCCCTACAGCATCTTCTATAACTTGCTTTCAATCTCTCCAAATAACGCTTCAACCTCTTACAAAACATGCTTTCAATATTTCGAATAACATTCTTGCACCTTCTCATATAAAACGTTTTTAATATCTCAAATAACATGCTTTTAGCCTCTCCAATAACATCCCTACAGCATCTTCTATAACATGCTTTCAATCTCTCCAATAACGCCTCAACCTCTTCAATAACATGCTTTCAATATTTCGAATAACATTCTTGCAACTTCTCCTATAACACGTTTTCAATCTCTCAAATAACATGCTTTTAGCCTCTCCAATAACATCCCTACAGCATCTTCTATAACATGCTTTCAATCTCTCCAATAACGCCTCAACCTCTTCAATAACATGCTTTCAATATTTCGAATAACATTCTTGCAACTTCTCCTATAACACGTTTTCGATCTCTCAAATAGCATGCTTTTAGCCTCTCCAATAACATCCCTACAGCATCTTCTATAACATGCTTTCAATCTCTTTAATAACGCCTCAACCTCTTCAATATCATGCTTTCAATATTTCGAATAACATTCTTGCAACTTCTTCTATAACACATTTTCAATCTCTCAAATAACATGCTTTTAGCTTCTCCAATAACTTCCCTAATGCATCTTCTATAACGTGCTTTCAATCTCTCCAAATAACGCCTCAACCTCTTCAATAACATGCTTTCAATATTTCGAATAACATTTTTGCAACTTCTCATAGAAAACGTTTATATCTCTCAAATAACATGCTTTTAGCCTCTCCGGAAACATCCCTACATCATCTTCTATAACATGCTTTGAATCTCTCCAATAACGCCTCAACCTCTTCAATAACATGCTTTCAATATTTCGAATAACAATCTTGCACCTTCTGCTATAACACGTTTTCAATCTCTCAAATAACATGCATATAGCTTCTCTAATAACATCCCTACAGCATCTTCTATAACATTCTTTCAATCTCTCCAATAACGCCTCAACCTCTTCAATAACATGCTTTCAATATTTCGAATAACATTCTTGCAACTTCTCATATAACACGTTTTCAATCTCTCAAGTAACATGTTTTTAGCTTCTCCAATAACACCCCTACAGCATCTTCTATAACATGCTTTCAATGTCAAGAATAACGCCTCAACCTCTTCAATAACATGCTTTCAATATTTCGAATAACATTCTTGCAACTTCTCCTATAACACGTTTTTAATCTCTCAAATAACATGCTTTTAGCCTCTACAATAACATCCCTACAGCATCTTCTATAACGTGCTTTCAATCTCTCCAAATAACGCCTCAACCTCTTCAATTACATGCTTTCAATATTTCGAATAACATTCTTGCAACTTCTCCTATAACACGTTTTCAATCTCTCAAATAACATGCTTTTAGCCTCTCCAATAACATCCCTACAGCATCTTCTATAACGTGCTTTCAATCTCTCCACATAACGCTCCAACCTCTTACAAAACATGCTTTCAATATTTCGAATAACATTCTTGCAACTTCTCATATAAAACGTTTTTAATATCTCAAATAACATGCTTTTAGCCTCTCCAATAACATCCCTACAGCATCTTCTATAACATGCTTTCAATCTCTCCAATAACGCCTCAACCTCTTCAATAACATGCTTTCAATATTTCGAATAACATTCTTGCAACTTCTCCTATAACACGTTTTCATTCTCTCAAATAACATGCTTTTAGCCTCTCCAATAACATCCCTACAGCATCTTCTATAACATGCTTTCAATCTCTCCAATAACGCCTCAACCTCTTCAATAACATGCTTTCAATATTTCGAATAACATTCTTGCAACTTCTCCTATAACACGTTTTCGATCTCTCAAATAGCATGCTTTTAGCCTCTCCAATAACATCCCTACAGCATCTTCTATAACGTGCTTTCAATCTCTCCAAATAACGCCTCAACCTCTTCAATAACATGCTTTCAATATTTCGAATAACATTCTTGCAACTTCTGATATAAAACTTTTTTAATCTCTCAAATAAGATGCTTTTAGCCTCTCTAATAACATCCATACAGCATCTTCTATAACGTGCTTTCAATCTCTCCAAATAACGCCTCAACCTCTTCAATAACATGCTTTCAATATTTCCAATAACATTCTGTCAACTTCTCATATAATACCTTTTTAATCTCTCAAATAACATGCTTTTAGCCTCTCTAATAACATCCCTACAGCATCTTCTATAACATGCTTTCAATCTCTCCAATAACGCCTCAACCTCTTCAATAACATGCTTTCAATATTTCGAATAACATTCTTGCAACTTCTCCTATAACACGTTTTCAATCTCTCAAATAACATGCTTTTAGGCCTCTCCAATAACATCCCTAATGCATATTCTATAACGTGCTTTCAATCTCTCCAAATAACGCCTCAACCTCTCCAATAACATTCTTTCAATATTTCGAATAACATTCTTGCAACTTCTCATAGAAAACGTTTTTAATCTCTTAAATAACATGCTTTTAGCCTATCCAATAACATCCCTACAGCATCTTCTATAACATGCTTTTAATCTCTCCAATAACGCCTAAACCTCTTCAATAACATGCTTTCAATATTTCGAATAACAATCTTGCAACTTCTCCTATAACACGTTTTCAATCTCTCAAATAACATGCTTTCAGCTTCTCCAATAACATCCCTACAGCATCTTCTATAACATGCTTTCAATCTCTCCAATAACGCCTCAACCTCTTCAATAACATGCTTTCAATAGTTCGAAAAACATTCTTGCAACTTCTCCTATAACACGTTTTCAATCTCTCAAATAACATGCTTTTAGCCTCTCCAATAACATCCCTACAGCATCTTCTATAACATGCTTTCAATCTCTCCAATAACGCCTCAACCTCTTCAATAACATGCTTTCAATATTTCGAATAACATTCTTGCAACTTCTCCTATAACACGTTTTCGATCTCTCAAATAGCATGACTTTAGCCTCTCCAATAACATCACCACAGCATCTTCTATAACGTGCTTTCAATCTCTCCAAATAACGCCTCAACCTCTTCAATAACATGCTTTCAATATTTCGAATAACATTCTTACAACTTCTGATATAAAACGTTTTTAATCTCTCAAATAACATGCTTTTAGCCTCTCTAATAACATCTCTACAGCATCTTCTATAACATGCTTTCAATCTCTCCAAATAACGCCTCAACCTCTTCAATAACATGCTTTCAATATTTCGAATAACATTTTTGCAACTTCTCCTATAACACGTTTTTAATCTCTCAAATAACATGCTTTTAGGCCTCTCCAATAACATCCCTAATGCATCTTCAATAGCGTGCTTTCAATCTCTCCAAATAACGCCTCAACCTCTTCAATAACATGCTTTCAATATTTCGAATAACATTCTTGCAACTTCTCATAGAAAACGTTTTTAATCTCTCAAATAAGATGCTTTTAGCCTCTCCAATAACATCCCTACAGCATCTTCTATAACGTGCGTTCAATCTCTCCAAATAACGCCTCAACCTCTTCAATAACATGCTTTCAATATTTCGAATAACATTCTGGCAACTTCTCATATAAAACGTTTTTAATCTCTCAAATAACATGCTTTTAGCCTCTCTAATAACATCCCTACAGCATCTTCTATAACATGCTTTCAATCTCTCCAATAACGCCTCAACCTCTTCCATAACATGCTTTCAAAATTTCGAATAACATTCTTGCAACTTCTCCTATAACACGTTTTCAATCTCTCAAATAACATGCTTTTAGGCCTCTCCAATAACATCCCTAATGCATCTTCTATAACGTGCTTTCAATCTCTCCAAATAACGCCTCAACCTCTTCAATAACATGCTTTCAATATTTCGAATAACATTCTTGCAACTTCTCATAGAAAACGTTTTTAATCTCTTAAATAACATGCTTTTAGCCTCTCCAATTACATCCCTACAGCATCTTCTATAACATGCTTTTAATCTCTCCAATAACGCCTAAACCTCTTCAATAACATGCTTTCAATATTTCGAATAACAATCTTGCAACTTCTCCTATAACACGTTTTCAATCTCTCAAATAACATGCTTTCAGCTTCTCCAATAACATCCCTACAGCATCTTCTATAACATGCTTTCAATCTCTCCAATAACGCCTCAACCTCTTCAAAAACATGCTTTCAATATTTCGAAAAACATTCTTGCAACTTCTCCTAAAACACGTTTTCAATCTCTCAAATAAAATGCTTTTAGCTTCTCCAATAACATCCCTACAGCATCTTCTATAACATGCTTTCAATCTCTCCAATAACGCCTCAACCTCTTCAATAACATGCTTTCAATATTTCGAATAACATTCTTGCAACTTCTCATAGAAAACGTTTTTAATCTCTCAAATAACATGCTTTTAGCCTCTCCAATAACATCCCTACAGCATCTTCTATAACGTGCTTTCAATCTCTCCAAATAACGCTCCAACCTCTTACAAAACATGCTTTCAATATTTCGAATAACATTCTTGCAACTTCTCATATAAAACGTTTTTAATATCTCAAATAACATGCTTTTAGCCTCTCCAATAACATCCCTACAGCATCTTCTATAACATGCTTTCAATCTCTCCAATAACGCCTCAACCTCTTCAATAACATGCTTTCAATATTTCGAATAACATTCTTGCAACTTCTCCTATAACACGTTTTCATTCTCTCAAATAACATGCTTTTAGCCTCTCCAATAACATCCCTACAGCATCTTCTATAACATGCTTTCAATCTCTCCAATAACGCCTCAACCTCTTCAATAACATGCTTTCAATATTTCGAATAACATTCTTGCAACTTCTCCTATAACACGTTTTCGATCTCTCAAATAGCATGCTTTTAGCCTCTCCAATAACATCCCTACAGCATCTTCTATAACGTGCTTTCAATCTCTCCAAATAACGCCTCAACCTCTTCAATAACATGCTTTCAATATTTCGAATAACATTCTTGCAACTTCTGATATAAAACGTTTTTAATCTCTCAAATAAGATGCTTTTAGCCTCTCTAATAACATCCATACAGCATCTTCTATAACGTGCTTTCAATCTCTCCAAATAACGCCTCAACCTCTTCAATAACATGCTTTCAATATTTCGAATAACATTCTGTCAACTTCTCATATAAAACCTTTTTAATCTCTCAAATAACATGCTTTTAGCCTCTCTAATAACATCCCTACAGCATCTTCTATAACATGCTTTCAATCTCTCCAATAACGCCTCAACCTCTTCAATAACATGCTTTCAATATTTCGAATAACATTCTTGCAACTTCTACTATAACACGTTTTCAATCTCTCAAATAACATGCTTTTAGGCCTCTCCAATAACATCCCTAATGCATATTCTATAACGTGCTTTCAATCTCTCCAAATAACGCCTCAACCTCTCCAATAACATTCTTTCAATATTTCGAATAACATTCTTGCAACTTCTCATAGAAAACGTTTTTAATCTCTTAAATAACATGCTTTTAGCCTATCCAATAACATCCCTACAGCATCTTCTATAACATGCTTTTAATCTCTCCAATAACGCCTAAACCTCTTCAATAACATGCTTTCAATATTTCGAATAACAATCTTGCAACTTCTCCTATAACACGTTTTCAATCTCTCAAATAACATGCTTTCAGCTTCTCCAATAACATCCCTACAGCATCTTCTATAACATGCTTTCAATCTCTCCAATAACGCCTCAACCTCTTCAATAACATGCTTTCAATATTTCGAATAACATTCTTGCAACTTCTCCTATAACACGTTTTCAATCTCTCAAATAACATGCTTTTAGCCTCTCCAATAACATCCCTACAGCATCTTCTATAACATGCTTTCAATCTCTCCAATAACGCCTCAACCTCTTCAATAACATGCTTTCAATATTTCGAATAACATTCTTGCAACTTCTCCTATAACACGTTTTCGATCTCTCAAATAGCATGACTTTAGCCTCTCCAATAACATCACCACAGCATCTTCTATAACGTGCTTTCAATCTCTCCAAATAACGCCTCAACCTCTTCAATAACATGCTTTCAATATTTCCAATAACATTCTTGCAACTTCTCACATAAAACGTTTTTAATCTCTCAAATAACATGCTTTTAGCCTCTCTAATAACATCTCTACAGCATCTTCTATAACATGCTTTCAATCTCTCCAAATAACGCCTCAACCTCTTCAATAACATGCTTTCAATATTTCGAATAACATTTTTGCAACTTCTCCTATAACACGTTTTTAATCTCTCAAATAACATGCTTTTAGGCCTCTCCAATAACATCCCTAATGCATCTTCAATAACGTGCTTTCAATCTCTCCAAATAACGCCTCAACCTCTTCAATAACATGCTTTCAATATTTCGAATAACATTCTTGCAACTTCTCATAGAAAACGTTTTTAATCTCTCAAATAAGATGCTTTTAGCCTCTCCAATAACATCCCTACAGCATCTTCTATAACGTGCGTTCAATCTCTCCAAATAACGCCTCAACCTCTTCAATAACATGCTTTCAATATTTCGAATAACATTCTGGCAACTTCTCATATAAAACGTTTTTAATCTCTCAAATAACATGCTTTTAGCCTCTCTAATAACATCCCTACAGCATCTTCTATAACATGCTTTCAATCTCTCCAATAACGCCTCAACCTCTTCCATAACATGCTTTCAAAATTTCGAATAACATTCTTGCAACTTCTCCTATAACACGTTTTCAATCTCTCAAATAACATGCTTTTAGGCCTCTCCAATAACATCCCTAATGCATCTTCTATAACGTGCTTTCAATCTCTCCAAATAACGCCTCAACCTCTTCAATAACATGCTTTCAATATTTCGAATAACATTCTTGCAACTTCTCATAGAAAACGTTTTTAATCTCTTAAATAACATGCTTTTAGCCTCTCCAATTACATCCCTACAGCATCTTCTATAACATGCTTTTAATCTCTCCAATAACGCCTAAACCTCTTCAATAACATGCTTTCAATATTTCGAATAACAATCTTGCAACTTCTCCTATAACACGTTTTCAATCTCTCAAATAACATGCTTTCAGCTTCTCCAATAACATCCCTACAGCATCTTCTATAACATGCTTTCAATCTCTCCAATAACGCCTCAACCTCTTCAAAAACATGCTTTCAATATTTCGAAAAACATTCTTGCAACTTCTCCTAAAACACGTTTTCAATCTCTCAAATAAAATGCTTTTAGCTTCTCCAATAACATCCCTACAGCATCTTCTATAACATGCTTTCAATCTCTCCAATAACGCCTCAACCTCTTCAATAACATGCTTTCAATATTTCGAATAACATTCTTGCAACTTCTCATATAACACGTTTTCCAATCTCTCAAGTAACATGTTTTTAGCTTCTCCAAAAAAAACTCCTACAGCATCTTCTATAACATGCTTTCAATCTCTCGAATAACGCCTCAAACTCCTCAATAACATGCTTTTAATATTTCGAATAACATTCTTGCAACTTCTCCTATAACACGTTTTTAATCTCTCAAATAACATGCTTTTAGCTTCTCCAATAACTTCCCTAATGCATCTTCTATAACGTGCTTTCAATCTCTCCAAAAACGCCTCAACCTCTTCAATAACATGCTTTCAATATTTCGAATAACATTCTGTCAACTTCTCATATAAAACCTTTTTAATCTCTCAAATAACATGCTTTTAGCCTCTCTAATAACATCCCTACAGCATCTTCTATAACATGCTTTCAATCTCTCCAATAACGCCTCAACCTCTTCAATAACATGCTTTCAATATTTCGAATAACATTCTTGCAACTTCTCCTATAACACGTTTTCAATCTCTCAAATAACATGCTTTTAGGCCTCTCCAATAACATCCCTAATGCATATTCTATAACGTGCTTTCAATCTCTCCAAATAACGCCTCAACCTCTCCAATAACATTCTTTCAATATTTCGAATAACATTCTTGCAACTTCTCATAGAAAACGTTTTTAATCTCTTAAATAACATGCTTTTAGCCTATCCAATAACATCCCTACAGCATCTTCTATAACATGCTTTTAATCTCTCCAATAACGCCTAAACCTCTTCAATAACATTCTTTCAATATTTCGAATAACAATCTTGCAACTTCTCCTATAACACGTTTTCAATCTCTCAAATAACATGCTTTCAGCTTCTCCAATAACATCCCTACAGCATCTTCTATAACATGCTTTCAATCTCTCCAATAACGCCTCAACCTCTTCAATAACATGCTTTCAATATTTCGAATAACATTCTTGCAACTTCTCCTATAACACGTTTTCAATCTCTCAAATAACATGCTTTTAGCCTCTCCAATAACATCCCTACAGCATCTTCTATAACATGCTTTCAATCTCTCCAATAACGCCTCAACCTCTTCAATAACATGCTTTCAATATTTCGAATAACATTCTTGCAACTTCTCCTATAACACGTTTTCGATCTTTCAAATAGCATGACTTTAGCCTCTCCAATAACATCACCACAGCATCTTCTATAACGTGCTTTCAATCTCTCCAAATAACGCCTCAACCTCTTCAATAACATGCTTTCAATATTTCGAATAACATTCTTACAACTTCTGATATAAAACGTTTTTAATCTCTCAAATAACATGCTTTTAGCCTCTCTAATAACATCTCTACAGCATCTTCTATAACATGCTTTCAATCTCTCCAAATAACGCCTCAACCTCTTCAATAACATGCTTTCAATATTTCGAATAACATTTTTGCAACTTCTCCTATAACACGTTTTTAATCTCTCAAATAACATGCTTTTAGGCCTCTCCAATAACATCCCTAATGCATCTTCAATAACGTGCTTTCAATCTCTCCAAATAACGCCTCAACCTCTTCAATAACATGCTTTCAATATTCCGAATAACATTCTTGCAACTTCTCATAGAAAACGTTTTTAATCTCTCAAATAAGATGCTTTTAGCCTCCTAATAACATCCCTACAGCATCTTCTATAACGTGCGTTCAATCTCTCCAAATAACGCCTCAACCTCTTCAATAACATGCTTTCAATATTTCGAATAACATTCTGGCAACTTCTCATATAAAACGTTTTTAATCTCTCAAATAACATGCTTTTAGCCTCTCTAATAACATCCCTACAGCATCTTCTATAACATGCTTTCAATCTCTCCAATAACGCCTCAACCTCTTCCATAACATGCTTTCAAAATTTCGAATAACATTCTTGCAACTTCTCCTATAACACGTTTTCAATCTCTCAAATAACATGCTTTTAGGCCTCTCCAATAACATCCCTAATGCATCTTCTATAACGTGCTTTCAATCTCTCCAAATAACGCCTCAACCTCTTCAATAACATGCTTTCAATATTTCGAATAACATTCTTGCAACTTCTCATAGAAAACGTTTTTAATCTCTTAAATAACATGCTTTTAGCCTCTCCAATTACATCCCTACAGCATCTTCTATAACATGCTTTTAATCTCTCCAATAACGCCTAAACCTCTTCAATAATATGCTTTCAATATTTCGAATAACAATCTTGCAACTTCTCCTATAACACGTTTTCAATCTCTCAAATAACATGCTTTCAGCTTCTCCAATAACATCCCTACAGCATCTTCTATAACATGCTTTCAATCTCTCCAATAACGCCTCAACCTCTTCAAAAACATGCTTTCAATATTTCGAAAAACATTCTTGCAACTTCTCCTAAAACACGTTTTCAATCTCTCAAATAAAATGCTTTTAGCTTCTCCAATAACATCCCTACAGCATCTTCTATAACATGCTTTCAATCTCTCCAATAACGCCTCAACCTCTTCAATAACATGCTTTCAATATTTCGAATAACATTCTTGCAACTTCTCATATAACACGTTTTCAATCTCTCAAGTAACATGTTTTTAGCTTCTCCAAAAAAAACCCCTACAGCATCTTCTATAACATGCTTTCAATCTCTCGAATAACGCCTCAACCTCCTCAATAACATGCTTTCAATATTTCGAATAACATTCTTGCAACTTCTCCTATAACACGTTTTTAATCTCTCAAATAACATGCTTTTAGCTTCTCCAATAACTTCCCTAATGCATCTTCTATAACGTGCTTTCAATCTCTCCAAATAACGCCTCAACCTCTTCAATAACATGCTTTCAATATTTCGAATAACATTCTTGCAACTTCTCATAGAAAACGTTTATATCTCTCAAATAACATGCTTTTAGCCTCTCCAATAACATCCCTACATCATCTTCTATAACATGCTTTCAATCTCTCCAATAACGCCTCAACCTCTTCAATAACATGCTGTCAATATTTCGAATAACAATCTTGCACCTTCTGCTATAAGACGTTTTCAATCTCTCAAATAACATGCATATAGCTTCTCCAATAACAGCCCTACAGCATCTTCTATAACATGCTTTCAATCTCTCCAATAACGCCTCAACCTCTTCAATAACATGCTTTCAATATTTCGAATAACATTCTTGCAACTTCTCATATAACACGTTTTCAATCACTCAAGTAACATGTTTTTAGCTTCTTCAATAACATCCCTACAGCATCTTCTATAACATGCTTTCAATCTCTCGAATAACGCCTCAACCTCTTCAATAACATGCTTTCAATATTTCGAATAACATTCGTGCAACTTCTCCTATAACACGTTTTGAATCTCTCAAATAACATGCTTTTAGCCTCTACAATAACATCCCTACAGCATCTTCTATAACGTGCTTTCAATCTCTCCAAATAACGCCTCAACCTCTTCAATAACATGCTTTCAATATTTCGAATAACAATCTTGCAACTTCTCATATAAAACGTTTTTAATCTCTCAAATAACATGCTTTTAGCCTCTCCAATAACATCCCTACAGCATCTTGTATAACATGCTTTCAATCTCTCCAATAACGCCTCAACCTCTTCAATAACATGCTTTCAATATTTGGAATAACTTTCTTGCAACTTCTCATATAACACGTTTTCAATCTCTTAAATAACATGCTTTTAGCCTCTCCAATAACATCCCTACAGCATCTTCTATAACGTGCTTTCAATCTCTCCAAATAACGCCTCAACCTCTTCAATAACATGCTTTCAATATTTCGAATAACATTTTTGCAACTTCTCCTATAACACGTTTTCAATCTCTCAAATAACATGCTTTTAGGCCTCTCCAATAACATCCCTACAGCATCTTCTATAACGTGCTTACAATCTCTCCAAATAACGCTTCAACCTCTTACAAAACATGCTTTCAATATTTCGAATAACATTCTTGCAACTTGTCATATAAAACGTTTTTAATATCTCAAATAACATGCTTTTAGCCTCTCCAATAACATCCCTACAGCATCTTCTATAAAACGCTTTCAATCTCTCCAATAACGCCTCAACTTCTTCAATAACATGCTTTCAATATTTCGAATAACATTCTTGCAACTTCTCCTATAACACGTTTTCAATCTCTCAAATAACATGCTTTTAGCCTCTCCAATAACATCCCTACAGCATCTTCTATAACATGCTTTCAATCTCTCCAATAACGCCTCAACCTCTTCAATAACATGCTTTCAATATTTCGAATAACATTCGTGCAACTTCTCCTATAACACGTTTTCGATCTCTCAAATAACATGCTTTTAGCCTCTCCAATAACATCCCTACAGCATCTTCTATAACGTGCTTTCAATCTCTCCAAATAACGCCTCAACCTCTTCAATAACATGCTTTCAATATTTCGAATAACATTCTTGCAACTTCTCATATAACACGTTTTCAATCTCTCAAGTAACATGCTTTTAGCTTCTCCAATAACATCCCTACAGCATCTTCTTAAACATGCTTTCAATCTCTCCAATAACGCCACAACCTCTTCAATAACATGCTTTCAATATTTCGAATAACAATCTTGCACCTTCTCCTATAACACGTTTCCAATCTCTCAACTAACATGCATATAGCTTCTCCAATAACATCCCTACAGCATCTTCTATAACATGCTTTCAATCTCTCCATTAACGCCTCAACCTCTTCAATAACATGCTTTCAATATTTCGAATAACATTCTTGCAACTTCTCATATAACACGTTTTCAATCTCTCAATTAACATGTTTTTAGCTTCTCCAATAACATCCCTACAGCATCTTCTATAACATGCTTTCAATCTCTTGAATAACGCCTCAACCTCTTCAATAACATGCTTTCAATATTTCGAATAACATTCTTGCAACTTCTCCTATAACACGTTTTTAATCTCTGAAATAACATGCTTTTAGCCTCTACAATAACATCCCTACAGCATCTTCTATAACGTGCTTTCAATCTCTCCAAATAACGCCTCAACCTCTTCAATAACATGCTTTCAATATTTCGAATAACATTCTTGCAACTTCTCATATAAAACGTTTTTAATCTCTCAAATAACATGCTTTTAGCCTCTCCAATAACATCCCTACAGCATCTTGTATAACATGCTTTCAAATCTCTTCAATAACGCCTCAACCTCTTCAATAACATGCTTTCAATATTTCGAATAACATTCTTGCAACTTCTCCTATAACACGTTTTCAATCTCTCAAATAACATGCTTTTAGCCTCTCCAATAACATCCCTACAGCATCTTCTATAACGTGCTTTCAATCTCTCCAAATAACGCCTCAACCTCTTCAATAACATGCTTTCAATATTTCGAATAACATTTTTGCAACTTCTCCTATAACACGTTTTCAATCTCTCAAATAACATGCTTTTAGGCCTCTCCAATAACATCCCTACAGCATCTTCTATAACGTGCTTACAATCTCTCCAAATAACGCTTCAACCTCTTACAAAACATGCTTTCAATATTTCGAATAACATTCTTGCAACTTGTCATATAACACGTTTTCAATCTCTCAAGTAACATGTTTTTAGCTTCTCCAAAAAAAACCCCTACAGCATCTTCTATAACATGCTTTCAATCTCTCGAATAACGCCTCAACCTCCTCAATAACATGCTTTCAATATTTCGAATAACATTCTTGCAACTTCTCCTATAACACGTTTTCAATCTCTCAAATAACATGCTTTTAGCCTCTCCAATAACATCCCTACAGCATCTTCTATAACTTGCTTTCAATCTCTCCAAATAACGCTTCAACCTCTTACAAAACATGCTTTCAATATTTCGAATAACATTCTTGCACCTTCTCATATAAAACGTTTTTAATATCTCAAATAACATGCTTTTAGCCTCTCCAATAACATCCCTACAGCATCTTCTATAACATGCTTTCAATCTCTCCAATAACGCCTCAACCTCTTCAATAACATGCTTTCAATATTTCGAATAACATTCTTGCAACTTCTCCTATAACACGTTTTCAATCTCTCAAATAACATGCTTTTAGCCAAAGCCAATAACATCCCTACAGCATCTTCTATAACATGCTTTCAATCTCTCCAATAACGCCTCAACCTCTTCAATAACATGCTTTCAATATTTCGAATAACATTCTTGCAACTTCTCCTATAACACGTTTTCGATCTCTCAAATAGCATGCTTTTAGCCTCTCCAATAACATCCCTACAGCATCTTCTATAACATGCTTTCAATCTCTTTAATAACGCCTCAACCTCTTCAATATCATGCTTTCAATATTTCGAATAACATTCTTGCAACTTCTTCTATAACACATTTTCAATCTCTCAAATAACATGCTTTTAGCCTCTCCAATAACTTCCCTAATGCATCTTCTATAACGTGCTTTCAATCTCTCCAAATAACGCCTCAACCTCTTCAATAACATGCTTTCAATATTTCGAATAACATTTTTGCAACTTCTCATAGAAAACGTTTATATCTCTCAAATAACATGCTTTTAGCCTCTCCGGAAACATCCCTACATCATCTTCTATAACATGCTTTGAATCTCTCCAATAACGCCTCAACCTCTTCAATAACATGCTTTCAATATTTCGAATAACAATCTTGCACCTTCTGCTATAACACGTTTTCAATCTCTCAAATAACATGCATATAGCTTCTCTAATAACATCCCTACAGCATCTTCTATAACATTCTTTCAATCTCTCCAATAACGCCTCAACCTCTTCAATAACATGCTTTCAATATTTCGAATAACATTCTTGCAACTTCTCATATAACACGTTTTCAATCTCTCAAGTAACATGTTTTTAGCTTCTCCAATAACACCCCTACAGCATCTTCTATAACATGCTTTCAATGTCAAGAATAACGCCTCAACCTCTTCAATAACATGCTTTCAATATTTCGAATAACATTCTTGCAACTTCTCCTATAACACGTTTTTAATCTCTCAAATAACATGCTTTTAGCCTCTACAATAACATCCCTACAGCATCTTCTATAACGTGCTTTCAATCTCTCCAAATAACGCCTCAACCTCTTCAATTACATGCTTTCAATATTTCGAATAACATTCTTGCAACTTCTCCTATAACACGTTTTCAATCTCTCAAATAACATGCTTTTAGCCTCTCCAATAACATCCCTACAGCATCTTCTATAACGTGCTTTCAATCTCTCCACATAACGCTCCAACCTCTTACAAAACATGCTTTCAATATTTCGAATAACATTCTTGCAACTTCTCATATAAAACGTTTTTAATATCTCAAATAACATGCTTTTAGCCTCTCCAATAACATCCCTACAGCATCTTCTATAACATGCTTTCAATCTCTCCAATAACGCCTCAACCTCTTCAATAACATGCTTTCAATATTTCGAATAACATTCTTGCAACTTCTCCTATAACACGTTTTCATTCTCTCAAATAACATGCTTTTAGCCTCTCCAATAACATCCCTACAGCATCTTCTATAACATGCTTTCAATCTCTCCAATAACGCCTCAACCTCTTCAATAACATGCTTTCAATATTTCGAATAACATTCTTGCAACTTCTCCTATAACACGTTTTCGATCTCTCAAATAGCATGCTTTTAGCCTCTCCAATAACATCCCTACAACATCTTCTATAACGTGCTTTCAATCTCTCCAAATAACGCCTCAACCTCTTCAATAACATGCTTTCAATATTTCGAATAACATTCTTGCAACTTCTGATATAAAACTTTTTTAATCTCTCAAATAAGATGCTTTTAGCCTCTCTAATAACATCCATACAGCATCTTCTATAACGTGCTTTCAATCTCTCCAAATAACGCCTCAACCTCTTCAATAACATGCTTTCAATATTTCGAATAACATTCTGTCAACTTCTCATATAATACCTTTTTAATCTCTCAAATAACATGCTTTTAGCCTCTCTAATAACATCCCTACAGCATCTTCTATAACATGCTTTCAATCTCTCCAATAACGCCTCAACCTCTTCAATAACATGCTTTCAATATTTCGAATAACATTCTTGCAACTTCTCCTATAACACGTTTTCAATCTCTCAAATAACATGCTTTTAGGCCTCTCCAATAACATCCCTAATGCATATTCTATAACGTGCTTTCAATCTCTCCAAATAACGCCTCAACCTCTCCAATAACATTCTTTCAATATTTCGAATAACATTCTTGCAACTTCTCATAGAAAACGTTTTTAATCTCTTAAATAACATGCTTTTAGCCTATCCAATAACATCCCTACAGCATCTTCTATAACATGCTTTTAATCTCTCCAATAACGCCTAAACCTCTTCAATAACATGCTTTCAATATTTCGAATAACAATCTTGCAACTTCTCCTATAACACGTTTTCAATCTCTCAAATAACATGCTTTCAGCTTCTCCAATAACATCCCTACAGCATCTTCTATAACATGCTTTCAATCTCTCCAATAACGCCTCAACCTCTTCAATAACATGCTTTCAATATTTCGAAAAACATTCTTGCAACTTCTCCTATAACACGTTTTAAATCTCTCAAATAACATGCTTTTAGCCTCTCCAATAACATCCCTACAGCATCTTCTATAACATGCTTTCAATCTCTCCAATAACGCCTCAACCTCTTCAATAACATGCTTTCAATATTTCGAATAACATTCTTGCAACTTCTCCTATAACACGTTTTCGATCTCTCAAATAGCATGACTTTAGCCTCTCCAATAACATCACCACAGCATCTTCTATAACGTGCTTTCAATCTCTCCAAATAACGCCTCAACCTCTTCAATAACATGCTTTCAATATTTCGAATAACATTCTTACAACTTCTGATATAAAACGTTTTTAATCTCTCAAATAACATGCTTTTAGCCTCTCTAATAACATCTCTACAGCATCTTCTATAACATGCTTTCAATCTCTCCAAATAACGCCTCAACCTCTTCAATAACATGCTTTCAATATTTCGAATAACATTTTTGCAACTTCTCCTATAACACGTTTTTAATCTCTCAAATAACATGCTTTTAGGCCTCTCCAATAACATCCCTAATGCATCTTCAATAACGTGCTTTCAATCTCTCCAAATAACGCCTCAACCTCTTCAATAACATGCTTTCAATATTTCGAATAACATTCTTGCAACTTCTCATAGAAAACGTTTTTAATCTCTCAAATAAGATGCTTTTAGCCTCTCCAATAACATCCCTACAGCATCTTCTATAACGTGCGTTCAATCTCTCCAAATAACGCCTCAACCTCTTCAATAACATGCTTTCAATATTTCGAATAACATTCTGGCAACTTCTCATATAAAACGTTTTTAATCTCTCAAATAACATGCTTTTAGCCTCTCTAATAACATCCCTACAGCATCTTCTATAACATGCTTTCAATCTCTCCAATAACGCCTCAACCTCTTCCATAACATGCTTTCAAAATTTCGAATAACATTCTTGCAACTTCTCCTATAACACGTTTTCAATCTCTCAAATAACATGCTTTTAGGCCTCTCCAATAACATCCCTAATGCATCTTCTATAACGTGCTTTCAATCTCTCCAAATAACGCCTCAACCTCTTCAATAACATGCTTTCAATATTTCGAATAACATTCTTGCAACTTCTCATAGAAAACGTTTTTAATCTCTTAAATAACATGCTTTTAGCCTCTCCAATTACATCCCTACAGCATCTTCTATAACATGCTTTTAATCTCTCCAATAACGCCTAAACCTCTTCAATAACATGCTTTCAATATTTCGAATAACAATCTTGCAACTTCTCCTATAACACGTTTTCAATCTCTCAAATAACATGCTTTCAGCTTCTCCAATAACATCCCTACAGCATCTTCTATGACATGCTTTCAATCTCTCCAATAACGCCTCAACCTCTTCAAAAACATGCTTTCAATATTTCGAAAAACATTCTTGCAACTTCTCCTAAAACACGTTTTCAATCTCTCAAATAAAATGCTTTTAGCTTCTCCAATAACATCCCTACAGCATCTTCTATAACATGCTTTCAATCTCTCCAATAACGCCTCAACCTCTTCAATAACATGCTTTCAATATTTCGAATAACATTCTTGCAACTTCTCATAGAAAACGTTTTTAATCTCTCAAATAACATGCTTTTAGCCTCTCCAATAACATCCCTACAGCATCTTCTATAACGTGCTTTCAATCTCTCCAAATAACGCTCCAACCTCTTACAAAACATGCTTTCAATATTTCGAATAACATTCTTGCAACTTCTCATATAAAACGTTTTTAATATCTCAAATAACATGCTTTTAGCCTCTCCAATAACATCCCTACAGCATCTTCTATAACATGCTTTCAATCTCTCCAATAACGCCTCAACCTCTTCAATAACATGCTTTCAATATTTCGAATAACATTCTTGCAACTTCTCCTATAACACGTTTTCATTCTCTCAAATAACATGCTTTTAGCCTCTCCAATAACATCCCTACAGCATCTTCTATAACATGCTTTCAATCTCTCCAATAACGCCTCAACCTCTTCAATAACATGCTTTCAATATTTCGAATAACATTCTTGCAACTTCTCCTATAACACGTTTTCGATCTCTCAAATAGCATGCTTTTAGCCTCTCCAATAACATCCCTACAGCATCTTCTATAACGTGCTTTCAATCTCTCCAAATAACGCCTCAACCTCTTCAATAACATGCTTTCAATATTTCGAATAACATTCTTGCAACTTCTGATATAAAACGTTTTTAATCTCTCAAATAAGATGCTTTTAGCCTCTCTAATAACATCCATACAGCATCTTCTATAACGTGCTTTCAATCTCTCCAAATAACGCCTCAACCTCTTCAATAACATGCTTTCAATATTTCGAATAACATTCTGTCAACTTCTCATATAAAACCTTTTTAATCTCTCAAATAACATGCTTTTAGCCTCTCTAATAACATCCCTACAGCATCTTCTATAACATGCTTTCAATCTCTCCAATAACGCCTCAACCTCTTCAATAACATGCTTTCAATATTTCGAATAACAATCTTGCAACTTCTCCTATAACACGTTTTCAATCTCTCAAGTAACATGTTTTTAGCTTCTCCAATAACATCCCTACAGCATCTTCTATAACATGCTTTCAATGTCAAGAATAACGCCTCAACCTCTTCAATAACATGCTTTCAATATTTCGAATAACATTCTTGCAACTTCTCCTATAACACGTTTTTAATCTCTCAAATAACATGCTTTTAGCCTCTAATATAACATCCCTACAGCATCTTCTATAACGTGCTTTCAATCTCTCCAAATAACGCCTCAACCTCTTCAATTACATGCTTTCAATATTTCGAATAACATTCTTGCAACTTCTCCTATAACACGTTTTCAATCTCTCAAATAACATGCTTTTAGCCTCTCCACTAACATCCCTACAGCATCTTCTATAACTTGCTTTCAATCTCTCCAAATAACGCTTCAACCTCTTACAAAACATGCTTTCAATATTTCGAATAACATTCTTGCACCTTCTCATATAAAACGTTTTTAATATCTCAAATAACATGCTTTTAGCCTCTCCAATAACATCCCTACAGCATCTTCTATAACATGCTTTCAATCTCTCCAATAACGCCTCAACCTCTTCAATAACATGCTTTCAATATTTCGAATAACATTCTTGCAACTTCTCCTATAACACGTTTTCAATCTCTCAAATAACATGCTTTTAGCCTCTCCAATAACATCCCTACAGCATCTTCTATAACATGCTTTCAATCTCTCCAATAACGCCTCAACCTCTTCAATAACATGCTTTCAATATTTCGAATAACATTCTTGCAACTTCTCCTATAACACGTTTTCGATCTCTCAAATAGCATGCTTTTAGCCTCTCCAATAACATCCCTACAGCATCTTCTATAACATGCTTTCAATCTCTTTAATAACGCCTCAACCTCTTCAATATCATGCTTTCAATATTTCGAATAACATTCTTGCAACTTCTTCTATAACACATTTTCAATCTCTCAAATAACATGCTTTTAGCTTCTCCAATAACTTCCCTAATGCATCTTCTATAACGTGCTTTCAATCTCTCCAAATAACGCCTCAACCTCTTCAATAACATGCTTTCAATATTTCGAATAACATTTTTGCAACTTCTCATAGAAAACGTTTATATCTCTCAAATAACATGCTTTTAGCCTCTCCGGAAACATCCCTACATCATCTTCTATAACATGCTTTGAATCTCTCCAATAACGCCTCAACCTCTTCAATAACATGCTTTCAATATTTCGAATAACAATCTTGCACCTTCTGCTATAACACGTTTTCAATCTCTCAAATAACATGCATATAGCTTCTCTAATAACATCCCTACAGCATCTTCTATAACATTCTTTCAATCTCTCCAATAACGCCTCAACCTCTTCAATAACATGCTTTCAATATTTCGAATAACATTCTTGCAACTTCTCATATAACACGTTTTCAATCTCTCAAGTAACATGTTTTTAGCTTCTCCAATAACACCCCTACAGCATCTTCTATAACATGCTTTCAATGTCAAGAATAACGCCTCAACCTCTTCAATAACATGCTTTCAATATTTCGAATAACATTCTTGCAACTTCTCCTATAACACGTTTTTAATCTCTCAAATAACATGCTTTTAGCCTCTACAATAACATCCCTACAGCATCTTCTATAACGTGCTTTCAATCTCTCCAAATAACGCCTCAACCTCTTCAATTACATGCTTTCAATATTTCGAATAACATTCTTGCAACTTCTCCTATAACACGTTTTCAATCTCTCAAATAACATGCTTTTAGCCTCTCCAATAACATCCCTACAGCATCTTCTATAACGTGCTTTCAATCTCTCCACATAACGCTCCAACCTCTTACAAAACATGCTTTCAATATTTCGAATAACATTCTTGCAACTTCTCATATAAAACGTTTTTAATATCTCAAATAACATGCTTTTAGCCTCTCCAATAACATCCCTACAGCATCTTCTATAACATGCTTTCAATCTCTCCAATAACGCCTCAACCTCTTCAATAACATGCTTTCAATATTTCGAATAACATTCTTGCAACTTCTCCTATAACACGTTTTCATTCTCTCAAATAACATGCTTTTAGCCTCTCCAATAACATCCCTACAGCATCTTCTATAACATGCTTTCAATCTCTCCAATAACGCCTCAACCTCTTCAATAACATGCTTTCAATATTTCGAATAACATTCTTGCAACTTCTCCTATAACACGTTTTCGATCTCTCAAATAGCATGCTTTTAGCCTCTCCAATAACATCCCTACAGCATCTTCTATAACGTGCTTTCAATCTCTCCAAATAACGCCTCAACCTCTTCAATAACATGCTTTCAATATTTCGAATAACATTCTTGCAACTTCTGATATAAAACTTTTTTAATCTCTCAAATAAGATGCTTTTAGCCTCTCTAATAACATCCATACAGCATCTTCTATAACGTGCTTTCAATCTCTCCAAATAACGCCTCAACCTCTTCAATAACATGCTTTCAATATTTCCAATAACATTCTGTCAACTTCTCATATAATACCTTTTTAATCTCTCAAATAACATGCTTTTAGCCTCTCTAATAACATCCCTACAGCATCTTCTATAACATGCTTTCAATCTCTCCAATAACGCCTCAACCTCTTCAATAACATGCTTTCAATATTTCGAATAACATTCTTGCAACTTCTCCTATAACACGTTTTCAATCTCTCAAATAACATGCTTTTAGGCCTCTCCAATAACATCCCTAATGCATATTCTATAACGTGCTTTCAATCTCTCCAAATAACGCCTCAACCTCTCCAATAACATTCTTTCAATATTTCGAATAACATTCTTGCAACTTCTCATAGAAAACGTTTTTAATCTCTTAAATAACATGCTTTTAGCCTATCCAATAACATCCCTACAGCATCTTCTATAACATGCTTTTAATCTCTCCAATAACGCCTAAACCTCTTCAATAACATGCTTTCAATATTTCGAATAACAATCTTGCAACTTCTCCTATAACACGTTTTCAATCTCTCAAATAACATGCTTTCAGCTTCTCCAATAACATCCCTACAGCATCTTCTATAACATGCTTTCAATCTCTCCAATAACGCCTCAACCTCTTCAATAACATGCTTTCAATAGTTCGAAAAACATTCTTGCAACTTCTCCTATAACACGTTTTCAATCTCTCAAATAACATGCTTTTAGCCTCTCCAATAACATCCCTACAGCATCTTCTATAACATGCTTTCAATCTCTCCAATAACGCCTCAACCTCTTCAATAACATGCTTTCAATATTTCGAATAACATTCTTGCAACTTCTCCTATAACACGTTTTCGATCTCTCAAATAGCATGACTTTAGCCTCTCCAATAACATCACCACAGCATCTTCTATAACGTGCTTTCAATCTCTCCAAATAACGCCTCAACCTCTTCAATAACATGCTTTCAATATTTCGAATAACATTCTTACAACTTCTGATATAAAACGTTTTTAATCTCTCAAATAACATGCTTTTAGCCTCTCTAATAACATCTCTACAGCATCTTCTATAACATGCTTTCAATCTCTCCAAATAACGCCTCAACCTCTTCAATAACATGCTTTCAATATTTCGAATAACATTTTTGCAACTTCTCCTATAACACGTTTTTAATCTCTCAAATAACATGCTTTTAGGCCTCTCCAATAACATCCCTAATGCATCTTCAATAACGTGCTTTCAATCTCTCCAAATAACGCCTCAACCTCTTCAATAACATGCTTTCAATATTTCGAATAACATTCTTGCAACTTCTCATAGAAAACGTTTTTAATCTCTCAAATAAGATGCTTTTAGCCTCTCCAATAACATCCCTACAGCATCTTCTATAACGTGCGTTCAATCTCTCCAAATAACGCCTCAACCTCTTCAATAACATGCTTTCAATATTTCGAATAACATTCTGGCAACTTCTCATATAAAACGTTTTTAATCTCTCAAATAACATGCTTTTAGCCTCTCTAATAACATCCCTACAGCATCTTCTATAACATGCTTTCAATCTCTCCAATAACGCCTCAACCTCTTCCATAACATGCTTTCAAAATTTCGAATAACATTCTTGCAACTTCTCCTATAACACGTTTTCAATCTCTCAAATAACATGCTTTTAGGCCTCTCCAATAACATCCCTAATGCATCTTCTATAACGTGCTTTCAATCTCTCCAAATAACGCCTCAACCTCTTCAATAACATGCTTTCAATATTTCGAATAACATTCTTGCAACTTCTCATAGAAAACGTTTTTAATCTCTTAAATAACATGCTTTTAGCCTCTCCAATTACATCCCTACAGCATCTTCTATAACATGCTTTTAATCTCTCCAATAACGCCTAAACCTCTTCAATAACATGCTTTCAATATTTCGAATAACAATCTTGCAACTTCTCCTATAACACGTTTTCAATCTCTCAAATAACATGCTTTCAGCTTCTCCAATAACATCCCTACAGCATCTTCTATAACATGCTTTCAATCTCTCCAATAACGCCTCAACCTCTTCAAAAACATGCTTTCAATATTTCGAAAAACATTCTTGCAACTTCTCCTAAAACACGTTTTCAATCTCTCAAATAAAATGCTTTTAGCTTCTCCAATAACATCCCTACAGCATCTTCTATAACATGCTTTCAATCTCTCCAATAACGCCTCAACCTCTTCAATAACATGCTTTCAATATTTCGAATAACATTCTTGCAACTTCTCATAGAAAACGTTTTTAATCTCTCAAATAACATGCTTTTAGCCTCTCCAATAACATCCCTACAGCATCTTCTATAACGTGCTTTCAATCTCTCCAAATAACGCTCCAACCTCTTACAAAACATGCTTTCAATATTTCGAATAACATTCTTGCAACTTCTCATATAAAACGTTTTTAATATCTCAAATAACATGCTTTTAGCCTCTCCAATAACATCCCTACAGCATCTTCTATAACATGCTTTCAATCTCTCCAATAACGCCTCAACCTCTTCAATAACATGCTTTCAATATTTCGAATAACATTCTTGCAACTTCTCCTATAACACGTTTTCATTCTCTCAAATAACATGCTTTTAGCCTCTCCAATAACATCCCTACAGCATCTTCTATAACATGCTTTCAATCTCTCCAATAACGCCTCAACCTCTTCAATAACATGCTTTCAATATTTCGAATAACATTCTTGCAACTTCTCCTATAACACGTTTTCGATCTCTCAAATAGCATGCTTTTAGCCTCTCCAATAACATCCCTACAGCATCTTCTATAACGTGCTTTCAATCTCTCCAAATAACGCCTCAACCTCTTCAATAACATGCTTTCAATATTTCGAATAACATTCTTGCAACTTCTGATATAAAACGTTTTTAATCTCTCAAATAAGATGCTTTTAGCCTCTCTAATAACATCCATACAGCATCTTCTATAACGTGCTTTCAATCTCTCCAAATAACGCCTCAACCTCTTCAATAACATGCTTTCAATATTTCGAATAACATTCTGTCAACTTCTCATATAAAACCTTTTTAATCTCTCAAATAACATGCTTTTAGCCTCTCTAATAACATCCCTACAGCATCTTCTATAACATGCTTTCAATCTCTCCAATAACGCCTCAACCTCTTCAATAACATGCTTTCAATATTTCGAATAACATTCTTGCAACTTCTACTATAACACGTTTTCAATCTCTCAAATAACATGCTTTTAGGCCTCTCCAATAACATCCCTAATGCATATTCTATAACGTGCTTTCAATCTCTCCAAATAACGCCTCAACCTCTCCAATAACATTCTTTCAATATTTCGAATAACATTCTTGCAACTTCTCATAGAAAACGTTTTTAATCTCTTAAATAACATGCTTTTAGCCTATCCAATAACATCCCTACAGCATCTTCTATAACATGCTTTTAATCTCTCCAATAACGCCTAAACCTCTTCAATAACATGCTTTCAATATTTCGAATAACAATCTTGCAACTTCTCCTATAACACGTTTTCAATCTCTCAAATAACATGCTTTCAGCTTCTCCAATAACATCCCTACAGCATCTTCTATAACATGCTTTCAATCTCTCCAATAACGCCTCAACCTCTTCAATAACATGCTTTCAATATTTCGAATAACATTCTTGCAACTTCTCCTATAACACGTTTTCAATCTCTCAAATAACATGCTTTTAGCCTCTCCAATAACATCCCTACAGCATCTTCTATAACATGCTTTCAATCTCTCCAATAACGCCTCAACCTCTTCAATAACATGCTTTCAATATTTCGAATAACATTCTTGCAACTTCTCCTATAACACGTTTTCGATCTCTCAAATAGCATGACTTTAGCCTCTCCAATAACATCACCACAGCATCTTCTATAACGTGCTTTCAATCTCTCCAAATAACGCCTCAACCTCTTCAATAACATGCTTTCAATATTTCCAATAACATTCTTGCAACTTCTCACATAAAACGTTTTTAATCTCTCAAATAACATGCTTTTAGCCTCTCTAATAACATCTCTACAGCATCTTCTATAACATGCTTTCAATCTCTCCAAATAACGCCTCAACCTCTTCAATAACATGCTTTCAATATTTCGAATAACATTTTTGCAACTTCTCCTATAACACGTTTTTAATCTCTCAAATAACATGCTTTTAGGCCTCTCCAATAACATCCCTAATGCATCTTCAATAACGTGCTTTCAATCTCTCCAAATAACGCCTCAACCTCTTCAATAACATGCTTTCAATATTTCGAATAACATTCTTGCACCTCCTCATAGAAAACGTTTTTAATCTCTCAAATAAGATGCTTTTAGCCTCTCCAATAACATCCCTACAGCATCTTCTATAACGTGCGTTCAATCTCTCCAAATAACGCCTCAACCTCTTCAATAACATGCTTTCAATATTTCGAATAACATTCTGGCAACTTCTCATATAAAACGTTTTTAATCTCTCAAATAACATGCTTTTAGCCTCTCTAATAACATCCCTACAGCATCTTCTATAACATGCTTTCAATCTCTCCAATAACGCCTCAACCTCTTCCATAACATGCTTTCAAAATTTCGAATAACATTCTTGCAACTTCTCCTATAACACGTTTTCAATCTCTCAAATAACATGCTTTTAGGCCTCTCCAATAACATCCCTAATGCATCTTCTATAACGTGCTTTCAATCTCTCCAAATAACGCCTCAACCTCTTCAATAACATGCTTTCAATATTTCGAATAACATTCTTGCAACTTCTCATAGAAAACGTTTTTAATCTCTTAAATAACATGCTTTTAGCCTCTCCAATTACATCCCTACAGCATCTTCTATAACATGCTTTTAATCTCTCCAATAACGCCTAAACCTCTTCAATAACATGCTTTCAATATTTCGAATAACAATCTTGCAACTTCTCCTATAACACGTTTTCAATCTCTCAAATAACATGCTTTCAGCTTCTCCAATAACATCCCTACAGCATCTTCTATAACATGCTTTCAATCTCTCCAATAACGCCTCAACCTCTTCAAAAACATGCTTTCAATATTTCGAAAAACATTCTTGCAACTTCTCCTAAAACACGTTTTCAATCTCTCAAATAAAATGCTTTTAGCTTCTCCAATAACATCCCTACAGCATCTTCTATAACATGCTTTCAATCTCTCCAATAACGCCTCAACCTCTTCAATAACATGCTTTCAATATTTCGAATAACATTCTTGCAACTTCTCATATAACACGTTTTCCAATCTCTCAAGTAACATGTTTTTAGCTTCTCCAAAAAAAACTCCTACAGCATCTTCTATAACATGCTTTCAATCTCTCGAATAACGCCTCAAACTCCTCAATAACATGCTTTTAATATTTCGAATAACATTCTTGCAACTTCTCCTATAACACGTTTTTAATCTCTCAAATAACATGCTTTTAGCTTCTCCAATAACTTCCCTAATGCATCTTCTATAACGTGCTTTCAATCTCTCCAAAAACGCCTCAACCTCTTCAATAACATGCTTTCAATATTTCGAATAACATTCTGTCAACTTCTCATATAAAACCTTTTTAATCTCTCAAATAACATGCTTTTAGCCTCTCTAATAACATCCCTACAGCATCTTCTATAACATGCTTTCAATCTCTCCAATAACGCCTCAACCTCTTCAATAACATGCTTTCAATATTTCGAATAACATTCTTGCAACTTCTCCTATAACACGTTTTCAATCTCTCAAATAACATGCTTTTAGGCCTCTCCAATAACATCCCTAATGCATATTCTATAACGTGCTTTCAATCTCTCCAAATAACGCCTCAACCTCTCCAATAACATTCTTTCAATATTTCGAATAACATTCTTGCAACTTCTCATAGAAAACGTTTTTAATCTCTTAAATAACATGCTTTTAGCCTATCCAATAACATCCCTACAGCATCTTCTATAACATGCTTTTAATCTCTCCAATAACGCCTAAACCTCTTCAATAACATTCTTTCAATATTTCGAATAACAATCTTGCAACTTCTCCTATAACACGTTTTCAATCTCTCAAATAACATGCTTTCAGCTTCTCCAATAACATCCCTACAGCATCTTCTATAACATGCTTTCAATCTCTCCAATAACGCCTCAACCTCTTCAATAACATGCTTTCAATATTTCGAATAACATTCTTGCAACTTCTCCTATAACACGTTTTCAATCTCTCAAATAACATGCTTTTAGCCTCTCCAATAACATCCCTACAGCATCTTCTATAACATGCTTTCAATCTCTCCAATAACGCCTCAACCTCTTCAATAACATGCTTTCAATATTTCGAATAACATTCTTGCAACTTCTCCTATAACACGTTTTCGATCTTTCAAATAGCATGACTTTAGCCTCTCCAATAACATCACCACAGCATCTTCTATAACGTGCTTTCAATCTCTCCAAATAACGCCTCAACCTCTTCAATAACATGCTTTCAATATTTCGAATAACATTCTTACAACTTCTGATATAAAACGTTTTTAATCTCTCAAATAACATGCTTTTAGCCTCTCTAATAACATCTCTACAGCATCTTCTATAACATGCTTTCAATCTCTCCAAATAACGCCTCAACCTCTTCAATAACATGCTTTCAATATTTCGAATAACATTTTTGCAACTTCTCCTATAACACGTTTTTAATCTCTCAAATAACATGCTTTTAGGCCTCTCCAATAACATCCCTAATGCATCTTCAATAACGTGCTTTCAATCTCTCCAAATAACGCCTCAACCTCTTCAATAACATGCTTTCAATATTCCGAATAACATTCTTGCAACTTCTCATAGAAAACGTTTTTAATCTCTCAAATAAGATGCTTTTAGCCTCCTAATAACATCCCTACAGCATCTTCTATAACGTGCGTTCAATCTCTCCAAATAACGCCTCAACCTCTTCAATAACATGCTTTCAATATTTCGAATAACATTCTGGCAACTTCTCATATAAAACGTTTTTAATCTCTCAAATAACATGCTTTTAGCCTCTCTAATAACATCCCTACAGCATCTTCTATAACATGCTTTCAATCTCTCCAATAACGCCTCAACCTCTTCCATAACATGCTTTCAAAATTTCGAATAACATTCTTGCAACTTCTCCTATAACACGTTTTCAATCTCTCAAATAACATGCTTTTAGGCCTCTCCAATAACATCCCTAATGCATCTTCTATAACGTGCTTTCAATCTCTCCAAATAACGCCTCAACCTCTTCAATAACATGCTTTCAATATTTCGAATAACATTCTTGCAACTTCTCATAGAAAACGTTTTTAATCTCTTAAATAACATGCTTTTAGCCTCTCCAATTACATCCCTACAGCATCTTCTATAACATGCTTTTAATCTCTCCAATAACGCCTAAACCTCTTCAATAATATGCTTTCAATATTTCGAATAACAATCTTGCAACTTCTCCTATAACACGTTTTCAATCTCTCAAATAACATGCTTTCAGCTTCTCCAATAACATCCCTACAGCATCTTCTATAACATGCTTTCAATCTCTCCAATAACGCCTCAACCTCTTCAAAAACATGCTTTCAATATTTCGAAAAACATTCTTGCAACTTCTCCTAAAACACGTTTTCAATCTCTCAAATAAAATGCTTTTAGCTTCTCCAATAACATCCCTACAGCATCTTCTATAACATGCTTTCAATCTCTCCAATAACGCCTCAACCTCTTCAATAACATGCTTTCAATATTTCGAATAACATTCTTGCAACTTCTCATATAACACGTTTTCAATCTCTCAAGTAACATGTTTTTAGCTTCTCCAAAAAAAACCCCTACAGCATCTTCTATAACATGCTTTCAATCTCTCGAATAACGCCTCAACCTCCTCAATAACATGCTTTCAATATTTCGAATAACATTCTTGCAACTTCTCCTATAACACGTTTTTAATCTCTCAAATAACATGCTTTTAGCTTCTCCAATAACTTCCCTAATGCATCTTCTATAACGTGCTTTCAATCTCTCCAAATAACGCCTCAACCTCTTCAATAACATGCTTTCAATATTTCGAATAACATTCTTGCAACTTCTCATAGAAAACGTTTATATCTCTCAAATAACATGCTTTTAGCCTCTCCAATAACATCCCTACATCATCTTCTATAACATGCTTTCAATCTCTCCAATAACGCCTCAACCTCTTCAATAACATGCTGTCAATATTTCGAATAACAATCTTGCACCTTCTGCTATAAGACGTTTTCAATCTCTCAAATAACATGCATATAGCTTCTCCAATAACAGCCCTACAGCATCTTCTATAACATGCTTTCAATCTCTCCAATAACGCCTCAACCTCTTCAATAACATGCTTTCAATATTTCGAATAACATTCTTGCAACTTCTCATATAACACGTTTTCAATCACTCAAGTAACATGTTTTTAGCTTCTTCAATAACATCCCTACAGCATCTTCTATAACATGCTTTCAATCTCTCGAATAACGCCTCAACCTCTTCAATAACATGCTTTCAATATTTCGAATAACATTCGTGCAACTTCTCCTATAACACGTTTTTAATCTCTCAAATAACATGCTTTTAGCCTCTACAATAACATCCCTACAGCATCTTCTATAACGTGCTTTCAATCTCTCCAAATAACGCCTCAACCTCTTCAATAACATGCTTTCAATATTTCGAATAACAATCTTGCAACTTCTCATATAAAACGTTTTTAATCTCTCAAATAACATGCTTTTAGCCTCTCCAATAACATCCCTACAGCATCTTGTATAACATGCTTTCAATCTCTCCAATAACGCCTCAACCTCTTCAATAACATGCTTTCAATATTTGGAATAACTTTCTTGCAACTTCTCATATAACACGTTTTCAATCTCTTAAATAACATGCTTTTAGCCTCTCCAATAACATCCCTACAGCATCTTCTATAACGTGCTTTCAATCTCTCCAAATAACGCCTCAACCTCTTCAATAACATGCTTTCAATATTTCGAATAACATTTTTGCAACTTCTCCTATAACACGTTTTCAATCTCTCAAATAACATGCTTTTAGGCCTCTCCAATAACATCCCTACAGCATCTTCTATAACGTGGTACAATCTCTCCAAATAACGCTTCAACCTCTTACAAAACATGCTTTCAATATTTCGAATAACATTCTTGCAACTTGTCATATAAAACGTTTTTAATATCTCAAATAACATGCTTTTAGCCTCTCCAATAACATCCCTACAGCATCTTCTATAAAACGCTTTCAATCTCTCCAATAACGCCTCAACTTCTTCAATAACATGCTTTCAATATTTCGAATAACATTCTTGCAACTTCTCCTATAACACGTTTTCAATCTCTCAAATAACATGCTTTTAGCCTCTCCAATAACATCCCTACAGCATCTTCTATAACATGCTTTCAATCTCTCCAATAACGCCTCAACCTCTTCAATAACATGCTTTCAATATTTCGAATAACATTCGTGCAACTTCTCCTATAACACGTTTTCGATCTCTCAAATAACATGCTTTTAGCCTCTCCAATAACATCCCTACAGCATCTTCTATAACGTGCTTTCAATCTCTCCAAATAACGCCTCAACCTCTTCAATAACATGCTTTCAATATTTCGAATAACATTCTTGCAACTTCTCATATAACACGTTTTCAATCTCTCAAGTAACATGCTTTTAGCTTCTCCAATAACATCCCTACAGCATCTTCTTAAACATGCTTTCAATCTCTCCAATAACGCCACAACCTCTTCAATAACATGCTTTCAATATTTCGAATAACAATCTTGCACCTTCTCCTATAACACGTTTCCAATCTCTCAACTAACATGCATATAGCTTCTCCAATAACATCCCTACAGCATCTTCTATAACATGCTTTCAATCTCTCCATTAACGCCTCAACCTCTTCAATAACATGCTTTCAATATTTCGAATAACATTCTTGCAACTTCTCATATAACACGTTTTCAATCTCTCAATTAACATGTTTTTAGCTTCTCCAATAACATCCCTACAGCATCTTCTATAACATGCTTTCAATCTCTTGAATAACGCCTCAACCTCTTCAATAACATGCTTTCAATATTTCGAATAACATTCTTGCAACTTCTCCTATAACACGTTTTTAATCTCTGAAATAACATGCTTTTAGCCTCTACAATAACATCCCTACAGCATCTTCTATAACGTGCTTTCAATCTCTCCAAATAACGCCTCAACCTCTTCAATAACATGCTTTCAATATTTCGAATAACATTCTTGCAACTTCTCATATAAAACGTTTTTAATCTCTCAAATAACATGCTTTTAGCCTCTCCAATAACATCCCTACAGCATCTTGTATAACATGCTTTCAAATCTCTTCAATAACGCCTCAACCTCTTCAATAACATGCTTTCAATATTTCGAATAACATTCTTGCAACTTCTCCTATAACACGTTTTCAATCTCTCAAATAACATGCTTTTAGCCTCTCCAATAACATCCCTACAGCATCTTCTATAACGTGCTTTCAATCTCTCCAAATAACGCCTCAACCTCTTCAATAACATGCTTTCAATATTTCGAATAACATTTTTGCAACTTCTCCTATAACACGTTTTCAATCTCTCAAATAACATGCTTTTAGGCCTCTCCAATAACATCCCTACAGCATCTTCTATAACGTGCTTACAATCTCTCCAAATAACGCTTCAACCTCTTACAAAACATGCTTTCAATATTTCGAATAACATTCTTGCAACTTGTCATATAAAACGTTTTTAATATCTCAAATAACATGCTTTTAGCCTCTCCAATAACATCCCTACAGCATCTTCTATAAAACGCTTTCAATCTCTCCAATAACGCCTCAACTTCTTCAATAACATGCTTTCAATATTTCGAATAACATTCTTGCAACTTCTCCTATAACACGTTTTCAATCTCTCAAATAACATGCTTTTAGCCTCTCCAATAACATCCCTACAGCATCTTCTATAACATGCTTTCAATCTCTCCAATAACGCCTCAACCTCTTCAATAACATGCTTTCAATATTTCGAATAACATTCGTGCAACTTCTCCTATAACACGTTTTCGATCTCTCAAATAACATGCTTTTAGCCTCTCCAATAACATCCCTACAGCATCTTCTATAACGTGCTTTCAATCTCTCCAAATAACGCCTCAACCTCTTCAATAACATGCTTTCAATATTTCGAATAACATTCTTGCAACTTCTCATATAACACGTTTTCAATCTCTCAAGTAACATGCTTTTAGCTTCTCCAATAACATCCCTACAGCATCTTCTTAAACATGCTTTCAATCTCTCCAATAACGCCACAACCTCTTCAATAACATGCTTTCAATATTTCGAATAACAATCTTGCACCTTCTCCTATAACACGTTTCCAATCTCTCAACTAACATGCATATAGCTTCTCCAATAACATCCCTACAGCATCTTCTATAACATGCTTTCAATCTCTCCAATAACGCCTCAACCTCTTCAATAACATGCTTTCAATATTTCGAATAACATTCTTGCAACTTCTCATATAACACGTTTTCAATCTCTCAATTAACATGTTTTTAGCTTCTCCAATAACATCCCTACAGCATCTTCTATAACATGCTTTCAATCTCTTGAATAACGCCTCAACCTCTTCAATAACATGCTTTCAATATTTCGAATAACATTCTTGCAACTTCTCCTATAACACGTTTTTAATCTCTGAAATAACATGCTTTTAGCCTCTACAATAACATCCCTACAGCATCTTCTATAACGTGCTTTCAATCTCTCCAAATAACGCCTCAACCTCTTCAATAACATGCTTTCAATATTTCGAATAACATTCTTGCAACTTCTCATATAAAACGTTTTCAATCTCTCAAATAACATGCTTTTAGCCTCTCCAATAACATCCCTACAGCATCTTCTATAACGTGCTTTCAATCTCTCCAAATAACGCCTCAACCTCTTCAATAACATGCTCTCAATATTTCGAATAACATTTTTTCAACTTCTCCTATAACACGTTTTCAATCTCTCAAATAACATGCTTTTAGGCCTCTCCAATAACATCCCTACAGCATCTTCTATAACGTGCTTACAATCTCTCCAAATAACGCTTCAACCTTTTACAAAACATGCTTTCAATATTTCGAATAACATTTTTGCAACTTCTCATATAAAACGTTTTTAATATCTCAAATAACATGCTTTTAGCCTCTCCAATAACATCCCTACAGCATCTTCTATAAAACGCTTTCAATCTCTCCAATAACGCCTCAACCTCTTCAATAACATGCTTTCAATATTTCGAATAAATTTTTGCAACTTCTCCTATAACACGTTTTCAATCTCTCAAATAACATGCTTTTAGCCTCTCCAATAACGTCCCTACAGCATCTTCTATAACGTGCTTTCAATCTCTCCAAATAACTCCTCAACCTCTTCAATAACATGCTTTCAATATTTCAAATAACATTCTTGCAACTTCTCATATAACACGTTTTCAATCTCTCAAGTAACATGCTTTTAGCTTCTCCAATAACATCCCTACAGCATCTTCTTAAACATGCTTTCAATCTCTCCAATAACGCCACAACCTCTTCAATAACATGCTTTCAATATTTCGAATAACAATCTTGCACCTTCTCCTATAACACGTTTTCAATCTCTCAAATAACATGCATATAGCTTCTCCAATAACATCCCTACAGCATCTTCTATAACATGCTTTCAATCTCTCCAATAACGCCTCAACCTCTTCAATAACATGCTTTCAATATTTCGAATAACATTCTTGCAACTTCTCATATAACACGTTTTCAATCTCTCAAGTAACATGCTTTTAGCTTCTCCAATAACATCCCTACAGCATCTTCTTAAACATGCTTTCAATCTCTCCAATAACGCCACAACCTCTTCAATAACATGCTTTCAATATTTCGAATAACAATCTTGCACCTTCTCCTATAACACGTTTCCAATCTCTCAACTAACATGCATATAGCTTCTCCAATAACATCCCTACAGCATCTTCTATAACATGCTTTCAATCTCTCCAATAACGCCTCAACCTCTTCAATAACATGCTTTCAATATTTCGAATAACATTCTTGCAACTTCTCATATAACACGTTTTCAATCTCTCAATTAACATGTTTTTAGCTTCTCCAATAACATCCCTACAGCATCTTCTATAACATGCTTTCAATCTCTTGAATAACGCCTCAACCTCTTCAATAACATGCTTTCAATATTTCGAATAACATTCTTGCAACTTCTCCTATAACACGTTTTTAATCTCTGAAATAACATGCTTTTAGCCTCTACAATAACATCCCTACAGCATCTTCTATAACGTGCTTTCAATCTCTCCAAATAACGCCTCAACCTCTTCAATAACATGCTTTCAATATTTCGAATAACATTCTTGCAACTTCTCATATAAAACGTTTTCAATCTCTCAAATAACATGCTTTTAGCCTCTCCAATAACATCCCTACAGCATCTTCTATAACGTGCTTTCAATCTCTCCAAATAACGCCTCAACCTCTTCAATAACATGCTCTCAATATTTCGAATAACATTTTTTCAACTTCTCCTATAACACGTTTTCAATCTCTCAAATAACATGCTTTTAGGCCTCTCCAATAACATCCCTACAGCATCTTCTATAACGTGCTTACAATCTCTCCAAATAACGCTTCAACCTTTTACAAAACATGCTTTCAATATTTCGAATAACATTTTTGCAACTTCTCATATAAAACGTTTTTAATATCTCAAATAACATGCTTTTAGCCTCTCCAATAACATCCCTACAGCATCTTCTATAAAACGCTTTCAATCTCTCCAATAACGCCTCAACCTCTTCAATAACATGCTTTCAATATTTCGAATAAATTTTTGCAACTTCTCCTATAACACGTTTTCAATCTCTCAAATAACATGCTTTTAGCCTCTCCAATAACGTCCCTACAGCATCTTCTATAACGTGCTTTCAATCTCTCCAAATAACTCCTCAACCTCTTCAATAACATGCTTTCAATATTTCAAATAACATTCTTGCAACTTCTCATATAACACGTTTTCAATCTCTCAAGTAACATGCTTTTAGCTTCTCCAATAACATCCCTACAGCATCTTCTTAAACATGCTTTCAATCTCTCCAATAACGCCACAACCTCTTCAATAACATGCTTTCAATATTTCGAATAACAATCTTGCACCTTCTCCTATAACACGTTTTCAATCTCTCAAATAACATGCATATAGCTTCTCCAATAACATCCCTACAGCATCTTCTATAACATGCTTTCAATCTCTTTAATAACGCCTCAACCTCTTCAATAACATGCTTTCAATATTTCGAATAACATTCTTGCAACTTCTCATATAACACGTTTTCAATCTCTCAAGTAACATGTTTTTAGCTTCTCCAATAACATCCCTACAGCATCTTCTATAACATGCTTTCAATCTCTTGAACAACGCCTCAACCTCTTCAATAACATGCTTTCAATATTTCGAATAACATTCTTGCAACTTCTCCTATAACACGTTTTTAATCTCTCAAATAACATGCTTTTAGCCTCTACAATAACATCCCTACAGCATCTTCTATAACGTGCTTTCAATCTCTCCAAATAACGCCTCAACCTCTTCAATAACCTGCTTTCAATATTTCGAATAACATTCTTGCAACTTCTCATATAAAACGTTTTTAATCTCTCAAATAACATGCTTTTAGCCTCTCCAATAACATCCCTACAGCATCTTGTATAACATGCTTTCAATCTCTCCAATAACGCCTCAACCTCTTCAATAACATGCTTTCAATATTTCGAATAACATTCTTGCAACTTCTCCTATAACACGTTTTCAATCTCTCAAATAACATGCTTTTAGCCTCTCCAATAACATCCCTACAGCATCTTCTATAACGTGCTTTCAATCTCTCCAAATAACGCCTCAACCTCTTCAATAACATGCTTTCAATATTTCGAATAACATTCTTGCAACTTCTCCTATAACACGTTTTCAATCTCTCAAATAACATGCTTTTAGGCCTCTTCAATAACATCCCTAATGCATCTTCTATAACGTGCTTTCAATCTCTCCAAATAACGCCTCAACCTCTTCAATAACATGCTTTCAATATTTCGAATAACATTCTTGCAACTTCTCATAGAAAACGTTTTTAATCTCTTAAATAACATACTTTTAGCCTCTCCAATAACATCCCTACAGCATCTTCTATAACATGCTTTCAATGTCAAGCATAACGCCTCAACCTCTTTAATAACATGCTTTCAATATTTCGAATAACATTCTTGCAACTTCTCCTATAACACGTTTTCAATCTCTCAAATAACATGCTTTTAGCCTCTCCAATAACATCCCTACAGCATCTTCTATAACGTGCATTCAATCTCTCCAAATAACGCCTCAACCTCTTCAATAACATGCTTTCAATATTTCGAATAACATTTTTTCAACTTCTCCTATAACACGTTTTCAATCTCTCAAATAACATGCTTTTAGGCCTATCCAATAACATCCCTACAGCATCTTCTATAACTTGCTTTCAATCTCTCCAAATAACGCTTCAACCTTTTACAAAACATGCTTTCAATATTTCGAATAACATTCTTGCAACTTCTCATATAAAACGTTTTTAATATCTCAAATAACATGCTTTTAGCCTCTCCAATAACATCCCTACAGCATCTTCTATAAAACGCTTTCAATCTCTCCAATAACGCCTCAACCTCTTCAATAACATGCTTTCAATATTTCGAATAAATTTTTGCAACTTCTCCTATAACACGTTTTCAATCTCTCAAATAACATGCTTTTAGCCTCTCCAATAACATCCCTACAGCATCTTCTATAACATGCTTTCAATCTCTCCAATAACGCCTCAACCTCTTCAATAACATGCTTTCAATATTTCGAATAATATTCGTGCAACTTCTCCTATAACACGTTTTCGATTTCTCAAATAACATGCTTTTAGCCTCTCCAATAACGTCCCTACAGCATCTTCTATAACGTGCTTTCAATCTCTCCAAATAACTCCTCAACCTCTTCAATAACATGCTTTCAATATTTCAAATAACATTCTTGCAACTTCTCATATAACACGTTTTCAATCTCTCAAGTAACATGCTTTTAGCTTCTCCAATAACATCCCTACAGCATCTTCTTAAACATGCTTTCAATCTCTCCAATAACGCCACAACCTCTTCAATAACATGCTTTCAATATTACGAATAACAATCTTGCACCTTCTCCTATAACACGTTTTCAATCTCTCAAATAACATGCATATAGCTTCTCCAATAACATCCCTACAGCATCTTCTATAACATGCTTTCAATCTCTCCAATAACGCCTCAACCTCTTCAATAACATGCTTTCAATATTTCGAATAACATTCTTGCAACTTCTCATATAACACGTTTTCAATCTCTCAAGTAACATGTTTTTAGCTTCTCCAATAACATCCCTACAGCATCTTCTATAACATGCTTTCAATCTCTTGAACAACGCCTCAACCTCTTCAATAACATGCTTTCAATATTTCGAATAACATTCTTGCAACTTCTCCTATAACACGTTTTTAATCTCTCAAATAACATGCTTTTAGCCTCTACAATAACATCCCTACAGCATCTTCTATAACGTGCTTTCAATCTCTCCAAATAACGCCTCAACCTCTTCAATAACCTGCTTTCAATATTTCGAATAACATTCTTGCAACTTCTCATATAAAACGTTTTTAATCTCTCAAATAACATGCTTTTAGCCTCTCCAATAACATCCCTACAGCATCTTGTATAACATGCTTTCAATCTCTCCAATAACGCCTCAACCTCTTCAATAACATGCTTTCAATATTTCGAATAACATTCTTGCAACTTCTTCTATAACACGTTTTCAATCTCTCAAATAACATGCTTTCAGCCTCTCCAATAACATCCCTACAGCATCTTCTATAACGTGCTTTCAATCTCTCCAAATAACGCCTCAACCTCTTCAATAACATGCTTTCAATATTTCGAATAACATTCTTGCAACTTCTCCTATAACACGTTTTCAATCTCTCAAATAACATGCTTTTAGGCCTCTCCAATAACATTTCTAATGCATCTTCTATAACGTGCTTTCAATCTCTCCAAATAACGCCTCAACCTCTTCAATAACATGCTTTCAATATTTCGAATAACATTCTTGCAACTTCTCATAGAAAACGTTTTTAATCTCAATAATAACATGCTTTTAGCCTCTCCAATAACATCCCTACAGCATCTTCTATAACATGCTTTCAATGTCAAGCATAACGCCTCAACCTCTTCAATAACATGCTTTCAATATTTCGAAAAACATTCTTGCAACTTCTCGTATAACACGTTTTCAATCTCTCAAATAAAATGCTTTTAGCTTCTCCAATAACATCCCTACAGCATCTTCTATAACATGCTTTCAATCTCTCCAATAACGCCTCAACCTCTTCAATAACATGCTTTCAATATTTCGAATAACATTCTTGCAACTTCTCATATAACACGTTTTCAATCTCTCAAGTAACATGTTTTTAGCTTCTCCAAAAACATCCCTACAGCATCTTCTATAACATGCTTTCAATCTCTCGAATAACGCCTCAACCTCTTCAATAACATGCTTTCAATATTTCGAATAACATTCTTGCAACTTCTCCTATAACACGTTTTTAATCTCTCAAATAACATGCTCTTAGCTGCTCCAATAACTTCCCTAATGCATCTTCTATAACGTGCTTTCAATCTCTCCAAATAACGCCTCAACCTCTTCAATAACATGCTTTCAATATTTCGAATAACATTCTTGCAACTTCTCATAGAAAACGTTTATATCTCTCAAATAACATGCTTTTAGCCTCAACAATAACATCCCTACATCATCTTCTATAACATACTTTCAATCTCTCCAATAACGCCTCAACCTCTTCAATAACATGCTTTCAATATTTCGAATAACAATCTTGCACCTTCTGCTATAACACGTTTTCAATCTCTCAAATAACATGCATATAGCTTCTCCAATAACAGCCCTACAGCATCTTCTATAACATGCTTTCAATCTCTCCAATAACGCCTCAACCTCTTCAATAACATGCTTTCAATATTTCGAATAACATTCGTGCAACTTCTCATATAACACGTTTTCAATCTCTCAAGTAACATGTTTTTAGCTTCTCCAATAACATCCCTACAGCATCTTCTATAACATGCTTTCAATCTCTCGAATAACGCCTCAACCTCTTCAATAACATGCTTTCAATATTTCGAATAACATTCTTGCAACTTCTCCTATAACACGTTTTTAATCTCTCAAATAACATGCTTTAAGCCTCTCCAATAACATCCCTACAGCATCTTGTATAACATGCTTTCAATCTCTCCAATAACGCCTCAACCTCTTCAATAACATGCTTTCAATATTTCAAATAACTTTCTTGCAACTTCTCCTATAACACGTTTTCAATCTCTCAAATAACATGCTTTTAGCCTCTCCAATAACATCCCTACAGCATCTTCTATAACGTGCTTTCAATCTCTCCAAATAACGCCTCAACCTCTTCAATAACATGCTTTCAATATTTCGAATAACATTTTTGCAACTTCTCCTATAACACGTTTTCAATCTCTCAAATAACATGCTTTTAGGCCTCTGCAATAACGTCCCTACATCATCTTCTATAACGTGCTTACAATCTCTCCAAATAACGCTTCAACCTCCTACAAAACATGCTTTCAATATTTCGAATAACATTCTTGCAACTTCTCATATAAAACGTTTTTAATATCTCAAATAACATGCTTTTAGCCTCTCCAATAACATCCCTACAGCATCTTTTATAAAACGCTTTCAATCTCTCCAATAACGCCTCAACCTCTTCAATAACATGCTTTCAATATTTCGAATAACATTCTTGCAACTTCTCCTATAACACGTTTTTAATCTCTCAAATAACATGCTTTTAGCCTCTACAATCAAATCCCTACAGCATCTTCTATAACGTGCTTTCAATCTCTCCAAATAACGCCTCAACCTCTTCAATAACATGCTTTCAATATTTCGAATAACATTCTTGCAACTTCTCCTATAACACGTTTTCAATCTCTCAAATAACATGCTTTTAGCCTCTCCAATAACCTCCCTACAGCATCTTCTATAACATGCTTTCAATCTCTCCAATAACGCCTCAACCTCTTTAATAACATGCTTTCAATATTTCGAATAACATTCGTGCAACTTCTCCTATAACACGTTTTCGATCTCTCAAATAACATGCTTTTAGCCTCTCCAATAACATCCCTACACCATCTTCTATAACGTGCTTTCAATCTCTCCAAATAACGCCTCAACCTCTTCAATAACATGCTTTCAATATTTCGAATAACATTCTTGCAAATTCTCATATAACACGTTTTCAATCTCTCAAGTAACATGCTTTTAGCTTCTTCAATAACATCCCTACAGCATCTTCTTAAACATGCTTTCAATCTCTCCAATAACGCCACAACCTCTTCAATAACATGCTTTCAATATTTCGAATAACAATCTTGCACCTTCTCCTATAACACGTTTTTAATCTCTTAAATAACATGCTTTTAGCCTCTCCAATAACATCCCTACAGCATCTTCTATAACATGCTTTCAATGTCAAGCATAACGCCTCAACCTCTTCAATAACATGCTTTCAATATTTCGAATAACATTCTTGCAACTTCTCCTATAACACGTTTTCAATCTCTCAAATAACATGATTTAGCTTCTCCAATAACATCCCTACAGCATCTTCTATAACATGCTTTCAATCTCTCCAATAACGCCTCAACCTCTTTAATAACATGCTTTCAATATTTCGAATAACATTCTTGCAACTTCACCTATAACACGTTTTCAATCTCTCAAATAACATGCTTTTAGCCTCTCCAATAACATCCCTACAGCATCTTCTATAACATGCTTTCAATCTCTCCAATAACGCCTCAACCTCTTCAATAACATGCTTTCAATATTTCGAAAAACATTCTTGCAACCTCTCCTATAACACGTTTTCAATCTCTCAAATAAAATGCTTTTAGCTTCTCCAATAACATCCCTACAGCATCTTCTATAACATGCTTTCAATCTCTCCAATAACGCCTCAACCTCTTCAATAACATGCTTTCAATATTTCGAATAACATTCTTGCAACTTCTCATATAACACGTTTTCAATCTCTCAAGTAACATGTTTTTAGCTTCTCCAAAAACATCCCTACAGCATCTTCTATAACATGCTTTCAATCTCTCGAATAACGCCTCAACCTCTTCAATAACATGCTTTCAATATTTCGAAAAACATTCTTGCAACTTCTCCTATAACACGTTTTTAATCTCTCAAATAACATGCTCTTAGCTTCTCCAATGACTTCCCTAATGCATCTTCTATAACGTGCTTTCAATCTCTCCAAATAACGCCTCAACCTCTTCAATAACATGCTTTCAATATTTCGAATAACATTCTTGCAACTTCTCATAGAAAACGTTTATATCTCTCAAATAACATGCTTTTAGCCTCAACAATAACATCCCTACATCATCTTCTATAACATGCTTTCAATCTCTCCAATAACGCCTCAACCTCTTCAATAACATGCTTTCAATATTTCGAATAACAATCTTGCACCTTCTGCTATAACACGTTTTCAATCTCTCAAATAACATGCATATAGCTTCTCCAATAACAGCCCTACAGCATCTTCTATAACATGCTTTCAATCTCTCCAATAACGCCTCAACCTCTTCAATAACATGCTTTCAATATTTCGAATAACATTCGTGCAACTTCTCATATAACACGTTTTCAATCTCTCAAGTAACATGTTTTTAGCTTCTCCAATAACATCCCTACAGCATCTTCTATAACATGCTTTAATCTCTCGAATAACGCCTCAACCTCTTCAATAACATGCTTTCAATATTTCGAATAACATTCTTGCAACTTCTCCTATAACACGTTTTTAATCTCTCAAATAACATGCTTTTAGCCTCTACAATAAAATCCCTACAGCATCTTCTATAACGTGCTTTCAATCTCTCCAAATAACGCCTCAACCTCTTCAATAACATGCTTTCAATATTTCGAATAACATTCTTGCAACTTCTCATATAAAACGTTTTTAATCTCTCAAATAACATGCTTTTAGCCTCTCCAATAACATCCCTGCAGCATCTTTAATAACATGCTTTCAATCTCTCCAATAACGCCTCAACCTCTTCAATAACATGCTTTCAATATTTCGAATAACTTTCTTGCAACTTCTCCTATAACACGTTTTCAATCTCTCAAATAACATGCTTTTAGCCTCTCCAATAACATCCCTACAGCATCTTCTATAACGTGCTTTCAATCTCTCCAAATAACGCCTCAACCTCTTCAATAACATGCTTTCAATATTTCGAATAACATTTTTGAAACTTCTCCTATAACACGTTTTCAATCTCTCAAATAACATGCTTTTAGGCCTCTGCAATAACATCCCTAAATCATCTTCTATAACGTGCTTACAATCTCTCCAAATAACGCTTCAACCTCTTACAAAACATGCTTTCAATATTTCGAATAACATTCTTGCAACTTCTCATATAAAAAGTTTTTAATATCTCAAATAACATGCTTTTAGCCTCTCCAATAACATCCCTACAGCATCTTCTATAAAACGCTTCCAATCTCTCCAATAACGCCTCAACCTCTTCAATAACATGCTTTCAATATTTCGAATAACATTCTTGCAACTTTTCCTATAACACGTTTTTAATCTCTCAAATAACATGCTTTTAGCCTCTACAATAAAATCCCTACAGCATCTTCTATAACGTGCTTTCAATCTCTCCAAATAACGCCTCAACCTCTTCAATAACATGCTTTCAATATTTCGAATAACATTCTTGCAACTTCTCCTATATCCCGTTTTCAATCTCTCAAATAACATTCTTTTAGCCTCTCCAATAACATCCCTACAGCATCTTCTATAACATGCTTTCAATCTCTCCAATAACGCCTCAACCTCTTTAATAACATGCTTTCAATATTTCGAATAACATTCGTGCAACTTCTCCTATAACACGTTTTCGATCTCTCAAATAACATGCTTTTAGCCTCTCCAATAACATCCCTACACCATCTTCTATAACGTGCTTTCAATCTCTCCAAATAACGCCTCAACCTCTTCAATAACATGCTTTCAATATTTCGAATAACATTCTTGCAACTTCTCATATAACACGTTTTCAATCTCTCAAGTAACATGCTTTTAGCTTCTCCAATAACTTCCCTAATGCATCTTCTATAACGTGCTTTCAATCTCTCCAAATAACGCCTCAACCTCTTCAATAACATGCTTTTAATATTTCGAATAACATTCTTGCAACTTCTCATATAAAACGCTTTTAATCTCTAAAAATAACATGCTTTTAGCCTCTCCAATAACATCCCTACAGCATCTTGTATAACATGCTTTCAATCTCTCCAATAACGCCTCAACCTCTTCAATAACATGCTTTCAATATTTCGAATAACTTTCTTGCAACTTCTCCTATAACACGTTTTCAATCTCTCAAATAACATGCTTTTAGCCTCTCCAATAACATCCCTACAGCATCTTCTATAACGTGCTTTCAATCTCTCCAAATAACGCCTCAACCTCTTCAATAACATGCTTTCAATATTTCGAATAACATTTTTGCAACTTCTCCTATAACACGTTTTCAATCTCTCAAATAACATGCTTTTAGGCCTCTGCAATAACATCCCTACATCATCTTCTATAACGTGCTTACAATCTCTCCAAATAACGCTTCAACCTCTTACAAAACATGCTTTCAATATTTCGAATAACATTCTTGCAACTTCTCATATAAAACGTTTTTAATATCTCAAATAACATGCTTTTAGCCTCTCCAATAACATCCCTAGAGCATCTTCTATAAAACGCTTTCAATCTCTCCAATAACGCCTCAACCTCTTCAATAACATGCTTTCCATATTTCGAATAACATTCTTGCAACTTCTCCTATAACACGTTTTCAATCTCTCAAATAACATGCTTTTAGCCTCTCCAATAACATCCCTACAGCATCTTCTATAACATGCTTTCAATCTCTCCAATAACGCCCCAACCTCTTTAATAACATGCTTTCAATATTTCGAATAACATTCGTGCAACTTCTCCTATAACACGTTTTCGATCTCTCAAATAACATGCTTTTAGCCTCTCCAATAACATCCCTACACCATCTTCTATAACGTGCTTTCAATCTCTCCAAATAACGCCTCAACCTCTTTAATAACATGCTTTCAATATTTCGAATAACATTCTTGCAACTTCTCCTATAACACGTTTTCAATCTCTCAAGTAACATGCTTTTAGCTTCTCCAATAACATTCCTACAGCATCTTCTTAAACATGCTTTCAATCTCTCCAATAACGCCACAACCTCTTCAATAACATGCTTTCAATATTTCGAATAACAATCTTGCACCTTCTGCTATAACACGTTTTCAATCTCTCAAGTAACATGCTTTTACCCTCTCCAATAACATCCCTACAGCATCTTCTATAATATTTTTTCAATCTCTATAAATAACGCCTCAACCCCTTCAATAACATGCTTTCAATATTTCGAATAACATTCTTGCAACTTCTCCTATAACACGTTTTCAATCTCTCAAATAACATGCTTTTAGCCTCTCCAATAACATCCCTACAGCATCTTCTATAACGTGCTTTCAATCTCTCCAAATAACGCCTCAACCTCTTCAATAACATGCTTTCAATATTTCGAATAACATTTTTGCAACTTCTCCTATAACACGTTTTCAATCTCTCAAATAACATGCTTTTAGCCTTTTCAATAACATCCCTACAGCATCTTCTATAACGTGCTTTCAATCTCTTCAAATAACGCCTCAACCTCTTACAAAACATGCTTTCAATATTTCGAATAACATTCTTGCAACTTCTCATATAAAACGTTTTAATATCTCAAATAACATGCTTTTAGCCTTTCCAATAACATCCCTACAGCATCTTCTATAACATGCTTTCAATCTCTCCAATAACGCCTCAACCTCTTCAATAACATGCTTTCAATATTTCGAATAACATTCTTGCAACTTCTCCTATAACACGTTTTCAATCTCTCAAATAACATGCTTTTAGCCTCTCCAATAACATCCCTACTGCATCTTCTATAACATGCTTTCAATCTCTCCAATAACGCCTCAACCTCTTCAATAACATGCTTTCAATATTTCGAATAACATTCTTGCAACTTCTCCTATAACACGTTTTCGATCTCTCAAATAACATGCTTTTAGCCTCTCCAATAACATCCCTACAGCATCTTCTATAACGTGCTTTCAATCTCTCCAAATAACGCCTCAACCTCTTCAATAACATGCTTTCAATATTTCGAATAACATTCTTGCAACTTCTCATATAAAAGGTTTTTAATCTCTCAAATAACATGCTTTTAGCCTCTCTAATAACATCCCTACCTCATCTTCTATAACATGCTTTCAATCTCTCCAATAACGCCTCAACCTATTCAATAACATGCTTTCAATATTTCGAATAACATTCTTGCAACTTCTCCTATAACACGTTTTCAATCTCTCAAGTAACATGTTTTTAGCTTCTCCAATAACATCCCTACATCATCTTCTATAACATGCTTTCAATCTCTCCAATAACGCCTTAACCTCTTCAATAACATGCTTTCAATATTTCGAATAACATTCTTTCAACTTCTCCTATAACATGTTTTCAATCTCTCAAATAAAATGCTTTTAGCCTCTCCAATAACATCCCAACAGCATCTTCTATAGCATGCTTTCAATCTCTCCAAATAACGCCTCAACCTCTTCAATAACATGCTTTCAATATTTCGAATAACATTCTTGCAACTTTTCATAGAAAACGTTTTTATCTCTCAAATAACATGCTTTTAGCCTCTCCAATAACATCCCTACAGCATCTTCTATAACATGCTTTTAATCTCTCCAATAACGCCTAAACCTCTTCAATAACATGCTTTCAATATTTCGAATAACAATCTTGCAACTTCTCCTATAACACGATTTCAATCTCTCAAATAACATACATTTAGCTTCTCCAATAACATCCCTACAGCATCTTCTATAACGTGCTTTCAATCTCTCCAAATAACGCCTCAACCTCTTCAATAACATGCTTTCAATATTTCGAATAACATTCTTGCAACCTCTCATATAACACGTTTTCAATCTCTCAAGTAACATGTTTTTAGCTTCTCCAATAACATCCCTACAGCATCTTCTTAAACATGCTTTCAATCTCTCCAATAACGCCACAACCTCTTCAATAACATGCTTTCAATATTTCAAATAACATTCTTGCAACTTTAAATATAACAAATTTTCAATCTCTGGAGTAACCTGTTTTTAGCTTCTCCAATAACATCCCTACAGCATCTTCTATAACATGCTTTCAATCTCTCGAATAACGCCTCAACCTCTTCAATAACATGCTTTCAATATTTCGAATAACATTCTTGCAACTTCTCCTATAACACGTTTTCAATCTCTCAAATAACATACTTTTAGCCTCTCCAATAACATCCCTACAGCATCTTCTATAACGTGCTTTCAATCTCTCCAAATAACGCCTCAACCTCTTATAAAACATGCTTTTAATATTTCGAATAACATTCTTGCAACTTCTTCTATAACACGTTTATAATCTCTCAAATAACATGCTTTTAGCCTCTCCAATAACATCCCCACAGCATCTTCTATAACATGCTTTCAATCTCTCCAATAACGCCTCAACCTCTTCAATAACATGCTTTCAATATTTCGAATAACATTCTTGCAACTTCTCCTATAACACGTTTTCAATATCTTAAATAACATGCTTTTAGCCTCTCCAATAACATCCCTACAGCATCTATTATAACATGCTTTCAATCTCTCCAATAACGCCTCAACCTCTTCAATAACATGCTTTCAATATTTCGAATAACATTCTCTCAACTTCTCCTATAACACGTTTTCAATCTCTCAAATAACATGCTTTTAGCCTCTTCAATAACATCCCTACAGCATCTTCTATAACGTGCTTTCAATCTCTCCAATAACACCTAAACCTCTTCAATAACATGCTTTCAATATTTCGAATAACATTCTTGCAACTTCTCCTATAACACATTTTCAATCTCTCAAGTAACATGTTTTTAGCTTCTCCAATAACATCCCTACCTCATCTTCTAAAACATGCATTCAATATCTCCAATAACGCCACAACCTCTTAAATAACATGCTTTCAATATTTCGAATAACATTCTTGCAACTTCTCCTATAACACGTTTTCAATCTCTCAAATAAGATACTTTTAGCCTCTCCAATAACATCCCTACAGCATCTTCTAAAACGTGCTTTCAATCTCTCCAAATAACGCCTCAACCTCTTCAATAACATGCTTTCAATATTTCGAATAACATTCTTGCAACTTCTCATATAAAAGGTTTTTAATCTCTTAAATAACATTCTTTTAGCCTCTCTAATAACATCCCTACAGCATCTTCTATAACATGCTTTAAATCTCTCCAATAACGCCTCAACCTCTTCAATAACATGTTTTCAATATTTCGAATAACATTCTTGCAACTTCTCCTATAACACGTTTTCAATCTCTCAAATAACATGCTTTTAGCCTCTCCATTAACACCCCTACAGCATCTTCTATAACATGCTTTCAATCTCTTCAATAACGCCTCAACCTCTTCAATAACATGCTTTCCTTTTTTCTTATAACATTCTTGCAACTTCTCATATAATACGTTTTCAATCTCTCAAGTAACATGTTTTTATCTTCTCCAATAACATCCCTACGGCATCTTCTATAACATGCTTTTAATCTCTCCAATAAGGCCTCAACCTCTTCAATAACATGCTTTCAATATTTCGAATAACATTCTTGCAACTTCTCCTATAACACGTTTTCAATCTCTCAAATAACATGCTTTTAGCCTCTCCAATAACATCCCTACAGCATCTTCTATAACGTGCTTTCAAACTCTATAAATAACGCCTCAACCTCTCCAATAACATGTTTTCAATATTTCCAATAACATTCTTGCAACTTCTCACATAAAACGTTTTTAATCTCTCAATTAACATGCTTTTAGCCTCTTCAATAACATCTCTACAGCATCTTCTATAACATGCTTTCAATCTCTCCAATAACGCCTCAACCTCTTCAATAACATGCTTTCAATATTTCGAATAACATTCTGTCAACTTCTCATATAAAACCTTTTTAATCTCTCAAATAACATGTTTTTAGCTTCTCCAATAACATCCCTACAGCATCTTCTATAACATGCTTTAATCTCTCGAATAACGCCTCAACCTCTTCAATAACATGCTTTCAATATTTCGAATAACATTCTTGCAACTTCTCTTATAACACGTTTTTAATCTCTCAAATAACATGCTTTTAGCCTCTACAATAAAATCCCTACAGCATCTTCTATAACGTGCTTTCAATCTCTCCAAATAACGCCTCAACCTCTTCAATAACATGCTTTCAATATTTCGAATAACATTCTTGCAACTTCTCATATAAAACGTTTTTAATCTCTCAAATAACATGCTTTTAGCCTCTCCAATAACATCCCTGCAGCATCTTTAATAACATGCTTTCAATCTCTCCAATAACGCCTCAACCTCTTCAATAACATGCTTTCAATATTTCGAATAACTTTCTTGCAACTTCTCCTATAACACGTTTTCAATCTCTCAAATAACATGCTTTTAGCCTCTCCAATAACATCCCTACAGCATCTTCTATAACGTGCTTTCAATCTCTCCAAATAACGCCTCAACCTCTTCAATAACATGCTTTCAATATTTCGAATAACATTTTTGAAACTTCTCCTATAACACGTTTTCAATCTCTCAAATAACATGCTTTTAGGCCTCTGCAATAACATCCCTAAATCATCTTCTATAACGTGCTTACAATCTCTCCAAATAACGCTTCAACCTCTTACAAAACATGCTTTCAATATTTCGAATAACATTCTTGCAACTTCTCATATAAAAAGTTTTTTTGAATATCTCAAATAACATGCTTTTAGCCTCTCCAATAACATCCCTACAGCATCTTCTATAAAACGCTTCCAATCTCTCCAATAACGCCTCAACCTCTTCAATAACATGCTTTCAATATTTCGAATAACATTCTTGCAACTTTTCCTATAACACGTTTTTAATCTCTCAAATAACATGCTTTTAGCCTCTACAATAAAATCCCTACAGCATCTTCTATAACGTGCTTTCAATCTCTCCAAATAACGCCTCAACCTCTTCAATAACATGCTTTCAATATTTCGAATAACATTCTTGCAACTTCTCCTATATCCCGTTTTCAATCTCTCAAATAACATTCTTTTAGCCTCTCCAATAACATCCCTACAGCATCTTCTATAACATGCTTTCAATCTCTCCAATAACGCCTCAACCTCTTTAATAACATGCTTTCAATATTTCGAATAACATTCGTGCAACTTCTCCTATAACACGTTTTCGACCTCTCAAATAACATGCTTTTAGCCTCTCCAATAACATCCCTACACCATCTTCTATAACGTGCTTTCAATCTCTCCAAATAACGCCTCAACCTCTTCAATAACATGCTTTCAATATTTCGAATAACATTCTTGCAACTTCTCATATAACACGTTTTCAATCTTTCAAGTAACATGCTTTTAGCTTCTCCAATAACTTCCCTAATGCATCTTCTATAACGTGCTTTCAATCTCTCCAAATAACGCCTCAACCTCTTCAATAACATGCTTTTAATATTTCGAATAACATTCTTGCAACTTCTCATATAAAACGCTTTTAATCTCTAAAAATAACATGCTTTTAGCCTCTCCAATAACATCCCTACAGCATCTTGTATAACATGCTTTCAATCTCTCCAATAACGCCTCAACCTCTTCAATAACATGCTTTCAATATTTCGAATAACTTTCTTGCAACTTCTCCTATAACACGTTTTCAATCTCTCAAATAACATGCTTTTAGCCTCTCCAATAACATCCCTACAGCATCTTCTATAACGTGCTTTCAATCTCTCCAAATAACGCCTCAACCTCTTCAATAACATGCTTTCAATATTTCGAATAACATTTTTGCAACTTCTCCTATAACACGTTTTCAATCTCTCAAATAACATGCTTTTAGGCCTCTGCAATAACATCCCTACATCATCTTCTATAACGTGCTTACAATCTCTCCAAATAACGCTTCAACCTCTTACAAAACATGCTTTCAATATTTCGAATAACATTCTTGCAACTTCTCATATAAAACGTTTTTAATATCTCAAATAACATGCTTTTAGCCTCTCCAATAACATCCCTACAGCATCTTCTATAAAACGCTTTCAATCTCTCCAATAACGCCTCAACCTCTTCAATAACATGCTTTCCATATTTCGAATAACATTCTTGCAACTTCTCCTATAACACGTTTTCAATCTCTCAAATAACATGCTTTTAGCCTCTCCAATAACATCCCTACAGCATCTTCTATAACATGCTTTCAATCTCTCCAATAACGCCCCAACCTCTTTAATAACATGCTTTCAATATTTCGAATAACATTCGTGCAACTTCTCCTATAACAGGTTTTCGATCTCTCAAATAACATGCTTTTAGCCTCTCCAATAACATCCCTACACCATCTTCTATAACGTGCTTTCAATCTCTCCAAATAACGCCTCAACCTCTTTAATAACATGCTTTCAATATTTCGAATAACATTCTTGCAACTTCTCCTATAACACGTTTTCAATCTCTCAAGTAACATGCTTTTAGCTTCTCCAATAACATTCCTACAGCATCTTCTTAAACATGCTTTCAATCTCTCCAATAACGCCACAACCTCTTCAATAACATGCTTTCAATATTTCGAATAACAATCTTGCACCTTCTGCTATAACACGTTTTCAATCTCTCAAGTAACATGCTTTTACCCTCTCCAATAACATCCCTACAGCATCTTCTATAACATTTTTTCAATCTCTATAAATAACGCCTCAACCCCTTCAATAACATGCTTTCAATATTTCGAATAACATTCTTGCAACTTCTCCTATAACACGTTTTCAATCTCTCAAATAACATGCTTTTAGCCTCTCCAATAACATCCCTACAGCATCTTCTATAACGTGCTTTCAATCTCTCCAAATAACGCCTCAACCTCTTCAATAACATGCTTTCAATATTTCGAATAACATTTTTGCAACTTCTCCTATAACACGTTTTCAATCTCTCAAATAACATGCTTTTAGCCTTTTCAATAACATCCCTACAGCATCTTCTATAACGTGCTTTCAATCTCTTCAAATAACGCCTCAACCTCTTACAAAACATGCTTTCAATATTTCGAATAACATTCTTGCAACTTCTCATATAAAACGTTTTAATATCTCAAATAACATGCTTTTAGCCTTTCCAATAACATCCCTACAGCATCTTCTATAACATGCTTTCAATCTCTCCAATAACGCCTCAACCTCTTCAATAACATGCTTTCAATATTTCGAATAACATTCTTGCAACTTCTCCTATAACACGTTTTCAATCTCTCAAATAACATGCTTTTAGCCTCTCCAATAACATCCCTACTGCATCTTCTATAACATGCTTTCAATCTCTCCAATAACGCCTCAACCTCTTCAATAACATGCTTTCAATATTTCGAATAACATTCTTGCAACTTCTCCTATAACACGTTTTCGATCTCTCAAATAACATGCTTTTAGCCTCTCCAATAACATCCCTACAGCATCTTCTATAACGTGCTTTCAATCTCTCCAAATAACGCCTCAACCTCTTCAATAACATGCTTTCAATATTTCGAATAACATTCTTGCAACTTCTCATATAAAAGGTTTTTAATCTCTCAAATAACATGCTTTTAGCCTCTCTAATAACATCCCTACCTCATCTTCTATAACATGCTTTCAATCTCTCCAATAACGCCTCAACCTATTCAATAACATGCTTTCAATATTTCGAATAACATTCTTGCAACTTCTCCTATAACACGTTTTCAATCTCTCAAGTAACATGTTTTTAGCTTCTCCAATAACATCCCTACATCATCTTCTATAACATGCTTTCAATCTCTCCAATAACGCCTTAACCTCTTCAATAACATGCTTTCAATATTTCGAATAACATTCTTTCAACTTCTCCTATAACATGTTTTCAATCTCTCAAATAAAATGCTTTTAGCCTCTCCAATAACATCCCAACAGCATCTTCTATAGCATGCTTTCAATCTCTCCAAATAACGCCTCAACCTCTTCAATAACATGCTTTCAATATTTCGAATAACATTCTTGCAACTTTTCATAGAAAACGTTTTTATCTCTCAAATAACATGCTTTTAGCCTCTCCAATAACATCCCTACAGCATCTTCTATAACATGCTTTTAATCTCTCCAATAACGCCTAAACCTCTTCAATAACATGCTTTCAATATTTCGAATAACAATCTTGCAACTTCTCCTATAACACGATTTCAATCTCTCAAATAACATACATTTAGCTTCTCCAATAACATCCCTACAGCATCTTCTATAACGTGCTTTCAATCTCTCCAAATAACGCCTCAACCTCTTCAATAACATGCTTTCAATATTTCGAATAACATTCTTGCAACTTCTTCTATAACAAGTTTATAATCTCTCAAATAACATGCTTTTAGCCTCTCCAATAACATCCCTACAGCATCTTCTATAACTTGCTTTCAATATCTCTCAAATAACGCCTCAACCTCTTCAATAACATGTTTTCAATATTTCCAATAACATTCTTGCAACTTCTCACATAAAACGTTTTTAATCTCTCATATAACATGCTTTTAGCCTCTCCAATAACATCTCTACAGCATCTTTTATAACATGTTTTGAATCTCTCCAATAACGCCTCAACCTCTTCAATAACATGCTTTCAATATTTCGAATAACATTCTTGCAACTTCTCCTATAACACGTTTTCAATCTCTCAAATAACATGCTTTTAGCCTCTCCAATAAGATCCCTACAGCATCTTCTATAACATGCTTTCAAACTCTCCAAATAACGCCTCAACCTCTTCAATAACATGCTTTCAATATTTCGAATAACATTCTTGCAACCTCTCATATAACACGTTTTCAATCTCTCAAGTAACATGTTTTTAGCTTCTCCAATAACATCCCTACAGCATCTTCTTAAACATGCTTTCAATCTTTCCAATAACGCCACAACCTCTTCAATAACATGCTTTCAATATTTCAAATAACATTCTTGCAACTTTAAATATAACAAATTTTCAATCTCTGGAGTAACCTGTTTTTAGCTTCTCCAATAACATCCCTACAGCATCTTCTATAACATGCTTTCAATCTCTCGAATAACGCCTCAACCTCTTCAATAACATGCTTTCAATATTTCGAATAACATTCTTGCAACTTCTCCTATAACACGTTTTCAATCTCTCAAATAACATACTTTTAGCCTCTCCAATAACATCCCTACAGCATCTTCTATAACGTGCTTTCAATCTCTCCAAATAACGCCTCAACCTCTTATAAAACATGCTTTTAATATTTCGAATAACATTCTTGCAACTTCTTCTATAACACGTTTATAATCTCTCAAATAACATGCTTTTAGCCTCTCCAATAACATCCCCACAGCATCTTCTATAACATGCTTTCAATCTCTCCAATAACGCCTCAACCTCTTCAATAACATGCTTTCAATATTTCGAATAACATTCTTGCAACTTCTCCTATAACACGTTTTCAATATCTTAAATAACATGCTTTTAGCCTCTCCAATAACATCCCTACAGCATCTATTATAACATGCTTTCAATCTCTCCAATAACGCCTCAACCTCTTCAATAACATGCTTTCAATATTTCGAATAACATTCTCTCAACTTCTCCTATAACACGTTTTCAATCTCTCAAATAACATGCTTTTAGCCTCTCCAATAACATCCCTACAGCATCTTCTATAACATGCTTTCAATCTCTCCAATAACGCCTCAACCTCTTTAATAACATGCTTTCAATATTTCGAATAACATTCGTGCAACTTCTCCTATAACACGTTTTCAATATCTTAAATAACATGCTTTTAGCCTCTCCAATAACATCCCTACAGCATCTTCCATAACATGCTTTCAATCTCTCCAAATAACGCCTCAACCTCTTCAATAACATGCTTTCAATATTTCGAATAACATTCTTGCAACTTCTCCTATAACACGTTTTCAATCTCTCAAATAACATGCTTTTAGCCTCTCCATTAACACCCCTACAGCATCTTCTATAACATGCTTTCAATCTCTTCAATAACGCCTCAACCTCTTCAATAACATGCTTTCCTTTTTTCTTATAACATTCTTGCAACTTCTCATATAATACGTTTTCAATCTCTCAAGTAACATGTTTTTATCTTCTCCAATAACATCCCTACGGCATCTTCTATAACATGCTTTTAATCTCTCCAATAAGGCCTCAACCTCTTCAATAACATGCTTTCAATATTTCGAATAACATTCTTGCAACTTCTCCTATAACACGTTTTCAATCTCTCAAATAACATGCTTTTAGCCTCTCCAATAACATCCCTACAGCATCTTCTATAACGTGCTTTCAATCTCTATAAATAACGCCTCAACCTCTCCAATAACATGTTTTCAATATTTCCAATAACATTCTTGCAACTTCTCACATAAAACGTTTTTAATCTCTCAATTAACATGCTTTTAGCCTCTTCAATAACATCTCTACAGCATCTTCTATAACATGCTTTCAATCTCTCCAATAACGCCTCAACCTCTTCAATAACATGCTTTCAATATTTCGAATAACATTCTTGCAACTTCTCCTATAACACGTTTTCAATCTCTCAAATAACATGCTTTTAGCCTCTCCAATAACATCCCTACAGCATCTTCTATAACGTGCTTTCAATCTCTCCAAATAACGCCTCAACTTATTCAATAACATGCTTTCAATATTTCGAATAACATTCTTGCAACTTTTAATATAACACGTTTTCAATCTCTCAAGTAACCTGTTTTTCGCATCTCCAATAACATCCCTACAGCATCTTATATAACATGCTTTCAATCTCTCCAATAATGTCTCAACCTCTTCAATAACATGCTTTCAATATTTCGAATAACATTCTTGCAACTTCTCCTATAACACGTTTTTAATCTCTCAAATAACATGCTTTTAGCCTCTACAATAAAATCCCTACAGCATCTTCTATAACGTGCTTTCAATCTCTCCAAATAACGCCTCAACCTCTTCAATAACATGCTTTCAATATTTCGAATAACATTCTTGCAACTTCTCCTATAACACGTTTTCAATCTCTCAAATAACATGCTTTTAGCCTCTCCAATAACATCCCTACAGCATCTTCTATAACATGCTTTCAATCTCTCCAATAACGCCTCAACCTCTTTAATAACATGCTTTCAATATTTCGAATAACATTCGTGCAACTTCTCCTATAACACGTTTTCGATCTCTCAAATAACATGCTTTTAGCCTCTCCAATAACATCCCTACACCATCTTCTATAACGTGCTTTCAATCTTTCCAAATAACGCCTCAACCTCTTCAATAACATGCTTTCAATATTTCGAATAACATTCTTGCAACTTCTCATATAACACGTTTTCAATCTCTCAAGTAACATGCTTTTAGCTTCTCCAATAACTTCCCTAATGCATCTTCTATAACGTGCTTTCAATCTCTCCAAATAACGCCTCAACCTCTTCAATAACATGCTTTTAATATTTAGAATAACATTCTTGCAACTTCTCATATAAAACGTTTTTAATCTCTAAAAATAACATGCTTTTAGCCTTCCAATAACATCCCTACATCATCTTCTATAACGTGCTTACAATCTCTCCAAATAACGCTTCAACCTCTTACAAAACATGCTTTCAATATTTCGAATAACATTCTTGCAACTTCTCATATAAAACGTTTTTAATATCTCAAATAACATGCTTTTAGCCTCTCCAATAACATCCCTACAGCATCTTCTATAAAACGCTTTCAATCTCTCCAATAACGCCTCAACCTCTTCAATTACATGCTTTCCATATTTCGAATAACATTCTTGCAACTTCTCCTATAACACGTTTTCAATCTCTCAAATAACATGCTTTTAGCCTCTCCAATAACATCCCTACAGCATCTTCTATAACATGCTTTTAATCTCTCCAATAACGCCTCAACCTCTTTAATAACATGCTTTCAATATTTCGAATAACATTCGTGCAACTTCTCCTATAACACGTTTTCGATCTCTCAAATAACATGCTTTTAGCCTCTCCAATAACATCCCTACACCATCTTCTATAACGTGCTTTCAATCTCTCCAAATAACGCCTCAACCTCTTCAATAACATGCTTTCAATATTTCGAATAACATTCTTGCAACTTCTCATATAACACGTTTTCAATCTCTCAAGTAACATGCTTTTAGCTTCTCCAATAACATTCCTACAGCATCTTCTTAAAATGCTTTCAATCTCTCCAATAACGCCACAACCTCTTCAATAACATGCTTTCAATATTTCGAATAACAATCTTGCACCTTCTGCTATAACACTTTTTCAATCTCTCAAGTAACATGTTTTTAGCTTCTCCAATAACATCCCTACAGCATCTTCTATAACATGCTTTCAATCTCTCGAATAACGCCTCAACCTCTTCAATAACATGCTTTCAATATTTCGAATAACATTCTTGCAACTTCTCCTATTATACGTTTTTAATCTCTCAAATAACATGCTTTTAGCCTGTACAATAACATCCCTACAGCATCTTCTATAACGTGCTTTCAATCTCTCCAAATAACGCCTCAACCTCTTCAATAACATGCTTTCAATATTTCGAATAACATTCTTGCAACTTCTCATAGAAAACGTTTTTAATCTCTTAAATAACATGCTTTTAGCCTCTCCAATAACATCCCTACAGCATCTTGTATAACATGCTTTCAATCTCTCCAATAACGCCTCAACCTCTTCAATAACATGCTTTCAATATTTCGAATAACATTCTTGCAACTTCTCCTATAACACGTTTTCAATCTCTCAAATAACATGCTTTTAGCCTCTCCAATAACATCCCTACAGCATCTTCTATAACGTGCTTTCAATCTCTCCAAATAACGCCTCAACCTCTTCAATAACATGCTTTCAATATTTCGAATAACATTTTTGCAACTTCTCCTATAACACGTTTTCAATCTCTCAAATAACATGCTTTTAGCCTTTTCAATAACATCCCTACAGCATCTTCTATAACGTGCTTTCAATTTCTCCAAATAACGCCTCAACCTCTTACAAAACATGCTTTCAATATTTCGAATAACATTCTTGCAACTTCTCATATAAAACGTTTTTAATATCTCAAATAACATGCTTTTAGCCTTTCCAATAACATCCCTACAGCATCTTCTATAACATGCTTTCAATCTCTCCAATAACGCCTCAACCTCTTCAATAACATGCTTTCAATATTTCGAATAACATTCTTGCAACTTCTCCTATAACACGTTTTCAATCTCTCAAATAACATGCTTTTAGCCTCTCCAATAACATCCCTACTGCATCTTGTATAACATGCTTTCAATCTCTCCAATAACGCCTCAACCTCTTCAATAACATGCTTTCAATATTTCGAATAACATTCTTGCAACTTCTCCTATAACACGTTTTCGATCTCTCAAATAACATGCGTTTAGCCTCTCCAATAACATCCCTACAGCATCTTCTATAACGTGCTTTCAATCTCTCCAAATAACGCCTCAACCTCTTCAATAACATGCTTTCAATATTTCGAATAACATTCTTGCAACTTCTCATATAAAAGGTTTTTAATCTCTCAAATAACATGCTTTTAGCCTCTCTAATAACATCCCTACCTCATCTTCTATAACATTCTTTCAATCTCTCCAATAACGCCTCAACCTATTCAATAACATGCTTTCAATATTTCGAATAACATTCTTGCAACTTCTCCTATAACACGTTTTCAATCTCTCAAGTAACATGTTTTTAGCTTCTCCAATAACATCCCTACATCTTCTTCTATAACATGCTTTCAATCTCTCCAATAACGCCTTAACCTCTTCAATAACATGCTTTCAATATTTCGAATAACATTCTTGCAACTTCTCCTATAACATGTTTTCAATCTCTCAAATAAAATGCTTTTAGCCTCTCCAATAACATCCCAACAGCATCTTCTATAACATGCTTTCAATCTCTCCAAATAACGCCTCAACCTCTTCAATAACATGCTTTCAATATTTCGAATAACATTCTTGCAACTTTTCATAGAAAACGTTTTTATCTCTCAAATAACATGCTTTTAGCCTCTCCAATAACATCCCTACAGCATCTTCTATAACATGCTTTTAATCTCTCCAATAACGCCTAAACCTCTTCAATAACATGCTTTCAATATTTCGAATAACAATCTTGCAACTTCTCCTATAACACGATTTCAATCTCTCAAATAACATACATTTAGCTTCTCCAATAACATCCCTACAGCATCTTCTATAACGTGCTTTCAATCTCTCCAAATAACGCCTCAACCTCTTCAATAACATGCTTTCAATATTTCGAATAACAATTTTGCAACTTCTTCTATAACACGTTTATAATCTCTCAAATAACATGCTTTTAGCCTCTCCAATAACATCCCTACAGCATCTTCTATAACTTGCTTTCAATATCTCTCAAATAACGCCTCAACCTCTTCAATAACATGTTTTCAATATTTCCAATAACATTCTTGCAACTTCTCACATAAAACGTTTTTAATCTCTCATATAACATGCTTTTAGCCTCTCCAATAACATCTCTACAGCATCTTTTATAACATGTTTTGAATCTCTCCAATAACGCCTCAACCTCTTCAATAACATGCTTTCAATATTTCGAATAACATTCTTGCAACTTCTCCTATAACACGTTTTCAATCTCTTAAATAACATGCTTTTAGCCTCTCCAATAAGATCCCTACAGCATCTTCTATAACATGCTTTCAATCTCTCCAAATAACGCCTCAACCTCTTCAATAACATGCTTTCAATATTTCGAATAACATTCTTGCAACCTCTCATATAACACGTTTTCAATCTCTCAAGTAACATGTTTTTAGCTTCTCCAATAACATCCCTACAGCATATTCTTAAACATGCTTTCAATCTCTCCAATAACGCCACAACCTCTTCAATAACATGCTTTCAATATTTCAAATAACATTCTTGCAACTTTAAATATAACAAATTTTCAATCTCTGGAGTAACCTGTTTTTAGCTTCTCCAATAACATCCCTACAGCATCTTCTATAACATGCTTTCAATCTCTCGAATAACGCCTTAACCTCTTCACTAACATGCTTTCAATATTTCGAATAACATTCTTGCAACTTCTCCTATAACACGTTTTCAATCTCTCAAATAACATACTTTTAGCCTCTCCAATAACATCCCTACAGCATCTTCTATAACGTGCTTTCAATCTCTCCAAATAACGCCTCAACCTCTTATAAAACATGCTTTTAATATTTCGAATAACATTCTTGCAACTTCTTCTATAACACGTTTATAATCTCTCAAATAACATGCTTTTAGCCTCTCCAATAACATCCCCACAGCATCTTCTATAACATGCTTTCAATCTTTCCAATAACGCCTCAACCTCTTCAATAACATGCTTTCAATATTTCTTATAACATTCTTGCAACTTCTCCTATAACACGTTTTCAATATCTTAAATAACATGCTTTTAGCCTCTCCAATAACATCCCTACAGCATCTATTATAACATGCTTTCAATCTCTCCAATAACGCCTCAACCTCTTCAATAACATGCTTTCAATATTTCGAATAACATTCTCTCAACTTCTCCTATAACACGTTTTCAATCTCTCAAATAACATGCTTTTAGCCTCTTCAATAACATCCCTACAGCATCTTCTATAACGTGCTTTCAATCTCTCCAATAACGCCTAAACCTCTTCAATAACATGCTTTCAATATTTCGAATAACATTCTTGCAACTTCTCCTATAACACATTTTCAATCTCTCAAGTAACATGTTTTTAGCTTCTCCAATAACATCCCTACCTCATCTTCTAAAACATGCATTCAATATCTCCAATAACGCCACAACCTCTTCAATAACATGCTTTCAATATTTCGAATAACATTCTTGCAACTTCTCCTATAACACGTTTTCAATCTCTCAAATAAGATACTTTTAGCCTCTCCAATAACATCCCTACAGCATCTTCTAAAACGTGCTTTCAATCTCTCCAAATAACGCCTCAACCTCTTCAATAACATGCTTTCAATATTTCGAATAACATTCTTGCAACTTCTCATATAAAACGTTTTTAATCTCTTAAATAACATTCTTTTAGCCTCTCTAATAAAATCCCAACAGCATCTTCTATAACATGTTTTAAATCTCTCCAATAACGCCTCAACCTCTTCAATAACATGTTTTCAATATTTCGAATAACATTCTTGCAACCTCTTATATAACACGTTTTCAATCTCTCAAATAAGATGCTTTTAGCCTCTCCAATAACATCCCTACAGCATCTTCTATAACGTGCTTTCAATCTCTCCAAATAACGCCTCAACCTATTCAATAACATGCTTTCAATATTTCGAATAACATTCTTGCAACTTTTAATATAACAAGTTTTCAATCTCTCAAGTAACATGTTTTAGCATCTCCAATAACATCCCTACAGCATCTTATATAACATGCTTTCAATCTCTCCAATAATGTCTCAACCTCTTCAATAACATGCTTTCAATATTTCGAATAACATTCTTGCAACTTCTCCTTAACACGTTTTCAATCTCTCAAATAACATGCTTTTAGCCTCTCCAATAACATCCCTACAGCATCTTCTATAACGTGCTTTCAATCTCTCCAAATAACGCCTCAACCTATTCAATAACATGCTTTCAATATTTCGAATAACATTCTTGCAACTTCTCCTTAACACGTTTTCAATCTCTCAAATAACATGCTTTTAGCCTCTCCAATAACATCCCTACAGCATCTTCTATAACGTGCTTTCAATCTCTCCAAATAACGCCTCAACCTATTCAATAACATGCTTTCAATATTTCGAATAACATTCTTGCACTTTTAATATAACAAGTTTTCAATCTCTCAAGTAACATGTTTTTAGCTTCTCCAATAACATCCCTAATGCATCTTCTATAACATGCTTTCAATCTCTCCAATAACGCCTCAACCTCTTCAATAACATGCTTTCAATATTTCGAATGACATTCTTGCAACTTCTCCTATAACACGTTTTCAATCTCTCAAATAACATGCTTTTAGCCTCTCCAATAACACCCCTACAGCATCTTCTATAGCATGCTTTCAATCTCTTCAATAACGCCTCAACCTCTTCAATAACATGCTTTCAATATTTCGAATAACATTCTTGCAACTTCTCATATAACACGTTTTCAATCTCTCAAGTAACATGTTTTTAGCTTCTCCAATAACATCCCTAAGGCATCTTCTATAACATGCTTTTAATCTCTCAAATAACGCCTCAACCTCTTCAATAACATGCTTTCAATATTTCGAATAACATTCTTGCAACTTCTCATATAAAACGTTTTTAATCTCTCAAATAACATGCTTTTAGTCTCTCCAATAACATCCCTACAGCATCTTCTATAACATGCTTTTAATCTCTCCAATAACGCCTCAACCTCTTCAATAACATGCTTTCAATATTTCGAATAACATTCTTGCAACTTCTCCTATAACACGTTTTTAATCTCTGAAATAACATGCTATTAGGCCTCTCCAATAACCTCCCTACAGCATCTTCTATAACGTGCTTTCAATCTCTCTAAATAACGCCTCAACCTCTTCAATAACATGCTTTCAATATTTCGAATAACATTCTTGCAACTTCTCCTATAACATGTTTTCAATCTCTCAAATAACATGCTTTTAGCCTCTCCAATAACATCCCTACAGCATCTTCTATAACATTCTTTCAATCTCTCCAATAACGCCTTAACCTCTTCAATAACATGCTTTCAATATTTCGAATAACATTCTTGCAACTTCTCCTATAACACGTTTTTACTCTCTCACTAACATGCTTTTAGCCATCCAATAACATCCCTACAGCATATTCTATAACATGCTTTCAATCTCTCCAATAACGCCTTAACCTCTTCAATAACATGCTTTCAATATTTCGAATAACATTCTTGCAACTTCTCCTATAACACGTTTTCAATCTCTCAAATAACATGATTTTAGCCTCTCCAATAACATCCCTACAGCATCTTCTATAACATTCTTTCAATCTCTCCAATAACACCTCAACCTCTTCAATAACATGCTTTCAATATTTCGAATAACATTCTTGCAACTTCTCCTATAACACGTTTTCAATCTCTCAAATAACATGCTTTTAGCCTCTCCAATAACATCCCTACAGCATCTTCTATAACGTGCTTTCAATCTCTCCAAATAACGCCACAACCTCTTCAATAACATGTTTTCAATATTTCCAATAACATTCTTGCAACTTTTCACATAAAACGTTTTTAATCTGTCCAATAACATGCTTTTAGCCTCTCCAATAACATCTCTACAGCATCTTCTATAACATGCTTTCAATCTCTCCAATAACGCCTCAACCTCTTCAATAACATGCTTTCAATATTTCGAATAACATTCTTGACACTTCTCCTATAACACGTTTTCAATCTCTCAAATAACATGCTTTTAGCCTCTCCAATAACATCCCTACAGCATCTTCTATAACGTGCTTTCAATCTCTCCAAATAACGCCTCAACCTCTTCAATAACATGCTTTCAATATTTCGAATAACATTCTTGCAACTTCTCATATTACACGTTTTCAATCTCTCAAGTAACATGTTTTTAGCTTCTCCAATAACATCCCTAAGGCATCTTCTATAACATGCTTTTAATCTCTCAAATAACGCCTCAACCTCTTCAATAACATGCTTTCAATATTTCGAATAACATTCTTGCAACTTCTCCTATAACACGTTTTCAATCTCTCAAATAACATGCTATTAGGCCTCTCCAATAACCTCCCTACAGCATCTTCTATAACGTGCTTTCAATCTCTCTAAATAACGCCTCAACCTCTTCAATAACATGCTTTCAATATTTCGAATAACATTCTTGCAACTTCTCCTATAACATGTTTTCAATCTCTCAAGTAACATGCTTTTAGCCTCTCCAATAACATCCCTACAGCATCTTCTATAACATTCTTTCAATCTCTCCAATAACGCCTCAACCTCTTCAATAACATGCTTTCAATATTTCGAATAACATTCTTGCAACTTTAAATATAACAAATTTTCAATCTCTGGAGTAACCTTTTTTTAGCTTCTCCAATAACATCCCTACAGCATCTTCTATAACATGCTTTCAATCTCTCGAATAACGCCTCAACCTCTTCAATAACATGCTTTCAATATTTCGAATAACATTCTTGCAACTTCTCCTATAACACGTTTTCAATCTCTCAAATAACATACTTTTAGCCTCTCCAATAACATCCCTACAGCATTTTCTATAACGTGCTTTCAATCTCTCCAAATAACGCCTCAACCTCTTATAAAACATGCTTTTAATATTTCGAATAACATTCTTGCAACTTCTTCTATAACACGTTTATAATCTCTCAAATAACATGCTTTTAGCCTCTCCAATAACATCCCCACAGCATCTTCTATAACATGCTTTCAATCTCTCCAATAACGCCTCAACCTCTTCAATAACATGCTTTCAATATTTCGAATAACATTCTTGCAACTTCTCCTATAACACGTTTTCAATATCTTAAATAACATGCTTTTAGCCTCTCCAATAACATCCCTACAGCATCTATTATAACATGCTTTCAATCTCTCCAATAACGCCTCAACCTCTTCAATAACATGCTTTCAATATTTCGAATAACATTCTCTCAACTTCTCCTATAACACGTTTTCAATCTCTCAAATAACATGCTTTTAGCCTCTTCAATAACATCCCTACAGCATCTTCTATAACGTGCTTTCAATCTCTCCAATAACGCCTAAACCTCTTCAATAACATGCTTTCAATATTTCGAATAACATTCTTGCAACTTCTTCTATAACACATTTTCAATCTCTCAAGTAACATGTTTTTAGCTTCTCCAATAACATCCCTACCTCATCTTCTAAAACATGCATTCAATATCTCTAATAACGCCACAACCTCTTCAATAACATGCTTTCAATATTTCGAATAACATTCTTGCAACTTCTCCTATAACACGTTTTCAATCTCTCAAATAAGATACTTTTAGCCTCTCCAATAACATCCCTACAGCATCTTCTAAAACGTGCTTTCAATCTCTCCAAATAACGCCTCAACCTCTTCAATAACATGCTTTCAATATTTCGAATAACATTCTTGCAACTTCTCCTTAACACGTTTTCCATCTCTCAAATAACATGCTTTTAGCCTCTCCAATAACATCCCTACAGCATCTTCTATAACGTGCTTTCAATCTCTCCAAATAACGCCTCAACCTCTTCAATAACATGCTTTCAATATTTCGAATAACATTCTTGCAACTTCTCATATAAAACGTTTTTAATCTCTTAAATAACATGCTTTTAGCCTCTCTAATAACATCCCTACAGCATCTTCTATAACATGCTTTAAATCTCTCCAATAACGCCTCAACCTCTTCAATAACATGTTTTCAATATTTCGAATAACATTCTTGCAACTTCTCCTATAACACGTTTTCAATCTCTCAAATAACATGCTTTTAGCCTCTCCAATAACACCCCTACAGCATCTTCTATAACATGCTTTCAATCTCTTCAATAACGCCTCAACCTCTTCAATAACATGCTTTCCTTTTTTCTTATAACATTCTTGCAACTTCTCATATAACACGTTTTCAATCTCTCAAGTAACATGTTTTTATCTTCTCCAATAACATCCCTACGGCATCTTCTATAACATGCTTTTAATCTCTCAAAACGCCTCAACCTCTTCAATAACATGCTTTCATTATTTCGAATAACATTCTGGCAACTTCTCCTATAACACGTTTTCAATCTCTCAAATAACATGCTTTTACCCTCTCCAATAACATCCCTACAGCATCTTCTATAACATTTTTTCAATCTCTATAAATAACGCCTCAACCTCTTCAATAACATGTTTTCAATATTTCCAATAACATTCTTGCAACTTCTCACATAAAACGTTTTTAATCTCTCAAATAACATGCTTTTAGCCTCTCCAATAACATCTCTACAGCATCTTCTATAACATGCTTTCAATCTCTCCAATAACGCCTCAACCTCTTCAATAACATGCTTTTAACATTGCGAATAACATTCTTGCAACCTCTTATATAACACGTTTTCAATCTCTCAAATAAGATGCTTTTAGCCTCTCCAATAACATCCCTACAGCATCTTCTATAACGTGCTTTCAATCTCTCCAAATAACGCCTCAACCTATTCAATAACATGCTTTCAATATTTCGAATAACATTCTTGCAACTTTTAATATAACAAGTTTTCAATCTCTCAAGTAACATGTTTTAGCATCTCCAATAACATCCCTACAGCATCTTATATAACATGCTTTCAATCTCTCCAATAATGTCTCAACCTCTTCAATAACATGCTTTCAATATTTCGAATAACATTCTTGCAACTTCTCCTTAACACGTTTTCAATCTCTCAAATAACATGCTTTTAGCCTCTCCAATAACATCCCTACAGCATCTTCTATAACGTGCTTTCAATCTCTCCAAATAACGCCTCAACCTATTCAATAACATGCTTTCAATATTTCGAATAACATTCTTGCAACTTTTAATATAACAAGTTTTCAATCTCTCAAGTAACATGTTTTTAGCTTCTCCAATAACATCCCTAATGCATCTTCTATAACATGCTTTCAATCTCTCCAATAACGCCTCAACCTCTTCAATAACATGCTTTCAATATTTCGAATGACATTCTTGCAACTTCTCCTATAACACGTTTTCAATCTCTCAAATAACATGCTTTTAGCCTCTCCAATAACACCCCTACAGCATCTTCTATAGCATGCTTTCAATCTCTTCAATAACGCCTCAACCTCTTTAATAACATGCTTTCAATATTTCGAATAACATTCTTGCAACTTCTCATATAACACGTTTTTAATCTCTCAAATAACATGCTTTTAGTCTCTCCAATAACATCCCTACAGCATCTTCTATAACATGCTTTTAATCTCTCCAATAACGCCTCAACCTCTTCAATAACATGCTTTCAATATTTCGAATAACATTCTTGCAACTTCTCCTATAACACGTTTTTAATCTCTGAAATAACATGCTATTAGGCCTCTCCAATAACCTCCCTACAGCATCTTCTATAACGTGCTTTCAATCTCTCTAAATAACACCTCAACCTCTTCAATAACATGCTTTCAATATTTCGAATAACATTCTTGCAACTTCTCCTATAACATGTTTTCAATCTCTCAAATAACATGCTTTTAGCCTCTCCAATAACATCCCTACAGCATCTTCTATAACATTCTTTCAATCTCTCCAATAACGCCTTAACCTCTTCAATAACATGCTTTCAATATTTCGAATAACATTCTTGCAACTTCTCCTATAACACGTTTTTACTCTCTCACTAACATGCTTTTAGCCATCCAATAACATCCCTACAGCATATTCTATAACATGCTTTCAATCTATCCAATAACTCCTTAACCTCTTCAATAACATGCTTTCAATATTTCGAATAACATTCTTGCAACTTCTCCTATAACACGTTTTCAATCTCTCAAATAACATGATTTTAGCCTCTCCAATAACATCTCTACAGCATCTTCTATAACATTCTTTCAATCTCTCCAATAACACCTCAACTTCTTCAATAACATGCTTTCAATATTTCGAATAACATTCTTGCAACTTCTCCTATAACACGTTTTCAATCTCTCAAATAACATGCTTTTAGCCTCTCCAATAACATCCCTACAGCATCTTCTATAACGTGCTTTCAATCTCTCCAAATAACGCCTCAACCTCTTCAATAACATGCTTTCAATATTTCGAATAACATTCTTGCAACTTCTCATATAAAACGTTTTTAATCTCTTAAATAACATGCTTTTAGCCTCTCTAATAACATCCCTACAGCATCTTCTATAACATGCTTTAAATCTCTCCAATAACGCCTCAACCTCTTCAATAACATGTTTTCAATATTTCGAATAACATTCTTGCAACTTCTCCTATAACACGTTTTCAATCTCTCAAATAACATGCTTTTAGCCTCTCCAATAACACCCCTACAGCATCTTCTATAACATGCTTTCAATCTCTTCAATAACGCCTCAACCTCTTCAATAACATGCTTTCCTTTTTTCTTATAACATTCTTGCAACTTCTCATATAACACGTTTTCAATCTCTCAAGTAACATGTTTTTATCTTCTCCAATAACATCCCTACGGCATCTTCTATAACATGCTTTTAATCTCTCAAAACGCCTCAACCTCTTCAATAACATGCTTTCATTATTTCGAATAACATTCTGGCAACTTCTCCTATAACACGTTTTCAATCTCTCAAATAACATGCTTTTACCCTCTCCAATAACATCCCTACAGCATCTTCTATAACATTTTTTCAATCTCTATAAATAACGCCTCAATCTCTTCAATAACATGTTTTCAATATTTCCAATAACATTCTTGCAACTTCTCACATAAAACGTTTTTAATCTCTCAAATAACATGCTTTTAGCCTCTCCAATAACATCTCTACAGCATCTTCTATAACATGCTTTCAATCTCTCCAATAACGCCTCAACCTCTTCAATAACATGCTTTTAACATTGCGAATAACATTCTTGCAACCTCTTATATAACACGTTTTCAATCTCTCAAATAAGATGCTTTTAGCCTCTCCAATAACATCCCTACAGCATCTTCTATAACGTGCTTTCAATCTCTCCAAATAACGCCTCAACCTATTCAATAACATGCTTTCAATATTTCGAATAACATTCTTGCAACTTTTAATATAACAAGTTTTCAATCTCTCAAGTAACATGTTTTAGCATCTCCAATAACATCCCTACAGCATCTTATATAACATGCTTTCAATCTCTCCAATAATGTCTCAACCTCTTCAATAACATGCTTTCAATATTTCGAATAACATTCTTGCAACTTCTCCTTAACACGTTTTCAATCTCTCAAATAACATGCTTTTAGCCTCTCCAATAACATCCCTACAGCATCTTCTATAACGTGCTTTCAATCTCTCCAAATAACGCCTCAACCTATTCAATAACATGCTTTCAATATTTCGAATAACATTCTTGCAACTTTTAATATAACAAGTTTTCAATATCTCAAGTAACATGTTTTTAGCTTCTCCAATAACATCCCTAATGCATCTTCTATAACATGCTTTCAATCTCTCCAATAACGCCTCAACCTCTTCAATAACATGCTTTCAATATTTCGAATGACATTCTTGCAACTTCTCCTATAACACGTTTTCAATCTCTCAAATAACATGCTTTTAGCCTCTCCAATAACACCCCTACAGCATCTTCTATAGCATGCTTTCAATCTCTTCAATAACGCCTCAACCTCTTCAATAACATGCTTTCAATATTTCGAATAACATTCTTGCAACTTCTCATATAACACGTTTTTAATCTCTCAAATAACATGCTTTTAGTCTCTCCAATAACATCCCTACAGCATCTTCTATAACATGCTTTTAATCTCTCCAATAACGCCTCAACCTCTTCAATAACATGCTTTCAATATTTCGAATAACATTCTTGCAACTTCTCCTATAACACGTTTTTAATCTCTGAAATAACATGCTATTAGGCCTCTCCAATAACCTCCCTACAGCATCTTCTATAACGTGCTTTCAATCTCTCTAAATAACACCTCAACCTCTTCAATAACATGCTTTCAATATTTCGAATAACATTCTTGCAACTTCTCCTATAACATGTTTTCAATCTCTCAAATAACATGCTTTTAGCCTCTCCAATAACATCCCTACAGCATCTTCTATAACATTCTTTCAATCTCTCCAATAACGCCTTAACCTCTTCAATAACATGCTTTCAATATTTCGAATAACATTCTTGCAACTTCTCCTATAACACGTTTTTACTCTCTCACTAACATGCTTTTAGCCATCCAATAACATCCCTACAGCATATTCTATAACATGCTTTCAATCTATCCAATAACGCCTTAACCTCTTCAATAACATGCTTTCAATATTTCGAATAACATTCTTGCAACTTCTCCTATAACACGTTTTGAATCTCTCAAATAACATGATTTTAGCCTCTCCAATAACATCCCTACAGCATCTTCTATAACATTCTTTCAATCTCTCCAATAACACCTCAACTTCTTCAATAACATGCTTTCAATATTTCGAATAACATTCTTGCAACTTCTCCTATAACACGTTTTCAATCTCTCAAATAACATGCTTTTAGCCTCTCCAATAACATCCCTACAGCATCTTCTATAACGTGCTTTCAATCTCTCCAAATAACGCCACAACCTCTTCAATAACATGTTTTCAATATTTCCAATAACATTCTTGCAACTTTTCACATAAAACGTTTTTAATCTGTCCAATAACATGCTTTTAGCCTCTCCAATAACATCTTTACAGCATCTTCTATAACATGCTTTCAATCTCTCCAATAACGCCTCAACCTCTTCAATAACATGCTTTCAATATTTCGAATAACATTCTTGCCACTTCTCCTATAACACGTTTTCAATCTCTCAAATAACATGCTTTTAGCCTCTCCAATAACATCCCTACAGCATCTTCTATAACGTGCTTTCAATCTCTCCAAATAACGCCTCAACCTCTTCAATAACATGCTTTCAATATTTCGAATAACATTCTTGCAACTTCTCATATTACACGTTTTCAATCTCTCAAGTAACATGTTTTTAGCTTCTCCAATAACATCCCTAAGGCATCTTCTATAACATGCTTTTAATCTCTCAAATAACGCCTCAACCTCTTCAATAACATGCTTTCAATATTTCGAATAACATTCTTGCAACTTCTCCTATAACACGTTTTCAATCTCTCAAATAACATGCTATTAGGCCTCTCCAATAACCTCCCTACAGCATCTTCTATAACGTGCTTTCAATCTCTCTAAATAACGCCTCAACCTCTTCAATAACATGCTTTCAATATTTCGAATAACATTCTTGCAACTTCTCCTATAACATGTTTTCAATCTCTCAAGTAACATGCTTTTAGCCTCTCCAATAACATCCCTACAGCATCTTCTATAACATTCTTTCAATCTCTCCAATAACGCCTCAACCTCTTCAATAACATGCTTTCAATATTTCGAATAACATTCTTGCAACTTTAAATATAACAAATTTTCAATCTCTGGAGTAACCTGTTTTTAGCTTCTCTAATAACATCCCTACAGCATCTTCTATAACATGCTTTCAATCTCTCGAATAACGCCTCAACCTCTTCAATAACATGCTTTCAATATTTCGAATAACATTCTTGCAACTTCTCCTATAACACGTTTTCAATCTCTCAAATAACATACTTTTAGCCTCTCCAATAACATCCCTACAGCATCTTCTATAACGTGCTTTCAATCTCTCCAAATAACGCCTCAACCTCTTATAAAACATGCTTTTAATATTTCGAATAACATTCTTGCAACTTCTTCTATAACACGTTTATAATCTCTCAAATAACATGCTTTTAGCCTCTCTAATAACATCCCCACAGCATCTTCTATAACATGCTTTCAATCTCTCCAATAACGCCTCAACCTCTTCAATAACATGCTTTCAATATTTCGAATAACATTCTTGCAACTTCTCCTATAACACGTTTTCAATATCTTAAATAACATGCTTTTAGCCTCTCCAATAACATCCCTACAGCATCTATTATAACATGCTTTCAATCTCTCCAATAACGCCTCAACCTCTTCAATAACATGCTTTCAATATTTCGAATAACATTCTCTCAACTTCTCCTATAACACGTTTTCAATCTCTCAAATAACATGCATTTAGCCTCTTCAATAACATCCCTACAGCATTTTCTATAACGTGCTTTCAATCTCTCCAATAACGCCTAAACCTCTTCAATAACATGCTTTCAATATTTCGAATAACATTCTTGCAACTTCTCCTATAACACATTTTCAATCTCTCAAGTAACATGTTTTTAGCTTCTCCAATAACATCCCTACCTCATCTTCTAAAACATGCATTCAATATCTCTAATAACGCCACAACCTCTTCAATAACATGCTTTCAATATTTCGAATAACATTCTTGCAACTTCTCCTATAACACGTTTTCAATCTCTCAAATAAGATACTTTTAGCCTCTCCAATAACATCCCTACAGCATCTTCTAAAACGTGCTTTCAATCTCTCCAAATAACGCCTCAACCTCTTCAATAACATGCTTTCAATATTTCGAATAACATTCTTGCAACTTCTCCTTAACACGTTTTCCATCTCTCAAATAACATGCTTTTAGCCTCTCCAATAACATCCCTACAGCATCTTCTATAACGTGCTTTCAATCTCTCCAAATAACGCCTCAACCTCTTCAATAACATGCTTTCAATATTTCGAATAACATTCTTGCAACTTCTCATATAAACGTTTTTAATCTCTTAAATAACATGCTTTTAGCCTCTCTAATAACATCCCTACAGCATCTTCTATAACATGCTTTAAATCTCTCCAATAACGCCTCAACCTCTTCAATAACATGTTTTCAATATTTCGAATAACATTCTTGCAACTTCTCCTATAACACGTTTTCAATCTCTCAAATAACATGCTTTTAGCCTCTCCAATAACACCCCTACAGCATCTTCTATAACATGCTTTCAATCTCTTCAATAACGCCTCAACCTCTTCAATAACATGCTTTCCTTTTTTCTTATAACATTCTTGCAACTTCTCATATAACACGTTTTCAATCTCTCAAGTAACATGTTTTTATCTTCTCCAATAACATCCCTACGGCATCTTCTATAACATGCTTTTAATCTCTCCAATAACGCCTCAACCTCTTCAATAACATGCTTTCAATATTTCGAATAACATTCTGGCAACTTCTCCTATAACACGTTTTCAATCTCTCAAATAACATGCTTTTACCCTCTCCAATAACATCCCTACAGCATCTTCTATAACATTTTTTCAATCTCTATAAATAACGCCTCAACCTCTTCAATAACATGTTTTCAATATTTCCAATAACATTCTTGCAACTTCTCACATAAAACGTTTTTAATCTCTCAAATAACATGCTTTTAGCCTCTCCAATAACATCTCTACAGCATCTTCTATAACATGCTTTCAATCTCTCCAATAACGCCTCAACCTCTTCAATAACATGCTTTTAACATTGCAAATAACATTCTTGCAACCTCTTATATAACACGTTTTCAATCTCTCAAATAAGATGCTTTTAGCCTCTCCAATAACATCCCTACAGCATCTTCTATAACGTGCTTTCAATCTCTCCAAATAACGCCTCAACCTATTCAATAACATGCTTTCAATATTTCGAATAACATTCTTGCAACTTTTAATATAACAAGTTTTCAATCTCTCAAGTAACATGTTTTAGCATCTCCAATAACATCCCTACAGCATCTTATATAACATGCTTTCAATCTCTCCAATAATGTCTCAACCTCTTCAATAACATGCTTTCAATATTTCGAATAACATTCTTGCAACTTCTCCTTAACACGTTTTCAATCTCTCAAATAACATGCTTTTAGCCTCTCCAATAACACCCCTACAGCATCTTCTATAGCATGCTTTCAATCTCTTCAATAACGCCTCAACCTCTTCAATAACATGCTTTCAATATTTCGAATAACATTCTTGCAACTTCTCATATAACACGTTTTCAATCTCTCAAGTAACATGTTTTTAGCTTCTCCAATAACATCCCTAAGGCATCTTCTATAACATACTTTTAATCTCTCAAATAACGCCTCAACCTCTTCAATAACATGCTTTCAATATTTCGAATAACATTCTTGCAACTTCTCATATAAAACGTTTTTAATCTCTCAAATAACATGCTTTTAGTCTCTCCAATAACATCCCTACAGCATCTTCTATAACATGCTTTTAATCTCTCCAATAACGCCTCAACCTCTTCAATAACATGCTTTCAATATTTCGAATAACATTCTTGCAACTTCTCCTATAACACGTTTTCAATCTCTGAAATAACATGCTATTAGGCCTCTCCAATAACCTCCCTACAGCATCTTCTATAACGTGCTTTCAATCTCTCTAAATAACGCCTCAACCTCTTCAATAACATGCTTTCAATATTTCGAATAACATTCTTGCAACTTCTCCTATAACATGTTTTCAATCTCTCAAATAACATGCTTTTAGCCTCTCCAATAACATCCCTACAGCATCTTCTATAACATTCTTTCAATCTCTCCAATAACGCCTCAACCTCTTCAATAACATGCTTTCAATATTTCGAATAACATTCTTGCAACTTCTCCTATAACACGTTTTTACTCTCTCACTAACATGCTTTTAGCCATCCAATAACATCCCTACAGCATATTCTATAACATGCTTTCAATCTCTCCAATAACGCCTTAACCTCTTCAATAACATGCTTTCAATATTTCGAATAACATTCTTGCAACTTCTCCTATAACACGTTTTCAATCTCTCAAATAACATGATTTTAGCCTCTCCAATAACATCCCTACAGCATCTTCTATAACATTCTTTCAATCTCTCCAATAACACCTCAACCTCTTCAATAACATGCTTTCAATATTTCGAATAACATTCTTGCAACTTCTCCTATAACACGTTTTCCATCTCTCAAATAACATGCTTTTAGCCTCTCCAATAACATCCCTACAGCATCTTCTATAACGTGCTTTCAATCTCTCCAAATAACGCCACAACCTCTTCAATAACATGTTTTCAATATTTCCAATAACATTCTTGCAACTTCTCCTTAACACGTTTTCAATCTCTCAAATAACATGCTTTTAGCCTCTCCAATAACATCTCTACAGCATCTTCTATAACATGCTTTCAATCTCTCCAATAACGCCTCAACCTCTTCAATAACATGCTTTCAATATTTCGAATAACATTCTTGCAACTTCTCCTATAACACGTTTTCAATCTCTCAAATAACATGCTTTTAGCCTCTCCAATAACATCCCTACAGCATCTTCTATAACGTGCTTTCAATCTCTCCAAATAACGCCTCAACCTCTTCAATAACATGCTTTCAATATTTCGAATAACATTCTTGCAACTTCTCATATAACACGTTTTCAATCTCTCAAGTAACATGTTTTTAGCTTCTCCAATAACATCCCTAAGGCATCTTCTATAACATGCTTTTAATCTCTCAAATAACGCCTCAACCTCTTCAATAACATGCTTTCAATATTTCGAATAACATTCTTGCAACTTCTCATATAAAACGTTTTTAATCTCTCAAATAACATGCTTTTAGTCTCTCCAATAACATCCCTACAGCATCTTCTATAACATGCTTTCAATCTCTCCAATAACGCCTCAACCTCTTCAATAACATGCTTTCAATATTTCGAATAACATTCTTGCAACTTCTCCTATAATACGTTTTCAATCTCTCAAATAACATGCTATTAGGCCTCTCCAATAACCTCCCTACAGCATCTTCTATAACGTGCTTTCAATCTCTCTAAATAACGCCTCAACCTCTTCAATAACATGCTTTCAATATTTCGAATAACATTCTTGCAACTTCTCCTATAACATGTTTTCAATCTCTCAAGTAACATGCTTTTAGCCTCTCCAATAACATCCCTACAGCATCTTCTATAACATTCTTTCAATCTCTCCAATAACGCCTCAACCTCTTCAATAACATGCTTTCAATATTTCGAATAACATTCTTGCAACTTCTCCTATAACAGGTTTTTACTCTCTCACTAACATGCTTTTGGCCATCCAATAACATCCCTACAGCATATTCTATAACATGCTTTCAATCTCTCCAATAACGCCTTAACCTCTTCAATAACATGCTTTCAATATTTCGAATAACATTCTTGCAACTTCTCCTATAACACGTTTTCAATCTCTCAAATAACATGATTTTAGCCTCTCCAATAACATCCCTACAGCATCTTCTATAACATTCTTTCAATCTCTCCAATAACACCTCAACCTCTTCAATAACATGCTTTCAATATTTCGAATAACATTCTTGCAACTTCTCCTATAACACGTTTTCAATCTCTCAAATAACATGCTTTTAGCCTCTCCAATAACCTCCCTACAGCATCTTCTATAACGTGCTTTCAATCTCTCCAAATAACGCCACAACCTCTTCAATAACATGTTTTCAATATTTCCAATAACATTCTTGCAACTTTTCACATAAAACGTTTTTAATCTGTCCAATAACATGCTTTTAGCCTCTCCAATAACATCTCTACAGCATCTTCTATAACATGCTTTCAATCTCTCCAATAACGCCTCAACCTCTTCAATAACATGCTTTCAATATTTCGAATAACATTCTTGCAACTTCTCCTATAACACGTTTTCGATCTCTCAAATAACATGCTTTTAGCCTCTCCAATAACATCCCTACAGCATCTTCTATAACGTGCTTTCAATCTCTCCAAATAACGCCTCAACCTCTTCAATAACATGCTTTCAATATTTCGAATAACATTCTTGCAACTTCTCCTATAACACTTTTTTAATCTCTCAAATAACATGCTTTTAGCCTCTCTAATAACATCCCTACAGCATCTTCTATAACGTGCTTTCAATCTCTCCAAATAACGCCTCAACCTATTCAATAACATGCTTTCAATATTTCGAATAACATTCTTGCAACTTTTAATATAACAAGTTTTCAATCTCTCAAGTAAAATGTTTTTAGCTTCTCCAATAACATCCCTACAGCATCTTCTATAACATGCTTTCAATCTCTCCAATAATGCCTCAACTTTTTCAATAACATGCTTTCAATATTTCGAATAACATTCTTGCAACTTCTCTTATGACACGTTTTCAATCTCTCAAATAACATGCTTTTAGCCTCTCCAATAACATCCCTACAGCATCTTCTATAACGTGCTTTCAATCTCTATAAATAACGCCTCAACCTATTCAATAACATGCTTTCAATATTTCGAATAACATTCTTGCAACTTTTAATATAACAAGTTTTCAATCTCTCAAGTAACATGTTTTTATCTTCTCCAATAACATCCCTACAGCATCTTCTATAACATGCTTTCAATCTCTCCAATAACGCCTCAACCTCTTCAATAACATGCTTTCAATATTTCGAATAACATTCTTGCAACTTCTCCTATAACACGTTTTCAATCTCTCAAATAACATGCTTTTAGCCTCTCCAATAACAACCCTACAGCATCTTCTATAGCATGCTTTCAATCTCTTCAATAACGCCTCAACCTCTTCAATAACATGCTTTCAATATTTCGAATAACATTCTTGCAACTTCTCATATAACACGTTTTCAATCTCTCAAGTAACATGATTTAAGCTTCTCCAATAACATCCCTACGGTATCTCCTATAACATGCTTTTAATCTCTCAAATAACCCCTCAACCTCTTCAATAACATGCTTTCAATATTTCGAATAACATTCTTGCAACTTCTCATATAAAACGTTTTTAATCTCTCAAATAACATGCTTTTAGTCTCTCCAATAACATCCCTACAGCATCTTCTATAACATGCTTTTAATCTCTCCAATAACGCCTAAACCTCTTCAATAACATGCTTTCAATATTTCGAATAACATTCTTGCAACTTCTCCTATAACACGTTTTCAATCTCTCAAATAACATGCTTTTAGGCCTCTCCAATAACATCCCTACAGCATCTTCTATAACGTGCCTTCAATCTCTCCAAATAACGCCTCAACCTCTTCAATAAACATGCTTTCAATATTTCGAATAACATTCTTGCAACTTCTCCTATAACACGTTTTCAATCTCTCAAATAACATGCTTTTAGCCTCTCCAATAACATCCCTACAGCATCTTCTATAACATTCTTTCAATCTCTCCAATAACGCCTCAACCTCTTCAATAACATGCTTTCAATATATCGAATAACATTCTTGCAACTTCTCTTATAACACGTTTTCACTCTCTCACTAACATGCTTTTAGCAATCCAATAACATCCCTACAGCATATTCTATAACATGCTTTCAATCTCTCCAATAACGCCTTAACCTCTTCAATAACATGCTTTCAATATTTCGAATAACATTCTTGCATCTTCTCCTATAACATGTTTTCAATCTCTCAAATAACATGATTTTAGCCTCTCCAATAACATCTCTACAGCATCTTCTATAACATTCTTTCAATCTCTCCAATAACACCTCAACCTCTTCAATAACATGCTTTCAATATTTCGAATAACATTCTTGCAACTTCTCCTATAACACGTTTTCAATCTCTCAAATAACATGCTTTTAGCCTCTCCAATAACATCCCTACAGCATCTTCTATAACGTGCTTTCAATCTCTCCAAATAACGCCTCAACCTCTTCAATAACATGTTTTCAATATTTCCAATAACATTCTTGCAACTTTTCACATAAAACGTTTTTAATCTCTCCAATAACATGCTTTTAGCCTCTCCAATAACATCTCTACAGCATCTTCTATAACATGCTTTCAATCTCTCCAATAACGCCTCAACCTCTTCAATAACATGCTTTCAATATTTCGAATAACATTCTTGCAACTTCTCCTATAAAACGTTTTCAATCTCTCAAATAACATGCTTTTAGCCTCTCCAATAACATCCCTACAGCATCTTCTATAACGTGCTTTCAATCTCTCCAAATAACGCCTTTACCTATTCAATAACATGCTTTCAATATTTGGAATAACATTCTTGCAACTTTTAATATAACAAGTTTTAAATCTCTCAAGTAACATGTTTTTAGCTTCTCCAATAACATCCCTACAGCATCTTCTATAACATGCTTTCAATCTCTCCAATAATGCCTCAACCTCTTCAATAACATGCTTTCAATATTTCGAATAACATTCTTGCAACTTCTCCTATGACACGTTTTCAATCTCTCAAATAACATGCTTTTAGCCTCTCCAATAACATCCCTACAGCATCTTCTATAACGTGCTTTCAATCTCTCCAAATAACGCCTCAACCTATTCAATAACATGCTTTCAATATTTCGAATAACATTCTTGCAACTTTTAATATAACAAGTTTTCAATCTCTCAAGTAACATGTTTTTATCTTCTCCAATAACATCCCTACAGCATCTTCTATAACATGCTTTCAATCTCTGTAATAACGCCTCAACCTCTTCAATAACATGCTTTCAATATTTCGAATAACATTCTTGCAACTTCTCCTATAACACGTTTTCAATCTCTCAAATAACATGCTTTTAGCCTCTCCAATAACACCCCTACAGCATCTTCTATAGCATGCTTTCAATCTCTTCAATAACGCCTCAACCTCTTCAATAACATGCTTTCAATATTTCGAATTACATTCTTGCAACTTCTCATATAACACGTTTTCAATCTCTCAAGTAACATGTTTTAAGCTTCTCCAATAACATCCCTACGGCATCTCCTATAACATGCTTTTAATCTCTCAAATAACCCCTCAACCTCTTCAATAACATGCTTTCAATATTTCGAATAACATTCTTGCAACTTCTCATATAAAACGTTTTTAATCTCTCAAATAACATGCTTTTAGTCTCTCCAATAACATCCCTACAGCATCATCTATAACATTCTTTCAATCTCTCCAATAACGCCTAAACCTCTTCAATAACATGCTTTCAATATTTCGAATAACATTCTTGCAACTTCTCCTATAACACGTTTTCAATCTCTCAAATAACATGCTTTTAGCCATCTAATAACATCCCTACAGCATCTTCTATAACGTGCTTTCAATCTCTCCAAATAACGCCTCAACCTCTTCAATAACATGTTTTCAATATTTCCAATAACATTCTTGCAACTTTCCACATAAAACGTTTTTAATCTCTCCAATAACATGCTTTTAGCCTCTCCAATAACATCTCTACAGCATCTTCTATAACATGCTTTCAATCTCTCCAATAACGCCTCAACCTCTTCAATAACATGCTTTCAATATTTCGAATAACATTCTTGCAACTTCTCCTATAACACGTTTTCAATCTCTCAAATAACATGCTTTTAGCCTCTCCAATAACATCCCTACAGCATCTTCTATAACGTGCTTTCAATCTCTCCAAATAACGCCTCAACCTATTCAATAACATGCTTTCAATATTTCTAATAACATTCTTGCAACTTTTAATATAACAAGTTTTCAATCTCTCAAGTAACATGTTTTTAGCTTCTCCAATAACATCTCTACAGCATCTTCTATAACATGCTTTCAATCTCTCCAATAATGCCTCAACCTCTTCAATAACATGCTTTCAATATTTCGAATAACATTCTTGCAACTTCTCCTATGACATGTTTTCAATCTCTCAAATAACATGCTTTTAGCCTCTCCAATAACATCCCTACAGCATCTTCTATAACGTGCTTTCAATCTCTCCAAATAACGCCTCAACCTATTCAATAACATGCTTTCAATATTTCGAATAACATTCTTGCAACTTTTAATATAACAAGTTTTCAATCTCTCAAGTAACATGTTTTTATCTTCTCCAATAACATCCCTACAGCATCTTCTATAACATGCTTTCAATCTCTCCAATAACGCCTCAACCTCTTCAATAACATGCTTTCAATATTTCGAATAACATTCTTGCAACTTCTCCTATAACACGTTTTCAATCTCTCAAATAACATGCTTTTAGCCTCTCCAATAACACCCCTACAGCATCTTCTATAACATGCTTTCAATCTCTTCAATAACGCCTCAACCTCTTCAATAACATGCTTTCCTTTTTTCTTATAACATTCTTGCAACTTCTCATATAACACGTTTTCAATCTCTCAAGTAACATGTTTTTATCTTCTCCAATAACATCCCTACGGCATCTTCTATAACATGCTTTTAATCTCTCAAAACGCCTCAACCTCTTCAATAACATGCTTTCATTATTTCGAATAACATTCTGGCAACTTCTCCTATAACACGTTTTCAATCTCTCAAATAACATGCTTTTACCCTCTCCAATAACATCCCTACAGCATCTTCTATAACATTTTTTCAATCTCTATAAATAACGCCTCAACCTCTTCAATAACATGTTTTCAATATTTCCAATAACATTCTTGCAACTTCTCACATAAAACGTTTTTAATCTCTCAAATAACATGCTTTTAGCCTCTCCAATAACATCTCTACAGCATCTTCTATAACATGCTTTCAATCTCTCCAATAACGCCTCAACCTCTTCAATAACATGCTTTTAACATTGCGAATAACATTCTTGCAACCTCTTATATAACACGTTTTCAATCTCTCAAATAAGATGCTTTTAGCCTCTCCAATAACATCCCTACAGCATCTTCTATAACGTGCTTTCAATCTCTCCAAATAACGCCTCAACCTATTCAATAACATGCTTTCAATATTTCGAATAACATTCTTGCAACTTTTAATATAACAAGTTTTCAATCTCTCAAGTAACATGTTTTAGCATCTCCAATAACATCCCTACAGCATCTTATATAACATGCTTTCAATCTCTCCAATAATGTCTCAACCTCTTCAATAACATGCTTTCAATATTTCGAATAACATTCTTGCAACTTCTCCTTAACACGTTTTCAATCTCTCAAATAACATGCTTTTAGCCTCTCCAATAACATCCCTACAGCATCTTCTATAACGTGCTTTCAATCTCTCCAAATAACGCCTCAACCTATTCAATAACATGCTTTCAATATTTCGAATAACATTCTTGCAACTTTTAATATAACAAGTTTTCAATCTCTCAAGTAACATGTTTTTAGCTTCTCCAATAACATCCCTAATGCATCTTCTATAACATGCTTTCAATCTCTCCAATAACGCCTCAACCTCTTCAATAACATGCTTTCAATATTTCGAATGACATTCTTGCAACTTCTCCTATAACACGTTTTCAATCTCTCAAATAACATGCTTTTAGCCTCTCCAATAACACCCCTACAGCATCTTCTATAGCATGCTTTCAATCTCTTCAATAACGCCTCAACCTCTTTAATAACATGCTTTCAATATTTCGAATAACATTCTTGCAACTTCTCATATAACACGTTTTTAATCTCTCAAATAACATGCTTTTAGTCTCTCCAATAACATCCCTACAGCATCTTCTATAACATGCTTTTAATCTCTCCAATAACGCCTCAACCTCTTCAATAACATGCTTTCAATATTTCGAATAACATTCTTGCAACTTCTCCTATAACACGTTTTTAATCTCTGAAATAACATGCTATTAGGCCTCTCCAATAACCTCCCTACAGCATCTTCTATAACGTGCTTTCAATCTCTCTAAATAACACCTCAACCTCTTCAATAACATGCTTTCAATATTTCGAATAACATTCTTGCAACTTCTCCTATAACATGTTTTCAATCTCTCAAATAACATGCTTTTAGCCTCTCCAATAACATCCCTACAGCATCTTCTATAACATTCTTTCAATCTCTCCAATAACGCCTTAACCTCTTCAATAACATGCTTTCAATATTTCGAATAACATTCTTGCAACTTCTCCTATAACACGTTTTTACTCTCTCACTAACATGCTTTTAGCCATCCAATAACATCCCTACAGCATATTCTATAACATGCTTTCAATCTATCCAATAACGCCTTAACCTCTTCAATAACATGCTTTCAATATTTCGAATAACATTCTTGCAACTTCTCCTATAACACGTTTTCAATCTCTCAAATAACATGATTTTAGCCTCTCCAATAACATCTCTACAGCATCTTCTATAACATTCTTTCAATCTCTCCAATAACACCTCAACTTCTTCAATAACATGCTTTCAATATTTCGAATAACATTCTTGCAACTTCTCCTATAACACGTTTTCAATCTCTCAAATAACATGCTTTTAGCCTCTCCAATAACATCCCTACAGCATCTTCTATAACGTGCTTTCAATCTCTCCAAATAACGCCTCAACCTCTTCAATAACATGCTTTCAATATTTCGAATAACATTCTTGCAACTTCTCATATAAAACGTTTTTAATCTCTTAAATAACATGCTTTTAGCCTCTCTAATAACATCCCTACAGCATCTTCTATAACATGCTTTAAATCTCTCCAATAACGCCTCAACCTCTTCAATAACATGTTTTCAATATTTCGAATAACATTCTTGCAACTTCTCCTATAACACGTTTTCAATCTCTCAAATAACATGCTTTTAGCCTCTCCAATAACACCCCTACAGCATCTTCTATAACATGCTTTCAATCTCTTCAATAACGCCTCAACCTCTTCAATAACATGCTTTCCTTTTTTCTTATAACATTCTTGCAACTTCTCATATAACACGTTTTCAATCTCTCAAGTAACATGTTTTTATCTTCTCCAATAACATCCCTACGGCATCTTCTATAACATGCTTTTAATCTCTCAAAACGCCTCAACCTCTTCAATAACATGCTTTCATTATTTCGAATAACATTCTGGCAACTTCTCCTATAACACGTTTTCAATCTCTCAAATAACATGCTTTTACCCTCTCCAATAACATCCCTACAGCATCTTCTATAACATTTTTTCAATCTCTATAAATAACGCCTCAATCTCTTCAATAACATGTTTTCAATATTTCCAATAACATTCTTGCAACTTCTCACATAAAACGTTTTTAATCTCTCAAATAACATGCTTTTAGCCTCTCCAATAACATCTCTACAGCATCTTCTATAACATGCTTTCAATCTCTCCAATAACGCCTCAACCTCTTCAATAACATGCTTTTAACATTGCGAATAACATTCTTGCAACCTCTTATATAACACGTTTTCAATCTCTCAAATAAGATGCTTTTAGCCTCTCCAATAACATCCCTACAGCATCTTCTATAACGTGCTTTCAATCTCTCCAAATAACGCCTCAACCTATTCAATAACATGCTTTCAATATTTCGAATAACATTCTTGCAACTTTTAATATAACAAGTTTTCAATCTCTCAAGTAACATGTTTTAGCATCTCCAATAACATCCCTACAGCATCTTATATAACATGCTTTCAATCTCTCCAATAATGTCTCAACCTCTTCAATAACATGCTTTCAATATTTCGAATAACATTCTTGCAACTTCTCCTTAACACGTTTTCAATCTCTCAAATAACATGCTTTTAGCCTCTCCAATAACATCCCTACAGCATCTTCTATAACGTGCTTTCAATCTCTCCAAATAACGCCTCAACCTATTCAATAACATGCTTTCAATATTTCGAATAACATTCTTGCAACTTTTAATATAACAAGTTTTCAATATCTCAAGTAACATGTTTTTAGCTTCTCCAATAACATCCCTAATGCATCTTCTATAACATGCTTTCAATCTCTCCAATAACGCCTCAACCTCTTCAATAACATGCTTTCAATATTTCGAATAACATTCTTGCAACTTCTCCTATAACACGTTTTTACTCTCTCACTAACATGCTTTTAGCCATCCAATAACATCCCTACAGCATATTCTATAACATGCTTTCAATCTATCCAATAACGCCTTAACCTCTTCAATAACATGCTTTCAATATTTCGAATAACATTCTTGCAACTTCTCCTATAACACGTTTTCAATCTCTCAAATAACATGATTTTAGCCTCTCCAATAACATCCCTACAGCATCTTCTATAACATTCTTTCAATCTCTCCAATAACACCTCAACTTCTTCAATAACATGCTTTCAATATTTCGAATAACATTCTTGCAACTTCTCCTATAACACGTTTTCAATCTCTCAAATAACATGTTTTTAGCTTCTCCAATAACATCCCTAAGGCATCTTCTATAACATGCTTTTAATCTCTCAAATAACGCCTCAACCTCTTCAATAACATGCTTTCAATATTTCGAATAACATTCTTGCAACTTCTCCTATAACACGTTTTCAATCTCTCAAATAACATGCTTTTAGCCTCTCCAATAACATCCCTACAGCATCTTCTATAACGTGCTTTCAATCTCTCCAAATAACGCCACAACCTCTTCAATAACATGTTTTCAATATTTCCAATAACATTCTTGCAACTTTTCACATAAAACGTTTTTAATCTGTCCAATAACATGCTTTTAGCCTCTCCAATAACATCTTTACAGCATCTTCTATAACATGCTTTCAATCTCTCCAATAACGCCTCAACCTCTTCAATAACATGCTTTCAATATTTCGAATAACATTCTTGCAACTTCTCCTATAACACGTTTTCAATCTCTCAAATAACATGCTTTTAGCCTCTCCAATAACATCCCTACAGCATCTTCTATAACGTGCTTTCAATCTCTCCAAATAACGCCTCAACCTCTTCAATAACATGCTTTCAATATTTCGAATAACATTCTTGCAACTTCTCATATTACACGTTTTCAATCTCTCAAGTAACATGTTTTTAGCTTCTCCAATAACATCCCTAAGGCATCTTCTATAACATGCTTTTAATCTCTCAAATAACGCCTCAACCTCTTCAATAACATGCTTTCAATATTTCGAATAACATTCTTGCAACTTCTCCTATAACACGTTTTCAATCTCTCAAATAACATGCTATTAGGCCTCTCCAATAACCTCCCTACAGCATCTTCTATAACGTGCTTTCAATCTCTCTAAATAACGCCTCAACCTCTTCAATAACATGCTTTCAATATTTCGAATAACATTCTTGCAACTTCTCCTATAACATGTTTTCAATCTCTCAAGTAACATGCTTTTAGCCTCTCCAATAACATCCCTACAGCATCTTCTATAACATTCTTTCAATCTCTCCAATAACGCCTCAACCTCTTCAATAACATGCTTTCAATATTTCGAATAACATTCTTGCAACTTTAAATATAACAAATTTTCAATCTCTGGAGTAACCTGTTTTTAGCTTCTCCAATAACATCCCTACAGCATCTTCTATAACATGCTTTCAATCTCTCGAATAACGCCTCAACCTCTTCAATAACATGCTTTCAATATTTCGAATAACATTCTTGCAACTTCTCCTATAACACGTTTTCAATCTCTCAAATAACATACTTTTAGCCTCTCCAATAACATCCCTACAGCATCTTCTATAACGTGCTTTCAATCTCTCCAAATAACGCCTCAACCTCTTATAAAACATGCTTTTAATATTTCGAATAACATTCTTGCAACTTCTTCTATAACACGTTTATAATCTCTCAAATAACATGCTTTTAGCCTCTCTAATAACATCCCCACAGCATCTTCTATAACATGCTTTCAATCTCTCCAATAACGCCTCAACCTCTTCAATAACATGCTTTCAATATTTCGAATAACATTCTTGCAACTTCTCCTATAACACGTTTTCAATATCTTAAATAACATGCTTTTAGCCTCTCCAATAACATCCCTACAGCATCTATTATAACATGCTTTCAATCTCTCCAATAACGCCTCAACCTCTTCAATAACATGCTTTCAATATTTCGAATAACATTCTCTCAACTTCTCCTATAACACGTTTTCAATCTCTCAAATAACATGCATTTAGCCTCTTCAATAACATCCCTACAGCATTTTCTATAACGTGCTTTCAATCTCTCCAATAACGCCTAAACCTCTTCAATAACATGCTTTCAATATTTCGAATAACATTCTTGCAACTTCTCCTATAACACATTTTCAATCTCTCAAGTAACATGTTTTTAGCTTCTCCAATAACATCCCTACCTCATCTTCTAAAACATGCATTCAATATCTCTAATAACGCCACAACCTCTTCAATAACATGCTTTCAATATTTCGAATAACATTCTTGCAACTTCTCCTATAACACGTTTTCAATCTCTCAAATAAGATACTTTTAGCCTCTCCAATAACATCCCTACAGCATCTTCTAAAACGTGCTTTCAATCTCTCCAAATAACGCCTCAACCTCTTCAATAACATGCTTTCAATATTTCGAATAACATTCTTGCAACTTCTCCTTAACACGTTTTCCATCTCTCAAATAACATGCTTTTAGCCTCTCCAATAACATCCCTACAGCATCTTCTATAACGTGCTTTCAATCTCTCCAAATAACGCCTCAACCTCTTCAATAACATGCTTTCAATATTTCGAATAACATTCTTGCAACTTCTCATATAAAACGTTTTTAATCTCTTAAATAACATGCTTTTAGCCTCTCTAATAACATCCCTACAGCATCTTCTATAACATGCTTTAAATCTCTCCAATAACGCCTCAACCTCTTCAATAACATGTTTTCAATATTTCGAATAACATTCTTGCAACTTCTCCTATAACACGTTTTCAATCTCTCAAATAACATGCTTTTAGCCTCTCCAATAACACCCCTACAGCATCTTCTATAACATGCTTTCAATCTCTTCAATAACGCCTCAACCTCTTCAATAACATGCTTTCCTTTTTTCTTATAACATTCTTGCAACTTCTCATATAACACGTTTTCAATCTCTCAAGTAACATGTTTTTATCTTCTCCAATAACATCCCTACGGCATCTTCTATAACATGCTTTTAATCTCTCCAATAACGCCTCAACCTCTTCAATAACATGCTTTCAATATTTCGAATAACATTCTGGCAACTTCTCCTATAACACGTTTTCAATCTCTCAAATAACATGCTTTTACCCTCTCCAATAACATCCCTACAGCATCTTCTATAACATTTTTTCAATCTCTATAAATAACGCCTCAACCTCTTCAATAACATGTTTTCAATATTTCCAATAACATTCTTGCAACTTCTCACATAAAACGTTTTTAATCTCTCAAATAACATGCTTTTAGCCTCTCCAATAACATCTCTACAGCATCTTCTATAACATGCTTTCAATCTCTCCAATAACGCCTCAACCTCTTCAATAACATGCTTTTAACATTGCAAATAACATTCTTGCAACCTCTTATATAACACGTTTTCAATCTCTCAAATAAGATGCTTTTAGCCTCTCCAATAACATCCCTACAGCATCTTCTATAACGTGCTTTCAATCTCTCCAAATAACGCCTCAACCTATTCAATAACATGCTTTCAATATTTCGAATAACATTCTTGCAACTTTTAATATAACAAGTTTTCAATCTCTCAAGTAACATGTTTTAGCATCTCCAATAACATCCCTACAGCATCTTATATAACATGCTTTCAATCTCTCCAATAATGTCTCAACCTCTTCAATAACATGCTTTCAATATTTCGAATAACATTCTTGCAACTTCTCCTTAACACGTTTTCAATCTCTCAAATAACATGCTTTTAGCCTCTCCAATAACATCCCTACAGCATCTTCTATAACGTGCTTTCAATCTCTCCAAATAACGCCTCAACCTATTCAATAACATGCTTTCAATATTTCGAATAACATTCTTGCAACTTTTAATATAACAAGTTTTCAATCTCTTAAGTAACATGTTTTTAGCTTCTCCAATAACATCCCTAATGCATCTTCTATAACATGCTTTCAATCTCTCCAATAACGCCTCAACCTCTTCAATAACATGCTTTCAATATTTCGAATGACATTCTTGCAACTTCTCCTATAACACGTTTTCAATCTCTCAAATAACATGCTTTTAGCCTCTCCAATAACACCCCTACAGCATCTTCTATAGCATGCTTTCAATCTCTTCAATAACGCCTCAACCTCTTCAATAACATGCTTTCAATATTTCGAATAACATTCTTGCAACTTCTCATATAACACGTTTTCAATCTCTCAAGTAACATGTTTTTAGCTTCTCCAATAACATCCCTAAGGCATCTTCTATAACATACTTTTAATCTCTCAAATAACGCCTCAACCTCTTCAATAACATGCTTTCAATATTTCGAATAACATTCTTGCAACTTCTCATATAAAACGTTTTTAATCTCTCAAATAACATGCTTTTAGTCTCTCCAATAACATCCCTACAGCATCTTCTATAACATGCTTTTAATCTCTCCAATAACGCCTCAACCTCTTCAATAACATGCTTTCAATATTTCGAATAACATTCTTGCAACTTCTCCTATAACACGTTTTCAATCTCTGAAATAACATGCTATTAGGCCTCTCCAATAACCTCCCTACAGCATCTTCTATAACGTGCTTTCAATCTCTCTAAATAACGCCTCAACCTCTTCAATAACATGCTTTCAAAATTTCGAATAACATTCTTGCAACTTCTCCTATAACATGTTTTCAATCTCTCAAATAACATGCTTTTAGCCTCTCCAATAACATCCCTAAAGCATCTTCTATAACATTCTTTCAATCTCTCCAATAACGCCTCAACCTCTTCAATAACATGCTTTCAATATTTCGAATAACATTCTTGCAACTTCTCCTATAACACGTTTTTACTCTCTCACTAACATGCTTTTAGCCATCCAATAACATCCCTACAGCATATTCTATAACATGCTTTCAATCTCTCCAATAACGCCTTAACCTCTTCAATAACATGCTTTCAATATTTCGAATAACATTCTTGCAACTTCTCCTATAACACGTTTTCAATCTCTCAAATAACATGATTTTAGCCTCTCCAATAACATCCCTACAGCATCTTCTATAACATTCTTTCAATCTCTCCAATAACACCTCAACCTCTTCAATAACATGCTTTCAATATTTCGAATAACATTCTTGCAACTTCTCCTATAACACGTTTTCCATCTCTCAAATAACATGCTTTTAGCCTCTCCAATAACATCCCTACAGCATCTTCTATAACGTGCTTTCAATCTCTCCAAATAACGCCACAACCTCTTCAATAACATGTTTTCAATATTTCCAATAACATTCTTGCAACTTCTCCTTAACACGTTTTCAATCTCTCAAATAACATGCTTTTAGCCTCTCCAATAACATCTCTACAGCATCTTCTATAACATGCTTTCAATCTCTCCAATAACGCCTCAACCTCTTCAATAACATGCTTTCAATATTTCGAATAACATTCTTGCAACTTCTCCTATAACACGTTTTCAATCTCTCAAATAACATGCTTTTAGCCTCTCCAATAACATCCCTACAGCATCTTCTATAACGTGCTTTCAATCTCTCCAAATAACGCCTCAACCTCTTCAATAACATGCTTTCAATATTTCGAATAACATTCTTGCAACTTCTCATATAACACGTTTTCAATCTCTCAAGTAACATGTTTTTAGCTTCTCCAATAACATCCCTAAGGCATCTTCTATAACATGCTTTTAATCTCTCAAATAACGCCTCAACCTCTTCAATAACATGCTTTCAATATTTCGAATAACATTCTTGCAACTTCTCATATAAAACGTTTTTAATCTCTCAAATAACATGCTTTTAGTCTCTCCAATAACATCCCTACAGCATCTTCTATAACATGCTTTCAATCTCTCCAATAACGCCTCAACCTCTTCAATAACATGCTTTCAATATTTCGAATAACATTCTTGCAACTTCTCCTATAATACGTTTTCAATCTCTCAAATAACATGCTATTAGGCCTCTCCAATAACCTCCCTACAGCATCTTCTATAACGTGCTTTCAATCTCTCTAAATAACGCCTCAACCTCTTCAATAACATGCTTTCAATATTTCGAATAACATTCTTGCAACTTCTCCTATAACATGTTTTCAATCTCTCAAGTAACATGCTTTTAGCCTCTCCAATAACATCCCTACAGCATCTTCTATAACATTCTTTCAATCTCTCCAATAACGCCTCAACCTCTTCAATAACATGCTTTCAATATTTCGAATAACATTCTTGCAACTTCTCCTATAACACGTTTTTACTCTCTCACTAACATGCTTTTGGCCATCCAATAACATCCCTACAGCATATTCTATAACATGCTTTCAATCTCTCCAATAACGCCTTAACCTCTTCAATAACATGCTTTCAATATTTCGAATAACATTCTTGCAACTTCTCCTATAACACGTTTTCAATCTCTCAAATAACATGATTTTAGCCTCTCCAATAACATCCCTACAGCATCTTCTATAACATTCTTTCAATCTCTCCAATAACACCTCAACCTCTTCAATAACATGCTTTCAATATTTCGAATAACATTCTTGCAACTTCTCCTATAACACGTTTTCAATCTCTCAAATAACATGCTTTTAGCCTCTCCAATAACCTCCCTACAGCATCTTCTATAACGTGCTTTCAATCTCTCCAAATAACGCCACAACCTCTTCAATAACATGTTTTCAATATTTCCAATAACATTCTTGCAACTTTTCACATAAAACGTTTTTAATCTGTCCAATAACATGCTTTTAGCCTCTCCAATAACATCTCTACAGCATCTTCTATAACATGCTTTCAATCTCTCCAATAACGCCTCAACCTCTTCAATAACATGCTTTCAATATTTCGAATAACATTCTTGCAACTTCTCCTATAACACGTTTTCGATCTCTCAAATAACATGCTTTTAGCCTCTCCAATAACATCCCTACAGCATCTTCTATAACGTGCTTTCAATCTCTCCAAATAACGCCTCAACCTCTTCAATTACATGCTTTCAATATTTCGAATAACATTCTTGCAACTTCTCCTATAACACGTTTTTAATCTCTCAAATAACATGCTTTTAGCCTCTCTAATAACATCCCTACAGCATCTTCTATAACGTGCTTTCAATCTCTCCAAATAACGCCTCAACCTATTCAATAACATGCTTTCAATATTTCGAATAACATTCTTGCAACTTTTAATATAACAAGTTTTCAATCTCTCAAGTAAAATGTTTTTAGCTTCTCCAATAACATCCCTACAGCATCTTCTATAACATGCTTTCAATCTCTCCAATAATGCCTCAACCTTTTCAATAACATGCTTTCAATATTTCGAATAACATTCTTGCAACTTCTCTTATGACACGTTTTCAATCTCTCAAATAACATGCTTTTAGCCTCTCCAATAACATCCCTACAGCATCTTCTATAACGTGCTTTCAATCTCTATAAATAACGCCTCAACCTATTCAATAACATGCTTTCAATATTTCGAATAACATTCTTGCAACTTTTAATATAACAAGTTTTCAATCTCTCAAGTAACATGTTTTTATCTTCTCCAATAACATCCCTACAGCATCTTCTATAACATGCTTTCAATCTCTCCAATAACGCCTCAACCTCTTCAATAACATGCTTTCAATATTTCGAATAACATTCTTGCAACTTCTCCTATAACACGTTTTCAATCTCTCAAATAACATGCTTTTAGCCTCTCCAATAACAACCCTACAGCATCTTCTATAACATGCTTTCAATCTCTCCAATAACGCCTCAACCTCTTCAATAACATGCTTTCAATATTTCGAATAACATTCTTGCAACTTCTCCTATAACACGTTTTCAATCTCTCAAATAACATGCTTTTAGCCTCTCCAATAACATCCCTACAGCATCTTCTATAACGTGCTTTCAATCTCTCCAAATAACGCCTCAACCTCTTCAATAACATGCTTTCAATATTTCGAATAACATTCTTGCAACTTCTCATATAACACGTTTTCAATCTCTCAAGTAACATGTTTTTAGCTTCTCCAATAACATCCCTAAGGCATCTTCTATAACATGCTTTTAATCTCTCAAATAACGCCTCAACCTCTTCAATAACATGCTTTCAATATTTCGAATAACATTCTTGCAACTTCTCATATAAAACGTTTTTAATCTCTCAAATAACATGCTTTTAGTCTCTCCAATAACATCCCTACAGCATCTTCTATAACATGCTTTCAATCTCTCCAATAACGCCTCAACCTCTTCAATAACATGCTTTCAATATTTCGAATAACATTCTTGCAACTTCTCCTATAATACGTTTTCAATCTCTCAAATAACATGCTATTAGGCCTCTCCAATAACCTCCCTACAGCATCTTCTATAACGTGCTTTCAATCTCTCTAAATAACGCCTCAACCTCTTCAATAACATGCTTTCAATATTTCGAATAACATTCTTGCAACTTCTCCTATAACATGTTTTCAATCTCTCAAGTAACATGCTTTTAGCCTCTCCAATAACATCCCTACAGCATCTTCTATAACATTCTTTCAATCTCTCCAATAACGCCTCAACCTCTTCAATAACATGCTTTCAATATTTCGAATAACATTCTTGCAACTTCTCCTATAACACGTTTTTACTCTCTCACTAACATGCTTTTGGCCATCCAATAACATCCCTACAGCATATTCTATAACATGCTTTCAATCTCTCCAATAACGCCTTAACCTCTTCAATAACATGCTTTCAATATTTCGAATAACATTCTTGCAACTTCTCCTATAACACGTTTTCAATCTCTCAAATAACATGATTTTAGCCTCTCCAATAACATCCCTACAGCATCTTCTATAACATTCTTTCAATCTCTCCAATAACACCTCAACCTCTTCAATAACATGCTTTCAATATTTCGAATAACATTCTTGCAACTTCTCCTATAACACGTTTTCAATCTCTCAAATAACATGCTTTTAGCCTCTCCAATAACCTCCCTACAGCATCTTCTATAACGTGCTTTCAATCTCTCCAAATAACGCCACAACCTCTTCAATAACATGTTTTCAATATTTCCAATAACATTCTTGAAACTTTTCACATAAAACGTTTTTAATCTCTCCAATAACATGCTTTTAGCCTCTCCAATAACATCTCTACAGCATCTTCTATAACATGCTTTCAATCTCTCCAATAACGCCTCAACCTCTTCAATAACATGCTTTCAATATTTCGAATAACATTCTTGCAACTTCTCCTATAACACGTTTTCGATCTCTCAAATAACATGCTTTTAGCCTCTCCAATAACATCCCTACAGCATCTTCTATAACGTGCTTTCAATCTCTCCAAATAACGCCTCAACCTCTTCAATAACATGCTTTCAATATTTCGAATAACATTCTTGCAACTTCTCCTATAACACGTTTTTAATCTCTCAAATAACATGCTTTTAGCCTCTCTAATAACATCCCTACAGCATCTTCTATAACGTGCTTTCAATCTCTCCAAATAACGCCTCAACCTATTCAATAACATGCTTTCAATATTTCGAATAACATTCTTGCAACTTTTAATATAACAAGTTTTCAATCTCTCAAGTAAAATGTTTTTAGCTTCTCCAATAACATCCCTACAGCATCTTCTATAACATGCTTTCAATCTCTCCAATAATGCCTCAACCTTTTCAATAACATGCTTTCAATATTTCGAATAACATTCTTGCAACTTCTCTTATGACACGTTTTCAATCTCTCAAATAACATGCTTTTAGCCTCTCCAATAACATCCCTACAGCATCTTCTATAACGTGCTTTCAATCTCTATAAATAACGCCTCAACCTATTCAATAACATGCTTTCAATATTTCGAATAACATTCTTGCAACTTTTAATATAACAAGTTTTCAATCTCTCAAGTAACATGTTTTTATCTTCTCCAATAACATCCCTACAGCATCTTCTATAACATGCTTTCAATCTCTCCAATAACGCCTCAACCTCTTCAATAACATGCTTTCAATATTTCGAATAACATTCTTGCAACTTCTCCTATAACACGTTTTCAATCTCTCAAATAACATGCTTTTAGCCTCTCCAATAACAACCCTACAGCATCTTCTATAGCATGCTTTCAATCTCTTCAATAACGCCTCAACCTCTTCAATAACATGCTTTCAATATTTCGAATAACATTCTTGCAACTTCTCATATAACACGTTTTCAATCTCTCAAGTAACATGATTTAAGCTTCTCCAATAACATCCCTACGGTATCTCCTATAACATGCTTTTAATCTCTCAAATAACCCCTCAACCTCTTCAATAACATGCTTTCAATATTTCGAATAACATTCTTGCAACTTCTCATATAAAACGTTTTTAATCTCTCAAATAACATGCTTTTAGTCTCTCCAATAACATCCCTACAGCATCTTCTATAACATGCTTTTAATCTCTCCAATAACGCCTAAACCTCTTCAATAACATGCTTTCAATATTTCGAATAACATTCTTGCAACTTCTCCTATAACACGTTTTCAATCTCTCAAATAACATGCTTTTAGGCCTCTCCAATAACATCCCTACAGCATCTTCTATAACGTGCCTTCAATCTCTCCAAATAACGCCTCAACCTCTTCAATAAACATGCTTTCAATATTTCGAATAACATTCTTGCAACTTCTCCTATAACACGTTTTCAATCTCTCAAATAACATGCTTTTAGCCTCTCCAATAACATCCCTACAGCATCTTCTATAACATTCTTTCAATCTCTCCAATAACGCCTCAACCTCTTCAATAACATGCTTTCAATATATCGAATAACATTCTTGCAACTTCTCTTATAACACGTTTTCACTCTCTCACTAACATGCTTTTTGCAATCCAATAACATCCCTACAGCATATTCTATAACATGCTTTCAATCTCTCCAATAACGCCTTAACCTCTTCAATAACATGCTTTCAATATTTCGAATAACATTCTTGCATCTTCTCCTATAACATGTTTTCAATCTCTCAAATAACATGATTTTAGCCTCTCCAATAACATCCCTACAGCATCTTCTATAACATTCTTTCAATCTCTCCAATAACACCTCAACCTCTTCAATAACATGCTTTCAATATTTCGAATAACATTCTTGCAACTTCTCCTATAACACGTTTTCAATCTCTCAAATAACATGCTTTTAGCCTCTCCAATAACATCCCTACAGCATCTTCTATAACGTGCTTTCAATCTCTCCAAATAACGCCTCAACCTCTTCAATAACATGTTTTCAATATTTCCAATAACATTCTTGCAACTTTTCACATAAAACGTTTTTAATCTCTCCAATAACATGCTTTTAGCCTCTCCAATAACATCTCTACAGCATCTTCTATAACATGCTTTCAATCTCTCCAATAACGCCTCAACCTCTTCAATAACATGCTTTCAATATTTCGAATAACATTCTTGCAACTTCTCCTATAAAACGTTTTCAATCTCTCAAATAACATGCTTTTAGCCTCTCCAATAACATCCCTACAGCATCTTCTATAACGTGCTTTCAATCTCTCCAAATAACGCCTTTACCTATTCAATAACATGCTTTCAATATTTGGAATAACATTCTTGCAACTTTTAATATAACAAGTTTTAAATCTCTCAAGTAACATGTTTTTAGCTTCTCCAATAACATCCCTACAGCATCTTCTATAACATCCTTTCAATCTCTCCAATAATGCCTCAACCTCTTCAATAACATGCTTTCAATATTTCGAATAACATTCTTGCAACTTCTCCTATGACACGTTTTCAATCTCTCAAATAACATGCTTTTAGCCTCTCCAATAACATCCCTACAGCATCTTCTATAACGTGCTTTCAATCTCTCCAAATAACGCCTCAACCTATTCAATAACATGCTTTCAATATTTCGAATAACATTCTTGCAACTTTTAATATAACAAGTTTTCAATCTCTCAAGTAACATGTTTTTATCTTCTCCAATAACATCCCTACAGCATCTTCTATAACATGCTTTCAATCTCTGTAATAACGCCTCAACCTCTTCAATAACATGCTTTCAATATTTCGAATAACATTCTTGCAACTTCTCCTATAACACGTTTTCAATCTCTCAAATAACATGCTTTTAGCCTCTCCAATAACACCCCTACAGCATCTTCTATAGCATGCTTTCAATCTCTTCAATAACGCCTCAACCTCTTCAATAACATGCTTTCAATATTTCAAATTACATTCTTGCAACTTCTCATATAACACGTTTTCAATCTCTCAAGTAACATGTTTTAAGCTTCTCCAATAACATCCCTACGGCATCTCCTATAACATGCTTTTAATCTCTCAAATAACCCCTCAACCTCTTCAATAACATGCTTTCAATATTTCGAATAACATTCTTGCAACTTCTCATATAAAACGTTTTTAATCTCTCAAATAACATGCTTTTAGTCTCTCCAATAACATCCCTACAGCATCATCTATAACATTCTTTCAATCTCTCCAATAACGCCTAAACCTCTTCAATAACATGCTTTCAATATTTCGAATAACATTCTTGCAACTTCTCCTATAACACGTTTTCAATCTCTCAAATAACATGCTTTTAGCCATCTAATAACATCCCTACAGCATCTTCTATAACGTGCTTTCAATCTCTCCAAATAACGCCTCAACCTCTTCAATAACATGTTTTCAATATTTCCAATAACATTCTTGCAACTTTTCACATAAAACGTTTTTAATCTCCCCAATAACATGCTTTTAGCCTCTCCAATAACATCTCTACAGCATCTTCTATAACATGCTTTCAATCTCTCCAATAACGCCTCAACCTCTTCAATAACATGCTTTCAATATTTCGAATAACATTCTTGCAACTTCTCCTATAACACGTTTTCAATCTCTCAAATAACATGCTTTTAGCCTCTCCAATAACATCCCTACAGCATCTTCTATAACGTGCTTTCAATCTCTCCAAATAACGCCTCAACCTATTCAATAACATGCTTTCAATATTTCTAATAACATTCTTGCAACTTTTAATATAACAAGTTTTCAATCTCTCAAGTAACATGTTTTTAGCTTCTCCAATAACATCTCTACAGCATCTTCTATAACATGCTTTCAATCTCTCCAATAATGCCTCAACCTCTTCAATAACATGCTTTCAATATTTCGAATAACATTCTTGCAACTTCTCCTATGACATGTTTTCAATCTCTCAAATAACATGCTTTTAGCCTCTCCAATAACATCCCTACAGCATCTTCTATAACGTGCTTTCAATCTCTCCAAATAACGCCTCAACCTATTCAATAACATGCTTTCAATATTTCGAATAACATTCTTGCAACTTTTAATATAACAAGTTTTCAATCTCTCAAGTAACATGTTTTTATCTTCTCCAATAACATCCCTACAGCATCTTCTATAACATGCTTTCAATCTCTCCAATAACGCCTCAACCTCTTCAATAACATGCTTTCAATATTTCGAATAACATTCTTGCAACTTCTCCTATAACACGTTTTCAATCTCTCAAATAACATGCTTTTAGCCTCTCCAATAACACCCCTACAGCATCTTCTATAGCATGCTTTCAATCTCTTCAATAACGCCTCAACCTCTTCAATAACATGCTTTCAATATTTCGAATTACATTCTTGCAACTTCTCATATAACACGTTTTCAATCTCTCAAGTAACATGTTTTAAGCTTCTCCAATAACATCCCTACTGCATCTCCTATAACATGCTTTTAATCTCTCAAATAACCCCTCAACCTCTTCAATAACATGCTTTCAATATTTCGAATAACATTCTTGCAACTTCTCATATAAAACGTTTTTAATCTCTCAAATAACATGCTTTTAGTCTCTCCAATAACATCCCTACAGCATCTTCTATAACATTCTTTCAATCTCTCCAATAACGCCTCAACCTCTTCAATAACATGCTTTCAATATTTCGAATAACATTCTTGCAACTTCTCATAACACGTTTTCACTCTCTCACTAACATGCTTTTAGCCATCCAATAACATCCCTACAGCATATTCTATAACATTCTTTCAATCTCTCCAATAACGCCTCAACCTCTTCAATTACATGCTTTCAATATTTCGAATAACATTCTTGCAACTTCTCATATAAAACGTTTATAATCTCTCAAATAACATGCTTTTAGCCTCTCCAATAACATCCCTACAGCATCTTCTATAACGTGCTTTCAATCTCTCCAATAACGCCTCAACCTTTTCAATAACATGCTTTTAATATTTCGAATAACATTCTTGCAACTTCTCCTATAACACGTTTTCAATCTCTCAAATAACATGCTTTTAGCCTCTCCAATAACATCCCTACAGCATCTTCTATAACATTCTTTCGATCTCTCCAATAACGCCTCAACCTCTTCAATAACATGCTTTGAATATTTCGAATAACATTGTTGCAACTTCTCCTATAACACGTTTTCAATCTCTCAAATAACATGCTTTTAGCCTCTCCAATAACATCCCTACAGCATCTTCTATAACATGCTTTCAATCTCTCCAATAACGCCTTAACCTCTTCAATAACATGCTTTCAATATTTCGAATAACATTCTTGCAACTTCTTATATAACACGTTTTCAATCTCTCAAATAACATGCTTTTAGCTTCTCCAATAACATCCCTACAGCATCTTCTATAACATGCTTTCAATCTCTCCAATTACCCCTCAACCTTTTCAATAACATTCTTGCAACTTCTCCTATAACACGTTTTGAACCTCTCAAATAACATGCTTTTAGCCTCTCCAATAACATCCCCACAGCATCTTCTATAACATGCTTTCAATCTCTCTAATAACGCCTCAACCTCTTCAATAACATGCTTTCAATATTTCGAATAACATTCTTGCAACTTCTCCTATAACACGTTTTCAATCTCTCAAATAACATGCTTTTAGCCTCTCCAATAACATCCCTACAGCATCTTCTATAACGTGCTTTCAATCTCTTCAAATAACGCCTCAACCTCTTCAATAACATGTTTTCAATATTTCCAATAACATTCTTGCAATTTCTCCTATAACATGTTTTTAATCTCTCAAATAACATGCTTTTAGCCTCTCCAATAACATCTCTACAGCATCTTCTATAACATGCTTTAATCTCTCCAATAACGCCTCAACCTCTTCAATAACATGCTTTCAATATTTCGAATAACATTCTTGCAACTTCTCCTATAACACGTTTTCAATCTCTCAAATAACATGCTTTTAGCCTCTCCAATAACATCCCTACAGCATCTTCTATAACATGCTTTCAATCTCTTCAATAACATGCTTTCAATATTTCGAATAACATTCTTGCACTTCTCCTATAACACGTTTTCAATCTCTCAAGTAACATGTTTTTAGCTTCTCCAATAACATCCCTATGGCATCTTCTATAACATGCTTTCAATCTCGCCAATAACGCCTAAACCTCTTCAATAACATGCTTTCATTATTTCGAATAACATTCTTGCAACTTCTCTTATAACACGTTTTCAATATCTCAAATAACATGCTTTTAGCCTCTCCAATAACATACCTACAGCATCTTCTATAACGTGCTTTCAATCTCTCCAAATAACGCCTCAACTTCTTCAATAACATGCTTTCAATATTTCGAATAACATTCTTGCAACTTCTCATATAAAACGTTTTTAATCTCTCAAATAACATGCTTTTAGCCTCTCCAATAACATCCCTACAGCATCTTCTATAACATGCTTTCAATCTCTCCAATAACGCCTCAACCTCTTCAATAACTTTTTTTCAATATTTCGAATAACATTCTTGCAACTTCTCCTATAACACGTTTTCAATCTATCAAATAACATGCTTTTAGCCTTCCAATAACATCCCTACAGCATATTCTATAACATGCTTTTAATCTCTCGAATAACGCCTCAACCTCTTCAATAACATGCTTTCAATATTTTGAATAACATTCTTGCAACTTCTCCTATAACACGTTTTCAATCTCTCAAGTAACATGCTTTTAGGCTTTTCCAATAACATCCCTACAGCATCTTCTATAACGTGCTTTCAATCTCTCCAAATAACGCCTCAACCTCTTCAATAACATGCTTTCAATATTTCGAATAACATTCTTGCAACTTCTCATATAAAACGTTTATAATCTCTCAAATAACATGCTTTTAGCCTCTCCAATAACATCCCTACAGCATCTTCTATAACATTCTTTTAATCTCTCCAATAACGCCTCAACCTCTTCAATAACATGCTTTCAATATTTCGAATAACATTCTTGCAACTTCTCCTATAACACGTTTTCATCTCTCAAATAACATGCTTTTAGCCTTCGAATAACATCCCTACAGCATATTCTATAACATGCTTTCAATCTCTCGAATAACGCCTCAACCTCTTCAATAACTTTTTTCCAATATTTCGAATAACATTCTTGCAACTTCTCCTATAACACGTTTTCAATCTCTCAAATAATATGCTTTTAGTCTCTCCAATAACATCCCTACAGCATCTTCTATAACGTGCTTTCAATCTCTACAATAACGCCTCATCCTCTTCAATAACATGCTTTTAATATTTCGAATAACATTCTTGCAACTTCTCCTATAACACGTTTTCAATCTCTCAAATAACATGCTTTTAGCCTTCCAATAACATCCCTACAGCATATTCTATAACATGCTTTTAATCTCTCGAATAACGCCTCAACCTCTTCAAAGACATGCTTTCAATATTTCGAATAACATTCTTGCAACTTCTCCTATAACACGTTTTCAATCTCTCAAATAACATGCTTTTAGCCTCTCCAATAACATCCCTACAGCATCTTCTATAACGTGCTTTCAATCTCTCCAATAACGCCTCAACCTCTTCAATAACATGCTTTCAATATTTCGAATAACATTCTTGCAACTTGTCCTATAACACGTTTTTAATCTCTCAAATAACATGCTTTTAGCCTTCGAATAACATCCCTACAGCATATTCTATAACATGCTTTCAATCTCTCGAATACGCCTCAACCTCTTCAATAACTTTTTTTTAATATTTCGAATAACATTCTTGCAACTTCTCCTATAACACGTTTTCAATCTCTCAAATGATATCCTTTTAGTCTTTCCAATAACATCCCTACAGCATCTTCTATAACATGCTTTCAATCTCTCCAATAACGCCTCAACCTTTTCAATAACATGCTATCAATATTTCGAATAACATTCTTGCAACTTCTCCTATAACACGTTTTCAATCTCTCAAATAACATGCTTTTAGCCTCTCCAATAACATCCCTACAGCATCTTCTATAACATGCTTTTAATCTCTCGAATAACGCCTCAACCTCTTCAATAACATGCTTTCAATATTTCGAATAACATTCTTGCAACTTCTCATATAAAACGTTTATAATTTCTCAAATAACATGCTTTTAGCCTCTCCAATAACACCCTACGGCATCTTCTATAACATGCTTTTAATCTCTCCAATAACGCCTAAACCTCTTCAATAACATGCTTTCAATATTTCGAATAACATTCTTGAACTTCTCCTATAACACGTTTTCAATCTCTCAAATAACATGCTTTTAGCCTCTCCAATAACATCCCTACAGCATCTTCTATAACATGCTTTCAATCTCTCCAATAACGCCTCAACCTTTTCAATAACATGCTATCAATATTTCGAATAACATTCTTGCAACTTCTTCTATAACACGTTTTCAATCTCTTAAATAACATGCTTTTAGCTTCTACAATAACATCCCTACAGCATCTTCTATAACATGCTTTCAATCTCTCCAATTACGCCTTAACCTTTTCAATAACATTCTTGCAACTTCTCCTATAACACCTTTTGAATCTCTTAAATAACATGCTTTTAGCCTCTCCAATAACATACCTACAGCATCTTCTATAACATGCTTTCAATCTCTCCAATAACGCCTCAACCTCTTCAATAACATGCTTTCAATATTTCAAATAACATTCTTGCAACTTCTCCTATAACACGTTTTCAATCTCTCAAATAACATGCTTTTAGCCTCTCCAATAACATCCCTACAGCATCTTCTATAACGTGCTTTCAATCTCTCCAAATAACGCCTCAACCTCTTCAATAACATGCTTTCAATATTTCGAATAACATTCTGGCAACTTCTCATATAAAACGTTTTTAATCTCTTAAATAACATGCTTTTAGCCTCTCCAATAACATCCCTACAGCATCTTCTATAACATGCTTTCAATCTCTCCAATAACGCCTCAACCACATCAATAACATGCTTTCAATATTTCGAATAACATTCTTGCAACTTCTCCTATAACACGTTTTCAATCTCTCAAATAACATGCTTTTAGTCTCTCCAATAACACCCCTACAGCATCTTCTATAACATGCTTTCAATCTCTTCAATAACATGCTTTCAATATTTCGAATAACATTCTTGCAACTTCTCCTATAACACCATTTCAATCTCTCAAGTAACATGTTTTTAGCTTCTCCAATAACATCCCTACGGCATCTTCTATAACATGCTTTCAATCTCTCCAATAACGCCTAAACCTCTTCAATAACATGCTTTCATTATTTCGAATAACATTCTTGCAACTTCTCCTATAACACGTTTTCAATCTCTTAAATAACATGCTTTTAGCCTCTCCAATAACATCCCTACAGCATCTTCTATAACGTGCTTTCAATCTCTCCAAATAACGCCTCAACCTCTTCAATAACATGCTTTCAATATTTCGAATAACATTCTTGCAACTTCTCATATAAAACGTTTTTAATCTCTCAAATAACATGCTTTTAGCCTCTCCAATAACATCCCTACAGCATCTTCTATAACATGCTTTCAATCTCTCGAATAACGCCTCAACCACATCAATAACATGCTTTCAATATTTCGAATAACATTCTTGCAACTTCTCCTATAACACGTTTTTAATCTCTCAAATAACATGCTTTTAGGCCTTTCCAATAACATCCCTACAGCATCTTCTATAACGTGCTTTCAATCTCTCCAAATAACGCCTCAACCTCTTCAATAACATGCTTTCAATATTTCGAATAACATTCTTGCAACTTCTCATATAAAACGTTCATAATCTCTCAAATAACATGCTTTTAGCCTCTCCAATAACATCCCTACAGCATCTTCTATAACATTTTTTCAATCTCTCCAATAACGCCTCAACCTCTTCAATAACATGCTTTCAATATTTCGAATAACATTCTTGCAACTTCTCATATAAAACGTTTATAATCTCTCAAATAACATGCTTTTAGCCTCTCCAATAACATCCCTACAGCATCTTCTATAACATTCTTTCAATCTCTCCAATAACGCCTCAACCTCTTCAATAACATGCTTTCAATATTTTGAATAACATTCTTGCAACTTCTCCTATAACACGTTTTCAATCTCTCAAATAACATGCTTTTAGCCTTTGAATAACATCCCTACAGCATATTCTATAACATGCTTTCAATCTCTCGAATAACGCCTCAACCTCTTCAATAACTTTTTTTCAATATTTCGAATAACATTCTTGCAACTTCTCCTATAACACGTTTTCAATCTCTCAAATAATATGCTTTTAGTCTCTCCAATAACATCCCTACAGCATCTTCTATAACATGCTTTCAATCTCTCGAATAACGCCTCAACCTCTTCAATAACATGCTTTCAATATTTCGAATAACATTCTTGCAACTTCTCCTATAACACGTTTTTAATCTCTCAAATAACATGCTTTTAGGCCTTTCCAATAACATCCCTACAGCATCTTCTATAACGTGCTTTCAATCTCTCCAAATAACGCCTCAACCTCTTCAATAACATGCTTTCAATATTTCGAATAACATTCTTGCAACTTCTCATATAAAACGTTCATAATCTCTCAAATAACATGCTTTTAGCCTCTCCAATAACATCCCTACAGCATCTTCTATAACATTTTTTCAATCTCTCCAATAACGCCTCAACCTCTTCAATAACATGCTTTCAATATTTCGAATAACATTCTTGCAACTTCTCCTATAACACGTTTTCAATCTCTCAAATAACATGCCTTTAGCCTTCGAATAACATCCCTACAGCATATTCTATAACATGCTTTCAATCTCCGAATAACGCCTCAACCTCTTCAATAACTTTTTTTCAATATTTCGAATAACATTCTTGCAACTTCTCCTATAACACGTTTTCAATCTTTCAAATAATATGCTTCTAGTCTCTCCAATAACATCCCTACAGCATCTTCTATAACGTGCTTTCAATCTCTCCAATAACTTCTCATCCTCTTCAATAACATGCTTTTAATATTTCGAATAACATTCTTGCAACTTCTCCTATAACACGTTTTTAATCTGTCAAATAAAATGCTTTTAGCCTTCCAATAACATTCCTACAGCATATTCTATAACATGCTTTTAATCTCTCGAATAACGCCTCAACCTCTTCAATAACATGCTTTCAATATTTCGAATAACATTCTTGCAACTTCTCCTATAACACGTTTTCAATCTCTCAAATAACATGCTTTTAGCCCTTTCCAATAACATCCCTACAGCATCTTCTATAACATGTTTTCAATCTCTCCAATAACGCTTCAACCTCTTCAATAACATGCTTTCAATATTTCGAATAACATTCTTGCAACTTCTCCTATAACACGTTTTCAATCTCTCAAATAATATGATTTTAACCTTTAAAAAACATCATTTCAACCTCTCTTATAACATTTTTATTCTATCCAATAAAATGCTTTCAACCTTTCCTATGACTGGCTCTCAATCTCCCCAATAATATGCTTTCAACCTCTCATATAACACGCATTAAATCCCCCTAATAACATGCTTTTAAAATCTCCAGTATCATGCTTTCAACCTCTACCATAACACGCTTTCAATCTTTCTAATAATGCGCTTTCAACTGCCCCAAACATTCTTTCAACCTCTTCTATAACACGCTTTTAATCTCTTTAATAACATGCTTACAACCTCTTCAATATCACCCTTTCAACATCTTTAAATAACATGCTTTTGATTTTTTCAATATCAGGCTTTCCAGCTCTCTATAACACGTTCTTAGACTACCTAATATCATTCTTTTAACCTCTCCCATAACATACTATCAATCTCTATAATTACATACTTTCAAACTCTCCAATAACATGCCTTAAACCAATCCTATACCATGCTTTCAATCTCTCCAATAACTTTCTTTCAACCTCTCCAATTACATGTTTTCTACTTCTCATATAACACACTTTCAATCTCTCTAATTACATGCTCTCATACTTTCCAATAATGAACTTTCAACCTCTCTAATAACATGATTTCATCCTCTCCTATAACGCACTTTCAATCTCTAATTGCATGCTTTCAATCTCACTAATAACATGCTTTCTACACATCCAATAGCATGCTTTCAATCTCTACAATAACACTTCAACCTCTTCAATAACATGCTTTCAACCTTTTCGAATAACATTCTTGCAACCTCTCCAATAACATGCTTTCAACCTCTCCACTAACATGCTTTCAATCGATCATATTACACGCTTTCAATCTTTTCAATAACATGATTTTAACCTCTCCAATAACAAACCGTTGTCGCTTTTCTCTCACACTAAGGGTGTTTCAACCACATCGAGGTCAACGTCCGTTTTCCCTGACTATGGAATTCAAAGAAATTCTGACCTCAAATCAATTCAATCTAGTTTGTCTTTCAATCCCTGACTACAGAGGATTTAAAAAAAATTCCTTTTAAACTCTCATAACAAGTCTTTTGTATGTTTTTCTTCTCCCTGATAACCGAAAAGTCGTGCCAACTTTTCAAATACCTCCACCACACTACTTGATTGGTGCTACCTTTTTCTCGCAAGCAACAATCAATAAGATGTTTTTCAAAATCTCTGAAATTAATTTAACTGTATCTAAAACTTTCCCCCGGACATCAACTTTTGTCTCTTGATCACCGATTTTTGTACAGTCATGTGCAAAAGTTTGGAGAATACTATATTTTTCATATAACAAAATAAATAGAACTAATCAAACGGTGCTTTTTGTTTTAGTTTGTTTCTATCATTATTTTAAGGTGAATTATACGAAAATTTAGATCCCAAACTCATTTTATTAATAAATACAGTCAATATTTACAATGATTTCTTGTTCTTCAGGACTGTTTCAATTCCTTTTGGCGTTGGAAACAAAATTTGTGGTGATATATTGACTGATATTGCTCCATTTTTGTTCAATAAACACACGCATGCTCATAATTGGATGGCTTCTGTTTATCAACCGCCAATTTTATTATTTTATCGCCCTACAAATTCTCTATTGGATTCAAATCTGGCGAATTTCCTGGCCAAGGCTCCAAAAGTTTGATGTTATTTTTAACAAAGAACTTTGTTATTGCTTTTGCTTTGTGACAAGGTATGCCATCATAATGAAAAATACAGTTATCATCTTCAAATTGGTCTTGAACTGTTTTAAAGAGATGCTGATGAAGCAAGTTTTGGTACAATTTTGAGTTCATTGCAGTGTTTTGGGGCAAAACTGTCAGTGCTCCAGTTCCCCTAGATGAGTACCAATCCCAGAAATGGAGAGTGTCCGGGTGCTTCACCCCGGCCATGATGCAGAACTCTTGAAAGCACGCTCCTATTCTCAAGTCGAGAAAGACTGGGGAGAAGAAGTCGTTCCCTCAGTCCCCGTTTTGACCATCTTTTGTTTTGGTAATAACATTGTAACTATTCGGCCGATTCTAACGAAATTTGAAACCCTTATGTTGTTTTACATTCTCTTTCGAATGATCTAATTGAGAAGGTCCTCCCAAGGTTAGCCCTGGAATTATTTTTCTTTTGGTGATGACATCATAACTATTAGGCAGATTCTAACGAAATTTGAAACCCTTATGTTGTTTTACATTCTCTTTCGAATGATATAATTGACAAGGTCCTCGCAATTTTACTCGGGAATTATTGAAAGTTTTGAAGGTCGTAAGGTCTTAAATCAGAATAAGTGAGAGTACGCAACTTTGATCAGCAGACCTTGTTTGCCAGTGATCTTCAACATTGGTCAGTTTTTTAGCCATAACCTTGTCACCGAGGATCTTCCATAGGTTTTCTATCGGGTTTGACTCAGTGATCTGCTCAGGCCACTTCATCACATCGATATTTTCAGTATTCAAAAACTGCTTCACTGTCTTTGCTGTGTAGCACGGAAAAATGCCCTGCATAAAAACAGGTACACGTACTTCACGTACGACACTTTACGTGCTGCTTCTCATCCAAACAGGCCAAATAAAATTTGTCTCCATCGCTAAATACACTTTTCGATTTTCAGCACTCTATATGACATGCTCAAAAGTGAAGGCCAACCTAGCCGTTTTATTCTTTTAACTTAAGATTTTATTTTTACTGATACAGCGTGTTAAGAGTCCCACCTCTCTCAAGCTATATGAGACAGTCTAGCGAGACACATTCAGGTTCATGTTCTCGGCAACATGACGAAATACTGCTTGCTATAGCAAATCGACCCTTCATCGACATCCATTGCATCGTTCGATTATTCCTGGGACTCTTTGGGGGGGGGGGGGGCAACCTGTTTTCCTCGTCGATTCGCAGAACCTGGTATTCTCAAGGAGCTTTATTATACGGAAAATCACGTATTTTGATCGATTACAGAGCCTTGAAATGTCACGCAGCGTCATTCCTTCACTCATCCACTGAACAACTTTCTGAATGATTTGTCGACCCTGACTCGTTTCGCCATCCTGGTAAATGAATATGATCAGTACTAGTTATTAATACACCTGGGACACTATTGCTATACATACGTTACAAAATTTTACGTTCAAACTGAAAGTTATAAGTCCTCGTTCTCTAGTTTTAGATACATCGTTTCTTTAAATATACATTCCTCTCCTTATAATCTTTTAATCCTTTTTCTAGGAAATGAAATTTGGACACTATCGGAGGCAAATTTCAAAGAATATTCTGTCCAAATATCATAGAAATGAACCGAATATTTTATTTTCTACTTTTGGACGGTATTCTGGTATAGGGGCGAAATAGTTATTATTTTTCAGGTAAATGGAAGCACACCAATTTGCCCTTTTCTTTGCAGGTTTTCTTTAAGATAGATTTAAGAAAGATTTTGTAGCTGGAAGACGATGGTTCGGGTGTGCTCTATCCATCCCTTGAGTTGGCAATGATCTGGCTTAAGACGTGGAATTGATTCCAACAGAAGTGGGTTAGGTTAAAGCTAAAACAACGAAAGAATTTGCCCTATCTCTAACGCATAGAATCCTGCATGAGAATTTAAATTTATTAAAATGTCCAATAGTGTTTACAAATATAGGTTTAATTTTTTTTTTCAATAAGATGTACTGACGCAGTTAGCATATACGGTTAGGATAGCAATCTCTCGCCCCTTCATTGATTCTGCCGCATCGAGAACGCTAGGGGAACAATCCTCATCCAGATAAGGCATATTCTTTTGCATGCATTTTTAGATCATCGGAGAAGTCCGAAGGTAGAAGAACTGAGTTTCAAGGGGACCAGAGAGTCAACCAACGTGCCATAGATGGTTAATCGGGAGGGATTGCATCGTCTGCCTTTCTTTGCGCACTTCATGGAACCACTGCATTAGTGAAGACAGTTATTGAAATACGCTCGATAAAGGTATAAAATAAGTCGAAAATCCTTTTGTTTATTGGCTTGTGGCAAGATGTGAAGTGAGATGGATTTTTATATAATAAACTAAGAGAAAGGTGGAACGAAATTTGCTCTCATTGTCTGAAATAATTAGTTTTATAACTACAAACTAAGGCATACAGATGTGTAAAATGACGTGAATCGATGTCAGTGAAAGAGACTTTCTGAGAGATATGGCCTTTATTCGTTTCATGCATCTATCAACGATAGATAAAATATAGTCTTTAAATTGGTGGTATTGATCTGAAATGCCAGCGTGAATTATAGAAAACGTAAGTGTGGCGATCGGGTTTTTAAGTCGCTTTCTGGAGTGTGAGAACTTGTTTAATATCATTTCTCATGAAGGACCATACACAATGTTTACTAATAAAAATGGTGGCTCGAAAAAAGAACATAAAACCAGGCTCAAAAAAGTTACCTTAGAATAACTGCACGAACCTGTTGCATAGTACCCTCCTTGAATGGACCGTAAGGTCTCCTAGGGTACCTTCTTTCCTTGTTGTTACTCCTTGTTGTTATAGTGGTCAACAGTAATTTTATGATCAGACCTTGGGAGAGAGAGGGGCCAGCTTGATCTTGGCGTGACGGCTTACCGCGTCATCATAATATATTCGTTATAAAAATGGTCTCCGTAGAAGGAAACGGTGTCGACAAATGGCCTACTTTCAAAAAAATTGGTGTTTTGGAATAAATAGAAGAATGCAACGAGGATTTGGCCGCATCTTTTGGACTAAATGTTTCTTATAGGATTCTTTATAAGTGAAGGGTCGTTTGTAAGATAAATATGTGAGAGGGTCTCTCTTCAAAGATTATGAGTAAAAACCTCGAAAGATGTAATCAGCAGGGAGAATGTTACTAGTTTTTGACCTTTCCACCTTATTTATCAGTTTCATCAAGTCCAACAAGATAATGGTCTACAAGGAGTATAGGTGAGAGGCAAATTTTGAATAGGTTGAACGAAGGCCAAGTTAATTTCGTTCTGGTTCGGTTCGATTTTAACTGGTCCAATGGCAGCCGTATAATAAAGGGAGAAACTTTCTCACCGACCTATATGTTGCTATGAGCGACCTCAAGAATGCTGACTGTTTTTTTCTAGGCCATGGTGTACCTGGTTAAAAAGAAGACCAAAGCGTACACAAATCTAATTTTTAAATATTTCTTGCGTTTCCCTAACCCATTCATAGCTGCATCTCTAGTAAGGTTGCGTGCCATTGCGCCACGACTGTTCCCATGGACCTATCCACCAATGCCGCGACGGCTTCAGGTCGCTTTCTGTCGTCTCCGAATCGGACATACTCGTGTGACGCATCGCTATTTAATGGAGCGCTCGCCTGCGCCCTATTGTGACGACTGCGTCGTCCCCCAGACTGTTCGGCACATTCTTTTCCGTTTCCTTTTCCGTTTTTTTAGTTTCTGTTGTTGTTTGGGTTGTTTTCTTGTGTGTGTAATTGCATTAAATTTAAAAGTAACCTAGTCGTAGGCCAGTTTTTAATACGGCGACTAATGCCCAAGTAGGCCGTCGCCAGACGAGCTCTTTAAATTTAAAAAAAAAAAAATAAATCTCAGAAATCTATGCAGAGCGTTTGCCCGACGGGGATGAATTTTATATAAATTTACAATGGCTTTGCAATTTCCATTGGAAGGTTAGCCCTTAGAATCCAAGGTAGAGAGGATCTAAAAAATGTTGTCGCCATCCTTGAGGAGGACGTTAAGCTCCGTCTTTGATTCCTCTCATCTAGATGTTGATGGCTCTAAATTCTGTGTCATGGAAAGCGTGAGCGGATGGTTGCGATGATCGAATTCTTGTGACGTTGATTATTCAATCGCTATTTACTCATTGAAATACCGTAATAATAGCCAGTGTAATTTCAACAGCTCAAAATTACTTATCATGCATTATATTTATTCAACAAATATAAAAAGTACATATCTAAAATATATTAAACTTATCAAGTTCATATTTATCTTTGTCTTGCTTATTTCTAAGCGAATTTCTTACTCATTGGTTCAACTCATTGCTGACATAACTCTCCCCTCATGGCTACTTCCTACCACACTTGAGTGTTCAAAACCCTACACTTTTCCTCTCATTCATCATTCGTTAGGATTCATATGGGCTTCTCTATCTCTCTTGAAACTATCCTACGAAATCTCTTCTTTAAGGCCTCCATCACACGTCCTTATCCATTCCCACTTACTGACCTGACCTCCCTTTTTTTCCCTCTCTTTGCTAGCTTTCTAAACTGCCGCTCTCTGTCTAAATATATGGCAGAGACCGGGCCTTTTGGTCACCCTAACGTCATTTAAGTTGCCGCATGACCAAATAGATACTAGTTCATTCATGGTCCGATAATTATAATGCTAAGTGGAGGCTGTCTTAATCGCTGCTCCTAATTAGTCCCTCTCTCTCATTCTGATCAAATCACTTAACACCTCCAGAGCTTTATCCGCCACCTTGGCTCTAAACCCTTCTTTCAAAATTATGGTTATTACCGACCCTATTTTAATCCATTAGACGTCTTTTTTGATAACTTAGATGAATTACCATTTAAATTGGGGGGCACTTCTACCTCCTCTTCCACAACTTTGCTTATCAGTGATGACTTTATCATACCTCAACATACACCCTCATATCTCCGACTTTGGAACATATTCGATCTTTACTGCCTCTCACAATTTATCTTTTCTCCTACCCATATACATGGATATATAATAGATCTTGTCTCTTCCTTGCCAATTCATAGCTTCTCCATAACAAACCCCAACAAGGGCCATTTCTGACAAATTTGAGATCCAGGTCTGTTTCTCTCTTCCACTTGTCATTAACATTCGCTTACACCATGTCACTACATCTCTTAATCGTCAAATTTCCTCCTCACCTAGGAAAAAAATATTCTAGATTCTTGATCCCTTCCTACTAGACTACCACTCTTACAGTTAACCATAATGACTCCCTCCTCTCTCTTTGGCATATCCTTCCTTGACCTCCATCTGCCCTTCCTCCCCTCCTCTCGTCGATGGATTTCCCCTTCGATCTTTGCTTTTGTCCGAAAAGCAAAGCAGTACAGTCAATCCTGCGAGAGGCGCCTTAGGACAGCTCCCGCTATCGTGATAAGACCCATGTTGCTTCACTTGCCCACCCCCTCACCAACATTTACCCGGACCTTTAGAAATATCCCCATAAACCACACAGCCATCGTACACTATGTGATAAAAAACAATCTTCACAAATTGTTTAAGCTTCTTACGCGATTCTCTTCTCCAATAAGCCTTGCATATTTCTTTGCGTTTTTCTCTGACATAATTGTTTCTATTTGATTGGGTATACCCACTGCCTTTCGATCTCTCTCGTTCCCGTATCCCATAAGGGAGTAAGATCATTTCTTCTCTCTTCAAAAAGACCAATCCTCTCTTGACCCCCTCCCTCCAAATTTATATTGTTAGTTCGTTCCTATTTCCCTCCTTGGTATGTTAAACACTTCCCTCTCATCTGGCTTGGTACCATCCCATTTCAAACACGCTGCTCTTCGCCCAATTTGAAGAAACTTTTCTCTCACCCAAACAACCAGGCAAGCTACCGTCTAATATCAACTCCTTTTCTTAAGTTCTAGAAAGACCCGTGCCAGCTCGGGTTCTTGATCAAATAACCTCCTACAATATTGAAGATATCTTTCAGTCTGTTCTCATGGCTGGAGACAACACTGAATACGATCTCCTAAATGTAACTGAGACCCTTCGCCGAGGGGGCTAACAATGGTCAGCCTTCTAGTATAATAAGTTTTGATGGTTTGGTAACATTTGATACTATCGATTACGTTGTATTACTTTTATAAATTATTTTAAGTTTCTGGAAGCGAGCTTGTCTGGTTCTACAACTGCCTATCATTTGGTACTCTGTTCATATTCGGGAGTGATATTTCTAGGGCGACGGAGGTGTATTATGTTATTCCACAGGGTTTAGCTCTTGGTCCACTACTTTTTCGCATTGATCAACCATCAAATGGAAGCTTTTCTCTGCTTTAATTCTTCAGTACTCTTAGCCCTGTCCCCAGCGACTTTAGCCACATTGGTTTAGAGACAACTAACCACACTTTCGTTATCTCCCGCTTTGATAATTGTAAATCTTCGACCCATTCAACTTGTTCAAATGTTTACAACCCCTGTTTTACGCCGGATCCATTTCTCTCGATTAAACCACCTGTTTCGTACATTGCACTGGCTATGTACCCTATCTTGTATCGGCTTTACGGTCCTCTTTACAAGATCTGGAATGCCGCAAACCCTCTCTGGTTGTGTTCCTTCCTGAACCTATTTCAGCCCCTAAGAGGCCTACGATCTGACTCTGCCCCTTTACTGGTTGTATAGACGAGTATCATTGAGCATAGATGCTCGTGGAATAACACACTAAGAAATTGTAATAAGAAAATAAAACCATGAAAAAAACGAAAACAAAACAAAAGATTTAATAACCATGTGTGACTGAATGTTGATAGATAATAGAATGAGGACAAGGTAAACAATAAACACGATTCTGAATAGATTTCGCATAATTATAAAATAACCGGAAAATAATTTAACGAAAGTGAGAATGAGATTCTTTTAAGCAACGATAAAATGGATAAGTAATTAATTACATATACAAATAAATAGAAACAAAAGAAGTTGAATAACTATTTGATTGATTCTAAATGGATAGGTGATTGATTTAAGTATATATAAATAATGCCCAAATATGTCAAGGATTGGAGCCTATTAGAGATAATGAAGTACATATTAAATATCATTCACAATAAATATGGAATAATATCTAACTCGACTGAACGAAGAAGCAAAGAAATGTGATCATTTTCCCTATAGAGAGCTTCAATATATATAATTTTAACATCTTATCTACATGAATACGATCACTAATAAATTACCATAATGCAAGAAGGTAATTTTTAGTACTTATGGCACAGGATTCTCAATTACAGAGGGCGCATAGAACACAGGAAATAAGGGCGGAACCCAAAGGACAGAATATTAAGATGGATTCTAGCGGTGTTGCCAATAATACATTTTTGTGACTGAAGTGCCACGTCTCTATTGACATTTTATTTGGGGTGAAAACTTAGGTGCAAATAATGGGTTTTTTTTCTATTTAACAGAATTATAACGTGTGTTCGTCACATCAATACGAAGCTAGACTTGGGTATTTAGAAAGTTAAAAACAGTCGCCAAATCGAGTCGGTCTAGAGAAAGCTGACACGCATTTATTTTGCTATATCACGTCGTTAAGGGGTTAAAATCGTCATTTAAATTAACCGATAAAATTGAAAGTTTTTATTTAAAAAAATCAACCAATTTCAATGAGATTGAAAACTTAAGTAGAGTTTACACGTAAATACAAAACTGCCAAATTTCAGCCGAACGGGGAAATTATTTTAGCTAATTATGAAGATCAAGTGAAATTTTAGTACCTCAGATCAAATCAAATCTCCCAGGGTATCCGAAACCACGATCGAATCAACGTTTTTTCAAAGAAATGCTGATATATTACATTTCAAATATAATTTTTCACCGGTGCAACGAAGGGTATTTATGGTAGTTATTTATATATTCTCTATATAACAGAAGGTATATTTACATTTCGTAGTCATATGGGCCGCATGGGTGATTGTGGTTTCTCTATTTTGGCTGATCGGAAGTGGAAGGCTCCACTTGCTAGGATACACTCCTCGTCCTCCCTTGGTGCCTTTAAACATTCTTTAAAACTCTCCTCTTCTCTCAATCCCTTTCAAAGTCGTTATAGAAGCGTTGCGAAGGACTGTGGCATTGGATAACGCCATGCAAAAGTGAGTATTATCAAATTAGTATTGTTAAAAGTTACCAGTCAAGTAGTAAGATGGCTGATTGTCACCTGTCTCGAACTATCTGCAGGTCTTCTTTCTGCTTCATTCAGTATCGTAGACGCATCTACCCCACTTAAACCACAATGGTTTCAAGATGTACATTTACCACAAATATATAATCATAACAACCACAGAAGGTTTCAGCCTACAAATTTATAGCCAATGTCCCGATCTTTTTCTCAGTTGTTAAACGGTGTGGACGTGTCAGGGTCTTTCAAGGTCAAAGGTATTCACTATCGCTTGGCTAATTAAAGGGTCGCCTGCTTGCACAATCTTCCTTATACGCTATCCTTCTTGTAAACACGTACTAATATTTGCCCTACTGCGGTGTATAAGTCACTCTCTATCCGGTCACCGCGTGGACATTCCAATGGGCATTTCCAAAACTCCAAAGGCTAAACGTGGCCCAAGCCCATCCTCGTCAAAGTTCTCGCCCTTGTTTTGGCTTTAATGTTGGTAATGGAAACAACCAGACCACGTCATTTACCCGCCACCTCAGCCCTCGCCCCTCAGGGCGACTACATCTCGCAAAACGTTGTCCTAATAAAATCCACCGAGGGTAAGTCCATATTCATCCACACCCTTAAGGTCACATCCGCCCTCAATGCTTCACCATTACACAAGCTCATCAAAGAGGGCTCATGTCGAATCCTAGGCAAAGATTATTCGCTGAGAATAGAACTTAATGATATAAGGAAACTTGAGGTTGAGTTAGAAGACGTGACCACTCTTGCTGAATGGTCAGCCAAGTGATGACATTCGAAGGATGCTACTCTAGGTAGATATAAATATGGAAGAATTTCAGGCCTCTCTTAGAGAAGAAGACATGAGAGAGAATCGCAGGATCCTAGATGTCAACAGCATTGCCAGCCTGCTTGAAATCTCCAGATTGTCAGCCCACCCTGATGCCACTTCCTACTCGGTGCGTCTTAAATTTGCAGGTGGTCTTCCTGGGAAAATGGCACTAGGATTTACCTCATATAAAGTTATCCCTTACTATCTTCCCCCACTAAGGTGCTACATATGTCAGCGCTTTGGCCACGGGACACTGACGTGCAAATCATCACAGAGATGAAACAGATGTAGCTGATTCTGAAGGCCAAAATTGGACCAATATCTATCACTGTTATCTTTGTGCTGCTGACCACCGCCCTTCCTCCAACAGCTGTGCTTACACTGAGAAGGCAAGGCTGATCCACCGTAAGGCATTATGGCACTCCCATATATATTATCCATACAGAGCTTCGCTCCATATATGCTACTACCGAAAATGCCAATACAACCTCTACTACACAAATCCACCCACCCGCAACATCCTTGTTGGATGTCCACCATTTCCCAAAAGCCACAAGCAAATAATAAGCATCATCAAAGGCCTACTTATGCCAAGACTCCTGCTGATCCTGCCCATATTATACACAAAAATCCATAAAATCCATAAAATAGTACCTCAATCCCCCTACAAGCTAGGGCAACCAAACTGATTCCCTCTATCCGACATAAAAGTTATGAGGATAGACTAGGGGAATTAGATCTGTTCTCGCTGGAAACCCGTAGACTGCGTGGTCAGCTCATCGAAGTTTTCAAAATGCTTAGAGGGTTCGACAATGTTGACTACCGGGATATTTTTACACTGAGTGAGAACAGAACGCGCAATCACGGCTTCAAACTTGAACTGAAGCGTTACAACCGCAATCTGTGTGGAAATTTTTTCACCTACAGTATCTGCGGTATGTGGAACGCACTTCCAGTGGAAGTTGTCAACAGTGAATTTGTTGACCAGTTCAAGTCAAGACTAGACAAAGTCTTGAAAGGTGGCCGTTTAGGGACGCAAAACAATTGAGCAGTCATGTGCCTGCTTGATTGATAGTCCAAAGGTACCCTCTTTGAATGGACCGTAAGGTCTCCTAGGGTACTTACTTTCCTTGTTACTCCTTGTTACCTCCCCCTCTCCATATAGATTTGTCAGAAAGACAATGCCTAAGAAAACCGATACCAGACAATACCATCACTCTGGTAATCTAGCTTTCCCAAATGCTCCACCATATCCGCTCTCACCAGTGATCGAGAATGTGCCAATGCACCATCTCAAAGAAGCTCCCACAAAACAACCATCATAACCCAGATCATGTCCCTCCTAAAGGAATTTATTTCTTTATTAAAATGCGGGTCATCCCTTCAATAGGTCATACTCACTCTCTTCCTAAGTGCCATCCAACTAATCTCATCTTTCTTCACATAATGGCAGCATCACAAAGCCCCAGAATTTTTTGGAATGCCCGTTCTCTACGTCACGAAATTAAAGACCTCTCGCTACTTCTTGACTCTCTCTCCCCCACCTTAGTTGGGTTCTTGGCTCACCCCCAATTTTTCCCCGCAGTTCAAAGGTTATAAAATACTGCGCAGAGCCAGGTTAAACAGGGAAGATGGTGGTCTTCTTCTGTATACCATTCAATATACCATTTCCCCATGGTATACTGGAACTATTAGCTGTCCAGGTTGATATTGGCGGAACCTGGTGCGATATAATGATCTGCTACAACCCGTGTCTCCCAGTAACTGAGAAAGAATTTAGTTATTACTTCGCACAGCTCTCCTCTTCAAGCCTTGTCATTACAGATTTCAATGCCCCCCCCCCCCTCAGTGGGACCCAACTGTCACTATAAGCCAGCCACGCTGTGCCTTTTTTCAAGCCCCACTATTATCAACCCATTTTTCATTCCTCACACCCCCAGGCTTCTGCACCAGGGTGGACCCTGCAAGGGCTTCTCCCGCTACACTGGACCTTTGTATCGGTAGTAGATCCTCCACATCCTCAGTGGTCTCCGCCAACCAATACATGGGTAGTGATCATCTACCAATAATCATTTCGTCTACTAGCCTCACAAATTCCCCTCCTTAGTCAATCCGCCCTAGGTGGAAGCTAAATAAAGAATGGATCAAATTCCAATCCACACTTTAGCAACCTCCTAAAAATCTAGCCTCGTCACAAGAGAAAGCCAGCTGACTCACAGAATCCCTTCATTCAGCCGGGGAAAAAGTCATTCCTCCGTACTACCAGCCACTTTAATGGACGTCCCCGTTGTCCATGGTGGACAGAAGAGTGCGCATAAGCTATCCGTCTCAGACGACTGGATTTTGAAGATGGATGTGTTTTCCCTCTCAAAGAAACAAAATTGAATTTCGCAAACAGGAAGCCAACTGCCGAAGAATCATACTCCATTCCAAAAGAAAATCCTGGCATAAATTCTGTAGCTCTCTTTCTTTTTCGACACCTTCTACCAAAGCTTGGACCTTCTTCAGACGCATGATTTCACTCCCTACCTCACTCTTATCCTCTCTGCATAGGCGGCTCGCCACTGAGGAATGAACTGGATAAGGATGAAGCTTTTGCCACAGAATACAGCCATATATACAGCATCGAACAGCGACCTCTCATAACCAGATACCAGGCCAATCTTCTTAAAGACTCGTTGTTTGATACTGCAGATAGCCCACTTGCCTTGCCCCTTCAGTCCAAAGGATTATTTGATGCAATTTCCTCCATGATGAAAGGTAAGGCCCCGGGCCTTGACCTGATCCCCCCTGACTTCTTAAATCACCTGCCAGAAGCCTACTTAAACTTCTTACTAGAACTTTTAAATGAGAGTTGGACACTAGGCCAGTTTCCCTCTCCTTGGAAACGCGCACTTATTCTTCTAATCCTTAAGAAAGGAAAATCTCCTTCGGAACCATCCTCTTACAGACCAATTAGCCTCCTCTCATGTATCAGCAAGCTAATAGAAAAAATAGTCCAAAAGCGCCTATCTTGGTGGTTAGAATCCCACCACTGTTTTATCCAAACCAATATGGTTTCCGATCAGGCCGCAGCACAATAGATGCTCTTACACAACTTGAACACTTGGTACAAACGCCTTCAGGGACGGGCAGTGACGGGGGTTGTTTTCTTTGATCTGTCAAATGCATTTGACACAGTGAATCATGAGGCTTTGCTCTCTAAATTATCACCTTTGGGAATTCGTGGATTCATGACTTCCTCTCTAACCGACTCTATACAGTGCTGATAGGGTCAACTCAAGCTTCCCTTCAAAAGGTCAGTTGTGGAGTTCCCCAAGGTTCTTCACTAAGTCCCCTCCTCTTCACAATATATATATATATATATATATATATATATATATATATATATATATATATATCAGACTTGCCGGTAAGCACGTACACAACACCACTAGTATATGCAGACGATGTCTCCATCATCTGTACCGTCCAAATGATTCAGCTGGTCCACCACAGATTCCAAGGAGTAGTCAATGAATTCACCTACACTTGAACACTTCAAAATGCAAATCAATGTTGTTCACCCGTCGACGTGTAGGACTCCCTCCTCCCTATGCATCTCAGGGACACCTCTTGAGTGGGTGCTCTCTCACAAATTCCTCGGACTATGGCTGGACGGCCCAACCATAAGTTGGAACATCCACATAAACTATCTACGAGAAAAATGTTTCAATAGTCTTGCCCTGATGCGTCGTATTGCTGGAGTGAAGTGGGCTGCATCTCGGGAAACACTTCCTCAATTTTATACATCCTATACACAAAGTAAACTGGTCTATGGCTCAACAGTATACCATGATGCAAACAAATTCCTACTTTCTAAACTAAACCCATTCCATCATAGCACAATCAGAATTGCTCTAGGAGCTTTTAGCTCTTCCCCAACTTCAACCCTTTGGGAAGAAAGTGACACCCGGCCCCTAGAATACAGCAGAAAATATTTACTAGGAAAATGGCTATATCGGTTAATACACCTCCCACGAGACCACCCTCTAGACACAATCTTAGTCTCCTATGCATCATTCCAACTATGGCCAGCCACCTCACATCGCCATTTCTTGGTACGTGCAGCACAAACCTTTGCACATTTCTCCTTCCCTTACCTACAGCAATTACCACTTCCAGCAACCCCTACCATTCTTCTCTAGATATCCCTATCCTCAGCAATATCGCTCTCCCTCCCCTGCTATTGGACAAAACATGACCCACCTCCTATAATAAGGTCAATCTTTAACATTCTGGAAAATGCTACCTACAAGGATTACCTAGCAATATACACAGATGGCTCCCCCCACACCGATTCCCCCTCAACTACAGTTGCAGTCATCTGCACAGAACTCTCAACTGCACTCACATGGCATATTGACTCTCTCCACAATATTGTGGTGGCAGAACTATATGCCTTGTATCAAGCCCTTAAGATGATTCCGAAACTGATTCCCTCCCCAGGAAAGTGGTAATTTAGACAGACTCAATGTCTCCGTTACAACTGAACATAACATAACATAACATAATTTCACGGATGACAAAAGCCACAAGGGCCTATCAAAGGTCATTCTAATCCGTCAAAACCCACCCACAAAAAGCACCATCACCAGGGGAAGAGAAAATCAAAGTCTCCCCACAATATAACAGATGACAAAAGCCACAAGGGCTCATCATAGGTCATCCGCGTCAAACGGCCTCTTTTTTAAGGCACCCAAACTCCCAGGAAAACTACATCCACAACTTTGCCACGACATCCAGGCACTCCTTCATGAATTTCTTAACCACTCCCTATGGGAGGTTAAGCTACAATGGATACCAGCCCACTCGGTTATCATCGGAAATGAAGAGGTAGACAGAGCGGCAAATCACGATGATTCCGCTCCAGTATCAAGAACACTCGCCCTCTCTCCAGCCACATGCACCTCCCTCTAGAAGTCGCATATCAGAGCTGTATGGAAGGAAGAACTCTGCCAGCAACTCTTTGGATCACCTAGATCCATTCTATATGAGGATACTGGTCCCATGCCCTGGTCTAGGTCTACAAATCGGTCATTCTTTTCCCCAGAATGCCCATGGTGCCGCAATCAATCAGAAACTATACCACACTTAATACTAGAATCCCCACACCACTATTCTCCCGAATACTCCTCCACGAAAACTTCAGAGAAATTGGTGCGACATAGTTCACACCAATATATATATATATATATATATATATATATATATATATATATATATATATATATATATATATATATATATTATATTTTCATCGTAACAAGTTTTGTCAAAAGCGACAGCTAATTTTTCGTTTGTGATTCTTTTTTCACATCTTTCAATTTGTCTTATATTTGCCTTTATGTCTGGATTGAGTCCATGTATAAGTTCTCCAAAGTTCATAATAGCACGATTTCGAAATTATAGCGAGGGAATAGAAGATTCCTTAGGTAAAAAACACTTTATTTATCTGCCTCGTTTCGTTACAACTCGTAACATCTTCAGAGATACAAGAAAATACAAGAGAAGATTATAAGAATTGTTTTATATATCATGGATAGACGGTAAACGTACATACAAACATAGAAGTCACTCAGGTAGGGTGCACTGGCAAACTTCTTGACAGGGTGGGACACGTCAAGAGCGTGCGTTTCTATTCCGATTCTTGTTGCTAGGTAGTATTCCATTTGAATTGAAATGAATATTAATTTTTGGTTGTTTTTCTTGTATGTGAAAAGCTTCTGGAAATAGTAATTGTCGCCGATCAGGTGCGGAGTCGATAATTTTAGTGTTCTCTTCTAACATTTTTCTGCTGAGAATTATTGCATGGTTTTAGCTGGTATGGTTTTAGGGGGCGCCATTCGTCAGGTGGTAGGTCATTCTTCGTGATAATTTTGTTTCAGTCATACCAATATATGAGTGGGGGAGGAGCTTGCAGTCTCCTAGGTTGCCTTTATACTTATATATTACATGTATATATATAACATAACATAATTTCACGGATGACAAAAGCCACAAGGGCCTATCAAAGGTCATCCGAATCCGTCAAAACCCACCCACAAAAAGCACCATCACCAGGGGAAGACAAAATCAAAGACCCCACAATATAATATAACAGATGACAAAAGCCACAAGGGCTCATCATAGGTCATCCGCGTCAAACGGCCTCTTTTTTAAGGCACCCAAACTCCCAGGAAAACTACATCCAGAGGATTGCGTCCAGAAACAAGAGTATCACCAATCAAGGCTTGTCAAGAACTAAATCATGCAGCTATAGATATATAGAAGCAATATTAATATATACAAAACTTAGGAACCATCACAACCTTCCCTCCCCATGAACTCATCCAACCTACTCTTAAATACATTTAAATTTGGACTACTTACTACCCTCCGCGGCAATTTGTTCCATAAGTCTACCACTCTATTGGTGAAAAAACATTTTCTTAAATCCAACCTACACCCTTGCTTTTTAATTTTCAAGTGGTGACCTCTAGTCCGATTTCCATCATCTAACTCAAAAAACTTGCTAACATCCAATTTATCTATCCCAGAATTTTTTTTAAAGAGCTCAATCATATCCCCTCTCACACACCTCCTTTCGAACGAGAACATATTTAATGCCCTCAGTCTATCTATATATTCAAGGTGCCTCAGGGAAGGAATAATCTTGGTTGCCCTCTGTTGCACTGACTCGAGAAGGTTAATATCGTGTCTAAAATGTGGGGACCATGCCTGTATACAATACTCTATATGCGGCCTAACATAAGAGTTATAGAGTTTAAGAATAACCTCCTTACTTTTGTAACTGACATTTCTCTTAATGAAACCCAGCACTCTATTAGCCCTATTTCTTGCTTCAATACACTGCTTAGAAAACCTTAATGACTTATCTATTACTACTCCTAGATCTTTCTCATCCTCTACTGAGCTCAGCCAATGCCCATCCATTTCATAGTTAAATTCTCTCTCTCTCTCTCTCTCTCTCTCTCTCTCTCTCTCTCTCTATATATATATATATATACATATATATATATATATATATATATATATATATATATATATATATATATATATATATATATATATATATATACTTTCCGAATAGCAGATACAAATATGACTAAAAAAAAAGATATAAACATAAACTGCTCTGAGATTGAGGGGGCTTCACCCCCTTAGCCCATCCTCTGGATCCGCGCCTGTTATGTCATGATCGATAAAAAGATTCGAGAAAACCATTTTTCTGCGAAAACTTGAAACATTCTTTGGATTTCTTCGAAGCCACAGTAGACAAAATGCTTGAAGAGGATCAGAACAGGACAGACGAGACTGGTGAAGGTCTTTTGCGGTTGACATTAATTTGGCCAACCCAAAATGATGGCAGCGGAGTAAGGATTAAACATGTTTTCGGTCTTCTTAAGACGCTGGAATTATAGAGACAGTTGAGTCACTATCGAACCGGAAAGAGTAGAGCCAATATCTATCAGGAAACAGTAGAGCCAGTACCCATCAGGAAACAGTAGAGCCAATATCTGTAGTTACCTTAGAACCATTATCAATCAGTCAACGGTAGAGCCAATATCCATAGTTACCATAGAGACACTATCCATCAGGAAAATGTAGAACAACTATCCATAGGTACATGGAGCCACTATCAATCATGAAACAATAAGGACACTATCCATAGGTAGAATAGAGCCACTATCCATAAGAAAGAGTAGAACAATAATCCCTAGGTAGCATAGAGCCGGTATTCATCAGTAAACAGTAGGGCCACTATCCATAAATACCATTGAGCCATTATCTATCAAGTAACAGTAGAGCCACTATCCTAAGTACCATAGATGCACTATTAATCAGGAAACAGTAGAACAAGTATCCATAGGTACAATAGAGTTAATATCCATCATGAAACAGTAGAGCCACTATCCATAGTTACCCTAGAACCACTATCCATAAGAAAATAGTAGGGCCACTATCCATAAATACCATAGAGACACTATTTATCAGGTAAAAGTAGAGCCACTATCCTAAGTACCATAGGTGCACTATTAATCAGGAAATAGTAGAACAACTATCCATAAATACCATAGAGCCACTGTTCATTAGGCAACATTAGAGCGACTATCCATAGTTCCCATAGTGCCACTATCCATTAGGAAGCACTAGAGCCAGTCTCCAAAGGTACCTTAGAGGCACTATCCATTAGGAAACTGTGGGGCCACTATCCATAAATACCATAGAGCCACTATCTATCAGGGAACAGTAGAGCGACTATCCTAAGTACCATAAGTATACCCCTCCCTTTTTCTCCCCTCCTCAAAGGAGTGAACGAAGTTATTTCTCCAGGCCTAACCGCATTTAAATACCATATTTCTATCCCGAAATCTTCCCCTTCGACCAAGCCCATGGATCAGCCAAATGAAGCAGGTGTATATTTAATCCCGTGTGGCGCTACAAACTGTCCCTCATTCTACATAGGAGAGACCGGAAGAACCTTAACAAAACGAATTTATGAACATAAAGGTGATGTCAGACGAGGCAGTACCACATCCAGTATTTTTAATCATATTAGCAAATTCAACCACCAAATTGACTATTCAAAGGCACAGATCATATATAATTGCAAAGATTTCCGTAAAAGAAAAATAGTATAATCTATATTAATATGAGAAATTCCCAATTTTAATTTGTCAGATGGGCAATTGAAATGCAGAGCCCCCATTCCCGCAACCTCATGGTAAACAGCTTAGTCAACGATCTTAGACTCGCACCCCCTGATTAATGACCTTTTTCTCCCGTTTTGTGTTTCTTTGTGGTTTTTTATTTTTGTTTTTTCTTATCTCTACGCTATTTATAGACTTTTGTAACAATTGCATTCTCAGTATACGACTGAAGAGGGTATGATAAACTAAATACTGAAACTAGTCTCGTAAATTAAACTTTTGGCTCCTATACAGTGGTTTAACTATCATATACCATAACTCGCCATTGAGTTCTTTAACTTATATATATATATATATATATATATATATATATATATATATATATATATATATATATATATATATATATATATATATAACTGAATCACAAAAATATGGAACGCGATGAATATATAAATAAAGTCCTTTACAAAGCAGACTGAAGCAGAAAGAAATATAAGAACAATTTTTTACAAAGAAGACACACGCAAGTATATGACAGATGGGGACTTTATGATTATAAGGGCATTAACAGGTACCTGGAATCCAACCCTATTAAAGAATTAAGTCTGCCGAAACAGAAAGTGACCATTGAAAAAAGGGTTTACAAAAAAGAGGTGGGGAACACAAACCATCAAAACTTAATTAAGATTACAATTTCATAATTCTTCTGTTTAAGAAGCAATAACAATTTATATGAGATGAAAATTATCTAGAATAAACCGAAACTATATTAAATATAGGAATAACTAAAAAGTATAAACGCGCATGAAGAATATAGGGAGAAATAAGGCTGCCGAACCAAAACAATTTCTAAGAGGTGAACAGTATCATGAATAAAACAGAAAATATATTAACCATAGGAATAACTAGAAAAGCTAATTATTAATTAGGTCAGTGATTTTATCTCTAAGGTCATTCTAGAACATTTTTGTAATACAAGGGTCCAGAAAATACATGCCGGGGCTGAGGTTAAAATTACAATTAGAAGTAAGCTTTACAATCGCAGATTCTAAAAGATTTCGTGAAAAGAAATCTTTCGATCTGGCGATCACAGAACTCTCGGTCCAATTTATCCGATGAGAGTTTTTACTCAAATGAATAAATATTGCATTCGATGTTTGCTCAGTATTTACAGAATACTTATGTTATTTAATACGTAATTCCGAATCTTTGCTAGATTGGCCGATATATAAAGAGGGACAATCCAAACATGGAATTTCATATATTATGTTGTTGTTTTCATTAGGGCTATTATTTATTAACATTCCTTTTAGTGTATTATTATAGGAAAAAATAAGGTTTACATTAAGAGATTTCAACTGTGATTTTATGGTTTTAAAACCACTGAGGATGTTCTTTGGGGTTTCTTTCTCACTGGTACTTTCATTATAAAACTTTTTGTGCGCTTTATTATAGCAAATATCAAGTATATGTAAAGGATAACATAAATCTGTACCATTTTTTCTTATGTATTTAATTTCGTGATCCAAATACTGGGGACTGAAAATTGATATTTTGATTTTAAGGTGGTGGCCTGAATAAAAATGGACATAAGTTAAGTTATTGGTTGGTTTCCTATAAATACTAAAGTTACATTGAAATGGTTCTCTATGTATTAAGACATTTAAGAAAGGGAGGCAATTGTCTTTTTTCTAATTCTAAAGAATTTAATAGATGGAACCTGGTTATTCAAATTAGAGCGTAAATTATTTACATCAATACCAGAATGCAAAATAACGAAAATATCATCAACATATCTATACCACTTTAAGGGAATATAAATGATACTAGGTAAATATTGTTTTAAAAAAAAAATTCCTATACAAGGTTGAGAGTAGTTGGGATAATGGGTTGCCCATTGCCATACCAAATATTTGTTGGTAAAATTCACCATTGAATATAAACTTGCAATCACAAATGCACAACCTAGTGAGTGGAATAATATGACTTACACGAAGAGGTAATTCATGATGGATAAGATCATTACTAAAATACTCTAAAATAAAATATATAGGGACAAGTAAAGAGAGACCAAACGTCGAAACTAACCAGCCTATCAGTAGGTCAAAAAGTAATTTTATTTCATTTTTCCATTAAGTCTAGACAATTATATATGTGAGTATCGGAGATAGTTCCAAGTAAAGGAGACAAGAGCTTGGTAATATATTTTGAAAGTTTATGTGAAACTGAGCCGACAGTACTGATAATAGGCCGCATAGGATTATTTTTTTGTGTGTTTTAACTAATCCGTACAAGTAGGCTAACGAGGGAGATTTTACTGACAAAAGACCTATTAAATCTTTCTTATTTCTAAGGTTTTTTTCACTATACTATTGAAATATTTTATAACTTGATCCAGAGGGTTTCTTATTAGTTTCCAGTAAGTCACATGGTCAGCCAGTAGGGCTTGCATACGCGATATGTAGTCAATTTTATCTAGAATTACGATACTATTCGACTTATCGGCTTTTGTGATATGTATGCATTGTTGTTTTTTTTAGATCAGTCAAACTATTCTTATACCTATCAGGGAAATTACTTTGATGACTAACATTAGTGGCTCCATAAACAATACTTTTAATTTTGTCAACCTGTTTTGGGGAAGGTCACAATATTTTTCAAATTTGCATAGGGAAGACGCAATAGTCACGGCAGAGGGTCTATTTGAAATAAAGAAAGATGAACCATATCCGAGTGCACTCACAACATTTTCACTTATTTGTTTACTTGATAAGTTTACAACACAAGAAATTTTAGTTTTTTGTCCAGTTTCCTTGCTAAGGCATCTGTGGTCCTACGAAGTTTCCATAGATAAGTTATATTAGCAATGAGGGTATAGATATATTATGTGTTATTGAATCATGGGTTAATGAAATAGAATTTAGTGATACTATAAGTGAATTTGATTTACAGGGCTATAATATGTACATTAGTCAAAGGACAGGTAGGATTGGTGGAGAAATAATTATCTATATAAAAAACAACATTTTTTTTCAAGTTTAAATACTTCAATAAAGCAGGATGGAGTTGAGTCACTTTGGATAGATATTAGGTTCAGTAAAAATAGAATGGTGCATTTGGGAGCTTTTTATAGGCCACCTGCGCAGACTGATGATATGGATGAACTAATAATAAGGGAAATGAGTAAGGGATGTGAAACAGATGCAGTCATTATTGGGGACTTCAACTTAAACTCTGTGGACTGGGAAAATATGATAGGTAGGGATAGAACAAGTGGCAGGTTCATAGAATGCTTTGAGGATAATTTTTTGAATCAATTTGTTAATGAGCCAACGAGGGGGGACAATATATTAGATTTAGTACTTTCTAACAGTGATCATTTAGTTCAAGAATTGACTGTTGGGGAAGCATTGGGAAATAGTGACCATCAGATAGTTCGTTTTAACTTGGGAATTGAGAAGGGTAAAATAACCGAGAATGCTGTAAAAGTTCCAAATTTTCATAAGGGAGATTATGTAAAACTCCGAAGCTTGCTAAATTTTGTAGACTGTGATGTAAAATTCAGAGGTAAAAATGCTTATGGGATGTGGGATACTTTCAAGCATATAATAAATGTAGTCCAAGAGCAATGTATCCCAATGAAGGCCATTAGGAACAAAAGTAGGAAACCATTATGGTGGAATCAGGAGATAGCTAGAAAAAATTCAGAGAAGAAAAGGGCATATCAAAAATTACAGGTAGAAAATAATAGTCAAAATTTAAGTGATTATAGAATGGCTAGGAATGAGTTAAATAAGATTATATAGAAGAACAAAAGGGTGCCAGAAATTAAATTAGCTCAGGATAGCAACAAAGATCCTAGAAAGTTCTTTAGTTACTATAAAATTAATAGCAAGTCTGGCAGAGTTACAATAGGACCTATCAAATATGAAGGGGTTGTGAGAGAAACTGATGAGGAAATAGTTGAGGTACTAAATGGTCATTTTGCATCAGTATTTACAAAGGAGAAACTAAATAGTCTTATGTATAGTACTCATGGGTCAGGGAAAGAGGTGCTTACTACCATTAGTGTGGATCGGAGGACGATAAAAGGACTAATAGGTGAGTTAGATACTACCAAGGCCTCCGGCCCTGATAATATTTATTCTAGGATACTTAAAGAAGGGGTAGAAAGTATCTCAATAGCTCTGGAGAAGTTGTATACTAGGTCACTGGAATATGGAGAAATACCCGATGATTAGAAGAGAGCGAATGTAGTCCCCATTTTCAAGAAGGGTAATAAAGAGGATCCAAATAAATTTAGACCGGTTAGCCTAACACCTGTAGTCTGTAAAATTCTTGAGAAAATAGTTAAAAAAGGGATTTGCCAACATCTAGAGAGGGAGGGGTTAATCAGCGATGCTCAGCATGGGTTTAGATCAGGTAGATCATGTTTGACTAACTTACTAGACTTTCTGGAGTTTGTAACATATCAAGTAGATAAGGGAAAGAATGTAGATATAATTTACTTAGATTTTAGTAAAGCATTTGATAAGGTACCACATAGGAGACTAGTTCATAAATTAAAAATAATTGGGATATGTGGGGGTGTTTCAAATTGGATAGCTGAGTGGCTGAAAGACAGGAAGCAAAGGGTAGTGCTAAATGGTGTAAAGTCAGAGTGGAGGGATGTTATCAGTGGGGTTCCTCAGGGATCAGTTCTCGCTCCATTATTATTTGTCATCTATATAAACGATCTTGGGGAGGCAGTTAATAATAAAGTGTCAATTTTTGCGGATGATACCAAATTAGCAGCTTTAGTTAAAGATATTGATGATAATTTTAAAGTGCAGGGGAATTTAAATAAATTGTTATCCTGGGCACATAAGTGGCAAACGACTTTAAACCTTAATAAGTGCAAAGTTATTAACATGGGAAAAGATAATAAAGAATTTAACTATGAAATGGATGGGCATTGGCTGAGCTCAGTAGAGGATGAGAAAGATCTAGGAGTAGTAATAGATAAGTCATTAAGGTTTTCTAAGCAGTGTATTGAAGCAAGAAATAGGGCTAATAGAGTGCTGGGTTTCATTAAGAGAAATGTCAGTTACAAAAGTAAGGTTATTCTTAAACTCTATAACTCTTATGTTAGGCCACATCTAGAGTACTGTATACAGGCATGGTCCCCACATTTTAGACACGATATTAACCTTCTCGAGTAAGTGCAACGGAGGGCAACAAAGATTATTCCTTCCCTGAGGCACCTTGAATATATAGATAGACTGAGGGTATTAAATATGTTCTCGTTCGAAAGGAGGTGTGTGAGAGGGGATATGATTGAGCTCTTTAAATTTTTTTCCGGAAGAGATAAATTGGATGTTAGCAAGTTTTTTGAGTTAGATGATGGAAATCGGACTAGAGGTCACCACTTGAAAATTAAAAAGCAAGGGTGTAGGTTGGATTTAAGAAAATATTTTTTCACCAATAGAGTGGTAGACTTCTGGAACAAATTGCCACGGAGGGTAGTATGTAGTCCAAATTTAAATGTATTTAAGAGTAGGTTGGATGAGTTCATGGGGAGGGAAGGTTGTGATGGTTCCTAAGTTTTGTATATATTAATATTGTTTGTATATATCTATAGCTGCATGATTTAGTTCTTGACAAGCCTTGATTGGTGATACCCTTGTTTGTGGACGCAATCCTCTGGATGTAGCTTTCTTGGGAGTTTGGGTGCCTTAACAAAGATGCCGTTTTACTCGGATGACCTATGATGAGCCCTTGTGGCTTTTGTCATCTGTTATATTATATTGTGGGGGACTTTGATTTTGTCTTTCCCTGGTGATGGTGCTTTTTGTGGGTGGGTTTTGACGGATGCGGATGACCTTTGATAGGCCCTTGTGGCTTTTGTCATCCGTGAGATTATGTTATGTTATAGATTTCTTTCCTCAACGAGGAATGTTAATAAAAAAATAGCCCTAATGAACACAACAACATAGAAGAATTATGAAATTGTAAAGCCTTTTTTCAATGGTCACCTGTTTCGGCCGGCTTAATTCTTTAATAGGGTTGGTTTCCAGGTACCTGTTAATGCCCTTATAATCCCAATGTCCCGACTTGTCATATACGTGTGTGGGTCTTCTTTGTAAAAATTTGTTCTTATGTTTCTTTCTGCTTCAATCTGCTTTGTAAAGAACGATTAGTCGAAACGCTTCGCAGATCTCGCGTGTTTCATTTCGTGTCTGTTGACTTTATTTATATATTCATCGCGTTCCATATTTTTGTGATTCAGTTATATATATATATATATATATATATATATATATATATATATATATATATATATATATATATATATATATATATATATATATATATATATATATATATATACAGAGAGAGAGCTATATTTACTACTGCACTCTTCATTTCCTCACTACATATACCCCTCTTTTACACAACCACTTGATTCATGTTTACGGGGAAGCGGGGTACTCCAGGTCTACCCTCCTTCGCAACGGAACCTGAGGACAAGGAAAAAGTGTGGGGAGGGGGGTAAAGCCAGTGCTCCCTATTCGGTTTTCATGACCTATTACATTACGTGCCGGAAGAGGATATTGATATTCCCCTATCCCACATGATGAAGTTCACCCAAGAAATCTAATTATAATTTGAAAAATAAGGTTGAATTATATCACATATAAATAACATCGCTAAAATATATAGAAATATAAAATTCACCATATATTAAAAATAAAGACTATATGTATAAATTAAGTTATAAATATTTCAAACCTTCGATTATAAACTAAGAATTCGATTAATAATAATTATTTACGGCCTTTTTCAACGCGTCAAAATTTGAAATATATAAATTTAGTCACATTCTCATTTATCTCTTCCGTGTTCTTAAAATGTATGTCTAAAGTCTCTGTATCATTGGTGTATTATGTGCGTAGTTTTCTTGTGTACTTGGCTGATCTTACATGGGTGTGTTTGAAGCGATGACGTCGGAGTTTTGGGGGCAATGCGAAGGCGAACACCCGATTCAGAACCGATCACGAGGAACCTTGAACGCGAACAGTAGGTCTCGGTGACCTTGATGAAGCAATGAGCCGACCATCAAATCAAGTGAGGCACCATGAGAGGCAAAGGGTACAACGCACCAAGGTGCTCATTGGGGAGGTTCTAAAGAGAGGTGTGAACCAGTTCATTTCAGTTTGGAAGTATTTGCCTTTGCATCGGCCTTTCTTTTGTCCTTTCCTTACACTATTTTAATTTTCTTCATTCCTTCTCTTAACAAAATTATGTCACGTTATATTTAATTATGAACAAAATTTTAAAATTATCAGGTGCCAGCCCCATTCGAAAGAATGAATGGTGGGGTTTTACAAGGTCCAGGGTATTTCTCCTAGGGCCGTGTTCGAGAGAGACTAGCTAAGTAATTCAAGGGGAGACAACGGGTCCATCAATGTCCATCGTTTTAAGGCTTAAATGAGGGTTAAATTAGGTTTAAGATACAAAACATAAAGATTACCCTTTTTCTTCGTTTTTATATATGTGTTTAGGATGTCTCTCTTCCAACACCGAATTCACCCCTATACTCCTCTCCCTTCGGGAAACCTCAATGGAGTCATTCCACCTCAACTTTGATTGTCTTCTCCGTCTTGACTCTTGAATTTTCGGCAAAAGCTCTTTTTTGATATTTATTAATTCGCTACTCCCTTGTGACCCTACACACCCATTTCAACATCCTCGCCTTTGCCACAACCAGCCTTTTTCTCACTCATCTTCATTAGTGTAATTTCCAGACCATACATCATCGCAGGTCTCAGCAGAGAGCCTATTTCCTTGATCTTTACTCGAATCTCTCTGTCACAAAGTAGGGCTGTTACGTCAGGCCTATTCTTCCATCGTGTTTGGTTCCTTGCATTTATTCCTTTTGCATCTGTTCCCCATTGTATTAAAAGTAATATACTCAGTCCAGGTTCAATTTTTTAATCCTTATTTCTAAAGTAGGTTCTTTGTTTACTCTACTGCACTCAATATATTCCATCTTTCCTCAGCTTACTCCTATTCCTTTGCAGAAGTGGTTACAATTAATCATCATTTCGTTAAAAATCCAACAGAAGTTAACGCTAAAGCGTTAACGTTATTATTTTATTAAAACGATAAAAAACCCCGTTATTTTTGTTGTAAAACCACCTAAAAATTGCCAAAATTATAAGCCCTCCCCTCCATGGGAAAACATAAAAACTGAATTAACGATTAACTGTGGTCGCCTCTGTTTCTGTACCTTCAGTTGTCTGCATCCATATCTCCAGTTTCTGTTCTTCCCCATGCTTTACACACAGTAAAATATCGACGTCATATGACAAGTCACGTGGGGTTTTCACCCTTCTTTTAGCTGTCACACACTCCATTATCAGTTCGGGGTGGAATGGACTAAATATGGAGCCTCAATGCCACCCAGAGCACGAAGGTTAGTAAATTAGACATCTTCCACCGACAGCAACATTTATGAGAGAGGATGTTCGATAGCAAAAACTTAAGGGGAGAGGGGCTCAAAGGACTAGTCTGCGTGTGTGTGCGGGGGGTTGGGGCTAAATAAGTGATCCGAATTTTAAAATAGGGTGCGAATACTTCTTTTCTTTGTGTACTCCACCCAATTTTAAAGTTATTTTTATCGTTTGCTTCTTGTTATTTTCCGACTCCTCTTCAATGTTTATACGCGTAGAACTTAGCTTCAAAATGCTATTCGCTCATTTACGTCATTTGGGGATCGTCATATCTATTTTTATATTAATTCCAGTCAGTGCGTATTTCTCACGGTGCAAATAAAAGGCTATTGATTATTAATAAATGTTAACCATCTAGGCCGGTTCGTTGGTTGTCATCATCAGATATTTGTGGATTCTAATTGTAATTTATATGATCATATTGATGTATATTTTGCTAATTTAAGCAAATTTAATTTAAACTATTTTGTCGAGAATTGCTTAAGATGTACACAGATGTATGAAACCTTTAATATTTTGAATAAATGTTCCAATACGTCGTGATCTCTTTGATCAGCACAATTATATATATATATATATATATATATATATATATATATATATATATATATATATTAGGGTGGTTCTTATTTTATGACTTTCAAAATCTTTCCCTCTCATCTCTTTAATCTATTCTATTTCATGAAAAAACGAAGTAGGCCAAATTTTATTCAAATTGGATTATGCTTAGGATGTGGTCAATGAAACTGAATTTTGCTCCTAACTGCCATAATGTGATGAAATACAGTGTTGATTATTGATAACTTAAACCCACATCATTATCAACATTACATATCACTAGTTACAGTATTGGACACTGGGCACTGGTTAATAGCAGAACATAGAACACTCTAAACAGTTATAATAGTGATTAAAACAAGACTAGGACACTGCCGTTGAAATGTCTAATTGTAACAACAAAATAAGGTCTGATGTGGCGGATCTTCACTAGAGTCCGACGATTCCTTGAACAATAGTACTTTTGCGGCTGTCCGGAAACATCTTTCGGTGCTCTCTGACGACTTGCGTAATGAACTGTATATCTTATTCAGTCTTCAACAGGAGTCTATTATATTTCTGGGTAGGCGCTATGCTTCTCTCTGCTGCGGCATTAGTCACAGTTAAGTTATTCGCAATATCCTCTGCGGCGATGTATGTTCTGTTGTGGGTTCAGGTACTGGGATCTTTAGTTAAGAACTCCTGACTCTGATCTAGAATATCGAAGAACTTCAGAGTGTTCTTTGTGACAAAATCGCTCAAATTATTCATTTTAATGGTTAACAGATCCACATTCACCCTCTTTAGTGGCTCCTGGTCTCCTCTATTGTCCATGGCAGCGACCATTGCCTTCTTCTCAGCCACAGTGACAGCTGTATCAAAGAAGGCCAGTGCCACCAGCTCTTCCGTCAAGTATCAGAGGTGGTTGGACAGCTTCTTGAGGGCACCTTTTGCAGCTCTGTCATCAGCAGCAGCTAACGACTTCAGGAGTTCCAGATTGCTTTTTGGCGCAGCTGTTGGGAAACGGCAGCAGAATCAAGCCTTCACATAGTGCTTCACTCCAAAGACAGAGTTCCTTCATGACTTTCAGTTCATGGGTGGTTAGACTGAATACAGTCTGGATGACAAAAATCTTCAGTGCATAAATTAGGCGTGCCATTAAGTGGGCGCGATGCATTGCCCCTAGTTTGGCAAAGTGAAATTGGAATTCTTCCAAGGAAAATAATGGTCAGTTCCAACAGCTCCCGGTAATCCTCCCTAAGATGAAATTTCTCCAGTTGTTGTGAGCATAACTCAATGATGTTTCCTGCCATATTCGTCAAAGCACTGACAACATCAGCGTTATTGATTCCTGGCTTGTATTTAGCCAAGGACATTTGGTGCCAGTGACTCTTGAATCGATTGAAGATACCAATGTCTGCACTGGATGATGGGCCCATGGTGACGAGAAAAACCTCTTCCAGCAGTATCTCGTGAATATGATGGCGACATGCCAAGTGCAGCAGGTTCTACCCCATCATCTGTTGAAACAAAATGCAGGCACCATTCTTTCTGCTTGTGTTGCTCAAAGTTGTGGCGAAGCAATGGAACGAATCCAGTTCTCCAAGCCCCAGTCTGCCACCACTTCAGATATTGCTTCCGCCATTGCTTGACCAGTTCCAGCTAGCAACTTGGGTATGCAAATCAACTGTTTAACGCCTTTTACAGCCAAAATGATAGGGAGCCTGTCCACCTTCTCGTCTCCTGTCAGTTTAGCCATCAGTTTTCCATCCCAGTGAAGTTTTGAGGGCTGTTCGCAAGAAACTCCCCGCTTGAGGTCTGTTGCTGATGAGCACGGAGGATGGAAGATCGGCTGACTTTGAACTCGTCAAGCAGTTTACTAGAAGCATGGAGCACAGCAGAGAGAGAGAGAGAGAGTGTGTGTGTACCGCCTGACGATCACTGGTCTTGGTTCGATCCAGGGCTGAAAGGATGTCTGGACTCAGAATACTCTTCTTTCCTCTTTTACGCTTCTCCGCTATGCTTGACCCTCCTTCTGCAGTGTCGCCTTCTGTCTCGCTTTCTCCGGCTTAGGTGCTACAGGAAGAGTCCTCCAGGCTGACACTTCTCTCATACTGACAAGCTTCCTCCTGCTGCCTTGCCAGCTTAATGTTAACTTCTGCCATGCTTCGTTGCCTCCCCTTCTACCACTGTGCCTTCAGAAATGCTTTATCTTCTGTTATCTTTATCATCTTCAATGCATCTTGGTGGGCTATGTCGAAAAGATCATTCAAGGTGTCGCAAAATTTCTCTTCATTCTTCTCCTGTGCTTCACTCCTTCGCCCCTTATTCTTCTTCAAGGCTTCCCATTATGACACAAAGCCTTCGAGCTTCTTCACAACAGGGTGACAAGGTCGAATGGGAATGCAGGGCTTTCGCCAAAAACTTTCGACCTCCTTCGTGTGCACTGCTGCTTCTTGCTTCACCATTCCATTTTTGCCCATGCGATGCAAATATACTCGGAGTACGTCGCCTTTGGATTGAAGCTTTCAGCCCGACAAAGACTCCTTCTTGTTTCCCAGCAAATATACGTTGTCCTGTTTCTGCACAGTAGTCATCTTATATCTCAAAAAGACAAGTGTTTCTGATTGAACCTGATAGGGATCACCTATTTTGATCTACTCTCGCCTGGTTTAATTTGACTTTTAACCTCTCATAATTAAAAAGTCTATTAGAACAAAATACTTTGTCCAAATTGCTTGTGTGATACAGCTTTGGAAAGAGTTAAAAAATGTTTCTGCTTATATCTAGGAGGACATTGTGAGCAAATGTAAGCCATGTCAAATGTTTTCTATTTCTATATCATGAATCGATAAAAATATTACTTTTTTATACCAAATGTTACAACTGAATAAACATGGCCTTCGTGAAGATATACATACTTCACAGCAGACACTTCCCATCCACTTCAGTAATTGCCCAACAGGCTAACTAAATGTGTGTAAGCATTAGAGCTCTATGTTGAAGCATGTTGGATTAGTGGATTTTTTATTATGTCTAGGTGCTATAAAATGTCGCACTAATGTGCCAAATTGGCCATCTGCAGTAATGTCATAAATAACATATTTTTTTTCAAAACTGTATGAGTAGTATACTGTGTAAAAGTGCGTAAAAGCCATACCTAATAACTTTCAAATCGCGTCTCTGGAGCTCAGGGTTGCCAAAGATTTGAAAAACGCCCAAAACCTGTAGACATACGGCACGGATGAAATTTCCAATGTATTTAAGAGCACCTGTGCTCCTCTGTTGACGCAGGACGCCCCTTTCTCCCTCTCACTGAAAAAGCAGCTCTGATTTTATCAAGAAATAAGCCAAATATAGCCTATTTTACAGCATGGCCAAAACCCGCGGACAGCTTTTTTCACCTGCAGCAAGGCATAAAAAAAAACACTTCTGCATTGAGCACACTCTAAATGATAATATATCAAGCTGATATTTTGCATATATTAATTACTATCAATAGAGAAATAAGTGAGAGGGTGGGAGGTTGATATTTCCTTAAAAAAAAATAACATACAAATAAGAACCACACTAATGTTTAACTGAATCACGAAAATATGGAACGCAATGAATATATATATATATATATATATATATATATATATATATATATATATATATATATATATATATATATATATATATATATATATATATATATATATGTATATATATATATATATATATATATATATATATATATATATATATATATATATGTGTGTGTTGTGTACGTTAGACATGTACATCATATACATGTGAAATCTTTGCCGTTGTTTCTCAGAGGCTGGGTGTCTATCTCCAATATTCCCCTTGATTCAAGAGTGAAAATAGAAATACGTTCCACAGAAATTTGCAGTCCCTCTCCTTTTGGAAAAGTCACTCACTTCGCATCTTTCCATGTTTCTCGCCAGAGACTCGCTCTGGAATTTCGGGTGTGGAGTCCCTCATTTCGAGAGAAAGTTCGTTTATCACACCACGAAACCCTTGGGATACGCTTTTCCTTGGCTCACACCGAGTCTAGAAACAAAGAGAGATTCATTTTCGTTTGCCTTTTGACACTATCTGCATTCCAAAGCTTAGCAAAATAAATATAATTCTTGATAAAGGTACAACATTCAGATTGTAGATGTTGAGGATGACTCTCCACCTTCTTCCTTTTCACTTAAAACCCCACAATCTTAAGAAAATACAAAATTGCATTGTCAGGGGCACGTACATATAGAGATTCCATAAGCTCCGCCAATTGGTGAATACACAGTCACCACCCAATTTCCTTGGACACAAATACATAATCTCTCCTTTCTCGAGACACAGTATACCATATCACATCAGGATTGACGCCATCTTCCCATTCGTGTTCACATACGCACAATCCACCGCAGAAAGATATAAATTCACCTAAGTCGACTCAGTTCACCTTACCAAGCATTCCTCGGAGGATAGGTGGATATATACATACATAGACAGTCCCAGTCTTGATCCGCGCAATTCCTCGTCTTGTTATTCACGACTCCAATAACTTTACTATGTTCTATTTATTACGGAATTACTTTAACTCACCTAATTCCACTCATTCACTTCATCAAGCATTCCTCGCTCTACACAATCAGAAGTATTAACCCCCACGATGATAGAAATGACTCACTTTTCATTCACAATCTCAATTCAATTTTGTTAAAGTTAAGGAGCATTTTCATAATTAAATAGTATTGCGAATTACTTCGAATTCAACCTAAATTTCAAGAGAGGGAATTTGAGTCTGCTAGATGAAATGGTGGAGGGAACTCTTGCCAAACGAGATATAGACCTAACATTGGTCTTTATAATAGTTGAGGAAGCATCGTCAAGGGCTGAAACCTCAGACGGTCATCTCACCATTAACTGGAGTGATGAAAATGTGTTCAGGTAATCAGTGTCAGCTCAAGGTACTGGCGCCATCAAGGATCTTCCAAAAAAACAACAAACCAAAACAATAATATTGTTCATTGTATGTTAAAAAACAACCAAGGTAATAAACCTTTTTCTATTATTCTATATATATTTTTTTTGCAGGTGAATTTATTTATAAATATACTTAAAAAGGGAGCCGAATATCTGATTGCCTAGGGCGCATAGAACCGGCCCTGCTCATTATGACGATCACACTGCAACGCATCCTTATTATCGATATATATATATATATATATATATATATATATATATATATATATATATATATATATATATATATATATATATATATATATATGCATATATATATATATATATATATATATATATATATATATATATATATATATATATATATATATATATATATAATGTTTATGTAGAGTTTTTTCATAACTAGGAAATTATTTTCTACTGAAAGCGAGATGTGATGTGAAATTGACAGGTTTGAGTTGGTTGCACAAGTTGGGAATTTGTGTTGTTTATTTTCCTGGTTATTATTTGCTTGTTACGAGGAGGAATATATTTGTCGGCGTCTAACAACAGGAAGACGTTTGTAGTCATGTTTGTTTGGATTTCAAGGATTTATAAAACGAATAATTCATGGCTGAATTTAGAGTATTTAGGAAGAAGCCATTTTTCTTCCATCCTTCTTGAATGTTTATATATATATATATATATATATATATATATATATATATATATATATATATATATATATATATATATATATATATATATATATATATATATATATATATATATATATATATATATATATATATATATATATATATATATATATATATATATATATATATCTCAAAGTAGCGCGAGAGAATGATGAAAATGAATTCATTAAACCACATTGAAAGAGAGCCGGAATAATTTTTCCTTGCCAATTTTCAAAAAAATCCGTGCAGGAAAGTGATTCAAACGATGCACCTTGACGCGTAGCGTAGTGTACTAACGGCATACTTTTAAATGTGATCAAAGCGGTGCTCGCTGCCTCAGTGTCCCTGGTTCGAATCGCTTCCCTGCACGGATTTTTTCCCAAAAAGGTAATAAAAATATTATTGCAAGGAAAAATTATTCCATTTTCTCTTTCAATGTGGTTTAATGAATTCATATATATATATATATATATATATATTATATATATATATATATATATATATATATATATATATATATATTCTCTCATGAGCGCGAGAGAATGGTGAAATAGATCCAACTTCACTGCAGGAAAGAGAAAACGTAATATTTTTTCCTTGGAAATATTTTATTTCTTACTTCGAAAAAATCCGAGGTGGGGTGGGATTCGAACCGTGCACATTGAGGCAGGAGCAACCGCTTAGCAATTTAGTTTGTTTTTTACCAAACACATTCATTTAAAAAAGAAATGAATACTGGACAAGTGATCCACCATCTACAAGATGGAATAAAAAAAGATAGTTAGAAGAAGAGAAAGTTGTCAAAAGAAGTTAATTAAGGCAAAATACACAATGGTCTTCAACAAAATTTGCATTCAGGAAAGAGTGCTACCCAACTACACTAATATATATATATATATATATATATATATATATATATATATATATATATATATATATATATACACTAAAAAAAACACTGAAAGAACAAACAAGCTTAGGGCAAATCAGATAAAGCCAAAGAAGTGAGACTAAAGTTAAAATATGACAAAGTATAAAATTACCAAATTAAAAAATTAAAAGAACCAAATAGGTGAATGATATACACATTACCTTAAGCAGATAATCGTTGCAGGACAAGAATGAAAAGGTGAATGACAAGGGAGCATGAAAATGACTTGGTAGGTTGTAGGGTTATGGGATACGTAGGGGAAAGGAGGAATCAGACTCGTTGAGTGTTGGTTTAGTTTTTAGATATAGAAGGACTCTAGTAGCTTTAATAAATGGACTGAAGGAGACCCAGAGAGAATGGATAAATGTTCCGATGAAATAAGGTGGCCAGTATTTCTCGCGTGATTTCGTATGCTGGAGAATTCGGGTGTTGTTATGAGTCTTGAGTTCTATGGGATAATCCAAGGTGTTAATTGACCCTCTGTTTAAGATGTAGGCTATTCTGACATACGTAGCAGGCATTGCAGCCGGCGCACTTGAATTGATATACAACAGAGGATCTCAACATCATATCAATATGATCTTTATAGTTGAAGAAAGAACCCAAACAATTATGATTAATATTATCAAGTTAAACTGGCATTGTGGTAGAAGGCTTTGCGAGATTTTTATAAGAGTACCGTCCAAAGAAGAAGTGGAGGGAGCAACAAATGGGAGCTTAATAAAAATACGGTGTTTTGAAAGAGTGGTGTATATGGGGGTAGGCAGATAAAATTCATTTAAGAAAGTTTTTGGTATACTTGTCGAATAGGTGTATAAGAAACATATTTAATGGAAAATATGTTCTCAGAAAACTCATTTTATTTTGAAAGTCTGTCCAACCTGAGCAAATTATGAAGGCTCTAAATATTTTTGTCTTAATACTTGCTATTTTAAATATATGTTGCGTGGAACTGAAATAATTAGTCCCTAGAAATGTGGTTGTGGGTTTTCTGTAGACGGAAGTTTTTAATTTTCTCTCCTCCCTTCGTACAGTTACATCTAGAAAATTAATTTTGTTGTTTGTCTTAACCTCCTTCGAAAACCTTATATTTGGGTGTTGCTCGTTAAGGTAGTGTAGAAATAGATCCGCGTGGGATTTATTACGAAAGAGGAGAAAACAATTATCCACAATTCGTTTATAATTTTATACTTTGTCATATTTTAACTTTAGTCTCGCTTCTTTGACTTTATCTGATTTGCCCTAAGCTTGTTTTTTTCAGTGGGTTTTCTTTTAGTTTATATATATATATATATATATATATATATATATATATATATATATATATATATATATATATATATATATATATATATATATATATATATATATATATGAGAAACTCACAAAGTAGCGCGTGAGTAGAGCAATAAATGCAAGAAAATCCCATAAAAAAATGAAACGAGCATTCTAAGTACTTTCGAACTTGTTCAGTTCATTGTCAAGGATTTTTACAAAGGAGATTTTAATATATATATATATATATATATATATATATATATGAGAAACAACATAATGATGCCCGGCACATGTACAACTAAATGGCACAGAATAGAAAAATATTATCAAAGACGGATTTAGATACCGGATATGAAGGATAAAACCAAATAGATAAGGTCTACTTCCGGAAATTCCAACTGTAAGCAAAGAATGTAGACATTTAGGTCACAAAACTACACGCAACATCAATACATAAAAAATAACAAGAGAAACATAACTAAATAAATAAATCAAAGGGCTAAGATTTAAAATGGACAATTTCGTTATAAATCACATTTTAATTACAGGATCCAGTTTAAAGAGGCCGGGGAATATAATAAAATTAGGCGGGGAATTAATGAATGAGCATTCGACAATATTTATTTGTACAAAGTTATTAAATTTGTAAATAAATTTAGCCGAATTCCAATTGATAGGATGACTGTTTTCCGATAAATGGACAAAAAAAGCATTACTGCATTCCCCCACCTAATATTGTATTTATGTTGCGTCAAGAGCACACTTAATGATATACCGGTTTGCTCAAAGTATTACTTAGAGCAAACTGAACAATCGACAGAATAAACCCTCTTTATATTATTGTTATTATTATGAATCAACATTTTGTACATTGTAGACTGATACTTGAATATGACAGAAATATTTAACCTATTCAAGATGCGGGGAAGCAAGGAAAAGGTCTTAGAAAGCAGTAAAACAAGGGAGTTCTTAAAATTGTATGCGGGTGGGATTTCAGTTCTGTAAAACGATTTTTTTTTCCAGCTCTAGGCATCCTGCAAGAGATTTTTGAGGGTAGCAAAGATTGTTACCTATTTCAAAGATCTTAGAAATCTCAAGATCCAAGAATTTTGGGTTGGCGGCCCTCAACCCTCGGAGAAACATTGAAATAAATACAGACCGTTTGACTTTATCATTATGACCTGAGTAAAAATGAATATAAGAACCGGCGTTGGGAGGCTTTCGATAGACGGAAAATTTAAATCCAGATGGAGTCCTATGAATAAGTAGATATAAGAACGGGAGGACACCTTTTTGTTCTACCCTCAAAAAGATGCTTCAATTAAGCTTATAACAAAATAACCTAAGTCCATATATGTTGAAGAAGAAAACGTTAATAAAGAAAGACACACGAGCTTCGTAAATGAAAAAGAAATCACAATAATACGTCAGACGGTATATGCTCAATGACCCGTAGGAAATAAAGGCAGATGATACACAAAAAACATTGTCTTTTCAAAATACCAAGCAAGGGTCACTACATAGATTAAGAAATAAGGAAGCGATATAGCAAACATAATAAAATAATATAAACTCTTTATTTTTATTTCTTAATCTATGTTTGATCCTTGTTTAGTCTTTTAAACAGAAGGTATCGCTTGTGTATTATCTACCCTTATTTCCTATAAGTTATTGAACATCTACTATTTCAGGAGTCATTCTGATTTCTCGTTCAGTTACGAATCCAGTGTTTCTCTCTTGCCAGTGACTAATAAGAGAGACCTGTGTCGTGGTTCGAGTCCACCTTCTGCAACTCACGCTAAGCTGCGGAGGCCTAAAACTCGCATGAATAGTCAATCAAAGAGTGCGCAAACAAACAATAAAAATGGAAGGTGGTAGCATTTTCAGCATATCAAGCTCTGAAGGTCAGGGAAAGAAAAGTGCCCATGGCGCGGGTACAAGAGACCCTGAGGCTGTAAATATGGACATCGCAAGTGAGGCGTCGGTCGAAAAAACGATCAAGGAAACGATGCAAATTCACTAATTTAAGGCGAACCCTGTTTAGGAACAAGTCCGGGTCGGGGTGGAGTCATAGATAGCTTAAGAACTGTACTAACTTATTCTACTCCAAGAAAAACTGAATCTTGTATACTTCGGCATAGGGAGAGATCATGTTCAATGCCTTTTGGAGTCGACACTCCAGATGTGGCATCTGGGCCGCACCGAAAGAGATCGAAAAGTCGTCCACATAGAGCGTAGTGAGAATATCTTTTCGGTAGCACCGAAGTGACACCGTTGATGTTCATAGCAATTAGTGTGATTAATCATATTTCCCTGCAGGGCGCTCTTTTTCTGCTCTATTCGGCCGGAGAGTGTTCCCTCACTCTTACGTGGAATCGGCGATCTCGTAAAAATTTAGATAGGAAAATTGGGAGGTGTCTCTTCGCCTCCATCGCGCGAAAGGTCTTCATGGCGCCTTATCACCACGCGGTATCATAGGCTGTCTCTAGATAAAAAAAAACACCATGGCGTAGTGCTTTATACAAAGGAAGGCCTTGCATTTGACATTTTTCAGCCAGAGCAGAGCATCCTATAATAAGTGAAATTTTCGGAAGCCGCACTTTGCAGAAGACAGGTGGTCTCAGATGTCCAAGAACTCGCATACGCGGACGTTAGAGAAATTGTGCAGAAACAGTCCGGGTAGTGTGATCTTTCCCCTTTTTGCGAAAAGCGTAGCTATTCGCCAGGAATTTCGGAGGATACCCTCTGTCTAGATCCTGTTCAACAAACCTATCATGCCCGGCTCACCTAGGTGTCGAAACATGACATACGTGACATCGTGTGGACCAGGGGCGGTGACCGCGCATGAAGCGAAGTCAGAACGCAACTCGGCGTAAATAATCCAGTCAAGGGTTCTTCCTCTTGGAAAGTAAAGTCCAGTCAGCGATGTTCAGCAAAATCACCACAAGCAATAAAGACTGGCGGAGCAGCATCCCATCTAGAGAATTTGGACAAATCGGTCGCGAAGGAACCACTCACGGACGCGGGGTCCGAGTTTGCGGTTCCGATCTCCTGGAGTGCGAGAGGGAGGAATCTGCGACAACTTGAACCGAATCCTTTTGACTCGCTTCAACACCTCTGCACGAGTGATATTTCCCGTTAAGGTAAGACGCGTATGCCCGCTAAGAAGAGTGGTGGGCGTGCTTCCAGCCAGCCATACCGGACAGGGACGGATCATAATAAAATGAAGAAGTTCTCGGATAGTGGTGCGTAAACTCATCCACCTTCAGGACATCTATCTCCAACTCTTCGACCAGATTTGACTACTTGGATTGCTCATGCAGTCCCCCCAGATGGGCTCTATTGTTCAAATCCCCGATGAGAAGAAAACCCCTCAGCACCCATGCCAGGAGCCGGTGGAAGTCCCACGCATCAAAGTTGGCTGACGCAGAAATAAAAGTATACCACCGGCGCCACCAATGCCTGAATGAGAGTATGTAAAGAGAATATTAGAACGGAAACATCATGCCGAGTGTAAATCACGCATCCTCCCGCTCGGCCCCCATCCTGCGGTAGTGTGGTTGCAAAACTCTTATACATCGGGAGGGCCGAGAGGGTGGGCACGGGGTATGAACCCAGTATAGGAAGTGGAGGGTGGGACTAGCCACCAGCAGCTTCTCTCAGTTGTTCCAGATCCCATGGCAATTCCAATGAAGGAATATGCACTTAAGTTCTAGTTCAGAGGAGATGCGGAGGCCCTTTTTGGTGTGAAGACCCTTACGGAAATGTCCATAAGATTCCGGGAGACAACTCAGGGAGCTGTTGGCTTTATAATGCGTTAAAGGCGCTATCACTTCCAAAGACTTAATGAGGAAGGTTGGGTTCACCACGCAAGTCTTTTTATTCCCTCTACCTCGGAACATTTAATTAATGGTGGTTCTCACGTCTCCGAGTCGCCCGGTACAACCTTAGGTGGGGGTGGTGGGTTGGGAGCCGAGACTCTCTTGATGCTGTTTTGCTATCGGGAATCAGACTTAGAAACTCCCGGAGAATGACTAACGACCATCTTTGGGTAGTTTTCCGCGAAACGGAGTAATTTCGGTTGTCTGCCAATGAACCTAGCTAAACCCACTCTCTTATGGAAGCTGTAGCCTTTGGCTAACATGCAAACATCGGTGGACTTTATTACCAAGAAGCGTTTGAAGCCAGCAAGCTCAAAAGCGCCAAGTCGAATCTCAATGAGGGGCCCCGACGTCATCGAGGTTCCACTCACCTTATTTTCAGCTTTTCTATTTTTAGTCTGGGGCTCCCTACTAGAGGGCGTCCCTGGGCCAATCGTGCCTGTTTTGGTATGGTCACCCGCCGAAACGGCAGGGGACCATTTCGTCTCAGGAGCACCACCGGAAGGAGAAGAACCCCTTGAGATAGCAATCATCTTTACATCCCTGGAGGGAGCCCCACGATCGGAAGAACTAGCTTTAACCATATCTTGAAAAGGGAAAGAAGCCCCTTCTATCCTCATGAATCCTCGGGAGTCTGTACCGTCTCAGTAGGATCTTGCAAAGGGGCGGATTTGGCTCGGGGGTGTCTCCCACCGAGTTTTAGTTCGCCTCCTTAGAAACGCTGCCATCTGGTTCCGAAGCAACTCCGGGATCATTTCCACCGCAGGACGGGCCTCAAGGGGCCATCCACCTAAGGTGTTAGGCATCCCAACTGGGGCGAGTGTGCTGACAACCATTGGGAAAAAGTGGGGAGCGGACATTCTGGCTCCCATCCAAGTGACAGTTCTCGGGTTTACAAGATGTCTCAGTAAGGCCCAGGGAATGACGCTGCCCCTTACTTGACTGATGGGGTCTAAACGGTTTACCTGTCCCAATCGCGTGGGACCGGATCTGAGACGGCGCGTCATCTGTCTTGCCGTGTTTTTGGGTGTCATCTGAGAAAGTTACGGATGACCCGCCGCTAGGCTAGAGTCGCCTGGATGCACATTTATAAAAGGGGGTAGTGTGGAAACTCCCTTGAGTGGAAATAGGTATACAATCTGATGGAAATTACTTCGAGTGAGCCGTAAGGCTTTTGAGGTTTCCATACGTCTATGTAACCTTATCCAATAAAACTATTTGGTGGAGCCCATGTGAAAGAGATGGAGCTGCTAGAAGGCCGCTCCAAGAGCAACAAAGGGAAAAGCCCTTTATTAATGGGGAGTGGTGAGAGGCGAGCTCCTTCCACCAGTCAGAGAGGTGTCGTAGCCTTTCTGGCCGGCCTCAACACCAAGGTGGGGCGAGGTTTTGTCCAAGAGTCAGCCCTAATCTGAATCCAAAAACCGATCGGACATGAAGGGCCTCGTCCGACACCACTGGGGCGGCCAGAGTACGCCATCACCGCCAATCCTTGGGAACCACATATTAAATCCTTCCATTAGCCCGGCAGACAGATCGGAGTGGCAGATCCGGTTTGGATACCAGGAGAACACAGCAGGTTCCCCAGATCTGGACCTAGAGTGGAGGTTCTCTCTGTGGTTCAGTCTGGAGGCGGCAATTCTCTATGACACACTGGGAACAGTGTGTCGTGTTTCTCATCTAGGTTTCAGTTGTAGTAGGGGATTTAGCCCCGAGCTATACTACCCACCTTATTGCGGGTATACTAAGAATTGAGGGATAGTCGTAGAACAAAGGGGTGCGGATAGTGACAAAAGAGAAAACGCACCAGCTTCTTCAGGCCCCCTCGGAGAGTTCAAGTGAACCCGGGCACAGGGATTACCTAATTTGCACTAGAGCCGGGAAGACGTGCAGCTCACCCAGCTATCAAGTCTCACAGCGTACTCCACAGTGGGGGCTGGGGATGGTGAAGGAAAGGGGAGGGATGGAGATAAGGAGAGGGAGAGAGAGGTATGAAGGAGAGTGGAAGATGGGTGAGGGAAAGAGGGATCGGGTGGGAGAAAGAAGGATGGAGGAAGGGGCAGAAGGAGGGAGGGTGAGAGAAATAGGCTATGGAGGGAAGTATGAAGAGGGTGTTGGAAGCGTTATGGAGGAAGGGAGAGGGAGACAAGAGAGAGACCAGGCCTGGGTAAGGACAGGAAAGTTGTTTGTAATTTCAGTCCATTATACTCGAAGAGACCTTATCCATTAGCAACTTGAGCTCTCTAGCTTCCATTAATTTTTCATTTACCTTAACTTCATTTATCTCATTGTCTGTGAAACCATTCCACGGTCCCCTAACCTGCGCCCCCCTATCCCATCCCTCCGCCTACCCTTTAGCCAGTTTGTATATGGATGTGGCCAGACAAAGCTTAGTATGCTTACCCGTCCGCCCAGAGAGAGAGAGAGAGAGAGAGAGAGAGAGAGAGTTACAAGGAGTTACAAGGAGTTACAAGGAAAGAAGGTACCCTAAGAGACCTTACGGTCCATTCAAAGAGGGTACCTTTGGACTAGCAATCGAGCGGGCACATGGCTGCTCAATTGTTTTGCGTCCCTAAACGGCCACTTTTCAAGACTTTGTCTAGTCTTGACTTGACCTGGTCAACAGCTTCACTGTTGACAACTTCCACTGGAAGTGCGTTCCACTTACCGCAGATACTGTAGGTGAGAAAATTTCCACACAGATTGCGGTTGTAACGCTTCAGTTCAAGTTTGAAGCCGTGATTGCGCGTTCTGTTCTCACTCAGTGTGAAAATATCCCGGTAGTCAACATTATCGAACCCTCAAAGTATTTTGAAGACTTCGATGAGCTGACCACGCAGTCTACGGGTTTCCAGCGAGAACAGATCTAATTCCCTTAGTCTATCCTCATAACATTTATGTCGGATAGAGGGAATCAGTTTGGTTGCCCTAGCTTGTACGCGTTACAACCTTGCGATGTCCTTTCGAAACGAAGGACTCCAAAATTGTACGGCATACTCCAGGTGCGGCCGAACCAGGGAGTTGTACAGACAAAGTACTATCTCCTTGTTACGGTATCCAAACTGGCGCTTTATGTAGCCTAACATCCTTTGTGCTTTCTTCTCTGCCTCGACGCACTGTTTCGAAAACTTTAGGTCGCTAGTGATAGTAACGCCCAAGTCCTTCTCAGTGTCACTCGATTCAAGAGCAGTGCCCTTAAGGATATAATGAGATTGGGGGTTTCGGTGGCCGATATGCATTACTTTGCATTTCCCTACGTTAAAAGGCATTTGCCACGTGTACGACCACTACCCCAATCTTCCCAAGATCTTCCTGCAGGCGGGCAGTATTTCCATCGTTTACAACGTTCATACCAAGCTTGGTGTCGTCGGCAAATTTGGAAATCTTGGCAACCATGTCACCGTCCATGTCGTTGACGTAGATGATGAATAGTAGTGGTCCCAGGACAGAACCTTGAGGCACCCCGCTAGTAACGGGCACCCACTCAGAAGCCTGTCCATTCACCACTACCCGTTGCCGTCTGCCATTTAGCCAGTTCTCGATCCAGCCGGCTACTTTTCCGTCTATGCCCAGCGCTCGCACTTTCCGGAGAAGGCGGCAGTGTGGTACCTTATCAAAGGCTTTCTGAAAGTCTAAGTAAACCACACCCACCGCCTTGTCCCGATCCTGCTCACTCAACACGAAGTGGAAGAATTCCACAAGGTTCGTCAGGCATGACCGTTGCCTTCGGAAGCCGTGCTGGGAACTCCTCAGTAGCAGGTTTGACTCTAAATACGACGTTATTTTCTCCACCATCATGCTTTCCATGAGTTTACCGACTATCGAAGTCAGACTGATAGGTTGGTAGTTTGACGGATGGCTGGGGGCTCCTTTCTTGAAGATCGGAGTCACCTCCGCCTCACGCCAGTCTCTAGGAACGCATCCGGTCCGGATTGACATGTTAAAGATAGCGCACAGATGTCGTGATACTTCATCACACACTTCCTTTAACACCTTGGGTAGAAACCCGTCCGGTCCAGGGGACTTATTCGTCTTTAGGTCAGCGATCTTTTTCTTTATTTCTCCTTCGGTGAAGTCCATTGCCTCCAGCTTTTCCCCCGAGTAGGAATCCGTAGGCTGGGAAATGGGACCACACTCTTTAGTAAACACTGAGGAGAAGTAGTCATTGAGAAGGTTAGCATTTTCTGCATCTGACTGAGTTAATGCACCCTCCTCGTTCACTAAGGGCCCAATCCTACGATGGATTGGTTTACGGCTATTTACATAGCCGAAGAACTCCTTGGGATTCTCCTTGCAGAGTCTCGCCACTCGGAGTTCCTCAGTACGCTTAGCCGCCCTTATGCTGGACTTCACTCTCCTGGCTAGCCTCCGGTACTCGTCAAAGGCACCCGAGATCTTCGATCGCCGGTACGCATTTCTCTTCTCCCTAAGCAGTTGGCCGATTTCTCGATTAAACCACTTTGGTTGAACAGAAGACCGACGAGGGCATTTCAGAGGGATGCAACTTGATTGAAGACTCATGAATTTATTTTTGAAATTGTTCCACGAATCCTCAACCTCTTCGCATACCGCTAGCCTTACATCAGTCAGCCCAGCACGAAGGCTTGCAAAGTCTGCTCTTCTCAAGTCAAGTTTCCTTGATTGACTGGCAACAGACCTTACCTTCGGGATCTTGACGGTAAATCTAACTAGCGGGTGATCACTGCCACCGAGCTCTTCGCCTACAGAGACATCCTCAACGATATCATCCTCAGTGGTGAAGACCAAGTCGAGGATATTGTCTCCTCTCGTCGGTTCTCTGACCCATTGAGTGAGGAACTCGTTGTTGGCGAACTCCAGGAGTAGCGCGCTCTCGCCACAGGCTGCTCTGGTTTCCCAGTCAACTTGTCTGTTGAAGTCGCCCATAACGATGCACACTCTGCCTTGAACAAGCTCACCCAGCAGCTGGTACAGTTCCCTGTCCTTCTCAACGGGTTGGGAAGGGGGTCTGTAAAGTACCATGGTCCTGTATCTGACAGGACCTATCTCTAGGTCAACGCCTAGGAGAGAGAGAGAGAAAGAGAGTGAGGTGTCCTGCTTGTTTGCCGGGCTAGATAAAAAGACTAGCTCGTTCCGACGATTTGAAGACCAAGTCATCTTGCTCGCTATATCCTCGATTTCTATGAGAACCTCGTGCTCTCTATGGATGATTCCTCAACTTCATCACCCACGTCCAGCAAGAAGTGCGAATATTTTGTACTACATAACGTTGTGAACAGTTGTTTCTGTCACCAATAACAGCATTATCCCCCAAAACGAGCGAGTTGAAGAAGAAAACATGTGATAAATCTGATTCGAGGAGGAAAATGAGTCTCGAGAAGCTGATACCGGAGGTGGATCTTATAAGGATGTTATTTTAAATCAAGATTAATGCGATTAAATGATGTTTATTTGCCATTTGCCTTCCATTCTTTCTAGCAGATTGGGATTTTCAAGTTTTGTTCTAACATATTCAATAATTTCTTCTGTTCTTACTGACAAATTACCTGAACAAAATTTGTTTAAATTTAACCTAATATCTTACATTTTATACTGCTGAACATTGTCCACATGGTGGATTAATTTTGAGATTACCTATCTGGACAACATATCTCAAATAAATCCGTTTAATGTTTTTACTCTTCACTTCATCAAGCTTGTGGCCCCAATTATTCTTTGTTTGTTTGTTTTTTTTTAGTCCCGGGCGACTCTATATCTCACTATGTGGGTTGATCGGTTGGTCCCCGTTTTTTTTTTGTAATAACTGTAACTATTCAGCCGATTCTAACAAAATTTGAAACCCTTATGTTGTTTTACATTCTCTTTCGAATGGTATAATTGCCAAAGTTCTCCCAAGGTTAGCCGGGGGATTATTTGGCAATAGGATCATAACTATTCGGGTGATTCTAACGAAATTTGAAACCCTTATGTTGTTTTCCATTCTCTTTCGAATGATATAATTACAAAGGTCCTCCAAAGGTTAGTCCAGGAATTATTGAAAGTTTTGATGGTCATAAATGAGAATAAGTGAGAGCACGTGGCTTTTGGTCAGCAGACCTTGTTTGATAACTGCATGGTAGAAGGTTCTTGTAAGAGAGTAGATTTAATTGTTTTTATATTCATTAATTGAAAGTGGAATTAAATAATAATGTGAGATAAGATGGTAATTGAGTTGAGGATGCCAAGAGAAAGAGAAATATTAGTCCAAAACAAAAACTAAAAGTTAGCCAAAGATTTGTTGCTATGGGCTCGATCATAAAAGGATTCTTGGCTCAGCAAGATTAGTTTCTGGTGGCACAGATTTGCACTGAATGGGATGCATACGGGCAGGGAATGACGCAGAAGATGGCATAGTTTGATATCACTAATCAGAAGACAATGATCATTCACATTTGGTAGCGTATTTGTCATGGTTTGTACGGGGTAAATACTTTCGATTAATTTCCTCAACAAAGTCATATACATTTTAAATGAACCCCATAGATGATGTGTGGATAATGGGATAAAATTTTGCTTGAAATATCTAAGAATGAGATGAGAAAGGTGGAATCTTTGGGGAGAAACATTTCCCAAATTGGTCGAGTTATAAATTTCGGAACTCATTAATGCTACGGGGCGAGTCACTGCTTTTCAAGGGACAGAAAAGAGAGAAAAAATGTCTTACTCCAAATTCCTAAAGTTTTGCAGGAAAATGTGGAATATCTTGTATGTACATATTTCTTTATATTATGCGTGAGAGTTTTTTTTTATGTCGCCTGGAGTTTAAACGCTCCCAGTTATTTGAGGTTCACGTATCATGTGAAAAAAATAATGGTCTTCATAAGTGAAAAAATTAGGGTCGTTTATCTTAAGGCGAGAAACTATTGAATAGTCTCGGTTTTAGCGTAGGTAAAATGTAGGTTTAAGAGATTCGAATTGAGTTGAAATGTTAAAAGCTTTCCATATAGACCCCAACATATGTTCTGTTATGTATTTAAACACTACCCTTTTTAAGACCTGATCAACCTCTTATTATTCGGTAAAAGAACAAGAAACAACCTAACCTTTAGGTTGTGTATCATTTCATCTTTACTTTCTGGGGTCGTTTTTGGTCTCGTGCGGACAATTTGAGTATCTTTTCTTCAGGCGAGAAAAAGGTGTGTGTTATAGAGGAAAGCCACGAGGTGTCTCCACGAGAGAGAGAGAGAGAGAGAGAGAGAGAGAGAGAGAGAGAGAGAGGCATCGAGTGACCTAGAAAATCCCCAATCTACAGATGACAGAAGCATTTCCGGCGATAAGACGCCGTGCTGGGTACGCCAAGGGTCGAGCGTCGCGAAGAAAAGGGATTCCGCGACGCTGTGAACCAAGCCTAGATTTGCCCTTCTGGCGACCCGCTTGATAACTGGGAGTCTCTCTCTCACCACTCAGGGCAAGCCGCTTCCGGTTGCCTCGTAGAAATACCCAGACGATGGAATTAAGAATTTAGTATGGTACCGTCTCCGCGAGCATCGCCAGTATTCACTCGTTTCGCTTTGACCGAACGCGTCGCGCAACTCTCCCGATCGGATCCGACTCCGAGGCAGGAATCCTGTTCAGCTAATTAATAGCCTAGTATCTATAGGCTATTATCTGAATTCCGGCATCGCTTTCAGCTCGGTGACATACTCCCTCGGTTCCTACTATCGAGGTCACCCCTGGTAATCATAACTCCCCGTTAACAGGATTCTCTCTCTCCGTCCGGTCCCCGGAGGCCTTCCCGCTAAATCGAGGCTACGTGTGAGTCGTTCATGACTCAGGCCTCCCGACTTGTGACAAGCCTGTGTTTGTTTGTATTTCATTGCCGCGTCCAAACTTTCCCAGATTCGGTCCCCAGTTTGCACCTAATATAATTGTATATTGTATTATTCCGTTGTTAATCGCACTCTGTTCTTGTATATAAATTCCCGCGCAAATCACGGCTAATCCGTGCACGTAGACTTGCTTGTTGAGGATTAAAGGAGGCGAGTATAGGTGGGTCTTTATCTGACCTACGACAGTGTGCTCGCCCTTCTTCAGGGAATATTTTGGGGTCGTTTATCTTCTGGTGATCCTATTTTTTATCTCGTACTGTTTCCACCAAATTGGTGATCTTTAGCCGAGTGTTGCTTTCTAGCGTCATGAAATTGAGACACAATTTAACATTCTAAAATATTTGTTCAACCATAGAACGAATAAAAATGATCGAGATGAATAAAATAGTCTTAGTTTATGAGAGGAAAAAGGCATTTGATCTTAACAGACCCCAAATCACATAAATATTAAAATTAGCAAAATATATGGCTAGTGAAGACCCCCAAACCCTAATTAGGGTGGGAAATCAATCCAATGGGTATTAAAATATGCATAAATATAGTGTGAGGAAAACTCCCCTATTTTTCCGGCTTCGAAATATAATCACGTGGTGTAGCGAATTATTTCCACGATTTTCCTACAATTTCGAGAGGTTTTTTCCCTTTAGGAAAAGGAAGTGGAATCTTTGCCACGTAGCTGAATATCTTACAGAGTTGAATTGTGCATGGCGGAAAAAAAATAGCGACTGGGTCCTTTTCCTCTGCCTCAAATGCCACTTTTTGCATTGGACCAAACAATGATGTGGTTTGGAGAGGCAACAGCGCGGGGCTATTTGGGTGCGGAAAGTGTGTTAGAGCAACAACCAAAATTCCACTCATTTGAATTCATGTGAGTAATGAAAGGTCCACTCAAGGACAGCATTTTTTTATTAGGGGGGGTGGTATTTGTGTAATCCAACGAGGCTACGTTCAGTCAGCGAAGGGAAGGGAGGAATATATAAGACCCACTAACGAAATCTGCCTTATGTAGTTAATTGGGATTCTCTATTTTTTATTGGGCGAAAATCGTTTTAATCACGGAGAAATTATACATAATTATTTGGAACGACGGAAAATCTATTATTAAATGATTCAAATTGGTGAGTTGATTAAGTATACCGGATGTAGCACTGACTCATATGACGTCACAATGGTGTTCGTAGCAGTGGCTCACATGAAATCACATTTTTCCCGTAGCAATGACTCACATGACGCAACAATTGCGTTCGCAGCATTGGCGCACATGGCATTACGCTTGTGTTCATGGCACTAAATCACAGGACATCACAATTGTGTTCATTTCAACGGCTCACTTGACAGAAACATTGTGTTTGTAGCACTGACTCACGTGACATCAGTACTTTGTTCGTAGCAGTGGCTGACATGACATATATTCTGTGATCGTAGCACTGGCTTACATGCCATCAACATTGAGTTGGTATCACACATGACATCACCTTTATGTTCATTGCAGTGGCTCACAGACCACCTTTATGTTGGTAGCAGTGGTTCACACACCACCTTTATGATTCTAGCAGTGATTCACAGACCACCTTTATGATGGTAGCAGTGGTACACAGATTACATTTATGATGACGGCAGTGGTTCCGAGACTACCTCTATGATGGTAGCAGTGGTTCTAAGACTACCTTTATGATGGTAGCAGCGTTTCACTGGCCACTTTAATGAAGGTAGCAGTGGACCACAGACTACGTTTATTATGGTAGCAGTGGCTTACAGATCACCATTATGATGGTAGCAGCGGTTCAAACACCACCTTCATGATGGTAGCAGTGGTTCACAGACCACCTTTATGATAGTAGCAGTGGTTGACAGACCATCTTTATGTTGGTAGCAGTGGTTCACAGACCACCTTTATGATGGTATCAGTGGTTCACAAATTATCTATATGTTGTAGCAGTGGTTCACAGACCACCTTTATGATGATAGCAGTTATTCACAGATAACCTTAATGATGGTATCAGTGATTCACAAACCACCTCTAAGATGGTAGCAGTGGTTCACAGATTACTTTATGTTGTAGCAATGGTTCACAAATAACATTTATGATGGTGGCTGTGATTCACAGAGCACCTTTCTGATGGTAGAAGTGGTTCAAAGATTACCTTTAAGTTGGAGTAGTGGTTCAAAGACCACCTTTATGATGGTAGCAGTGGTTCGAAGATCACCTTTATGTTGGTAGCAGTGGTTCACAGACCACTTATGTGATGGTAGCAGTGGCTCATATATTACCTTTATGTTGTAGCAGTGGTTCACAGACCACCTTTATGTTGGTAGCAGTGGTTGACAGATTACCTTTATGTTGTAGCAATGGTTCAAAGCCCACCTTTATGATAGTAGCAGTGGTTCACAGATTACCTTTATGTTGTAGCAGTGATTCACAGATAACCTTTATGATGGTAGCAGTGGTTGAGAGATCACATCTATGATAGAAGTAGTGGTTCATACACCACCTTTATGATGGTAGCAGTGGTTCACACACCACCTTTATGATAGTAGCAGTGGTTCACACACCACCTTTATGATGGTAGCAGTGGTTCACAGACCACCTTTATTATGGTAACAGAGTTTCATTGACCACCTTTATTTTGGTAGCAGTGGCTCACAGACCACCTTTATGTTGGTAGCAGTGGTCGACAGATCACCTTTATGTTGGTAGCAGTGGTTCACAGATTACCTTTATAACGGTAGAAGTGATTAACAGATCACCTAAATGATTGTAGCAGTGTTTACAAGCAACCTTTATGATTGTAGCAATGGTTTACAGATCACCTTAAAGATGGTACCAGTGGTTCACAGATCAGGTTTAGGATAGTAGCAGTGGTTTACAGACCACGTTTATGATGGTAGGAGCAGATGTTGACATATCACATATATGATGGTAGCAATGGAACACAGACCAATTTATGATGGTAGCAGTGGTTTACAGACCACCTTTCTGATGGTAGCAGTGGTTCATAGGCTTACTTTATTACGGTAGCAGTGATTGACAGATAACCATTATGATGGTAGCAATGGTCACAGACCACCGTTATGTTTGTAGCACTGGTTCAAAGACAACCTTTATGATGGTAGAAATGGTTCAGGGACCACCTTTGTGATGGTAGCAGTGGTTCACACATCACCTTTATGATGCTAGCCGTTGTTGATACACCACCTCTATGATGATAGCAGTGGTTCACACACGACCATTATCATAGTAGCAGTAGTTCACAGATTAACTTTTATCATGGTAGTAGTGATTTACTCACCACCTTTGTGATGGTATCAGTGTTTCACAGATTACCTTTAAGATGGTTTCAGTGGTTCACACATCACCTTTATGATGGTAGCAGTGATGACAGAAAAACTTTAGGATGTTAGTAGTGGTTCAGACACCACCTTTATGATGGTAGAAGTGGTTCACAGATTACCTTTATGTTGTAGCTGTGGATCACAAACAACATATATGTTGGTAGTAGGGGTTGAGGGATTACCTTTATGATGGAAGCAGTGGTTCACATACCACCTTTATGATGATAGCAGTGCTTAACAGATTACCTTTATGATGGTAGCAGTGGTTCAACTACCACTTTACTGATGGTAGCATAGGTTCAAAGATCACCTTTATGATGGAAGCAGTAGTTCACAGACCACCTTTCTCTTGGTAGAGGTGGTTCACAGACCACCTTTATTATAGTAGTATTTGATCACACACCACTTTTATGTTGGTAGCAGTCTTTCAGATACCACCTTTATGTTGGTTGAAGTGGTTCACAGACCATCTTTCTGTTGTAGCAGTGGTTCACAGACCACCTTTATGTTGGTATTAATGGTGCACAGACTACCTTTATGTTGGTTACAGTGGTTCACAGACCACCTTTATGATGGTAGTAGTTGATAGAAGTGGTTCACAGACCAACTTTATGATGGTAGCAGTCGTACAAAGACCACCTTTATTATGTTATCAGAAGTTAACAGACCACCTTCCTGTTAGTACTACTGGTTCACAGACCACATTTATGTTTGTAGCAATGGTTCAAGGACTATCTTTATGTTGGGAGCACTGGTTCACATACCACCTTTATGATGGTAAAAGTGGTTCACAGACCACCTTTATCATGGTAACAGAGTTTTACAGACCAACTTTATTTTGGTAGCAGTGGTTTACAGACCAACTTCATGTTGGTAGCCTAGTTTCACAGATCACCTTTATGTTGGTAGCAGTGGTTTACAGACAACCTTTATGTTGGTAGCAGTGGTTCACAGATCCCCTCTTTGTTGGTAGCAGTGGTTCACAGATTACCTTTATGACGGTAGAAGTGGTTAACAGATCACCATTATAATGGTAGCAGTGTTTACAGACCACCTTTATGATGGTAGCAGTAGTTCAAAGACAACATTTATGATGATAGCGCTGGTTCACAGACTACCTTTATGTTGGTCTCAGTTGTTCACAGACCACCTTTCTGATGGTAGAAGTGGTTCACAGACCACCTTTCTGATGTTAAAAGTCGTTCACAGACCACGTTTATGATGGTAGCAGTGGTTGACAGATCACCTTTATGATGTTACCAGTCGTTCACAGATCAGGTTTAGGATGGTAGCAGTGGTTCACAGACCACGTCTATGATGGTAGGAGCAGTGGTTCACAGATCACTTGTATGATGGTAGCTGTGGATTACAGACCACCTTTATGATGGTAGCAGTGGTTTACAGACCACCTTTTTGATGGTAGCATTGGTTCATATACTAACTTTATTACGGTAGCAGTGGTTGACAGATCACCATTATGATGGTAGCAGTGGTTACAGACCACCTTTATGATTGTAGCACTGGTTCACAGACCACCTTTATGATAGTAGAAATGGTCAGGGCCTACCTTTATGATGGTAGCCGTTGTTGACACATCACCTTTATGATGATAGCATTGGTTCACACACGACCTTTATGATGGTCGCAGTAGTTCACAGATTAACTTTTATGATGGTAGTAGTAATTTAAACACCAACTTTATGTTGGAAGCAGTGGTTCACAGATTACCTTTATGATGGTATCAGTGGTTTACACACCACCTTTATGATGGTAGCAATGGTTCACACACCACCTTTTTGATGGTAGCAGTGGTGACAGAAAACCTTTATGAGGTTAGTAGTGGTTCATACACCACCTTTATGATGGTAGCAATGGTTCACAAACATTTATGTTGGTAGCAAGAGTTGACAGATTGCCTTTATGATGGCAGCAGTGGTTCACACACCACTTTTATGATGGTAGCAGTGCTTAACAGATTACCTTTATGATGGTAGCAGTGGTTCACACAACACCTTGCTGATGTTAGCAATGGTTCACAGACCACCTTTATGATGGTAACAGTGGTTCACAAACCACCGATATGTTGGTAAAAGTGGTTAACAGACCACCTTATGTTGGTATCAGTGGCTCAAGGAGCACCTTTATGTTGGTAGTAGTGGTTCACCGACAACCTGTATATTGGTAGCAGTGGCTCACAGACAACCTGTATGTTAGTAGCAGTGGTTCACACACCACCTCTTTATAGTAGCAGTGGTTCACTGACCACATTTATTATTGTAGCAGTGGTTCAAGGACCACCTTTATGTTGGTAGCATGGTTCTCAGACCACCTTTATGATGGTAGTAGTGGGTCACAGATTACCTTTCTGTTGTAGAGCTTCTTCACTGACCACATTTATGTTGGTAGCAGTGGTTCACAGACCACGTTTCTTTTGGTAGCAGTGCTTCACAGAGCACCTTAATGTTAGTAGTAATGGATCACATACCACTTTTATGTTGGTAACAGTGTTTCACAGACCACCTTTATGTTGGTAGAAGTGGTTCGCATACCCCCTTTATGTTGTAGCCGTGGTAAACGAACCACCTTTATTTTGGTAGAAGTGTTTCACAGACCACCTTATTATGGTAGCAGTGTTTCACAGACCACCTTTTTGTTAGTAGCAGTGGTTCACAGACCACCTTTATGTTGGTAGCATGGTTCTCAGACCACCTTTATGTTGGTAGCAGTGGTTCACAGATCACCTTTATGTTGTAGCAGTGGTTCACATACCACCTTTCTCTTCATAGCAGTGGTTCTCAGAGTACCTTCATGTTGGTAGCAGTGGTTCAATGAACACCTTTATGATGGTAGCAAAATGGTTCAGGGGCCATCTTTCTGATGGTAGCAGTGGTTTAAATATCACCTTTATGATACTAGCCGTGGTTGACACACCACCTTTATGATGATAGCAGTGGTTCACAAACCACCTTATGTTGGTATCAGTGGCTCAAGGAGCACCTTTATGTTGTAGCAGTGGTTCACCGACAACTTGTATGTTGGTAGCAGTGGTTCACAGACAACCTCTATGTTGGTAGCAGTGGTTCACACACCACATTTTTTATGGTAGCAGTGGTTCACAGACCACATTTATTATTGTAGCAGTTGTTCACAGATTACCTTTCTGTTGTAGAGCTTCTTCACTGACCACATTTATGTTGGTAGCAGTGGTTTACAGAACACCTTTCTTTTGGTAGCAGTGGTTCATAGACCACCTTAATGTTAGTAGTAATCGATCACAGACCACCTTTATGTTGGTATAAGTGGTTCGCAGACCACCTTTATGTTGTAGCAGTGGTAAACAGACCACCTTTATGTTGGTAGCAGTAGTTCACAGACTACCTTTATGATGGTAGCAGTGTTTCACAGACCACCTATTTGTTGGTAGCAGTGGTTCAACGACCACCTTAATGTTGGTAGCAGTGGTTCACAGACTACCTTTATGATGGTAGCAGTGGTTCACAGACCACCTTTATGATGGTGACAACGTTTCACAGACCAACTTTATTTTGGTCGCAGTGTCTCACAGACCACCTTTATGTTGGTAGCAGTGGTTCACAGATCACCTTTATGTTGTTGCAGTCTTTCACAGACCACCTTTCTCTTCGTAGCAGTGGTTCACAATCCACCTTTATGTTTGTAGCAGTTACTCACACATTACCTTTATGTTGGCAGCAGTGGTTCACAGACCACCTTTATTTTGGTAGCAGTGGTTCACAGACCACCTTTATGATGGTAGCAGTTTTTCACAGAGCACCTTCATGTTTGTAGCAGTGGTTCAATGACCACCTTTATGATGGTAGCAAAATGGTTAGGGACCATCTTTATGATGGTAGCAGTGGTTCACACATCACCTTTATGATAGTAGCTGTGGTTAACACACCGCCTTTATGATGATAGCAGTGGTTCACACACTACCTTTATGTTGGTAGCAGTAGTTCACAGATTAACTTTTATGATGGTAGCAACGGTTTACACACTACCTTTATGATGGTTGCAGTGGTTCTCAGATTACCTTTATGATTGTATCAGTGGTTCACAGACCCCCCTTTATCATTGTAGCAGTGGTTAACAGATTACCTCTATGATAGGAGTAGTGGTTCACACACCACCTTTATTATGGTATCAGTGGTTCACAGACCACTTTTATCATGGTAACAGTCGTTCACAGACCACTTTTATGTTGGTAGCAGCGGCCTACATGACATCACTTCTCTGTTCCTAGCACTGGTTCTTTTCTCGCCCATTTCCACCCTTCGCTCCGTCGAACGAGGGAAAAGTCGTGCATATGCATAGAATTGAGTACCCACCTGCTTCATTAGGTTTCCCTTTAAGCTTTGTAGAAGGAAAATATTTTGATAAGGTCAAAGGCTATCTAAAGGTTCTTTGGTTTGGGCAAACGATTTTTGTTCATTCGTTTTAATTAAGGAAAATAAATCAACAAAACTTATGATTTAAAGCGTAATAGCAACGGAGCATTATCACGCCGAAAGGTATTAAGTAGTATTTAAACAATGTTGTGGATATTGTATTACTTCCGGTCCTTCTGCAAGCGTTGGGACCTGTTTTGTTCACGACTGGAGCCGGAGGGGGGCGGGCAGTTCCTAGAATTGCCCCTTGCCCCAGGGTAACTTACCCCTGGTTCACCGCCCCCCTTAGGGGGTATATATGTAGGGGAAATATAAAATTCGGGTATTTAAAAAGAGGTATAGGACGACCCAGTAGGGTTCACCTGTTTTTCTTAGGGCAATGAGACATGTAGTGCGTGACGTTAATCCGTGTCTAAGGTGTAATAGTTTACAAGTAAAGGGAGAAAATGGAAGGGCAAGACTGTATTAGTGGGGTCTTATTTTAAGGGCGCAAAATATTGATCCTGCTTTGGTTAAGCTCTTATTAATGAGGGCATATTCGAATCTATTAAAAATGCCAGTCAGTTATGTTATTTCGTCTTGCAACCAATATGGCCCACATAATTTATGTGTCCTTGCAAATATGGCCATTTCCAAGGCCTCTTTAATGTTCAAACCCTAATGTGAGTAAGAAATAAATGTATTAATTAAAATGTGTTGGTTCACAGGGAAACGTAAATTTGGTTTGATCAATAATTATTATGATTTTTACATCAAGAAAAGACAAATGTTATTTTCCCATTTGCGAAGGTTTTATGAACACGAATGATCTCAAGCAAGTGTTAAATCAAGTATTTTTTAAATCAAATCAACGATTTCAAACCATGTAATTGGTTTGCTTCAGTCCTAAATAATTTGACCTTGTAACGTTTAAGAAATCCACATTAATTGGAGAAGTCCCCAATTCCAAATTTATCGGGTGGGAAATTTAAACGTAGCCCATTTGTCCAAAACTAGAATTTTGTTGTTAGTTGTTATTTTCTCTATTTCTTCCTATTATGCTAGCTTGTTTTCCAGGTTGCTAACAAAGAGGGTGTTCAAGCTAAATTTGACAATTTACATACCCCCCTCCCCCTCAATATCTCAGCCCAAAATAAATGTATTTCAAAAATTTTAAAAATATTAACTAGATTATGGGTGGGAGATAACAGGTTATCCTAAGTAGACACCTTAATTAATAAATTAATTTACTTCTTATCCTATCTTCGCGTCGTCTTTTAGCAATTGGACTATCCTCGCTATTGAAATTTGGCCACATGCCAACTTAGTTCTACTTTGGGTTCTTATTTGTCTAAAATATCCAAAGTCTTGTCTATTCACGCATCAAAGTTATTTTCTCACATGCTACGTTCTTTCCATCAGAGTAGAACAATACTAAATATTACTACACCCCGAGTGTGGCAATGGATGACGTTGTTATTTGAGTGCAGTTGTTCTTGTAATTGAGTTTTTTGAACGATTCTGTAAATCAATGAAGTTCATTTAACGTCTTTTTAGCTTTTTGTACCATTTTCTTTCTTTCATGGTCTCGTCATCATTATATTTTATGATGTCATCCCTTGGCTTCCTTTTCATGACAGTATTCGAATGCAAAATTTCCCTTTGTCCATTGGCATTAGATATTTTTAGCTTGGGTCCTTCAAAATTTTGACTACAGGGTCAAATCGTATTTTCTACATATTTACACGGCCCAATATTTTATAAATTAATGTTTTCTTTATATTTATGGGTTGATATCTGCATGATAATCAGAACAAAAGGAAAATACGACAATTTATATATATATATATATATATATATATATATATATATATATATATATATATATATATATATATATATATATATATATATATATATATATATATATATATATTTCTGATGCTGTGGGCCGAATAAAATCTGCCGGTCCTAATGTGGCCTCCGGGCCGGATAAATCTATCGGACCAAGTGTGGCCCGCGGGCCGTAGTTTGGGGATTCATAGTTTAAACCTTTTGCATGTCTTCAATAAGCTTCGGGTTTCTTCTGAGAATTCCTTATTTACTATTTGTGTTTGTTGTTAGTTTCTGTAGTATTTGCAGTGTTTTATGAAGTTAGTGATCTTATCTTGGTAATATGACAATTAAGTTTCAAAGAGGTTAAATTAAGATAAACTTTTAAAATTGCAGCAGAGTTGGTGGACATTATAATATTTGATTTTGATAAACTTATTGAATAGAATCCATTTTGGATGTAATTTATATTTTAGCATCTGATAAACTTGTCGCTGTTTTTGAGTTTGTCGATGACTTCGAATTTTTAGGCATCCATTCTTGGGTCAATCAGAACGTAATAAATTTCACAGAATAATCCCAAATTTGGATTTCTCCATGTATATTTATGTTGTTTCTTCTTTTGTATGCTTTAATCAGAGTTTATACACTTTCTCTTTGTACCATCACTGAACTTTCTCGTACACCTTTCTGACTGAATCATCATAAAGTTAAAATGAGGTATGCTTGTGTTCCAAATCAATTTGATGTCATCATAGAATTTGTCTATTTCTTCTCCTCTGCCAACATATGTTGATGAGTGCATTTGAACATTTTTTTATCTTCTATATGTTAGAAATCTCTTGGCTTACGTATGCTATATTTTCAGACAAGTGCATCATACCAATGCATGATGCGTGAGTCCTACGTTTTGCGAGTCATCCACACCTCTCATTTTTTCCTCGGTGACCTTGACGGTGTCCATCCAATACAGGGCCCTAAATCACATCCATAACCGAAAGGCAAAGGGTTAGGCAACCCCTTCGAGAGTTAAACCTAACTTAACACTAGTTATGTCTAAGATGTTACACTGGAAGACACCGTCATTTAATATTTTTGTTACGATTCTGCTCCCTTGACTTTTACGTCACCGGGAGTACTACATCGGTTCTTTTTAGAACCAAATTCACGTCACACTAGAGCCATGCAAGAATTCAAATCCTGTGGCTGGTCTGTTTCCCAGTGGTCTTCCCCATTATTAAATTGGCGTGACTCTTCTAGACACTTCGTCCGCCTACTTAGCGCAGCTAAATTCAATATACCACTAGCTACGGGAGGTTACACACGATGGCTGCTCTAGTCTTGCGCTAATTGCTCTCGAGGCATTGAAAATTCCACGCCTCCTCGTCTGTAGCATTCAGGAACTCATGTCTATTGCAGTTCAGGTGATGAGGATATTGTATTATGTTTGAACTTCGTACGTATAGGTGTGGTAGGATATGAGCACCTTGATGCCATGGCCAATCTTCTGCACACTTTGCCCCTTAGACCTACGTTTTGCTTTTTTTTCATTAACCATTATGGTAGGGATCAGGGCGAACCTCCGTGCAGTATAGCAAAAAAGATGGAAGCCAACACACCCTAGAATAAGAAGATAGAGAACTGGATCTTTCCCCTAATGTATCTATAACTTCCAATGTCTTTTGATGCCTCTGGATTGGACACAATCGTGAAACGCAGAGACCATCCTATGGAGTGGTCTCTTGTTCCATTCTGCGAGAAATGTCTGGTTATCCAGGGTGTACATCACATTTTAGTTGAATTTCTTAGTATGGGTGAGTTGAGGTTGTGGTACTCTTCTCCCTACTGGGACGGTGATGATTGCTATCATCTGTCACTTGTGGCATGGCAGTTTTCTGCGCGCTGGGTCAGGTGCCATGATTATCATTTGATACATTCAAAGTCAATATCTTTATTTCCACTATCATTAGTTAGGTCCTGCCGTTTCGTAACATATTTGTTTTCGTTTCTATATTCATTTTAGTTTTTCATTTCGTTTTATTCGTCTTTTTATCGGGTTTGTTTCGCGATGTTTTTACCCTTCTTCAATCCAGTTACTCTAATACTAATTGATCAACGCAAAAATTTGGTTCACTGATAACTAAACGTCCCCAACTAAAGGATTTCTTGGTCAAAGCTGAATGTGGTGAATTAATTTACTCGCCTTTCATGAAAGTCAGGTGGATAAGTCAAATAAAAATGCCGTTACGACTAATAACAATATTTCCTGAACAAAAGGAAAAAGAGTGTCTGAGAGATAGATAATTAGGATTGACAATGTGTTTGGACGTTCCTCTTAGTTCTCACCTGCTACATAAATTATCCGAAAGCTAAATTTCATGGAAGGATTAAACTAATATAATTAATAAATCTGGTGCTTGTTTTTGAAGAAAGATTGAAATTATCCAGATTTCTAATAAACAAAAGTGAGTTAAGTGACCAGGTTAAAATTTTCATTTATAGGCACTTTTAATTAGAAGGTACCAAAAATGCTAGAATTGGAAATCTTACTCAGGGCAAAATGTTGAAGTGGGAAAATTAAACAGTTTGATTGACATTATGGTAAAAAGGCACATTTATCAAATCCATCTGACAGCTAATTGGATGTTCACTTAAGATATGACGTCACGAAAACTGTAAGAGAGTTAGAAACAAAGCCAACATTACTTAGGCATGATGGAAACTGTGAAAGATCATTTTGACTACTTGGATAACATTCCGGAATCCAAGGAAATAAGAAACAGCTTAGAACACATTACATGTACAGATCCTAGATTGAAAAATGAAATGCAACAGGCTGGTAGTACGAGACATGGCTATCCACTTCTTAAAGAACTTAGAAACGTAATTGTTAAAGCTGAGAAGTGTTTAATAAATTCCTCGAAGAATCATTTGTTTTCGTTTATACCATGGTTCGTCAAGTAATCTTGATAGAGAAGCAATAAATGAATTTGACACTACAGATTCAGGCGCTTTCAGCTTAAAGGATGACGAGAATTCTTTAGCTACGCCCCTTTCTCGCATATTAATCCTTTGTGGATATAGGGTAGATAGAGGCAAAAGGCCCACCCGGGGCCAAAAGCCTTTCTGGCTCACCTACTGCACATGCGCAAAAAATGATCAACTGAGTATGGCAACATTAACTCAGTGTAAGGGAAGTTCTTGTGTGAAGAGGGTGTGTCATCACTTAAACTTAGCCAAAAGGTGGGTACAATTATGTTTTTTTGTTGATAATCATCTAATATTTCATGAAATGAGATGGTTCATTGTCTGCTATCTGTCCATAACGTAGTCTATACAAGTAGCCTAGTACCTCTTAGAATTTACAGAGTTTATAGTGATTTATTTGCAATATGTTTTCACAATGGCTTCTTGAATGCTACATGGATATCAGGGGCAAGAGGCCTACCTACTTGTAGAGGCAAAAGGCCCAGGGTGGGCTTTTTGCACCGCTGTAATTGTAACCTAAAAAAGGCCTATTGATTAAGATATAAATTGAGGTACATAAGTAACCAAGCTTTGTTTCTTTCTTTTCAAAGTAGGCTTAATGCAAGATGGTGCAGACATACAAGCGGAAAAAATAGGGCATACTACAGTGACGATGACCTAAGAAATGCTGTTGTAGCTATCGCAAATGGAGCTTCTGTTATTGGAACATCCAGAGAGTACAAAGTTTTGGCCAGAATTCTGCGTCATCACAGAGATTAACAAGTGAAAAATCCAGGGTCTACTACATTTGGATCATTCAAGAAAACTTTCAGTAAGGAGCAGGAACATCAACTTGTGAATCTCCTGAAAAAATTGGAAAGTTCTCTCTATGGATTTTCGGCAAAATAATTGAGGCGTTTGGCCTATGATTATGCTGAAAAACTCAAAATTGAACACCAGTTCTCCAAGGAAACCAAAATGGCTGGGTCTGGTTGGATTCAGAGTTTTCTGAAGAGAAACCATCTTTATATTAAAAAGCCAGAAGGGACAAGCATGGCTAGAGCCACAGGGTTCAATAAAGAACAAGTCAATAATTTTTTCTACATTTAGGAAAATGTTTTGAAAGATGTGAAACCCTCCTCTCAACATTTGGAATATGGACGAAACAGGGATATCTGTTGTGCAGACACCTGGTAAGATAGTAGCATCAAAAGGCAAAAGATGTGCTGGGAAAATCACCACTGCAGAAAGAGGTAAGAATATTACAGTTGTTTGTGTTACTAATGCCGCTGGGACTTACATCTCACCAATGTTCATTTTCCCAAGAAAAAGAATGGTCGAGACGCTGATGAAAAATGCTCCACCTGGATCTATTGCTGCTTGCACTGACTCTGGGTGGATTGATGAGGACTGTTTATAAAATGGTTTACTCATTTTATCAGTGTGGCAAAGCCATCCAAAGAAGACCCACACATTTTAATCCTTAATGGCCATCATTCCCTTAAAACACTAGCTGCAATCGATTTAGCCAGGGAAAATGGTATAATTATGATCACACTTCCCCGCCATTGCACCCATAAGATGCAACCTTTAGATAGGACATTCTTCAAATCACTTAAAGCAGCATGCAGTCAAGCCTATGACTCCTTTATGTTTTCAAATAAAGGAACAAAGATAGCAACCTATGACATTGCATAAATTTTCTCAACTGCAACAATTGAAAAATCAGTGAATGGTTTTAAAGTTTGTGGGTTGTGGCCACTGGACAAAAACATATTCTCTGATGATGACTTTGTTTCATCAAATATGATTCAAGCAGGTGGCAACAACGAAGATCCTTTGGAAGGACCATCTGGCCTTCAGGCTCCATCTAGGCCTATCTCTGAACATTACCCTCTTGCTGTAGAGGAAAATGACCAAGAGCCAAGCAGTCCACTAAAATCTCCACCTAAGTTATTAAAAAGCTTGATATCAAGCCCCCAAACTTCAAACCACCCAATAACAGGCAAAAGAAAACATGAGCAAGCTCAAATTATTACCTCAAGTCCTTTCAAAAGGCAAACTGAATTACTCTCTCAAAAAAAGAAGGCCAAATCAGCCCTGAAGAATGCATCCACATGGAAAATGAAGACTCAAGAAAGAAAAGAAGTCAAAAAACAGTTCTTAAAAACGAAGTTAAGGAAAAGAAAGACGGATGACCTCAGTGACTCGGAAGAGAAATGGCCTTGCCTTATTTGTCTAGAGCCGTACAAGACAAGTCGTCCAGGACAAGAGTGGGTCCAGTGTTTGGCCTGCCCAAAGTGGGCTCATGTAAAGTGTTCATCAGGAGATCCTAGTTACCACTGCCCCAATTGCCTGTCCGATTACAGTGATGGGGACTGAACTATTTTTGTAATTTTTATCACGAAGCATGGCCTATGTTATCTTACATATTTTTTGTAGCTAAGTACCAAAGTGAGTTTTGTTTTAATTGAAAATTAATATTTTTATGTGTGTGTGTGGCTAGGGCAAAAGGTCATAATTAGGCTACTATTTTTTGTAATTTTTATAATGGCGAATGGTCTATGTTTTCTTAAATATTCTTGTAGCTAGGTACCAAAGTGAGTTTTGTTTCAATTGGAAATTAACTTCTGTTTGTTTTTTGTGGTTAGGGCAAAAGGCCCATTTAAGGATATTAGTTTAGTCATTTTTATTATGGGAAATGGCCTATGTTTTCATACATATTTTTGTAACTACGCACCAACGTGATTTTTGTTTCATTTGGAAAGTGATGTCAGTTTGTTTGTTTGTTTTTTTGTGGTTGGAGCAAAAGGAACATATTAGGCCTATGTTGGCTACTATTTTAGTCATTTAATTATGAGCCATTGCCTGTTTTCATAAATATTTTTGTAGCTAAGTACCAATGTGATTTTTAATTCAACTGGAAAATAATTTGTTTAATTTTTGTGGTGGGGCAAAAGGCCCATATGTAGGCTTCTTGCCCCAGCAATGGGGCATAAGGCCTATTTACACATTTTGTGAATTTTGTATTTTTTCGCAACTTTCTTTAAACTGTAAAAGAATATTACTTTGTTATAATATGAGGAAATACTGTAACTGCATCATTACAAAATTACACACATTTTGAATAAATAGTTTATTTTTTATGAATATGTTTTCCTTAAGAGGGGCTTATAGCCCCACCCTACCCTATGCAGGAAACAATAAATGACCAAAAGGACTCAAAAAAGAGAAATTTAACAAGAGAGAAGCGACTAACTGCGCTTTTTTGAACCTGTTTTTTCGATAAATTTGGTCGAAATCTCAATCTTAAGATAGCTCTTTTCCCACGAAGAAGACAATAGATAGAAAGTTTTTTCGCCTCTATGTCAAAATGCTTTCTCTTCTGGCAGCATTAGGTTGAAATTCAAACAGATTTAACAATGGACATATTCACTTTTAGAAAATGGAATTTATTCAGGAATAACAAAGGTTCAAAATGAGAAAACACGTTTAAAAGCACAATATAAAAATATTATTATTAATTATGCGTCTTAATGGCGTATTAATTTGGGGGCCACTTTTTCATTGTCTCGGCTCGCAAGAAATCCAAAGTGAGGTCATATGAGGTTTAGAGACAACGCGTATATTGATTGGTTCGATAACTCGTGCGTACAAAAAATTGGAGTAATCCAACGAAGGAGTTAAAAGAGTCGTTTCCCCAAATATATTTGAAAGTTGATGTAATCTTATCGCATTTGCAGTCTTGTAGTATAAAGATGTTTTCAGTGGTGCAAGAAAAATGGCAAATGCGTGCTTTGACATTTAACTCTTTTCCGTGTGTATCTTAACTCGTGTACAGAATTTGAGGTAGTGAGTACTGCAGCGACTGGACTTAGTAATCTTTAGAACCAGCAAAAGGGTATGCTTATAGAATGTTAACCCAGTACCTAGAGGAGTAGCACGACTTCTTGGCTCCAGTACTCCTGTGACACTAACTTGATCCAAAGTACTCGGTTATTATTCCTTCTATACATCTTCCTTTTAACAATTTCCCGCCACTTTCTTTACCAGCCGCTTTTCACCAATTTTTCAGGCTAGTCGTCGATCAGGTATCGTCCAGTTAATCATAGTCGGGATCGGGAGGGGATTCGCCCCTCCCCCCTTGGTAAGGGAGGTTTATATAAATATATATATATATATATATATATATATATATATATATATATATATATATATATATATATGAATGCAATGTCCCGCAGGAAAAAATGCTACCCTCACGTGATACTTTGTGAGTTTTTCATATATATATATATATATATATATATATATATATATATGAAAGGGGATCTTTAATGGTGCCCAGAAGGTCCCACTGGCACCCCATGTCTTCATTCCGGATCGAAATCCGGGAAGGGGGTTTAGTGTTTGTAACCCGGAGAATAAAATAGACCTCGAAATGGGAAAAATAAAATAAAAAATTTAAAAACAGACTAAACTAATGCGAAGGGGAGTCACTCCCTTCTCATTCCCCTTTTATTTATATCTCTTGTCAAAGAGGTTGAGCCTATACCATTTCTCCAGGAGTAGCCCCAAGCAGCTCTCTCTCTCATAGAATTGGCCCTCCCTATACTATCTCAGGGACCACACCTGAAGAATCGAATGGAGTTTATCTATTCTTTTCAGGCGAGGAAATATCCCATTTATCTATTTGAACTTTTAAATGTTTGTTTCGCCTCTTAGAGCACGACGAAGGTGTCCCGTTGTGAATTGTCCGCTGTATTACTCTATTTGCAATGAATATCAACTGTATTACCTCGGTGCTGCCGGATAAATGTTCTCAACACCGCCTACGTGGACGACATTTTGAATGTCTTTTATCGCGTTATATATGTCTACCCTGGAGCTCTGACTAAATGATCTTTGACCAGCGTATCTCTTTATGTCGAAGCCGGTTTTTGTTTTCTTTGGCTAAGATCAATGTCGTGCACTTTGGAGGACGTCGAGGCAAAATCATAGATACTCGAATTCAAGATGCATTTTCGTAGATACTCGTATTGAAAAGACATACTCGTAAACGCTCGTATTCAACAGACATTCTCGGAGATAATCGTATGCAAGGGGCAAAATCATAGATACTCGTATTCAATAAGCCTACTCGTAGATACTCGTAGTCAAGAAACATGCGGCTAGATACTCTTATTCAACAGGATTACTCGTAGAAGGAATACATCAGTTCACTCAATGCAACAAAGTAAAGAAATCAAAGAAGAACTCAACCAGTTGATCCTCGAACAACAATGGAGACGATGGGATGATGCGATCGATAGCCTCGATCACGAAACAACTCCCAAAGAATTTTGAAATAAGATCAGACGTCTCAAAAAGGATCGACTGGGAAGAAGAAGATCGAACTATAAAAAGAAGACGGAAACATCGAAACAGAAGAAGGAAGAATTGAAGAGCTATTCCGAAGCTATTGGGAAAAATCTTTAGTATAACTGAGGAGGAAAACGAAGACAATGATTTAGAGTTTGAAAGAAACATCATAGACGAGCTTAACGACCAAATACACAAGACGCACCCTCACCACTATGTGGATAGACAGCACGACGGAAACACCGAGATTACCAAAGAAGAACTACTCGGCGCGCTCGACTCATTCCGACAAAAAGCCCCAGGACAATTGGGGCTTACAAAGTTAAACTTTGAAAAGGCACCAGCCAATGTCATCAAAGGGATGAGAAGGATATTTAACGCCTGTCTGAACACGGGATAATTTCCAGATGCTTATAAAACGGCTAAGATGATTTTCTTGCCTAAACACGGAAAGAACCCAACGTTGAAGGAGAGCTACTAGCCAATTTCACTTCTAGAATTTGGAAGGAAGCTCTTCCAGAAGATCCTCAACCGAAGACTGGGGTCTCACCTGGAGGAGAACTCCCTTTTCAACCCATATCAATTCGAGTTTAGAAAAAAAAGCGAAGTACGGAGATGACGATTAATGTCATCACGGAAAAGCTAGCCCAAGCAAAACGGGAAAGGAGTTACGTGGACATTGTTTGTTGGGATGTATCAAAAGCGTTTGATAAGGTGTGGCAACGGGGAATGCAGTACAAGATCTTACGACTGGTCCTAAGTAAAAACTTAGAAAGAACTCTCTCACTATGTCATGGAGAGAGCGGCATATAATAGTTTAGGGTGCACGGACGGACCAAAGTTTCCGTTCACTGCGGGCCTCCCACATGGGGGGTGCCTGTCCCCCACTCTCTACTTGATTTACACCGCTGATTTCCCAGTCCCTGTGAGCCCCACTTGCACCAACATTCAATTTGCCGATGATTTCACCCAGATAATCACTTGTCCATGGAGGAATAAGCTTTGGCAAGCTCGTATGACAGCAGCAGAAATTCTAAACCTTAACACCTACGAGGCGCGGTGCAAAATCCACACGAACCAGAAAAAGTTCAAAGTAGTCCCCATAGGCAGGAGATTACTATACGATCTCAGGGAGAAGGATAGACGCTATGCCTACACCACGGAGTGCAATGTACTCAACCAGGTACACGAAGCACGTCCGCGAAAGAATACCAAGGTCACATATGTAGTCAGAACTCTATACATGTTCAGAAATCTCCGTGAAAACAATAAGAAAAATATCTACAATGCATTTGTAAGATCGACGCTGCTATACTCCTCTTCCGCCCTCTCGTGTGTCTCGAAGGCACAAAAGAGGAAACTACAAGTTGTGCAGAACAAATGTGTGTACCTAATCACAGGTACATTCAGGCGAGAAAAAAGACGTCAGGAAGAGCTGCACCGGAAGGCGGGGTTAAGTCCTATTAACGTTGTCATAGAAGAACCCGCAAGGAATATTCAGGAATTGATCAATCGAGAATTGAACAATGATATCGTCCAAATGATTAACCAGAACAGAAGAGGTATAAGTCGCGCCAGATTTCCGAGCTCCGCTGGGTTTTTAGCTGGTGGAGCAGAAGTGTCGTTCTACGCATGAGAATCAGAATTTTTTACCCAAACCAAGGAAACCGACGAAGAAAAGAAAACCTAATTAAGAAACCTCACCAATTTCTACAAGAATTCACCGAATATCGAGAGCAAATTCACCGATGAAGACCCAACTATAACGAAGAACACATCAAAGAAAAAACAAAAGACATGATTTACACTCACTACAAGATATACAAAAAAACAAGGACACTAAGCATAATACTAAAGTGATTAAAGTAATTTACTGCTACAACAGCAAATGCGTAAAACATATCCAAGAATATTAAATTTTTGAAGACAAATGGCTTGAACGCCATAATAATATAAAGTATCCCAAAGACAACAAAGGAACCACAAAACAAGAAAATATTTAAAACCGATAGGCTTAATCACCACCCACTTAGCATCTCTTTGCACCCTACCACACTTCTTTCTCTTTTCACCACTTGTCTATTTTCAGCTATCTGTCCCCACACCCTTTCTTTATCCTGTACGTAAACCTACCCACTTGCATCGTTCATAGTTCGTAGATATCTGTATTCAACAGTCATACTATACTCGTAAATATTCGTATTTAAGATTCATGCTCGTAGATACACGTATTCAAGAGTCACAAACGTATATAATCGCATTCAAGAGGCATACTAGGAAATATTCGTATTCGCACATGGTTAGAAGACTTGTTTGCAGGCAAAAAAGAGAGCTTAGTAATTAACTGGTTTGTGGTAGTTTCCTGAAAGAATTGCGTTAATTGATCAGTAAGCTTTTAACTTGTTTGCTAGTGTATGTAATTGAGGAGACATATGTTTCTCGAGCACTTTTGGAATTCATGTAATTTCTCTTATCTTTTTAGCAAACTCTATTTCAGTTAATCGAAATTCGAATTTTGCTTTGAACTACAAATTATTCATATTTTCTCTTCATAGGTAAATTCTCGCTCATTCTTAGGTAGCCGTAGCATTTTAGAACATTCTCGGGTACGTATTACTCCATCCCGTTTTCTTCACACATTCAGGGTGTACTGAGTAATTTGTTGCTCAACTTCAATATAAAAGAAAGTAACACCACGTCCTCCAAGCTGGATCTGAACCTGTTGCAGGCCTTCTCGACAGTCGATCTGTTTAACTGGGTAAAATTGTGATGATACTGGACCTAAGCTCTACCTTGACGTACGCGGAGACTTGTTGGTCTGTATCTCAACCAGCCTTACACATAATAGTCCAGGAGGTTGCAGTCTGGGGAGTTGGAAGGCCAGATATTCGGAGTGATGTGGTCAAAGAAATTGTCTGACAGTCAAGACTGGGTCACCTGCTTGTCTGGAAAGTGCAGTCTTGATTCTACACACATGGCCTTCCAGCGGCCACTTCCTGGATCCTGGGTAACACTAAATCCTCTAAGCACTTGATATAGCTTTCTGTATTGAGTCTAAGACCCTCCGGGAAGATAAACGGCGGCGTAACCTGCCCCTCGTCACTGATCACCACAAATACCATGATGTTTACCAGGAACTTGGTCTTCATGACTCTCAGTGCATCTTTTTTTTAGGAGGAGGGGGGGGCACAGCAAGCCAACGGTTGTTTTGTGAGTTCACCACCTGTTCCTGGTAGAAATTCTTTGTGGAGAGTGCGAGTAAAAATGCGAGGTACACATCAGTTCGTGTACAAAACGAGCTGATACTTCTCTCCGAAGAAGTGATAAGAGAAGATATTGTGAAGGCTGCAAATAAATCAAATGGATTCTCAATCATTGCTGGTGAAACTGCTGATATATAAAGCACCGAACAACTTTCCATTTGTGTACGATTTGTTGAGCTGCAGGAGAAACGGAATGATTCAATCATCATACGCGAAGAATTCCTTAGTTTTGTTCCACTGGAGATGATGGACGATGCAACAATTGCAGATCATCAACCAAGCAAAAAGAATTGGTCTTAACCTCAACAAGCTTCATAGTCAATGCTACAATGGATGCTCAACCATAGCAGGGAAAGACAATGGTGTACAGGCCCGTATCAGGAACACTTATCCCAAAGCCGTGTTCGTGCACTGCTCTTCACATCGACTTAATTTGGTGGTTCATGATCTGAATACTCTCGCAGAGATTCGGAATACAACTGGAATTATGAAATCTATCATCAATTTTTTTTCGTGACAGTCCCAAGCGCAGAAGGCTGGTTCTAAATCTACCTTTGTTGTATGACACTAGATTGAGCGCAAAGTACAAAAGCATCCGCGTCTTTTCATAGAACTTTTGTGATATCTATGCAAAACTGGAGCAACTGGAGGTAAGCCAACATGAGTCACAGAGTACCCGTCAGACGGCACATCAGTTGAGGAGTGCAGCAGGTATCACAATGTTTCTCATCTGTCTCAAGATTATAGCGAAATACTCAGCGATGTTGGAGCCAGTGACCCAACAGCTACAGGCAGTCGAGATGGACATGATGGGAGTCCGAGATCACATTGACTTGCTAATGAAGGCTTTCCGAGATCACCGGGATGAAGCGGATCGCGTGCTTTCAGAAGATGTTATCCCTGAGGTGAAAATATTGTCAGGAGAACTTGGTATAGAATTGAATATGCCTCGACGATGCTCACGCCAGATCAACCGGCCGAATGTAGGAGGCTCCATTGAGGAGTACTATCGCCGCACCATATTTATCCCTACATGGATTCCTTGATTCAGTCTCTAGAAAGTCGCTTTGGTGATAGTAACACATCATATTTTCATATTTTTGCATTACATCCAAGAAAAAGGAAAAGAAAAACAGAAAGAGGTGAATTTAAGAAAATCGTTTCATCTATCAAAGAAGTATACGAAATTGAAAATTTTGTTGAAGAAACACTAGCGTGGTATGACGGGCAGAAATATAAGGGCCCACTGGATGACAACTCTCTCTCTCTGGGTATGATTGAGCTGTTGAAGGAGACCACTCTGTCCCCTACTGTGCGCAAGGCTATCCTCATCGCACTGAATCTGCCTGCAACAACATGTACAGTGGAGAGGTCTTTTAGCACAATGCGCAGGGTGAAGACCTGGTTAAGTTCAACACTGACCGATCAACGTTTGTCCGGCCTCTGTGTGCTCAGTGACTACCGTGAAAAAGTGAAGAGCCAGAACACAGATATAATGAACAGGGTCATTGACAAGTTTGGAAGAGATCCCCGATGACTCCATTTCTTGTTCACGTAGTAGTAATAATAATACTTGAATAGTGGAGAACTGAATAAACAGTTGAACAATGTCCATGTTAGTTTATTCATTTTGTATTTTCCATGCAATTTTTTATATTTTCCATAAATTCTAGGGGGGCAAATGCCCATCCTTTACCCCTGCGGATGGCCATGAACACAGCCAATGCTCACGACACGATACAGCTCCATATTTTGCCTCCCCCCTCATTTTTTGCTGTGGACGCCCATGCCCACGAATGCTATTTAAATCAATCATATTTGATTTAATATTGAATAATATAAAACGCTCATATCATATTTGAATTTAAAAAATCCCTTCAAAATGATATATTATACAATATGGTGCGATTCCAATTAACAATGCGGCTTCCAAGATCTCTGCCATTCTATTTTTCGTTATAACATCATAATTATAAATTTCTCTGCCTTAATTAGTTAAAATGCTTTATATTGAATATCTTAGATATTTATTACTAAGCGCGCACAAAAGTCGAAGGCGGGCATTTTCCGAAATTTAACAACCTCGAGAAGGATTCAAGATTCAACGATTTTACAATGAGAGATTTTAGCCGGATCTCGCTTCTGACCCGCGTTCTCGCTCCCACCCTTGTCAATCTCCTAGCCTACCATTGCATCGAGCATTACTACGATTCAAAATACACACACTTGTCACTCCAGGTTGTTCCAGATTAATTTACCCAGTTCTCTCATTGAACTCCAGTAGAGTTGGGTGGTCCGCTACATTAGTCCGCTACTCCGCTACTTGTGGAGTAGCGGAAGCGTTTTCTATAAGCAAAAAGTAGCGAAGTAGTAGGTAGCGGACTAAAAAAAAGGCAAAATGGTTACCGTTACCTATTTTACGTTTCTTTACAAAAAACCCTGCTTATTTTGGATGTAATATACAGTAGTTTTCCTTGAAATTTATTAAAAACCAGTGAAAAGCTGTTAGGGGGGGGGGGTAGCGCTTTACAATAAAAAGTAGCGATAGCAAAGTAGCGGGTAGCGGTTTCGTGATTTTAAAAAAGTAGCGCTAGTAGCGTTTTCAGCTAGCTAAGGTAGTGAAGTAGCGGATAGCGGTTTCAAAAATTGGGTAGCGGTACCTATCTCTGAACTCCAGTCACTATTCACCCTTACAGTGAAAGTTAATTGCCATTAGTTGTTGCAGAAAAGGTTATTTGTAGTCACGTGGACGCGACTCTATAAGTTACTATGTCGGTCCGTAGGTTGGCGGCCGGATGGTAACCGTTTTACTTTTCAATGAGTTTTGGGGTAATAATATCGTAACTATTCGGCCGATTCTAACGAAATTTGAAACCATTATGTTGTTTTACATTCTCTTTCGAATGATATAATTGTCAAGTCTTCCCAAGGTTAGTCTGGGTATTACTAAAAGAAAACTAACTATAGGTCGGATTGCCTCAGTTGTGAAAGTTTTGAAGGTCATACGGGCATAAGGTCATAGGTCAGAATAATTGAAAGCACGTGACTTAGGTCTGTTGACCTTGTTTTATAATAAACTCAATTATAAGTAATTCACTTTATCCTCTTTAACGGCCTTCTTAAAGAAATTTGGGGCTGAACTGGGTCAAACGATTTTGCCTAGTAACCCCCCAACCCCCCCACCTTCTCCCAAGAGTCCTAGTGAACCTGCGGGAGTGGTACTACAACTGCGCTGACACCAGAGTGACCCTTCATATTTAAAATACCCCCTTTTTATAGAACTGTTTAGTTCTTTAGGAAGCTTGGAGGAAACTGGCCTACTCCACTCTATTGGACTCTCTTTGTTGTGGGTCGCGCGCTCCTGCGCCGCGGGAGGGGAGGCGGGCCTACCCGACGCTGGAGCGCGCTTCCTTCGTGTTACCTTTTTTCTTTGTTTTTTTTTTTGTTTTTAGTATATGATCTTTTTATCCTTGTTATTTGCTTGTCATTTGTTTTTGTTTTAAATATAGCCTAGTGGTAGGTTTTAGTGAGTACGGCGACTTATGCCCAAGTAGGTAGTCGCCAGATGGGCTCCTTAAAAAAAAAAAAAAAAAATCTTTAGGAAGCGAATGTAGGGATGTAGTTTTTACCTCTTTTGTTTCAAGGATTAGTCCATTAAAATGGTTCTGTAAACTCCGGAGTTGATGGTAATCCGATGTGCGAATGTGCGACGGATGAGTGTGGGAGTTTGTTTAAGCCGAGGTTTTTAATCTTTTTAAATGTGATTTTTTTATGTATGGATCCCTAAATTATCCTTCACGGACTTTTTCCATCAAAGGGATGTTTAAAAGGTCTAATAGATGGGAGTAGATGTTTGGTGTAATCGTTTTATTAACTGTAGTAACTCACGAGTGGATTACAGCAATACAATACCACTAAACACTAAAACTTTCCTCGGTGGTCAATTCTGTGTTAGGCTAAGATTTTTGTCTTTCAAAATGGCGAAAGATAAATCCCATATATTGATACCAGATTTCGTATATTGCCTTTAAAATGACCTGATGTTTTAAATAGGCCTGCTTTTTAATAGTGATAATTTCATTTAGCCTCTCGCATGTTTCATCCATATTCATTTTTCGTTTGTTTCTTTTGAAAGAAAGGTTCTATGGCGTTAACATTTGGTCCTTTTGTAAATTCTACTAACCTCTCTCTACGCTCATATACTAGTATTTTTGAGGCGGAATTCGAATGGTGTACAAGTGTTTGGAGAAAAAAAAACTCGACCCATAAAAACGGGACACTCTACTAAAAGAAAATCAAGATCCGAGAATCGATATCCCCTCTCGCCGAATCTAATACTCAGCAAGCGCCAAATACCTGTATTTAGTAGTGACGACTGTCTATTTATATCCGTCGAAACATACATGGAATATAAGAGAGGAAATTAGAAACTAGATCGCGCTTGAGAAAGTGAGAATGAATCAAAGATACCTTCCGAAAATAGTTGGAAATTTGCCTAGCACGAGTCTGTATTTAAAGAACGAAAGGTGAGTGTGTCTGTATATAAATGTGTACATATACGAACGCGAAAGGAGAAAAAACACTTTCATTCCCCTAAAAATTTCACATTCACTTTCGGACCTGCGTGACGTAGCCGTCCGAGATAGCGCTGGCCCGGGTAAGAGAAGAATCGTCACCGGAGCGCTTGACCTCCCTAGATCCCTGGGGCCAATCCCGTCACTTTTGCCTCAGAAGCAAATAAAGAGCCGTCGATTAGGTTACAACTTACGACGCTTCGATAAGAAGAAAACGCCAAAGTCGGTGCAAATCTGGCATGCGGTCTATCCAATGTCGTATTGGCATAGCAAATAGTTTTGTGGTAACATTTGCGCCCGTGAATTGCAGCATAGACTCAGATATAACCTTAAAAGGTTATCCTTAGATAAATACAGACAACCATGCCTCAGTCGGAATTTAGAGAGGGGCGCGCCCTCCCGGCTCTAACACCAGGGGCGGATAGGCCTTAATTGTGAAGGTTAGGGCGTTTCTGGAGAGTTAGGGACACATTTGGGACCGAGTGTCCCAATTTGCCTCCTCTTTACTGGGACACAATATAGTTATAATATTGAGATATGGCACTTTTTTCACTATTTTTTAATCTATTGTTGAATCAGTTAATCGTTGCTCTTTCCACAACATTAGACGAAGATCAAATGACTCCCTTGCTATTAGAAAGCTCCCCCTTCGTGTGGAATCACTTCCCTTTGAGTTGGAACCCATTGCCTTTGGCCATGGCTCCTTCTTTTATGGTAAAAGACAAATTTCAATATATATTAGGGAATGTACTTTCCCCAATATTGTTTTCTATATCCGAGGTTCACAAACCTCTAGGTAAGATTACTCCGTTTCAGAATTTCAGAGACACTCATTAAACATATAATTCAGATTTTATAAAAAGTTGGGTACTAAAAAGGTAAAAGTAGACCCTAAATCCTAATTTATAGTATGCTTGTTTTTGTATTGCAATATAATTTGTGGCCTACTTTTCGATATAGAATATTGCACATCATTTTGTAATGCGACATGATTCCGGATTTCGCCTTCAAAAGAAAACCTTAAATCTCCAATTTAGAATGATAACTTCGGTAAATGACATCATCTTTATTACCTACTCGGCTAATTAAGTAGGCAATTATTTAACTATCGAATTCACACCAAAATCTATGCTTAAAATCCAAAAATTCATTTAAAATGAGTCTCGTCATGAGTGGCAAAAAATTCAATTTTCAAATGAAGGATTGCAACTAGAATTGTATCCTTAGAAATTCAGCTTCAGATTCCAAATGGACTTATTTACATTATCGGGGTATAGGTAACAACAGTGAATATTCTTGAACGTTTCCGAAGTATAAAATTAGGTGTATAAGAGCAAGTCAGCCGTTTTTTTTGTTTTTTTTTAATCATGAAATGCGAAGAAGTGTACATTTAAATGTCACCGCAGAGCTCATATATTCAATCGATTACATGTTTTTACTGTTAACTGTACGGCCGATTGCAAGGTGGATTAGGATCAACAATGAAGCCTAGCAAATGAGTGTCATATAAATCCTATGAAGTCTTGAGATAGGCACGCAAATAATCATGCACATGCAAAGTGCAGTACACTGTATCAACGAATAAGATAAATGCGGTATTTTTGTAAAGATACACAAAAGTGTATTGCAAGGCGAAATAGGCTCAACAATGAAACTTCACAAATGAGTATCATGCGAATCCTATAAAGTCTTGTAGGGACGCAAATAATTATGCACATACAAATAATATATAATATGTATGGTAGTTTTCATAAATTATAATAACTCTGTGTAAATAATATATAACAACTTTGTAAAATAATAATGTATAGCTTTCATCTATGTAAATAATATATATTTTGCTCGAGGTGAGAAGAATGAATGCGAGACATTCACACGGCAACAAACATATGCACATGTACACACATACACAATAGAGCGAAGCAAAAGTGGTTCCCATAGCCACGATAAAAGGTCAGCTGTTCAAACAAGCTTAGCAGCAGATGCAGAGTAAAAAACGATAGCAGCGGACTGTATTTGCTAACGAAGAACTGTGAAATGCAAAGTCGCATCTTTGGTATTTGAGGCAAATACAAATCTCTATCTCCATGGGCACGAATTAACACGGAGTGGAATAGGCTCCACCCAAACGACATCAATGGATAATAATAGGCCACGTCCACTGTTTCCAACACAAATATATGTCGCCACACTAGGATATTCAAGGGGGAAGAAAGAGGAGCAAAGATCAGAAAGAGGAGAAAGAGATCGAAAAGAATCAGAGCAGAAGGAGTCAGAAACAGAAGAAGCAAGAAAGAGTCAGAGAGACGTCATAGAGTAATAGGCCCGCTTGAACACACTATACGCCCGTTACGAATTCTTCTTACGCCGAAGCTACCCGAGTTCTACGCCTTAAATAAAGCGTCCGAGATTCCTCTGTTTTGGATTACCTTGCTACCGGTAATTCTTATTCTCCCTCTCACCCAGCCTACCTAATCTCAAACCTCAGTTAAGTGAATTCATTTCCACTCCGAAACCTACCAAGTTATCCTCCTCCTAAAATTAAATGTACTTGAAACCTCTACCACGGGAACACAAGAACGTTCGGACACATATTAACTCTCGAGCTTTATAACTGGTTACCCATTTTTTAATATCAAGCCCCTTCAAAGGGTGATCGCAAACCTATAAACATAGGACCCGTGAAGTCCTTCAGCCGACGTCAAACCCAGTTAAGTTGCCTCACGACATCATCTGAGCTCCTGCTCTCGAGAGGAATATCATCTGATCGATCGAGAACACATTTACGCACGCGTTACTTCTTGTCGCTTAACTCTCTCCTTGCAAAGATTTTTCTTACTCCCACCTTAATTTCTTTACTCAACACACTGACTTGTCCTGTACTTAACCTTCCAGTGGTATGAGCCCAGCCGATACTCTTGTATAATTTAGTAACCCTTTACCCTCCTTTGTCCTTTCACCTCATTTTTGTAGCAGTGATATTATCCAACCAAAATAACTACTCAATTACTCTAGCTATCTAGGTTTGGCTAGTTATAAAATTAACATTGTTCATTCCTTGCTATGACAAATTCATATTGTTAATGTCACTGAGAAAATTTGCCATATACGTAATTTTCGTAATAAAAATGTTACAGGAGACTAAACTCTAAAAACAAAGACAATAGGATCAATGGGGAATACCTCAATTAGCTGATATTCGTAGATGATATTGTTCGCATAGTTGATAAACTAGAAGATTCAAAACAATGCTTCAAGAACTTAACCTTGAAAGCAAAAAAATATTGGCCTAAAAATAAATCTTGGAAAGACAACGAGCAATTTTGAAATAGTAGACGAATATATCTATGTATCTGGGTCAACAGATTACAATGTCCCCGGAAAAAGATGAAGAAAATCCAACGCCGCATCACTCTGGGCTGGGAAGTATTTGGAAAGAAAGCCAAGCATCATCTCCAAGAGCAAAGTACATAAGAACATAAGAAAGGAGACTGCAAAAGACCATTCATGGCCTACACTTGGCAGCTCCTGTGTTCGAAAAGAAAAGTATAGAACCAATGCATAATCCCCAATATGACCTATGGAGCAGAAACTTGGAACCTGACCAAAAAACTTACATCAAAACAAAGAACAACATGAATGCATATGATGGGGATAAATTGACATGACAGAAAATAGACCACTTGGATACATAGGCAAACAAAACTTCAGGATATTGTGGAATCTTTAAGAAACCTGAAATGGATCTGGACCGGCGTTACGATTTCAAGACAATAGATGGACCAGAAAATTTACTTATTAGATTCCACTTGATAAAAGATGCCCGAAAAGAAAATGGAGTTATCTTCAAAAATATGCCCAAAATTGGAAACAAATTGGACAAGATTGAAAAAAATTCAGGAAAATGAGAATTTCTCTCAACAGTGAGAACCTTACCTAATATTCGCTCAATCTAGTTCTAGAGCGAACCGGTTAGTAAATACTATTAATCCGCCACTAGTGATGGTAATTAAATGGCTTTACTATTACATTACTAAGATACAATTTCTTCAAATCACTTTGAACAAGTCTAGCTTAAACTAGGCACCGCTGAATGTACATGATGGTCCGAAAGTCTTGTCCTACCAAAATATAATAAGAACAATAGAGGAACAATATAATAATATCAAACACCTGTACTGGTTTTAGTGTATTCACTTTCATTGGCAGTCGCACATGGAGAAGGTCTTGCAATCAATCTCTCTTCCATACTGAAGGAGCTCGTGTCAACCATCTGAAATAGAAAATTAAAACAATATTTACAAGGAGTGACGAGACTTTCGGGCCACCCTGTACATCTCTTTCAAAGGAATTATCTGGACTGATGTCATTTGAGTGTGGAAATATTTTAAAATCTTGAAACAAATTCGCAACGGAGGTTACTAGTACTAGTAAATAGTGTCAGCTTAAAAAAAAAAATCCGGACGGAGATTCGAACCGCCGTCCCCGCCGGACGAGCGCGCTAACCGCTATACTAGCCGGGAAGCATCTAGAATGGTAGGAGTTACCATCAGACTGTACCAATTTAAGATGCCTCAATTTCTCACTATGAGCCTACTAATTAACGTGAAATCCTGAGATCTCAACCGCAAGGTACCTACAACGCATGGCGGGAGATCAAGCTGATTTTGGTGTTGATTTGGTACTCCATCCGACGACAAACCACATCCGATGTAGTTTAACGTCACCAAAATTGAAAGCGGTTTTTCCACTCGGCTGAGACACAGCCTAACCCAGGAATATCTACAATATTAAAAAGCGATCTAACAGAAAGGTATAATCTATTAATCACCTCTTTATTCCTTATAGGAAGCTTTGTAATCTAAATCATCCGATATTTTATTCGTCAGGATTATAATATCTTAACGTATTAATAAATAATACAATAATAACTAATAGGAGACCTACACCAGTAGGAAGTTAGAATTGAATTCCTTTGGTATCCTTCTATCGCTATTTAAACCATAATCTGAACCATATATGATGGTATGGGGTTCAATTATATATAATAGAATCACATACAAATGATAAAGGTGAGATCAGAAGCGCGCCATTTTTTTAATTCCGACATTGAGCCACGAAGGAAATGGCGATTGTTTGAAATGTCACAATGATTGCATCATTTCTATACTACTGCCGCTGCATCTACTGACACTACTATTATTATTATTACTACTGCTGTCGTTACTATAAAAGAAAAATATAGAAAACTTCACTAGAGCATATTGCATAGTATAATAAGTCTGGCATTATGTTATGGTAGTACAGGGTGATGTGGACAAAATAAAACCCGCTTTTTCAGTCCAGTCCTCCCAGCCATACTGGCGAAAAATGGGGGGGATACAATATATATATATATATATATATATATATATATATATATATATATATATATATATATATATATGGGGGGGGGGAAACTCACAAAGTATCGCGTGAGTAAGCAATAAACGCAACAAAGCCCAGAGAGAAAATTAATACGAGGATTCCAAGTACTTTCCAACTTTATTTCGAGTTCTTTATCATTTTCCTGATAAAGAACTCGAAATAAAGTTCGAAAGTACTTGAAATCCTCCCTGTAGGCTATATATATATATATATATATATATATACGGGAGGGGGGCGCAGCTCCTCAAACCTGCCCTGTGTGTTGGTCTACTTTACACCGGAGCATAATCTTCTCGATGCGACCTCTTGCGGTAGGGCGATGCAAGAGTGACAGCAGACGAAATTGTTTACGTTGACCGCATGGTGAAGTAGCGCCGAAAAGTTCAACCGGAATGTTAAGTGGTTACCTGACATGGCCTGCTTCACTCTCACTCTCTTCGTGTATTAGTGCTGCTAAGGACATTTTTAACGACTCCCTAATATGGTATTTACTGCCTTAAGTAATGAAAGTGAATTGTATCCATGTGCAGAAGTGTATGTGTGCGCAGAGAGAGGAAGATATGCACACATGGAGGTTATTTGGGGAAAGGGGGGTAAACTGATATTTTGGCCGTTGATTTGTTTATTTTCCTAGATGCGATCCGTCGCAAGCAGATGGCTCGAATTTTCCCCAGTTCGATATGGAACGAAGCCACATTCAGCAGTGGCACGGCCGCGTATTTATCCGCCCCCTCCCCTCCGACGTATTTTTTTTCTCTTATAAATTCACTTTGTATACAAACTATCAAAAATCCTAAGGCGGAGATGCTATCGTTGGTTTCATCTATATTTTCCTCCCAAAATAAAAAAAAATGTAATTGAGCAGATTCAAAATCAGATTCGGACATTTTCTTCCAAATTAATGTTAAAAGAGAGGGGCAGATGGGGAGCTCCGACACTTCCGTTGGTACTTTACCACCTATCTACCTTCCAGGATGTCGGTCTTCCTATGAAAGGTCCGCAATGAGGTCAACTTCAATGGCAACGTTCTCAAGCGTGTCTCTCCTCGTCGCTTTCTGCGCCCCGCCGTCATCGGCGCTCTCCAACCGGAGCCTTGGAGCGAAAGGTCGCACCTCGGCGCCATTCACAGACGACGAACTTTCGTCCCGACTTTCGACCGGCCACGCTGCAACCGGCTTTTCGGAAACATGGAGAAAGTTTGAAGGTAAAACCATGGTACATATTGAGGTTGTATGTGTGTAGGCGTTCACGCGTGTGCGTGGGGGAGGGGGGCGATGGAGTGGAGAGTTGTTGTTTGTTTAATTCCTACCCTAAGTCAATCTGCCTCGACCTTTTTTATCTAAAAGTTTAAAATTTGTGTTTGTTTCAGTTTCTCGCCATTTCGTTCTTTTGTATTCTTGTAATTACTGTTTCTTTCCCAATGACGTCATTCTCCCAGGGTCACCTTCCTCTCTTTCTCCCTGGTCCTTGCCATAAAACAAACCGAAAGTACTTCCTTCCACTCTCCGATCCTCCCCCTCTGCCTCCTTTGAACTTCCCCCTCAGAGAGAGCTCCTTACCTAGAATATTGCCATATATCAAAAACGCGTTTTCTTATTATAATCTTACTTGTTCCTTATCATGGCCCCGCCAGGAGGTACTATGTGTATGCTGTTACAACTGGTATCTGGCTGAGCGACACGCCCTTTGGAACCCAGTGGTTCCACAAGAAAAACTGGTGCTCTCTCTCTCTCTCTCTCTCTCTCTCTCTCTCTCTCTCTCTCTCTCTCTCTCTCTCTCTCTCTCTCTAAGCTTGTCCTTAGCACCTGGTTTAAATCTCCCATTATCTTGCCCAGTCTTTCCACAAATATCCCATTATCCTGTCCAGTCTTTCCACAAATCTCCCATTATCTTGTCCAGTCTTTCCACCAATCTCCCATTATCTTGTCCAGTCTTTCCACCAATCTCCCATTATCTTTTCCAGTCTTTCCACAAATCTCCCATTATCTTGTCCAGTCTTTCCACAAATCTCCCATTATCGTGTCCAGTCTTTCCACAAATCTCCCATTATCTTGTCCAGTCTTTCCCCAAATCTCCCATTATCTTGTCCAGTCTTTCCACAAATCTCCCATTATCTTGTCCAGTCTTTCCCCAAATCTCCCATTATCTTGTCCAGTCTTTCCACCAATCTCCCATTATCTTGTCCAGTCTTTCCACCAATCTCCCATTATCTTGTCCAGTCTTTCCACAAATCTCCCATTATCTTGTCCAGTCTTTCCACAAATCTCCCATTATCTTGTCCAGTCTTTCCACAAATCTCCCATTATCTTGTCCTTCTTTCCACAAATCTCCCATTATCTTGTCCAGTCTTTCCACAAATCTCCCATTATCTTGTCCAGTCTTTCCCCAAATCTCCCATTATCTTGTCCAGTCTTTCCACAAATCTCCCTTTATCTTGTCCAGTCTTTCCACAAATTTCCCATTATCTTGTCCAGTCTTTCCACAAATCTCCCATTATCTTGTCCAGTCTTTCCACAAATCTCCCATTATCTTCTCAAGTCTTTCCACAGCATATATCCCCCATAAGGTGGTCGGTAATGCCGCGATGCTATTGTCACCTGGAGCGACAGCGCACCCCCTCGGCCCCCCTGCCTGCAGGAAGACCTGAGGTAACATATCCTTCACTCTTTTCACTTCCACCTTCACTACCTTCATTACGGCCTCGTCGCTTTTGCGCGCTAAATATCGAGAATAAGAAGTCCGTCTTATGGGTTCGTTCGCGCGTACGTTAAGCTTTATTAAAGAGGTTAAGTTTAATATGTTTTGGATGCTTAGATACAGCGCTCGAGCATGGGAATCAAACGGCATATGTAAATATATATTGTGTATAAATGAGGTTTAAGTTTAGAGTTGTATTTAATAAACTTTATTATAAGTTAACAAATTATAATTCACTAATTTAAGGTTTTATTTCAAATTCATCATGAAAGTGCGCTAGGTTTTTTCTCATTATTATTATTACCAGGTGAAAAGAGCGAAGATATTTGATAGAATCAGTCTCCTCTCTTCTCTACCTGAATTCGTGTTGCTTACAAATTTCCGAAGTGCAATTTCCGATGTATCTCGGTTATCTTAACTACACCAATTGGTCCGAGAGATCCGAGTGCTCTTGCATATATATGTAGCGAGAGAAGTCGGTTCTTTCTTGAGGATGTTCGACCAAATAAGTTAGTACTTGGATTTTTATAAAAGACTTGATAAAATATAATTTTATTTCTAAAGTTGAAGTTTAATAAGATGAAAGGCTGAAGTTGGTGAGCCTAGATCCTTTTTCAGTGGTGTGAATAAATGTTAAACGAAGTGATGGGATCGAACGCCTTAGTAATGCTGATCTGAGTTCATGAGCATAATGTCTCTTGTTTATATGTGTAGAGAATGTGGGCGCGACCACCAACCAACCCCTCTCGTAACATATATAAAATGCAATTTAGTTAGGAAAAGCTTTTCTTTGCAAAGGTAATCTTACAGCCTTTATTATAATTATTTTATTTATTTTTATATTTTATTTTATTTCATTTTTTCTTTGCTTCTATCTTATTTTTTATTATAAATGTACATGCCTTAAGGTACATACTACAACAAAGCAACTGAACAAGCCGCTCTTTCACCCTTCTCTCCAACATGCGAACTGCCCAGCCATACCTTTCATTTACTAATCTTCCAAATGTTAAGAAGATCATTAATGCAAAATGATTTGTTGTGTGGTAAACTAGACCTCTCACCAAACTTCACTGCATTAAATTCCTTGCCTACTAAGCTTAATCCTTCCACCACTCCCGTCATAGAGGTGGTGATGGCCCACATCCGCCAGGGTCACTCCACGCTAACTCACGGATCTCTTACGTCCCGTGTTCTTCCTACCACTTTTAACCCATTTCCTCTTCTTCCTTCCTACCCATTTTTGGTAATCCTATCCGAATCCTCCGAGTTCTCTAACAGTTTTTTCTCTTTCGTCTCTACCATTATCTAATATCTCTAATGTAATCGCACTTGTGTTCTCATTCCATTCTACGGCTCCTATTTTCATTTCGCTACCTCTTTATGATAATCAGCATTGCTGAGTCGGATGTACTTCGGTCAATCTGTAATCATCCTCTTCCATTAAAAAGACCTTGGCAGAGGCTACCTTGGCCATGATATGATCTACTGCCCTCATTGTTGATCACGATTGTGTGAAAATATCCCTATGGGTCACGTGAGTCTTATCTCGCCTTTAAATTTGAGCAAAATATTTGCATGTTTTGTCGAAGTGAACCTAGCCTTTGCAAGACATTGATGAGTGACCACCTCTCCCTTCGATTCCACAGAGGGAGATCCGTTCCTGGCACCAGTCCGCTTCGTAGCCGAAGAAGCCACCGAGAAAGGTACGTCGATTTAAGTATCGTTTCGTTCCGTAGAAGCCCTAACTCTTGTGCGAAAAGGGGCCACGCTTAGTAGGTTTGTGTCTCAGACGCTAGCACTCCATGTAATCTTCTTATGCAATAACAAGGTTTATATAATTGAAATTCGTTTTAACTTCTCTTAATTTGGGGAAAATTCTCTTAAGAACGTTAAGGGTGGGGTATACACTCATGGTTTATAATCTTTTGTAATAAATCGGATAAAATAAATAAATCAGATCGTTTCATGACGTCCACCATTTGGTCCTGCCCTGGCCTTCTTGAAGAGTCGAATCCTTTAAACATCTTGTTCATGGAGGCTTTTACGACTGATAATACAGGGGATGGGGCAGGTTTAGTATGAACAACAATGCTGTTGTTGATATCTGGAGAACTTCGCCCCCTTTTGGCTCAACGTCAAGATGGAAGACAGCTTACTGAGTGAACTTCTCTCTTTGGCAAGAGCTTGCAGGAGCTGGTGCGACTCCTCTATTTCCGTGTGAAAGCTATTCTATTAAAACACGTCTTCTCTTCATACTTTCCAAAAATTCTCCCCATTTGGGCCCCCTAGAAGTTTAAAAGGAGCTTAAATTTAAACCACTATTCGAACCCGGTCATGCGTAGCAAACTTGAACTTTCATAAGCCAGCTCTCAAGATAGATTCACCCTCCCATCCAACTTGAAAGGATGTGAATGGTGTAGTGGGGAGCAAAAGCACTACTGCAACTGAAACTGGCAACTGAAACTTCTCCTCTCAGTGCTGGAGTATGACAATAATAAGTGATCACCCTACTCTTTAGGGGACATGCTTATCTCTATTCTTCTTTATTACATACCCTAGTCTGTCCTTCCCAATTTTTCCTTTTTATTATCCAGAGGGATTCTGGGGGGTTAGGGCACTTCCGACCACTTGCCAGAGCCTGTCTGAGTGGTATATATACCGTGGGGTCCCTACCTGTGAGGAAAGAAAGCCCATGGGCTGTGCGAGATACTGAGGTTGAAGTGTGATGGGTTACCCACTCTATTCACCGCTTCCAGTGCACATATGAGGTAGCTATGCCAGGCCCATCCTTTATTCGTTAAAGCGCAAGGACTACGTCACTGGGTATGCGGGTCTGATTGTTAAGCCCATCTTAGCTCAAATCCGCAAGCCGAGTATAGGCTTAGGATTAAATTATGGATATTTCTGATTCTATGGAAACTTTTCTCTAGACTTCTCAAGGCATTGGGAGGTATAGAAAACATAGGGAGGTCTAGTAAAGCGTATGGAGGCAAAAGGAGCCGCCTCCAAGCGCGGTATCGTGCCCCTAAGCTCCTCAGAGGGCGAGGTGACTCGAGGCACCCTTCGGCTGATGGAGGAGCTTTAATCTCACCACAATTTACTGGTAAAGGATTTTCTTCCTTTGTCACTTTCTTAGCTACCCGCTGGCAGATCCACCTCTATGGAGGAAATGCTTCCCTCCTATATGCTTTCTCAGTGGCTCCTACAAATTATGTACATCTATCAGTGGTGAATGCACTACCCCCCCCCCAAACATCTTAAAATCAAAAAGAAAAAAGTAGGGCTCATCTCCTTCCGTTTAAGGGTGTCCTGGGACGGATGGCTTCCCTGTCGATTAGGTAAGTGACTAGGCCATTGAGGGCATGTTCAAGCTCGGGTCACCCTCGGACGGAGAGGGAAATACACTAAATACCAGAAAGAATAATAGTGACTTCGAGCCAGCAGGATTCAAATTATTTGGGGGGTAATTCATTCTACTGATGGGATCATGCTCTCCAAAGGACATGTTCCATCAACCTAAGATATTAGGTAGGACTTTCGGTAGAAAACCGTAGGCTACTAGTGTCTTGAAGGAGAGCCTTCTTGTAAATACAACTGATCCTACCCACGCGGCCATTGTGAGTGTTCTTCGAACGCTCGCTGGTTCACATGTACAGGTAAGCTCAATTATTATTATCAAAGTCAATGAAGGCAACCCGTTGGAAGGCAATAGCCAAAACGGTAGAACCTGACAACCCTACAGGCCATAACGAGCGGCGCAACATCGATATAAGTAGAAAACATAAAAATCAAGAGAGAAGAAAAGCATTCACTCGCCTTTTAAATACATCATATTTATCCGAATTAACGACATCATTAAGCAGAGTGTTCCACAGACCGACGGCTGTAGGAAAGAAAGATTGAGAGAACTGCGTCGTATTCGCTCAAGCGAGCGAAAAAGCACGGTTATTCTGCTTTAACGAGTAGAGCGTATCACGAACCAGCCGTGAGGGAGCTGGCATCAGACAGTGAAGTTCTGTCAAGTAGCTTCAAATTGATCTCCGATGCAGAAGGGAAGACAGAATGACAATATTCAAAATGAGGCTGAAAGAAGGAATAAAAAAAATTCCTAACTACTCTGTAGAGTAGATCTGGCGGCACTTACGCAACAAACTAACTTTTTGAGACATTGAGGACGCAACAGTGCGCAAGTGCAGTTCAAAAGTCAGCTTGAGATCAAAAGTAGAACCAAGCAATTTCATTGAAGAACAATTAGGGACCGAAACACGGTTGAAAATGATTGTTGTCGAATGGCTAGTAGACTTTCTCTCTCTCTCTCTCTCTCTCTCTATATATATATATATATATATATATATATATATATATATATATATATATATATATATATATATATATATATATAAAGGGTCTTTCAACAAGTACGCTCGAGCTTTGTCAGGCGATAGTGGCCATGTTATTAAAGCGACATCTGGCAACCTCACTGTGTGAACTGTTCAGTAATACTTAGCAAGTTACGATAGAAGGCTATAGCGTTGAACAGGTGTGCAAATCATCAAATGTTATTATCAAAATCAGTGTTCCGTTCGACAAACGTTCTGCGCATTACGTGATTTCTATCCTCGCCACAATCGTCCTGCCGAGTCCACTGTTCGATGTTGGTGGCCAAATTCGAGGCAAAAGGGTCGATCAACAATCAGCCAACACCCGTACGTTGCCGAAACGCAAGGTCTGCTGAAAACGTCGCTGCCGTAAATAAGAGTGTACGCGAAAATACGAGGCAGTCAATTTCTCGGCGTTCACAAGAACTTAGCCTTTCTGCGACTTCAGTTTGGCGAATTATGCGTAGGGACTTGGGTCTGCACCCGTACAAAATCCAACTTACCTAGGAACTTAAGGTGAACGACCATAGACAACGCCGTGTGTTCGCTGATTGGGCTCTAGAGGAGTTGAAAGTTGCCCCAACTTTCCCCCCCCAAAATCATCTTCAGCGACGAGGCCCATTTTTGGATGAATGAATTTGTGAACAAGCAAAATTGTCGGATTTGGGACGGAAACAATTCACATGAGATACACCAGCACCAATTGCATATATCACACGCAACTTGCTTTATTTACATTTTAAAAATCGAGCGACCTTATTGAAAAACCATTTATATTGTGGAGAAATGGCTACATTAAGCCTCCTGGAGGAGTATAGGTACATTCAAGCCCCCCCTCCCTTCATGAGGAGAAGCGTGGGAAAGGTAGCCGGTGAAAATGCTTACCATGTGTGATCTCCTCGACGCTGTGGGCAGTTGGAGCTAACATAGGTTTGAAGGCGACCACCTAAGGTCCTTAAACGACGCTCTAACGATCGTATTACCTACGAGACCCATAAACCCGTGGTTAGGAAAAAAAAACGGTGCGAGTCAGAAGGCACGCCAAGTAGCGGTGCGGTTGCGAGCCTATAAATTGCGAGCTGACTTGGGCACCCCAGTGCCACCTCAGGAATTCTCGCTCTCCCCAGATGCTAACTCTCCATTCGCTCCCCCCCCCTTTTGCATCTGTGGCCTGGTCACTTCCCCCTCTAGATGGGGCGGCAATCCGCCTATATATAAGCCCGGCAAAGAAAGAGAAGAAGATTATCAGAAGTCGATACGCTAGAGGTGGATTAGTTCGTGAAGATCGATCCATCGGCTAGACAAGAAGATTATTAGAAGTCGATTCGCCAGAAGAAAGATTAGTTCGTAAAGATCGATCCTTCAGCCATACAAGACTATTTCCGTGAGAAACGATAGGATCAGATTGAGAAAATCGATCCCCCCCTTTCAGGGCCGTATTAACCTAAATAGTCAAGTTTTATATCGGTGCCATACCGAAGAAGCCTTTTCCGTCTGCAAAGAAGTCCGACTGAAGAAAAGCAAAGCCGCTCACACTCGAGTGATTCTCACATCTCGCAATCCCTCTTCGAAAATTTCAACCAGCGGCCACACCACTTCAAAGCGAGAGATAAGTCCTCCAGCGACATCCGGCAATCCCTAATACCTACCTGTAAGTTAACTATAACATTTATATCTCTATTGCGATAGTAGAAGTTTAGTACGTCCCACGTTTTAAAGGAGAGTAGAAACCATTATTCTTGAACCTAGGTCATATGTGTTTGTAGATGACAGTACATTAATTTAATGTTTTATGCTAAACAAATAGGGTCGTGATAAAAATACTAATTGGCAATTGGTTTGTTTATTGGAAGCCTACTTGTTTATGTTTTGTCATTGAAAATTCTTTGAGGCCAAATATAGAAATGCTTTTACTGTTGGTTTGTAATATTTAATTTAAAATACATGTTTATTTTTGGTAGATTCTGGTGTTTCCTCTTATCCTTATGTGCTTAAAAATAGCTCTTCCTTAAGGACTAAACCACTAAAATAGCACTCTTAGAACAAAGCCTACTTCATCATAGAAGTAACTCACGCCCCTTAAAGCATACCGCTACTAAAAGGGTGTCAAAGCGTAGAGTGATCAAAGCCAAGGGTCATTCTACGACATATTATAAAAGTGGTGTCAGGTGTGGGGTTTTATATTAGAAAGAACCCAGCAGTGTCTATTTAAGGAAGAGCTAACACATAAAAGGAACACCAGGAATAATAGAATATTTGACGAGTGGGAAATTGGTAAAGTTAGAGGTGGATACCATCTAAAGGTAATTGTTAGGCCAAGTGGTAAGTTTCGGTGGTGGAATAGGTAAGGCTTGATTAAAAACAAGGTAGATGACTGACATAAGCGCGATGGCATTGTTTGACCTTTATCGGAAGCAAGGTCAAAGCCTCGGACTGCAAGGAACCGAGCTGAGTTCGTTTATTCAGGAGAAAGAGAGAAACGAAAGAGAGTTTTTTCAGGAGAAAGAGAGAAACGAAAGAGAAGAAAGAAGAGAAAAGATGAAAATGGAAGCAGAAAAGACGAAAATGGAAGCTGATGAAAGAGAGAAGATAAGGGCCCACGAAAGAGCCCTTAGTAAAGACCAGTTAGAGGTGCAGTCAGTGTCATCCAAAACAGGAGTGTCACCAGCGGCCAGCATGAAACTCCCGGAGTACAAGGACGAAGAAGATTTATGCTCATATCTCTCCCATTTTGAGAAAATATTTGAAGTCAATAATTGGGACCTAGAAGAAGATGGGGTCGCCAGACTGTTACCGCTACTCAATCGTAGGATGAGAGAGATATTCGTATCTTTACCCTCAGAAGCGACTGTGGACTATTCCACTCTCAAAGCCGAACTTCTTTCAGCTACAAACCTTAACCCGGAAGAATATAGGATGAAGTTCAGGCAGTCTCGTATAAGACCTGGACAAACGTACAAACATTTTGGCTTTGAGCTTCGTCGAAGCCTACAGTTCTGGATGGAGTCAGAAGGGGTAGAGAACGAAGTCGCTGCGGTCGTCGACTTCATGCTTAGAGATCAGTTACTAAGTACACTACCCCAGGAAATCCGTGCATTCGTTAAGGACCGAAAAGCTTCTACCTTCAACGAGTGCCTGGACGAGGCTGACCTCCACGCGGTAAATCATCGGTTATATCCTAGGGAGTACAAGAAAGAGAAGGCTCCCTCCCCAAAGAAAAATTGGCCGCCACCCAGGCATTTACAGAAGAAGCCCTTTAAGTTCTCAGTAGCAAAAGGAACTTATAAGCCAAATTTTGGAGGAGAAAAAAATCAAAAAGAAGTTAGGATTCCACAAGGATCATACTCTAATACCGGCACGTATCCCAGGAAGCCCGTCACTTGTTATACCTGCGGGATAATAGGTCACCTGAGTTTCCAGTGCCCACAGAACTTTCGACTGAGGGAGACCTCGAGACAACAGGTGCAAAACCTGACTGCCGCGATCCCAGCAGGACAAGCTGATTCGTCCTACGTCCCCGCGCCAACATCCGAAGGGCCCCAGCAACAGGTAAACTTTCTTTTCAACAAAAGTTCGCCAGGCGGCCTACAATTTGAAGAGGGCACTGTTAATGGGTGCCGAGTATCCACTTTAGTCAGAGACACCGGATGCACGTGCATAGTGGTATCCGATAAGTTGCTGCCCCCAGTAAACCCTGCCCATAAGAAATTCGCAATCGTCCACGACTTTTTAGGACGCGACAATCGATTCCCCGTCGTGAGATGTCATATACAATGCAGATATTTCACCGGTTGGACGGACGTGGTAGTAGCCCCGATTAAGTTCTGCGCAGTACTAATCGGACAAAACCCCCTAATTCCCCAGCAAGAAGTGGCCCAACAAGTAGTCACCCGGGCACAAGAAGCCCAGAGGAAAGAGCAACCTGCTAAGTTGACCCCGAGGATTACCCTCGAAGACAATGGGTTCAAATTGACTTCCTTCGCCAGTGCTCAGAAGGAATGCCCCACTCTTAAACCTCTATGGGAGAAAGCTATTAAAGGTGAAATTCTCCAAGTGAAAGGAAAGAAGCCTATCCAGTATATCGTAGAAGACTCACTTCTCTACCGTACTATCAGCGAGGAGGATAAGGAGAACAAGAAAGCACTGTGTGTACCTCAAGAATACACGCAAAGAATTTTGAATACCGCGCATGATGGAATATTAGCCGAACACTTTGGGCACAACAAAACGGCGCAGCAGATATTCCGACACTTTTATTGGCCCCAGGCCGCCAGGGAAATTGTGGCCTATTGCCGATCATGCGACGTGTGTCAGAAGGATCCCTCCAGAGGACGGGTACCTCCCGCTCCCTTACAAAAGGTGCCCGTTATTACCGAACCTTTCTTTCGAGTGGCAATTGATTTGGTGGGACCAATTCACCCCCCTTCAAGTGGAGGACACTCCTACATCCTCACCCTAGTGGATTGTGCCACCCGGTTCCCAGATGCCGTGGCCCTACGGAAGATTGACACTTTTTCTTGCGCGGAAGCATTAATTTCAATTTTTGCACGAGTAGGCCTGCCTAAAGAAATTCTATCTGATAGAGGGCGCCAATTCACCTCAGAATTGATGGAGTATTTTAACAAACTTCTGTTAGTCAAGCCAATTTTTACGAGTCCATTTCATCCAGCCGCTAACGGAATCTGCGAGAAATTAAACGGGACTCTCAAAAATATATTGAAGAAGTTGTGTCAAAACAACCCTACACAGTGGAACAGATACCTGCCTGCAGCCCTTTTCGCCTGCCGAGAAATACCTCATCGGACGTTGGGATTCTCGCCCTTTGAGCTATTATACTGGAGAAATGTGCGAGGTCCTATGAGTATTCTTAAGGAATTATTTTCCAACGCGAAGCTCGAGCAAGAAATCAAATCGTCTTACGCCTACGTGATGGATATGCGTGAGCGCCTAGAATACTGCTCTGGCTTAGCTCGAGAGAACGCCGAGAAAAATTTATCCAAATACCGGGACTATTTCGATATGAAAGCAAAGGCTCGAAAATTAAAGGTAGGAGATGAAGTCTTATTATTACTCCCGACCGAAAATAATAAGTTATGGGCCCAGTGGAAGGGACCGTTTGAAGTAATCGAGGCACGGGGTCCAGTCGATTACTTGATAGATACCCCAACAGGGCGAAGAACCTATCACATAAACATGCTAAAAAAATATCACCGCCGCGCGTGCATAAAGAATATTACCCTTCTAGACGAAGAAGAACCGATGGATGCGGTTTACCCGGGTACGCCCCTGCAAGTCATACACACCGTGTGTGTGGAACAAGACGAGGAATACGAACTTCCCTCGCTCTCACCTACCCCGGAAGACCCTCGGGTGGATTTAAAGATAAATCCCCACTTAGAAATTCAACAAAAAGCGGAAATGTTGAACTTGCTCATGGAATTCCCAGAAGTCATTTCTGAAAACCCTGGATGTGCCAAGGATTTTATCCATGAAATAAAACTAAAAACTAATTCAGTGGTTCGGAGCAAACCATATCCTTTACCAATCCACCTACGAGAAGCCTTCAATAAGGAAGTCCGGAATTTACTAAAATTGGGAATTTTAGAGCCATCGGAGTCCGATTATTGCTCCCCCATAGTAATGGTTAAGAAACCTGATCAATCATTTCGGATGTGCGTGGACTTCCGAAAATTGAATTCAGTGACCGTTTTCGACGCCGAGCCCATCCCACTAATAGATCAAAATCTCCATTTATTTGAAGACGCTAAATTCATCACCGAATTGGATTTATGTAAAGCGTACTATCAAATACCTCTCGCTAAGGAGTCCAAAAAACTGACGGCTTTTGCGACCGAGAGAGGACTGTTACAGTTTACCAGGCTACCCTTCGGACTACTTACAGCCGGTAGCAATTATAATAGGATGATGAGGCGAATTATCGCTGGACTAAGTGACGTGTCGTTTTACTTCGACAACGTGTACGTAGCTACCCGTACATGGGAGTCACACTTACACGCCTTACGCTCATTGCTGGAGAAATTGAAGAAGCAAGGTCTAACCGCCGGGCCGACCAAGTGTTATTTTGCCTACGAATCCATTGACTACCTGGTATTCAAAATAGGACAAAAACACTTGACTACCCAGCAAGAAAAAGTGGACGCCATAGTCAAGATGCCCCGGCCGAAAACAAAGAAACAACTCCGATCGTTTATGGGAGCGGCCTCGTTCTATAGGTGTTTTGTACCACACTTCGCTTCCATTGCGGCCCCACTGAATGATTTGTTAAAAAAGACAGCGTCAGACCCTGTCACGTGGAACCCCCATGCAATAACTCAGTTGGAGGTTCTAAAAGGAAAACTCGTAACTGCGCCCATTCTTCGCTTACCAAATCCCAACAAGATCTTCGGCCTTCGCACGGACGCTAGTCGGGACGGGTTAGGCGGAGTATTGCTTCAATACGAAGATGACGAAACAGCCTATCCCATAGCTTATGTCAGTAGGAAACTGTTGAGTAGAGAAAAAGCGTACGCTACTATCGAAATCGAAGCTTTGGCCATAATATGGTCCATAGGTAAATTCAAATATTATCTAATAGGGCGCGAGTTTAAGTTGGAATGCGACCATAAACCGTTGTCATACTTAGGTAAAAATAAGTGTAAGAATGGAAGACTCCTGAGATGGAGTTTACTCTTGATGGAGTATCAGTACTCCATTCACTATATAAAAGGGTCCAACAATTGTATGGCTGACTCGTTAAGTCGGAACCCTGTCGACGATTAAGGAGCAGCCCAACTATTGTATTATAGCAAAGTTAAGTGTAAATCAGTAGAATTGTAAGTAAGTAGGGGCGAGTAACCCGAGTGGTAGGTAAGAAAATCCTAAGTTGGCACAGTAATATAGGAATTAATGTAAGGTCAGGTGAAATGTTATCGAGGCATTCCCGAGTGAACTAGAATTTATTGTATAATATAATGTTCCGTAAGTTACCCATGTATATTATTGTAAGCGTCGGATTGGAACCCCCCCCCCTCCCGTTATTTTCTTAAGAATGGAGGTAAATGTGGAGAAATGGCTACATTAAGCCTCCTGGAGGAGTATAGGTACATTAAAGCCCCCCTCCCTTCATGAGGAGAAGCGTGGGAAAGGTAGCCGGCGAAAATGCTTACCATGTGTGATCTCCTCGCTGCTGTGGGCAGTTGGAGCTAACATAGGTTTGAAGGCGACCACCTAAGATCCTTAAACGACGCTCTAACGATCGTATTACTTACGAGACCCATAAACCCGTGGTTAGGAAAAAAAAAACGGTGCGAGTCAGAAGGCACGCCAAGTAGCGGTGCGGTTGCGAGCCTATAAATTGCGAGCTGACTTGGGCACCCCAGTGCCACCTCAGGAATTCTCGCTCTCCCCAGATGCTAACTCTCCATTCGCTCCCCCCCCCTTTTGCATCTGTGGCCTGGTCACTTCCCCCTTTAGATGGGGCGGCAATCCGCCTATATATAAGCCCCGCAAAGAAAGAGAAGAGGATTATCAGAAGTCGATACGCTAGAGGTGGATTAGTTCGTGAAGATCGATCCATCGGCTAGACAAGAAGATTATCAGAAGTCGATACGCTAGAGGTGGATTAGTTCGTGAAGATCGATCCATCGGCTAGACAAGAAGATTATTAGAAGTCGATTCGCCAGAAGAAAGATTAGTTCGTAAAGATCGATCCTTCAGCCATACAAGACTATTTCCGTGAGAAACGATAGGATCAGATTGAGAAAATCGATCCCCCCCTTTCAGGGCCGTATTAACCTGAATAGTCAAGTTTTATATCGGTGCCATACCGAAGAAGCCTTTTCCGTCTGCAAAGAAGTCCGACTGAAGAAAAGCAAAGCCGCTCACACTCGAGTGATTCTCACATCTCAAGCAATCCCTCTTCGAAAATTTCAACCAGCTGCCACACCACTTCAAAGCGAGAGATAAGTCCTCCAGCGACATCCGGCAATCCCTAATACCTACCTGTAAGTTAACTATAACATTTATATCTCTATTGCGATAGTAGAAGTTTAGTACGTCCCACGTTTTAAAGGAGAGTAGAAACCATTATTCTTGAACCTAGGTCATATGTGTTTGTAGATGACAGTACATTAATTTAATGTTTTATGCTAAACAAATAGGGTCGTGATAAAAATACTAATTGGCAATTGGTTTGTTTATTGGAAGCCTACTTGTTTATGTTTTGTCATTGAAAATTCTTTGAGGCCAAATATAGAAATGCTTTTACTGTTGGTTTGTAATATTTAATTTAAAATACATGTTTATTTTTGGTAGATTCTGGTGTTTCCTCTTATCCTTATGTGCTTAAAAATAGCTCTTCCTTAAGGACTAAACCACTAAAATAGCACTCTTAGAACAAAGCCTACTTCATCATAGAAGTAACTCACGCCCCTTAAAGCATACCGCTACTAAAAGGGTGTCAAAGCGTAGAGTGATCAAAGCCAAGGGTCATTCTACGACATATATATATATATATATATATGCAAAAATAATCACCAAAAAACACGTGATCTAAGATGCTTGAAATATCTCAAAGGAAAATAATACACAGAATAAGCCCAAGCGCTTTCGTGTTTACATCATCAGGGTCAGAAGAACAATGGAATAGAGAAACAGTCAATAAACAAAGAAATGTGACGTCATTCAAACATACTGATGAACAAAGACAATCGTTAGCACGATTTGCCTAGTAACCCTAGGTAGGAACCCTTGCAGGTGCTATCGCTCCGGATCTGAGCGGACCTGGGAGCAATGATGGCTAAGGAGTGCCTCCACATTCTCCACAAACACAGATCTCCCGAATTACGGTCCATCACTGGATGCAGCTAATGTCCTGCCCAGGACCAAAAAGCACGCGCCCCCGTCGTGTGCCTTCGCCGATTTGTTAGACTCACAGGAGGCGAAACCCCCAAAGTGGGTGTTAAAATCACTCCATTGGCTCCTAAGCTCTGCCCCTGAAATGATGGTAGCAATAAGGTTAGCTTCGGCTCATTCGAGGAGTTTAGGTCGTTGATGAAGCCGTAGATTTCTTCTCCCACCCCTTCATCACCGCGGAGCTGACTACTTTTTCCCAAGTGTCTGGCATTTTGCAGTTCTTCCGTTTCCTAGGTCGGCATCCAAGTGTGAAACGGCCACCATAGTGAAGTGATATGCGTATGAACGTATAAGCACCACCTGGCTGATGTTCCGATATGTTACCAAACACGCTCGTTGCTTCTATTAGCGGGCATATATGTCTTCACTCAACGGAATGTTTCCTCTTTCAAAGGTGTGGAATGATTACGGGAAAGTTCTCACCAGGCATGCGACTGTCATCCAGGTAGAAGAGACTGCAATTACGGAGTCATTGACCACTCATTTTAGGCGGTATCTTACTTCGACAGGATTCAAAGCATATTGTGGTCTTACTGAAACCCACCGCCTGAACCTCACCTCCAAATGAGGCAAACCCTTTAATGACCTGTTTAGGTTAACCGAGCTACGCTCCTCCTTTTCTTCGTAGGTGAATACCACTCCTGGCCGGATGATATTCATACGTAATTCTTGGACACCTGGGTGAACGATGCACGGCTTTTTTGTTGGCCCTGTTTCGCACGATCTAGTCTAAGGGTATCTTCCCAGAATCCTGGCGAATGGCTACCGTGCATTTTTCTCGCAAGATTGGGAGAGATCATTTTACCTCATCCTGTTTCTGCCTAAATTCTCTAACTTCCTGCGTTTGCAAGGTGATGAAACAATTGATTAATATTAGGTTAGCTTAATTACTGGACAGATGAAGGCGTCTTTATACATCCGAGTGTGGCTTTCCCAAGTTCCACTCCACGTTGGATGCTCTGTTATGACTGGGAAATGATTTGCTTCGTGGACAGCACTTCACCACAGTGTTTTTGATTTGGAGAAGGCCTATGATACCACATGGCAACACGGTATCATAGAGAACTTCTGTGTTATGTAGGCAACGGAACGCCTCTCAATTTTCTTATCTGAGTCCATGTGAGATCGTTCATTCCGAGTACGGATATGAAGAGCTCTCTCTGGTCCGACAGTGGAGGAAGAAGGTGGGGTGGGATAAGATGAAGATGGAAGATAACTGACGGAAATCTGAAGTTGTACTGCAACTTTTCTCATAGAACAACTCCCTTAATACCTCAACAGCTTAAATCGTTTTCTGTCGACTCCGAAACTGGCACACTCGTGGAACGCAACGGCATTTGATGTATCGCTTCCCTATGACGACTGCTTGTTCCTCCAAACACTACGGCACATTCTTTTTTAATGTCCAAGTCTGGGGGAGTTTTGCACACGCTACCTGTCCATGTATGGTGACGAGCGGGATCGCTACTGCTTGTCTCTTAGTTTTAGACGGATTCGCGGACTTATGATGTCGATTGATATGGTTCGAGGAGTTCGACTCCTCATTCCATAGGTGTTAGATTTTACTCGCATGCTCTGCCCCTTGAGGAAGTAGGTCTCTCTCCGGCACCTGAGCGTGTCTTTTCTCTTTTTAAGTTTTTTTTTTTATTTTGTTGTTTCTTTTTATTTAGCTCATTTTTATGCTATGTACTTGATTTGCTGATACTTGCTAGTAGAAAATTTTAAAAAATACACCGTCAGAACCAGGTGACAGTGACATGGACTAGAATTTCCATGGAGACCAAAGGAAGGTTTAGTCTTTGTGGGAAAGATAGGAACCAAGCGAGAGCTCAGCATAATGTCGCTCTTTTTTTGGCGGCAATGTTTGGCAATTAAAATTCTTAAACCAAGACACTATTTTTTTACGGATTAAGTCAGCTCTTTGGCCATATTGTTAATGTTTGAACTATGGCAAACACACGCATTCTTGTAAAACATATCCACTCACTTTCCTTGCAGTCAGAATTCAATGTAATGTCAGGTCATCCATTGAGAAGGACTATGATGTAAAACTTACCACCTGTGGACATCACTGTCCTATCTGGCTGGGCCATAAAGGATCCCACACGGATATAAAGGAGGAAAATGCAGCACTGAACCATCTACATCCACCTAAAAGCTCCATTATTCATGCACATAGAACATCATTACTGAGCCTTTCATCGATAGGAAAATCTGGGGAAGATAGGTAGGAAATGATACTGGAAGCTCCAGTTTCAATCTTACGTGCATTTAGTTAAGATATATGGGTCGTCTAATGTCTACTTAAGAGACGACAATATAATTCAGCAAGACCATGAAAGTCTAAGTAACCTTGTCTAGGGACAACACTGCTTCTTACACACGGAAATGGGTATAGAAATGGTGGCCTAAATAAAGCTCGCTTCCTTAGTTGATTAGCTGCAGTTAACGGGAGTCTTCGGATTTGATCGAACAAAACTAATCAGAAAAGGTAGGCACCTACCTAACAAGTTGTGCCAAAATGAAAGCTTGGTTGTCGAAACTTTATAAAGATACTTGGTTTGCTGATAGTGTTCGCATAGAAGAATATGGCGCCAGCTACACTACTAGTCAGACAAGCCGGAGGCTCAGAAACGCCTCGCCGGTTTTGGCTTCACGGTCTGGGACTCTATTGCCTTCAAACCTGAAAGACTGTCAATCAGTTACACCAACAGCACTCTTTTCATCGCCTCACCCTTTTAAACAAGCAGCATGTTACACTAATCAGGGTGTAAGCCCCAAATTTCAAAGCCAAATCTGGGATAAATCTGAAAAAGTTTTACAGCAATCTACGCAACCACGTACAGAACACTCTTGCAGACGACAAGGTCATCATCCTTTGCGTCTTCAACGCTTAATTTGGCAAACATTCAGAAGTACGAAATGAATTACTTGGTAAACCTGACATTAAAAATTGCATCTACAACTGGCCCTTTCTTTTTGACTCATGTGGAGCAGTAACTCGCTATCACGAGCAGGATTTGCCATCAGAAAGTTTGCCTGAACATAACTCGGATTCATATTTGGTCAAAATATTACAACTTCATAGATTACATCTTCTTACGCCAAAAGAGCTTATATGTAGACGTCTTACCCATTGGAATGATGTCCAGCTTAGAGTGCCATACTGATGATCGTCTTCTACGCTGTAAACTCGCTCTTCACTGCAAGCTCAAGCCAATGAAGAGAGGTGCTTCACGAAAGAGGTTTCTGTCAGCTCAGGTAAAAGAAGACCTCCAGGCGAATCTCCAGACGATGCTTGATGCTTTCAGGTGCCCCAAAGACCCTTCCTCAGAAATGATCTGGGAACAGCTCAAAACCACCATGCTTTAGACCTCTGAAGAAGCCCTCTGATTTTCCACAAAGAAGAACAAAGACTGGTCCGATGAGACCAACCAGGAGAGCCAGGAGTTACTAGCGAAAAAGAAATCCGCTCTCCGCTCGTAATCCATCTAGGCCTGATAAAAAATAACAACCTTCCGCTTTCTATGTAGCAACATCAGCGCAAACTTCGAAAGATTTATAACGCGGCGTGAACCAGCTTCGTGATTAAAAGTCCTACTTGACCAAACATTTGTGACTACAGAGGGCTTTATCCAACTTTGGAAGCTCTGTACGGCTCTTCACGCTAGGTTTAGAGTCAAGTGTGGAGTGAAGACAACTAGAGGTTTTTCACTGGCAGAACGCCCATCTTGGAACACTTTCAGACTCTCTTAAACGTTAAACACGTTAACCAAGTCTCAGCACTAAATCGGAGCTCCTAACAGAGAGAGAAAACAGAACTGGACGTGTTCCTACTCTAGAAGAGACTGGAAAGTTATCAAGTAGATGAAAAGTGAGAAAGAAGCAATAGTTAATGAAATGCCACCAGAGATTTGGAAGCATGGAGTCTCAGCACTACACACCAAAATCCACGAGCTCTTTCTCTGCTGCTTAGAGCAAAGCAACCAGCATGGCAACTTCCTGATAAAGTTACCATCGCATTGCGTAAGGACAAATGATAAAGTCTGACTTTTCAAGATAGCTAAAGATAATTCTGTTCGATGTTGCAGAAAATAATACTTGCAAGAGTAATGCTAGAGAGCCTACAGTCCACAATTTCAGACGAATAAATCCAAGAGACCCAAAGTGACTATAGAAATAAGCTGAGCATTATTGCCATAGCAATCTTCCTCTGGCATCTCAAATGGTAATGTCGGGAATAAAATAAGGAGCTGTACTTAAGGTTTGTCAACCTTACCAAAGCGTTCGACATCCTGAGCAGGAAAGGCCGATGGCATATCATGAAACCTCTACAATGCTCCAAAGTTTCTCAACACGATTATTTAAGTTCATGAGGTCGAGCGTGGCCTAGTTATGCCGAGCAACAACTCCTTCCTTTAAGCCCTTCCCAATAGGTAACGGTGTAAAACAGGGTTTCTTAACTGCGCCGACCCTCTTTACGATATTGTTTAGAATGGTGCTCAAAAGAATCATAGAAGACCTCGACGACGAAGATGGTGTCTACATCTGATACCGAACCGAGGACGGCCTGTTCAAACTTAAGCGATTACAGGTCCACCCAAAGCCATTAGAGCGCTGGACTTTGTCGGTAAGGGAAAGGAGCTACAAACACACGTCATCTTGCACATATCTAATCACAGCACCGCTGTCTCTCTCTATCCTCATCTTCCCACACACCACATAACCACTCTTCTGTCCCAGAACGGCGAGAGGGTATCCATAACTACACACTACACTTGGAACGGGTACTCCTTTCTTGCAGGCCTGTAGTAGCCTTGTAGAAAGTGGAGAGGCCCTTAGTTTCTATTGCGAGTGCTGAAAGAGCGAAACCATACTTTGGGGGAGGGGGTAGATATGCCCCAAGCACTCTCCCTGCCTCTAAAGTATAGTAGTGGGTGGGAGCTTGCATTTATGAGTCTTCTTTGGTTGATTTTCGTGCATTTTCAGCAATAAATATTGTGTCAAAAATAAGTAAAACCAGGCTAAATATCATTGGAAAATAATCTTATTATATTATCTATTTTTTTGTAATTTAGAGTCCCACATGGATATTACAAGGATGTATTCCTGAAATGTATATACATATTCAAATCATGTTAATCACTAGAAGTGCACAGATCATTAATACATCGCCGGGAGAACATGTAAATGTTTGTGTGGTCACAATGACTGTTTTCGCCCTAGATGTTGTCATATACAAAATAGTAAACTGTCCATATCGAGACAGCCTTCCTTTATGGCCAGTCACGAAATCATTAACCACATCCACAAAACTGATAGCGTCCAGTCTGTTCTTATGCACATTTAACAACACCACATCGATTTAATCTTTGCTGTGACAAAGGACAAAGGCTAAAAAATACAAACAGAGAATACAGTAAAAAGGCACAACTTCCCCGGCGCAGGAACATGCAACCTACAAAAAACAGTCAAATAAAGTAGAGGAGGCCAACCTCCTCCAAAAAGTCGTATAGTTCACAAGGTAGATCGGAGATAGGCTTTAACTCTCCTAGGGGAGTTGAAACTCCGCTCACTGACCGCATTTGCGGCTGGCATGACTAAAATGAGTTTGATCAGTGTTGAAACTGGTCAGAAATGTTATGTGACAAAGATTTCATGTGGCCGATGATATCATGTAATGTAAGCACCCCATCATGTATAAAGTTGTGCTTTGGGTAAATGTTTGTTCCACTAAAGCATCAACTTCTTTAGCTTTGATACTTGCAAATGACAATTGTTGGAGGACTTTGTACATATTATAGTCTGGTTAATCGAAACGACCTTTTATACAGTTAATGATAAAGTCTAAAGATTCGAAATATATTTTCGGATAGTGATCTTCGATTGTTGCTGGATAATCATGTTCAGCATTTCAGCATTTCAGCATTCCTACCGAGGTGATCTGAGTGTCTTGCTTGGAATTTTTGCCTCATCCACTCTATCATTCAGACTTTGTTCTCAATTTCCCAGAACAATTTAAAAGACTTGACAAGTACCGCAGAAGCAGATGATGAACTATTAGCCATAATGACAAAACAAAATCTTGCAAAACAAGTCCTATGAAATAACTGAATAAAACAAATATACAAGTATCCCGCTCCTTCTTGTCCAGCGACAGATTAGCAAAGTTGGAACGCAAACCACATAAAATTACGGTGGTTTCAGTACTAAAAGATGCCGACCCCAAAAAACTCAAAGTATTTTGGTCTTCTCAGTTCATCAGATTGCAGGAAAAAATAAATGATCCGCAACAAAACTGAACTAAACAACAATTCTCAATTAATCTATTTCCACCCAAACCAGAAGACATGACTCCATAATAAGGTCAGAGGCCTTTGATAGCTTACATGCAGATGAACCTTAGCCTGAGCGAAGGGGGGGTGTAATAGATCTAAACAAAGTTCCAGTGCCTGCAAACACTCACCTCACCCAACCGCCATCCTCCTTTGGATAATACAAAACCAATCTTGTTTCTTTGCTACGGCCCTGCGCCTGGGCCACGAAAGTTTCTCTGAATATGGTTTGATGGTAAAAACACAGTGATACTCTGCATTCCCTACCAGAACATCCCCTGCTTAGAGGAAAATTTTCCAAAATTTAAATTAATGGTTTATCTTAAGGAGAATAAGCTCGGTTATCGCCTCCTCTCCTTCAATCGCTGGATTTCGAGGTTTTCAATCATAATCCTCTGGAGGAGTTTCCTGACATGAGTTCTCTCAATGTGAATCGACGTCCCCTGAGGCAGATGACATATGGTCTTTCTCAATGTGAATCGACGTCCCCAATCCAAAATGCCACATGCCCTTTCTCAATGAGTATCGACCTCTCTAAGGCAGATGTCACAGGGTCTTTCTTAATGTGCATCGATCTTCGTGAGGCAGATGGCACATACTCTTTTTCAATGTGCATTGACTCTCCAAGACAAATAGCACATTGCTTTTTCAAAGTGCATCGACGCTCCCAATCCAAATGCCACATGCCCTTTCTCCATGTGCATCGATGTCTCCAAGGCAGATGGCACATGCTCTTTCTCAATATACATCGATGTCTCCAAGGCAGATGGCACATGCCCTTTCTCAAGTGCATCGATGTCTCCAAGGCAGATGGCACATGCTCTTTCTCAATATACATCGATGTCTCCAAAGCAGATGGCACATGCTCTTTCTCAATATACATCGATGTCTCCAAGGCAGATGGCACATGCTCTTTCTCAATATACATCGATGTCTCCAAGGCAGATGGCACATGCGCTTTCTCCATGTAAATCGATGTCTCCAAGGCAGATGCCACATGCCCTTTCTCCATGTGCATCGATGTCTCCAAGGCAGATGGCACATGCTCTTTCTCAATATACATCAATGTCTCCAAGGCAGATGGCACATGCCCTTTCTCAAGTGCATCGATGTCTCCAAGGCAAATGGCACATGCTCTTTCTCAATATACATCGATGTCTCCAAAGCAGATGGCACATGCTCTTTCTCAATATACATCGATGTCTCCAAGGCAGATGGCACATGCTCTTTCTCAATATACATCGATGTCTCCAAGGCAGATGGCACATGCTCTTTCTCAATATACATCGATGTCTCCAAGGCAGATGGCACATGCGCTTTCTCAAGTGCATCGATGTCTCCAAGGCAGATGGCACAGGCGCTTTCTCCATGTGCATCGATGTATCCAAGGCAGATGGCACATGCGCTTTCTCAAGTGCATCGATGTCTCCAAGGCAGATGGCACATGCGCTTTCTCAAGTGCATCGATGTCTCCAAGGCAGATGGCACATGCGCTTTCTCAAGTGCATCGATGTCTCCAAGGCAGATGGCACATGCGCTTTCTCCATGTGCATCGATGTCTCCAAGGCAGATGGCACATGCGCTTTCTCAAGTGCATCGATGTCTCCAAGGCAGATGGCACAGGCGCTTTCTCCATGTTCATCGATGTCTCCAAGGCTGATGGCACATGCGCTTTCTCAAGTGCATCGATGTCTCCAAGGCAGATGGCACATGCGCTTTCTCAAGTGCATCGATGTCTCCAAGGCAGATGGCACATGCGCTTTCTCCATGTGCATCGATGTCTCCAAGGCAGATGGCACATGCGCTTTCTCAAGTGCATCGATGTCTCCAAGGCAGATGGCACATGCGCTTTCTCAAGTGCATCGATGTCTCCAAGGCAGATGGCACATGCGCTTTCTCAAGTGCATCGATGTCTCCAAGGCAGATGGCACATGCGCTTTCTCAAGTGCATCGATGTCTCCAAGGCAGATGGCACATGCGCTTTCTCAAGTGCATCGATTTCTCCAAGGCAGATGGCACAGGCGCTTTCTCCATGTGCATCGATGTCTCCAAGGCAGATGGCACATGCGCTTTCTCCATGTGCATCGATGTCTCCAAGGCAGATGCCACATGCTCTTTCTCAATGTGCATTGCCCTTCCTGAGGCAGATGGCACATGCTCTTTTTTAATGTGCATCGACGTCTTCAAGACAGATAACACATTGCTTTCTCAAAGTGCATCGACGTTCCCAAGGTAGATGACACATGCCATTTATCAATGTGCATCGACGTTCCCAAGCCATATGGTACATGTTCTTTCTCAATGTGCATCGACGACTCCAAGGCAAATAGCACATGCTCATTTTTAATGTGAATCGACTTCCTCAATTCAGATTTCACATGTCATTTCTCAATGAGCATCAACGTCGGCAAGACAGATGCCACATGCCCTTTCCCAAGGGGGCACCCCTGGTTCTGCCCATGCCGCTGCGCCCAAAGCTTCTACAGCTCCGGGAGTATTGCGTTCGGATTTTTCGGAACACACTCCGTGTCACGCTGGAACCATGCCAGTGTATACGGATGGCTCCAAGTCCCAAGAGGGGGTTTTTTTGTCACGCCGTATTTCCTCTGTTTGAAGTCAGTGGGGCTCCGCCAGGCGCTGCGTCTGTCTTCACGGCTGAGCTGGTTGCAATTCAACGCTCGTTACGGGAGATGACGCGAGGTGCCCGGTTCGGAGACCGGATTGTGATTTATAGTGACTCACAAAGTGCCCTGAGTGCTCTCGGAGCATTGGAATCTCCGCACCCCCTAGTGCACGATATTCGTGACGCCACGGTTTGCGAACCGCGCTGATGTCGAGATTATCTTCTGCTTGGTTCCTGGACTTGTAAGAATTGCTGGAAATGAGTGTGCCGATGAGGGCGCCAAAGAATCCATGAGGATTGAGTGACCAGACCAGCGTTTCACTCTTCCTCACACCGATTACATGTCAGGAATACGGGCTCCTTGGCAAAGAAGATGGGAGACGGTCGCGGGGAATTTAAAGTTGCGTGCCATTGAGCCGCGACTGTTCCCATGGACCTATCCACTAATGCCGTGACGGCTTCAGGTTGCTTTCTGTCGTCTCCGAATTGGACACACTCGCGGGACGCACCGCCATTTGATGGAGCACTCGCCTGTGCCTTATTGTGACGACTGCGTTGTCCCCCAGACTGTTCGGCACATTCTTGTTGAATGTCCCAATCTGTTTGATCTCCGTGCACCTTACCTGTCCCGATACCGGGACGAGCTGGGTCGCTACCACTTGTCATTTGTATTCGGGACTGGTTAGTACACAAAGACTTGCGAACTATACGACTTTTTGGAGGAGGCTGGCCTCCTCTACTTTATTTGACTGTTTTTTGTAGGTTGCATGTTCCTGCGCCGGGGAAGTTGTGCCTTTTTACTGTCTTCTCTGTTTGTATTTTTTAGCCTTTGTCCTTTTTTATCGTTGTTATACGTTATCTCCATATTTTGATTTGTTTTTAGTCGCGTGCGAGTCTACATCTCACTATGTCGATCGGTCGGTCCCCGTTGTGCTTCTTTTTTTGCTTTTTTTTGGAATAACATCATAACTATTTTGCTGATTCTAACGAAATTTGAAACCCTTATGTTGTTTTACATTCTCTTTCGCTTGATATAATTACCAAAGTCTTCCCAAGATTAGCCCATAAATTATTTTGTTTTTGCCATAACATTATAACTATTCGGCCGATATTCTGCTAGACTAGACTAACCTATAATATGCTATACTCTGCTAGACAAGCCTAAAATAGACTATACTATGCTAGGCTATTTTAGGCTAGGCTATACTCTTCTAAGATTTAGTGTACAAGGGTAAGATATATTATGCTAATTTAGGATATAAACCGTTATGCTAGGATAGCATATAGTATGTTAGGCTAGACAATACTAAGCTATGCTTGACTAGGGTATAGACTATACTTGTCGACGATAGTTAATGCTAGGATAGGCTAAGCTATGCTAAGTTATACTAGGCTAGACAGGGCTATATTATGCTATGATAGTGTAGGTTAAGGCATAATAGACTAGGGAGGGCTATGCTCTGCTATGCTAGGTAATACTATGTTAGGCTACGATAGGCTAGCTAACCAAGTCTATAATAGGCTAAGCTATACAAGGTTATTCTAGTCTAGGGTATGGTATGTTATACTACTCTAGGATATACTAGGCTAGGCTATAATATTATACGCTTGGCTCTATTATATTAGGTGTGGTTATGCTAGGATAGGCTATAACAAGCTAGCCTATAGTATGCTAGGCTAGGCTAGACTATCGTATGCAACGTTATATTGGCTAGGCTATAGTAGCCTATTCTAGCTTGGCTATACTAGGCTAGGCTACTCTAGGCGACGCTAGGCTAGACTCTGGCATGCAATGCCTAGCCATATCTGCTTAGTTTATGCTAGGCTAGGCTATAGTAAGCTAGGCTACACTAGGCAATGCTACGCTAGGATAGGGTAAGCAGGCTATACTATAATATGCTAGGCTAGACTAAGGTCTACTAAACTAGGCTAGGCTATACTAGGATACGATAGGCTAGGCTTGGCTATACTAGGCTAAGGTTGGATGAATTAGGCTATACTATGCTAGGTTAGGCCCGGCACAACCAGGCTATTCTATTTTAAGCTAGGTTCTAACGAAATTTGAAACCCTTATGTTGTTTTACATTCTCTTTCGAATGATAGAATTGCCAATGTCCTCCCAAGGTTAGTTCGGGATATATTAAAGGTTTTGAAAGTCATAAATCAGAATAAGTGAGAACACGCGACCTTTTGGTCCGCAGACTTTGTTTAATCTAGCCTATTGGTAGGCTATGGTGTGAGTACGGCTAATTTTGCCCTAGTAGGCAGTCGGCAGAGGGGCTCCTAAAGACACATCAATCTGCACCGACGGCTTTAAGGCAGATGGTATATGCTCTTTCTCAATGTGCATTGACGTCTCCAAGGTTGATTGCATATGCTATTTCTGGGTATGCATCGACGTCCCCTGACCCTAACTAAATTCCTTGACTTTTAAGACATTTTCATTCTCCCACAGAAATGTTTCCATTGGTTGTTTACAACAATCGTATCTGGGTGAAGGGCTCTCACCCACCCTAATGGTCTTTAGAGTTTGTGTTGCTGTTTCTCATATACAGCAGGGATTTTTTTTTAGCCGCAAAGTTCCCCCTCAAGTTCCTTTTCGAGCTGCTTTTGAAAATTATTTGCGAACATTGTCAAGGTCCAGCTGGACTGTTTTTTTTAGAATTAATGACCTCCTTTATCCCATTTAACGTCTTTCTTGTAAACGTCATAGGCCAATTGAGTTCCTCGTACTTTTCGAGACATGAGTTAGAGAAGCTTTTTCAAAGAGATATATTTTAACAATGTTTTATATTGAGAAAGCCTCCGATACCCCGTGGAGGTATGGCATCTTGTTTATGTACCCATATTCAACTCACACCGATTACATGGCAGGAATACGGGCAGCCCTCCGTGCTCCTTGGCGAAGAAGATGGGAGACGGCCGAGGGGAGCTTAAAATTACGTGCCATTGCGCCACAACTGTTCCCATGGACCTATTACCACTCAATGCCGCGTCGGCTTCAGGTTGCTTTCTGTCATCTCCGAATTGGACACACTCGTGGGACGCACTGCCATTTGATGGTGCTCTCGCCTATGCCTTACTGCGACGACTGCTTTGTCCCCCAGACTGTTCGGCACATTCTTTTTGAATGTCTCAGTCTGGGTGATCTTCGTGCACGTTACCTGTCCTGATACCAGGACGAGTGGGATCGCTACCGCCTGTCCCTTGTACTCGGGGCTGGTTCGTGCACATTGACTGGTGGACTATACGACATTTTGGAAAGGCTGCCTCCCTTCACTTTACTTGGCTGTTTGTTGTAGGCCGCATCTCCCTGCACCCAGGGGAGGCGGGCCTTCCCTCAACGCCGGAGTGCGCTCCTTCTTGCTGCCATTTTACTTTGTTTTCTCTTATTGTTCTTTTTTATCCTGTTTTTTTATTGTTATTTGTTTTTTTAATCTAACCTAGTAGTAGACTATGGTGTTTAGTACGGCGACCTTTGCCTTATTGGGCACTCGCCAGATGGGCTCCTTAAAAAAAAACAACCAAAAACAACTAAAAACCTATAATCAATTGTACTTATTAAAAACCCCTAAACAACCAAAAACCCAGAATCAATTATACTCCTTAAAAAAACATAAAACAATCAAAAACCCATAATCAATTGTACTCCTAAAAAAACCCAAACAACCAAAAACCCATAATCAATTGTACTCCTTAAAACCCCTAAAACATCCAAAAAAAACCCTAATCAATTGTACTCCTTAAAAACCCTAAGACAACCCAAAACCCTAATCAATTGTATTCCTTAAAAAAACAAAAACAACCAAAAACCCATAATCAATTGTACTCCTTAAAACCCCTAAAACAACCAAAAACCCATAATCAATTGTACTCCTTAAAAAAACCATAAAACAACCAAAAACCCATAATCGATTGTACTCCTTAAAAAAAACCCTAAAACAACCAAAAACCCATAATCAATTTCTTTATCCTTCCGCAATTTTAAAGTTCGTATTTGGGAAACAAAATCTGGCATGAAGCAACGGGAAGAAGAAGACACCGCAAAGGAGCGTCTTGAGCCTTACCTATTTCGCCATAGCCATTAATAGGCTAATTTTCTTTCAACCGTCCCAAGGGAGGTTTCAGGTACCCTCTTTACAGAAAAGTTAGTTCTCTTCTGCGTGTACCACCCCTCCTTCTTGGACCAACCACCTGCAGTTGGCGGGTGACACGGGTACTGAACCTGCGTTTTGCAAAGATTTCCATTCGTTTTTCGATGAGAAATGTTATGCAATTTTATAAGGAGAAGAGGTGTTCAGCTCCTCTGCCCAGTCTCTTCCTGAGGATCAGTGAAGTGGAACTAGATTCCGAGTTCAAGATTGTGGGTATGATTCTTCACTTCGCATTGACACGGCTGACTCATTTACATTACCTCAAGGCCGACTGTTGTGGGCAACGGATCTTTTGAAAGTTTTGTCTCCCTCCTCGTCGGGTAGGGAGAGACGCGCCTTATGGAAGCCATGCCATATACGAGTGTGTCCGCTGATAATTCGATTAAGGGCGCCAGGGGTACTCCTCCGCATCAGGAACAACCCAAAGAAGGTTGTGTGGTTCTAGTATGCGATCTACTGAGATGTTTGATGTTCTACTATGCTGTCTACTGAGATGTTTGATAGGATAATATGCGGTCTACCGAGATGTTTGATGTTTTAATAAAGCGGTCTACCGAGATGTTTGATGTTCTTCTATGCTGTCTACTGAGATGTTTCATATTCTAATATGCTGTCTACCGAGATGTTTCATAGGATAAAGGAGGTCTACCGAGATGTTTGATGTTCTACTATGGTCTACCGAGATGTTCGATGTTTTAATAAAGCGGTCTACCTAGATATTGATGTTCTAAATGCGGTCTACAGAGATATTTGATGTTCTACTATGCTGTCTACCGATATGTTTGATGTTCTACTATGCTGTCAACCAAGATGCCTGATGCTCTAATATGCAGTCTACTGAGATGTTTGATGCTCTAATATGCAGTCTACTGAGATGTTTGATGATTTACTATCTAATGACGTGTTTGATGTTTTATTTTGGAGTCTGCACCCCACTTCAACGCTCTAAACAGCATGATACCGGGGGAAGGTTTATTTTCAGGTTTATGGGGTTAATTAAGGGTGGTGAGTTTGTTTTATTGAAAAGAGTTGTGCATCCTTTTTGTATAATTTCAAGTGCGAAAGTAAAAACTAACCACCTTATAATTAACCCATTACCTGCAAAATTAATCACTATTTACTTAAACCCCCAACTTTCTCCCGGCGAAATGCAGATCAGGCAGTTGAAATTGGAGTATGCAGCTCTATAGAACATAAAACATATCGGTAGATAAGATTTTAGAACATCGAATATCTCTGAAAACAGCTTTTTAGAACATCAAAAACGCTGTAGGCAGCTTTTTATAACATCTAACATCTCGGTAGACAGCATTTTCGAACATTAAACATCTCGGTAGACAGCCTTTTAGAACATCAAATATCTCTGAAGAAAGGTTTTTAGAACACCAAATATCTCTGTAGGCAGAGTTTCAAAACATCAAACATCTCGGTAGATATCACTTTAGAACATCAAACATTTCGGTAGGCATGCTTTTAGAACATCAAATATATCTTAAGACAGCTTTTTAGAACATTAAATATCTCTGTAGAACATAAAACATCTGGGTAGACAGCATTTTAGAACATCAAACGTCTCGATAGACAGCATTTTAGAACATTCCAAATATCGCTGAAGACAGCTTTTTTAGAATATCAAAAATCTGCGTAGACAGCATTTTAGAACATCAAAAATCTCTGTAGAGAGCTTTTTAAAACAAATCTCTGTACACAGCTTTTTAGAACATCAAACATCTCGGTAGACATCATTTTAGAACATAAATATCTTTGTAGACAACTTTTCGAAACATCAAAGATCCCGGTAGACAGCATTTTAAAACATACAACATCTCGGTAGAAAACATTTTAGAATATCAAATATCTCTGAAGACAGCATTTCAGAACATCAAATATCTCTGAAGACTGCTTATTAGAACATAAAACATCTCGGTAGACATCATTTTAGAACATCAATGATCTCTGAAGGTAGCATTTTAGAACAAAAAATATCTTTGTAAACAACTTTTTAGAACATCAAACATCTCTGTAGACAGCTTTATAGAACATTAAACATCGCGGTAGACACCATTTTAGTAAATCAAACATCTTGATAGACAGCATTTTAGAACATCAAATATATCTGAATTCAGTTTTTTAGAACATCAAATATATCTATAGACAGCCTTTAAGAACGTCAAACATCTCGGTAGTCAGCATTTTAGAACATCTATTATCTCTAAACACAGCTTTTTAGAACATCAAATATCTCTGAGGACAGCTTTTTATAACATCAAATATCTCTGTAGACAGCTTTTAGACCATTAAACATCTCGATAGACAGCATTGTAGAAAATCAAACATCTCGTTAGACAACATTTTAGAACCCAAACATCTCAATAGACAAGATTGGAAAACATCAGACGGCTTTGCAGACAGCATAGTATAACATCAATATCTCGGTAGAATGCATTTTAGTATATTAAACATCTTATACAGTAAATTATAACATCAAGCATCTCGATAAAGAGCGTAGTAAAACATCAAACATCTTGGTAAACAGCATTGTAGAACAACAAACATCTCGCTAGACAGCATAATAGAACATCATCATCTCAGTAAACAGAATAATAGAACATCATCTTTCATGATAGACAGCATAGATGAACATCAAACATCCCAGCTACAGCATAGTACAACATTAAACCTCTCGGTAGACAGTCGGGTGGAACATTAAACATCTCGGCATACAGCATATTAGAGCATCAAACATCTCTCTGTACCCCATATTAGAAAATCAAATATTTCACTATACAGCATAGTAAAACATCAAAATATCGGTTGACCATATATTAGCCCATCAGATATTACGAGTACCTTAGACCGCATATTAGAACAACAGCGATTATTGAACCATTTCTTAACATGAGCGTCCTACTGTCTAGTGATGCTCTAGGTCCATCTCCTCTATGACGCCTATATGCATATAATGGCGTTTTACCCATTTACTGTCATAGATTGCAGAATTTTCTGAGATAAATGTAGCCTTCGTACCTAACAGATATTTTATATAGTTCACAGACCTCCCTCCAACGCCGTGCTGCCATCTTCTTACTTTTTGTTACTTTAGTTTTTTTTGTGCTTGTTTTGTGCCTTTGTTTTTGTATTTTTTTATTGGTTTTGGCATATATATATTTTTTGTAATCTAGCCTAGCATTAGGCTTTAAGCGACTTTTGCCTTTGTAGGCGTTCGCCAGAGGGCTCTTTAAAAAATATATATATGAAACTCACAAGTGCATCTTCATGGTTTCCTCAATAGCACCCTTTGATAGACTTTCGTCTATGTCCATGTCTGAGATTCAGGGCTGTTGACTGTGTCTAAACTCGATACCCCAGGTTGTTTGCCAAGTTGAGCCTTACTCCTTAGGAAATGTTTGTACTGACAAGTGATATCTTGATAAGTCTATAGACATCGGCTGTTGAAATGAGCATTTTTTTTTATCTCAATACGGAATTATCCTTCTATAATTTTACTCATGCACTTTTCCAGGTTTTAATTTGTTTGGGCTATTTTTAGCCTTGCACAGCCACGGCACATTGTTCATTGTCTAGGCCAATATTTAAATTTGTACTTTTAAAAAGAATGTGTTGTTAATTTTATTGTTGAACAGTTGCCAACAAAAATCCGATGGAAATGGACGGCTGTCTCACAAGTTTCTTTCTCAATTCTAGATTCCAAGATCATTATTTTCACATTTGGGTGAATGGGGGATCTCCAAGCCACTAAGAAAGGAAAAGGGAGTTCCCCAGATTAATGTCCTTAGTGTTACTCTGTCATGAGGATCAGCGGTATCCCTTTAGTACTACCGGAAGATGTTCTTACAAGCCTCCATTGGACAACTTTTCGAACGCTTTTGGAGCAATCCGCACTTACGCACTTTAGGGTTTCTTTTATCTGTGGCTATGATTTCTTTTGTTATGTCGCGTGCATGACGTAGAGTTATGATAAAGCTTCCGTCTTATTATTCTCTCTCATCTTTTGATTGTTTAAAGTTAGATTATAAGTGCAAAGTCTTACTCTCTATCCGAACGTCTAAAGCGGATGATGAATTCGATCAACCAAAATGGCCTCCGGTTAGCGATAGGTGCTTTTTGCAAGTCTATGATAAAGAGACTTGGAGGTGACGTAGGGAGATGTCACTTGGTTTGAGTATTAGAGAGTGTATGGTACGCATATTCGCGATAGAGCTCGGTGTCTTCCCGAGTCGCCGATTGCTTTCATTTCATCCTGGACCTACCTCGACAGTGTATATTCACGTAACTTTCGGTCCTGTGTCGCCGATAAATCGGCCAAAGATGCCTCTTTGAATGATACAACCACTGGTATTTTGTGCCAGTACCTCTAGTCTCAGCGTTATCACAATACTTAAAGCACTGTATGAGTTCTTCTTGAGAAACGCCTTCTATCCCATATGTGGCGTGCTGGTGAACATGGATGGTTTCACCTATGAGTTTGGAGTCAGCTTCTTCGTTCTCTCCTCCAAGTTTGAAGTTAGTGGAGGCTCCTCCGGGCGCTGCGTCGGTCACTGCTGGGCTGGTTGCGATATTCATTCGTTATGGACTATTGCTTTCCGCGCCCTGTTTGAAGGCTGTTCTGTCCTTTATAGCGATAACTCGAGTGTAATAACTATCACAGAGGCATTCGAATTTGAGCTACTCCTCGGCCGTAGCATTCGCAATGTCACGGTTCGAGTCTTGGCTTGTGGTCCGGGAGCGATTTTCTTCTGTTAGGTTCCAGACATGCGGGGAAGAAGAAGTAAGTGAGCAAAGAAGGTCAGGCTGTATGTACAGTCGTAAAGAAAAGTTTTGAGGCGACTATATTTTTTCATATAAGAAAACAAGAAGTAGCTTGCGCTTCGCAGGCAGACCTTCGTTCTTTTACCTACGGCCTTTGGCAACGGTCTCTTGGTCTAAATTTTTTTTAAAGTTTTCAGTACATATTTCCTAATAATTTATTCTTGATATATTTTTTTCACATCGATGCTTAATTTCTAGGCCTAAGGAGGAGGTAAAAATTCTATTGGAATTTGTTTTAAATAGGGAAAAATCAATCCTCACGGTTCTTTTTTTCTGCATCTAAATTTTCTCTAATAATTTCATTTTACTTAACTCTTTTTTAGGAGCCAGTAGCAAATTCATCCTGATAGAGATTAAAATTGAAAATCTATTCTAGAAATAACTTCGAAAAAACTTTCGAATATACGAAATAAAATTAAAAAGCAGCCATGCCTAAATTTTAATAAAATTTTCTGAACTTCATAAATTTGTAATTCTTTTTGTTTTAAAAAAATTCCCAAACATTCGATAATCATATTTATTTTTTCTAAACTTCACCATTTTGTTTTTTCAAACTCTAAAGGAACTCTTAGAATGAACTTTGATAAAAACTTAAAATATACTTTGGTCACAACCAAACTAAGAGAAAAAAATTACACCTACCGCTGGTTGATTCTCTGAAAATACATCTTTCATCACTTCACATTAAACTTGGTCTCAAGACAAATTTTGTAACGGAGTCGTCAAGATCACTCACTAGTGATTTTCAGTATCTAAATGGAAAATTCAATGGAATAATGAGGGAAGCAAGGTTAGAAGCTCCAGTATTCAATGGGATACCCATGCGTAGTGTAATGCAGATACACCCACACATGCGTAGTGTAATGCAGATACACCCACACCTGCGTAGTGTAATGCAGATACACCCACACCTGCGTAGTGTAATGCAGATACACCCACACCTGCGTAGTGTAATGCAGATACACCCACACCTGCGTAGTGTAATGCAGATACACCCATAAAGGAAAAGTAAAAAACGATTCCGAGCGCTTTCGGAATCGTTTTTCACTTTTCCTTTATGGGTGTATCTGCATTACACTACGCATGGGTATCCCATTGAATACTGGAGCTTCTAACCTTGCTTCCCTCATTATTCCATTGAATTTTCCATTTAGATACTGAAAATCACTAGTGAGTTATCTTGACGACTCCGTTACAAAATTTGTCTTGAGACCAAGTTTAATGTGAAGTGATGAAAGATGTATTTTCAGAGAATCAACCAGTGGTAGGTGTTAAACAGTATATTCAACCACTAGTTTTAGTTCTAAATAGCCACTCATGCTTTTTGCAGTGGTTCTTATAATCTATTTGATCCCATAGACACACACACAAAATTATGTTTTAGGTAACCCAATTGTAAAGAAGGGAGATATTATATAAATTTAAGGTCACCCCATATTGATCGTCACTGTTTTTGGTCATGGATAGCCTATTTCTTTCATCATAATCAAACACTTTTCTCTTATTATGAATATTTTAAATACCGAATCATTAATGGAATCATTTAACTCTACTTGATTTAGTTGATGTAGGGTTTCTATCTATTCTGAAACATAGGTCATCTTTCTTTGTTTCCATATCAATATCTGAATCTTCAGCAGAACTTCTGTCTGAGTCCATTATTGGTGCAACTGGCGGGGGACTTTGTTTCGGCGCTTTTAAGACTAAGTTGAAGTTTTTATAGTTGATTTTTCGTTTGTTTGTTTTTTTTCGTGAGGGTGGAAACGCTCGTCATGCTCGTTTATTCCAGTTCCAAGGTTAGCAGAGTAGTAAAGATCAAAATGAAGAAAGTGCAAATAAAATATGCCAATCATCACAGCGATTTGTAGGCTCAGGCCAAATAATGCGGACTGTAAGTGACATAGTTTCTCTTTATTATGCAGTCAAATTCTTGACATTGCATTACTTTGTGAGCATCAAATATTTGCAGTTCGGATCATTAATGGTGTCTTGCTTTGCAATCAAAATAGTACTTATAGGCAAGTTTGATTCTTGATGGTATCGCTGTCTCTTAGCTATTGTATGGGTGCATATTCTCCAGCCAAAGTTGTTGCGATGGTTAAAACAAGCACGTCTACTTAAAGCAATTCTAAAAGATATTACAAGGTTAACAGACGTAAGTCGCGTGCTCTCAATTATTCTACTTTATGACCTTTGACCTTATGACCTTCAAAACTTTCACAAGTAGGGCAATCCGACCCATAGTTAGTTTTCTTTTAATAATTCCAGAACGGACATAGGGAAGACCTGGTAATTATATCATTCTAAGGAGAATGTAAAATAACATAAGAGTTTCAAATTTCGTGAGAATCGGCCGAATAGTTACGATATTATTGCCAAAAATCTCATTGAAAAGTAAAATGACTACCATCCGACCGACCGAAGACCTACGGACCGACATAATAACTTATAGAGTTGCGTCAAATAAAATCTGAAAAGGGAAGAATCTAATCAGAATATGTCAGCGATACATAGGAATATATCCACACTCTCACGTGAAAATATCAGACTGTATTGATCTTCTTGTATACAGGAATAACTAGAATTTAATCACCCTCTCCCCCCTCCTGCGTGACTTCGGGATGAGGGTTGGCCTCATTTTGCTGTGTTTATACTCCAATATTTGGGGGATTATTCCCCCCCCCCGGAGGAAAGATTTGGAGCGATGAGACATGGATAAGGGAGATTCTCCGCCGGAAGTAATCTCTTCCCTGTTCTGCTGTCGTCTTTCGAATGCGATTGGTCCCCTGCTCTGGAGGAAACTTGCCGAAACGGGCTCAACGATTCTAAAAGATAGAAGGTGTGGGGATAGTATGGAGAGAATAGGTAGAAAAGGTGGTATTTTAGTAAGAGAGTACGTGTGCCAGGTTGTCTGGCTACCCCAGTAGAAGTTCATTTGTTCCAAGTCTTTAATATCATTTGGTAACTAAGCATTCAATCCTTTGTTATCGATAATGTGATCTCTTGTAGATGATGCTAGACTTGATGCTGCACTTCCGTTCTCTATTGTCTTCAATCTTCATTTTAGTCCGGTTATCCATAAATATATAGTACAAATTTACTGGAATTATTACTTATATTTTTTTTTTTATTTACTTTATTAACATTAGTTTGTCCACTTCGGATCTTTTTATTATTATTATTATTAATTAAGAGTTTGTCCACTTCGGATCTTTTTATTATTATTATTATTATTAATTAAGAGTTTGTCCACTTCGGATCTTTTTTTCTAAATTAAGAGTCTGTACACTTCAGATCTTTTATATATTTATTTTACTAAAAATTTGTCCACTTCGGATCTTTTGTTCTTAGCTTGTTTTAATTTTGGTTTTTATATACCGTTTATTCTTTTTTTCTAAATTAAGAGTTTGTACACTTCAGATCTTTTATTTATTTATTTTACTAAAAATTTATCTTTTTCAGATCTTTTATTTATATAATTTATTTTTATTTTTCATAATAATGTGTCCACTTCGGATCTTTTGTCCTTAGCTTGTTTTAATTTTAGTTTTTATATGCCGTTTAATCTTTTATCGAAATTAAGAGTTTGTACACTTCAGATCTTTTATTTATTTATTTTACTAAAAATTTATCTTTTTCGGATCTTTTACTTATATAATTTATTTTTATTTTTCATAATAATGTGTCCATTTCGGATCTTTTGTTCTTAGCTTGTTTTAAATTTGGTTTTTATATTCCGTTTAATCTTTTGTTATATTTGTCAATAAATGGGGTGAGTCTCTTATAAGGTTAGTAGTTGAGAGCTTTTGAATGCTCGTTTATATTTCAAATCAGGGAGTTCTTCATGTGGTACTCTAATTGAATTCAGCACTTCTTCAGGCTTTTGGTATATCTTCTGCCATATATTTTGTGCTCTTCTATGTAGGATAATGTTGATAGGTTCAATATCAGTTGCCTCATGCAAAAATTCAGATGGTATGTGACCCCACAGGGTGACGTTAGTAATGAATCTCATAGCACTGTTTTGAACAACTTGCTCTTTATTAATCGATCTGCTCAGCTTTTGCTTCTATTGGATAATTTTCGCCTTGTCGGTATAATTTTCGCCCAGTCACGATGTTGTTACAAACACTCGCTTCCAACGTCTTAGGCGTGGAGCAGTCACGCTGCAACTAAACGTCTGCAAATGTACGTGAGAGAATAGATGTAAAAATGAAAAGCACAAAAGAATAACGTATTTGTTGTAGTCGTTACCGCAGGTGTTAACGTCTGTAATGTATCGCCAGATAAGGAAGTAAAGTGTGGGAATGTATTATAGTATCGTAAATTCCCATTGAACTGCGTGGTCTCGAATGAATTTTAATGTGATACTAAACTAAGGGTGAAGAAGGGTGAAGAGGAGATCTGACCGCTTGCGAATCATGAAGGTCTAGTAAGAGTGCATGGAATGGGGAATGTATATGAAAAGAGTAAATGCTTGGATGTGAGGACATGGTTGATATGCATAGCTTGAGATGATATTGCTATATTGATCGAATGGACCAAGAAACGTTAGTGATAGAGGTGTAAAATATCGTATGTAATGGCAGAAAATAGTGGCGTGATGTATAAACAAAAAGATTAACCCTGTGCGTGCCAATGCGCGAGAAAGAGGAATGTGACCTGCGCAAGCGTGAGAAATCATGTATGGTAGGTATAGTAAGAAAGCACATTTGAACTCCTGTATTTTTGAAGAGGAACCCACGATACGGTGTAGTGTACGAGAAGTGCAGGCGAGCGGCTTAAAAGCTTCGCTTGAATGAGTCTTTTATGAGACTCAGGATGACCGAGTGGATTCGCCGCTCGCTAACAGTGGTGCAACGACGCGGGAAGCTGTTCGCAACTCGTCTACGCTACTTTCCTTCTTTATTTATCTTTGCCCCTTTTCACACTCCCCTCTATCTACAACGGTTTGAAACCTTATCCATGTATGTGATGACAATTGTGGCTTTGGATAGTCTGCAGGGAATGCATAGGGCAGGACAAGGCTGGTTTCCTGATTTATGTACCTTCCTTGCCATCTTATGAAAGTGACACATGTTTACACATATATAACAACATATACTCAGACGATGGTAATGATGCGGATGAGGAACATTTGGTGAAAATTCCATAAACTAAAACTGATCATCAGTCACCTTAGTTTTATCGATCGAGTTTCTAGAGCTTCTACTTCGTATTATGAATCCTGTCCTTACAGATTTATTGGTCTCTTCTTGGCCGTTAATCTTCTGAATGTCATAGCACCGTGGCTTCACTATTTATCAATAGTTAATAGATTATTTTATATTTCAGATTTGAATGAAAATTATTTTCAAATAGAAATCTATTTAGAAACGAAAAGCCTTCAGATTTTTCGAGATTCGGTGCTGGTAAGTACGTCTTATTTTGCTGTAATAGAAACCACAATTGCAGACAGGTTGACAATATCGAGGGCCGGAACTGTCTGTCTAAATTTGACTGATTAGCCTGCCCAAAATGGCCCAGAATCGAGCTGAAAGACTCCTCCCACCGCTTTAAGGTGGTCTATTCAATTCTTCACTCCTACACCCACATACATTCTTACACGATCTGGAGCTTTACGCACTCATATTTATTTGCGAGTATTGTAATGGTAAATGGATGGTAGTGCGAAGGATTCCAAGAATTTATTTCAAATTTTTGTGTCAACTTTTAGCAGTTCACTCAGTTTTTCATTACTCTCTTCATCATGGCTCCTACCATATCATTCACCTTACGCTTTATTGAAAACCAGATTATTTTCACATATACGGAGCTCAAATATCGACGCCTGGTAGTCAACTGTTTAAGTTTATCTGCGCTATTGGTTGATTGCAAACACCCATATCTCCATATCTCCTAGTAGTTAGAAATAATGAGGTTTGATATTGTGCTGCGTTCTACCGTTACTCTTATGTTTCCATTCGTTTTCATATTCCTTCTGTCTTCTTTATATAAATCTCTATTGCTGATCAAGCTTCCCTCCTTATACTGTGCCATTTATCCTTTATTTCTAAAAAAAAAATTATTGAAATATTTTTGAATTACTTTCATTTTGTTCCTCACATATTGTAAGTTCGATCCTTTCTCTCCATCTGTCTCCTACGAATTGGATGCAGTCCGAGTGGATGGAACACTCCCTTAAAGACTCCTGCGACGACTGTCGTTCGGTGTCGAAGACTGTGCGCCACTTTTGGAACGAATAGCCAAGCCTGGAGCTTCTACGTGCACCATTTCTCGCTGTAAAGAGATGACAGTAGTCGATACTCACTTTCCCTAATACAAGTTGCGTGCCATTGCACTGCGACTGTTCCCATGGACCTATCCCCAATGCCGCGACGGCTTTAGGTCACTTTCTCTCGTATCCGAATTGGACACACTCACGGGACGCACCGCCATTTGATGGAACGCTCGCCTTCGCCCTATTGTGATGACTGCGTCGCCCCCCAGACTGTTCGGCACATTCTTGTCGAATGTCCCAGTCGGGGTGATCTTCGCGCAGGTTACTTTTTGGAGGAGGCTGGCCTTCTCTCCGTTATTTAATATTTCACTATGGATCGCGTTCTTCTTCGCCGGAGAAGGGCGGGCCTTCCCCCGTCGACGGAGCTCGCTTTATATTTTTCCTTTTGTTTGTTTGTTTTTTTTTGTTTTTCTGTTTGTATTTTTTTTTCTTTTATTTGGCTTTTAATATAGCCCAGATTTAGGATAGGATGAGTACGGCGACTTATGCCCTAGAAGGCAGTTGCCAGATGAGATATTTAAAAAAAAAATCTTTCTTTAATGCTTTTGAGTGTTGGATTATAGGGTCGTGACCTTTTTGATGGAGGTAATCCTCTTTCGAGATATGTCAACTAACTTTGAAGCCAAAAGATACTTGTTAGTTATTTCCTCAAACAAGGCTGACCTCATGGTACTTACGCAGGCTAAAAGATTAGGTATTGTGTTGCGCTGGCGATGCCCTCATTGACTTCCGCCATAGCCATATAATAATATTATTAAAAAACTTTTCCAAGGTCATAAAACCAGTCACACGCAGGAACAGTGTTTTGAGGTGTGAATATTAGGGTAAACATTAAGCCTCTAAGTTTACCAAGCATCGCTCCTTCATATCAGAATATAAGCAGTAGCCTAGCTAAGGATTTTGGGGCCTGGGGGCATTATCTACTTTGGGGCCTCCAACATACGAATGTTTGATATCATGAATGACATGAAAACTATTCCTGCAATATTTATGTCCACTCTGGTATGTCCGATAGTGTGTGAAATAAAAAAAAATAGTAAGAGACTTTAACAGGACTAAGGTGCCCCTTAGTAGCATTAGGGGCCCTACTGAAATGGCCCTTTACACCCAAATAAATTTTATATAAAGATGGAATATCGAATCTGGAGTGCGGCAACCATTTGCAAATATACGGTTTGTTTACGAGTATCTCAGTGTTGCCACAATCAGGATTTTAGAAAAAAGTCACCACGTCTACAGATCAATTCCATCGCTCTTTTCTTAATTTTTAAGGATACACAATTTATACATGGCTCATGGAGCTACCAGGCAATGGCTTCGCCACTGTAGGGGGGAGATTGTGCTTCGCAACTAAGATGTAAATTTAAAATCTACAAAAAAGCAGCCATGGTTAAATTTTTTGAAATTTCCTGAACTTCGCCAATTATAATAATTTTATAAAGGAACTATAACTAAAATTTAGTTATAGAAGAAGATATATAAAAATAAATTTTATGAACTTCACCATTTGTAATTCTTTGGGTTTTAAAAAATTCACAAAATTTAGATACTTATATTTATTTCTGAACTTTACCATTTTGTTTTTTGATATTATAAAAGAATTATTAGAAATAACTTTGATAAAAAACAAACTCATAGCCAAACTAAGATGAGATTATTATTCAAATACTGAAAAAATCCCCTTCTTAAATTATAAAGTTAGTGATGATGATGATGATAAGGTCTGGAGTTCCATGGTAAACATGTAGATTATCGGCTCGGCCTGAATTTATTTTTTTTGTGTAAATATTATCGTTCACCCGTGTTTGAATCTTCGTGCGCGTTTGAGTTTTGTTCGAATGCTAGGTGCCGCCATTTATTTTTGGGGGGGAAATTTCGAAATTAAACCCACCGAAAATGCTGTTAACGTAGGCCATTTTAGTTACCAAATTGCCCGAAAATAACTAAACGAAACACTTTGTTTCCCGTACTTAAATGCTGTGGTTATACTTCCGAAATAGCGAAGAGGAAAGCCTATTTATTTTGCGCGTCTGCGCCCTATTCGAAATCTAGCTGACTTGAATCACATTTTATTTTCGATCATCTAAATTCCAAGTTAGGCTTCACATCTAATGCTTGGCCACAAATGTCGCATTCACTTTTAATTCACACTAAATTATACACATCCAAAAAGGTGTTTAATTTATCTTTATCAGAAACTAGGGTTAATTTTTCCGCAATAGCCGACGGACAAAATTCACGATTCGATGATTATTTTCAAACTGCGTAAAAGGGAAATATTTGTCACCCAAACTGCTAAAAAACAAGTAGTTCCTTGAAATGATCTAGCCAATTACATTTAAATGTCTAAAAGAAGGTAACAAAAATAGTAAAATGGGGAAAAATATATTGAAAAATAAAAATGACTCCAAATGAGGATAATAAAAAGCTATTTAGTAGGAAAGAAAAATTGATATCAAGCATTTCTGACGTCATACCCCCCCACCCCTATTATAATTCGCAAAACGATTACAGACGCTGACATGATGTAGTTAAAGCATTCACCTCTGTAAACGGCAGAACATTATAACAATTAGGATTATATACTGGGGGGCTGTGCCCCCCAGACCCCCCCAATTTAATGAAACTCAGGATCATCGTAGTGTGGTCCCCCCCTTGTGCTTACCCCCACACGAGCCGTCCCCTTAAATGTACTCCAAAAACGTGAAACATTTTGGAACACGGACGAAAAAACTACGGTTTATCGGCCGGATCGGCCGGGCCGATAATCTACATATTTAACATAATTTTTTTTTACCTTATACCTATAAAGCTACATAAATATATGTACATACTTATAAAGAAACACATATGCCTATAAAAAGTAGAAGAAAATATACAAATATATGTACACATATTAGAAGAAAAAATACAACAGGCAAATGTAGCCCAGACCAAAAATAATGAAGGAGCCGTCTCCTCCGAGAACTCAAGGATCACACAACCCGGCAATCAGGAACTCACCTTAACAGACATTCATTTGAGGTTAGAGATCAGCTACCTCGGTACTGAACAAATCCTGGCCGTAGACAGAGAAAACCCAGAAAAAAAGGACGCACACGATGGAGAACCTAACAGGCTGTGTAAAGGGGCTCCTGGAAAGGATCTGTCTTGCAAAGTTGCGTCCCTCGGGTCTCTCTGATACGGAGGATACAAAACATGATCAGAAATCGTAAACGTATTTAGGTTTATTTACTGGGGAGTAATTGCGGCGCAATGGCACGCGCTTTCTTATTACTAGTCTTTGTTTTCCATCTTGTTTGTCACATAGCACAGAGAACTGACGTCATTTCTACCACGGAATAAGGGTTAAGTAGAGCAAAATGTCCATTAGGTGGTAGGGTCGTAGAAATGTTGGCTACCTCATGAGTGTTCATTACCTACTAATTCTACTTAGCCACCCCCACCTACGTGCCAAGCTGCTTGGTGTGGCATCGAAAACACGTTGCATTTACTGAGACAATATAAAGGACAAAATGACCAGCGGAAAAGGCACAGGGAGGAGGTGACCTCCTATACAGAACTTATTTTTGCAACAAACTTCCCCTCTGAAGGTTAACGAAATGCTTAAACTACGACCAATCCAAGATCTCTGCTGTGAGAGTCTTGGGACTAGAGGCATGGTGAAAATTTTTGGATTGCTCTATGTTTCTGAGCATAGTCTCATAAGCCAACCACTGGCAATGCCGGGATTAAAATTGTTTCGAATTCCCGAAGGGGCGACAAAGCCTAAACCAAAGGGTTCATAGTTGGATTGGTGGCCATCTTTAACAGACACCATCGAGGTTGGCCAAAAATGAAAAGAAAGGTTTCGGGGGGGGGGGGCGTTAACTAAGGGCTTCCGCTTAAAAAGTCCCTGTTTAGAAATTGCAGTCATTTGTGTCATTGGAGTTATTTCTGGTGGGACTCACGGTGGCAGGGTCGACTGAGTCGCACGTGCACTGCCCCCAGCGACACGTGAGTGTTCGCAACTTGGCATGTCGCCGCACGCTCCGTTCGTTCTTTAGTTTTCATCGCCCGTATTCCTAAACCCTCTCAATTTACATAGAATGCGATGCCCAGTCGCGGATTTAGGTATAAACTACAGCTTAGGGCCACAGAGTCCGCAGGGGGCTCAAGAAGATATCCAAAATGTAAAAAAATTCTGGTATCTATTTCCATTTTTGTGATTTTTTAATTTACGAGATCACGGAAGCAAACTGACATAAAAATGAAGTGTACATAACTAAATAAAAAAAGTTTCTGTTTTTCCTCTATTCGCTCAACTCTATTATAAATCGACTCGGATAAACTAAAAAACAACATTGAAGGTCGGAAATTTCGTCACTCTTTTGATAGGCTCTGGTGACATTTTATGTTATGTCTAGCGACTCGATGAGTCTTCCTGGTTTAAGGACCTAATAAGGAAGAAACCAAACCAAACCTGAATTAGTACTAAACTACGGGAAATTTGACAAAAGCTACACTTTTATTTATTCATTGATCTATTTGTCATTTGATATTGCACATTTTCTTATTGACTGTGAAGCTATGCTAACTAGGCCTAGGTTAGAGTCCTATGTATATTTGAAATGGCTAATAGTTTAGGCACACTAGCCTATTTCAGACTCGGTTGGCCCTAAGCAATTTGCTTTTTCCAATTATATAATTCATCTTTTTTTACTTTACCATTGGGCATAGAATAGATTAGCAACTAATTGATTAGCCTAACAGCTAAATAATGAACTAGAAAATTAGAATATAAAGGTTAGACACTTTTGCATAAGTATTGATAAGAAATGTCAGCACATAATTTAGACGCCTATATGCAATAACGTCTTTTAATGATTAGGATACTAGAAATTTGTCAAATTTTGACACATGATTGGGCCTAGTTAGTACTAGACTGTGATTAATAATATAAGGAAAATAATACCTAGGTTTTAAGCTATATTTAGTTGCCAGTCTGCGAAGTTTGTCAAATTCTACACCTAATACCTATTTTTTCACGACCTGACACTCTTAATGAGTAAGATTTGAATCCTTTCCAAGCGGATTTAATACTTTACCAAACAAATTCAACTCTCATAGACTATGCTAATTAAATAGTTAATAAACATTATTTTTAGTGAATTAACTAGTGAAAAATACGTGTACCTATACATTTGAAAACAGATCTAAAGGGAGTTTATTTAAGAAAAATTGCTAATAGGCTTCAGAAAAACATCTAAAAACCCCCCCAACAAAACCTAGTTTATACCCGTCTTTAGAAGCGCGAATGGAACCTGGAAGATAAAAAACGCTAAAAAAATAGCAAAACTGTAGTAAAAATCGCTAACAAAACCGTGCGCCATTAATCTCAATAATTACCGACATTTATTATTTCGCCTTTCTTCTAAATATGGTTTCGATCTTTTTAAAATCTATAAGAATGTCACAGGCACTTGTTTTGGTTTGCACCAGAGACAAGATTGTTTTATTAAATAGATTTAGCCGTCCATGAGTGAACCACAAATATATTTCCCCAAGTCATTTTCAAATATTTTTTTATCATCAGAGGACAGTGTTCTTGAGAGCAAAATTTAGATTTGTCCTTCATAAATTTGTAAGATCCTATCAATAGCTGGAATTAATGAAAGAAATCTGGTATTGCCATGTTGTTGAACCTTCTTATATTTAAGATTCACAAACTCATAGAACTATTTTAGCTGAGTAATACACACAGCATAAATGTTGAAATCATCATCATCATCACTAACTCTATAATTTAAGAAGGGGATTTTTTTGAGTATGTGAATAATAATTTCATTTTAGTTTGGTTATGACTTATGTTTTTTTTTATCAAAGTTCAGAAATAAATATAAGTATCGAAATTTTGTGAATTTTTTTAAACCCAAAGAATTACAAATGGTGAAGTTCAGAAAATTTATTTTTATATATCTTCTTCTAAAGGGGTGTTCCATTAAGACGGATCGCAGTTATCAGTAAATATACATTGCAACAAAATATATATTAAGTTTTCTACCTCTTTCAACACTACTTTCAATCATCAATATATTGATGATTGAAATTAGTATTGAAAGAAGTAGAGAAACTCAATATATATTTTGCTGTAATGTATATTTACTGCTAACTGCGATCCGTCTTAATGGAACACCCTTTATAACTATATTTTCGCAACGGGCTATTTTGAAAGGGGGAAAATTTAGTTTAGAGTTCCTTTTTAAAATTACTATAATTGGCGAAGTTCAGAAAATTTATAAAAATTTAACCATGGCTGCTTTTTTTTAGATTTTAAATTTTAATCTAGGTAGCGACGCGAAGGCTTTCCCCGTAGGGAGGGAGTGGCGCAGCCATTGCCTGGTATTTATATATTTTCACCACAGCAGTTTAAAGACAGTTATGAACAATATTAGCACCACAGCCAACACCTACACTATTTCTTCCCATTTCTTTCTTTAGCCGGCTGTAAACGTTATTTACTCCTTTCCGTTTGCCACCTCCAAAATTTGCGTTAGTTATCGCCGCAAAATCAACAACTTTTTTTGATAACTTATGGTCTTTAATAGCTGACAACAAAGCGTGTCACTATTCTAAATGTTTCATCAGGAACCGAGTGGAAGTCTAAAAGTTTAACTTTAATACCTTCCTCTGGTATGAAATATCAGAGAACGAAAACAGTCATTTTAATATATTTTCATTTAGAAGCATCAATCGTTATATAACGGTCGCAAAATTTGACTTATTCAAATCTTCATGAAGTTCAGAATTACAATTGGTGTAATTATATTTACAATGACAGTTTCAGTCTTAGTTCTAGCAAAACTAAACTTTGGTTCAAAGAATTTAGAGTGCAGTTTAAATGAACAATCAGCCATTTTGAATCTTAAATCATAAGCGGCGGTTAACAGATAGCTGTTAGCTGTACTTTGCCAAGCGGATAAACAAACAATTAAAAAAAAAAATATGTAGAAGAACTAACAGATAATGGCAAACTAGCTTTATGTTTTGAAGATTTATCATGATCTTTAATATCCGAACAACCGCCATGAGCAAGTGAAAAACAGACGAAAACTGTACATATACACTTAACTCTATCATCACGGTCACAAACTCCTTTCAGAAATGGATATTCTTTCCGAAGGTTACCAGTAAATTTGCCCTTTCGTTTATGCATTTCACCTGGCTAACAACAAAAAATTGATTTATTTCAAAGGTAAACACTGATTAATTTACCGTATAAGACTGGAACCTCCATCACTTTTGCCTTAGGCTACACTAAAATAATCTCCGACGCCTTCATTATCAAATCAGAGTTGTCTTATGCCATTTAACTTTTTATGTCTCGAACAAAATATACGGAGGAATGAATTTTAAAAGCTTAAGTTATATATTCATATTCAGGGATTATTAGAACATAAATTAGTATAGTTAGTTTAGTTAAAACTTTATAAGTTTATATTTAATATTTTTTCCGGGACAAAATTATAAACCGGCCGAGACGCCGGGACTGTTGCTTGAAAAGGGACTGTCCCAGTCAAATCGGGACGTATGGCAAACCTAATTATTTATAACGTCTTAGACTAGATTAGGCCTAGTTAATTGGTCCTGGCTATATTTATTTTATTAATTTGGATATAAATTTGCAATAAAGTTCCAAGGCAAGGTCATTTCCCCCAGCACACAGTTCAACCATCCAGATTTCCCCCATAATGTGTACGCGGGAAAGAGTAGTCAAAACACAATGTGACTATTTACTATTTTATTTTAAAAATGTACAAATATACTGATAAACATATAGTTACATCGTAAATCGGATAAGAAGAACGGTTAGTAACAACTATCCGCTTAGAGAGCGGTTAATAACAACTAAAAGGACTTTTGTTTGCTCTTCTACTTTAGAATTACATTAGTGAGAAAGGTGAGGTTGCCTCTTGTGCATTAGTGTATCAATATCAGGGTTAGTTTTGGAAAGCTCACAGCGCATGTCACATTCCACCTCAAGTCCGTTTCGTGCTTTGGTCTTGATTGTGGAAAAGAGAATGGAGATTTTCAATGCGTTGGTGCTGAGCTGCGGGTATGCTCCACGCACATTAACCTAGAATTCTTCTAGATCTTGTGCACGAAACTCATACTTGGCAGAAGAGTCATGTTGGAGCTCCAAGAACTCATTTTGCCTGCCCTCAGGGACATTATCCACGTGACATAAATTGGTTCCTTATCAGCCTCATTGAATGTCTTGAGTGTTGATACCAGGGAAATATCGTTTGAACTCATCTCCCAAATGATTAAGGTGAGTGATGATTTCCTCCTTCAATGGGTCCTCGATGTCTTTCTCACCTATATGTCACTCAAGCGTTGAAAGAATGCTGTATTTCCTTTTTTCATTTGTTTTCCCCAAAGTTGGAGTTTTGCCGTGAAAGCATTGATGGCATCAGTATGCACAATCACGTTGCTCCTTTGTCCCTGTAATTTCTTATATAGTTCATTCAGTTTCAAAAATATCAGCAAGATAAGCCATTCCTGCTTCAAATCCTTCCTTGTTGAAGGCGGACAGCAGGTCCACCTTGTTGCTGTAACTAAAAAACAACTTTGCTTCTTCTCGCAGTTCAAAGACCCACGCCAGCATGTTTCCTTTTGAAAGCCATCTCAATTGTGTGTGAAATAAAAGAGCAGTGTGTTCAGCATCCATATCCCGGCAGAGCTGGCGGAAGAGGCGAGTGTTCAAGGCAGATCCTTTCACATAATTAACAATATTTATAAGGAGAGTTAAGTCTATAAGAAGGATCTTTGGAATTGTCTTTGAGGCGAGATCTTCTGCTTCACAAAAGCAATGAATCCTGATCGTGAACCAAGCATATTAGGGGCAATGTCTGTGCAAATCTCTTCCAGTTTGCTCCAACTCAGTCTCGACTACAAAGAAATCTGCAACTACTGCCATTGCATCAACTGCCTTTGTTGTCGTCTCTAATGGCCGGCAAAAAGAAACTCCTGCTCAAATCCTTTGTCAGTAATGTAGTGGCTGAAAACAAGCAGTTGTGCAATGTTGGTGACATCCGTAGACTCATCAAGTTGAAGTGAAAAATAGGGCAATGGCACCTCTGTCACCACATTTTCCTTAATGTTTTCAGACATTTCGGCAATTCTGTTCTTGATGGTGTTGTTGGACAAGGAGATCTGTTTCATCTTCTGTGATGCCTCCTCTCCTAACACAAGCCTCACACTCTCAACGATACATGGTTTCAAAAGGCTTTCACCAATCGTGTTGGGCTTCTTAGTCTTGGCCACCCGAAGAGCAATCACATATGAAGCCTGCATTATGCTGATGTTGGTTTACTGATACGACCCAGATTCACCTATCCAGATGCTGCTTCAGTTGGAAATATTTCATGATGCCATTAGAGAAGGGTTTTAAACACACCACACACTGAAGGATGTGTGCACCATCCTTGACAATATAAGTGAACCAATAGTCCAAATAACTATCTTGATGCAATCTTCTCTTATGTAACATCTGAAATCAGACATAAAACAAGGCCTATCAATTTGGAGAAGAAAAATAAGCAAGGCACATCCTAATTCTGTATAAAAATAACTAAATTTCCATTCTCTCCCATCCCCCAAATAAAATAAATAAATAAACTTATCATAAACATACAAACTTTTGAAGAATATACCGAAATTTAACGTAGATAAGTGCCACTAATGCGGTATTACTCGCCTGAATGCACTCGAGGGACACTACTGCAAATAACTTACACTTCTGTCATTAACAATAATACCATTATCATTTTTATTTATTGGTCACGTTACTTTTAGGTAAGATAGAAAAGTTTAGGTTAGATTCATTGCATGAAGATATTAAATACCCCTTCCAGGTACAGTTGATACCCCATTACTTGGTTAGGGTAGAATTAAATACAAATTGTTTTTGTCTCTTATCTCTACAATTCCCATGATCATAGCCCTTTTCACTAGCCTAGTGGAGAATATGTAATGGGGGGGGGTTAATGCATCTTAATATTGTTGAACAATTGTGCCCAAGGTTTCAAACATACAAATAGACCTGGTCCTAATTGACCCTAGCAAAAAGAAACAAAAATAAAAAATAACTTCCAGTAATAAACACATAAAAAAAAACAATTTACTGACGAGTACTAGCAGTCGCATATATTACCATAGTTTTTAATCTTAGCCATAGCATAAGAATAGATGAATGAATTTTGACGTCATTTTATCAAGTTTACAAACTCACTATTAAAATTATAATATTATTCACATACCTTTTGTACTTAGACAGAAAACAAGATTAAGGAACGGAATCAATATAGGCCGGGGATGCGTAGGTCAGATGCTCCCAGCTAACTGACTACTCGTAACGCTGTGAGCCTGTGAGAGTACTCCTCTACTACCACCCCCACCCTTCCCTCAGAGCTCATGTTTAACGTGAACCGAACATGGTAGATCCGGTACCGCCCACCTACAACAGGCACACACACACACACACACACTCTCTCTCTCTCTCTCTCTCTCTCTCTCTCTCTCTCTCTCTCTCTCTCTCTCTCTCTCTCTCTCAGACATGAGAAAATCCATTTGAGATTTTTTTATTGCTAGTAGGCAGTGTGATTATTTCCCCCTGGTAGCTTAAAATTTCCCCCCCGTTTGGGAAATGTTGTTCTAACGTATTTAAACTTTAATAAACCATACTAAAGAACTTTTGGAATATTTTACAATTAAAAGTGAACTATAATAAAAATTTGGGGATCAAAAGTGAAATTAATATAGTCCCTAGAATAGGACTTAGTTTTTCCTTAATAATGATTAGATACTTAATATATTTTATAACTTTATGTAATTTTCTTGCATTGCAAAAATTTTAATTTAGTTAAGTTTAATTCATTTTTACATGGATACGTTATATGGAATTTTACATTGAATAGTGGATTATTATAAAACAATATTGAGAACACAGAAAATTATTAGAGAATAATTATAATTAGGACTTAGTTTCTCCTTAATAGCGATTAGATGCCATATATTTATTTTACTTAAATAGAGCCTATCTATCTACCTGATAGGCTACTTACCATAGGTGGTATAGGAATGCCCAGAGGCATTGCTATGCACGATAACGAAAAATTGTATCACGATAACCTATAAATCGATAACGATAACCTTATCAGCGATAACTGATAATGGATAACTGGAGATAAATTTATCGCCCGATAAGGTGATAACTGATAAATCGATAAATCCCAAATTATAATACAATATTGATTATTGACTATATATAGAACGGAAGAAGCACGGGGACATAGGGAAAAAATCATCAAAGAACGCATAAAACCGGTAGCGCGCAGGAGCAACACCTCGTAACCTCTCGTCCGACAGCTGGTTCCCAGCTCGGACCTACCTATTTCTGCCTCAATGCACACGCGGCTCACCTCTGTGCTAAACTGGAACCAAAAACTGAAATTATCGATTATCGCTAGTTTGGAACCAGAAGTATCGGCGATACCGATGAATAGATAACTACTTACCATAGTGTACAACTATGGTAAGTAGTACTTACTATAGTTGTTCACTATAATTTTTTAATATATAATTTAGATAATTTTTTGCTCCTTCTTGGGTCACCTTTTCCATCTCTTTTAAATCTTACACTATCTTTCCCGGCCTGCATAGACCCAATAAGGGGTTAAAAGGGATTAAATGTTATATAAAATAGGGGGGGTAGGGGTGCAGAGCGCGCCATCTCTAGATAGTATATCATTTTTAAATGTCTTATGTAGAGAACTTTTATGATTTTAAAAAATTCCAACCCTACAGAAGACCTATTGGAAATTATAGACGGCTGAATGCCAAAATTACGGAGCGTGGCAGCAATCCTCAAGCTCACCAGGAATAGTATGAACAATCTTTAACGTAAGTCCATATTTTCAAAGATCGAACTTCAAAGTCCGCACCATCTTATTGCCGCAAATCAAAAAACGGCAGTAACGATACCATTCGGGCTATTTGAATATACAAGAATGATTTACGGGCTCACGACTACAGATCAACTTTTTCTAGAATTGATTCATTGACTAACTAATCCATGGTTTAGATTTCCGTAGCGTATAGTGTACTTGAAAAATTAGTTGGTTGCGTCAAAGGCTAGAGAAGTGCACAAGGGGCATCTCAAAGTGTCTTCAGTAGCCTGGAAAAAAATAATTTGTGTTATCGCGGAGAAATGTGAATTTGCTCGAGAACATTCGACCTTTTTCGATCACTTCGCAAATCCTGAAACAATTACTCCTTCTCCAAATAAAGTGAGCACGATCAAGGAGATCCTAAGCCGGAATGCTCAAAACGAGCATAGGCGTTTATTAGCTTTATACACTTCTCCCAAACACCAACAAAGAGTGATCTGATTCTGTGGCGCTTTCTTTAACGATAGATAAGGTGTAGGACTTTTAATGTCGAGGTACGAGGTTCAATCCTAGTGAAAATAGAGACCAAACTCCAACATACATGATAGTTGGCTGCTTATTGGCAATGGCCCTGAACCCCCCACCCCGTTGGTGCAGGTGGCTTCTTTCTGCAGACTTCATTATGCATATAGCCAATAACATCACCGATGTCTCTAGTTTCCTCCGCCTTCACACACACACACACGCACATACACACACACACACACTCTTCCGTCCCATGAAAAAAAGGAATCCATATTCATGCATCCTTGACGTGAACCGTCTCTTTCAAAAAGTCACCACACCAGGGGGCAACACTGAAAACACTAAATAAGGCAGTGTGGGGAAATCAATATCGCGAGGACAAACATACGCTTGTTTGGTTACACAGCGTCAACAGTTACGTTCCATATGCTCCGATACTTTATCCCCCTCCTCCCTTTTGCCACACTGGCTCAACAATCCACAATATCGCTCGCAAAGAAGGATTACCACTAGCAGATTTCGTAGTCCGTTAATATAGACAAAGGAGGGTGGGATAGCCTTTAGAATAAAAATCTATGAACAGGCTCACTGTCCCCTCCTATTGTTTAGGTCTATTTTCGCCAAAAACGAAATTTCACTTTCTCCGACGTAAACCAGAAGGTCGAAGGGTCACAACGTTAAAAAGTGAAGCCCTAGGAGAGAGGCTTAAAGGTGGGCCCTCATCCCCCCTCGCCTCCCCCAGGGGACAATCAACGTATATATAGTTCGATCTAGAGAAATAAAAGGGAGAATTGAGGTAGCAATCGAGAGAAGAAGGGCAATCCCTGAGTAAAACAGGGAATCAGGAAGAAGTGGAACCGAGCGGGATTTTTCTTACCAAGGCTGTTCCTTTTGGTCACATCGAAGAGTAGACCATCGGTATAGAGAATCACTATCATGCCAATCTCGTTCAGAGAAACTCCCTATCTCAGTTTTTCGAATAAAAATAGAGATATCCCTTACCATTGATGAATACCAATGTGAAGTTCCACTCGAAAAAAGATTCACCTCTTGGTAAAGTCTCATCATCGAGAAGCCCGCAAGTGTAACCCATGGATTGGAATAATCGTACATCCGCAATCCCCTCGCTTATATCGTCAAGTCAAGAAACATCTCCACGCGCGCTCCACATTTACTTCAGGATCAGCTGTTATTCCCGAATAACCTTCACGCAGCGAGACGGACAGCTGTGTATCCGATTCAGCCTCACGCCTCAACTCATCGTATCAACGAGGTTCTCGTTCAAGGTCATCCCACGCCAGACTCCCTCTTAGTTAAAGATAAAAGGAATCCAACTTATTTATGTTCTTTAGTTACCATTCTCTACTAAAGTGAATTTTTGCGTTAACCATCGCATAGTACTCATTGGTAGTATTAATTTTTATTTAGATCCTCTTATTATAGCCTTAGTATATTTAAAGTTTTAATATTTCATTTTTTTATGTAATTAAAAGTATTTTTTTGCCCTATTTGTTTAATAAAATTCTCAAGACGCTGCATATGGCTATAGATATATAATATTACGAATCCTCCCTGGTTAAAGTATCAAAACAAAAGTAAAAGAAAGTATAGCACTCTTGGAGAAAAAAGGAACGGAGTTATCCATGTACGGAACAAACATACATACATACTCGGCCGTATACCACGACAGGCAGTACTGTGAATATTTCGCGAAGAGGAGCGAATAGCTGCACATTAATACCTGTTAGAAGAGTGCTTTGTCCATACCTCAAAGAAGAATTTAGTTTAATCAATTAAACTTCATCTTCATCTACAGTAACTGGCTTCCGTGACGTATAACCCGTATAACCATTTGAGAGGTGATTACATTATGACACAACCAAACTCTGCCCAATGAATGAACCGATAACAAGTGCATTTCAAACGAGAGATAGCGTTTCCTAGCTAGAAAATCACCAGCAATAGGCAATTTGCTCCTTCTACATAAACACAGTTCTCAGTTCTCGTTTACTGCATCACGCTAAACTACAAAAGACATGAGATCATCACCCACCTTTTAATGGAAAACACCAGCTGAAATAACACCCATTTCCGTTCCCTAACGACCCTTTAATTTGAAAGGTTCGAACTGAGACAATTTAGTCTTAAGCCTGTTACTCTCTTCTTCGAGGACTTTCACTGGAATCTCATCATTTAATATCCGTCTGCTTTTTCATGCCATCAACGATACGAATTCAGCCCCACTGCCTCTCCCAACGACCTCTCTATTACAGAGTCTGACGTTGCTAATCTGCTGCCATCCGAAATCTACGGGAGGCGTTTATTCATTAAATTCACTCATTCTTAATCTAGGAAGTAACACATACTCATCACTGTTAGGGACAGTGTATACGCACGATTCTTATTTCAAATGAGACCCTTTTTTAATTCATTGTGACGCAATTGTATTCATTTATATCTATTTGTAGCCCGTCCCGATTAATTGCGCTTCATTAACACATCATCACAATCGTTGTTTCTATACCTCTCGAGTGACCTTCTCCACGAAATGACTGATCTCGTATTGTGCCTATTCTTTTATTTACCCTCGTTTTCCATTTATTTGTACATTGACTCGCTTCTTTTGATTAAAACGCCGGTGTCCTATCTTTTGCCTTAAAGTGAGAGAGAGAGAGAGAGAGAGAGAGAGCGATTATTACTATTCTTTCGTGAAATCGGACCTAACTCTTTTTCTTTTATTCTCGAAATCTTTAAATCACTTTTCCTACATACAAACATGACTTCTTCTTTACCACCGATTTGAACACCTGGAGCTGACCTTGGGGATCAGAGGTTTTATTAACGAGGATAGACGTGTAATTACACTGCTAGAATCCTGAAAGAACTACCTACTACTTTTGGAATCCTGGCAAGACAAAAGGCGAAGGTAAAGGACGAAATCTGTCAAACAACAGTGTATATTAATATGTAATAGAATGCAAAAATTAGTTTATGAAGCCTTTGAACTAGTGAACTAAGAGTGCGAAACTCTTACTATGTGACAATCGAAGTCAAGAAGCCATTTTGTAAAAGCGAAAAGAGGGCCTTTAATTTCTTTTATTATAATATTTAACTAACCACACATCCTTCATACTGGAATAAATGCTCTGGAAAGTTAAAGATTGCAGTTAATACACGGAATCCATGTATGAAAGAGAATCATAGAAGGGAGTTGACATAAGTCAGGGATTTTATACCTATTTTAATGGCAGATATTTATTGTAATTTTTTTCTTTAAGATATATAATGTGACAGGAAAAATGAAGAATAAAGAGATGACCCATGGTGGGATTCATATGATGGTCATTCATCCGAGCGTTGGAAATGTGATGGCTCAAAGACACTTCAAAACATCGCAACCGAGCGATTCGAAGGCTCTCGCAAAAGCCGTTACAAGAGTTCTCCCAGGCCGCATTCTCATATTAGTCGCAGTAGTAAGTAAAACCTAATTAATAAGATTGTCTAATTACTCATATCATAATCGTTCACCAGTCTCGACTCAGTGGTGGAACTAAGCCTACCAACTCCTACATTGAGCGAATTTCTCCGTCTTATCCTCTACGAAGTCATCTTCTGTTTTTATCTACATATATATGAAGGTGTCCAATTCAGGGTTCCTTTTTTCGTGTTCTTTCGTTTCCTCTAGCAATGAGTTCACCTCATTTCGACCTCAGAAATTATCAAATAGGTTTATAGGTATCTGGAGGATGTGATTTCCATATGGCCATTAAATCACATTAGACTCTTTTGATATTTTTTTTTAACAAGGTTAATAACCTCCATCCTACTATAAAATTAAATGTGAAAAGGACAATTGAATATCTTTTCTTGATGTATAAATCTTAAAAAATAATGATAAGGTATTTGTTACTGTGTACCGTAAACCTACTAATTCAAATTCCTATATTCACTTTTTTTTCATGTCAGGATGTTAAAATAAAAAAAAGCAATCGCAATATCTATGTATTTAAGAGCCTTTCGAATTTGTGACCCGTCTTTTGTACATACCACGCATGTTTATAAGGTTAAAGTATCCACTTTTTGTATAGATGAAAGCAGCCTATCTAAAGCTATGTCAATATTCTACCGCCCTTAACAGAAAAGCTCAGAAGAAACAAATAATTCCCCCTTGCTTAAAAGATTAAGCTTCATTGTTTATCCCAACTTGACCACTTTCAAATATCATTCAACCATCAGAAAACTCTTCCCTTGCACTAAGCAAAATCGCAAAATAAAGATGCAGGCATCTATTTAATCCCGTGTATAACTCCAAATTTCCCCTCTTTCTATATGGGAGAGACGGGAAGGTTTTTAGATAATTGTATATACGAAGATAGAGGAGATATTCTTAGAGCAATATTGCACGATTTTTAATCATGTAAAAAACGCTAATTATGCAATTATAATTTATCATTGTAATGATTATAATACAAAAATGATAAAATCGTCATTAATTAAAGAAATTCAAAATCTCAATTTGTCTGAAGGGCTGTATTAATGGATTCCCCATGTCTTAAAGCATATTTTTGATTATCGTTAACACCTAGATTAATGTGAGTTGTCTGTTATAAGTGAAAGTTTGGGCTGAACTTGATATTAGAAACTATATATCGTAACTATTCCCGTTTTAATCAACTTTATTCTCCCAAACAGTGGTATTTTTGTGCATTGAATTGTTAGATATATGTATGTAAGCTAACCTGAAGTTTCGTAAGCAAATGACACTTATAAAATATGTAAAGTGACTCAAAGGAAACTACTGACTCTGATAATACCAAGACAAAGAGAACCAACCAATTTGGTCAAAATTAAATTGATCAAATTTGCGGAAGACGCAAATAAAAAAATTCTCTCCTTCAATTTTAGCCTTACTACGACATATTGGTCTAATTCTGGATTTGAGCTGTATTTAGGGGCTTCTTTTGCATTGAGCTGCTGTAAAAAAATTTCCATTGTTGTTCTGATTCAAATTCTGAAGTGTTTATTATTTAAAGTGATGGGTTATTTTGGTTACTCAGAACAGTATAGAGCATGTTGCATAGCGCCGATTTTGTTGCTTTCTTATCAGTTCATAGGGAACTCATTTATCCAAAATTTCCTTCTTTCCTGTTGTATTTATGGAAATATAAAGCTTGATTCACATTCATCAATATTTCTTACATGATCACGTACTATTGTAGGAAGTCTGTGTGTGAGGGTATGGAACGTACATACTCGCATGCCGCCAGACAATCGTGGGAACGAAAGAAATTTGTCGTTTGAGTTGACCTTCGTCTCCTCTCCCCCCCCCTTCCCCAACAGGCGACAGGAAGTCTGACGAAAGAAGGCCTATCTCATAGAGAAACCTAAATTCTATTTGCCTTCTTTATGATACCATGGAGATTGTCTAGAAGGCGCTGCGATAAGCGAATTGTCGTGAATGGAATCTCTCTCTCTCTCTCTATTTCACACAGTCCTCGGTATAAATGACAACGCCGTTCATCCCTCTGGAGATGTGTTCCAAACCTACTCGCGTAACCCTCACGTTGAACGAGAGTCGTTGCCGTAACGTATCGACTGTCAACGCGCCGCCGAGATAACTTGGTCGCTGTCTCAAAGTGTTCCTGAAGTAAATCCCGCCCCGCAGAGTCTGTGACTAGAAGAATACGCTCTGTTGCTCAACGTAACTTGAGAAAGAAAAGGAACATCCAAATAGTTACTGGAAGTTACTATTTGTTAATATCACATCCAGTTAGGAGTGAACTAACCGGAACTGCAGTCAGCAGCCCCGAACCCGTCGTCTTATCCACCCTCTCCCCGAGAACTCGTATTAACGCCACCCGAACCACCCCGTCTGGACCTGAGTAGTCGTCTCTCCAATCCATCACAATTAATGGTAATCTGTAAACCCAGTGTCCCTCTATTCTTAAATTACCTATTTAATTAACAGTGATTGATACTCCCATTGAGTCATTATAAATCTAGACGCTTAACATCAGTGTTTAATATTTAATCCTTAATTTTGCCCGTTTAACTATTGCTAATTATTATATTTGTGTAAAGTAAAGTTTATTTTTTTTGTACGTGTGTTTATTTGTGGCTCCTCCTTTTTGACCTACCCTTGGCAAAACTTTAATTAAGAATCCCTTCGGCTAATTTATTCAACCTGGTATTATGCACTCTTAGAATTCAACAATCACAAACCTCCCCCCAGTAACAAGTGGGACTTTTATAGTGAGAATCCTGGATACGGCACAACCCGCCTCTAACCAGCTTTCGCACGTTCAGTAGGAATTAAAGCCTATATATATATATATATATATATATATATATATATATATATATATATATATATATATATATATATATATATATATATATATATATATCGTAGATTGAGTCATAGGTTCAATACCATCGACTTAAACAAAAGCGGTGTGTCCAGATCAAGGACTAGAATAATTATTGGACCAGACTATGAGCAATTCTACGACCTTGTGTAAACAAACCTTTTCAATAAATTGACATCTAAGGGTATGTATACAAAGAAAACAAGTTTAACCGCGCGAACTATCGGTACCGACCCTCGCTAATTCTCGCCGACCAGCGCCGACACTCCCCGACCCGCGCCGATACTCGCCGACCAGTGCCGACACTCGCCGACCAGTGCCGACCCTCGCCGACACTCGCCGACCGGCACCAAAGTTAAACCATATAAACAAATGTATACTACACAGAAGAAGCGGGTTCAAACGAGTCGAAACGGGTAGCTTTATTTGTATACACACCCTACCAGGATATTCTTGATCTCTAACCGTTTTTTCATCGCATTGAGACTTTCATATTCAAAACTGCCTTGTGTAATCAATAATAAACTCACAACCAATGTTTTGTTTATTTTACGTGAATTGTTTCGAAAGCTTTCCGGAATAGTTTAAAATTCTAAGAAGAGATAAAGCAAAAGTTGTTTTTTTCTTGTTTGTCCTGCCTATATGGAGAGGTGTAAAACATTTTCTGATTGGAAACAAATAACAGAGTAAAACACCTTATAAGTTACAGTCACACATTTAAACTTCAACGCGTATTAATTAATTCTGTCAAACGGGAAAGGGACAATGTAATAGCATGATTGATCTGTGCGTATTGAGTAACAAGTTAGTGCGAGTTGAAATTCATGTGAAAGCTGTAATAAGAGGTAGGAGTATGGAATTATCTGGGCACATGATTGTGATGCGTAAAGTTGAATTGGGTGGTATATGGAGGCGAAACCGTGATAAAGGAAGGGAGAGGCAAAAATACGTGACAAAACTTGAGAAGAGGAGATGGGATATAAATGTGAACATGAGCGTATATAGAATATAGAGCAAATTTAAAGAAGTGATAATGGGTAGTGCAAGCGCTGTATGTGAGAGTGCTACACCTGGAAAGAGGAGGCAAATTGCAATGTGTTACGTTTGATGGATATCAAAAAGAAGGCATACTTAATGGGGCAGATTGGAATGCCAGGAAGATGCGAATGAATGCATACAATGTGTCGACAGGGAAAGTGAAACGAGTGATTAACCAGGGTGGTAGGACGATGAGTGATGATCCGGAGAGGAAGAGGAAGGTATCCGGGGATGAAGAAAGAAAGGTGTGAAACCAAATGAATTGCGTGAATATCGAGGCTAATAATGGCAATATACTTGCGAGCAATGAGGAAGTACAAAGTAGATGAGAATATCTTTGAGTTGTATAATGTGTGCATTAAAGATGACACACGTAAGACTATGATTGGTTTCGTGGATGCAAACCTGGTACTCTATCAGGGCGTGGAAGAAGTGGATAGGCAAAAGGTCTGAAAATGGAAAGACACGTGGAATAGGTGAGGCTAAAAAGAAGTGTTGATTACGCTAAGGAATGATAATCGTCAAGATGCGTATCAGAAATCCTTTTTTTGGTAATGATTTAATGGAACGTAAATTGGAATTTCAGCCTCTGGGTTTGTATTTCTTGGATCAAACGACGCAGACATTGTTGGAGCAGGTCGGGTCGAGGCGAATTCGTCGGGTTGCTTACAACGAGACGTGGGTCTTGATTTGCCACAAAGAGCAAGGTGATTCTGTCGCCGAGGTGAGGTTTATTAAGTTTAAATGTTGTTTTCTTATTGTGTGTGTGTGTAGGAAGGGGTGGGGGGATACAAAGGGGGCTTTTTCCTCTTTAAAGTGGCAAAAAATCGATTGGGACGAGTAGATGATCAGGATTTATTTTAAATAGCGCTGGAAAAGAGAGGGCAGCGACGAAAGGATGAAGCCAACTTTTAGAAGGAGAAAAATCGGATTAATTGGACAAATAAAATATATAGAACAAATTGGAGATATAAGACAATTAGGATGTATCGGATAAATAGGATAAATCAGACAAATTGGAAAAATCAGACACAGGAAAAATCAGGTAAATTGGAAAATCGGTAAATAGGAAAAAATGGAGAAATAGGGAAAATTGGGGGAAATCGGAGGAATCGGACAAATAGAAGATATAAGACAATTATGAGGAATGAGACAAATGGGTAAAATCCGACAAATATGAGAAATCGGATAAATAGGATAAATCAGACAAATTGGGAAAATCGTAAAATAGGGAAAAATCGAGAAAATAGGACAAATAGAAGAAATCAAACAAATGGAAAAAATAGACAAATGGGGAAAATTGGAGAAATCGGACAAATAGGAGAAATAAGACAATTAAGAGAAACCAGACAAATCGGAAAAATCCGCAAAAATTGGAGAAATCAGACAAATGGGTCAAATAGAAAAAATCTGAGAAATAGGATAAATAGAATAAATAGGAGAAATCAGACAAATAGAAAAATCAAACAAATGGGGAAAATCAAAAAATTAGAGAAATCAAACAAATAGGAGAAATAGGACAAGAAGAAGAAATAGGAGAAGTAGGATGAATAGGACAAATCAGACAAGAAGAAGAAATGGGAGAAGTAGTATGAATAGGACAAATCGGACAAGAAGAAAAAATGGGAGAAGTAGGATGAATAGGACAAATCGGGCAAGAAGAAGAAATGGGAGAAGTAGGATGAATAAGACAAATCACGCAAAAGAAGAAATGGGAGAAGTAGGATGAATATGACAAGTCGCACAGAAGAAGAAATCGGAGAAGTAGGATGAATAGGACAAATCGGACAAGAAAAAGAAATGGGAGAAGTAGGATGAATAGGACAAATCGGACAAGAAGAAATAGGAGAAGTAGGATGAATAGGACAAATCGGGCAAGAAGAAGAAATGGGAGAAGTAGGATGAATAAGACAAATCACGCAAAAGAAGAAATGGGAGAAGTAGGATGAATATGACAAGTCGCACAGAAGAAGAAATTGGAGAAGTAGGATGAATAGGATAAATCGCACAAGAAAAAGAAATGGGAGAAGTAGGATGAATAGGACAAATCAGACAAGAAGAAGAAATGGGAGAAGTAGGATGAGCAGGACAAATCGGACAAGAAAAAGAAATGGGAGAAGTAGGATGAATAGGACAAATCGGACAAGAAGAAGAAATGGGAGAAGTAGGATGAATAAGAAAAATCATGTAAAAGAAGAAATGGGAGAAGTAGGATGAATATGACAAGTCACACAGAAGAAGAAATCGGAGAAGTAGGATGAATATGACAAGAAAAAGAAATGGGAGAAGTAGGATGAATATGACAAGTCGCACAGAAGAAGAAATCGGAGAAGTAAGATGAATAGGACAAATCAGACAAGAAGAAGAAATGGGAGAAGTAGGATGAACTACAGAACTACAGAATCTAGGACCAGCAAAGACCCTAAGGTCCGCTCGAGGCTAGTCCGCTACACTAAATACACCCTTATCTACGAGTGTATCTCTAACATGCTATTTTTTTATTTTTTTTTTTAATATTTTAATACTATCTACTGTACACACTTATCTACATGTGTACATTATCGTGCAATTTTAACTAATCAAACTAGGGGTCGGGGGAGATAGAAAGTTTTTCTTCTCATCTTCCGCAGCCACTCGACTGCTAGTGGTGAAAAGCTAATTTAGGGATAGAGACTACTTATAGGATAGGCGGAAAAGAAATGGGACATCTAAGCTACACATGCAGAGAATCGCCGGCATCATTTTTAGTCATCATAATTTCATATCCTTAAACCTCCGCTCCAAACTCTCTCTCTGCAAGGACGTTTAAATTCACAGTGCTCAACTACGTTATATTTAAACTATTCAATAGCACGTCGAGACGATTTTTGAACATATTAACCGAAGTGCTATCTACTACGTGGGTGGGCAGCCGATTCCAATTTTGAGTAACTTTAAATGTAAAATAGTTTTGGGCTATACTAGTGTTAAAACGCTTGTTCACTAATTTTAACCCGTGCTGACGAGTATTTCCCCTATGATCCAGTTCGAACAGATTGCGAAAGTCAACGTTTGAGAAACCCTTTAGTATTTTAAATACTTCTATTAGCTGGCCACGTAATCTTCTGCGTTCTAGCGATGGCAAATCTAAAGCCCTGAGCCTTTCCTCGTATGATCTATTCCTCAGCTCTGGAATTAATTTCGTAGCCCTACGCTGCACTCTTTCTAATTGCGCGATATCTTTCATTAAATATGGAGCCCAAAATTGAACAGCGTATTCGAGAAGTGGCCGCACAAGGGATTTATATAAAGGTAAAATTACATCCTTAGATTTGAAGGTGAAATTACGCGCGATATAACCCAAAACGCGATTTGCTTTTTTACACGCATCCGCGCATTGCTTCGAGAATTTAAAATCGTCTGAGACTAATACTCCCAAGTCTTTTTCTAATTTAACCGCGTCGAGGACTTGGCCTTTCATGGTATATTCTACTCTTAAATTATGGCAACCCAAGTGCATTACCTTGCATTTGCTTAAATTAAATTCCATTTGCCACTTGTCCGCCCAATTGGCAATCGAGTTTAGGTCCCCCTGCAATTTATCGACATCCGATCTTACATAGGCACGATTGCCCAGCTTCGTGTCGTCCGCAAATTTCGAAATCCGACTAAGTATGCCTTTATCTAAATCGTTAATATAAATTAAAAACAATAAAGGGCCTAAAACAGAGCCCTGCGGTACCCCACTACTAACGCTGGCCCAATCTGAACATTCCCCATTTATTACCACCCGCTGCGAGCGATCTTTCAGCCAATTTCTAATCCAGTTTAAAATCTTACCAGTCACCCCAATCGCTTTAACTTTCATTAATAACCTTTGGTGGGGGACGGTGTCGAACGCCTTTTTAAAGTCTAAATATATTACGTCTACAGCTTTGCTTTCATCGTACACGCAAATCATTTTGTGGAAGAATTCGAGCAAGTTAGTCAAGCACGATCTCGCACGCCTAAATCCATGTTGGGTATCGTTAATCAGCTTATTTGACTCGAGGTGGCTCACTATTCTATCTTAAATTACAGATTCTAAAAGCTTCCCAACTACCGAAGTTAGACTAATAGGCCGAAAATTCGTTGCTTCAAATCTATTCCCCTTCTTAAATATAGGTGTAACGTTTGCTCGCTTGAAATCAAACGGAACTACGCCATCCTCTAATGAGCGATTGAAAATTTCAGGCAATGGCTTAACGAGTTCATTTTGAAGCTCCTTTAAATGAATTGGATATACCCCATCGGGGCCCGGAGATTTCGACTTTTTCATTAGCTTAATAAATTTAAGGATTTCCTCGTCATTTATAGTTACATCGGATGTGCAATTATCAGCACTACGAACTTCCCCAATTAACGATTCCAATTCGGAAGAATCTTCCACAGTAAACACGCTCGTAAAATGCTCATTTAAAATTTTGGACATTTCTGTCGGAATTTCAGTCAAACGACCATCCTTATCTTTGATCGGCCCTATCGATCCTTTTACGCCGCACTCTACCTTAAACTTTGTGAAAGGAGTAGTTTATGCGAGGGAACTCGTTGACCTCTCCATAGAGGACATCAACTTAGAACTGGCCGACCATGGGGCAGTCAAGGTCGAACGTGTGATGAGAAAACAGGGAAAGTCCTCGAGACCCACCCCTACACTCTTCGTCACGTTCGACTGTGAAAAGCTCCCTGAGTCGGTGCGTGCCAGTTGGTACCACTATCGCGTTCAGGCATTCATGCCACTGCCGCGGAGGTGCTATTACTCTCACCACTTCGGCCATACGAATCGCTCATTGAAGACGTGCAAAGTTGGGGTCACCCGAAGTATGTGTAAATTGCTCCAAGGCCGCACACGCTAAGTCCAAATCGTGTGTTGCCAAGTGTGTCAATTACGGAGAGCAACACCCCGCTTCTTCGAAGCAATGTGGTGCATATCTCCTTGAAAAAGAAATCCTGTCCGTTCAGGCCCAGGATCGACTCTCCTTTAGCGAGGCTAAGGAATTGGTTCTGGCGCGCCCGACTCTGCCTGGGACGTCTTAAGCCTCAATGGTTAGAAAGACACCCTCTACTCCTGGCTCATCCAGGCCAACGAACACGGTTGTTTCCGCGCCCATTCGGAGCCCTTCTGCGGGTTCTACTCAAACCGAGTGCTGCCCTGGTAAAGCTGGTGGAAAAAGGGTTTCACACCCAGCCCCGGCTAAAACTAGGGCTCGCCCCCTTCCCCCAGCGTGACCGTAAGGAAGTGTCCTCAGTGTCACACTCTTTGCCCTAAGCATCAACGGCATCACCTTGGTGCTGCCGGGAGATGTTCTCGCTACGCTCTACGTGGACGACCTTTCGATCTCTTTTGGCGCAGCCCAGATGCCAACTCTGGAGCATCGACTCCAACAGGCGGTGAACCGCGTCTCTCGCTATGCCGAAGCGCACAGGTTTCGCTTTTCTTTGGCCAAGACGAAGGTGGTGCACTTCTGCCGCCATCCACGGCTCCACCCAGATCCAGACTTGTTTCTTAATGGGGTACGCATGGAAGTGGTTGAATCGCACCGTTTCCTTGGTCTTGTATTTAACCGACGCCTCACCTGGGAGGCTCATATTCGAGGCCTTAGGGTCTTTTGTGCCCGCGCCTTGCATATTCTCGGTTCCGTGATGTTCAGCGCTCGGGGCGCTGATAGAACTACTGCCTTACTTTTCTATCGATCCTTTGTTCGTTCGAAGCTCGACTACGGATGCGAGTTTTATGCATCGGCAGCCGAGCGCTTATTTCGGAAGGTGGATTCGATCCACCACACCGGCCTTCGCCTTGTGACCGGTGCCTTCCGCACTTCCCCCATTGACAGCCTGTTGGTCAATACTGGAGAGATGCCACTCGCTCTGCGCCGCGTGCAGTGCATCACTTGCCTGTACACGCGAGCCTGGCGCTTCCCTTAGTCTCCAACAGCTCTAACTGCATCCGCAGCTGATTTCGATGGTGCCTATGCCGCCGAGAGACGCCAGTCATACCCTAAGCTTTTTGGGTTTAGGGCCAGGAAACTCCTTCGAGAGCTAGGTATAGCTCTTGGGCCGGTGTCGCCCTTGGTTCTGCCCAGGACGCCACCCTGGAGGGTACCACATTTGGCTATTTGTCGCCACGCCTCTGCTCCCAAAACTTGTACAGCGCCGGGAGTATTGCGTTCGACCTCTTTGGAGCACACCTCGTGTCACGCTGGAACCGTGCCAGTGTATGGGAATGGCTCCAAGTCCAAATAGGGGGTCGGTTTTCACGCCATATCGCCTCTGTTTGAAGTCAGTGGGGCTCTGCTAGGCGCTGCGTCTGTCTTCACGGCCGAGCTGGTGGCAATACACCACTCGCTACGAGAGATTACGCGACGTGCCCGGTTCGGAGATAGTATTGTGATCTATAGCGAATCACTGCATTGGAATCCCCGATCCCCTGGTTCGCGATATCCGTGACGCCACGGTTTTGGCGAGCCGGGCAGATGTCAAGATTATCTTCTGCTGGGTTCGTGGACATGTAGGAATTGCGGGGAATAAGCGCGCCAATGAGGGCACCAGAGTCCGCGAGGACTCTGCGACCGGACCAGCGTTTCGCTCTTCCTCACACCGACTACATGGCAGGAATACGGGAAGCTCTTCGGACTGCTTGGCAAAGAAGATGGGTGACGGTCGAGAGGAACTTAAAGTTGCGTGCCATTGCGCCGCGACTGTTCCCATGGACCTATCCCCCAATGCTGCGACGGCCTCAGATCGCTTTCTGTCGTCTCCGAATCGGGCACACTCGTGTGACAAATCGCCATTTGATGGAGCGCTCGCCAGCGCCCTATTGTCACGACTGCGTCGTCCCCTAGACTGTTCGGCACACTCTTGTTGAATGTCCGAGTCTGGGTGATCTTCGCGCGCGATACCTGTCCCGGTACCGGGATGGGCGCGGTCGATACCGCCTGTCCTTTGTACTCGGGACGGATTCGTGCACATCGACCTGTGGACTTTTAGACTTTTTGGAGGAGGCCGGCTTTCTCCCTGTTATTTAAAATTCAACTATGGATCGCTGGATTGCGGTCTTCTTCGGTGAGGGAGGGCTGGCCTTCCCCCGTCGACGGAGCTCGCTCTATATTTTTCCAATTTTTTGTTTTTCTTTTGCTTTTTGTTTGTATTTTTTGTTTTTCCTTTTTTTAATCTGGCTTTTAATGTAGCCTAGATTTAGCCTGGTTAGAGTGCGGCGACTTATGCCCTAGAAGGCAGTCGCTAGACGAGACATAAAATAAAAAATAAAAAAATCGTGGGACGCACCGCCAGTTGATGGAGCGCTCACCAGCGCCCTACTGTGAAGACTGTGTTGTTCCCCAGACTGTTCGGCACATTCTTGTTGAATGTCCCAGTCTGGGCGATCTCCGTGCACGTTACCTGTCCCGGTACTGGGATGGGCGTGGTCGCTACCGCTTTTCCCTTGTACTCTGGACGAGTTTGTGCACATTGACGGTGGACTTATAGACTTTTGGGGGAAGGCCGGCCTTCTTCCCTTTATTTAACTAGTTGTTTTTGTTTTGTTTTTTTGTTAGTTTTCATTTTAGTATTTCGCACGTTCCTGCGCCGGGGGGAAGCGGACCTCCCCCCGACGCCGGAGCTTGCTTCCTGCTTATTGCCTTTTTTCTTTGTTTTATTTTTATTAATGTTTTTTTATTTGTTTTTTTGTATCGTCCTCTTTAAAAGATGCCTAATATTAGGCAATGTTGAATACGGCGACTAATGCCCAAGTAGGCAGTCGCCAGATGAGCTCTTAAAAAAAAAATACAGAATTGGTATTATCCTCATAAACGAGTTTAAATGCAGTGAAGTTACATAAGTCAAGATGCAAAAAAGAAGCGCATAACTTATAGGAGTTTTCAAGGATATGAATAAGTTTAGCGGAAAGATTTACCGCGCCGCCTTCGGCAACAAACAGGACAAGGTCCATGTGTTAGAATCGTAATAACTAGGATTCCGCATTAGATGAAACACTATCAATTTCACAACTAGATGGGAGGTAAGTGTTTAACGGAAAACGGTAGTAGTTGTATGGGAGGAGCAATTTAGGAATGCAGGAGTTGGTTTATTAATTGATATCCAAGTATTACGATTATTTGATTATTGGGTAAGAAGATGAGACATTTAAGAATTTATGGGCGACAGTGGTGGATCCAGGATGAAAATTTGTGTGGGGGGTAACCTGAATTCCTCCCTCTGAGTATTTTGAACTGTATTGATGATTAATAATGGTTACCTTATTCAGCAGTGATAATAAATAACATTAACTCACACAGGAGTGAGCACTAACTTTATCAAATGCAATTTTTTTTCCACACATCAGAAAATTATGAATTGTAGTTTGGGAGGTCAGCTAATGTATAATACTCAACTTAATTATTTTTTAGATTTACCTTTATTTTAGACATGTATCATATAAGATACATACGATCGCAACGGTTTAAAAACTCGTTTTTATATCATCATCATCATTGTCATCATCACTAACTCTATAATTTAAGAAGGGGAATTTTTTCGTATTTCAATAATAATTTTATCTTAGTTTGGTTATGACTTATGGTTTTTTATCAAAGTTATTTCTAATAATTCTTTTATAATATCAAAAAACAAAATGGTGAAGTTTAGAAATAAATATAAGTATCGAAATTTTGTGAAATTTTTAAAACCCAAATAATTACAAATGGTGAAGTTCAGAAAATTTATTTTTATATATCTTCTATAACTATATTTTAGCAACGTGATATTTTAAAAGGGGGGAAATTTAGTTTAGAGTTCCTTTTTAAAATTATTATAATTGGCGAAGTTCAGAAAATTTATAAAAAAATTGTATAAATTATAATCTTAGTAGCGAAGCGCAAGATCCCCCCGTAAGGGGGAGTGGAGAAGCCATTGCCTGGTTTTATATTATTACATAACTCTTTCTGAATAGCAGAATCCAAGGATGGCTTAAAAAAAATAAATATAAACCTAAACGGGTATGAAATTTGTGAGGTGGGGCTTCACCCAGTCCCCTGGATCCGCCCCTGATAAGCAAATTTGTAAGTTTATCAAATCTTCTAATTAACTCTCGTTAACCCGTAAATGAAAGCATTTCTAAAGGAGGACAAATGGCTGATGAAGATCTATTTCAAATTTTACATGGTTGCTTGACCCGTTGGTCAAAGATTGTAAACAAGACTTATATATGCCGTACGTAAATGTGTCAAAGATGGAAATCACATGTTGATTCATGCGAGGATTTGATCCATGTAAAGTCCATGTGCAAACGATACAATTATAAATGGAATGGTTAGTTGGGCTGACTACTGAAGTGAGCTTGAGTGTTTATTACAGGGAAGTATGGGTGTTAGCAAAAATGTATACTTGCATCATCTTAACGTAAAATGACTTTATGTGTTATTCGCATTAGATAAAGTAGCGAGATAAGTAGGAGATAAGTACGTAGAGATAGATTTGAAAAAAGAAGCGAAAATGGAAGAAAGTATTAGGTTCGCATTAAGTCACATAGGCGCCAGAAAATCTAGCTATCACTTGATTTGTATCTTATCTTAAATGAGACGTTTTTCTCTTCTTCTTTACCTTTCTTGTGTTTTATTGGTTAATGTAGCCTTTTTTTGTTTTCATGTTTTTTATTTTTCTTTCTTCTATCTTTGTTGTTCGTTATATTTCTTCGTTTTGCCCTATTTCTTTCGAATGTTTTTCTTCTCATTATTACTTCATCTTCTTTACTCGTTTGGGAGCTTCCTGAAGCTGTGCGTTTTGAGGACAACTTTTGATATTGGTATTACTAATTCCTCCTGGAATATTGCGGCTTCTAGAGTCCTCCTCGAGTTCGGGCGAGTATCACTATTTGTAGATCCCACTTTCTATTCCGTCTAGAATTTCCTGGGTGTTCCAGTCTTCGGAGAGTATTTGTTGTGGCGGTTTTTGTATATTTTGAGATCTATCTTTTCGACCGTCAGCTCCAGTTCTGCAGAAGCAGCTCTGCTTATTTCTTGGATGGATCTGATTCTGGATCTTATTGAGTTCATATTCATCGGTGTTATTGGAAAGCGTCCGTTTGATTGGTCTTGGTCATTGTATTCTTCACCGTTTTTTTTCTTTGTTCGTGTTTGTTTTTCCTGGTTGTACTTTTTTGTTGCTTTCTTCTGTCTTAATTGTTCGGAGCGTACAACTTTTCTTCATCACTCTTGTGGTCAGAGCTTTCCGTTTTGTCTTCCTTTTTGTCGATCTCGTTCTTTGTTGTTGGGGGCGTGATAGTGTCCCGTATGTTCTCTTCCTCGCCTTCGTCGGCGTTAGTTACGTCGTTGGTTTTTTCTGTTATTCTTCCCATTCCCTTTACATCTGTACCCCTATGTCTTTCCATTGGTAGGTTCGTTTCTATTGTTGGTCGGTGAGAGATTGTTTTATTTCTTCGATGGTGGGAGGGGGGGCTGGGAACCCTAGGTCCCTGTTTGCTTAGTTGTTATTGAGGAGGCTGTTTTATTCCATGGCGAAGTTCCTTGGCGACGTGAGCATACATCAGCATCGCCATCACCTCGATGGCCATTGGATGTTGGATACTTTGCGGTTTTTGGTTGCTCGTTATTCTTGGTCGTGATCCCAGAGTAGGACAGACTTGCTCCCTTTATTTCTTCAGTCTTTGATTTTGATTTGTTTGCTTCCTCTTAAGGCATCCCATGGCTAGGGCTGAATGGGGACCGGCGCAGTTTCTTCACTTCTCTTTCTCCTTGTGCCATTTGAACCTGAGCTAGTCGAGCTCGTCGCAGTGCTTTTGGTCTGCTGGTCACTCCCTAGTCTCACGTGTCTCAGGCTGGAAGAATCCATTCACGTAATTATGGGAATGACTTCTTCCTCTATTTGATGTAGGGTGACCCTTAGATTAAAAACTAGGAGACCGGCTTCAATGGTTTTCCTTACCATACATGCCTCGGTAAAGATGACCTTTTTGTCCTTGTTGGTTGTCCTAACTTTATCGTAGTGTACCTTGACCCATTCCTGTTGGTGTTGAAGTTCTGCAATGATTCTTCGGCTGTTTGTTCCCCAATTATGGGATCCAGTTGCCTACAAACAACAGCTCTTTGGGGCAGGATTTCGGGGAAGGAGGCAGACTATTGGCTTAATGTTTAGTCCTTTCAGTAGAGCGATCATCTTTACCGTTACCAGGTTTTCACGATCCTAGTCCGTGTCGCACATGGCTACAAATTCTTTCAAGATTCGAAATACCTAAAAGTACAACGTTTCGTCTTCTGTGGGTCGTTTCGGTGATCCCTGGTAGGTTTACTGCATCTTTGCAGCACCCTCAGGGGTCTTCTCCACCTTTCTCTCTCTATATTGGCTAGTATAATTCTCTTTTGATCACCTCTGCCTCAATACGGTGATGGTGACGATTTTTGGTCGACGTAAAATTATGTCCAGCCAAAAGAGCAAAGTAAGCTCCGAATTTCCCCAATGGGATGTAATATGGAGGAGATATGGGTGCAAAATCGGCGGAATATTTCGTTTGTTCTGGAGCACAGATGAAGTGTATCCGTGGCTGATAAAGATCAGATTTTCGAAAGATTTTTCAACATTTATTTCGTGTTGCACAAATCACTAATGAAGGAAAGCTTAAGACGTCGACATGAAATTTCTTTACTCGGTTCAACTCTCTCCTTCGCAGTTAAACTTCTTCCTCTTTCACAACAACAGAAAGGCTTCAGTGAATTCTTAATGAGAGTGAAAAATTCACTCAGAACTTAGTGAAATGTAAATGTAAAGACAAACAAAAGATCATCAATTTATGGGATCAAAGGATTTATTTGGAAATGAAGATGGAAGGAACGAAATCCAATTCATGAATGTGGATATTGAATGTGGATTTATATTTGCTACCAATGTTTTAACGTGATAACGTTTGTCTTTTATGTTGGTCATCTTTAGTCGCGTGGACTCTATAAGTTACTTTTTTCGGTCCGTAGGTGAGTCGGTCGGATGGTAACAATTTTACTTTTTAATGATTTTGGGGGGCAATAACATCGTAACTATTCGGCCGATTCTAACGAAATTTGAAACTCTTATGTTGTTTTACATTTTCTTTTGAATGATATAATTGCCAAGGTCCTCCCAAGGTTAGTCAAGGAATTATTTTACAATAACTTTGTAACTATTCGGTCGATTCTAACGAAATTTGAAACCCTTATGTTGTTTTATATTCTCTTTCAAATGATATAATTGTCAAGGTCCTCTCAAGGTTAGTCATGGAATTATTTGACAATAGCTTTGTAACTATTCGGTCGATTCTAACGAAATTTGAAACCCTTATTTTTTACATTTTCTTTCGAATGATATAATTTTCAAGGTCTTCCCAAGGTTAGTCCGGGAATTATTAAAAGAAAGCTAACTATCGGTCGGATTGCCCCACTTGTCGAAAGCTTTGAGGGTCCTCAGGTCATAGGGTCATAGGTCATAAGTTAGAATAATTGAGAGCACGCGACTTAGATCTGTTGACCTTGTTAGGAATATATTAACTGGCCTTGTTTTAACGTGATAAGGTTTGTCTTTTTATGTCGGTCTATTTTTCTCAATCTGGTTTAACTAAAAAGGGGCATAGTTGATATACGAAGAGTCCTGATAATAAATTAACAACTTTCTGTTAAATTCAAGTCTTTAATGCGGTTAAATGATATCGGGAGTTGTTAATGATGAGATCGAGTCGCAATTCTGGTGGATTTTGAGGTGGCTGACGTTTAGAAAATAATTTCGCATCTTATTTTTTAAAAGAGATTAATCAAATACAATAAAGATAAAGAATATTTACCATTAATGCAATTTCCATCATAAATCAATGATAACAATGGTAAAGGGAATTTCTATCCCTTGGCTGGACAGATTCTGAGCCCCCCTCCACCCTCCACCCTCCAGCCCAGATATTAGCTTGAGAGTTCCCTGTCAACTTCTCTATTTCCGAATGTCCTGCGAAGAGGGATTATTCGTAGCTGCTAAATCTGGTAGGAATAGTGGTATGTGTTAGTATGCGGGGATGTGTATTGCTATGTAGGAGTAGTTATGGGCATTTCCGACGTAATGATTTGATTGCGTGATAAGATAAACATAATTTATCTTTTGCTACAGGCGGTTTCTTCCAATTTGTAAGTCAGAAATAAGTGCGTAAGACGAAGGTACTACTTTACACTAACATATTGATTAAACATGTGGGATTGAGTATTATTATTGATTGTCCAAAGCGTGGCATTTCACTTCTTTCAAACCTAAAACCAGGATAATTTCTTCAGCGAGGAGAAAACGGAGATTGAAAGACGACATTGGATAGCTATCGAATTCCTTAACTTCCTGATTTGAATTTGATATTTTTAGGTATCAAAAGAACGCCCACGAAGCAAGGTCTGGCTCGAGGAAGTGACTTTGAGTGCCTACGACAGACGCGGTGTCCCTCCGTCTCGAATTTCTCTCAACATCCCAAAGTTCACACGTGAGGACATCTTATTAAGGGACGTGGGATTTGGGTTGTGCTGAACAGAAATGAAGACCCTGGTCAAAAAAAGGGAGACATTGGATAAAAGTCTTGGCGTGGGTGGTAAGCGCTGGTAAAAAAACAAGGAAGACATAATAAAAAAACATTGGGATAGTATGGGAACAGGTACCAAGTTTTGTTATTCTGGTTGTTTGGGATATTAAATCACTGAAAGAAAAAAACATAGGGAAATACTAGAGTTCTAGACATTTTCTTTCCATTACACCTCATCTTTTGATTTAAATCTAATGCAAAGTGTTGTGGCAGAATTAAAGCAGCCATGGCTGTTCTTCATAAACTAATATGTCAATCACGTAGATCTAACAATTCAAAATACTTTGATTCCCGAAAAGGTTGACTCAGATGACCTAATTTTATGCTACAGTCAACACGTTCCTCACCATTTCAATCTCAACTAGTGGCCTTAAAATTACCTCTACGAGCTATCTTCACCAGCTCAGTAATTAATTTGATCTGGCAAAAATAAAGGAGTGAAAGCTTTTCTACTCAAAATATTTTGTTTTGCTCAATTGTTTTTGAGTAGACAATACGACTCCATCTCATCCACTCCCAAAACAGATTACGCATATTCAGGGGTATGGCTGATATTTATGGTTCAGAGTTGGTTCGGAAATTTAGCGTAGAATAGTTACTAACACTTCAAGTTTGCGAAAAATAACTAACATGTTTCCATATACATTTGGACTTCTCTAATTTTAAATTAAGTCAAGTCGCTATAAGAGTTTTTCATTTTTAATTCTCATGGACTGTATTTGATAATTTGCGCTGAGCTATCAACACAATAACATCGGCCAGACTCCGGGTAATCTAAATGGATGAGCCGCGGAAAGTTTTACTCATGTATCCGAACCAATTTTCCTGTATTCTTTAAAAACTGAGGGTCAAATACAACTCCATCAATTACTTACATAAGGATTAATTAGACAAGTAGTCGTGACGTGTGTAAGTGATTTAAGTCAATTACATTTTAACAGGTGTTCCGTGAGTGACCCTCATTTTAAATTGTTGATGTAACCCAGTGCAGTTAGTATAGATATTATTTAATGAATTCAAATGGGACTTGTTATGTAACCTTTTCTTTCAGAGAATAGGTGTAATTGGGAAGAATTGCCTGAGAAAAGAATTGTAAAGGAATTTTGTGATGTTTACGATGGTTACCCTGAAATCTGTAGATGTGATAATCCAATTGATGCTCAGAAAATAAGACTCTCAGCGGTAAGAGCCTACTACTTATTTTCCAATTTTAGTTCCTACCAATGGCCTACTTGGTTAATACATGTCAGTTGCCTTAGTGATCATCTTCTATGATGTCTTCTCTGAATATATTTCGTTCACTGCAATCCCCTCTGTGTACTTCTCTTAACCACTTCACTTCCTCTAAGGCAAAATAATAAAATAGATTCAAATTATTTATACAACATCAATAAACTATTCAAATGATCGTTATCTGATAAAGGTAAGTACTAATAACTACTTCAATCCGATAGTTTAATCTCAATCTAGATAGTTTTACTATTATGTTCTTTTAACTTCTTTTTGTTTATTGTATTGGGGGATCTCCGTACTCTCATATTGATACCACTCAGAGCGTCACACAAGCGAATTTACAGCTGGAATGGCGTAAAGATAAATTAAAATTTCCATCTCAGCCAGTGAGTTTCCATCAAGGAAACTACTCTGAATCCTTGTTATATATACGGGACAGATCATAATATATAGTAAGGATTACGGCTCGGAGAAAATCATGAAACATGTAAAAATCGAAAGCTGAAGAGAATCAAACATCTTTTCCGTTCACAGAATATCAGATAAAAGAAAGATGATCTAGAAAAACTTAATGACCTTTATAAACACTTTTTTCTGACAAGAGAATTGGTAGATGCCATTTCGATTCGAAATCTTCCCTTGCGCAATTGATTCATGCCATTTTACATGTATGGAAACCATATTTTGGAGTCCTCAAACTGATTATCTCAGTTAATAGAAGCCATTTTCGGTCCAGCATCTAATCTAACTTAACACATCTTTAAAATCTCAACACATTTTCGCCTAAGGCTAAAACACGACAGCTAAAGGGCTTATAGAGTCGTTGCGTTGCTTTTAATAGAGTTAATTGGTAGCTGTCTTTTTAAAATCGAGGGTTTCACCAATTCCCCTCGGTACTTACATAAAACACACAAAAATAAGCCAAAAATCATCTTCCCTGCACAAGTAGTCTTTTATACGTCTCACACTGCAGAGAAGGAAATTGTCCATATTTCGGAAGACCTCCGCACACGAACTTGGGCCCTTATTTTAAGTTCAAAGCACATGCTACCTTATACCCCTCTAAAATATAAGAACACTTTTACAATTTTTAATATCTTCTAATTTGGTTCGGATAATATCGATGCGAGATTTAAAACCAGCTCGTCTAGCTTCCACTTGACACATTATGGCAGGAATGCAAAACGGTCCTTCATCTACCAAAGTATTTCAACCTCAGAAGAAAGACGCACTTTTGCGGAAACCTTTTTAGAAATGTATATTTTTTCACTTAGAGATGCGTCAGACTGCGTCTTTCTTCTCATTTAAAAGCTCGATACAGCTTAAAAAATATTTGCATTTTCACCTAAATCTATTTTTGAAAAGTGCTTCGGTAAAAGGTGATTAAAAATGCCCCCTTTGCTTTAACCTTGGACCGAATAGAAGCAAAACCTTTAACTCAATATCGGTTCATTTTTCCTACTCACATAACTCTCACACAAACCTACACACACTAACATAGAAATACATCGATACAACTGAGATACCTGCAAAATCAACCTTTCCTTTTTTTCTCCCTTCTTCTTTCACAGGTTACCCGTGGCATTAAAAATACCCCCGCGTACAATTCGGTGAACACTTTTTTTTTATTTGTTTGCCCGTTTATTTTAGGTATTTTAGAGGAAAGATTGTTTACAGAACTTGTTGCTAATAGTTGTCGACTCGTACAATCTAAGGACCCTCTCAAATGACTAAACCCCGTGAAGAACTTGAGGGAAAGAATGTAACATCAACGCTAAATGAAATAAGAAAGAACTATAGAATGGGAAACAGATCACATACAAATGGCCTAAGATTCCTCATAAATCGAGATCTACCACTATTGACAACATAAATTACAGGAATATCGGATATATTAATACAACTAATAATTAAATAGTTATTTGCTACGAGTAATCTGAGCCTAACTAACGACGAAGTTCAGCTCTTCTATGACCGACTCATAAATCAACACACAAGGAAACCATCGGTTTCAAATGATCATTGGGGACTTCAATTTCCAATACTGGAGAAGAAAGGGACGATCGTCGATTAGTAACAAAATTCACAATCTGCAAAGGAAATGAACACTCCAAAACAGATACGCATGGATGGGACCAAATGGAACAAAAATGAAATCGATTAATTACTAATCAAAAGATTCTACCCCGTCCACTGAAAACAGGAGGAATCTCCAATCAGTCCAGTGGAAGAATAGCTTTCTTGTAATTTTTTTTGCTTTAGGTTCCGGTGAAAAATTCACGTTATTAGCTCTTTTGTGCTTCCTTTACCAGGCGCTCAGATCTTCGTCGAAGTGAGTAATAAGCAAAATGAGTCCTTAAAAGAAAAAAGAAGAAAAAAAAAAAAAATATATATATATATATATATATATATAGAGAGAGAGAGAGAGAGAGAGAAAGAGAATGATGCAATAAATCCAACACACCACAAGAAAGAGAAACGGAATATTTTTTTCTTCAGAAAAAGATATTTCCTACTTCGAAAAGTTCCGCGCTGGGGTGAGTTCGAACCAAGCACACTGAGGCAACGAGCAACCGCTTTGATCTCAATTAAAGTGAGCCTTTAACTACTCGTCATACTTAAAATTTACACCCAAATTACAACAAATACGTTACCAATTAAAATCAAAACTTTAATGACTTTAATTATCAAGTGACAGAGTCCTTATTAAAAATGACAAATAAATAAAACGAACTATTTTACAATGTCCAACTTTGGTAAATGAAAAAAATAAAGGTCGTAGACATATTAGGTTGAGGAATAAGTTTTTGCGGGTTTTTTTTAATGTTGTGTTGATTTAAGTTTTGTTGACGTGATTTGTGCACATATTAAGAAACAATAATAAATTATGAGAGCAAAATTTGCAAAGGTTAGGCTACGTCTCTTAACAGCGTAGACTATTAGGCTTTTGCTTAGGCTGCGTCATGAAGTTGAGTAATAAGTCATTGCGGTTTATTTAAAAGTTGTGTTAATTTAATTTTTGTTCTGTACCCTCAAAATGGAATGTCAAGTTGAAAGAAAGGCGCATTTTCGACACTTGTTATTCATTTTCAATCGAGACGGGAGCAATGCAAACGCAGCCAAAGCTCGTCGCGATATTTGTGCTGTGTACGGAGAAAATGCTTTATCAGAAAGGACAGCTCAATGGCGGTTTTCACGTTTCCAAAACGGTCAATTCAATCTTAATGACGAAGAACGTTCTGGTCGCCCCATTAAGTTGGATGAAGATCGATTGAACGACCTTCTACATGAAAATCCTTGTCAATCGACTAGAAAATTGGCTGTACAATTGGCGTGTGATCAGAAAACTGTAGTGAATCACCTTCATTCGATGGGAAAAGTTAAAAAATTCGGTGCATGGGTTCCGCACGCTTTGAGCAAAAGCAACAAACTTCAATGCTCCACGATTGCCGCATGTTTGCTTGCTCGTCACAAGGCTACTCGTGGATATAAGGACAGATTTCTTCACTGCATCATCACTGGCGACGAAAAGTGGTGTGTTTATGTCAACATGAACCATCAAAAACAATGGTTTAGCCCCAATAAAAAAACACTTAAGCGATTAAAGCAAGGACTTTATCCACGAAAGACGATGCTGTGTGTGTGGTGGGATTGTGAAGGCATCATTCTTTATGAGCCCCTTGTGAACAACGCAGAACTCTACGTTCAACAAATGTATCGACTCGCCGAAGCTATTCGTGAAAAGCGACCTCATCGACGTTATGGAGTCGTTCTGAAACACGACAATGCTCGTCTTCACATTGCCAATATGACAAAAGACGCCATCCAAACGCTTAATTGGGAAATCCTGCCGCATCCCCCATATTCGCCAGACTTGGCTCCATCGGATTTCCATCTGTTCCGATCGCTCTCCAACAATTTTCCCGGCGTTTCGTTCAATATTGATGTGGAATTAAGAACCTGGTTAGACGAATTCTTCGAGTCAAAATCCATAAATTTTTATTGCAGAGGCATCGAAAAACTAGTTGAACGTTGGGAAGAAGTCGTAAATAACAACGGAGAATCCATTATTGAGTAAATTTCCTTTTGTTATCAATTAAAAATGAAGTTTCTCTAAAATTGTTAATGGTAATGAATAAATTTGATAAAACTGCAAGAACTTATTCCTCAACCCAATAAAATACAAATCTAGTGATAAAAAACTCTTTGAAGAAACAATTCAGTGAAACCAATGAAACTCAACCTAATAATTCGAAGACTGCAATTGACTTTTTTTTTTTACTTTAAAACGAAAACCAACGAGGACATTTCCATTAGAGCGATTATAAGGAGATCTCTGTCAATAAAGTAGGGAATATAGAAGAAATAGAAATGAGGCGAACATAAATAGCCTGAAGTCCTCCTGCGGACTATGGGGAAGGTAAACACGCAATCTTCTAGATGTCAGCCACATCATTCTGACTAATACACACATACACACACACACACACACTTACAAGGCACACACTTGGTTTAAGTAGTACTAGTAGTGGTTCGCTAACCTGCCTTCATCCAGGTGGATCCTGACAGGATAATGAAATAGACATAAAGATCAGTATGACAATCGTTGGTAAGCCTGAGGCCACCAGGGGTCGGTCCCTTTTGGGGAGAGGTGCCAGGAAGTATTTTGTTTTGACACCAAACAGCGTTCAGATTGAACGCTCCCCCAGGGGTGGGGCAGGGATCTGTTCCCCTTCAGAGGTATGTGGATATAGATACCCAACGGTAGGATTCCTTGGAAAAGAGTGTGTTGTTCTGCAAAGACGGGAGAGGAAAGAAAGGAGTCCGCTGACAAGCACCAAATGAAAACACGAAAAGATAAACGAAGAAACAAAATCGCAGAGATAATTGAGAGTTAAGGAATTATATCGAGGTGTATAGGATAGCACCGGCCACCCTGTAGCAGATGACATCTTATAAGAAGAAGGTCGAAATTTCGAACGCGCTTAAGTGCAGAAAAATGGTGAAGGCTAGTCTCAATAATTAAAGTTTAGAATCGTACTTAAGACAACCCCTCAGTCTCTAAATTACCCCAAGGTGATGATAACTGTTATTTCTCACAACTGCTTCAACTCGGGATCATAAATATTGCAAGTTTTTACTTGCTTAGCTACTAGTACTTGGCAAACATTGATGAAAGATTGGGTGCAAGTGCCCCAAGGGGTGGTGGGAGAAATAATGAGATAGCCCCGTGGAAAGAAAGAGTATGAGTCAATAGTACCTCTAATGCTATGTTGGAATCTCCATGAATGATATGACTGCGTTGTCCGCAAAGAGCGATCAAAGTTCATCCAAGGAGATGAGATTCTCGGTTTGAGGCAGAGCGACATTTGCAAACAGATTCAAGGTCAGCTTAAAGCAAACAGGAAATGTAGTCATTTTAGGCCAGGGCTCATCGCTGACCCGATAATTTAGTTTTTTTTCTCTCTCAATCTCAATATCTCTCTTTCTCTCATTCTCTCTTACTCTCTCTTTCTCTTCGCTCTTACTACATCTCTCTTTCTCTCTCTCTCCTCTCTCCCCTTCTCTATCTCTCTATCTTACTCTCTTACTATCTCTCTCTATCCCTCTCTTTCTCTCTCTCTTTTACCTCGTCTCTATCTATTTATCTTACTTTCATTCTTATTAGCTCTCTCTTCCTCTCTTTCCTACTCTCTCTCTCTCTCTCTGACTCCCTCTTTATCTCACTCTCTCTTTCTCTCTCATTTACTCTCTTTCTCTCTCTCTCTCTCTCTCTCTCTCTCCCCTTCTATATCTTTCTATCTTACTCTCTTTCTCTCTCTTACCCCCCCCCTCTCCTACTCTTTTTTCTCTCTTTTACTATCTCTCTTTCTCCCTATTCACTAATAGACCCTCCTTAAATAATTATGCCCCGCCTCATCTTGTATACATAATTCGCTGCTCCCTTCCCAATAATTATCCCCGTAGTCTCCTCCTTTCTTACGGTGAATCTTTTATCAGTTTTCTCCCAATTGTTGTTACGACAGAGGTAAGGATTTTCGTTTATCAGTGTGAGTGATCATAATTTGTGTTGTTGAATTATTTCTGGCCATTTGTGCTTTCTATTAAATGTAAATGTTCACAATTATTATTTAATGGACGGTGTTGTCTTAATTATAGATAGCAGTGAAGATGGTAGAGGATTTACTGAAGGCTCTGCCAAATTAATGTTCGTGTGTGGCCTAGTCCTATTATTCCTTATATATATATATATATATATATATATATATATATATATATATATATATATATATATATATATATATATATATATATATATGCAGGTTCTATTGAAGTCCACAGATGTGGCAGCGTTATTAATTTTAACTTGTATATTCTTAATATTTCTTACAAGTTTTTTAACGAGGTCTTCGAGGCGAGAAAAAACATCCGCAAATGACATTCTTTATTCCTAGACGTCTTTCGACCATGTTAGGTCATCTTCAGGGAGTGAACAGAAGATGACCTAACACGGTCGAAAGACGTCTAGGAATAAAAAATGTCATTCGCGGATGTTTTTTCTCGCCTCGAAGACCTCGTTAAAAAACTTGTAAGGAATATTAAGAATATACAAGTTAAAATTAATAACGCTGCCACATCTGGGGACTTCAATAGAACCTGCATATATATATATATATATATATATATATATATATATATATATATATATATATATATATATATATATATATATATATATATATATATATATATATATATATATATCGGCGCCCAAAGGTTTTGAGACACCTGGAATTGTTTGCATGCGTGTCCAATACATCTGGAAAGTAAGCAAAATAAAAGTACAAGTTCTTTATGTCTTCTTAAAATATCTAAAATGGCGATGCTATTGAAATGTATGAAATCCTGGTGTCAGTATGCGGTATATTACAGTCAAAATATCTTCATATAACACATAATATTTGTTTATCAATATGATATTTGATGTTGAGAGAATTAAATAATAGCGAAAACACATATTAACGCCCATGGACGAAGAGGATCTCCACTATCGACAAATCGCTCGAAAGGTCGGCGGATCACATTACGGTGTTGCAAAAGTGTTGAAAAGGATCCGGGAAAGTGAGAAAATCCAAGACCAACAACCCAAGGCCAGTAAGCAACGTTACGACAAGTCTCTGCGTCTCATGAGCCTTCGGGGTCGTAAGAAAACCGTAGTCCAGCTGCAACATGAATGGAGAGAAGGCGGACAGATCAATACATCCGCCAGAACAGTCCGACGCAGAGTGGTTGCACAAGGCCTGAAGTAATCTAAATCCCGCCAGAAGCTGCTGATGAACCTTCATCAGAAGCGAGCTCGACTGGCTTCGGTACTCGCTCACCGCAACTGGACCATGCGTAGGTGGGGACGTATTTTATGGTCTAACGAGTCCACGTTCCTGTTGTTTTCGACCACAGGCAACGTTAGAGTCCGCAGGAAGAAGGAGAACAGGAGAATCGAGACTACATAGTGACAACAGCAAACCACGATGGCCACTTTGAAATGGCATTGGGCTGCATGTCATATTCAAGGGTAGATCATCTCACTGTTTGTGACGGCACCATGAATTCAGAGATGTACCAAGTTGTCTTAGGTGATTACATGCGCCCCGCCGTTCGAGGGCCCTCCATAAATGCCATGAATGTGATTTTCCAACAGGATAATGGGTAGCGACGCCTGAATTGCAAGGTGAAGTAGGCTCAACGAGGAACCTCAGAAATGAGCACCTGATTGGACCTATGAAATCTTGAAATTGGGCACACATATTAATTACTGAAATAATATGCCATGTAGTAATGAACCAACGCAGAATACAGTGAAATACTTATATCACAAATAAAATGTATTAAGAAAAAGAAGGCAAGCGGATAGTTGGCGTTCCAACTCGAAAACACAAACATACACACGCGAGGAAACAGCTGCGAGACGAAAGGCCTCGATACAAGATAACGAAGGCAGCTGGGCAAATTTAGGGTGATATCTGAACTGACCAGCCATATTTATGCGTGACACGAAAGAATCAAACTTGCTATGTAAGCCAGTTTGATAAAGCCACGATCAGGCTTTCAAGTGCAATTCACACGTGACCACACTGAACACCCACACACATTTTAACTCCGCCCAGCAGTCTTAACAAAGTACACACGAACATACTTCTTACACCGTAAGCTCCGCCCTGCGTCCAGATTAGGAGAAACGAAGTCACGCCCCTTAATTAGAGGAAGTATAAATAGCCGGGTTGAAACATTCTCAAGACAGAGACACAAAAAGAGCAACAAAATTATTCATTCAGTCAGCCAGTCAGAGAGTCAGGAGTGCCAGACGAGTCAGTGGGGGCTGACGGTACTGCAGTCAGAAAGGCTAATAAAAAATAGGCTTATACGTTAGTAAGCCTGCCACAAATACCCATCGCAAAATTCCATCAAATTCTTTCTGCCTAAGTCGGTCAATAAAGAGGTTTGAATCCGCCTTCCGTGAGTACTTATCATAAGAAGAATGCATTCGATCCTCTTACCCAGCCTACTCCACTAAAACCAAGACAAGAAGAGTATTTCCCCACAATTGGAGTCAGCCCAAGGTCAGCGCCCGTTATCCGAATACCCTAACAGAGCTGCATCAAGGTTAACCCACATTGAGGAATGTAACTGCAGGAGTAAGCCACAACCTAAATACCATAAACCCCATAACTGGTGACTTGCGCCATAATGCACCATATCACAAGCCCTCGCCCACCATTCAGTGGTTCCGGGACAACAATATCACGGTGATGACTGGCTACCTCAGTCTCCTGTTCTGAATCCACTGGAAAACCTCTGGCTGGAGCTGAAAGACTCCGTAAGACGTCGTCAGCTCGCCTCCAAAGAGCAGCCTAACGCAATCATAAATGGGTCAGCATCAAACTTCTCAGGTGTCGCACCCTCGTAGAGAGCATGTCTCGAAGAATAAATGATATCATCACTAGGAAGAGACTCTATACAAGCTACTGAACTTCCTGTATCAGTTTTGTGTTGCTGTAATTTCCAGAGCTGATTTTACATGTTTTGGAAAATTTTGTATGTACTTAATTCTTATTAATTGTTGGGGCATATATAACTTATTGGTATTTATTTCTCCTCATTTCATCTGGCAGTCGGACGCTTAAAGAATCCATCTTGTGTCCTAATTTTTTGATATTCTCCGTTGAACACCTTACTTCTGAAATAGCTGTGGCAGGGTTAAAAATGATCAACTTAGTCCCCTCTCCCCCTCAGATTTTAACACATCTTAGAATCAGAATCTGTCGATTGCATTTATGAGTTAGTCTCAAAAAATTATGTTCAGGGAAAGGGCAATGACACAAAAAGCGACCAAGAACAGACTCCAATCTTTCAGAGTAAAATTATATCTAAACCAGGCAATGGCTTCGCCACTCCCGCCCTTACGGAGGGAGCTTGCGCTTCGTTACCAAAATTAAAATTTAAAATCTAAAAAAAAGCAGCCATGGTTAAATTTTTATAAATTTTATGAACTTCGCCAATTCTAATAATTTTAAAAAGGAACTCTAAACTAAATTTCCCCCCTTTCAAAATATCACGTTGCTAAAATATAGAGTTATTGTATAGAAGATATATAAAAATAAATTTTCTGAACTTCATTTGTAATTCTTTGGGTTTTAAAAAATTCACAAAATTTCGATACTTATATTTATTTCTGAACTTCACCATTTTGTTTTTTGATATTATAAAAGAATTATTAGAAATAACTTTGATAAAAAACATAAGTCATAACCAAACTAAGATGAAATTATTTTTCAAATACTAAAAAAAAAAATCTCCTACTTAAATTATAAGAGTTAGTGATGATGATGATGATGATGATGATGATGATGATGATGATGACAAGGGACTTCTGCTCTGAGTGCACCGAAGACTCGCATTCTTGGATAAATTGTGCGAACACATCAAGCCAAGCCATGTGAAATTGTAAATACCTACATCGTGCAATGTCCATATCAAGTCGGCTAAGAAAGAATTGATTAAGAACAAGAAATTAAAAAAAAAAATTACAATGAAGAAAAAATATAAATGATAACCGAAAATCATAACACCTACCTGCATATAGGGAGTGAAAATACACATAAATAATGACATACACTTACTCTGCCAAATAATTGAATGATTGGCTGCAATAGAATGTAATGGCAGAGGTGCGTGTACCTAAAATATAATTCCAAATTTCAATTCAGGTTGGAACGAAAGTAATCTCCGATTTTCTAGAATAAAGTTTTAGATAGTATTTATTAAGGTAGTGCCTCTTGTTATCGTTTAGGAATAATACAATGAGTAATTTCTAGATTTTTATTTAAGATTATAAAAAAAATATTTCTCATAATCTTCTTTAGTATTCACGCCTATGTCCTCCCATCTAAAGATCACATTAGACATGTTTTACTTTCTGAATTTCCTAAAAGTTGCCATGCAAGTACAGCGGCAAAATCCATTCAGAACACTTATGAAGATGATGGAGTAAATAAAAGAAGTTGCAGGAAGTTGTTTTCTCGTTTCCAAAGTAGACATTTTCGTCTAAAATATGTATTAAAAGAAGGTCGTCAAAAAGAACTTGATTCCGAACAGTTGGAAGCTATAGCCACGGCAATTCCTTCTACAACTTCTTAGGTAATACCGCAGAAAATTTTAACGTAGACTAAACGACTGTGCTACGCCAAATACCGCAGAAGATTTTAACATAGACCAAACGACTTGGCTACGCTAAATAAAAAGAACTAGAGAGGTTGCAGTGATTTGCAAATGGCTCCCGCATAAACAGCGTGTCATTGCTTTCGTGACACCTTCAGGCACCATTTTGGGGCAGGTTTGTTATGATGATGAGAAGTGGATTCTTTATCATAACTTTAAGGCTGCCTTTCGTGGACAAGTCGAGGAAGTAGAATTTCTCAACAGCCGAGAAGACGAATTCACCCCCAAAATTCATGTTGAGTGTATGGTGGGATATTGAAGGAATTACCCAGTACGTACGAATTGTTAGATAAAAATCAAACAATTAATTTAATCTCTACTGCAAATCAATTATGTAGTTTGAAAGCTGATTTGGGTCAAAGACGACCCTCATTAGTCAGCAAAAGAGGTGTCATCCTCGATCACGATAATGCCCGTCCTCACACACCTCGAATAACCAAAGATCCCTTGGAGGAGCTCGGTTGGGGAATATTGCTTCAATCTTCATATTCTCTTCACTTTGCTCTTTCTGATTATCACTTGTTGAGATGATTACAGGACCATTCAAATATTCTTAAGTTGATATCAAGAGTTGGATCCATATTTTGCATCAAAACCTAAAGAAGTTTACAAGCGTGACATTTATAAACTTGTTGACAGATGGAATGAGGTTCTAGAAACCAATGGAGGTTATGTATATGATTAAATATTTCCATAGTCATATTTTTCATTTTTTTATATATACCCTAAAATCAGATATTACTTTCGTTCCAATCAGATAGAAAAATCTCACTAACTTCGACCTCATCTACCACTACTGAAAGACTACTTCCTTAGGATTCATTTTCAGAAGACAATTCTTTAGATATAGATACTTGTAACTTAAAGATCCTGGCTTGAGACCACCAGCAAGACAAGAATCGCGGGTTCCTCAACTATTAAGTGCATACCTCGAAATTACCTCTATAAATCCCACGTAATGAACTTAATACTGTACTCATCTGAAGATACTTCATTATCTCAACTTGACAATTCTGAAAAAATCACCAAAGGACTAATATTTGGTAAATTTAAATGGATCTTCTGAGATTAACCTTGTGAATCTTTAATTTAGGATACCTTATTTCAAGGACTAATCTAACTGACCCCCGATTCTCCACGTGAGAAGCATATTTTGCACGGAAATATTTTCAGAAAATACAACCCTAATTTTATATTTATTTAAAAATATAATTTCCAAGAATCATATATGTCAGCTCTTTGACAGTGCTGCATTAGCCGCCCCAACCTTGGATGAGACCTATAAAGCTGGTGAGATTGATTTTCCATTGTTCATGTCTTTGTTGGTTGCTACTGGTTACCGACGATCAGGGTAATTATTTACCAGTCCATAACTTTCTACAATTGTTTGCACACGGGAGTTAAGTCAGTAAATACTGCAAGGTTTCTGGTTACACAACATCTAACAGGATAGGCCAAAACTTAGAAATAATCTAGAATAAGGGGTTAGCCTCCCGACTTAACCCCGATTTTCCAAAGCTAGTCTACTGATCGGACGGCTATTAAGCGAGACATTGTTCTTTAGAGTACTACCTTCCTTAATACTTAATACATTAAACGATTCGATTTGTGCCAACCGACCACAATTCTGTCCTAGCTATTTACTTCTGTCCAATCCCAATCTAGTCTGGAATAGGAAATCTTATACTTGAGTCGACCGGGATCTCTATAGGGACCTTCTTGGTACCTATAAACTTGAAGGAGTTATGCTATAGGAAATAGATGAAGAGCTCTATACTATAAGATTACTACCTAACTTAACTACATCGACGTTCAAGCCATTCCTCGGACCACGTTTGAAACAATCCCTTCCTAATTTTGTCCTACAATGTTAGAATAGGCAGAAAAATACTGACTGTTTCATCTGCTATGAGATACGAAGTGGCACCAGAGAACTAAGTAACTACTGCAAGTTATAAATGAAGAACTGAGTGAAATTTGGGATAATATCCTTGAGTAACTCTATTTAGACTCTAGTATCATTCCTTTTGAAAAAAAACTTCAAAGGATTGAGAGGTTCTCCATCTTATCAACTTTTAAAGATTTATTCATGATTTGGCAAATAAATTATTACTCCTGTTAATGTTAAAGAAGAATTCAGGTCCTACTGCTTCTAAGTATTCTCCCTTGCCCCAGAAGAGAATGAAAATTTCAACCTAGACTTTGAGAAAATTATAAATGATGCCTTAACACGGTTATCGATCGACAAACCTTCTCCTTCCATTATGTTTTCCATTATGTCGTTCTATGGGCGTATGGGAAGCGAAAATACCTACGAGTATAATTGAATTTATGGTGATGCTCAAGTCCTTTAAACAGCGAGAACCAGCGACTTCAGTGTTAACAAACGCAAACTTGACAAATGGAGACAGCAATATAAACTTCTACAAGAGGCCAAACGCCGCATTTTAGAGGAAATGTGTTATGGTATAAAGAAGCGTAAGGCTTACATCTCAGGAATGAATAGAAGTTCCACGTGGAAGTTGGCTAAATTCTCTTCTCTACCTGATTTGCCCAATTAATCTGCCTTGACCATTACAAGAAGACTCAATCTATATCCCATTTGCCGATGATATCTCACAAGTGCTAGTTTCTCCTTACCGAAATGAAAACTTTATGGTCGAAATGAATGCCTTTGAAATAACTAACATTAATTCGTACGGGAAACTTTGAAAGATATCTAATTCACAAAAAAATAAAATCATTCTGCTGAATAGAAAGAAACTTGCGGATATCCCAATAGATGATACTGTTGATCTATACAGCCAGAAAGTCAGACTCTCAGGACCGAAGATCTCAACGAATTGATACTCTCGACATATCTAAGCTACAGTAAACAGATCAAAATATATTTAGGTCATTTCTATAGATTCAAAGAACTCAGATCAGCTAATAAACTTAAAATCTTTAACGCTTTCATCCGATCTAAATTGATGTACCCACTCATACTTCTGAGTGCAAGCACTATAACAAATTTGTAAAGCCCCCACGTTAGAGGGAACTTTATGAAATGATGCACTGATAATATTTGTAATTTTACCGACTTAGAGACCAGAATTTATTGAAAGCTATCTGTTAATTTTAAACCCTGAGCAAACACTACGCATACAAGGATATAGGAGTAGCAGACTCCTTCTGAGGCTGGAATATATTCCTTTAGGTGTTTAATCTAATTAATAAAAATAATAAATAATAAAAAACCCAATAAGAATAGCAATAAAGAGGCATTGAACTCTATATTTTCTACTAATTTGCCCACGTCAATAATAAAATGCATAATAATGATGGTTAATTTCCATAAAAGGCTTGTATTTCTGTTACTTTTTAAATAAATTTAGAATAATGTTTAAGCTTGCAAATAAGAGGCATCTTTTATATCGAAACTTTTGTCGAAATTTGCAATCCTATCCTCCAACTCTTTGACCTCTGTTATTTTCATCAACTTTTCATATGCAAAATATGGAACTAGATGCACTGCTAAAGCTAGTTTCGTAATACATAGTTTGAAAAAATACTACGCTAAGTTTTATCATTTGAATTGAACATGGCGCTCTTCAAACACATCTCAGCTCTTAATGTTGTGACTAAACGGTATCCTTTTAAAATTACACAAACAATTTTGCTCAAGAGATGCAGGAACTCACTAATACGATTTTGAAGCCTCTTACAATGTTTCAGCCCTTGATACATAGGATCCCGTTGAGTTGACTTCTCTTCTGAGAATGTCTTTTAGGCTGTCACACGCTTAGCACTAACTAAAAATGAATAATTTCAGTATTTTTTGTTCACAGCCAAAAGTTGTAGTCCGTGAAGTTATCCCCGTCGCTCTCCTCACAGCAATCAACGCATGGAATTTTTACAGGTAATATCATTTTTTCGAATTTCATCATTACCTTTAATTCTGTTTTAAAAAATTATATAAGTATGAAGAATGTTGCATCTTAAATACCTGTCTGTATACAAAGTTTTATCAACTTCCCTGAACACCTATTGAGCCTTTCCTGTGCCAAAGCAGTGTTTTGTGGCGGAGAGAAGAGCGAAGGTGAGCGCTCTGTGGGGTGCGGAGCCTTCCTTGAACACTCACTATCTCTATGAAAACGAAAATTCGTTTGTTTTTTTTATTTACTATGCCGTATAATGCTCTTCATAAGCTAGGCACTGCATATACGGACTTTGTATCAGACACTTAATTATGTTTTTATTATAGATGATTGTTATTTAGCAGAAAAAAATGTATATACCATCATGTATATTTAAAAAAAAGACTATATTAGAAGAAATGTATTAGTCTTTATCAGATCAGGCCCGGCAGCAAATTAGGCGTTCGAGGCTATTGCGACGTTAAAGTAAAGTTAAGCTATGACGTTCGAGGCTATTGCGAGGTTGAGGTTAATCTATGGCGTTCGAGGCTCGTAGTGTGAATACAACCTGTGGTTAGATTAGGTTAGGTTTTGGAGGAAGGAACTGGCGCAAACTTCTCGCAGAATTTTTTTTCAATCATTTATGGCTTTTGTTCAAGTTTTAAGCTCTTTAACACAAAAAAACAGCAGTTGTCAAACCTTTGCACCATACGTGAAAGAAATAAACGATTATCTCAAAAAGATAATTTTGATTCTTATAATCAAGTGTCTTTGCGCAATCCAACACTGAAATTGCATTCACACTTATTACAGCGCTAACGGCATATGTCCATTTTTGCAAAGCCGCCGTCTTAAACTAACCTAACCTAAACTTAGCCTTGCGATAGCCTTGAAGGCCTAATTCGCTCCTGGGCCTCTTCCGAAAAACACCCCAAATATATATTATGATATTTTATGAACGAGTTATTTTTCTTGAGATAAATTAGTGAATAGAGGAAGGAAGGAACTGGCGCAAACTTCTCGCAGAATTTTTTTTCAATCATTTATGGCTTTTGTTCAAGTTTTAAGCTCTTTAACACAAAAAAAACAGCAGTTGTCAAACCTTTGCACCATACGTGAAAGAAATAAACGATTATCTCAAAAAGATAATTTTGATTTTTATAATCAAGTGTCTTTGCGCAATCCAACACTGAAATTGCATTCACACTTATTACAGCGCTAACGGCATATGTCCATTTTTGCAAAGCCGCCGTCTTAAACTAACCTAACCTAAACTTAGCCTTGCGATAGCCTTGAAGGCCTAATTCGCTCCTGGGCCTCTTCCGAAAAACACCCCAAATATATATTATGATATTTTATGAACGAGTTATTTTTCTTGAGATAAATTAGTGAATAGAAAGAAAATTTAATTAATGGATTTCGTGGAGATATCCTACGGGCGTATTGAAAGTACAGACTTGAAAGGTGGTTTATGAAAAGGTATGCAGCAGTTTGGTGGAAGGGAACGCATATGGCCGATAGCCAAACATGAGCATTTCTTAAACTCGACATTCTATAATATAACTGAGTCAAATTACCTTATAGGATATACAAGTTTTACGGGAAAGCAGAAAATAACAATAGTAGTGGCGCGGGTAACAAAGTTTGATATACAAACATGGTCGTATGCGTACGTACATACGCACATGCCGTGTATACATAATTTTGGAGAGCGGTGGTTAGTTAGACTTAAAAACGAGACGCCGTATCTGATCTCGTTTGTACAACGCAAACAATTATAATCTTTAAGTAAACAGAGAAGGGCCTCTTTTTACCTGTTTGACACGCACCACTTTGCTACTGTAATTAGAGCAGATTATTAGATCATCAGGAAAGTTCGTGCCGTTTTGGAATATATATATATACATATATATATATATATATATATATATATATATATATATATATATATATATATATATATATATATATATATATATATATATATATATATATATATATATATATATATATATATATATATATCGTCAGTTCCTAATTTAAATCTATCTGAGGGTCAATTTTCTTTTAATCCTGTAATAAGAAAGCAAATAAACAAAATAGTAAAATGTCAGCCCTTCAATATGTTTAGGCCTAACCCCCCCTTCCCCCAGATTAGCCACAAGTAGGGGATTGGGAAAAAAAAGAGGGGATCTTTCACGACCTGACCTTGTGTTATGCTTGTATGCACTTTTCTTATATTTTCTATCCAGTGTCAGTTGAAAAAGGGCGTGAGATATACCGAAACTGTTCTGAATTAAATTGTCTTCGGAGAATGTGGTTTAATTCCTCATATATATATATATATATATATATATATATATATATATATATATATATATATATATATATATATATATATATCTTTCGCAATACTACAACTACTAACAACAACAATAATAATAATAATCTTACTATTACTACTACTAATAATAACGTAGTCATTTACTCTTTGCATGTGTGCTTCGCACGCGCACATATCATGGCGTCTGCCCGCGCAGACGCACGAGAGAGTAAGAGAAAGAAGGAAAGAAAGATCAGAGTAAAAAAACAAAAAAACAAACCTGAATCAGGTTTGTGATAAGGAAAACAGGAGGGCGTGGGGAGATTGGCAAGCGGCAGGATCAGAATAAGAGGGGATTCTCGCGCCATTTTAAGAGAAGAAAATACACATAAACACACATTCTCTATTGATTGTGAAAATGGTATTGTTGATTGGACCAGATTCCTGTCGTTTCTCAATTAGAAAATAAATGCCAAAGTGCCTGGCCCGAAAAGGCAAAAGAGCCGACTACTTGGAGCTCTCAGGAATGGTGGAGGCGCAACTCTCCCCGAATCTTTCCTCTTTCTTCAAAGAATCGCTTGAGCAATAATCGACCCCTTACCATCCCATTTAACATATATTAAACTTTGTAATCTGTCCCTGTAATCTGGTTTCATATAATCATATTCTATGTCATCTGGTCCATGCAATCTGGATTCGTATAGTTATAATATAATATACCCCCGTGTAATCTGGATTAATATAGTCATAATCTATGTAATCTGGGAAAGTGTAATCTGGATTCATGTAATCAGAATCTATGTAATCTGGATTCATATAGTCAAAATCTATGTCATCTAGGCCCGTGTAATCTGGATTAATATAACCATAATTTATGTAATCTTAGTCCATGTAATCCAGATTCATATAAAAGCTTGGGGTCAAGATCTCGCTGGCTTACTTGGGAGTCTGTTTACCAAAATGCTTAAAAGGGCGCACGACTAATAATAATTATATTAGTCGTGCGCCCTAAGCAGATAATCCCTACTGCGAGGAAAGTTCTTTCTTGTTTGATCTTAGAGGAAGTTGATCCTAGGCCAAACTTCTTTATGTTTGGTTCTAAAACTTAAAAATTCCCTCTTTCATATCCTTGTCATGTCACCCTTCAAGTTCTAAAGGTTAATATTATATATATATATATATATATATATATATATATATATATATATATATATATATATATATATATATATATAAACGACACATTTGTAGTTGTCACCATGATTTGTTTCTCTGTTGACTGCGGGCTATTTTGAACATGTTTCCGAGCAGTTTCTATCTTTTTCTGAATTGTCCTTTGTTGTTTTTTTTTATCTTCAGGATTCATGTTTTACTACTATAATTAAAACAGGAAAGATACTTTGTTTAAATTTTACATTTTGCGTTTTAAACAGAGGATGACCCTACTAAAGATGTAGTTAATCTTTCCTCAACTTTCCCTCCAACTATTTATATTTCACTCGTTTCCTTTTCCATAATACCATCAAGAGTCATAAAGACTCTTAACTATTTTTATACCTGCTTCAAAAATTCGATGGGTAATTCTAATGAGTCTATCTTCCGCAAAACGTTTGCTTAATTCAGTTCAACAGTGAGAATGTGGTAATAATCATTGATTGTAGTTCTCCTGGATTTGTGGCAAATAATAGTAAGTTATTAGTAATGCGAAAGTGAATTAAACATCCCCATTAAATCTGATTTCCATTTGTTCTCTCTCCAAAATTTTGAAAATCGCCTCAAGCAATGCTGTGAACAAACTTGAAGAGATGGGAGTCCCTCTTTCACTATTTTGACCGCTTCTATTTTTTACTCACCGAGTGCAGCATAAATGACGATGTTGCATCATTGTATATGGAATATGACTATGTCTGTTATATTTTTCTTCTGTAATGCCTTTAGAATTGAATCGGTGCTTACTGTGTCAAAGGTTTTTTCATAAGTTTTTACCTGCGGCGAAGCGCCAGGTCTAGGCGTCGCTTTTTTTTTTCAAGAGGAGTAAAGTTCAATTTTCAAAACGATTAAAGTTCAATTGTACCCATATAGAGCCAGGAAAATGACCTATATGACAATTGGACATAGGGTTATTCACCCTGGAGATTTCAAATCTGCTATCGAATTTGGCGTTGGGTGGCGCCATCTAGTGGCAGCAGCCTCATTTATTTTTCAAAAGGAGTAAAGTTCATTTTTCCAAAGGAGCAAAGTTCAATTGTACCCATTTAGAGCCGGATGCCGCGGCATCCCGGTTGAAAACCACTAATCTAACCATTTCATCCCCTTGGCCAGCTAAGCCTCCACCTAACCACGCCGAGATTTTGGTTGAACAAATTGGTCATGGTGCAAAAAAGCTTTCGTCTTAGCCACATAAAGAAGATGATCCAGTCCCAGAGTATTCTTGTACCTATTAAAATGTAATGTAGGGATTACTAAATATTTAATTCATTCTTAACTTGATAGAAGCTAGGAACCATAGTAAAAAGTAGTGAATGTAATGACAGAGTTTTACCTTCTTCTTTTTCGTTTTCAGACAAGTTCTGAATATCGTGTCTCTTCCTGGGGCATCTCAAACGCCAATTTTCGTTTTCATTGATGGCTACAATAAGGAGATCAATGCAATAGCATCGTTGTTTAAGTAAGTAAATTTCCCAATTGTACCAAGCCAGGTCATTTCAGTTTTTGCGAAGCTCATCGAAAAGCTCAGTGATTGAGTTCGAACCTTAGAGAGTCGATGAGCCTTATTATTCAACAATGTATGGGGCTGCAAAGTAAGTTTCTGAAGGTTTTAATATTAATTCCATTAATTATTGCAGGTATCTATAGAATGTGTATTTTAAACCAATAAAAAGGGGTAAGTCGTACATAACCTCAAAGAATTTGAGGATAGACTTAATAAACTTGTTCCAGAGATCCAGTAGTGGTGGTCACTGAAATGATTTTTACATGTTTTAAACTTGTTATCGAATCATACTTCACGAAGCGAACACGTACTTCTCCCCTCCCTCAAAATATGAACATTAATAATGCTGGAACATTTAATAGTTTTCAGTATTAAAGTGGGATCTTTAATATTTTCGAAGTATAATATGGGATTCACAACATCTAGTCATATATCAGATTTCCTGTTGGCCTCGTTTCGGGCGACTAGTTAGTCGACTAATTTATTCGAATTTTATTTTTTTGTAAATAAAAAAACGCTCGCTCGAACAGATTAGGTAGCATTTAGTAATCAGCCACTCTTTTAGAAATCAATAACTAATATTTAAAAATATAGAAACAAGTTTTTATAAATCGCATGTCGTGTATAATAAACCACTTTCAAAAACGTAATTCACTTTTACATCAAACTATTTAAATTCATAGGAAAAAAGGGGTTGACCAAATTTAGGCACGATTCCATGAGTTTATACCCAAATCGAAGAAATCAATGAGATTTTCAATGAAAAATGTATTAAATTTTATTAGAAGGTTTCCCCCAAATTCCGCAGCACCCTCCTTGCTCTACCAGCCTCCTCAAAAGTGCTAATAAACGGCACCCAAACTTTATATTACAATGGAGCGACGAAGAAGAATTATTTTTCAATTTTATAAAAAAAGAGGTAATTCAAGCCACTCTTTTGTTACATCCCAAAAGAGACTGTTCCCTTCCACTGATTACGGATGCTTCAAACGCTGGGGTGGGCGCTGTCTTGCAGCAATTTTACAATGATGACTTGAAGACGCTAGGCTACTTCAGTCAAGCTTTTAAGTCTCCTTCCATTATTCGACTTTTAACCAAGAATTCCTCTTCATAGCTCTTGCCATTGAACAGTTCAGGCATGTGCTCGAAGGCAACAGCTCCTATGTTTTGACAGATTACAAAGGAATTTGGAGAACATTACACTCTCATTCTACCAGGCACTCTACCAGAGAAGCAAGTGCCCTCAAGGATGTTGCTCAATATACAAACGACATTAGGATGCATCTCCAAAAAAGAGAATTTTAGTGATGCTCTTTCCCAAGCACCCATCACCACCAGCGGCGGGCAGCTTTTACCTGGTGATTCAATAACATCATCCCCAATCAAAAGTATTAATCTAACACTTTTCATGCACTTCATTTGCTCCTGTGACGCCCTCATATTTAAGGATTGACTATGAGGTTTTAAGTAATGTTCAATCAACAGATACAGATCTAATTGCATTGTAAGAGAACTTTTCCACCTTCTTTTAATTTCACAAGATTAATATTTGCCTTCTATCAGCTTCTCACTTGCATGCGATGTTTCCAAAGGTTTTATACAACCATACCTCACCTCCAACTTTTTCAAGCTTGAATTCAATTACCATTAAAATATAGCTAGGTTTGCCAAAAATCAAAGGCGCAGAACCATACAAACCCTCCCTGACGAGCAGCTTGCGGTACGAGACTCTTGAGTTCACACTGTAATCCTTGATTTAGTAGGACAGCTTCCGACCAGCAAGGAAGGTATATATATATACTACTCACAACCATTTGTCTTTATATATAGTGTATAGAGGTATAGAGGTCTACTCAATAAAGAACAATACCACAGAGTCTATTGTAGAGACCTCCAAAAATATATTGCCCGCTTTGCGGCACCTGTCGAAAAAGCCTCGTATAACGCAATTCAGTTTCAGTCCGGATACTTTAAACAGTTAAAAACTCACAGACGCTGAATACGTATTCACACCCCCTGAGATTTATAGTTGGAACTTATTTATTGAGAAAGACCACCGTCTAGTCATGTCGTTTATCTTCGTATAAGAACCCTCATTAATGTTGTTGAAAAATCTGCCCCCCGTCATTTTGGCGTATCAAGACGCGTCAAAGGTGGACTGCGACTTTTCTCGCGGCCTGATGACTTACGGCTGCACACTTCGCATGACGGGAGACTTATTTTTGTCTCAAAAATGTGACCACCTCAGAAGCAATTTATCCTCGACTTTAAGGAGAAGATAAACTCAGTAGCTCCTCTATTTTCCTGGAAATTTGCTCCTCAAGATATCCTTGTCTCGAAGAACTTGGAGATGCACGCATGTCTTCATCAGTGAGACGCAAGTACTGCTTAATTTATTCTCAATATAGGCAGATCAGTGCAGAATCCTACATCTGTACAAACACATGTACACTATACAAGGAAACAAGGTAGGTTAAAGTTCGTGCCTAGCTATGTAATCAATCACACGCCTCCTCACGTGGATTCACAGCCACCGAACACTATACAATACTCATAAATCTATGCAACACGACCAAAGAAAGGTGTGAAAGGACCTTGATCACTACGATCAAATATGTAAATTCAGAAAACAACACACTATCTCAACATTACAAGTGTCCTCAAAATCCCGAATTATGAATCCCAATATATCCTACTCTAAAGCATTTCCAAAACCAGTAAAGACGAGCCCTAAACAGGAGAATGTACGATACGATGCTAACAATATATATATATATATATATATATATATATATATATAATATTTATGTCGTGGTATAGGAAGCACCGGGTGATGGCTGGAGTTCGTACGTATGAGTTGTTTGCGTACTTCAAAACTCCGCTTGGATTACGTTTTATCTCTAAGAGTGCTATATATGTTTGAGTATTACTGATTTAACTTTGAGGGTCCCTAGTGCCTTGCTTAGCGTTTCGAGGATTGAATAAAAGTTTGTTAAAAAAATAAAACTTTAATTAAAAAAAACAAAAGAACATGACTTAACGAAATTTAACACCTTAAATGCACAAAAATGACTTCAATAAATTTAAGTGAGGCTTTCTAAAACGACATACTTGAAATGATAGTGATGGTTGACCCACAGCTCACTTTAATATAAAAAGAATGCAAACGGACTTTACAGAAACGGATACTGGGGTTTAAATACCTTTATACTTCCGACTAGAATTGGGTTTGAGTCTGACCTTGAACTCAATCGTTACGTCACCTCAGGAATTCTTGTTGTCTGGATGACGCGTGCCACTTGTACAGATGTCTTGTATGGGCGAAATAGCTTTAAAGCCACGGAGGCCTCTGGCAGGTGTGACAGCTGCAGAGACTCACGCCTTCGGTAGGAAATGATCTCACCACGGGGCAGTGAAAGAATGTTTCTTTCTTCTCTTCGGATTACTCTGGGAAATAATTCACTCTGGCTAGCGATGAGCCAATGCGGGAATCCTTTGACTCAGGGGAGTGATGCGGGGTGTTCACTCGGGGGTCTTCCTCAAGGGCGAGGACTATATCGATGCTTTGGTCTACACCAGGATAGGGGGCGGGGTTCTCTGAAGAGAGTAAGTTGAACTTGATTCTTAAATCAAGTTAACTTAAAGTTCGGTGTGACCACCAGGAATGGGCTCGAAGATGAGCTTCTTCTTCTTAGTTCCGGTATTATCCAAGGGTGATGACTATCTCGGTGCTTTGGGCTACACCAGGGTAAGGGCGGGGAGGAGGGTCTCTGAAGAGAGAAAGTTGAACTGGATCAAGTTAACTTAAAGTTCGGTGCGATCACCAGGAATTAGCTCGAGGATGAGCTTCTTCTTAGTCCCTTGTGTTGGTAGCCCGGGCCTCTTGCCGGGAACTTCGTCGCCTTGTTGACTAACGTAATCTACCTCGTTTTTCCAAAGATTTTCGCTTACCCCACTGGGGTAAGGGCAGAAGAGGGGGAGGGGATGCATGGATATGCCGCATGAAGTCTACTCCTCCAACGGTTTTTCTCAGGACATCGTACCTCTGGTCCTGAGGGACCTTCTGGCTTGAGGGAGACGCTCCTCCAATTTCGCATCTGAGGTGAAATTGGATACCCACTCTCAGGGGAAATCTTGCTGTTTTAACCGTTCTGCTTTTCATTGGGACGAGGGGCGAGAGAGAGGTGGTTACGAGTTTAGGCTACGTTGTCTACACTGCTAGGATGCTGTGGTTAACGACCATAGGCTTGCTTGTGAGGGGGGGGATCTATTCCCTCACACCTTCTTACTGCATAATTATAATTACACTATTGCAAATAATTCTCTATTTTATAGGGATGGGCTAGAGTGGAAAAAAATTACATTATCTTAGACAAGCAGGGATAACAATTAAAAAAGCCGGTCGAAAGACAATTTTTTTGGCTGTCTTAAAAAAGATGGATTATGCGTTATCTTCTCGTGTATGTGAGAAGAGCTCTTTTCGAGGGATTTTATAAAGAGCTAGTTAGTCATAAAATTGCCTTCTTTACCGCATATATATATATATATATATATATATATATATATATATATATAATATTGAAGACCACGGGGTCTTCGAGGCGAGAAAAAACATCCGCGAATGACATTCTTTATTCCTATACGTCTTTCAACCGTGTTAGGTCATCTTCAGGAAATAAACAGAAATGGAATATTGATGTACTCAATAGTAGGAGATATTATAGTAGTAGAAGATAGTTGTTTAAAGTTGGGAGAAGGTTTTGCCCCGGTTCAGAGGGCATCGCAAGCATTTACTTATTTATGTTTATTTTTGTTTTTTTCCTTTTTGTGGTTTGTATTTAGTGTTTTTTGTTAATTTGTTTTTTTTCGTTCTTCTTTGTATTGGTGTGTTCTTCTTATTTGTTTGTCTTTTCAGATTTGTTTATTTATTCTGTGTGGACGTCTGAGCTTTCAAGCCTTTATAGGCGGTCGAGTTCAGCAGTTCACCTCGTGTTCGCGTTGCTTCTATTTCTTACTTTAATGTATATCAGAAATGTTGTCTCACCTTGCTGTGCTATTATTGTACCGTGTGTATGAGTGTTTTGTGTAAATAATGGTGCTGTGTTCTCCTCAGGGCAGAGTTTTGTGCTTGGGAAATATCGATTTCGGCCGACTTTCTCATCCAATCTTGCAGGGATCCTGATATTGCCACCTGCTGCTCTTAGTTCCGGGATGATGTCGTTTGTCAGTGATGACTAGACCCTTTTGCTCATTTTCTGTGTTATTATATTAATGGGCTCAAGTCGTTGCCTGCGGTGCAGGTCCCTTTGCTGAAGATGTTCGTTCATTCTGCATTTGTTAATGCATAAGGATGCAAAGTTCTGCACTCGCTGGAGCCTCCTCATAAAGGTCCTGCTGGCCGCTTGAGTCACTACTGAAGGGTAGATGAGCTTAGCCCGGATGAACATCAGGTATATTTTCTTGATGTTGGCCGAGCTAAGGTTTCTAAATCTGTACAGCTTGGAGAGTTCTCTCTTCGCCAGATTCTGCCTCTCCTTGTATCCATGAGATTTTAAGGCCTAGGATGGTCCCTTCGGCGGAGTAACCATATCTCCTCCCATCTATCAAGATGGACCACGTCACCCTGCAGCTCAGTGGAATGATCCTGAACTTGTCCCTGTTTGTTCGGATCTTCCATCGTCTCTCGTATTGGTTTATATTAGAGATCTCTGCCTTATTATGAGTTGCCTGTGCTTTTGCTTTCTTCTCCACGCTAGGGATGATTTGCGTGGTCATCTGCGAATTGCAGATACATCGTGTCCCTGTATATCGGAGTCAGGAGGTCGATGGTGAAGACCAGGTAGAGCAGAGGGCTCAGACAGCTCCCCTGGGGAACGCCCGCTGTGAATTCGAACTCTGGCCCTCTGTGCTCTTCGATCATGAGACGCGCCCTTCTGTCCATGACGAAGTTACAGAGGACTCTTTCCAGCACCGGATTTAGCTGGAGGCCTAGGATCTTGTAAGCGAGTCCTTCCAACCAAACCTTGTCCAAGGTTTTCTGCTTGTTCCCCAGCACGATATCTACATAGTAACCCTTCTCTCGGCAATACGTGATCTTTTCTGTTAGGAGCGCCAGGGTCGTTTCTGTGCCCTCTTTTGGACGAAACCCATGCTGTTGCGGGTTGTGCGCTCCTAACTCGCTCAGTTGAGCTTGTAGCCTATCGGCTATTATCTTCTCAAAGATCTTGCCGTGTATCTCGAAGAGAGAGATTGGGCGATAGTTAGCCACCTGGTCTTGGGGCTTGTTCTCTTTCGGGATGAAGATTATTTTTGCCATCTTATACCCGTCTGGGAAGTATCCTCTATTCAGGGTGGCATTCATAGTGTTCACCAGGCCCTGAATAATTTGCCGTGGGGCATTCACGAGGTTGTTTTTTCGTGATTCCAGACCAGTCTGGTGCCCTTTGATTGAAGGACCTTAAGGTGTTCATGGCCTCTTCAAAGATTATAGGGCGCCTATGGTTATCCATCTCTCTTTCTTGATACTTGTGGGTGAATGTGGGTACTATGTATCATCGTCCCTGTCATCGAGCAGCTAGGCAAAGTCTTCGTTCTCCTCAGGTGATATTGCAAAGATCTCTTTCCAGTGTCTTCTAAATCTTTTTTCGAGAGATTCAGGATCCTCTATGAAATTGTCGCCTTCTTTGATTCGTGTTCCAGGCCTAGGAGGCAATTCCCAAGTTTTCGGATGTTATTCCAAAAAGTTACGGGATTGCTTTCCCTGTCCAGGCTGCCCACGATATCGTCCCAAATTTCTCTTTACTTTACAATGATGATATTTTTAAGTTCCTCAGTTAGCTGCCTCATTCTGGCTGTCCTTTACCTGCTTGGGCCTGTTCTGCCGATTTCTTCATAGATTTATCTGTGTTCTCAGGCGATATCCCTCATATCATCCGTCCACCTAGGTTGTGGAAGCAATTCGTAAGAGATTCTGGGGACGCATCTCTCGTCTGCCCTCGTGAGGAGATTGGTGATATTATCTCACTCCTCATCAACTTCTTCGAGATTTTCCTCGCTCAGATCAGCTGGCCGCTAGTGGTTGAGCATCTCTTTGTATTGCTCCAAGTTAGTTTTCGCATAACCTTTCCTAAGTGGGACGGGCTTGAGCATTGGCGCAGGCGATATGTTGGTGATGATGAGGATGTGATCGCTCGGGTCCACGGGCCCTGGTTCGTTGCTGATGTTGAAGGGGAATTCTAAACTTGCTAACATAATCTCCGGTTTTGTCGCCGAACGATGGGTTAGGTAGGTCGTGAAATCTGGCCCGACCCTCTGGAGCCTATTTCTTTTGAACAATAGCTCCAGGTTACTTTCCCTTTTATCGGCGCGCCTGTAGCCAGAAGATCTGCATCTGGCGTTTAGGTCACTTCCTAGCAACGCCAACCTCCTGTTCCCGAAGAGGGTGAAAAAGTTGTTGATCGGCAGGTATTGGCGTCTAGGCTCCGATGAAGACATGCAACTATACTCCGATTGAACCACTTCCATATTTCACAGTTGGTACCACACAAGCAGGGTAAATTGCCTCTCCAGCTCTTTTGATAAGTGTGTGAGTGTGTACCAGTTTGCCTGGCAATCGCTTTTGTAGTGGCCCAGACAACCATTGATGTATCTATAAAACGTTCGCTCTGTTCCAGTGCCAAATATTGTTCGCTCATAACTAAAGGTTATTTACGCGTGCACCAAAACTGCCGGGCGCACGATGTGAATCGTTTACTCATGATAAGTATATTATATGATAGTAAATGATATTAAATCGTATTATATGATATTATATGGTAAGGAGAGTGTGCAACTCTCCTGAATCTGGCTTCATCCCCAAAATAATAATAATAATAATCAAGTAAAGATATTTTTGTGCACCAAAACTGCCGGGCGCACGATGTTCAAAGTTTACTCATTATAAGTATATTATATGATAGTAAATGATATGAAATGGTATTATACGATATTATATGGTAAGAAGAGTGCGCAGCTCTCCTGAATCTGCCTTCAATCTACACATATTAATAATAATCAGCAAGTAAAGATATTTTTGTGCCTCAATATAAGAATATCAAACAATCTGTATTCATTTGCGACAGGACTTTTTATCCCGGGCAACGCCGGGAAACTATGCTAGAAATCGATAGACAGACACACGCCGATAGATCGTTAGGTTAAAATGTACATACGCTATTAGTAAAGACCTAATTCAGAGAAATAATAAATATCAGGACCAATGATTACTTACACGCATGTAGATTTGTGTCCACACAGAACAAACACACACACATATCTGTTTATGCTAAGCTTCCTTTAGTAATAAAAGAAGATAGGCACGCACACAGACCCTGAGCACTAATACACAGATGTGTACATATATTAATACATATTTACGTACAATGAAATCCATATAAAGGTCAGGATGATAATCGATGGTAAGCTCGAAGGCACATAGGGCGGGAGCTCGTTATGGTGGTGGGTGGGGGTGGGTAGTATTGGGTTTTGACACTATTTTTTCCCTTCGAATTTATAGCGCAATAGCAACGAGGACATCTACAAAAAAAGTTTGTAAATTGTGTGGAAAATAACCGTGGAGCTTCCTGCAGGAATTGGGGCCCAATCAGGGATTATGAAACCCTTCCTGGGTCTGCATCAGGAATATATGGATAAGAGTCCCTCCCACACATACACTTAGACTACATTAGTACTCTAGGTATATGGGTATGTGTGACCCGGTAGTGGATAATATTACTCCCTCGCCCGGGATCCGCAACAAGGGAGATTATGTTCTGCTGTGAAGATGGAAAGTCAATGATAGCGATGCTGAGATTGGCTACAAAAATACACCTTCCGAAAATTGGGAGTACCTGAGACTGGTTTTCACCCCGGACGATGGTCCGTGATACGCAGCAAAGACGCTGAAGCAGTTGTTGGATACTGAAAATATAGAGGTGATGAAGTGGTCTCAGTAGAGAACTGAGTTAAACCCGATAGCAAAACCTATAGAAAAGACTCAGAGAAAAGGTTAAGACTCGAAATCCGACCAATGTTGAAGATCTCTGGCAAAAATTGGAAAGAATAATAAAACAAAATCTCGCCGAACAATGAATCAAATTGTTCAAGTACTTCAGTTCAAGTCATCCATAAAAAGTACCTTAATACTTATTAATATTTTGTTGAATTGTTCCTATGGCATCGAGTCTTGCCAACTGTGTCTATAGATGAAGTCTCAAGCAGTAAGTTGAGCCTATGAGCATAAATTTTAGGCCTTTGGTGAGTTTAGTGTGAGAGCAAGAAGGGTGACACATCTAGGGTGAACCTGGCACATGGAAGGTAATCGGCCATTCGCCGTAGAAACGGATTGGAGCCCTTACTATGTATTATCCAAGTATAACCATGGAAGAAAGCCAAAGAAATAGGTGGCACTCCATGGTTGCCGAAGTCCAGGTGAATATGGCACGTCGGTAGGTAGGTCTTTGTGATTATTATGTTGTTTTCTGGTTATGGCTGTATTTATATTTACCGTCTTCTAATATTTGGACGCATCTTTTCTCTAAATTCATATTAATTTTTTTTTTATCCGCTGTTCTGAACATGAAATGGAACATGGACATTTTTCGGAGGCAAATTTCAAGAAATTATTCTGTGCAATTATCATGTAAATTATACGAGAATCTTCAATAAAATGTTAATTGGTGTATTTTATTCTATTATTTTGGACGGTATTGTTTTCTTCTGCACATTTTTACTTTATATTCACCACTTTCTTTACCACTCCTTGCAAACTTTTGTGAGAGATGGTCTCGTTGGTATCTCGATTCAAATTGCTACGAAGGTCGTGCCCATAAACCACTATCTAGGCGTCCTCGGAACCCATTTTCTTCAAGAGGCGCGAAACCCGAGCCACCCATGTAAATACATGCAAACCCAATATGACCATCCACGGAACGTGCTCAAAACATGATCGAAGCGAACTCAAACATGCTCGAAACCTGCAAGAAACGCGCTCGAAACATGCACGAAACGTACTCGAAACATGCTGAAACGTGCTCGAAACATGTTCAAAACGTGCTCGAAACATGCACGAAACGTGCTCAAAACATGCACGAAACATGATCGAAACGTACTCAAACATGCTCGAAACATACACTAAAGTGCTCGAAACATGTTTAAACCATGCTCGAAACCTGCTACAAAAAAGATCGAAATGTGCTACAAAAATGCCGGAAAACTTGCTGACAAAAATGCTCGAAATGTGCTAAAAACTATTCGAAACGTTCTTGAAACTTGCTCAAAACGTCAAGAACATACTGTATCGCGATATTCGAAAAAAATGTCACCACCCCGAAACTAGGACGCCATTCAGCAATCCACACAGCAAGGCAACCAATATCTGGGTAAAAATCACCTCCTCAATACCATTCCACCAGATAATGACTAGGATGAAACACCCCAAATTCCTCATCGTCTTGACCGCCTCTGACTTCTACCGCCGTTGCCACCAAGAACCAGACAGCGCTCAACACGTATTTACAACATGCCCGACACAAGTATGTACAACTGAAACAAAACAAGGTCTGCTCACCCAAATGTCGCGTGCCCTTACTTATTCTGATTTATGACCTTACAACCTTCAAAACTTTTAATAATTTCCAGACTAACCTTGGGAGGACCTTGTCAATTCAATCATTCGAAAAATAATGTAAATCAACATAAGGGTTTCAAATTTCATTAGAATCGGCCGAATAGTTATGATGTTATTGCCAAAACAAAATAATTCCCGGGCTAACATTGGGAGGACACGACCAAGATTTTCAGATACTTGCAAACTTATATAGTTTTGTTTTGTACAGTTGGTACCTTGTTAAATGCCGAAAAACAAACAAACAAAATATATTCTTACAAACTCCTTCTACTAAACATTGATTGTTGGAAATGCTTTTAGGTAATAACAGCATTGCCTTTCCTTTACATCGTTGCCAGAAAGGGTAATGAATGTATTGTATAGAAAGCAAAAGTGTTAAACAAGGGAGTGACGCATTTTTTCTTTCTCTAACTTACATTTTTTTTGTACAAACCGCTTTTCAAAATCTTTCTAAACATTCTCTGTTTTTTAAATTAAAAAATACATCAATTTACATGATGACAAATGGGGTAAAGCAATTTCTGTTGCAGGCTCCCGGTATACGTACACCGTCCGCAGGGATGGAATGGCTCTTATACCAGGTTAAATATGCACTTTCGCTTTTCTGTTTATAACATCTTCAACCTGAATACAGAAGCCAAAAAGGCTATCATACTGGAAGACGATCTCCTTCTCTCCCCAGATTTTTTTCTGTGAGTATTTTCAAATTTCTAAGCAAGGAGAGGAAAAGGTTCAATGTTTAATAATATTTTTAATCAAAAACCGGGCGAAAATTCGCCACATATGTTCTGAAGACAAAATTGTTAAGAACTACCATTCAGTAGTTAAAATACCGAAATTACTAATAAAGCTTTGCATTCGAATTTACCATGTGAGCTTTAGAAAAAAAAACAGCATAATACTGATTCCATTAAATCACTTACACAATTTTTACTGCGTTTACCTCAAACTCCAGCATTTCTTCAAGTATAACGAAAACTTCTTTATTTCCTCAGCTACTTCCAACAAACAGCGTGGCTTCTAGATGCAGACCCCACAATTTATTGTATAAACGCGTTTTCTGTGAACAGCTACGTTTCTGTTGCCTCCGACTCCTCCAAGCTACGGAGGTCCAACGCATTCCCTCAATTCGGTTGGATGGTTACTAGAGAATGGGCGCACACGCAACTACCACTGTGGGTTCCTGAACAGGTACACTGAGGAAAATATTCAAACAGGAATTATAGTAGAATAGTAAAAAGGGTGAGAGAAAGAAGAATAAAACGGTTAGAAATGAAAGAAGGAAAAGAAAGAGATGTATGTATAGTCGCCATAATTATTTATGTCACATTTTTCTCTGAATTTCGTTCAGTGACAATTTAATATATTATTATTTGATGAAAGATGGAGTATTTGTGGGATGTTTAGTTATAAACAAACTAGATAAGTCATTTAGTAATAAAATACATTAAATTTAGTGATATTTTTAACGTTTTTGTGGTATTTCACCCAGTACTGTCGAAACATTTTGACATGGTTTTGTTTCAAAACACAGTTGCTAAATTTCACTTATTTTCCCCTTCTTTTAGCTTAATTAACTTTATATATTTATTTAATTTTTAATCATCGATATCACAGAAATATCCTCACTAAAATTTAGCTATTTTTATTCCTATAATTCATTTTCCAACCTAAGGTGTTATGAAAAAATATTATTACTTGGCAACACAACACATCAAAGTCTAACGACAGTTACCCTAAACTATGCGAAGATTTATTAAACAATCCTATAGTTAACATATTTTTGTCTGAAACATTTTGAAAAAAATGACATGACTAATTTGTGCAACTGTACTTTTAATCTTTAATTCTATCTAGGTTGAGAAAGCTGATTGGGATTGGTGGCTTTCAATGTCCAACGTGAAAAAAGGCAGAGACGTGATTGTTCCAGAAATTTCTCGAACCTTCCACGCAGGAGCAGCTGGTGCGCATGTGACAGGATGGGAGCAGGCGTTTTTCTATTCCGCCATGACCTACAATCAACACCCAAACGCTAAACTATCAAATATAAGCCGGTATGAATGCTTTCTTTATTCCTACATTACCACCACGCTCATAGTGCTTGATTTTTCAGATCCTATAGATTCGTGGGTCCTGGGATGCACCTTTTTGACATCAGTGTGTATCATCTTCTTCTATCTTGAGTCATCTTATTTGGATTTTGATGTAAATCGAAGGGACGCGGTGGAAATCGAGAAAACTTTCGACATCAAGATCGTGAAAGACGCTTACTTCTTACTTCTTGAAAAAGTTAGAAGTTAAAAGTAGATAGTTAGAGTAGAGTGGATAGTAATCGTTAGAGTATAGTGGTGAAGTAGAATGAGTAAGAGTTAGTGCAGATTGATGGGTGACCAGCTATCGCTGATGTGCGCATACGTTCTTTAGGATTGCGGCCAACTGTAGCTTCTCTCATTTCAACAGTTCGTAAAGTTTAATAGCGCCTATATGGCCCCATAAGTACCGCCAAAACAAACAGAAGGTAGCCTAGTCTTAGAAAACAATAAAACAGCATAAAACACAGCAAAAAATCAAAGAAAATAAACAAAAATGAACCAAAGCTATTCAAAAAATCAGAAAAAAGCACGCTCCAACGTCGGAAGGAGAGCCGTCTCTCCCAGGCTCCGGATTATGCGTTCACCACTAGGAAAGTCATAAAATTGAGGAGGCCAGCTCCTCCAAAATGTCTTACCCTACAACTTTATGTGCATGAACTCATCCTGAGTACAAGGGACAAGTGGTAACGACCCCACTCGTCCCGGTATCGGAACAGGTGACGTGCGCAAAACCTCCCGAGACTAGGGCATTTAACAAGAATATGTTAGACAGTCTGTAGAAACCCGCACTCGTCTTATTAAGGTACAAACGAGCGCTCCATCAAATGGCGGTGCGCTCCATCAAATAGCGGTACACTCCATCAAATAGCGGTACACTCCATCAAATAGAGGTGCGCTCCATCAAATAGCGGGCGCTCCATCAAATAGCGGTTCGCTCCATCAAATAGCGGTGCACTCCATCAAATAGAGGTCCGCTCCATTAAATAGAAGTCCGTTCCATCAAATAGCGGTTCGCTCCATCAAATAGCGGTGTGCTCCATCAAATAGAGGTGCGTTCATCAAATAGCGGTGCACTCCATTAAATAGAGGTGTGCTCCATCAAATAGCGGTGCGTTCCGTCAAATAGCGGTGCACTCCATCAAATAGCGATTCGCTCCATCAAATAGCGGTGCACTGCATCAAATAGAGGTGCGCTCCATCAAATAGCGGTGAACTCCATCAAATAGATGTGCGCTCCATTAAAGAGCGGTGCGCTCCATCAAATAGCGGTGAAGTCCACCAAATAGCTGTGCGCTCCATCAAAGAGCGGTGCGCTCCATCAAATAGCAGGGCACCCTGCGAGTCTCCTTAATTCGAAGACAACAGAAAGTGACCGGACGCCGTCGGGGCATTAGGGGGGTAGGTCCATTGGGCTTATATCAACAATCCGTTCATGGTACTCTTGCAATGTAAGAACAACTAGGTTGAGATACGATTTTAATCAGGGTTAAAGCGTGAAAGAAACCTTTCATTTGACAGGATATTCATTGAGTTGGTAAAATAAATAGAGGAGAAGAGACAGAGAGGACACAAATTAAGAACAGGAAAAGCAAAATATCAAAGACTGCCATTAAAGGCAACAAAATCTAAGGTTTTATCCAGTTTTTTTTCGCAAGTATAAATAGATCGTTCTTCCATTGTTAAAGGTGGCATAAGGCCGCACTTAGAACGAGCGGCGCAAATTCGGTGTCCTTATCTGTTCGATAGAACGACATTCACTCAAAACCTGTCCTTTAAAAGGGAAACTGATTTAAGTTCTTAGTCGCTTGCACGCTAGAAGTTACTATATCTGTCTGTAGGTCGGTCGGTCGGATGGTAACCATTTTACTTTTCAATTAGTTTTTTGGCCTCTATGTGTTCTACTACAGACCCGATCTATAATGGGTATAGCTTTCATTCGTTTAGTGTATATATCGATTAGAGATAAGAGATAATTAAAGCCATGAAATTGAACCGTATTTAGCCTATCGTTCATCTAACTATTGCAGACAGCTAAAGAAACACCCTAGAAAAGAAAGGGGCCAGAAACGGAAACTGCAGGTCCTAGGCTTACCACTAGCGTCAGTTGCATTGCCCCATCAGTGAATATTCTTTTTAGAAACTTAACCAATGATTGAAGATTATAAAAAAGCGCAAAGCTGGAGACCTTCTGGCTTTGAGACGGGACAATTGTGAAGCTTTTCGTTGCCTTGTTGACCATTGCTAAAACATATTTAGCTTGACCTTCAACCAGAGTAGCTGATGAGTGTCATTATAGTGGAGCAGGAATCATTCCTGTTTTAGAAACCAAGCAAGTACTCCCATGAAAGAAACCGAAGCTTTTGCTTTTAAAACACAACTTATCAATTGTTAAGATTAAATATTAAAATTGTTATTGCAATTTTTTATATATAAAATTACGGAACTATATATAAATTCATCCTGTTTATCCTATTTGTTTCTTTAAGACTCTATGGAGGACACTGGTCCCAGCTTTTCCCACCTGACTTACATCTGCGCATACGGGCCTTCATGCCCAACCAAGGAAAACTTAAGCAACTAGTGACCACAACAATTGTTGTCATCCCCTATTTTTTTTCTCTTCATTCTCTTTTTTTCTCTTGTCTACCGATATCCTCATCCATTCTCGCCAGCGACATTTTCTTTGTTTACCGAAGCAAGAAAAATATTAATTCCCTCCCCCATTTTCCAGGATGGTGAAGACGATCTATGACCAAGATTTAGAAGCGGAACTCAAGACTGCGAAAGTGTTAGCGAGCGACTTCGATCCATGCAACTCCAGCTCATTTCCTCCTCAAAACGTAAATATTATTAAGTAGTCTGTTTTTTTAATCCTCCATGACTTACAACGCGACATTTTGAGTGACCATTGACATCCATCAGTGGTTTCGGAAAGAGAAACTTGGAATAAAAAAGAATTAAAGAACCATTTTTATCTTTCCTTATATGCCTTGTTGCAGGATCACATTTTCACTGTCCCCAAGCTTTTTTCCTTTTGTTACATATCTCCCATTACAAACTTTCTGTCGCATATGGCCTCGTTGCTATTGTGCTTTATATCCGAGGAAAAAATTCTCTCATGTCTTCATCCTCTATTCCACACACTACCATTGAGTACTTTTCTAAGATCAGGGGTTAGTAATAAAACTAACCAACCCGAACCTTTGTAACACTGATGTATGGGACATATTCCTAGAGTTCTAGGCAGATACGGCCTTGTTTTTGTTTAAGTTTAGTATCCCGCTACTTCCAGCCTCCTGTTTGACGCTCCTCTCCACTCGAAGAGAGGTCAGGCTAGGATGATGTTTAGAAGCCTGATCTTTCACATAGTGTACGAAAAGCGTCCCACAGGATGCTGGAAGCAACGGGCGGTGTTTTTGCTCTACACTAACCGCACCATTTGTTATATAACTTCCCTAAGTATTCCATCTCTAGAAATAAAAATCCTACTGGAGGGTTACTAGGGAAAACTAGATCCATCTTCAAATCTTTTATAGATCAAAGGCAACAAACAAGGATTTTTTGTGTTCATCCAAGAGGTATTACTTTTGTACTCTGTCGTTGCTCTAGTTAAATTGGATGGCTTCGGTAGAATCCCACTTTTTGTATTAATTTCCAACTTCAACTTTGCCTTGTATAACTACTTCACTCTTTTTCACACTTGATAGCGAATCAAATTGACCCAGACTCTGACGAGAAGATTGACTATCTCAGGATAGAACGTGAATTGAACGTTGAATGATTATTATACGCGTCTTGATTAGAGGATTGAAAGAAAAGATATCGATTTTTTTGTGCTCTATTATCTCCGCAATGGAGTAAATTACATGTGCAAAATATATTACAAATAAAAAGAGAAGTTGGAGATGCGGTGGAGTATTACACAAAGATAAATTGCCCTGATAAATTTAGAAATTCTTTCCCTGAATAGAACTGCAAAACGATTTTATATTGTAATAGATATTTGCTATACTATGATTTAATTCGATTAGAAGAAGTAATCAATGCCTCTCAGTTTGATCGTATGCACGAAGTCTCAGTAGGAATGTGAAGACGAAGAAAAGGAAGGTGGTTTAAGCACAGTGACATAGGATTCTTGTAACGACCCGATTAGGTAGAGAAGGGGCCATTCTCCACCTATATAATTATATAATATAATTGGTCATCTTTACGTGAGGTGCCCTTCTAAGGTCACTCGATGTGATGAGATGCTCGGGTAAAGAGAGAGAAACTTGTTCCTCCCTGGAGTAGATTCAACAAGGAACCTCACAAATTGAGCGCCTCGTTGGACCTATGAAATCTTGAAATGAGCACACAAACCAAATACTAAATAATATGTCATTTGTTAATGTATTAATGCAAAGCGAACTTGTAAATAATGCAAAACTGCTAGTTAATAATTAATGCCTTAATGCAAAGCAAACTGTATACTTGTAAATAATGCAAAACTGCTAGGCAATGAAATCGCTGTGCTCCCACGGTAAACACACAAATATTCACACATTAGAAAACATGTGCGAGCCGACTGTTTTGCCCGTGCTGTGATAAGGGAGAGAAATGAGACAGCTGTTCATACAAGTAATAAATCTGATAGAGAGGAAGTCTGGCCCATGGTCTTTTGACATGGATCCGCGAAAGACGAAATTTTATTTGCTACGAATGTCGGCCAGACCAGATATTTGGCAGATTTACAAATACAAACACCCTCTCGGTGTACACGCTTCTAGATTACGCACATACCCTCCAGACAAATAGGCTTCGCCCAGTTCTCGGATTAGAGAAACGGAGGCACGCTCCTCAATCTTTTAATAGGATAAACGGTCTTGTAAAAGACACATGAGATTAGTCACTAACAGGATTGAGACCAACATTAATATCCAGGGGGCAGTTTCTCATACAAGGACATTAAGACAGTCAACACCAAAAGCCAGATATAAGGACGTGAGCAAACGATAAACCAATAGGAACTCAGCGATTTCACTTACCAGAAGCAGAGGCCGACTATAAGACCAAGAATAAACCTACAAACCCGTTTTTCCTAATTTCCTTACCTACGCTAAGGAATAGATCGGTTACCATTAGGCTAGCCCAATAGTCGATAACCAGTGAGGGCATCTCGAACATTCAATGGGAGTCAGATATAATTCTACGGCATAACCAACCATAACTGATAATCCCTAGATCCATAGATTTGAGTTTGAGGCGATTGTCGAATGCGGCCAATCGAGACAATCTTCGTACTGGAAAGCTTAAGTTTTGTGGATTGCGGAAGCTTGTAATGACCTAGACTTGTAATAGTTGTAACCACTGTTTCCATTCGACACTTGGAAATCTTGTCTTGTAGTTCAAATTTCTGGGAACCAGACACCTCCCCGCCTTGGGAGGATTGTATTTCTATGAGGTTTGGTTCCGTCGGGAGAGGAAAAACCAGGTCAATGCCCCTTCAAATAACTCTCATCCGTTGTCAAAATGGACTGCGGTTCGAGAGGTAGCCACCATCGCGCTGCAAGTCCCGGCAATGGGATACCTTGTATAGGCTATTACAATTGGTACCTTGTAGAACAGCGTTCTGCGTTTGCGTGGTTTCGTTAGAAGGCGATGCTCAATAAGGGGTATCTGGACCTCCACCTTGCGCCACGTTAAAATGATGATTAGTTCACTATTTAAAAACTTAGGTCGGATTAGATTTAATTTATAGGAATTTTTAGTTGCGTGACGCGACTCTATAACTTACCACATACGTTGTCGGGTCGGATGTATCCATTTTACTTTTCAATGAGTTTTTTGGCAATAAAATCGTTTTGGGGCCGATTCTAACGAAATTTGAAACCCTCATGTTGTTGGAAATTCTCTTTCGAATGATAAAATTGCCAAGGTCACTGCAAGGTTAGTCAGGAATTATTAAAAGTTTTGAGGGTCGTAAGGTCATAAGTCAGAATAATTGAGAGGACGCACTTTGTTTAACGTAATAACGCAAAATTTATTTCGGAACCGCTTATGGTCGCTGAATAAATGAATAGCTTTTGGTAGGGGTCAGGTAAAGTTAGGATTACGCGGTTGCCATAGCAATGGCTAGCCAGTTTCACACCATTTTGGGTATGGCTGGTGGACGTACTTCATCCATACCAAGCAATTTAATATTATCGTGTAGAGGAATTGCAACATAAAGCTTCCCGGAGGGCCAGGTGGACATATACATTAAAGCCTCCCCCCCCCCTTGTGGAGAAAGCCGGAGAATCGAGCCCCCATGAGGAGACTCGTGGGAACGGTAGCCGGCGAACAACAGTCTAACTGCCTACCCTGTTTGATCTCCCCTCCGCATAGGTAATTGGAGCGACCATCTGTGTTAAGGTAACCACCAAAGGCCCTTAAACGGCGCTCAAAAGATCCGATTACCTACGAGATCCGTAGGTCCGTGGTTATATCACCAAAAAGCGGTGCCAATCAAAAGACACGCCAAGGAGGGTGGCGGTTGATGGCCTCTCTAATTAACAAGCCGACTTGGGCACCTCAGTGCCAACCTCCTCACTCCTCGCTCTCCCAGATGCGACCTCACCACTCGCTCTTCCCTCTGCGGCCTCGCCCCTTTCCCCTCAGATGGGGCGGTGGTATGCCTATAAATAAGCCCCTGAAGGAAAGAGAAGAGATTAATCGGTGTGAACGATATAGGATCAGTTCGTGAAGATCGATCCTTCAGCCAGTCAAGATTATTATTCGGTGAGAACGATATAGGATCAGTTCGTGAAGATCGACCCTTCAGCCAATCAAAGATTATTCGATGAGAAACGATATAGGATCAGTTCGTGAAGATCGATCCTTCAGCCAGTCAAGATTATTCAAGGAGAGACGAGGAAGGATCAGTTCATGAAGATCAATCCTTCAGCCAGTCAAGATTATTCGGAGAGAACGATATAGGATCAGTTCGTGAAGATCGATCTTTCAGCCAGTCAAGATTATTCGAAGATAGACCATAAAGGATCAAATCAAGAAGATTGATCCCCCCCCCCCCGTGTCGAATTAACATAGAACGTCAAGTTTTGTATCTGTGCCATACCGAAGAATCCTTTACAGACTTAGAAGAAGTCTGACTGGAGAAAAGAAAACCCGCTCACACTCGAGTGACTCTCACAGCTCAAGCTTCGTAAGAGTGAGAGGAGAAGAATCAAGCCCCAACGAGGTTCCATTTGTTAAGTACGGTAGAAATCCCCTCGTATACCCCAAAACTAGTTGGGCACCCGGCGTTAAAGAATAGGATACCAATAGGCTTCAAGATTATCCAGAAGAGGACTCTTTGAGCTAGAGAGCACTACAACTCTCTTCATCTTTTAAAAGTAATAAGAGGCAAAGTTGCAATAAGAAGTTGACATCCCCCACCTCTTTTCCTCCATTCCATCTCGAAGAAATTCTACCATCGGCCACTTCCGAAGCGCGAGAAAAGCCCTCCAGCGACATCCGGCAACCCCTGATCCCTTCTGTCATGTAAGTTAAAAAAAAACATTTATATTCATATTGCGTTAGTATGAGTTTATTACGTTTCACGATTTAACGGAAGTAAAACAATTGTGCGCGAACCACGTCATATTTACTAGTAGAAGAGAATAATTTAATTGGAGGTTTAACACTAATCTAAAAGTGTCGCGATAAGGTAACTAATCGGCAATTGGTTTGTTTGCGTGGAGCCTATTTGTTTATTTTTGTCATGAAGAGATATTGTAATAGGCCCAGTTGCCAACCTGTTTAGCCTCGGTTAGCTTAGTAGGTGGATATAAATGTGTTTACTGTTTTGTTTTTTTAGTTAATTGTTAAATTTAAAGTATATGTTTATTTTGGGATAATTCCTGTGCGTTTCTCTATATCCTTACCTGTTGAAGCGGCTCTTTCTTAAAAACAACAACAATAGCATTCTTTGACAAAAGTATACTTCAAAATAGAAGTATATCTCCACAAAAGGTATTATACGACATATCGGCAGACATTTTCTTTTAGTAAAAGATATTTTATTAATATTTTTATTAAAGGATTCGGTTGCTTAGGTTGAATTAGTGAATTAATTGTGTTTAATAGTTTTTGTTTTAATAAACTAACACAACCCAATCTAACCTAACCTAATCTAACCATACCATAACTAATCTAACCATACCATAACTAATCTAACCTAACCTAACTTATCCTAACCTAACCTAACTTATCCTAATCTAACCTAACCTAACCTAACTTATCCTAATCTAACCTAACCTAACATAGCCTAACCTAACCTAACCTATCCTAACTTAATCTAACCTAACCTAACCCAACCTAACCTAACCTAACTTATCTTAACATAACCTAGTAACAAAAATATTCATAAAAAAATCCTTTAATAAAAGAATTACCTTTGGATAATAGGAGAGTACCAAACAGTCTTACTTACCCCCAAATTAAGTATATTAATTGGCTATTTTAGTCTTCTCTTTCGAGCGTGGTGCTGTGGTGCATTCAGTCAACCTCGGGTTCACAAACAATTAAGTGATTCGTCCAGATCAGGGATGGGCAATACTTTAAGCAGCGGGCAACATAGAAGCTTACGTAACGCTATGCGAGCTACATTGAAGCCTATGTAAAGCTTTGCGGGCCACATTGAAGCTTATGTAAAGCTCTGCGGGCCACATTGAAGCTTATGTAAAGCTTTGCGGGCCACATTAAAGCTTATGTAAAGCTTTGCGGGCCACATTGAAGCTTATATAAAGCTTTGCGGGACATATTGAAGCTTATGTAAAGCTTTGCGGGCCACATTGAAGCTTATGTAAAGCTTTGGGCGCCACATAGAAGCTTATATAAAGCTTTGCAGGCCACATTGAAGCTTATGTAAAGCTTTACGGGCCACATTAAAGCTTATTAAAGCTTTGCAAGACACATTGAAACTTCTGTAAAGCTTTACGGGCAAGATAAAAGCTTATGTAAAGCTTTGGACGCCACATAGAAGCTTATGTAAAGCTTTGCGGGCCACATTGCAGCTTATGTAAAGCTTTGGGCACCAATAGAAGCTTATGTAAAGCTTTGCAGGCCACGTTGAAGCTTATATAAAACTTTGCGGGCCGCACTTAAACAGATGCAAATTTCGAATACATATAAGTTAATCACAATTACCTTTGTGCATTTGTTTGTATATAGATACTACACAGTCATAGATATAGGCACATTCATAACTAAGGTTAATTTTTTTGCATAGTTTTGACACCCCTTTTAAACTGTTTCCAGCCATATCAGAGTGGGGACCTACAGCTTAACGTGGAATCCGAACCACGATTTATAATAAATTTTATATCATGTGCTCATTACCCAAGGTCTAATCGCTCCCATCCATGTACTAACCACACTCAACGTAGCTTAGCTTCCGCGAGAGAAAGAGAGCGTGTAGATTAAAGAGAGTGAGAATAATTATTTATAAAGCATCGTATTTTTTAAGAAAATTTTATCTAAGAATGAAATATATTTGAAAAGGACTTATTTAAAACTCTAACACTTACGAAAAAAATGAAAGATAAGTTTTCGGGACATTAACAAATCCATCCACGTCAAGAAGAGTCAGCTCAGACGTAGAAATTGTTAATATTGCACTCAAATTGGACAGAATTCTAAAGTCAGATTTTTGAAAAATATTTAATAATTAATTTTCAATATTTTTTCGATATCTGATATGAAACGCGGGCCACATGAAAACCCTTTGCGGCCCGCATGCGGCCCTCGGGCCGCAGCTTGCCCACCTCTGTTCTAAAGCAACTTCAATTTAGCCTCAAAAATAAACTCGTCTAAGCGAATCCTATACATATATGTCGAAAAGATAACACTTCCACCATTTAGGCCATATATGGTAAACCGATATCTTTAAATAATTCACTTTGTTTTGGTGAGATCGCATTTAAGTGTTATAATAATAAAGGTGACGTTGGCAATTAACATGTTAAATGGGGAGGGAGGGTACGCCATTGTTTGTTTTTTTATGTTAGAGCGAAAATGACGAAGCTAAGTACGTTTTGACAATAAAATTCCCTTTCCAAGGACTATTCGACGTGATTTCTTCGCATTTGACCTTCCTTTTTTAGCTGGAAATGAATTGTGTAAACGACTTGATTACTGAAATTCAGGGTTAAATTTCTTAAATGGCCCGGCCTCGATTTTTGGGATAATTAATATATTTTATGCTTAAAAACCAGTGTTTTTTAATTTATAGTCTGTTCTTTTGGGGTAAATTCCAGAAGAGTGTTTTTCTTGTTAGGTTACTGCAATCGCATCATATTGTATTATATATCATTTTTAAAGTCGAAAGGGGGCTTCGCCCCCCGTACACACCCCTGCCATTTAAAAATAAACTCGTAGTATTCATAATTCCCAAAGCCAAGCATTAGATTCAAATTCAAAGGCAATTACCAGATGTCGTTAGGCCTCTAGTTTTTATACAGTGTTGCTTGACTTCGGCCATATAAGCCTCGCCCCTGAATGCTATTTAAATCAATCATATTTTCTTTTAAAATTGACTAGTATAAAATTTGTATATCATATTTTAATTCAGAAAAAAATCCCCTTCGAAATGATATTTAATACAATGCGATCTGATTCCAATTATTAATGTAGCTCCCAAGATGGCGGCCAATCTATTTTTCGTCATAACATCATAATTCGAAATTTGCAGGTATTATGTAGTGAAAGTGCTATGGCATTTGCGTTTTTTTTTTTAATAGATATATTTATCACAAAACGCGCACAAAAATTGAAGGCGGGCATTTTCCAAAATTTAACCAAATTCAGTAAACAAATATTTTAACTCTTTTCTAAAATAAATGGGGTTCAGATGTGAGCAAATCACATCAAATACTCCCTTAAAAATTGTATTTTTTGTGTAACAAATGAGTGAATCCAATAGTCTAAATAATGACAAGATTTTTGTCTAAATTCTCCTAAGTATTCCATTCTCGCCCCTAAATTAGGGACCAGAATTTATGATGGGAAGCTTCCTTGTTAAATACAGGGTGGTCCGCAAGTCTTGTCACCCCCTACCGAAAAGTAATAAGAACAATCGAGGAACAATATAATAAGATCAAACACATGTACTGGTTTTGGAGGATTCACTTTCATTGGCAGTTTCACACATCGAGGTCTGTATTGACACCGTCATTTTCGTGGCACAAAGTTAAAACATTATTTACAGGGAGGGGGAACACTTTCGGACCACCCTGTACTTTATATATGCGTTAAAATTGTATACATATCTTCGAAATTGAGTCTGTAAGCTCGAATTTTATATCCTGTATGTGTCCATTCAAAGCCCAAGGGAGATGGGACTTGTTTAGATTTACTGTACCTATCATTTGTCTTGCTCGTTCCCGCATGCCCTAGTTTGTCGAGGCCCGGCCGATGCGTTAAGGCAAGTAGAACTATTGGGCAACAGGGCAGCTTAATTATAATCGGGAGATTAAATTTATATTAAAATTTTCGTTTCCCAATCGAAGCAATATAGGGTGAAAGGGCAATAGAGCCCAGGACTAGTTCTGCGAGTTTAATCGGGGGCTGGGTTGCAGCAACTAAAGCACGCCCGGTTCATTTTTCATTATTTTCGATTATATCGACTTGAAATTATTAATATTATTTAACCTTTGTTAGAATTAATATTTTTCTTTGATTTTTTTAAGCTTTAACCCTTCAGTTGCCCCGCTAATTTGCTTGAAATCGCCTTGGGCGAAATTACAAATGGTACACGTTATCGAAAATAATTAAAATAAAATATTTAACTCCTTTTTTATAAATCAAATAATATATTATTTGAATTGAAAATAATTATTATATTAATATAATTAAAAAATTATTAATAACCTTCTACATATTTATAATTATGATTGATAATTCTCAGTTCTTACACAAATTTTGATCAACACCCATGGTTGTTTTATGCTTTTTAAATAAGTTATGCTTTAAAATCTATTTCTAATTATAGAAAACAGTGCTGTCATTCATTGGAGACTATTTTATATCTTAAATTTTGTGACAATTTACTCGGGGCCTATTTTTGACCTATAAAACTGTACTTTCCAGACAAAATAGGCTTGCTGGTTTGTGTGCTTTCAATAACGTACTAACTTAAGACATTTCCTCGTTTTAATTGAATGAAAAATGAAAAAGATAAGTGTATTTATCTAAAAAATAAGGAAGAGTCATCAAAAACGGCGTTTTTAAACAAACAAACAACTTTATTGCGGATTTCGGTGATCCATAAAAAAAATAAAAATACATTACAATTTTGAAGTATAAAATTTCGATATTACTTATCCAAAAGGCACCAAAAGATTATATTTACCTTAACAACTAAAATTACCACTATCTTACTGCTAATACTTATTCACCTATTTACATGAACTGTCAATCTACTAATATTTAATATTGCCGGATTAATGCAATGGGTAATATTTATCATGTGAGTAGTAATTTCAGAAAGATACCTACAGTCTGAGTGAAAAATACCAGACACAATTTTATTTGAGCTGCTTTCTAACCTATTAAAAAAAACAATTACAAGTTTTCTGATTACTTCTTTAGGCGAAGGTATATTTCTACATACATACATCGGACTAGCTCTACAATACTTAGGTTCACCACACAGAATTCTGAGACAATTTTTATAAGCAACAATAAATCTACTATGGGTAGCGTTTGCATAATTCCACCATAGATGAGTGATAAATCAGCCTCTTTTCGCGGTCATGTTGTTGTTATAGCTGTATTTCGGATGCGAAGACGACTCAAGCTTCACTCGATGAAAATGGAGATGAATTTATGGGTATGATGATAAAGGGTTAATGAAAGGATGAGTGTGTGAAGGGGATGATTGAATGGAAGAGAGAGAGAGATGAGGAAAAGAAAAAGGTGAGTATAGTTGTGCTTGCGCAGTGAGTGGATTAATGCGGAGAAGGGCATTCGCTGGGCCTATCCCCACAGCTTAGCCTCACACAGAATTGATGGTAGCAAGAGTTAACCAGGACAACCATCGACTGTGAGAGGTTGCAGATGTCTGCCGGATATCCTGTTTGTCGAAAGCCGCCCAATGTGGGACCCCACTCACAGCTTTTTCATTCTGGGTTGTGCTCCCGTACACCTATCCCAATCAAGGGTAACCAACAGGTCGGGTGGGATTATTCTCGCTGAGGAAAAGAACTGTTCAAGAGCTCCTGAACAATGGAACCCTTCAGAATAATTTTAACAATCTGCTGTCTACTGGTGACGTCAAAATTGGTATGCAATCAGCAGAAACTTCTCTGCGACATCTTGGGTGGTTTCTATTAGGTCATTTTGTTGTTAATTGCTTGCCATTTCCGTAAACACCTCTCTCCAGGATGGTCCGTAAGTTTCCTATTAGATTTAGGTCGCAATTGTTTGGAGGCCTGTCCATAATTGAGTCTCCTACAAATCCTTATTCTTAGAGAACAAGTCAAGTTACTCTCATTCATAAATCTCGGTTTACAGACAAAGAAAGCCTGACATAAGCCATTTATGTATGTATTTAATTAGCTGCTTAATCACTAACATAAGAGTTTGAAAAAAAAATGACAAATTATCATAATTATCAGGGCAGATACGAGTGTATACACGAAAGGCCAAAAAACGCCCTCGGGCTACTGATGGATCTTAATTAAGATATAATTTTCCCCTGGATCAAGTTTTTAGTCGCGTGTGAGTCAGGTAGCGAACTTTACATCTCACTATGTCGGTCGGTACCGTTTTGCTTTTTCTTTTGTTTTTGTAATAACATTGTAACTATTCGGCCGATTCTAACGAAATTTGAAACACTTATGTTGTTTTATATTATCTTTCGAATGCTATAATTGCCAGAGTCCTCTCAAGTGTAGCCCTGGAAATATTTTGTTTTAGCAATAACACCATAACTACTCGGCCGATTTTAACGAAATTCAAAAGTATTAGGTTGTTTTACATTCTCTTTCGAATGACATAATTGTCAAAGTCCTCCTAAGGTTAGCCCGGGAATTATTTTGTTTTGGCAATAACATCATAACTTTTCGGCCGATACTCTGCTGGACTAGACTAGGCTATAATATGCTATACTCTGCTAGGCAAGCCTAGAATAGGCTATGCTCTGCTAGGCTATACTATACTATGCTATATTAAAATATAATGTACAAGGGGAAAATATACTATGCTACGGTAGGATAGGATAGAAAATACTAGGCTAGGCTCCAATGAACTAGGCTAATCTAGGCTATACTAAGATAGACTATACTAGACTAAGGTAAGCTAAGCTAGGCTAGACTAAGTTTTAATTTACACTGGTAGTCGTTGCTAAGTTAGGCAGGCTAGGCTATACTTTGATAAGCTAGGCTAGGATAAACTGTGATAGCTTTAAATACACTGTGATAGGCTCAGCTATACTATACTAAGTTAGGTTATTCTAATATATACTATGCTAGGCTATATATGCAAAGTATATACTAGGCTAGGCTAAGGTATATATATGCTAGGTAAACATGAAGATCGGCGGCGCGCCCGAAAAAGTGTAATTTTTTTGCGTGCATGTTTCGTTCACCCGCGCATGCATATTCATGCGCGTTAGAACATTATTCTAAATGGTCTTTCAACAAGGGCGCTCGAGCTTTGTCAGGCGATAGTGGCCAGAGCAGGGTCATCTCGCGCGGCGGCGACGTGAACTGGCCACAGAGATCATGCGATTTAATGCCATTAGACTACTTTCTTTGTGGCTACCTTAAATCGCAGGTCTATGTAAATAATCCGCAAACAGTTGATGTCCTCAAACTCAACATAACGAACACCATCCAGCAAATTCAGCCAGATTTATGCGACAAAGTCATCGAAAATTGGGCCTCCCGAATACGTTCTACCAAGCTTAATAATAATGCCATAAAATGTACTTTCAAATTTAAAATAAATTGAGTGCATATATCACACTCAACTTGTTTTATTTACATTTAAAAATCGAGCGACCTTATTGAAAGACCCTATATAAACAATTATGATTATATACTGGGGGCTGTGCCTCCCAGCATCCCCTCCAATTGATTGAAACTCAGGATCATCGTAGGGGGTCGTCTCCCCGCAGTGATAAACCTTCCACGAGCAGTCCCCTTGATTTTACTCCAAAAAGGTGAAACATATTGGAACACGGACGAAATAGTTTACGCCTCATCGTTCGCGCCGCCGATCTTCATGTTTCCCTATGCTACTCTAGGGTATGCTATGCTATTCTAGGCCATTCTATGCTATGATATACTAGGCTGGGCTATACAAGGGTATGCTGTGCTATGCAAGGCTAGATTTTAATGTGCCATGCTAAGCTAGCATAGACTAGGCTATGCTATGCCAATATATACCATGTTAGAATAGGATAGGATATACTATACTAAGTTAGGCTATATTATGCTAAACTAGTTTATACTATGCTAGGCTAGGTTATATTATGCTTATACTATACTATGCTAAGCTAGATTACGGTAAGGTAGGGTATGGTAGATAGGCTATACTATGTTAGGCTTTGCAAGGCTAAGATAGCCTAGGCTATACAAGGATAGTCTAGGCAATACTATGTTAAACTATTCTAAACTCTTCTAGGTTAGGCTATGATATACTATTCTAGGCTAGGCAATACTATGATAAGCTATACTATGGTAAGCTTTACTATCCTATATATGCTAGGCTGTACTGAGCTATGTTAGGCTAGGCTTTACGATGGTTTCTAGGATAGGATAGACCAAACGATACATTATCTTCTAGGCTAGGGTAGATTAGTCTAGGCTAAGTCATACTATGTCAGGCTAAACTATATTATGCAAGGCTAGGCTATACTATGCTAGCTATGCTAGAGTATGGTATGGTAAGTTCTACCCTTATAGGGAATCATAGGCTAGACTTGGTTATACTAAACTAGGCTAGGCTATACTATGGTAGGCTATGCTATGACATAATCCACTGTGTTATGCTATGCTATACATGCTGTGATATACTATGTTTGGCTAGGCAGGATTTACTATGTTAGGCAATCTATGCTAGTCTATACTATGCCAGGCTTTATTATGCTAGGTGAGGTAATACTATGGTAGGCTATCCTACGGTAAGTTAGGTTTTGCCAGGCTACTACTATTCGAGACTATACTAGGCTATGCTATAAAATGTTATACTATTCTAGAAAATACTAGGATATACTATGCTAGGAGAAACTATACTACATATACTATACTATATTATACTTTATTATACTATGTTTTGCTATGCTATACTATGTTATGCTTATAATATACTATGCTATAATATGATAAGCACCACTATGCAATAATATGCTATGTTATACTATGCTATACTATTCTTTGCTATGCAATTAGGGTGTGACCATTTTTTCGCCTTTCCAATTCTATAAATGAGGGGTGACAAAAGCTAAGGCTCGGCATTTTAATTGAAAATATATATATATCATCATCATCATCATCATCATCATCATCATTAACTCGATAATTTAAGAAGGGAATTTTTTGGAGTATTTGAATAATAATTTCATCTTAGTTTGGTTATGACTTATGTTTTTTTAATCAAAGTTATTTCTAATAAGTCCTTTATAATATCAAAAAACAAAATGGTGAAGTTCAGAAATAAATATAAGTATCGAAAATTTGTGAATTTTTTAAAACCCAAAGAATTACAAATGGTGAAGTAGCGAAACGCAAGCGGCGAAGCCATTGCCTGGTTTTAATATAATTTAGTTCTGCTTTTTAATAAACTTTTAGAAAGTTGTGACTTTTTACTCGCGGGCGATTCTACATCTCACTATGTCGGTCGATCTACGTTTTGCCTTTTTTTTTAATAACATTGTAACAATTCAGCCAATTCTAACGATATTTGAAACCCTCATGTTGTTTTTTGCATTCTCTTTCGAGTGATACAATTGGCAAAGCTTTCCCATGTTAGCCCGGGAATTCTATTGTTTTGGCAATAACATCATAAGCATTCGTCAGATTCTAACGAAATTTGAAAACCCTTCCGTTGTTTTACATCCTCTTTCGAATGATATAATTGCCAAAGTCCTCCCAAGGTTAACCAGGAATTATTTTCTTTTGGGAATAACATCATAACTATTCCGACCATTCTAACGAATGTTTAAACCCTTATGCTGTTTTGTTCATTATATTTCGAATGAAAGAATTGACCACGTCCTCCCAAGGTTAGCCAGGGAATTATTTTGTTTTGGTAATAACATCATAACTATTTGGCCGATTCGAACTAAATTTGACCACATCATGTTGTTTTACATTCTCTTTCTAATGATATAATTACTAATGTCCATCTAGGGTTAGCCCTGGAATTAGTTTTTTTGGCAATAACCATAGGCGGGCGTTATCGCGATAAATCATCGCGATAACGATATCGGGTTTTTGGTTATCCGATATTTTTTCCCGCGTTATCGATTCATTGGTATCGCTGACACTTTTGGTTCCAAACTAGCGATAATCGATAATTTTTGTTTTTGGTTCCAGTTTAGCACAGGGGCGAGCCGCGCGTGCCTTGGAGGCAGAAATAGGTAGGTACGAGCTTGGGAGGAGGATCCTCCAAACCTATGAGGAGATGAAGGAGAGCCTCACCAGGTAAAATCTAAGAAACAATATTCAAATATTCTTACTATTGTATTATAAAATAACGCTATATATAGTCAATAATCAATATTGTATCATAATTTTGGATTTATCGATTTATCGGTTATCACCTTATCGGGCAATAAATTTATTGCCAGTTATCGTTTATCGGTTATCACCGATAAGGTTATCGTTATCGATTTATCGGTTATCGTGATACATTTTTTCTTTATCGCGCCCACCTATGGCAATGACATTCTAACTATTCGGCTGATTCTAACGAAATTTGAAACCCTTATATTGTTTTACATTCCCTTTCAATAATATAATTGCCAAAGTCACCCAAGGTTAGCCAGGGAATTAGTTTTTTAGGGGCAATGACATCATAAATATTCGGCCGATTCTAACGAAATTTGAAACCCTCAAGGAGTTTACATTCTCTTTCGAATGATAGAATTGCCAAGATCCTCCCAAGGGTACTCCGGGAATTATTCAAAGTTTTCAAATTCGTAAGGACATAAATCAGAATTAGTGAGGGCACGCGACTTTTTGGTCAGTAGACATTGTTAAATCACTACCAACACTACCGAGCAAAATAAGACAACGCCTTTCCTGTATTAAAATATTTTCATAAATATGATGAGTTGGTAAATGAAAGTCCCATTGCACATAAAGGCATGTATTTAATATATTTTATGAATATTTCATATGATACAATCTTATATTTAAGAAATTATGCTAAAAAACTAAAAAAAAAAATATTGACAGTTGAAAATAAGAGGACGATTTTTTCAGGAGCCTTCTAGAAGTTTCTTGAAATTACCTGAAAATATTTTGCTCAGTAGTTAAAAACTGTACAAACGTCATTGTTGTCCTGCTCACTCTGTAGACATGCCACCCCAGGTGAAATTGATTCCTGAGCTCCGTCAGAGAAATCTTTGCTTGAAGACTTCAGGGAGGACTCTTTCTGCAATTTTAAGAGATGTAGAAAGATCCAAGAGTGTGATTTCGCGTGTTCTGAAGTAATACAATGAAGACAAAACTTATAAACCTATATAGTCACTGTCCGAGAAGGATCCCTTCAAGACTCCAGGAGGAATTTCTCGAACAATTAAGACCACTAGTGACAAAGAAGTGAGCGGTTTCTCTATCTCCTCTCCTCAAAAAAAAAATCTGGTTTAAAAGCTCGTTTCCTAGCAATCAAACCAATGATCAGTAAGAAGAAGCAGAAGGCGAGACACAAATATGCTGAAGTTCATGTTGTTTGGAGGGGCGAAGATTGGGAAAGAATTCATTTCACCGACGAAAATAAATTTAATTTAGTTGGATCTGAGGGCAGACGCTTTGTTAGACGCGCTCCAGATGACAGACTTAACCCCAAATATGTTAAAAATTCTGTCAAGCATGGAGGAGGCGGTGTCCTGGTATGGATGTTGTCTTCTGAAGGAGTTGGTTCACTAATGCGAATAATTGGAACGGTAAATGGGAATGTGTACCTAAACCTGTACAACAATATGTTAAACCTTCACTTCGAGGATCTCTGAACCACTCAGCAGGACAACACGCCATGACATACTTCAAAGCGAGTAAAATACTATTTTGAACAAGAAAATATCGACATAATATAGTGACCTGGTCAGGGCCCGGACCTAAACCCAATTGAGAACCGCTAAAAGATGATTGGAGACAGTTCGAGACAAGCAGCCTTCAACTGCGATGGAATTATGGACGAAAATTGAACGATGGAAGAAAATACACCGGAATTTTGATGAGTTCCTGTGGTCGTCGTTGCGCCGAATTAATAGAAAACAAAGGCTTTAAGACATATTAGATATTTTAAGTTTCATCGTTGTCAGGTTTTGCTTTGTTTATAGTGCATTTGCATGTTAAGCGATTCTGTAAATGATCGTTCTCCTAATTTGCACGTGTCATTATTTTATTTTGTTAGTTTATTTAGTATAATTTCTTGAATATAAAATTATGTCATATAAAATCTTCATAAAATCTATTAAGGGCATTCCTTTATGTACCATGGAAATTTCATTGTTAGAGCAAAGCCTTCAAGGTTCGCCATAGTAATGTCGACGAACTGAAGTCCTCCGTCTTATTTTTGGTAATATTTTAATAAAGAAACCAGGCAATGGCTTCGCATCCCCCCTACGGGAGGAGCTTGAGCTTCGCTACTAAGATTACAATTTAAAATATAAAGAAAGCAGCCATTGTTAAATTTTTATAAATTTTCTCAACTTAGCCAATTATAATAATTTTAAATATCACGTTGCTAAAATATAGTTATAGAAGAAGATATATAAAAATAAATTTTCTGAACTTCACCATTTGTATTTCTTTGGGTTTTAAAAAGTTCACTAAATTTCGATACTTATATTTATTTCTGAACTTCGCCACTTTGTTTTTTGATATAATAAAATAATTATTAGAAATAACTTTGATAAAAAACATAAGTCATAACCAAACTAAGAGGAAATTATTCAAATACTCAAAAAAATCCCCTTCTTAAATGATAGAGTTAGTGAAATCGTTCTCTTATTTTGCTAGGTAGTGTACATCCTATTTGTGAATCGTTTCAACAATTCGTTGTCTTCTAAAGAGAGTAATTAAACTATTGTATGTATTTGTTAAGGTTCATTTAAATTTTTATCTAAATTTATTCATTCGATCAACCAACTGTTTGGTCCAATTTGGGACAGGAGTGTCTCCCTTGAGGAGAAGGGAGGGGGTAGACTCATCTATCCTCTATCTTTTGGCTTAATTTATCGTCTATCTTTAGGTCTAATCTATCCTCTATCCTTAGGCTTAATCTATCCTCTATCTTTAGGCTTACAGTAGACATTAGTTTAGTTTGATTAGGAGAGAAATCATTGCAGCTCCGTTGCTTTTTCATACCATGATGAAATATCAAATAATGAGATATTATTAGTATTTTCCATTCTTGTCTCCTTTTAGTCTGTCTACTCGATACTTATACATTCTTTTTCTGCTACCTTTGTAATTATGCACCCTAGAATAGGCTTATTAAGTGGGTAATAATCTCTGTTTTGTTGCCCTGAAGTGGATCATGTCAAGTATAAAGATCCAAACACTTACACGAGTCTTCTTGACAAGAGAATTTTGGGGAGGCTTCATTATTAACGTGGTACAACTGGGTTCGTTCGCTATTCTTGACATGAAAAGTCCTCATGGACATTTTCATGACCTCAGACGGTAGGTTTATAGCTTAGGTTAGCACATGTTAACCTAATTTAACTTACCCAATCTAACCTAGCTTAACTTAACCAAAACATCATCGAGATCGGGGCCCTTGAAGTCAAGTTTGAGTGGTTAGCCTACTAGATACCCGGTTTTCAAAAGTTTTGTTACACTAATTTTTTTTATCTTTTGAGAGGTTTACCTGAGTGATAGAAAAAAGTTCTGTATAAAACCCCCTTAAAGTTGTACTTTTCCATCACGTGTCATTATAACGTCTTTTCCATTGTGTGCAACTGTATCGAGATGGAAGGGAAAAAAATCGAGATCTTTGCTCTCTTGCGGGCGGGCCACAAAAATCTGACATGACCAAGCGGCTCAACGTTAGCCGAATGACCGGCCACCGAGTCGCGGAGAGTCTCTTGAAGGGCGAAGTCCTCAAAGATCGACCTCATTCAGGCAGACCTCAAGTTATCAACCATTTGGCTGTGAGAAGGACCTTCAAAAGTACTTCGAAGCTCAAAATGACTACGCTCACGAGGAAAAAGAGTATCTCGGTGGCCACGGTGTCTAGGGCCGTCAAGGAGGAGAGCAACTTTGCTTGAAGTGCTCGAAAAGGCCTCTACTTACCGACCGCATGCGAGAACAACGTCACGAGTGCTGTTATTACCTTCTCAACGACTTGAAGAATCATGGCAATCGAATTCACATTTTTTTCTGATGAAAAATTTCTACGATCGCTGGGGTTATCAACAAGCAGAACTACCGTGTGGTATGCTTCGATCAGGACATCTCCGACATCCGCTAAGTGTCCAGGACTAAAGCACTCGGCCTCCGTGATGATGCTCGGCCGCGTGACTTCGAATGGCGAGAAGATGCCGTTGGTGTGGTTCGCGGCCTGTTACAGGCTCACCGCAGCCGATTACAGGGATATCTTGGTTACAAAAGTCCTTTCGTGGGTGACAAAGATCACGCAAGAGGTGGGCTAAGTCTTTGAGCAGGACACTTCCCCGGCCCACACGCTCCAGACCGTACAAGAGAGGTTGGGGTTAAACATGAACTTCTGGTCGAAGGGTTTTGGCGGCTGCAGTCGGCCGACCTCAATCCCCTCGACTACAGCGTATGGGCGCATGTGGAGAGCAAGGCCTTCAAGGTCTGCCACAGCAACGTCGACGAGCTGAAGTCCGTTAACCGCGTGTGGGCCAGAATGAGGAAGGACTTCGTCCGCAACGTGTGTGCGGGCTTTAGGTCTCGCCTGGAGCGCGTGCACACCGCCGAGGGCTACCAAATTGATTAATATTGCAATATAAACACATATTTATATGTTAAAACAATAAAAAAGTGTTTAACTGCATCGAAAATATCAATGTGTCATTTGTTGAGAGCGTCGTAATGACTTTTGCAATACCTGGTACTAGTTATTCACCATCAGTAGTTGAACGCAAAGACTAAGAAACATTTTTGCCCATAATCAAAAAAGTGGTGAGAGAAGGATCAATTTTCCATAGTGATGAATAACGAACCCACAGAAATCTGAGAATAATCCAAGCTACCAGCACAGAGCTGTCGACCACTCATTGCATTTCGTTAATCCACGGACAAACGTTCATACACAACATATTGAATCGTGTTGAGAGAGACATAAAGCATAATTCAGGACACACGGGGCTGCAACACGAATTTCGTCAATTAATTATTTACAACAATTCATGCGGTTAAAAAACAAAGGAAACAGGATAATTAATTTATCTATCACAATATTATCACTTGGTTTCCTTTTTATATTATTATACCATTCATTTCTATAAAAGTAAATATAATGTATGTATATATTTTTTTCCTTTACATGATAATTGTATTTCAGTTGCTATTCTTGACATAGGAAATTTGGGAGCAAGCTATTTATGAAATCATAAATTTGGGAGCCGCTATTTTTTACATGATCATTTGGAGAGCCGCTATTTTTGACATGATAAATTTGGGAGCCGCATTTTTTTACATGATAACTTTGGGAGTCGCTATTTTTGACATGAGAAATTTGGGAGCCGCTACTTTTCACATGATAAATTTGGGAGCTGCTATTTTTGACATGATAAATTTGGGAGCCGCTACTTTTGACATGATAAATTTGGGAGCCGCTATTTTTCACATGATAAATTTAGGAGCCGCTAGTTTTGACATGATAAATTTGGGAGCCGTTATTTTTGAAATGATAAATTTGGGAGCTGCTATTTTTGACATGATAAATTTGGGAGCCGCTATTTTTGACATGATAAATTTGAGAGCCGCTATTTTTGATATGATAACTTTGGGAGTCGCTATTTTTGATATGATAACTTTGGGAGTCGCTATTTTTGACATTATGTAAATAGTTCACTATTCTTGACATGGTCTCCACATAGTGACTTGTCTGTCTCCTTACGATAGCCTGGCAAGGATAGTTGCGAGCTATTCCTATAAAAACTTTAACACTTTCTCAAAAATCTTCTATTCAGAAATATTCCTCCGGGGATGATCTCATTATTGTTTCTTTCATACAATATAAAATTCTCCCATTTGAAAGTATATTTTATGTAGGACACCATATGTGGAAGATTAATTTGCTGCTTCTATCTCACATCTCTGCCATTTCCTTTTCTTTTTAAGGACGACGACCCAGGAACATCTTACAAGTTCTTTGTAAAGGCGAATTCTAAACTCTATGAAGATCTAAATGGCTTCATCTTAATAGCGTTGGTGAGTATTTGTGCTGGTGCTTATTCTCCTCATCTATCCATGTTACATTCGATTCTTGATGGCGAGGAATTGGAGAGGTTGTTTATACAATCACACTACATTTATGTATTGTATTTAGAAAGTCAGGTAGGAATTCTTCTTAATTGCTCAAGTCAAGTGACTGATGTTCGCGTGAAGGGAGAGCTTGGAGGTTGGCCGTGTGAGGCTGACACTTGGTGAGGGAGCGAGCCGATGAGTTGAGCGAAAGGTGAGGTCAGGACAATACAATATGATTCGCATCTCTTATTAGTGCCACTAAATAGGCCCAAACAAATGGTGTGAGGTTGCCAGGTGTAGACACAATGGGGTTAGTGGTGGCTGGCTGTGCCAGAAGCCACCCTCCTCCGTGGGATCCAAACTGATTAATCGAATATTGGCTGTGAATTGGGATCAATTTCGTGAAATTCTCTGTTGCATTGGAATTTGCTTTCCTCGCTAATTATATGGCATTAACGGGCAAAATGGTCTTTGATCTATTAAGGGTCGTAGAAGGAAAGCGGATATATATGTTTACTTTCGAGTTAGCTAGGGATGCAGGTTACATTTCTTTCGTTTCTGTTGATCGGACATACGTTCTTGAACTTTTCATTCGTTTTTTAGGAGAGAAGAGTTGAAAGTTTAGGATAATTTTGTTTTTAGTGTTATTAAAGTATAGCTACTAGCGTTTGACTCGCAGAAAAGGGTCTGCGTTGATGGTAAAATCGGTAACCTATAAAGAGGATGGAGTGGGTCGTGTTTCCATCTAAGTAATAGCGTCCCGAGCACTAAGAGATTTACCAGTATAGAACCCATGTCCCTATCATTTCCCCACATAGGAGTCACCCTCACTTTCCTTATCGTGATGACGACCCACTTCAATAAACAAACACTTCCCGGCACACATAATATGAACTCCATTATAGAAGATTAAAGAATACACTCACGTCACCCTGCGAATCAAGGAGGCTGTCACTTGTCTAAGCGTGAATACTCTCTACTTTCGTCAGCTTCACTACATTCTACAAACAATAGACTAATTCACCAGAGCGAGGATGATAGAGGCAAAGATGAAGTTGAAAAATGATAAGCTTGTGCTTAGTAAATGCTGTCGGAGAATATCAGTGATATTGGTTTACCACTAGTGAAAACGTGTCAAGCGCCAGCCTTTTTCTAAGTGCACAGAACGCTGCGCTTTTATTCCCTGGGACAAAGAAATTGGCCTAAATAAAATGTCTTCGGGTCTAGTGTATGCATCTGAAGAAGCTACGCGATTGTGCCATAGGAAACTATATCAAAAATTGTCCTTTACCTTTACCTTGTTAGTTGTGGTAATCTTGTCCAGAAAATACTGTCGAAGTAAAAGGCTGTGAACTCTGAAAATGATACGTCAGAAAGAAGACTGTCTCGGACGGAGTGATGAAAAGTAAGCTTTTCTTTAATATGCGCTAACATAATAACTTTATATATCCCAAGAGGGCTAGAACTAGATGTTTCTGGAGGGTATATGTATAGGAACATAAACATTCTCTCCAGCATTGTGAATGAACTATATATACGCAAAACGTCTACGAGTGGTTCTAATTTGCCAAAGGGAACTCGATTCTCGGTCAGTGTTTGTGGCTTAAGATGAAATGTTCGGGGAAATATTGAAATGCTGTAAGCATGAGGGAAGTATATAGTATTTTTGTATCCTCAACTAGTGGGGATTTGGCACCACATGGCTATTTTTTATGTTGAATGTACCCTGCACGGAGCAGTCTCCACATCAAAATGTGTATAGATTTAAGAAACAGAAAAGAGACATGGAAGAATTTTTACAGATATTTTTAAAAAGTTAAAGACTTTTTGCTTGAAACGTGACAGATCATAATTGAGGAAAAACGTGAGAAGGTAAAGAGTTCCAAAGTTTAGATGTGTGAGGAAAGAAGAGGCCATCAAAGCGACCAATCCTTGAATGGTCGCCCTACAATAAGCATGCGATTCAGAATCCTGCTGAGTATTGCGTGGTTTCGATCATGATATACAGGTGGCTAGGTCATGGGAGCATTGACCACAGTAATACCTGTAGAAGCGGGAAAGTGAACCAACATCACGGTGAAGGGCAAGGGAGTCAAGTTTCGAAGTTAGTCTAGGACAGTTTATAAGACGGAGAGCTTTGGATTGAACTTGATAAAGTAAGTGTACAGAACCAGAATCACCCCAAATATTCCAGCAGTACTCCAAACAGGGACGTAAGAGTCCTTTGTACAATCGAAACAACTGTTCAGGAGAAAGGAATCTTCGACAGCTGAACAGGATGACACCCAGTTTCTTATAGGCAGACTTAACTATTCCTGAGATGTGGGGTTTCCAAGAAAGATTGGATATTACAGTAACACCCAGTCATTACATTGAGTCAGCAGATGTAATTATCGAAACGTTGTAGATAGCTTAGAGTAGGAAAGGGGCGCAAAGAAAAGTAAGTAAAGAAAAGTAGCCAAACGAGTTTCGAACACGCTTCCCTCGTTGCGAGATAGCCGTTAGCGAGAGTCCTAAACCATTCGGCCATCCTGAGTTCCAAAAAAGACTTCTGGGAAGCCCCCTCCTAGAAGCGGAGCGTATTTTTGAGGATTGAGGAAAAAGGCGTCTGGAAATGTTATTCCCTCCACGGCCTCTTGGGTCTTCGGCTGTCCCGCGACGCGGAACAGCCGTTAGCAAGAGTCCTAAACCACTCGGCCATCCTGAGTCCCAAAATAGACTAATTCAAGCAAAGCATTTAAGCCGCTCGCCTGAACTTCTCGCATGCTACAACGTAAAGGAAACGTAAATGTTATTAGGGGTCTTTGATAGTGAGATGGGTAAAAATTGGGGTTGGATGGTACTAAAATTAAAAAGATTTTGTCTGCTCCAGTGATAAATCCTGTCCAAGTTCGAGTTAATCAATGTAGTTACATCGAGACGCGAAGCAGCACGAGTGAAAGATGTAGATGAATGGACTGTTGAATAATCCACGTATGAGTTCATCGGGCTATTTGTGGAGGAGAGAAAACCATTGATAAACAGAAGGAAAAGTGTGGAGAGGGGAGCAGGGCAGAACCTTGAGAAACAGTACTGTTCATGGAGAAAAGAGAGGAGGCAGATCCATCAACAACAACGGAGATAGAGCGGTTAGAGATAAAGCTAGAAATAAAGCAGCACAGTGAAGGGAAAAACCAGGGGAGGGGAACTTTGAGATGAGACCAGGGTGTCACACCCTTGCTGAGTTCTTCAAACTTATACAATGTAGTCGTGTGTCAGGAAAGTGTCTATGTTGAAAGAGCAAGGAAACGTTGTCACGGACGAACCCTGCGGGTATGGGTGTGGCAAAGCGAGAGCGCTTTTAATCCGGGGAATAAAAGAGCAGCGTTCTGTGGGCTTAGAAAAAGGCTGGCGCTTGACATGTTGTTACTAGTAGTAAAACTAACACACATGCTCTTTCAACTTTTGTATGGGTCTTTGTTTTCAAATTCGGACAGCATAATGCAAATCCACTTCCACTGGATATATATTTAATGCACATGTTTTGAAATAGAATAATTTTAACAACACCCTTACTTCTTTAATTTTTCTTCTAGTGTTTCCACGGTCACTCAAGAGATTTCCGAGATATGTATAAAGGTATCCTTCAGTTCAACATCAAGAATAGGAGACTATTCGTTATCGGGTGCCCCTTGTCCCCTTACTGGTAAGTAGGCTTAGAAACTTCCACAGTGTTTGCCAATTTAAACAGAAAAATAGTACGAATAATTGATTGACTAATCCATTTAACTGTTCTTGGGTGCATAAGGCCATCTAAATGTTTCGGGTGCTGCTTCTGGGTCTTTTGGTGGTCTACAAATTACAGATCTTTAGATCCTGGTTTTCCAGTCGACATCCAGTAAGTCTATGTAATAGACGGGATTTTCTACCGTGCGTAGTTTCATACATTTTTTCTAAACTTCTTCGCGTGTAAGTTGCTAAAGAAAATGTTAAACTTCACTTTAGTTTATTTTGGGAATAGTGAATGCCACCTTTCTTTGGCTCATTGTGGGTTCCGTAAGTTAGCCTTCGCATTTGACGTTCTTCTTCGGCTGGAAGGTACTACTACCTGCGAAGCCTATCTTCTTAGATAGCGTTTTTACACAGTGTTGGGATTTGGAGAAGGACTATATACCCGGTGGCGACACAGTATAATGTAATTTATTTATAATGTCAAGGAAACGCCTTCCGTTCTTTCTTAATTTCTATGAAAGCGTTGATTTCGCGTATGGGTGAGGGTGCTCTTTCAGTGCTTGTAAAGCGAGAAGAGGATTCCCGCAGGGGAGTCTACTTTCCATCACTTCCTTTACCGTATTTTTAAAAGTAATTTCAACGGTATTACTGGAAAGAATTCTTGGTACACTCTGAATGGATAATTTTTCAAACTCTTTTGGCGCGGCCCTGATGGTCAATTTGCAGCAGCGTCTTCCAAAGGCTTTGAACTTTGTATATCACTATACCGAAACGCATGGATTTCGGATTCTCCTGCAAAGAGAGACGAAAATTTCTTCTATCACTCAAATACTCATTTGTGAAAATAGTTCGCCTGTAGGCGAACTTACCCTAGAGCTGCACATTTGCAGACTTAGGGTCTCTTTTACCAGCACAATGGAGGCTATTCATTCTGAGGCATCTGAAAAGTGGGGTGCCGAAAGGGCCACTTTTTTCCGACTCTTCCTTTGTTCAATCAAAATTGGTCTATAGCTGCAAGGTCTATTCTCAATCATCCATACTTGCTACCGTAGTGCTTCCCGTATCTCTCCTATTGAGTGTCTGTCGTCAATAAAATTCGACCTTTCCACTTCATGATTAGGCAACTCCTTCTGATGTTCGACGTAACTCCGCCTAGAGGATATAAATATTATATATTTGTCACCCCGCCTTTGATACCTAGGCTTCTACAGAACTGTGAATATTGCCTTTGTTTTTTATTTAAAGAAGACTTCGTGTCACACCACATCTATGTCATTGTGGCGGATGGCCCAAAGTCGAAGGGCCCAGTCTGCTGCTTTGCCATCTCCCTCGTTTGAGGTAGTTCGCAGGGCTCTTCGGATTGCTGCCTCCATTTTCATGGCCCAGCTGGTTACACCTCTCGGTACTTTAGAGTTCGCGCCGTAGTCGTTCTACGGGACTTTTTGTCCTTTATAACGATTCCTTGATTGCGCTAAGGGTTCATGGTGACATGGGGGTCCGGGATGTGTAATGATGGTTGTGAATGAATGCGCGGTTAAAATGAGAATTTCTAAGCATGTACTTCATCACCGAATCAACATTTTTCTCTTGCTTACACTGATTATATAAATGGGGCATCCCTTTTTACTACGTGAAAAGAGCGTTGGAGTACGAAGAATTCGGGAATCTTGCCTCAATTATTATCTTAAACTTAATTACCAAATTCCTCTTGACGTCTTAAGATCGTTTTTTGTTTATTCTCGCCTACGGATTGACAAACCCAAGTAACGCAGCGCCATTGTATGGCAGAAATTGCAGATTTTTCTTTGTAAACTATGGTACTCGTTCTTCGCATTCAAAACATACTTTTTCCCATATTCGTTTATTTGTGTTATAGACAAAAGAAGATCATATTTCGGTCGAATCTTTGCCGATATATTAAAATCTACGGCTTAAGCGATTTTCTTCGTCCAGGAGTTCAGGGTAAAGGAGACCCTAAGGCTGCCAATGTGTAGCTCCAGAGTGAGGTGCCTATCATCCTGAAATAACTGCAGCACTAAATTGAATTCAGCGCCAAAAGTCGGCGACTGTATTTATGCCTTGGACTTTCCCGTCTGCCCTAAGACAGAGGTAAAGTCATGGATCTAAAACACCGTATTTACGAGCATAAATATGAGGGGCGGTCAATAAGTTTTGCAATTCGGATATAAGAAAACGAGATATGAGGAAAAGTGTTTTATTATTTTTCAATATAACTACCCTCGACTTCAATGCACTTGCGCCACTTGTCCCTGAGGCTTCGAATTCCCGACAACCACAAATCTCTCGACTGCTGTTCAATCCACTCCTGGGCGGCGAGCTGGACATCTTCATCTCCAAACTGGCGTCCACGCAGTGCAGACTTGAGCTGGCGAGATCAAAAGTAGTCGTTAGGGGCAAGATCTGATCTGTAGGGGAAATGGTTGAGCTCCTCGAATCCGCACTCGCGCAGGGCAGCTTGTGCAACTCTGGCCTTGTGGACTTTGACGACGTTGAAGTCGATCATGGGGCGTGAGGTTTCTAGGGACCCAACGAGCAGAGACCTTGGTCATGGCCAAATTGTCGTGGATAATGGTGATAACACTTCCATGTGATATTCCAAGTTCTCGCTCGATTTCTTCGACCTTCACCCGTCGATTTTCGAGGATCATCCTCTCCACACGGACCACATTGTCCTCGTTGGTCACGTCTGAAGAGCGTCCTGGACGGGGGTCATCTTCAAGGGACTCACGACCATAGCGGAACTCCCTATTCTAGCGAGCAATGGTTGCATAAGGAGGGGCGGTGTCGGTGTACACTGCAACCATGCGTTCATGGATCTCTTTTGCATTCTTACCTTCCTTGGTCAAAAATTTGATCACTGCGCGGTGCTCAACCTTCTCCATTGTTGAAAAATTTGTGACCGACGATCTGCGATCAGCTACTGCTTCTTAAATAGACGAGGCAGGAGCGTGCGGCTGCAGGTCCCGACTTGTCATAACTTGTCCTAACACCCCCACAAACAGCCATCCCCCTTTCCCTGTTTTGCTCTACCGATTCGCAAAACTTATTGACCGCCCCTCGTATGATGAGAAGGTTGTTGTGTGGCCAAGCATATATTCGAAAAGATCATCCAATTGATATTAATCGGGTTAAAATTATTAAAAAAGTTCAAGACAGACATTCGTAAAGTTTTAGAACCATTTTATATAAATAAATAAGACACCTTAAACGATTATAAAGGTAACCTTGAGTTTGACAATTTTATTTTTATGACACTTCATAAATTCTTCGATCAAAGACGAATGTCTTGATCCTATTTTGCTTGTCTGTGTACATGGCTTATAATATATATATATATATATATATATATATATATATATATATATATATATATATATATATATATATATATATATATATATAAAACCACTGTGGAGGAGCGTAATAGTTTATTATCTCGAAACCAGTTTCGGCATGGAGTTGTCAGGCCAGCCTCAGTCGAACACTAAGAATACATGCCGTCACACCAAGCGTACAATATATCTATATATATATATATATATATATATATATATATATATATATATATATATATATATATATATATATATATATATATATATAGGGCATCTGTAAACTATATATATAGTTTACAGAGATCCAATTGGAGTTCCTAATCAGGTGGCGTGAATTTAAGTTAATCCAGGATATCTTTTAAGAATAGATCTTTGACGTAGGGGCTGCATTCAATGGTGGATTCAATGACCTTTCTTTTGCGGAAGTCCTTACATGGGTAGATTAGTTTGGCCTGTGGGAAATCTATCAGGTGATTAAAGTTGTCACTATGCGTGAAAAGACTAGAGGCTCTGTTCCCCCGTCTAATGTCTCTTATGTGTTCCTTCATTCTCTTATCTAGGTTTCTTCCTGTTTCGCCTATGTAAAATAAAGGGCAGTTAATTTCTTTACAGGGGGTTAAATAGACTCCTGCTTCGTTGGTTCCTTCTATAGGTTTGGTGGTAGGGAATGATTTTTTAATGGTCGAAGGGTATTTAAAAGGGGTGCGGTTAGGGGAAAGGATACTATTTAAACCTTTCAGTAATGGGGAAAATGGAAGGAAGAGGCAGTTTCTTTTAGTATCTGGGTTCCTACATTTAGGGCATCTATATCACCTGCGGATTTATCGTGAGTAGTGTTGGTGTGTGGTATATGTACGGTATGTCTTCCGACTGAATGTACTAGTTGACTCGGAGGTAATTATTGATTAGCATGACCTCACTTTTGAGGTGGAGTTTCTAGATGTTTTCTCGTTCTATATCCGTTCACTGCGCGAAGGAGCTGGGGAAACTCGCCCTCGGGTTACGGCTCCTTCCTATCTAGTGTTGGAAAAAAAACCGGTTTTTTTTTCAAATCATGTTTTTTTTTCTTTTTTTTCCCTTTTTTTCCAAATTTTCTTTTCAAAAATTCAATATATTTTCCGAAAAACCTTTTATTTTTTTGATAAAACAATGAGTATTATGCAATTATAGTCAACAATTTAACATTAAGGAACTAAAGTTTGCATTATAAAAGAATATAAACACAGTAAATAAATATTTTTTTTGCTATTGGGGTAAAAATAAGAAAATATTGATTTTTATACCCAATTTTTTCCTTTTGTATGTTTATGTATATTTATATATACCATATAGGTACTTAATTTGATAGGTTTCATTTAACTGAGGGTATAATTTTATTGGGTAGGTCCAGATGATCATGAAATGGTTGAATTATCCTCTAATGATTCATCAGATTCATATAGCCTACATGACAGTCGCGATGAGAATATCTCCGAGTTAGATGGTAGCTCAAGTAGCTATGAGAATATCTCCGAATTAGATGGTAGCTCAAGTAGCGACGAGAATATCTGCGAGTTAGATGGTAGCTCAAGTTAGAGAATCATTACCTAATCTTAACTTCATGTCACTCAACAGATTCAGATTAACTCTATGTACTTATATTAATTTTGTTTGCTAAAGGAAAATATTGCTAGTCACAGTCCACAGATATTATTTAGGATTATTTAGTTCTAGTGGTTAAACTTAATCTTGTTATAACTTATATATATATATATATATATATATATATATATGTATAGTTATGGTTTATAATTATATTATGTGCTCACAGAGATCTTTCAAATGAGTTACTGTCAATTTTCTAATGTAGACCATCGACTTTAGTCAAAGGAAACTTGTGATACTCTACTTTTTTATCCTATAATATAAGTAATAAGTATATACATAGTTTTTTCAGATATATAAAGATATATTTTTTTCAAAATTATTATATATGCTTGCAAATATCTTTCAAATTGATAGGTTCAAACAATGAGTGTAGACTGTAGTGAAAGGAAAGGTATAACAGCTTATTTTTATGTTATATGATTATGTTTATATTTGTTTCAATGTTTAAATGGATAGTTATCTTTCCCAGTGTGTTCTAAAAGATCCTTTAAAATAGTGAGTTTAGAAACTAAATTATATTGCATAATATTAAGAGTCAACGGACAAGTGTTATATTACCTTTATTATATTACCTACAAAATATTTTTAGTTTATCCCATGCTTATCGGAGGATTTCTTACTTGTTAGTAAACTGCAATTAATTCATTTATATAGATAAAGGGCGTTATCTTATTTTATATCTACTCTTCCTTTAAGTCTAGTCAAAGGAATAATAAGAATTATAATAACAGTTTACTAATTATTTAAATAATATATATATACATTGAATTTAATTAATGAGTTTATTTATCATCCTAAAGAGCTCCAACTAATTAAACATTAGATCAAAATTTGGGATAAGTAGTTTCTAGTTGTATTACATTTTATTATATATTCCAAATCCTTAACTTTGAAATTAGAGGGAGCCAGATTATTTTTTAATCATAGATCAACAATTATTTGTAATGAGTCAGTATTAACTATTAAGTAGTGTAAAGACAAAAGGAGGCTACTGGCTCTTGAATATTCTTCTATACAAGATTTCATTAAATTTGGTCATTGGGGAAACTTTTCCATAAGGAATTGGTGAGTTGGCAGTTTATTCAGGCTAATCTTTATATAGATATCGTCTAAAATGCTTTTTACAACTCTGATAGAGCTAAACTTACTTATAAATATGAACATATGGTATTATTTATCTAGTAAATGCTTAATGTTTTTCATATACTTCAAAATAGTACATAAAAATATGTTATTTTGATAATATTTTGAAAACAAAAACAAAAATTTGAAAACCCCCCGCTTTTTTTCATGTTTTTTTCGAGCTATGTTTTTTTCAGAAAAAAACATTTTGAAAAAAAACATCGGTGCAATTCTATTCCTATCATCGATTTTCTTTGCTTTCCTGCATTTTATACATTTGTATATCTTGGCATACATGCCTCCTGTCATGTTTGTTAGCGTCTAGGGAATTGGCATTTATTTTCTGGCTGCATCTGTGTAAGGGGTGTTTCCTCTAATTATTTTATTTTCTAATTCCTTTTCTTATTTTTGAAAACCTTTTCTTCTGGGAAATAACGGCTATTTTCCGGTGATTCCCATCGCAATGCACTTCTTTCAGCAATGCGGAATGTGTGCATTTTGGTGGAACATTCAGAACATATATTATGTACTTTAGGAGACGGGGAGGTGGGGAGAGTTTACTGAGGTGTGGTTTCCAATTACATAGCAAGTGAAGCACATTTGTATGTTGATCAACATGCTGAATGTCAGAAATCCTTTTTCAAATGCTTTCGAGGCGAATTTGGTGTTTATACACACTACTTTAAACACATGTGTTTAAAGTAGCTTTATCAGTTCTTGCTGAATTTTTTCGAATGTGTATGGTCCTACCAGTGCCTATACTTTTCGGCACACGAAACTCCTGTTCGACGTAATCTGTGGTAGTGTTTTTGCCTCCAGGTTCTATTTTTTACATCCTTTCCTTGGAGGCAAATCCAGTAGGCATTGCGATGCACCTGATCAACGGTATTTCCAGGTCGGAGATAATCTGTTAGGCGACTTCTTCTGGGGTCCGTTTATTTCCATTAGGTATTAGTCGTAGATGCAGTCTTTTAGTACATCTGGTGAGTCTATGTTTTCTTTGTTAGTGTTCTAGTGTGCCCCACTTCATGTGGGGTTCCTAGTTGATGACGTCTGTAAGGTAAAAAATTCCCCCACTCCGCTAGGAGGGGATGCCAGCCCTCCTGTATATCATAATTCTAGCTCGCCTACCTATCGAGGTTCTCATTCTCTTTGGTCACCCAACTTAAATATGCCTAACCCTCTTAGCATTCAGTATTTGGGTTCGGGCTTGTGGCCGATAACCGACCCCTCATCTCTGGCTCCCTAACCGGGTATTCTGCGGGATTCACTATACCCTAATATCAACTGTGACTCAGACTTTACCGGTGACCAAGTTATGTAGAGCAAGTAATAAAAAGAGGAAGAGATAGATGTCGGAATAAGTAGCCGCTATTGGGGCAGCTTCCACACTCAAAGTGGACAAGAGGCATCTCTAATCAGCTCAATGAGCGCATATATTTCTTTTCCTTCTGTTCGTTTGCCGAAATTACCGTCATTACCTGTTGCCAAAATTGCCGCCTTTACCTCTTACCAAAATTGCCGCCGACTTTTACCGATGAGTATCTTTACCAGAGCAAAGTGCGAGTAAAAGCGAGCAGCCTGAATCCTTCCCTCACAAGAGAAACGAAATGGAAAGTGTGAGAAAAGGAAATAGTTCGACCGCCCACGCTCCCCCCCCACCACCCTGGCACTCTTTGGAGTGAGCAGAGTAGGAGGGGGGGGGGCGAGGGCCCGATACTCCATTGAAGTCCTCCGAGCTCCTTCCATCAGTCTATCACCGGACTCAGAATGGAAGGCCGTGTGTATTTTTCTTACGATCTTCTCTAAATATTGTTTCTACAACCTTAAAGAAGCGAGCGAAAAACTAACCCTTTTGTCCTTACAACCACGGTCAAAAGTTTTCGACAAATCGAAAATTGTTGAAAATTAGATATAAGCAGGGTCGAAAAGTTTTTATTTGCATATGAATATAAAGATAAGAGTGGAATAAGAAGGAATAAACAGCAATAAGTTATTTATGCCCCAAACAATCAACAAGAATGAGAAAAATTTGCCGGAACATCTAACATCAACAACATATAACAGATAAACATATGAAGCTTTGTAAGAATTACAGCAACACCAAACTGATACAGGAAGCTCAGTAACGTATCGAGGGTCCTTTGGCAATGATAAGAGCATTTATTCTTCGAGGTCTGCTCTCAATAAGGGTGTGATGCTGGCTCATTCATGGATGATGTCTGCCTTCAGTTGTTCATTGGTGGCTGACTGACGATTTCTTACGGCCTCTTTCAAGTCCTGCCCCAACTTTTCCAGTGGATTCATATCGTGAGAATGAGGTGGTTAGTCCATCACCGTGATGTGGTTGTCCCGGAACCGCTGAATGGTGGGCGCATATTTGTGACTTGGGGCATTAACCTGCTTGAAAATTATATTACTGAGATTTCTTGAAAGGTCTTGGGCTGAGTTCAACGTGTAATCTACCATGACAGATTGGTACTTCTCTAAATTCCTGGTGCCATCTCAAATGTGAGATGATCTACCCCTGAACATTACATACAGCCCCATACCATTACAGTTGCGATCGTGGTTTGCTGTTGGTAGTATGCACGCATGATTCCACTGCTCCCCTGGACTCCCGCGAACTCTAACGGTGTCGGAAACAAGTGGAATGTGGACTCATCGGGCCATAAAGCATCTCCACTCACGCATGGTCCAGTTGCGGTGAGCACGTGCACAAACCAGTCGACGTCACTTCGAATGAAGGTTGATCAGCCGTTTCTGGCGGGCTTTACATGACCTCAGGCTTGTGAAAGCAATCTGCAACGGACTGTTCTGACGGAGGAATTTACCTGGCCGCCCTCTGTCAATTCATGTTGTAGTTGAGCTGCAGTTTTCTTGCCATCCGGAAGGCTCATGAGATGTAGAGACATGTCGTCACGTATATTAACCTTGGGTCGTCCAGTACGAGGTCGTTCTTAGGTGCTCCCACTTTTTAGGATCCTCTTCAACACTTCTGCAATACCGGAATGTGATCCGCCGACCAGTCCTGGCGATTTGTCAACAGCTGAAACCTTCTTCGTGAAGTATGTGTATCAGACACCTTTCTTCTTCGATATAGTTACGTGTTTTCACCATTTTCTTATTATCAGATCCTTTCGACATGGAATATTATATTAATTAATAAATATGATATGTAATATGAAGACATTTTACTGTAACACCGCATACTGATATATTTCATACATTTCAATAACCACCATTTTAAATATTTCAAAAAAGGTTATAATGAAGCTTCTACTTTTATTTTTATTTTTAAATATATTGGACATATACATGCAAACTCACACCAACATATAGACATACCCAAGGAATAAGAAAAATTAGAGGTGTCCTAACTTTATGGTCAAACTTTAAGAAAATCATAAAATTTCAAGTAAAATTCGAATAATATTGAATAACAATATGCTGAGTCTCATGAAGAAGATCCTTATCTCTCCATCTTTCAGAACGAGGATATACAGTTGGGCAGAGGAAGTATGGTTCCTGTCCTATTGGATTCAGTAAACAAATGAAACTAATTGTTTGTCTTTTATTTCCAGTAAAAAACTTAAAGGTAGCTCAATGGTGATGGAGCCTTCAGAAGATGCCCTCCAAGAGGCAGAAAATAGAGACCTATCCTGGAGATCAAAGGACTATTTTTTGTCCTACTCCGTCAGATGGAAGCCTACAAATATAAAGAGCGACTACGACATGACCAATCTCTTTCAAATCAATAAATCGTTCACAGGTTTGTAGCTTTGACAATGAGAGGCAGCAGTAAATTTATATCCCACTGCATTATATAAAAATTATAGCTTGAATATGATTTCATTAACCTGCCACAAATGGATATTACCCTTCAAAAAATGATTGAAGAGAAATCCGTCAAGGATACATCGGCACCGTGGATATTAATCGCTTCTCCTCAAACACTTTTTCGTTTCGCTTTTCACATAATTATAACAAAAAGTGTTAACAATTTTTTCTTTTAGATATTTGTCTTCTACGGCCAAATGACTATTCTAATTAGGACAAAATTATTATTAGAATTTGGTAAAAATGAATAGTTCAAATTGGGACAAAAAGAACATTCAGTTTGAGAGAAAATTACTATTCAAATAAGGAGAAAAGGACTATTCAAACTAGAATATAAAGACTAAACAAATTATGAGAAATTGACTACTTTAAATTAGGACAAAAAATGACTGTTCAAATTAGGCAAATGACTATCCAAATTAATAGAAAATGACTATTCAAATTAGGACAAAGTGACATCAAATTAAATGTAAAGTGACTATCTCAATTAACATAAAATGCCAATTCAAATTAGGATAAAGTGACTAATAAAATTAGGACAAAATGACCTTAAATTAGGATAAAATAACAAAATAATATTTAAATTAAGATAAAATTCTTATTCGAATAAGGACAAGATGATTGTTCACATTACGACAAAATAACGACTTAAATTGGGACACAATTACTAGTAATTCAGATTGGGACAAAATGACTATTTAAATAAGGACGGAATAACTATTCAAATTAGCCCGAAAGACTATTCAAATTAAGACAAAATTACTATCAAAATTACGCCAAAGTGATTATTTTAAATTAGGAGAAAATAACTATTCATATTAGGGCGAAGTAACTATCCAAAGTAAGAAAAAAATGAATATTAAAATTACGACAAAGTGACTATTCATATTAAGATTAAATGACTAGTTAAATTAGGAGAAAATGAATATTCAAATTAAGACAAAGTGTCTTTTCAAATTAACTTAAATATAAAGTGAATATCCCGATTGAGACAAAATGAATATTCAAATTAGTACAAAATGACTATTCAAATTAGGACAAGTGACTATTCAAATTAGGACAAAATAACTTCCGATTACAATAAAATTAATATTCAAATTAGGACAAAATGACCTCGAATCGGGATAAAATTGGGACAAAAGGATTATTCAAATTAGGAAAAAAATGACTATTCAAATTAGGTCATAATAGCTATTCAGATTTGGACAAAATGACTATTCAAATAAGAAGAAAGGACTATTCAAATTCGAATTATGACAAATTGAATATTTTAAATTAGGCTAAAATGACTCCAAATCGGGCAAAATGGACTATCCAAATTAAAAATATGACTATTGAAATAAAGCCAAAGCGAATATTATTCAAATTAGGTCAAAGTAACATTTTCATTAGGGTGAAGTGATTTCAAAGTAAATACAAAGTATCCAAATTAATACAAAATGACTATTCAAATTACAACAAAATGATTTCAAATTAGAAAAAAGTGACTATTCAAATTAGGGTCAAATGACTATTCAAATTAAGCTTAAATGACTATTAAAATTAGGCTAAAACTTCTATGCAAATTAGGACTAAGTGACTATCCATAAAAGGACAGTGATTTCAAATTAAATAGTGACTATTCAAGTTTTCAGTAAATGACTATTCAAATTATAACAAAATTATTATGAAAGTATGACAAAATAACTAATCAAATTTGAGCAAAATAGTTATCAAAGTTAGACAAAATTATTTCTTCAAAAGAAGGATAAAATGAATATTCAAATTAGCAAATTAGGACGAAATGATTATCCCAATTGGGACAAACGACTATTAAAATTAGGAGAAAATAAATATTCAAATTATGATAAAATGACTAGATGACTATTTTAAATTGGGAGAAAATTATTATTGCAAATAGGAGAAATTACTATTTTAAATTATGATAAAATGCCAATTCAAATTAGAACAAAATGATTAATCAAGTTAGAAAAAAATGATTATTGAAATTAGGGCAAAATTACTATTAAAACTAGGTTAAAATTACTTAAATTAGAGGGAATCAGTTGCGTGGGAACAAACGCTCAAAGCTGGTATCGTCCAGGTACCAAGGTGTAACAGTCTACACAGACCTCTACAGACACCGATCCGAGAGTTACATCAAACCCTTGAAGGAGTTTCTTTGGCCTAAATCCTAGTTTTAGGACTTGATTGGATAATCTCAGCAGAATAGTCGCCATGAAGAGCTATACCATGAAATCATACGCACAAGCACATGAAGCACGGTTCTCTCCGCAAAGTAACTGCCATTCCCACTACATCAACAATGAGGCTCTCTGGGCAGACGTGCGGAAGGCCTAATTCGCAGGCCAGAGACCTGCGAGGTTCATCAAAACCATCTTCCGCAATAAATGCTTAGATCTATAGGAATAAATCTCCCGTACATTGTCATCTTTGAGTAAACAAAGTAGAGGGAAAACGTCAGGAGTCAGGAGGGTAGACATATTCAGCACCTCACATGATGAATGCCATAAAGAAGAGAATGTCCATTAAGCAGGTACATTGGGTCAAATACAAGATCAAGGTATCGGTGAGTCCACCCTATCCACTGAGATGAGCATGCAGGGAACAGGTCTCGGTTGGGGTTATGTCCATGAAGTTGGCAAAAAGGCACACTACCTTGATCTTAGCCAAAGAAAACATAAACCCGAGCGGTTCGGTATGACAAGAGACGTGATTCAGAGCCTGTTGTAACCAGCGGTCTATAGTAGGCATATGAGGTGTGCCTAAATAGATCGAAAACTCGTCAACGTAGAACATTGATAACATTCGTTGACAACACTGGGGTTATAGCAACTTTCCGTGAGTAAAATTCCTAGTAGGATACTCTTACCTTATAAAACGCACTAGGGGAGTGCTTCTCCTCCCGTACATGGAATCAACGAACTCGTAAGAACTCAAACAGAAAAAAATGGAAAGCGTCCTCTCACCCACCACAGAGAATGGAAGGCTTCTATGAAACCGTATCGTTATGCGTTATCATAGACCTTTTCCATATCTGAAAACACCGTAGCGCGATACTGCCTATCAACAAAAGCCTGACAGATAGTACTGGCTAGTTAAAGTTAGCGTAGAATAAAACTTTCGTAAGCCACACCGTGTAGAAGAAAGGTGACTTTCGTTCTCCAGGAAATAAGCTAACTTAGCATTGACAATTTCCTGGATCAAATTGCATATGTATTACGATAGAGAATTTGGGCGGAAACAAACCAGGGCTACTGATCTCCTCCAGGTTTGCGAAAAGCAAGCATCTGGGAAGAGAGCTTCCGACCAGATCCTATTGAACAAAGCTAACAGAAAGCCTAAGCCTAAATAACCTAGGTATTGGAGCAGATTGAACTGCATATGGTCCTGGCCATGTGTGGTATCAATTAAAGAAGCGAAATAAGAATAACATTTAACTAAAACCGGTCAGTGATGAGTTTGCCACATCTGGAGGTGGAGTCCAATCGGTGGCTACAGCAACCGCGCGCAGTGTTTAGAATGACTTTTGGAGTAGCATCCCTGCTGTAGAATGCGTAAAAACGGTGGTGAAAGAATCTACCACGGGCACTGGTTTTCGAGATGGTGGTTTCCTCTTCCTTGAGAAGGGGAGTGAGGAGAGGTACCGTGGAAGCACACTTCCCTTCACAGTTGGTGCCATCTGTGTTATCTGCACTGATCTGGTGTGACAAGATGCATGGTCTTAAAAAATAAGAACGCAATGCTGCCTATGAATGAGGGTTCTTTCCAATGGGTGAAGAGCACCCATGCTGGCCATAAAGAGAGGCGAACATACTTCAAAATGAAAGTGAATCTGGACCCCTCCCAAATTCACACAGGACCTTATTGTTCTTACGGCCACTGTAGCGCTTATAGGCATATTTATTATCTCTGAAGGCAGTCGTACACTCGGCCGTGCCTCAACGAAATAGACGGTGTGCAAAACGGCCAGAAATTCGAGGCAAAGGGTTAACGCCCCTAGACTCAACTCACATAGAGAACACAATAATTTCTTCAAATGCGTGCCACCGTGCTCGATCAAAGCAGCACTGAGGTGTCTTCTCCAGCGGCCGGGCAAACGATAATTGAGTAATGAAGTGATCACTGCCATAGATGTAGTTGTCAACCCCTGCCCAAAGACTGCGTGTTATTTAGGAAGCACATGGGCGGATCAATGCAGGAAAACGAAGCAGTTCTTGGGCAGTGATAAGTGAATTCGTCCACATTAAAGACACCTCTCGTATCCAGGTGGGGCTGAACTGCTACCGAAAAGTGAGGTTTGGAGAGCGAGAGAAAGAACGGAGGCATGGGAAAAGTGCTATAATACTTACACAAGAAGCGATGTTAGGCAAAAATTATTGACACGGATTATTCAACAAAACAGCAGCACGTAGAAAATGATAAAAATGCATGTTGGGATTACTAAAGTAATCTAACCTAACTTCTAAACTCAACCGAAACTAACCTAACCTTCTCTTACTTCGAGTCCTTCAGTTAGCGGGAAGCTCTAGGGGTCAGCGTCCACCTTTTGAGCTCATTCAGTTATAGAGATGGGTGAGGGAGTTGAGACTCCTTTACTGCTACCTTCTTTCAGATAGGTAGGCTTAGAATTGCTGACACAGGGTTCCACCAGGGTCGTACCCTGGTGATTTTAAAACACAGATGCTTTTTGATAGGCGTTAGAGTTACCGCGATCGTAGCGCTGGAGGAGAAAGGAGTGGAGTGTGCTTTTTTCACTTAAGAGACGTAGGATGTGCCTATTCGCGTAAACTGACCGTGACAGGACTATTTCTTTTAGTTTTCTAAACGAGACTCTGTCCTCATTATGCCTGGTCAGGATCTCTTTCTCTATCAAGTACAAATGTCATGGCATAGAGGAAGCAGCGTGAGATCTGGCACAATCCACACACTTGGCCTCGCCTGAAACAGTTTCATTGTGCACAGCCTAAGAGCAATCTAAGAAAATTGAGAGTTGACCAATTCTATTTATGCAAGTGGCCTATTATAATACCTCCGCGGAAACGGCACGAATTCCTTCTTGCGGCAAAGATACCATACGGTACGTACCGACTCAGGTAGCCTATCTAGGGCAACCGATATTAAAGAGCAGTGGGTTGCTCTATAGACCCCTCCTCCCTTTCTCTTCACTCGTTCAACCCATAATGCACCCTTGTCAGCCAGTTCTTTAGTAGTATCCTTAATGGGGTAGTCTAGCAGTTCCCTTGCATATGCCACCCCTTTAACGAAGTTCAGTGTAAAGTGTGGGTCACTCTGGTCTAGATTGAGGAAATTAAGGACAACGGTCACTTCCAAAAACGAGAAACTTTCGGCTCCCCAAAAAACAAAGAGACTGATGCTAACGGATCATTTGCCTCGGAAAGACGTCTGGCAGCCTATCTGTCAATGGAATCGAGATCTTTGAGGCTCTGCTCTCTTCCGCTTTATCCTTATTCCTTTTTTTATTATGGTGAGTAAAGCTTGTTTAAACCCTTTTCTCCTCCTCCCCTTAAGAAACTTCCGAGGATCTGTACGGAAATGACGAATGAACCATCCATCACCAGAGCTCCCCGGGAATGAGGAGAGCTTTTTTGTATTTTTATTTCCCTGAGGCCTCGGTCTCATTATGATGGTCCTTCCCAGGATAGTAGCTCTGGCCTACGGTTCGTCTCACCAAGACAATTTCTCTTGGTGGAAGACCTTTCCTCCCAGAGTGAGACCGCCTTAATCTCCACGAGTGGAGCCTCTATCAGAACTTCATCCCTCGATGTTTTGGCGAACACGTCTGTGTCTTCACTTTGTAAAGAATGGCTTCAGTAAGATTAACATAGGATGACGCACTATTGCGATTGCCCTCACCGATCATCAAGTTAACCCGGGAAGCATCCCTGGAACCGGCGCACCAGCTCACAGGAAGGTGACCACACTAAGATCAAGAACTGTAGGCAGGAATCTGATGAAGCAGCCACCGTGAGTCTCACTTAAGGAGGTGCTAAAAGTTCCGTCTTCCTTTCGGGAAGAATGGAATAGCCTTCTCCTGTCACCTATTCCTCTTCTCATTTGAAAGGGACCCTGAGCTAGAAAGGTGAGACATCTGCGTACATGCGAGGATGTGTCATGGGGTTCCTCACAATGGAAAGAAAGGGGGTGGTAACCGGGGAGCCCTTTTACAACACCAGTCGGATGAAAGGTAAGACCATTCACCGTGAAACTTAGTCCTAGTAAGAATTCATTGGTAGTTTCCGTTACAATCCGTCCTGTTCTTATTTTGATTTCACCATCATCGGGTATGGGTATCATTATATAAATTATAAAGACCAACGCTAAACGGTCGCCGTGGAAACCCAATCTGGAGCAGACGCATGGGGTACGGATGAGCAAACTAGGCAGCATTAAGGAGCACATTTTCAACTCTGTACTAAACTTTCCGCTCCTTGGCGCGCCATTTGGAATTGGGCGTAAAAAGATAAAGAAACTAAAATAAATATAATGGAAGTAGAAGTGGTAGAGGAGGGGGGGGATTGTAGGCATGTTTAATCCTCGACTGTTTCAAGACTGATAAACATTCCAGGCCGAGGGGAAGATACCCTCGAGCGAGATCCGGTTATAATGATCCGGGAGGAAGTGGGATTCCTACATGTGAAGGCGTTGGAAGAACCTGCATAAAATTCTGTGAGGGGCCGAAGCAGGTGGAGGGAGTAATAGAAAGGTCATGACGTAGCTCTTTTATTGAGAAGATACGGTCATAACTTGATCAATAGTGAGACTAAATGGATGTGAAAGTGGGCTGTCTGATGAAGATCTTGAGATTGAGTCGAAGTAGAGCCAACCTCAGCTACCATTTCTTCTCCGAATAAGAATTAGTCACTTTCCCTAAGAAAAGGTGGGCGCAAACGGGCGGGCTTCGCGGCTACACAGCCAGTTCGTCTCCATAGGTCGTTGGGTGAAGAGGACGTGAAAACTTTAGAGACATACGCCTTCCAAGAGGACAGGCGCGCCTCTTTAAGGCAACGCTATAGTAATGCTTTTATCTGATTCATTTGTGTCTTCGGTTGAGGAAGACGGGAATGGTGTTATCGACGAGTTGCATGCTTAGAGAAAATTGCTTCACTTAACCAAGGTGACCACAGGATACCGTTCAAGGCTAGATTATGCCCCAAAATTGAATGCTGGATAAGAAGGGATATATAAAAAATAGTAAGTTGATGCGTGCCAGGACCTCATTAACAGTGCAAAGTTCATACTTCCTCTCGAATCATACCGTGCAGGCAGAGAAGTCGGCCCAGTCTCATCTCCGAAATTTTCATCTATCTCGGTCAACACTTGGGCTAGGGTGGATGAAGGATAGATAAACGTGGTAAGTGGTCGCTATACACATTATCTTAAGACACAGCCTAAGAGAAAGCCACAAGCGCTTTGTCAGATACAAGGGAGAGAACAAGACAGTGAAGTGTATCGGATGAAGAGTGGTGATAGGTCGTCGAGCCAGCGTTCATATATGGGGTAGGGGGGCTTTCTTATATTTATTTATTTCTTGACTGAAGTTGTCCCTCGAAACATTGTCTTCTAGTAATCTGACTCATAGTATTCTTGTAGGCTGAGATTCTTTCTTCTTTAAGTTGGATGAGTTAGTTATTCTTTTAACTTGGCTGGGTTAATTCTTGATCTTCTTTTTCTTGATGGTTCTTGACGATTTTGATGGGATGAGGTGAGTTGAAACGAGTTAGCCCTTGAAGTCGTTTTCTTTCCGTTTTCCTTGACATCGGTTTTCTCTTGCGTTGTCCTTAAAGCTTTTTTCGTGGTCTCCGTTTTCTTCGAGAATTTTCTTTGTAAAAATTGTGGACTTTGGGGTTCGATCTTGGGTCTGTTGAATCCCGAGGCTAGCACTCTACCATTACGCCACTGCGTAGTCCGTCCTGACTTGGTAATTTAATGGGCTATTTATATTCTCACGTTGGAAGGAATTTCTCTCTCTCTGATACATCTTCGCACCCCTACACAGGTCCCTTTCTAGAACGCGGAGCGAGTTTGAGGATTGGTGAGAGACTAGTATTAAATTTCTTAATCGAGGATTACTAGTAGCTCTCCCTCCCCGACCTCCGAGTCTGTGGGATGAGTGGAGTTGATTCAGTGGGATGAGGAGAATGTGGCGAAGTCTCTTTAATCAATGAGTAATAATAGCATCTCTTTCCCAAATCTCCTGAAGTTCCCTGCAGCACCTTTTCTTAATCTCTAGTATGAGAGCAGGGGCAGTTGTAACGAAGATCAGAAGATTGCTCGGCCTTTGAGGGTCACCAGTTATGGATGGGGGGGCTTTCTTATATTTATTATTTTATGACTGAAGTTGCCCCTTTGAAACATTTGCTGCCATGTATCCGACTCTTAGTATTCTTATTGTCTGAGATTCTTCCTTTTTTTTTAAACGACGATGTGATGATTCCTTCCAATTCTGATGACGTGATGATTTCTTGAGAGTTGAATAGAAGGCGGGCGACTGGAGCTATCATTGGGTGTAGTCGAGAGGGTGTTACTGCAGTTTGAGTTGAGAAGGGGTAAGGCTAGATTCAGTAGATGAGGGAAAAGGGTATGTTAGTGCAAGGTGTGGGATTTGGAACTTAGGAGGTGTAGTGTTTGGGATGGGCCTGAAGGGTTGTTGTTTTTTTATGGTCCAGGGAGGTGTGGTCTTTGGGAGTGATCTGGTGGGTAGGGTTTTTGTGAAAGGCCTGCGTGCTCGGATAGTTGGGAAAGGCCTAGGAGTTGTTTCATTGGAAAAAGCTTTAGAGATGGGGTTTGGAGAGGGGGTTGAGTTTGTTTTGGGGTGCGTCCTGAGGGATAGGGGTTTTAGATAAACTGTCGCACGCATGAATTTGAAAAGAGGCCTGTAGACTATTATGTTTGCGAGAGTTCTGGTGGGAAGGGAGCGGGAAGAGCCCCAAAACGTTCCTCATCACCCTTTTCAAAGAGAGGAATTGGTGAAATGGATATTGTATGCACCTCCACCAGTCACACTGGCTATGGGCATGAGATGGCGCCTAATGAATAACGTTTAGCAGGGGAGTGATGATCTGGTAGACCTATAGAATGTCCATCATGTCAAAGGGGAAGTAATGAGCTTCCACCGGTGATCGAACGGAGGCTGTTGGTTGGTTTAAATGACCCTAGATCACAGTTTTGAGGCAGCTTTCGGTTGTGGCTTAAAGGGAAATCACCTCAAAGTATTTTCTGTAGTCCACCGCCTCCCCAGTTTAAAGCGCAATAACAACGAGGTCGCAACACACAGAGTTTTAAGGAGACTGATGAAAAACAGAAAATGAAAATGTGTGGCAGATATATATCTGCTATCCACCTGCTGGAATTAGGGCCGGGTGTGTAAATGCGGGTGTTGAGGCCAGGATGTCAGCCGCAGCTAGGTTGTAATAATACACAGGGTCTCCCTGTATTCGTGTGTATAAGGATAGATGAAGAAGAGAAAGAGAAAAGGGCCGTAAGTATACAGACGTTAAATCCCACTAATCCTCGCCATCATTTCCTCCCGACACCAGCCAGTGATAAATGGGCGAATGCTGGTCGGGAACTAGCTTTCAAACTACACCGCTGACATAGAAAATAGGTGAGATGAGGCTTGTAAAGAAAGTGTCTAGGTAGTCTCAAAGTAGTGTGAGTCTGCCCAGGGCATTAGAGTCAAGAGAGCGTGCGTCCAAATGCCAGGTGTAAGTCTACCAGAGGCGGGCCCTTGCGAAGTTAATTAAAAAGTGATTTAGAGCTGTGCAACGGGCGAACAGGATCAGGGTTTGTACTGAGAGTTCCGGGGGGTGGGGTGAGATGACAGTTGGGGGGGGGGGGGGTGAGAGGACAGTTCTAGAGAGAGGTTAACGTAGGAAGCTGATGGGAAACTCTAGACCTAGAGTTCACGAACATAGCTACCCCCTTTCGGAAAGCAGAGCTAACGTGCCCGAATACGTGGCATTTCAAGAAAGGGTGAAGGCTATGATGTAACGATGTAACGACGGACATCATTATCTTGGAGATTGCTCAACGAAACCAGGTCATTGAAGGGCCCCACGCCTTTGCTGAAAGTGAATTCCAGTCGGCGTAGATTACCCCCCATCCCCCGGAATATGTGTAGAAAGCGGTGGTAAAAGATTCCGCTTCCGACGCGGGGTCCAAAATTATAGTCCCGTCTTCCTGTAAAACGGGAGGAATTCCTGTAAGAACTTGCCTGAATCCTTTTGATACGCATCCACACCCCTGCAAGAGGGGGTCCTCTAATTGAAAGAAGGCACGTATGACGGCCCTGAAGATCCTCAATATTGCTTTGAAACGTAAAGGAATCTGCCTCTACCAGACCAAATTCCCACATTCTTTTTTTTATTTATATATCTCATCTGGCGACTGCCTTCTAGTGCATAAGTCGCCGTACTCAAGCTAACCTAAACCTAGGCTATATTAAAAGCAAAATTAAAGAAAAAACAAACACACAAAGAGCAAAAGAAAAACAAAAAAATGAAAAAATATAGAGTGAGCTCCATCGACGCGGAAAGACACGCCCTCCTCCGGCGAAGAAGACCGCGATCCATAGTAGAATATTAAATAACGGGGAGAAGGCTGGCCTCCTCCAAAAAGTCCACAGGTCAGTGTGCACGAACCCGTCATGAGTACAAGGATCGGGCGGTAGCGACCCCGCACATCCCGGTACCGGCACAGGTAATGTGCGCGAAGATCACCCAGACTGGGACATTCGACAAGAATGTGCCGAACAGTCTAGGGGACGACGCAGTCATCACAATAGGGTGCAGGCGAGTGCTCCATCAAATGGCAATGCGTCGCACGAGTGTGCCCGATTCGGAGACGACAGAAAGCGACCTGAAGCAGTCGCGGCATTGGGGGATAGGTCCATGGGAACAGTCGCGGCGCAATGACACGCAACTTTAAGTTCCATTCGACCGTCTACCATCTTCTTTGTCAAGCATTCCGAAGAGCTGCCCGTATTCCTGCCATGTAGTCGGTGTGAGGAAGAGCGAAACACTGATCCGGTCGCCCGGTCCAGGCGGACTCTTTGGCGCCCTCATCGGCGCGCTCATTCCCCGAAATTCCTACATGTCCAGGAACCCAGCAGAAGATAATCTCGACATCTTCCCGGCTCGCCAAAACAGTGGCGCCACGGATATCGCGAACCAGGGGATGCGGAGATTCCAAAGCCCCGAGAGCACTCAAGGCGCTTTGTGATCGCTATAGATCACAATCCGGTCTACGAACGGGCCACGTCGCGTAATCTCCCGTACCGAGTGATGTATTGCGACCAGCTCGGCTGTGAAGACAGACGCAGCGCCTGGCAGAGCCCCACTGACTTCAAACAGAGGCAATACAGCGTGAATGCCGACCCCCTCTTGGGACTTATAGCCATCCGTATACACTGGCACGGTTCCAGCGTGACACGAGGTGTGCTCCAAAAAGGTCGAACACAATACTCTTGCGCTGTACAAGCTTTGGGAGCAGAGGCGTGGCAACCAATAGCTAAATGTGGTACCCTCCAGGGTGGCGTCCTGGGCAGAACCAGGGGCGCCATCGTCCCGAGAGCTATATCTAGCTCTCGAAGGAGTTTCCTGGCACTAAACCTAGAGGAATTATGGTATGACTGGCGTCTCTCGGCGGTATAAGCACCGTCGAAATCAGCTGCGGATGCAGTGAGAGCTGTTGGGGACTGAGGGAGGCGCTGGGCTCGCGCGTACAGGTGAGTGATGCACTGTACGCGGCGTAGAGGAAATGACATCTCCTCAGCATCGACAAGTAGGCTCTCAATGGGGAAGTGCGGAAGGCACTGGTTACCAGGCGAAAGCCAGTGTGGTTGATCGAGTCCACCTTCCACAATACACGCTCGGCTGCGGATGCATAAAACTCGCATCCGTAGTCGAGCTTCGAACGAACAAAGGATCGATAAAAAAGTAAGGCAGTAGCCCCATCAGTACCCTAAGCGATGAACTTCACGGAAAGGAGAATATCCATGGCGCGGGTACAAGAGACCCTAAGGCTGCGAATATGAGCCTACCAGGTGAGGTGTCGGTCAAATACAAGACCAAGGAAACGGTGTGATTCAACCACTTCCAGGCGTATCCCATTAAGAAAACTACTTGGGGCAGGGTGGAGCCGTGGATGGCGGCACAAGTGCACCACCTTAGTCTTGGCCAAGGAAAACCAAAACCTGTGCGCTTTGGCATAGCGAGAGACGCGGTTCAATGCTTGTTGGAGTCGACGCTCCAGAGTTGGCATCTGGGCCGCGCCAAAAGAGATCGAAAGGTCGTCCACGTAGAGCGTAGCGAGAACATCTTCCGGCAGTACCGAGGTGATGCCGTTGATGCTCAGGGCAAAGAGTGTGACCCTGAGGACAGTTTCCTACAGGAAATCCTCTTCCTGCTCCATTGGGCCGGAGAGGGCTCCCCCCTCCCGTACGCGGAATCGACGATCTCGCAAAAATTCAGATATAAACATTGGGAGGCATCACCTCGCCCCCATCGTGTGGAGAGTCTCCATGATAACGTATCACCATACGGTATGATAGGCCTTCTCCAGGTCGAAAAACACCGTGCTGTCTATGAAGAAAGGCAGCGCAGACAGCATTTTCCAGTCGGAGCAGAGCATCCGACGTCGAGTGGAACTTACGAAAGCCGCACTGTGCCTAAGACAGATGGCTTCCGCTGTCAAGGAAAAAAGGCTAATCTAACATTTACCTATTTCTCCATCAACTTGCACACGCATAAGGTTAGAGAGATTGGGCGGAAACCGGAAAAGTAGAGTGAACTCTCCCTGGTTTGCGAAAGGCGAGCACAGTAGCGATTCGCCAGGAATCTGGGCGAAGACCCTCCACCCGGATCCTGTTGAACAAATCTAACAGAAAGGCCATGCCTCGCTCACCCAGGTGTCGAAGCAAGGCGTACGGGACATCATCCGGACCATGGGCGGTGTCCGCGCACGAAGCAAGAGCGGAGCGGAACGCAACTCACTCCCATTAAACCTGTCGTTGAAGGGTTCCCCGCTCTAGAGGTTAAGTCCAGTCACCGACCTTCGACCACATCACGACGTGCATTGAATGCTGGCTGAGCAGCATCCCGGCTAGATAATGCGGAGAAAGCGGTCGCGAAGGATTCCGCCACGGACGCAAGGTCCGAGATTGCGATCCCATTCTCCTGGAGAACGGGAGGGGGGGTCCTGCAAGAACTTGCCCCGAATCCTTTTGATTAGATTCCACACCTCTGCTAAACGGGTCTTCCCGTAAAGTGAAGACACGTATGCCCGCCAAGAAGAGCGGCGGGCGTGCTTCGAAATATACCGGAACCTAGCCATAGCCCGACGAAATTCAGCGACAGTGAAATCGTTCGGGCGGCGCCTATAGCGCATGTTGGCATAACGCTTCTGTTTGAGGGCCATCTCACACTCGGCCGACCACCATGGGAGTGGTCGACGTGCGAAACGTCCAGACGTTCTGGGAATAGTAGTCAGGCCCGAGGCGATGAGGTTGCTGGAGAAGAACTCAACGGCCTCCTCTACTGGCCTAAACTCCTGGACTGAGATAGAGAATTCAGTCATTTCCTGAAATGCAGGCCACCGCACCCGCGCCAAGCACCACCGAGGTGGGCTCTCAGGCGGCAGCTGCCCTGAAAATGATATTTGAATGGGAAAGTGATCACTACCATGGAGGCCATCAACTACCCCCAATCAAAATCAGGCTGTGCATCCGGAAAGCACAGAGATAGATCAAGGCAAGAAAATGAAACGGTTTTCGGGCAGTGATGCGTAAACTCATCCACATTTAGGACACCTATCTCAAGCTCTTCGATCAGATCGGCAAGGTGGAGGCGCGTGGCCGTTTCGCCTTACGGGAAACGGTCACGCTGGGGCTGGGTGTGAACTCTTTGTGCCGCCAGCTATACCAGGGGACCGCCCTGGTTGAATAAAACCCGCAGAAGGGCTCCGAATGGGCGCGGAAACAACCGTGCTCGTTAGCCTGGATGGGCCAGGAGCAGAGGGTGTCTCTCTAACCATTGAGGCGTAAGACGTCCAAGGCAGAGCTAGGCGCGCCAGGACCAAGTCCTTAGCCTCGCGGAATAAGAGTCGATCCTGGGCCTGAACGGCCAGGATTTCTTTCTTAAGGAGATATACACCACATTGTTTCGAAGAAGCAGGGTGCGGCTCTCCGTATTTGACACACTTGGCCACACACGATTTGGACTTATCGTGTGCAGCCTTGGAGCAATTTATACATACCTCGGGTGACCCCGACTTTGCACGTCTACATGAACGATTCGTATGGCCGAATCGGTGACAGTAATAGCACCTCTGCTGCAGTGGCACGAATGCCTTTACGTGGTAGCGCTACCAACCGGCACGCACCGACTCAAGAAGCTTGTCACAGTATAACGTGACGAAGAAGGTAGGGGTAGGTCTCGAGACCCTTCCCTGTTTTCTCATCACACGTTCGACCTTGACCACCCCATGGTTGGCCAGCTCTAAGGTGATGTCATATATGGAGTAGTTAACGAGTTCCCTCGCATAAACTACTGGTAGAGTGCGGCGTCACACTCACTCGGGTTCCCTCAACTGTCCGAAGAGCACTTATCTTGGCCACCTCGGAGGGATCCGCCGCATTTGCCAGAAGGCTCCCGTCCGAGAAACGAGTCACTTTCGGCTCTCTACCAATTACACTAGCTAAAGCTCTCCTCTGATGGATCATGTTGCCCTTGGCCAACATGCTGTCATCAGTGGTGCGAATAATTAAGAAGCATTTGAAGCCAGCGGGCTCGAAAACGCCAGGTAACCTCTAAATGAGGAGTCCCGATGTTATCGAGGCTCCGCCCTGTGCACTTTTGGTCTCAGTTAGGGGCTCCACATCCTGGGGGGCAGAGGGGCTGGATGTGCCGATCTTGGCTTGGTCGCTTACCGAAGTGGCAGCAGACCCATCCGTCCCTGCAGCCCCGGCGGATGGATATGAGCCCCGATTTTTTTTCTGTTTTTTTTTTTCTTTTTAGGAGAGGAGGGTGGGGAATGAACCCGCTTCTCCCCTCCGCCGGCAGGAGCACCCAGGCCAGATGGACCGGCCTCAGCCCAGGCCTTCTCCGAGATGAAGAAGTTCCTGACAGTCACAGGGGCACTGGTCGGGTATTATCCCTCGCCTCCCTCTACTGCCTTGGAAACCTTAGCCGTTTGGGGATGGCCTGCATAGGGGCAGACTCGAGTTCGGTGCTTGGCGCCGAGCCCGGATTCGCTCCCATGGAAGACCCTACCGTCTGAAGCTGTGTTGCCTCCAGGACCATGACTATCTCAGGGGAGGCCTCCAGTTGGCTATTCCCTCCCAGGACATCACAGGTCCTATTGACAGCAGCGTAATTAGTCATGCCTGGGGAGGCACAGGCCTTGACCCCCGCTAGGTTTAAAATTCTAGCCACAGGTCTTTTGATGGGAGCAACCGAAGGGGCCTGGCTTCCCTCTCTCCCCTAAGGGGGTTTGCCCTACCGAGCCGCTTTAATGGGGAGCGGTTGGCTATGGGCTGCCTGCTGGCTTCCTTGGCACTCCCCTTAGAAAGAAAAGTGGGGACTGCGGCTGGGAAGAGGGAGGTGCCCGAAAGCACCTCCAGAGAAGGGGGTGAGGGAGTCCCCTACTTCCTTAGGCGAAGGAGAGGAGTAAGCCTCTTCTCCAGGTAGATAAATTTGGAGGGTCCCCTGCGCAAGCACAGGGGGGTGGAGGAGGCCTCCATTTTTTCTGTGGAGCTGCCTGAGGGCGGCTCCGACGATGGAACAGGAAAAATTGAGGGGAGATTTTTTATTTCAACATCATTGGGCATGGTGACCCTATTTTTTATAGGGGAAGCAATCGTTCATCACCCCTCGCAATAGCCCGCTCTGCAAGGGGTGCGTACGGGCCTGGCAGAGCCAGGTGCCGCCAATTAAGTCCACCCCTCCCGCCTGGTTACCTGGCAGCCCTTCAGCATGGCGGCTCCACCTTGTGCACGGCGTAAAAAAAATAGATGGTGAAGTGAGAAGGAAAGGGGATGTGAGGAAGATATGGGTGGGGATGAAGCAGGTTGTTAAGAACCCACCATCCCAAACTCGAACTCAGGGGTTATGGAACATTGTCCCTTTCCCCCTTAGCCCCGATCCGGGATAGTTGGTTGAGAAGAAGGTCAGCATCTACCCTATGAAATTAGAGGCTGACCAGAAAAAGTTGTGGGAGAGGTTGTATGAAAAGTGAGGAAACCGGGGGAAACACAAGTATCTGAAGGAAGGAGAAGAGGCTAAGCTGGGATCGGACGGGGTGCTGACTCCCGTCAGCACGGCGGCCAGGATGGCATATCGCCGCGCCCCTTACTCAAATTCCCACAGGAAGGAATCTTTCTCAGAGTAAGCATATCGCTACTTTCTTAGGCTAGTCTCCTACTCGCCCGTCCAATCAATGATATTGCACCACGGATATTTCAAGGTTCTCTTTGATGAGGATTCCTCACTATCAAGGTTGTACGCCACTCGGAGACAGACCTTCGAGCGTATTTAGCGACTAAACACGCCATTGGAGCTGATACAGCGAGTTCCTAGCTGAGAAAGTTCGGCTCGGCACATGAAACTTCTTCTCCTGCATTTTGCAGGACGCATTTGGAGTTTACCCTCCATCCTTTTAGGGAAGGGACGCTAGCCCATTTGGCTTTGGGCAAGCTCGAAGGAGCTGGTTGGCTAACTCTTCAATATTATAATCAAGGGAATAGTATGCCTCCTTCCTAGGGTACACTACGTCCTTTACAATGTTTATAGTATGATATCCGGTGGCTCTCACATGTAAGCTATTGTCTGGAGACCACTCAGTTGGGCAATCTGTGCAGTGTTACCTACGTTGGCCAAAATGGTCCTATCCAAGGAAGGAGAGACCTTCGGTTCACTACCAAGGAACGCAGAGTGACACTTGCGCTGATTGAACTTGTGTCCATTAGAAAGCCTTTGTCAATCAGTGTCAATCTCAGTGAAAATAGGCGGCAAAAGCTGTTTTCCAATTATATCTGTTCACTCTTACATCACCCCTGAATGAGTTTTGACTACGCTGAGTCCCTCTCCTGTCACATGATGCCAATCAGACTCTTCTCTGAGGTAAGAATGAACAATTGGTAGGCATCTTGTAACCTCCCCTTGAAAAATTCAAGAAGGTTGTGCTTTTGTATGCACCAGACCATCTATTTTTACACAAATTTTACATTACCAAGTGAAGAGTAGTGGTATTTGCCACAAACCTCTACCCTTATTCGTTGATCCTTGTCTTCCTTTTTCGGATTACCCTTTTTACATAAATTTTACATTAGAGTAATGGCATTTACCACAAACCTCTACCGTCGTCCTCCTTTTTCGGATTACCCTTTTGCAAAAGCGATCACATCGACCAGATTTGCAGCAACGGTTCATTGTCTTAATTTGATTTTCTCTCGGCTGCGAGTTTGTCCACGCGGACCTACGCAGCATTCGCCTTTTATGTACCATTCTTCTTCTTCTCGGCGTATCTTGGATTAATAATTTTTCTAGAGGCGCTCTCGGGGATAATTCGTGCTTCTCACCATACACTTAAGCAAAATGAATATAAAACAACACTTTTTAAATTGTCTTTATTCTCTACTCTTTGGTAATTATTCATTTTCCTTCAGAAATTAGCTCATTTATTCATCCATGTAACTACTGAAATGCATTATTTTTTATTTAATAGTGAAAGGAAATTTAGACGAAGTCGAGGGGTAGTGCAGGGGATCGAAAGCGCGCAGTTGTCGCCGGCGTCTCGGCGCCTGACGCCGCCTTGGTGTGAGACCCAGCCAATGACGACTTTTCTCCGTATCTATTTGGTTATCCAAAAATTAAATTGAAAACGATAAGAATTAAAAGCCACATAATGATTAAACTAGCAACAAATTTATGAGGTGTCCGAAAACTTTCGAGCGGCGTTTGGAGGAATCTAATGCATCATCTTTCTGATGCTGCGCAAATGCAGATGCTTTTGTCGCCTGTGTTAACAACATATAATTTTATGACCCTTTGGAAACGGTTTAATTGATTATAAAAATTCAATTCATCCGAGGATACTTGGATGAATGGATGCTTCTTGAATCCCTTTATTGTATTAATCCTTTGCAGTAAAAAAGAAAAGGAAAAAGAAATTACCTACTCGAAAACTTCAATTAGATTGACGTTGGTCGGAGCGGAAGAGAGAATCAGATTCTAATGAACGAATGCTGTGAGGAATCGGAGTGAAACTACTTTATGACCGACTTTCCACTCGAACGGAGTATCATTTCCCCCCCACCCCACCGGACACAGCCAAATTCCCCACTGCCAAAAAGGATACATGAAAGACTATGGCCTTATTGCAAATATATATGTATATAAAAAACGTCATATTAAATTTATCAAATTATCTACTGTATAACTACGAACAAGGACTCACAATATTAAAAAAAAATCAACCAATTAAAACCCACAAAAGAAATTATTTAATAAATTTATCGTATAGGTAAGAAAAATCAGTCATCACCGGGATTCGAACCCGCGACCTCACCGCGTGGGTTACCAGAGCCAAAATCGGAGAAAAGGAAAAGCAACTCGAAATCGGTTAAGAGCTACAAAGACATGACAATACAACTGGACAGACGTCCTTTACACGTATCTCCGTCTATACTCGGGTAATGCAGGTAACATTTTAATTTGAAATAATCCAGTGTCACACTGAGGCCCTCGCATGAGTTCAGTAAAGGAAAATAGCGCGCTTCCACCTAGATTCGAACCCACGACTTCACGCAAGCGTTACCATTGAGCCAAGATGGAGAAAAGGAAACAACCTGAAATCGGTTAAGATCTAAAAAGGAGACTATAAAAGAATTGTGTTTTATTTTATCCATATTGTGGTTTAGTGGTAACTCATGCACTGGTTCGAATCCCGATGGAGGCAGAATTTATATATATATATATATATATATATATATATATATATATATATATATATATATATATATATATATATATATATATAACGACCAAACTCACAAAAAGCACGTGAATACAATTAGTTTAGTGACACAAAGATCCCTTAAGGAAAAATGATTCCGAGCCCTTGTCTTTATTATAAAAGACCTCTTCTAGGAAAAAAAGCGTTTGGGGGGCGGGTGGAGGGGAAGATTTGCTTACCTGACTTGAAGCTGGTTGGGCGGGACTAAGGAACATTAAGCAAATATATTACTTTGATTATATATATGACGATTGTATGTGAAGCGAAGAGACCGACCGGGAGTTTATATTAAAGTTATCAATGAAAATTATAGAAACGCATTCCAAAATATTCTGTGAAACTATTGCTATAATTTGAAATGGAACGGCCACTGCCTCAATTAATAACTGATCAAATGTGAACCCGGGTACAAACAGGGGGCAATGTGCGTTATAATTGCGTACATTGGTTAGATCTTGTTTAACGCGTACATGTTAATACTTTTCTGATTGTCCTATTTATACTTTTGAGCAATTCCTACATTTTATATAATAAACAATGCAAAATTTGGAAGGAGAGTTGTTTATAAGAATGAAATGAAAAGTGGAAGAGTATTATAACACGACGTTGATATCGAATTGCCAAACGAGACGTGGTAGATGTAATATATATATATATATATATATATATATATATATATATATATATATATATATATATATATTTACTTAATGTTCCTTAGTCCCGCCCAAACAGATTCAAGTCAGATAGCAAATCTCCCCTCACCCACTCACTTATACAACCCTCCCAAACGCTTTGTTTTTTTTCCAGAAGACATCTTTCATAATAAAGAGATATATATATATATATATATATATATATATATATATATATATATATATATATATATATATATATATATATATATATATATAGTTACTTTTTGAAGCCGATCCTGCCCCCTAATTTCCCCAAAAGATTGCTACTAAAATGAAATATTAATAACAGGTTAGGTCTTCTTGTGGCAGTGTCGAAGGGCTTAACGTCCTCTTTCCACCATAGTCGGGACTATCCAGGCGGGAGAAAGAATAAGGGAGGATAGGGAGAGGAAGATATAAAAAAAAATGTGAAAAATATTTTCCGGCTTCGAGCGTCAATGAAAAGAATAATAATAAAACAATTATACAAATTTAAAACCCATAAATTTGGGATTTAGGGGGAACGTTACCTCCCCCCCCGTTTGGTGGGGAAGTATGAATACAGGAAGCGTGGTGTCAGTTGAGGGTCGCAAAAGGCGGCTAAATCTAACCACAGATTACTTGGAATCGAGACATACGCTGCACTAGGGCGCTCCCTCACCTGTATAATAATACCATGAATGACTTCAATTTTTATGGAGGTGTTAGAGAGCATGAGTGTGGGGGGGGGAGGGGCTCACCCGCTTATTCTGTCTCTCTTTTTACCACATTTATCTCATTCACTCAACTTCCCTCTTAGGACGCGGATGAGGATTGCCAAGGCAACGATGTTATTGGCCCATCAGAAAAAAAGGAGGGAAAAGAATAAAAAAGAAAGAAAACGAATATAAGAAAAATAATAAAATAAAAAAGAATAAAAGAAAAAGAACAAAAAGTCATCAAAAGAACCTACAATGGCGCCCCTTTTAAGATACCCCCCGCCCGGGTGGTTAGGTATGGGTGAAGATGCCATCCAATTCAGCTGTAGGTAGCCTCTTCTTTCTATATATATATATATATATATATATATATATTCTTTCAAATTCTATTGGCATTTCACCAACACCCAATTATTAAGTGAAGAAGAAGAAATTGAAACAAAGAAAAAGAAAAGGAAAAGAAAACGATTTATAAACGGCGGAATTCATACTCTCACGTATTGCATTTTTTAGTTTTTTGATCTGCTGTGCCATTATTAAGACTCTTATTAATATTTATTTTAGCATATTATATATATATATATATATATATATATATATATATATATATATATATATATATATATATATATATATATATATATATATATATTACAAGCTACAGTTTGAGTTTCAGCCATGGAAATACTTTTATTAATCTTACAATCTATATGAACACATTTATTAGTAATCTTGAACACTTTTGTACTTTCATATTCATATACCGAACTATCTAAATAATCCTTAGTCATATGCGGGTGAAGTCTTAAATTTGTAAGAGTTTAATAATAATATAAAGGTGCCTTTAAGCATCTCTCCACGGGCATGGCCGTTAAAAAAACTAACTCCTCGAAGGTTCCAGCCATTTAATGTTAAAACTATCTAATTATAAAACCTAATTATTATTGAATTTTAGGATCCTATACATACAAGGAGTAATTTTAAATTTAGACAGGCTGAAAATTTGGAAAAAAAGGATCTCCCAAGATATATAACATGTCGCATCCATCACTGCATTAGTTAGAGCTAGGAATTATTGTTTTTACCAGTCTGAAGAAAACAAATTAATATTTTTATATAAAAAAAGAATCGGACATTAAAGTCGGAATTTCGGTCAAATTTAGGAATAAACAATCCTAATTAAATATTTAGGGTATTATAATTTTCTTTTATTAATTCAAACTTAATTACTATCAATTAATTCATTGTATTGATAAATAAATCCTTTGCACGCTTAGTTGATGTAACGGTTTTTTTTCCGTCTTTTCCTGAATATATCGTAAAAGTTATGCCTTTATTTTTCCATGTTTTTTTTGTGCTTTTTTTGACTTTTAGAAAAAAAAACCCAAATGACTTTGATACTGATAATATCAACAACCTGACAATTAAATGGCCGCAAGTGTACATTTTAGTTTGTTATTTTGTTCTTTTCAGCACAAATTTGATATTTTTATTTGGTTAGAATTTTGATTCAGTCCTTTGATATTCAAATAGGCTTCCTGCATTAGACAGATAACATCATATATACAATAACAACCACCTAGTTAACACGGTCAATATTGTAATATATAACAAACATTGCTAATAAATATTTCAGATACACAAACTATATTATTCCCACATAACTTACACCTAACTATACTACCACCATAATTATTGTCAGCATAAGTTATTACATATTTACATAAATATCTATATGGAAAAAAAATTAAAAAGCTAAGCAGAATAAAATTGCATAGTTCGAACGAAATTAAAAAAAACAACAACAATTGAATTTCACCCTCATTATCATCGGTATTTTGCGTACAAATCATAGCTACAAAAAACGTAACTTTACATCCTACTAAGAGAAAATGAATCGTAACAAGGAAGGATTATGTACAATAGTATCAAAATTATACTTGCCTAAAGATAATTAATTATTCAAGGATTGGATATTGCACACGATGTAGACTTCGCTTTTAATAAGATGTATTATTATTAAGTTCGTACCCTATACCACCAATTTGCACAGTCTGGGAAGGAAGGATTGACAGTCTTTTGGTTTCCAATAGTTTAACGTAGGCTCCAAACTACAGGGTTGCTAATGTATATGGTGTGTTTGAGGGATGTCATGTCATTAAGGATCCGTGGATGGATGGTGCACTGATAGGGGTTAATGATTGAGTGCTCAGTCGCAGTCCCCACGTATTCCAGTACTGAGCGAAGGACGAGGAGGGAACTCAGCGGAACGGGGCTTTTTGAGGAAAGATCAGACCGACTCGGGCCAGGCTACAAATTTATCAATAGAGCGCCTGGAATAAACGCTCGCAGTTTGACGGTAGATAAGACGTCAGGGATATTCTAAAAGAATGCGTGAAAGACTCCGATCGGGTCACCACCCGAAACAAAACAAATACCGTACCCCCCTGACCGATACAGACATCTGTTGTCATGAAGAACCAGATACATTGGAATGAATTCACAACATGTCATATTAAAAGAACATCTGAGATAAAACCTGCAGATATATGACGTGCTGGACCGATAAAGACATCTCCAGTTGCCATGAAGAACCACACACATTTGAATGCATTCATGATATGCTATATTATAAGCACGTCTGAGATCAAATCTGGATCTACGACGTGCTGGATCTCTGCGTGAACACCGTGCAGTGGCGGAGTTTGTCGAGGTTGGCCTAAGGGATGGACTTAGCCGGTGTAATGAGACCATTAGTGAATACTGAAGGTATGAGTGCGTGATATTCAAGAAAGTTGTATAAGAGTATAATGTTTTAAATGTTAGTGCTTAAGAGTGAGACAATTGTATGAAAGAAAATTGGAGATTGTGAGGAGAATAATTTGATGCTGTAGGATACTCTTACGTCTCATGGAATCCGCTCAAGGGGTTTTCATCGATTAGCCTAAGAAAGTTAAAAGAGTTGTTCACCCTTGCGCTATATAAGGGTCATAAATGCTGCTGCCCTCCCCCCGATCCCCAAACAAGGATTATCTCCTTTGTGCACTCAGGCTTGCCAAAGTTAAACATTAATCTCTGGCGATTCTTCATAAAGATGTTATCTATTCCTTTTTCCATTGGTTTACTAAATTCTGGCCAAAGAAAGGTACATTTAATAATATAATTAAATCCGAAACGCTGGACATCTTTTGGTTAAAGAAAACATGGTAGAACGATACTGCAAACGCTACCCTTCTTGGCTCTGCGGACTTACATGTGACTAAAGATACAAGACGTTACAGCAGAATTGATTTAATTGGGCTCCTTCATATCTCCCACCTCACCTTGACTGACCCCTGCGGACACCTTCGAATCTTCACTCGTCTTCAGGCCTCGATATTATGTATCTTCACCCTGGGCCTCCGTTTGACAGCCTCTTTGATTAATTTGGTGAACTAATAAACATTGCTCTCTTTAATCGCTCTGCAACTGGCCTCATTCGTATTTTTATGGTTTTCTCTCCACTTCTTCCTCAAATTCTGTTTATCTCTTCCTCTTCCACCAAACCTCACATATCTACTTCAAGCCTCCAACATTGGCTCATGTTCATTAATCACGAACTGTTTAGGGATCTTACCTCTCCCACGTTAAACAGCTCTACTTCTTCTTAACTCAATGTGCACCTCCGTTCCTTTTCTCAGATCCTCTCCTCCTGCCTGGCTGGAGGAGACTGTGTACCTCTTGGTTCTCAGTCTATATTTTGAATGCCAAGCGCAGAGAAGCCTGTGTGAGGAACCTTCAGTGTGCCAGAGCTCGGAGTACGGAGACAGACATCTACCCTTGCCCACTCATTCCTAGATTTCCCTTTTGAAGTTTGCCCGTGAAGCGCGCAACTTCAGTATCCTTGAGGACAATACAATCTATACTATTTAAGCTTCTTGCAGGACTCTCTTGCCTTCTATCGCTAGTCTCGTCCCCCATTACCATCTGCTGTTTTCTCTGTTTTTTATTCGGAAAAGATGGTGCATAGCTATTCAATGATTCCCTCTGTCTATCGACACAAATTACCCCTCTCCCTCAGGTCCAAACTCACTGTTTCCCCTCCTCTCTTCCAAAAGGAATTAACTCTCCTCTCGATTCTTTCCCTCTAACTCTCTACAGCTTCTCACTCTTCTCCTCACTTACCCTGGTGGTATGTTTAACCTCTTCGTTTCGTTGTGTAGTACCAACCTGATTTCAACCACGATGCTGTTCGGCCGATCCTCAAGAAACTTAACCTGAAGTAAAACTACTCGGCAACTCCATTTACTTTCTAAACTTCTAGAAATGTTGGCACCACCATTCTAGATTCTAAATCATATGTCGTCCTCCAACAAAAAAGATCTTCTAGTCAGGATTCAAGGAGGGTTACAACACTGAATCAGTTCTCCAACATGTACCATGTTGCCTTTGTTGTGCAGGCTTCAATACTGTTACTTTTTGATCACTCGGCAGTATTTAATGCTCTTACTCACACTGTTCTTGATGATCACCTTCATGAATTCCTGCGCGTCTCTGGAACTGGAATATATCTCGGCCGGTAGAAGTATCTTCTTGCCCTCGCTATTCTTCCACTTCTAGACTTATGATACACAAATCGCTCTCTCCTTCCTAGATTCGTTTGCTGAGAAGCTTAGACATTTTATATCTTCATACGACATTATTACTGAATGTCTCTCGTCAATTATCTGAAACATGCAAACCTGACGTTTTTCTGGTCGATATCGCTTTGGGTGTGGCTAGAAGTAAAATCTGCTTCCTCTTAACTTTGGTGGTGTCCCGAGGTCTATTTCCTGATGTTAGAAATATGGGTGGCACTATTGATAGTTAATTATCTCTCAAAACCCATGTTGCTAGTTTATGCAAATCCTAGCTCTGATTTCTCCATAATCTTAGCCGTATCCGGTCCTATACTCGCCGCAGTGAGCATAGTGATCACAATACTTTCGACTCCTGTTAATCACTTCTTGCTGGATCACATGCTACCACTCTTCGTGGTAGAGGGGCGTTCTGTAAAGCCCATGCATTAAAGAAAGCCCTACAAAACCCAATATTATATTGATATTTTAGTCGGTTCCATCATCCACTTAAACCCATCAAAATCTACACGACAGATGGCGTTAATAAATAAATAAAAAAAACAGGTTATCTTTGGCGGAAAAAAGGTAAATAAAATGAAGAATGAATGGATAAGTGGTATTTAAAGGTGAGAAAGGGTATGAATCAGGTGTTTATCACCCAAAATGTTCCTGGTATGGACATCTCACTACAATGGTTGGGAATATAATTGTGAAAATGTATGGAAGTGGATTACGAAGTGTGAGAGTGGAGTGGAGTGAACTTAAGAGGGAGGAGACTGACAGTGGACAATTGGATGTATGTATGTTTTGTGCATATGAAAAGGGTCGATGAGGGAGCATCCTTAGATCCATATGCCCCGGGATAAACCTCAATACCAATTGGTCGTTAAGGATGAGGGGGGGGGGCATTGGACGGGGGTAATTATTTGTGGCATGGATTCGTATCACATTCTGTTGCCAAAATGGGTACTTTCCAGTCGAATAATTGCCTCGGGCATGCTCTGCCGCAAGGTGGCATTCGGGTCAACTTTGCGGATTCAGATGCCCTTGTGAAGGGGGATGGAAATATAAGTGCAAATTGGTGGTAAAACTCATACCATAAAATTCCAGGTAGTACATTTTTTTTTAATGAGAACAAGCATGAGGTATTTTACTTACTACCAATCTTCTTGATGATTAAATGACGCAAGTTTCTTCTGAAACCCTTTATTCGAACTAGTTTCGACTGTTCTACACCATCCGTCCCAGAATACTGTTTGGATAATTAATTAAATCCCTTCACTCACCTCCCCTTTACCCTAATTTGGCCTCTATGCCGCCACCAACTAAAACACTCTTTTGTTCTTAATATGCCACTTCGGGATTGGAACAAGCCCTGATGACGTCATAAACAAATAAGGACATCAAAGGAAAGAGACGTTATTGGTAGCAGAGCATCAGAGACGAGTTCGAGTTCGACTGCTACAGTGGCAAGAAGACTAACGCTCAATTCTAAATTCCGCGATTAAAGTTGTTTTTGAAGTGGACGAAGAGAATAATTTCGACCCTCGTATGTTCCATGAATTTAAAATTGGAGGTGAGTGTCGTATTGTTTGTTTAATTAATCAAAACTGGCTACAAGTTTTACAAAATTCTAATTAAGGGCACAGAGGTCAACGTGTAGTCATTATTCTGGCACTCGTGATGGAACCCAATTCTGAAACCTTTCTCCGAATAAAAGGTTTCAGAACAAACTACCTCTGATTAACTTAGAAATGGACATTCTAGAACAATATTAATGAGGCCGCAAAATAACAGTAATGAGGAACACAACAAAGGCGAATAAACAAAACAATCTTACCTGAAAGCAAGAGACGCCACGGGCCGAGTATAATTAAGGACAAAAACGGACTGAATTAATCTTGGTTGGTTGACTTAAGGACAATGAGCGAGAGAAATGCTAGAATCAGTATATAGAAACGGCGAAAACATTATAATGATTAGAGATTCAATTATATGTAAAGTATTTTTCGCGGATATTATTTTAAAGGTATCCATTGTATCTTCGGTTTTACATTTAAATAGGCTCCACTGACTTTTCTTTGGTTTTTAAAAGCTTTCTTTCCAGTCGGGGCCCTGATGCTTAGAAAAGAGCGAACTGCTGCATTTATATATTTTCTGAACTACAGCCAGGACAAGTGAACATGTATACAACATTATATCGCACTGTCGGAGACATGAGGCCATTCGTACTTTCAAAAAATTTCTATCTTTATGCTGTGGTTAAATGTAAATTTAAGTGACTTGTGGATGTTTAAAAAGCAAATATTTAAAAAGTAGAGTATCAAAATTTAGACATTGACAAAATACCTGTCTGTTGGAACAATGGTGCGACTTCGGAGGAGCATATACTATCAAGACCCTTCTTTATAATTACCTAAGCCAAATGCAAGGGATATTCATTTAAAAATAATCTCTTAAGAACTGCCATTGCGAAATACAATTAGGACATAAGGAATAAGTCTTATGCATTCAATTCTTGGTTAAATTTATCTAAAGTTTAAGATAGCAGAAACTAAATTAATTCTTACCCTGGCCAGAAAAACTGGGGATTCGCTACACTGAGGTTTCAAGAGTTACCATTCCTTACAATGAAAATATCAAAGGGAAGAAGTTGACTATTTACCGTATCATCCTCAAAAACCTTTTCTTTTAATTAAAAAATTTCACAAATTTGACAAACGAGGTAGGGGGCACCGGGGTTTTATTAACCCCCTAGGGTCACCGAAAAGCAGACGGGAGGCCAATGAGGGAAGGTGAGGAGGGAGGAGTGAAAGCAATGCTGGACTGAGAGCGCACTTCCACTGTCCATCTGGATGGGAGGGTGGGATTGCCTGCGGGGAGACCACCACCGGGGTGAGGGGGTTTTGAGGGGTTGGTGACTTAACTGATGAACCAAAGGAAACTAGTCTGGCAAGGAAGAAAGGAGCTTCGATGGCAACGAGACTGCAAACCTGGAGAGCGGATCAATTGGCAGGAACCAGGGCCTATATCCTTATAATTATCCATAACTCCAATTCAATTTACAGGACGTCTTAAGAAAGTGACAATATATAGGATTAAATGTTTAAATATAATTTTGGGGGAATTTTCTGTAATTTTTGTATCTCTTAATTACATACTTAATTCCATCCTATTTTTTCTAAACAAAAATGAGAGAATACTAGGGATGGTTAGGGATCAAATTAATTTTGTTGGTGAACAAACTCCTACCTAAATACGCACCATTGCTCCTACATTTACAAATACAAGCTATCCAATAAGGGCGATCGAGAATAATTATATTGCTAATCCCATAGATTGGTTCAACGGTAGTCACGAAGACAATTAAATGTTATATTTTTTTAACGGACTCATATTTTTCTCTTCATTTGTTTGATGGAGGTATCTAAGTGCTAAAATTATTCAACCCCACCAAGACATATCGAACTGATATTTACAGAGGTAGAGTAATAGATCTACTCGTCTAAGTGTTGATAGTATAAATTTAAAATAACCCCGAGATACCCCCAATAGAGTTACGAGTGAAAAAGGGGCGCTAAGCTAAACACGCCATTCCTAATTAGGTAATGAATAATAAATACAATTAGTTAGCAGAAATTGGCGAATGTAAGTTCTCATATATTCATTGCTCTTACTTCAGCAAACTTAATTTGAGCGAAAGATGGGAAAGTTTAAGACGGTAAACAATATTCAGGCCAATACATAAATAAAACATAATTCCTAAAAATATAAAGACTAAGGGAAGTTATAAATGCTCGATCCCATTTATATAAATAAAATTAATCGGAAAACTTAATAGTTGATGAAAAATTTACAATCGACAGGAAATGAGAGAAAATAAATATTTCTTTTTAGAAATTGAGCTTCAGGGTGGGGGACTAAGCCCATGCTAATAAAATCTATTCAATGGTACTTCCGGGTAAGATGGATACGTATACGGGCATATACCCTCTAAATAAAGCGTGGGTAATGGTTTATTTTGTGGGCGGAACATCTCTTGCTATGGGGTTTGGAAGTGCCCCATAGAAGGTTCTGCTAGGAAGAGTCGTTGCAGCGATAACTTTCACCTATAGGAGTGGTAAAAAGGTTTAATTAATGATTATCCTAATACTTCATTAATAGTCACTCATCGAATACCGAAACCAAGATTGAGACATCATAATTTGGCATCCCGTATAATAAAAGAGCAAAACATGGGAATAACGTCTATAATCACATTTCTAGGGATAAAAGCTTATAACGAACGACAAATCAATTACGAAGGGGGTTGAAGAAAAGATGTGAGAGTGATAATATTTTAAGAATAGAGAAGTGGGATTTGATCAATTCTTGGCACTTTTTTTTTAACTATAAGAATGCTTGCCACATATTTCAACTTTGTATTGCTTATATGCAACATCAAGTGAAGTGAATTTGGGTGAGTAGTATAAGGGTGATAGGAAAACATTTACTTCTTTTTTTATAAAAGAGATAAAAACCCAGTGTGAAGCTTAATGAAACTATAAATAATGAAATCAGTATCATTTTAAATAAGAGCGACCCAACGAGAAGGCACATTTTCAATTCCTGGTTAAAAAAAATGCAGCATTTTTTTTCGCGAAGAAATGTTTGAAGAGACCAATTTTCGACACCTTTGCTTCTAAATGCCCTGCAACTTATGAAATGCTCTAGTAATCGAAATGAGTGATATTCTGTAAGTACTAAATCCGGTATGTGAAAGAAGATCCCATACTAACCATCATATCTTTTCCTGGGTTTGTTTTACAGTGATGCATCGTCATACTGGAGGACAACACGGGTTCTCTTTACCAATGTTGGCTACTGTCGATGTAATGCTTCGTTTACAAGATCAAGTTAGTGGCAATAAACGTCTGCAGTAATGTTCGTGGACAATCGAACATGAAACATGAAGTTTTTGTGACTAATGTCCGGTACTTCAACGAGGATCTGATTAACAGTGTCTTTCAAAATATCGACATCCATTATGGTTTGTCGTCCAGAAGGAAGTGGTATCGGAGACGACACAATCACTTTATAATGTATTTTTAGTCTTCACTTCATAAGGATACTGCATAAATCATTTTCATGGTGTAGCAGTACTAACCCTTGAAATTGATACAATAAGCGATGACAAATAAGTAACTCTTTGAAGTATTTATCTTCTAGGCGAAGATGACTTTAAATAAGAATGGCACCGTCGTATAAAATAGATGAAAATCTGTATCTAGACGTTTTCTACCATTTAAAATGGTCATTCCCTAGTTGTTCTTTTTATAATCTATAGCGGTTAAATAGGGAATTACTTTCTCAACACAATATTTTTCATAATCGACTAATAACCTTTATCACTACTCTTTCGACCTTCAAATGTTTGTTTGGTACGTAAACTATGTTATCAGTTCCCTTTTTTTGAGTTAAACTTAAATGTATGTGGTTTATATTCAGTTAAACGCGAGCTTAGGGATACAGGCAATAAAGAACGGCATTTTCTTTTCACCCGGCACTGCCAGACCCTAAGTTCCATGTTTCATCTTCTTTTGTTCTTTTTTATCACGCAGCCTTTTTGTGAAAGCGATGCTTCATTAAACTTTCACACAAGTGAAACACAAAGTTATGAAAGGGAGATTTCATTCTTTTGACACCAGGATTGTGAACAAAGTTTTGTCCGATATTGTTGTAATTATGGGATGCGTGGCTATGAAAATTCGGTTGACTTATTTTACAACCTTACCACATCACCCCTCCCCCCCCCTCAAATTCACCCAAGACTTATCATCGTCTCATTTTTACCCTTTTCCCTCACTTAATTCTTCTGTTGGCTCTAGGGTGTTCTCATGTGCGGAAGAAATTCACTGTTATTCGAGATTCCTGGATTGCCACTTAATCAGCGACATTCTTTGCAGGTGGCATCAAGAAATTGCCACGAAGGTGGCAAAAATGTATTGAAAATAAAGTCAAGATGTTTGGTTTCTTAAGGAAATGATATTTATCACAATTATTGACCTCGCATATCTTTTTATGGAATGACGGGCATCGAAAACGTTGTGGAAGAAGTGAAGATTTCAATTGGCTTTTTCTTTCTGCTATTAAGTAGGAAATATGACAGCCCCTCTTTCTCTCTCTATTCTGATCTTCTTCTAAATTCTCTCTTCTGCTATTCTTCTAAATTCCAAATTTTCCGCACTTGTTCTAAATTCTATCTTCTGCTCTTCTTATAAATTATATCTTTTGCTCTTCTTATAAATTATATACCTATTCAGCTCTCTTCCAAATTCTCTCTTTTGATCTTCTTCTAAATCCTATCTTCTGCTCTTCTTCTGAATTCTATCTTCTGCTCTTCTTCTAAATTCTATATTCTGTTCTTCTAAATTCTATCTTCTGCTCTTCTTCGAAATTCTATCTCTAGCTCTTCCTCTAAATTATATAGTCTGCTCTTGTTCTAAATTCTATATTCTTCTATTGTTGTAAATTCTATATTCTGCTCTTCTTCTAAATTCTATCTTCTGCCTTTCTAAATTCTATCTTCTGTTCTTCATCTAAATTTTATCTTATACTATTATTCTAAATTCTATTTTCTGCTCTTCCTCTAAATTATATCTTCCGTTCTTCTTCTAAAATTCAATCTTCGTCCCTTCTTCTTCTTCTAAATTCTATCCTCTTGATCTTATTCATCTTTTGGCATTGGTAATGCGTGAACGATGCTGATCGATTTTGTTACATATGTAGCGCCTTCACTCCTGGTAGCCTCAAGAAACCACTCACAAAAGCTGTTCGACTGAACTACAAAAGTTACTTCAAATCTCCTTTGGGTGACCAAGACAAGAAATGGGCACTTCATATAGCATGTAAGTCTTGTGTCAAACACCTGAGCAAGTGGATGTGTGGATATAGCGTGAACACAAAGACCACAGTAGTGACTGCTACTTCTGTCTCACAAACATCAAGGGAAAAACCATCAAAACACGAGGCAAGGTGAAGTACCACAATATTGCTTCTGCAATCCGACCAGTTCCGCACAGCGCTGAACTCCTAGTCCCAAATCTACCGACTGAACAAGAATTGATGTGATTCTGATTCTAATTTTACCTCAAATGAAGACTACCAGGATGACTCTGAAAATACCAGGCCTAGACTCTTTACTCAAGAAGCGCTTCATGATCTCATCAGGGACCTAGACTTGTCCAAAGAAAAGGCCGAAGTTCTGTGATCCAGACTAAAGCAGCGTAACCTGCTGGAAGCTGGAATGAGTATCACTACAGCTCATTACCGACATAGAGAGCTGTCTGCATTTTTTCTAGATGGCAAATAACCTTTGTTACTGTGAGGACGCAGTATCTCTCATACGACAATTCTGCAAGTCTGAACCATACAAGTCAGATGATTGGGGGCCGTTTAAAGACTCTCTGAAAGCTGTTCTTTTACACAATGGCAATCGGTTTCCATCTGTCCCAATACAGCATGAAGCAAAGATGGCTGAGAGCTATAAAACAAAGAGGATTTTGTTAGTCGCTATAGAGTACGAGAAACACCAATGGAAGATATGTGGGGATCTCAAAGTCATCTGTTTACTACTGGGCTTTCAGAGTGGCTACACAAAGCACATGTGCTTTTTATGTTTGTGGGACAGTAGAGCTGATGCAGAGCACTATGTGGGAAAGTAATGGCCGACAAGACCAAGAGATGCGCCTGGAAGGTTCAACTGTGTTCAAAATCCTCTTGAAGGTCTAGAAAAGATATTTTTGCCCCCATTGCATCTAAAGCTCGGTTTGGCTAAAAATTCATCAAGGCTATGGATCAATCTGGTGCCGGGTTTCGATACTTATGACAGAAATTAGGTGGTGTAGTTTCCGAAGCCAAGTTTAAAGCAGGTGTCTTGAATGGACACAGATTCGCATACTAGTTCATGATAGTGAATCCACCAAGGCCTTGAACCCACTGAAGAAAATTTATGGGAATCATTTGTCAATGTGTCAAAGCTTTTTCTTGGAAACTATCGTGCTGACAAATACAAAGAAATCGTTACAAACATGATGCAGAATTATCATGAATTGGGAGCAAGGATGTCCTTGAAAGTGCATTTTTCCCACTCTCATAACCAGATAACCTTGGAAACGTTAGTGATGAACACAGTGAAAGATTTCATCAAGACATCGCCATAATGAAGAGCAGATATCAGGGACAATTCAGTCCTAACATAATGGGCGACTATTGCTGGACGCTGCAATGAGAAGAGAGCGAGCTGTACAAACGAAAGGGCAAAGTTCAGAAGCATTTTTAGAACTTCATATTTTGTCAATTATGAAGGATTTGAACTTTTGCTTTCTGGTACAATTTCTTATGAGCTTATCTGTGACGTGTTTAATATCATTATCTTGCGTGAGACAATTAATATCGTCATATTTACTATTTTTCTAATAGTTTAAGAAAGTAGATCTGATAGTAGAATAAAACATATAAATCATACTTAACAATGTGAAATTAGTCATGTAAGCACAGTCACATAAGCGACAAGCAGGTCTGCTTTGGGTTAAATATCTGTTGCACGACACAAGTGAAGGAATATTGAATATTTAGACCTATTGATATTTTTTAGAAAACCTAATCTGATAAAACAAAACAAATATCAGATTCAAATTCAGCAACATGAAATTAGTTGTGTGACCATAATCTCATATGTGAACCATTTTGACTGTTGACCAGTGTTATTGATACTACTATTTCTAATGATATTAGTTACTAGTGCTACTAATGAAACTGCTACTATTGGTACTACTATTCTTGATAATGATGGTACAATTGATAACTAGTGTTACTATTTTTACTATTAATACTATCGATACTGCTGTTACTATTTTTTCTATTGATACTATCGATACTGCTACTACCATTGATACTGGTGTTAATATTTTTACTACGAATACTACGCTACTAATGGTATTTCTGTAAGCCTTTTTGGTGAAGATAAAGTAGATGGATGAGTTAGGTTGCCAATGTATGTAAGCGTTGGTAAGCAATGTAGGTGATGAACGAAGATGTGGATGCTTAAACTTTTAAAACCAATAAAACCTCTTTGGAAAGAAATGGTTAAAGAATAGTAGGGAAATATTCCTATGTACCCTTCAATAAGAATATGTGGCAAGCATTTTCGCCTAAGTTCAAAGGATGGAAGGAAGGTTGCCACTGGCGTAGATCAAACGCCGAAATAAAAGGAAATGGGAAAAATTAAGCTTAAGAATTAGGTCCACACAACTAAAACTAGGCACCAGTTATGAGGTCGTCTGTTTTAGAACAAGTGAACATGCAACATGCATCAGAAAATAAAGGCATACGCTCGCTCGAGGAACCTCATCACGTCAACATGATACTATTAAACTGTAATGGCACTTTGACGATCAATCTTGAAATGAATCCCGATTTGATTTCGTTGTGAATAAAGATTTGCATAAAACTTTCATCTGAATTCATTGAAATCATATATTATCATCTATGTTACGTAGAGTATATATTAAACAACATAATGAAGGTTCTACGACTTCTTACTCTAGCCTAACCCATAAAAAAGGACTTTTGGACGACAATAAGTATCTAATTCCTTAGATGTAAAAGTTGTTAATCAAACACCACTGAGGAGACTCTCAACATCGTGGCATTGAAACGTACCACCAATGAAGATATCAGTTGGAAGAGAACCCCGTCTCAAAATGGGACCAGGCATTATAAGGGGTCCCTGGAATAGAGTGGAGGTTAATCCCAATGGGACCCCCGGAGTGCCTGGGGTAGCGCCCCCGGAAGAAGAAACTCCTACCGATTCATCAGAACAAAGACTCGCCCCCGTTTGTTCTAAGCGTAACCTAATAAACGATAATATTCAAACTTAAATCAACTATAAATAAAAAAAAATATGCATGATTGCTGAAGTATTAGTTTTTAACTATTTATTAAAAGTTAATCAACAAGAAAGTGAACGATACGTGACTTAAGAAGAGACAAACCAGTAATGGTTTTCTCAATTGAGTGAAAGGACCGAGTTTAAGGTCCACGCTGAAGGAAGATCTCGCCTCCGTCTTTGTCTCGCGTCCAATGACCAAAAAGAACGTTCACTTACTATAGCGAAGCTGAGTCTTTAAATTACTCTTTAAAAATTGCTTTAAAACGTGTATTTACTTACCTCCAGAGCCCGGACAAAAGTTCGAATCCCGTCGATCCCCTGCGGGCATCAAGATGCGGAGTGAGAAGGCCACCGTCGGCGTCTAACCCGATGTGGCTGTCAAGAGGCAGGAAACCCATCGGCAACCCCTCGCCTTCGTCCGACACGACGCGTCTCTTTTCTCTGCAACAAATTTTGGAATTAAAACAAAGTCAAAACACCTACTGTAATTCGCGTGCTCTCAATTATTCTGACTTGTGACCTCATGACCCTATGACCTTTCGACCTCCAAAACTTTCAACATGTGGGGCAATCCGACCCATAGTTAGTTTATTTTTAATAATTCCCTGACTAACCTTTGGAGGACCTGAGCAATTATATCTTTGGAAAGAAAATGTTAAACAACATAAGGGTTTCAAATTTCGTTATAATCAGCCGAATAGTTGTTATTATTGGGAAAATAATCATTGAAAAGTAAAATGGTTATCATCCGACCGACCAACCTACAGACCGACATATTAACTTATAGAGTCGCACGCGACTAAAAAGAGAAAGAAAACAAGGCGTTGAAATCGGCTTCGAAGATCCGCAAAAATCGAACCTCACAAATTCTATTAAACAAGAGTTGGCGTCTTGATTTACCACTTGAACCGACCTAATTGGTTGAAGAGGTTTGTTGCCCGGTTATACTTGACAACACCAAAGATTTGATACAATCTCCAGCCACACCGGTACTAACAAAATATACAACATCCACAACACAAAAAGATGACTGGCAAATTATCTGGCAAGTACATACGCCCATGTGTGGCCAGTCCTCAAGCAAATAAATCACAAACGGCGTCCCCTAAGGGTCCGTACTCTTCCCCACATCTTTTAACTTCTACATTCATTCCACACCCAGACCCAATTCATCCCAGATACGCATAGCCTTATGTGAGAACGATAAAACTCTAAAATACACACCCCGAGACAAAGACTGCTGCTCATTTCAATCTTTTCTACCTCAACACACTACACACCTGATTCACAACAGAATGGAAATAGCTCCAAGCAAATCCACAGCTACTCAACAATGACAGATGGGAACTCAAATACACGTCACAGCTAACAGTGAACAACGCACATATTCACCACCCACACACCTAAAGTTCTTGGCATAAGATACACGCCACTAACATTCAAACAGCACGTCAAACAAACCAAAACCACAACCACACTTTATAAACAATTCATACGCTCAGTAATGGACTATGCAAGCCTTGCTTGGTCCCTAATCTCTCTCAAAGGTTCCTCAACATCCTCCAGCTACTACACCCACAAACTACATACAACCTTAGACCGTCTTTAATGTCTAGGATTACCTCTGCATGAGAGGGGCACAAATACTAGCTGCAGACTCAACAATTCCAGAGCACCACTACACTACATGGCAGAACTTCCACTTCCACAGAGAGCCAAAAAACAACACCTACTACAGAATTACTACAGAAACAAGGACCAGCAAAGACTCTAAGGTCTGCACAAACTAAAACCCAGTTGGTGGCACGGTGCAGACGATATTACTATTACTATTGATATTAGTGTTAATAATAAAACTACTATTGATACACGGCTATTACACTGGTCAACCCCCCCCCCCTCGATTTCTCATGGTTCTGGATCAAAATAGTCTGATTCTAGGGTAAATGTATGTGCTGAATTCAATAATGAGATTCGTATAGCTGTATCGGGCTCAGCTTTCCAGAACCAGCATATCTATATATTTGGTGCACCCTGTTATTCATACACTAATTTATATGTTCAATGGTTCCACTTATGCAATAATATTTTCCTAATTTGTGCTTTTTTATTTGTTTCAGATTGCTGGTTCATGATAGTACATATCTACAACTGCCTAATTTCTAATTACTCTGAACTTAACAAAACGGAATGTGGCAAGTGCGTGAACGACGCTGATCGATTTTGTTACATATGTGGCGCCTTCACTCCTGGTAGCCTCAAGAAACCACTCACAAAAGCTGTTCGACTGAACTACAAAGGTTACTTCAAATGTCCTTTGGGTGACCAAGACAAGAAATGGGCACCTCATATAGCTTCTAAGTCTTGTGTCAGCTACCTAGGCCAGTCCGCTTACAAACGGTGTTAAATTACCACTATCCAGTGTTAGTGTATCTGGCTATCTTTTAACTATTTCAATTCTACGGTATACACATATCTACATGCGTCCCCTTTAACAGGCAAGTTCAGTTATCTCTTAAATGCACGTACACGCTTCTCCGAACTACTGACAACTCTCCCACCCCAAATTACCCTCCATAAACATATTCACACCCACTTTACTCACCAATTTATCCACACATCCTCCTCCATTCACAGGCTATTGACACCCCATCCTTTTGAATCCTCCCTCCCTCGTGAAGAGAGAGTCCACGAGGGTCGACTCCAGTGTCGACCTCCCCCACCCCTCCTGAGTTAACAGAAAAAGATGGAGGTAACCATTGCCGATGCCTGTTCAGAAAGTGACACCGCATCCCCACGGAATCAAACCCAAAATGAAAGACTCCACGCAATCACAACCGCCAGCAAACTTGATGGCTCGGTGTAAAAACCCAGTTAAAGCCATCTCTTTTCTCAGGGTCTCTGGGCAGCTCGGCCAGACAGCTTTAGAATAAACAACATTCTAGGGTAATTTTCAAGGAGAGGGGCGCATGATATTTAGCCGGGGGTTTTGTGGCTAGATTATAGCTTTTTTGAGCTTTTTTTTTCAACTTAACTAGAAGCTAAATTTGAAAAAAACTAAAAACGGCGAAAATCTAGACCCCTCCCCTGCTAAAATATCAGCCAGACAGCTTTAGAATAAACAAGGGTGTCTACTTGTTTGGTGATTTTGAATTCAAGGACTTTTCAAGGTTTTCAAGGACTTTTTAAAAAATAATCAAGGACAGGTTTTGGCTATTGTTTTTTTCTTTAAATTAAAAAAGTGCAATAAACATTATGGGACATTGACGAAGGTGAGGTATTTAAGGAATAAATGGGTTATAAGTAAAGCATAACCAAAATCAACTGCAAAAATCAAGAACAAGGTATCCAAGCGACAGTCACAGAAGTATAGCGAGCATATATCATAAAATACAATGCATCCAAAGCATACATATGTTCACTCACATTAGTGTGTAGATTAACTTAACTATTACTATTTTCCTAATAGACATTAAAAAGTAAATAAATAGTGAATTTGAAAAATCATTTGAACAATCAATCAATGATTTATTTTTTAAATTCAAGGACCATCTACCTTTTTCATCAAATTCAAGGACTTTTCACGGATTTCAAGGGCAAAAATAAATTCAAGGGCTTTTCAAGGATTTCAAGGGCAAAAATAAATTCAAAGGGCTTTTCAAGGATTTCAAGGGCAGTAGACACCCTGTAAACAACAACATTCTCAGGCAATTTTTTTTTACTAGAGTTTAACCGTTAATATCTAGGTTAGGTTAGTTTATATAAGTTTAATATAATTACTTAAGTTAAAAAAAGCTTAAAAAGCTAAAATATAACCCCCACCCCGGCTAAATATCATGCGCCGCTCTCCTTGAAAATTACCCATTCCATCGATCCATGACAGCAGGGATTTTTTTTATTGACTTTGATTCTTCGTTTCTCCTTCAATCTCTGGTAATTTTCAAGGAAAGAGGCGCACGATATTTAGCCGTTTTTTTTTGTGGTTAGATTTAAGCTGGTTTTTAGCTTTTTTAACTATAATCAACTTATATAAACCAACGTAAAGTAGAAACTAACTTAAAAAACTAAAAAAAACAGCTAAAATATAGACCCCCCTCCTCCTGCTAAAATATCGGGCGCCGAACTCCTTGAAAATTACCCAATCTCTTTCTTAGGCCGTGAATTAGTTAGCTAAAAACGCCATCTCTTCTTTCAGTCGATTTTTAAGCGACCATCTGGCAACTACGTGCAAGGGCATAATCACCGCAATTATTTTTGTAGTCTATTCAGGGCTGAATTAACATTACAAATACAAAACAACAACAACAAAGCCAATGTCCCCCCAAACAAAAAAAATAAACAAACGAACAAAAACAAAGTAAGAAAATGCACGTCCCGGCGTCAGGGAAAGGCCCGCGTCCGAGTAGGTACCAACACAAGCTAGACACTAGGGAGGAGGCGAACCTCCTCTAAAGAAACCCTGGTACTCCACATGAGGGAGTGCACGACTCTGTCCCGAGGACTAGAGACAAGCGGTAGCGACCACGGCGTATGTCCGGTATGAGAAGAATTGCTGTGCCAAAATGTTATGTAAAGAATAGCTATGAAAAATTGCTATGTAAAGAACTGCTATGAAAAAAATGCTATGTAAAGAACTGCTATGAAAAAATGCTATGTAAAGATATGCTATGAATGCTATGTAAAGAACTGCTATGAAAAATGCTATATAAAGAACTATTATGAAAAATGCTATGCAAAGAACTGCTATGAAAAAATGCTATGTACAGAACTGATATGAAAAATGCTATGTAAAGAACTGATATGAAAAATGCTATGTAAAGAACTGATATGAAAAATAATATGTAAAGAACTGCTATGAATAAAAATCTTATGTAAAGAACTACTATGTAAAGAACTGCTATGTAAAGAACTGCTATGAAAAATGCTATGTAAAGAACTGCTATGAAAAATGCTATGTAAAGAACTGCTATGAAAAATGCTATGAATGCTATGTAAAGAACTGCTATGAAAAATGTTATATAAAGAACTATTATGAAAAATGCTATGTAAAGAACTGCTATGAAAAATAATATGTAAAGAACTGCTATGAATAAAAACCTTATGTAAAGAACTACTATGTAAAGAACTGCTATGCAAATGCTATGTAAAGAACTGCTATGAAAAATGCTATGTAAAGAACTGCTATGAAAAAAATGCTATGTAAAGAACTGCTATGAAAAAATGCTATGTAAAGATATGCTATGAATGCTATGTAAAGAACTGCTATGAAAAATGCTATATAAAGAACTATTATGAAAAATGCTATGCAAAGAACTGCTATGAAAAAAATGCTATGTAAAGAACTGCTATGAAAAAATGCTATGTAAAGATATGCTATGAATGCTATGTAAAGAACTGCTATGAAAAATGCTATATAAAGAACTATTATGAAAAATTCTATGCAAAGAACTGCTATGAAAAAATGCTATGTACAGAACTGATATGAAAAATGCTATGTAAAAAACTGATATGAAAAATGCTATGTAAAGAACTGATATGAAAAATAATATGTAAAGAACTGCTATGAATAAAAATCTTATGTAAAGAACTACTATGTAAAGAACTGCTATGCAAATGCTATGTAAAGAACTGCTATGAAAAAATGCTATGTAAAGATATGCTATGAATGCTATGTAAAGAACTGCTATGAAAAATGCTATATAAAGAACTATTATGAAAAATGCTATGCAAAGAACTGCTATGAAAAAATGCTATGTACAGAACTGATATGAAAAATGCTATGTAAAGAACTGATATGAAAAATGCTATGTAAAGAACTGCTATGAAAAATAATATGTAAAGAACTGCTATGAATAAAAATCTTATGTAAAGAACTACTATGCAAAGAACTGCTATGTAAAGAACTGCTATGAAAAATGCTATGTAAAGAACTGCTATGAAAAATGCTATGTAAAGAACTGCTATGAAATATGCTATGTAAAGATATGCTATGAATGCTATGTAAAGAACTGCTATGAAAAATGTTATATAAAGAACTATTATGAAAAATGCTATGTAAAGAACTGCTATGAAAAATAATATGTAAAGAACTGCTATGAATAAAAATCTTATGTAAAGAACTACTATGTAAAGAACTGCTATGCAAATGCTATGTAAAGAACTGCTATGAAAAATGCTATGTAAAGAACTGCTATGAAAAAAATGCTATGTAAAGAACTGCTATGAAAAAATGCTATGTAAAGATATGCTATGAATGCTATGTAAAGAACTGCTATGAAAAATGCTATATAAAGAACTATTATGAAAAATGCTATGTAAAGAACTGCTATGAAAAAAATGCTATGTAAAGAACTGCTATGAAAAAATGCTATGTAAAGATATGCTATGAATGCTATGTAAAGAACTGCTATGATAAATGCTATATAAAGAACTATTATGAAAAATGCTATGCAAAGAACTGCTATGAAAATATGCTATGTACAGAACTGATATGAAAAATGCTATGTAAAGAACTGATATGAAAAATGCTATGTAAAGAACTGATATGAAAAATAATATGTAAAGAACTGCTATGAATAAAAATCTTATGTAAAGAACTGCTATGCAAATGCTATGTAAAGAACTGCTATGAAAAATGCTATGTAAAGAACTGCTATGAAAAATGCTATGTAAAGAACTGCTATGAAAAATGATATGCAAAGAACTGCTATGAAAAGTGCTATGTAAAGAACTGATATGAAAAATGCTATGTAAAGAACTGATATGAAAAATGCTATGTAAAGAACTGATATGAAAAATAATATGTAAAGAACTGCTATGAATAAAAATCTTATGTAAAGAACTACTATGTAAAGAACTGCTATGCAAATGCTATGTAAAGAACTGCTATGAAAAATGCTATGTAAAGAACTGCTATGAAAAATGCTATGTAAAGAACTGCTATGAAAAATGATATGCAAAGTACTGCTATGAAAAATGATATGTAAAGAACTGCTATGAAAAGTGCTATGTAAAGAACTGCTATGCAAATGCTATGTAAAGAACTGCTATGAAAAATGATATGTAAATAACTGTATGAATAAAAATCTTATGTAAAGATATGCTATGTAAAGAACTACTATGTAAAGAACTGCTATGAAAAATGCTATGTAAAGAACTGCTATGAAAAAATGCTATGTAAAGGATTGCCATATAAAGAATAGCCCCGCAAAGAATCGCTCTGAAAAAATGCTATGGAAAGAATTTCTATGATAAGAATTTGCTATGAAAAAATGATATAAACAGAATAGCTATGAAAAGAACTACTATGAAAAGAATTGATAAGGAAAGAGTAACTATCAAAAGAATTGAGTATGGAAAATACTATGAAAAGAATTGTTAGGAAAAATACTCTGGAAAGAATTGCTATGATAAAAATGCTATAGATTAAATTGTTTTGAAAAAGTGCTATGGAAATAATTGCCATTAAAAGAAGTGCTATGAAAAGAGTTGCTATGAAAAGAGTTGCCATCAAAAGAATTACCATGAAAAGAGTTTCTAAGGAAAGAGTCGCTATGGAAAAAGATGCCATAGGAAGAATTGCTATGAAAAATGTTGCTAAGAAAAAATGCTAGAAAATGAATTGCTAAGAAAAAATATATGAAAAGATTCGCTATGAAAAAAACAATGTTATAAAAAGAATTGGTATATAAAGAATTGCGAACCAAATAGTTGCTAATGGAAAGAATTTCTACTAAAAAATGCAATAAAATAATGTTAGGAAAAATGCGAAGGAAAGAACTGCTATGAAAAGAACTTTTTTGGAAAAAAGTGGCTATGAGAAGTATGAAATATGAAAGTATGAAATGCTATGAAAGAAATAGTATGAAAAGAATTGCTATGAAAAAATGATATGGGAAGAATTGCTATGAAAGGAATTGAAATGAAAAAAAGACATGGAAAAAAATGATATGAAAAAAAATACTTTGAAAAAAAGTGGTATGAAATGAATTGCTATGAAAAAATGATATGGGAAGAATTGCTATGAAAGGAATTGAAATGAAAAAAAGACATGGAAAAAATGATATGAAAAAAAATACTTTGAAAAAAAGTGGTATGAAATGAATTGCTATGAAAAATGCGAAGAAAAGTATTGCTATGGACAATTCTATGAAAATAATTGCTATCAAAAATGATATGGGAAGAATTGTTATTAAACAATGTTATAAAAAAATTGCTATGAAAACATGGCATGAAAAATGCTAAAAATGTTGCTATGAAAAGAATTGCTATGGAAAGAGTTGCTAGGACAAGAATTGCTATGGAAATAACCGCTATGAAGAGAATTGCTAGGACAAGAATTGCCATGGAAAGACCGCTATGAAGAGAATTGTTGTGAATGACATGGAAATAATTGCTATAAAAATGATTTGAAAATAATTGATATGAAAAAATGTTTTAACCATAGTTGCTATAAAAATAATTGTTATGGAATACCATGAAAAGATTTTTATGAAAAAAATGCTATGAAAAGAATCACTATGAAAAAATGCTATCGAAATAATTGCCATGAAAAAATACTATATAAATAATTAATATGAAAAGAATTGCCATGAAAAAATGATATAGAAAGATTTGGTATAAAAAGAACTGCTATGAAAATAGAAAAAAAAATGCTAGGGGATGAGTTGCTATGAAGAAAGAATTGCTATTAACAATGCTATTTATTATATAGAAAGAATGCTATCAAAAGAATTGCTATGGAGAAGTTGCTATGACAAGAATTGCTATTAACAATGTTATTTATTATATAGAAAGAATGCTATCAAAAGAATTGCTATGGAGAAGTTGCTATTTCAAGATTTGCTATTAACAATGCTATTTATTATATTGAAATAATGCTATCAAAAGAATTGCTATAAAAAATCCTATAAAAATAATCGCTATTAAAATATTATTGCTATGAAAAGAACTGCTCGTGTGCGCGCCCCCCTCGCGAAGCAACGCGACGCGGTTCGAGGCTTTGAGTTCGATGACTCACTTAATGCGAGGATTCGGAAGGAACACTTGGTGGTCGGCGGAGTTGGAGCCTTCCCAGGGGGCGGAGCCCCTTCGTTGAGCCTTGGCCCCCACTCTGACGGAGAGCGGGATGAGGGGATTCCTTTCGGAAGACACGACGTTCTCCTTTGAAAATGGGTAAGGTTGGCACTGGCCGCCTCGTTCCGCTGGCAGCAGACGAACAGTATCGGAACCTGAAAAAAAGGGGCGAGAAAAGTTTCTCAAAACAGACAATTCATACATAATTCAACCGCAAAAGAGAAACAAGAAGTGTGTGATGTATTCGATACGCGGGTAATTATCCCTCAAGACACCTAGAGGAATGGGGAATATTAAAGCAAGGTCAACAGGGGTAATTATCCCTCAAAACACCGAGAGGAATGGGGAATATCAAAGCAAGGTCAACAGGGGTAATTATCCCCCAAGACACCGAGAGGAATGGGGAATATTAAAGCGAGGTCAACAGGGGTAATTATCCCTCAAGACACCGAGAGGAATGGGGAATATTAAAGCGAGGTCAACAGGGGTAATTATCCCTCAAGACACCGAGAGGAATGGGAATATTAAAGCAAGGTCAACAGGGGTAATTATCCCTCAAAACACCGAGAGGAATGGGGAATATTAAAGCAAGGTCAACAGGGGTAATTATCCCTCAAAACACCGAGAGGAATGGGGAATATCAAAGCAAGGTCAACAGGGGTAATTATCCCCCAAGACACCGAGAGGAATGGGGAATATTAAAGCAAGGTCAACAGGGGTAATTATCCCTCAAGACACCGAGAGGAATGGGGAATATTAAAGCGAGGTCAACAGGGGTAATTATCCCTCAAGACACCGAGAGGAATGGGGAATATTAAAGCAAGGTCAACAGGGGTAATTATCCCTCAAGACACCGAGAGGAATGGGGAATATTAAAGCGAGGTCAACAGGGGTAATTATCCCTCAAAACACCGAGAGGAATGGGGAATATCAAAGCAAGGTCAACAGGGGTAATTATCCCCCAAGACACCGAGAGGAATGGGGAATATTAAAGCGAGGTCAACAGGGGTAATTATCCCTCAAGACACCGAGAGGAATGGGGAATATTAAAGCAAGGTCAACAGGGGTAATTATCCCTCAAGACACCGAGAGGAATGGGGAATATTAAAGCGAGGTCAACAGGGGTAATTATCCCTCAAGACACCGAGAGGAATGGGGAATATTAAAGCAAGGTCAACAGGGGTAATTATCCCTCAAGACACCGAGAGGAATGGGGAATATTAAAGCGAGGTCAACAGGGGTAATTATCCCTCAAGACACCGAGAGGAATGGGAATATTAAAGCAAGGTTAACAGGGGTAATTATCCCTCAAGACACCGAGAGGAATGGGGAATATTAAAGCAAGGTCAACAGGGGTAATTATCCCTCAAGACACCGAGAGGAATGGGGAATATTAAAACAAGGTCAACAGGGGTAATTATCCCTCAAGACACCGAGAGGAATGGGGAATATTAAAACAAGGTCAACAGGGGTAATTATCCCTCAAGACACCGAGAGGAATGGGGAATATTAAAGCAAGGTCAACAGGGGTAATTATCCCTCAAGACACCGAGAGGAATGGGGAATATTAAAGCAAGGTCAACGGGGGTAATTATCCCTCAAGACACCGAGAGGAATGGGGAATATTAAAACAAGGTCAACAGGGGTAATTATCCCTCAAGACACCGAGAGGAATGGGGAATATTAAAGCAAGGTCAACAGGGGTAATTATCCTCAAGACACCGAGAGGAATGGGGAATATTAAAACAAGGTCAACAGGGGTAATTATCCCCCAAGACACCGAGAGGAATGGGGAATATTAAAGCGAGGTCAACAGGGGTAATTATCCCTCAAGACACCGAGAGGAATGGGGAATATTAAAGCAAGGTCAACAGGGGTAATTATCCCTCAAGACACCGAGAGGAATGGGGAATATTAAAGCGAGGTCAACAGGGGTAATTATCCCTCAAGACACCGAGAGGAATGGGAATATTAAAGCAAGGTCAACAGGGGTAATTATCCCTCAAGACACCGAGAGGAATGGGGAATATTAAAGCGAGGTCAACAGGGGTAATTATCCCTCAAGACACCGAGAGGAATGGGAATATTAAAGCAAGGTCAACAGGGGTAATTATCCCTCAAGACACCGAGAGGAATGGGGAATATTAAAGCAAGGTCAACAGGGGTAATTATCCCTCAAGACACCGAGAGGAATGGGGAATATTAAAACAAGGTCAACAGGGGTAATTATCCCTCAAGACACCGAGAGGAATGGGGAATATTAAAGCAAGGTCAACAGGGGTAATTATCCCTCAAGACACCGAGAGGAATGGGGAATATTAAAACAAGGTCAACAGGGGTAATTATCCCTCAAGACACCGAGAGGAATAGGGAATATTAAAGCAAGGTCAACAGGGGTAATTATCCCTCAAGACACCGAGAGGAATGGGGAATATTAAAGCGAGGTCAACAGGGGTAATTATCCCTCAAGACACCGAGAGGAATGGGGAATATTAAAGCAAGGTCAACAGGGGTAATTATCCCTCAAGACACCGAGAGGAATGGGGAATATTAAAGCGAGGTCAACAGGGGTAATTATCCCTCAAAACACCGAGAGGAATGGGGAATATTAAAGCAAGGTCAACAGGGGTAATTATCCCTCAAGACACCGAGAGGAATGAGAATATTAAAGCAAGGTCAACAGGGGTAATTATCCCTCAAGACACCGAGAGGAATGGGGAATATTAAAGCAAGGTCAACAGGGGTAATTATCCCTCAAGACACCGAGAGGAATAGGGAATATTAAAGCGAGGTCAACAGGGGTAATTATCCCTCAAGACACCGAGAGGAATGGGGAATATTAAAGCAAGGTCAACAGGGGTAATTATCCCTCAAGACACCGAGAGGAATGGGGAATATTAAAACAAGGTCAACAGGGGTAATTATCCCTCAAGACACCGAGAGGAATAGGGAATATTAAAGCAAGGTCAACAGGGGTAATTATCCCTCAAGACACCGAGAGGAATGGGGAATATTAAAACAAGGTCAACAGGGGTAATTATCCCTCAAGACACCGAGAGGAATAGGGAATATTAAAGCAAGGTCAACAGGGGTAATTATCCCTCAAGACACCGAGAGGAATGGGAATATTAAAGCGAGGTCAACAGGGGTAATTATCCCTCAAGACACCGAGAGGAATGGGAATATTAAAGCAAGGTCAACAGGGGTAATTATCCCTCAAGACACCGAGAGGAATGGGAATATTAAAGCAAGGTCAACAGGGGTAATTATCCCTCAAGACACCGAGAGGAATGGGGAATATTAAAGCAAGGTCAACAGGGGTAATTATCCCTCAAGACACCGAGAGGAATGGGGAATATTAAAACAAGGTCAACAGGGGTAATTATCCCTCAAGACACCGAGAGGAATGGGGAATATTAAAGCAAGGTCAACAGGGGTAATTATCCCTCAAGACACCGAGAGGAATGGGGAATATTAAAACAAGGTCAACAGGGGTAATTATCCCTCAAGACACCGAGAGGAATAGGGAATATTAAAGCAAGGTCAACAGGGGTAATTATCCCTCAAGACACCGAGAGGAATGGGGAATATTAAAACAAGGTCAACAGGGGTAATTATCCCTCAAGACACCGAGAGGAATGGGGAATATTAAAGCAAGGTCAACAGGGGTAATTATCCCTCAAGACACCGAGAGGAATGGGGAATATTAAAGCAAGGTCAACGGGGGTAATTATCCCTCAAGACACCGAGAGGAATGGGGAATATTAAAACAAGGTCAACAGGGGTAATTATCCCTCAAGACACCGAGAGGAATGGGGAATATTAAAGCAAGGTCAACAGGGGTAATTATCCCTCAAGACACCGAGAGGAATGGGAATATTAAAGCAAGGTCAACAGGGGTAATTATCCCTCAAGACACCGAGAGGAATGGGGAATATTAAAGCAAGGTCAACAGGGGTAATTATCCCTCAAGACACCGAGAGGAATGGGGAATATTAAAACAAGGTCAACAGGGGTAATTATCCCTCAAGACACCGAGAGGAATGGGGAATATTAAAGCAAGGTCAACAGGGGTAATTATCCCTCAAGACACCGAGAGGAATGGGGAATATTAAAGCAAGGTCAACAGGGGTAATTATCCCTCAAGACACCGAGAGGAATGGGGAATATTAAAACAAGGTCAACAGGGGTAATTATCCCTCAAGACACCGAGAGGAATGGGGAATATTAAAGCAAGGTCAACAGGGGTAATTATCCCTCAAGACACCGAGAGGAATGGGAATATTAAAGCAAGGTCAACAGGGGTAATTATCCCTCAAGACACCGAGAGGAATGGGGAATATTAAAGCAAGGTCAACGGGGGTAATTATCCCTCAAGACACCGAGAGGAATGGGGAATATTAAAGCAAGGTCAACAGGGGTAATTATCCCTCAAGACACCGAGAGGAATGGGGAATATTAAAGCAAGGTCAACGGGGGTAATTATCCCTCAAGACACCGAGAGGAATGGGGAATATTAAAACAAGGTCAACAGGGGTAATTATCCCTCAAGACACCGAGAGGAATGGGGAATATTAAAGCAAGGTCAACAGGGGTAATTATCCCTCAAGACACCGAGAGGAATGGGAATATTAAAGCAAGGTCAACAGGGGTAATTATCCCTCAAGACACCGAGAGGAATGGGGAATATTAAAGCAAGGTCAACAGGGGTAATTATCCCTCAAGACACCGAGAGGAATGGGGAATATTAAAACAAGGTCAACAGGGGTAATTATCCCTCAAGACACCGAGAGGAATAGGGAATATTAAAGCGAGGTCAACAGGGGTAATTATCCCTCAAGACACCGAGAGGAATGGGGAATATTAAAGCGAGGTCAACAGGGGTAATTATCCCTCAAGACACCGAGAGGAATGGGGAATATTAAAACAAGGTCAACAGGGGTAATTATCCCTCAAGACACCGAGAGGAATGGGGAATATTAAAGCAAGGTCAACAGGGGTAATTATCCCTCAAGACACCGAGAGGAATGGGAATATTAAAGCAAGGTCAACAGGGGTAATTATCCCTCAAGACACCGAGAGGAATGGGGAATATTAAAGCAAGGTCAACAGGGGTAATTATCCCTCAAGACACCGAGAGGAATGGGGAATATTAAAACAAGGTCAACAGGGGTAATTATCCCTCAAGACACCGAGAGGAATGGGGAATATTAAAGCAAGGTCAACAGGGGTAATTATCCCTCAAGACACCGAGAGGAATGGGGAATATTAAAACAAGGTCAACAGGGGTAATTATCCCTCAAGACACCGAGAGGAATAGGGAATATTAAAGCAAGGTCAACAGGGGTAATTATCCCTCAAGACACCGAGAGGAATGGGGAATATTAAAGCAAGGTCAACAGGGGTAATTATCCCTCAAGACACCGAGAGGAATGGGGAATATTAAAGCGAGGTCAACAGGGGTAATTATCCCTCAAGACACCGAGAGGAATGGGGAATATTAAAGCAAGGTCAACAGGGGTAATTATCCCTCAAGACACCGAGAGGAATGGGGAATATTAAAGCGAGGTCAACAGGGGTAATTATCCCTCAAAACACCGAGAGGAATGGGGAATATTAAAGCAAGGTCAACAGGGGTAATTATCCCTCAAGACACCGAGAGGAATAGGGAATATTAAAGCAAGGTCAACAGGGGTAATTATCCCTCAAGACACCGAGAGGAATAGGGAATATTAAAGCAAGGTCAACAGGGGTAATTATCCCTCAAGACACCGAGAGGAATGGGGAATATTAAAGCAAGGTCAACAGGGGTAATTATCCCTCAAGACACCGAGAGGAATGAGAATATTAAAGCAAGGTCAACAGGGGTAATTATCCCTCAAGACACCGAGAGGAATGGGGAATATTAAAGCAAGGTCAACAGGGGTAATTATCCCTGAAGACACCGAGAGGAATAGGGAATATTAAAGCAAGGTCAACAGGGGTAATTATCCCTCAAGACACCGAGAGGAATGGGGAATATTAAAGCAAGGTCAACAGGGGTAATTATCCCTCAAGACACCGAGAGGAATGGGAATATTAAAGCGAGGTCAACAGGGGTAATTATCCCTCAAGACACCGAGAGGAATAGGGAATATTAAAGCAAGGTCAACAGGGGTAATTATCCCTCAAGACACCGAGAGGAATGGGGAATATTAAAACAAGGTCAACAGGGGTAATTATCCCTCAAGACACCGAGAGGAATAGGGAATATTAAAGCAAGGTCAACAGGGGTAATTATCCCTCAAGACACCGAGAGGAATGGGGAATATTAAAACAAGGTCAACAGGGGTAATTATCCCTCAAGACACCGAGAGGAATAGGGAATATTAAAGCAAGGTCAACAGGGGTAATTATCCCTCAAGACACCGAGAGGAATGGGGAATATTAAAGCAAGGTCAACAGGGGTAATTATCCCTCAAGACACCGAGAGGAATAGGGAATATTAAAGCAAGGTCAACAGGGGTAATTATCCCTCAAGACACCGAGAGGAATGGGGAATATTAAAGCAAGGTCAACAGGGGTAATTATCCCTCAAGACACCGAGAGGAATGGGAATATTAAAGCAAGGTCAACAGGGGTAATTATCCCTCAAGACACCGAGAGGAATGGGGAATATTAAAACAAGGTCAACAGGGGTAATTATCCCTCAAGACACCGAGAGGAATGGGGAATATTAAAGCAAGGTCAACAGGGGTAATTATCCCTCAAGACACCGAGAGGAATGGGGAATATTAAAGCAAGGTCAACGGGGGTAATTATCCCTCAAGACACCGAGAGGAATGGGGAATATTAAAACAAGGTCAACAGGGGTAATTATCCCTCAAGACACCGAGAGGAATGGGGAATATTAAAGCAAGGTCAACAGGGGTAATTATCCCTCAAGACACCGAGAGGAATGGGAATATTAAAGCAAGGTCAACAGGGGTAATTATCCCTCAAGACACCGAGAGGAATGGGGAATATTAAAGCAAGGTCAACAGGGGTAATTATCCCTCAAGACACCGAGAGGAATGGGGAATATTAAAACAAGGTCAACAGGGGTAATTATCCCTCAAGACACCGAGAGGAATAGGGAATATTAAAGCGAGGTCAACAGGGGTAATTATCCCTCAAGACACCGAGAGGAATGGGGAATATTAAAGCGAGGTCAACAGGGGTAATTATCCCTCAAGACACCGAGAGGAATGAGAATATTAAAGCAAGGTCAACAGGGGTAATTATCCCTCAAGACACCGAGAGGAATGGGGAATATTAAAGCAAGGTCAACAGGGGTAATTATCCCTCAAGACACCGAGAGGAATGGGGAATATTAAAGCGAGGTCAACAGGGGTAATTATCCCTCAAGACACCGAGAGGAATGAGAATATTAAAGCAAGGTCAACAGGGGTAATTATCCCTCAAGACACCGAGAGGAATGGGGAATATTAAAGCAAGGTCAACAGGGGTAATTATCCCTCAAGACACCGAGAGGAATGGGGAATATTAAAGCAAGGTCAACAGGGGTAATTATCCCTCAAGACACCGAGAGGAATGGGGAATATTAAAGCGAGGTCAACAGGGGTAATTATCCCTCAAGACACCGAGAGGAATGGGGAATATTAAAGCGAGGTCAACAGGGGTAATTATCCCTCAAGACACCGAGAGGAATGGGGAATATTAAAGCGAGGTCAACAGGGGTAATTATCCCTCAAGACACCGAGAGGAATAGGGAATATTAAAGCGAGGTCAACAGGGGTAATTATCCCTCAAGACACCGAGAGGAATGGGGAATATTAAAGCGAGGTCAACAGGGGTAATTATCCCTCAAGACACCGAGAGGAATAGGGAATATTAAAGCGAGGTCAACAGGGGTAATTATCCCTCAAGACACCGAGAGGAATGAGAATATTAAAGCAAGGTCAACAGGGGTAATTATCCCTCAAGACACCGAGAGGAATGGGGAATATTAAAGCAAGGTCAACAGGGGTAATTATCCCTCAAGACACCGAGAGGAATGGGAATATTAAAGCAAGGTCAACAGGGGTAATTATCCCTCAAGACACCGAGAGGAATGGGGAATATTAAAGCAAGGTCAACAGGGGTAATTATCCCTCAAGACACCGAGAGGAATGGGGAATATTAAAACAAGGTCAACAGGGGTAATTATCCCTCAAGACACCGAGAGGAATAGGGAATATTAAAGCGAGGTCAACAGGGGTAATTATCCCTCAAGACACCGAGAGGAATGGGGAATATTAAAGCGAGGTCAACAGGGGTAATTATCCCTCAAGACACCGAGAGGAATGAGAATATTAAAGCAAGGTCAACAGGGGTAATTATCCCTCAAGACACCGAGAGGAATGGGGAATATTAAAGCAAGGTCAACAGGGGTAATTATCCCTCAAGACACCGAGAGGAATGGGGAATATTAAAGCGAGGTCAACAGGGGTAATTATCCCTCAAGACACCGAGAGGAATGAGAATATTAAAGCAAGGTCAACAGGGGTAATTATCCCTCAAGACACCGAGAGGAATGGGGAATATTAAAGCAAGGTCAACAGGGGTAATTATCCCTCAAGACACCGAGAGGAATGGGGAATATTAAAACAAGGTCAACAGGGGTAATTATCCCTCAAGACACCGAGAGGAATGGGGAATATTAAAGCAAGGTCAACAGGGGTAATTATCCCTCAAGACACCGAGAGGAATGGGGAATATTAAAACGAGGTCAACAGGGGTAATTATCCCTCAAGACACCGAGAGGAATGGGGAATATTAAAGCGAGGTCAACAGGGGTAATTATCCCTCAAGACACCGAGAGGAATGGGGAATATTAAAGCGAGGTCAACAGGGGTAATTATCCCTCAAGACACCGAGAGGAATAGGGAATATTAAAGCGAGGTCAACAGGGGTAATTATCCCTCAAGACACCGAGAGGAATAGGGAATATTAAAGCGAGGTCAACAGGGGTAATTATCCCTCAAGACACCGAGAGGAATAGGGAATATTAAAGCGAGGTCAACAGGGGTAATTATCCCTCAAGACACCGAGAGGAATGAGAATATTAAAGCAAGGTCAACAGGGGTAATTATCCCTCAAGACACCGAGAGGAATGGGGAATATTAAAGCAAGGTCAACAGGGGTAATTATCCCTCAAGACACCGAGAGGAATGGGGAATATTAAAGCGAGGTCAACAGGGGTAATTATCCCTCAAGACACCGAGAGGAATGGGGAATATTAAAACAAGGTCAACAGGGGTAATTATCCCTCAAGACACCGAGAGGAATAGGGAATATTAAAGCAAGGTCAACAGGGGTAATTATCCCTCAAGACACCGAGAGGAATAGGGAATATTAAAGCGAGGTCAACAGGGGTAATTATCCCTCAAGACACCGAGAGGAATGGGGAATATTAAAGCGAGGTCAACAGGGGTAATTATCCCTCAAGACACCGAGAGGAATAGGGAATATTAAAGCAAGGTCAACAGGGGTAATTATCCCTCAAGACACCGAGAGGAATAGGGAATATTAAAGCGAGGTCAACAGGGGTAATTATCCCTCAAGACACCGAGAGGAATAGGGAATATTAAAGCAAGGTCAACAGGGGTAATTATCCCTCAAGACACCGAGAGGAATAGGGAATATTAAAGCGAGGTCAACAGGGGTAATTATCCCTCAAGACACCGAGAGGAATGGGGAATATTAAAACAAGGTCAACAGGGGTAATTATCCCTCAAGACACCGAGAGGAATAGGAAATATTAAAGCAAGGTCAACAGGGGTAATTATCCCTCAAGACACCGAGAGGAATAGGGAATATTAAAGCGAGGTCAACAGGGGTAATTATCCCTCAAGACACCGAGAGGAATGGGGAATATTAAAGCGAGGTCAACAGGGGTAATTATCCCTCAAGACACCGAGAGGAATAGGGAATATTAAAGCAAGGTCAACAGGGGTAATTATCCCTCAAGACACCGAGAGGAATAGGGAATATTAAAGCAAGGTCAACAGGGGTAATTATCCCTCAAGACACCGAGAGGAATGGGGAATATTAAAGCAAGGTCAACAGGGGTAATTATCCCTCAAGACACCGAGAGGAATGAGAATATTAAAGCAAGGTCAACAGGGGTAATTATCCCTCAAGACACCGAGAGGAATGGGGAATATTAAAGCAAGGTCAACAGGGGTAATTATCCCTGAAGACACCGAGAGGAATAGGGAATATTAAAGCAAGGTCAACAGGGGTAATTATCCCTCAAGACACCGAGAGGAATGGGGAATATTAAAGCAAGGTCAACAGGGGTAATTATCCCTCAAGACACCGAGAGGAATGGGAATATTAAAGCGAGGTCAACAGGGGTAATTATCCCTCAAGACACCGAGAGGAATAGGGAATATTAAAGCAAGGTCAACAGGGGTAATTATCCCTCAAGACACCGAGAGGAATGGGGAATATTAAAACAAGGTCAACAGGGGTAATTATCCCTCAAGACACCGAGAGGAATAGGGAATATTAAAGCAAGGTCAACAGGGGTAATTATCCCTCAAGACACCGAGAGGAATGGGGAATATTAAAACAAGGTCAACAGGGGTAATTATCCCTCAAGACACCGAGAGGAATAGGGAATATTAAAGCAAGGTCAACAGGGGTAATTATCCCTCAAGACACCGAGAGGAATGGGGAATATTAAAGCAAGGTCAACAGGGGTAATTATCCCTCAAGACACCGAGAGGAATAGGGAATATTAAAGCAAGGTCAACAGGGGTAATTATCCCTCAAGACACCGAGAGGAATGGGGAATATTAAAGCAAGGTCAACAGGGGTAATTATCCCTCAAGACACCGAGAGGAATGGGGAATATTAAAACAAGGTCAACAGGGGTAATTATCCCTCAAGACACCGAGAGGAATGGGGAATATTAAAGCAAGGTCAACAGGGGTAATTATCCCTCAAGACACCGAGAGGAATGGGAATATTAAAGCAAGGTCAACAGGGGTAATTATCCCTCAAGACACCGAGAGGAATGGGGAATATTAAAGCAAGGTCAACGGGGGTAATTATCCCTCAAGACACCGAGAGGAATGGGGAATATTAAAGCAAGGTCAACAGGGGTAATTATCCCTCAAGACACCGAGAGGAATGGGGAATATTAAAGCAAGGTCAACGGGGGTAATTATCCCTCAAGACACCGAGAGGAATGGGGAATATTAAAACAAGGTCAACAGGGGTAATTATCCCTCAAGACACCGAGAGGAATGGGGAATATTAAAGCAAGGTCAACAGGGGTAATTATCCCTCAAGACACCGAGAGGAATGGGAATATTAAAGCAAGGTCAACAGGGGTAATTATCCCTCAAGACACCGAGAGGAATGGGGAATATTAAAGCAAGGTCAACAGGGGTAATTATCCCTCAAGACACCGAGAGGAATGGGGAATATTAAAACAAGGTCAACAGGGGTAATTATCCCTCAAGACACCGAGAGGAATAGGGAATATTAAAGCGAGGTCAACAGGGGTAATTATCCCTCAAGACACCGAGAGGAATGGGGAATATTAAAGCGAGGTCAACAGGGGTAATTATCCCTCAAGACACCGAGAGGAATGGGGAATATTAAAACAAGGTCAACAGGGGTAATTATCCCTCAAGACACCGAGAGGAATGGGGAATATTAAAGCAAGGTCAACAGGGGTAATTATCCCTCAAGACACCGAGAGGAATGGGAATATTAAAGCAAGGTCAACAGGGGTAATTATCCCTCAAGACACCGAGAGGAATGGGGAATATTAAAGCAAGGTCAACAGGGGTAATTATCCCTCAAGACACCGAGAGGAATGGGGAATATTAAAACAAGGTCAACAGGGGTAATTATCCCTCAAGACACCGAGAGGAATGGGGAATATTAAAGCAAGGTCAACAGGGGTAATTATCCCTCAAGACACCGAGAGGAATGGGGAATATTAAAACAAGGTCAACAGGGGTAATTATCCCTCAAGACACCGAGAGGAATAGGGAATATTAAAGCAAGGTCAACAGGGGTAATTATCCCTCAAGACACCGAGAGGAATGGGGAATATTAAAGCAAGGTCAACAGGGGTAATTATCCCTCAAGACACCGAGAGGAATGGGGAATATTAAAGCGAGGTCAACAGGGGTAATTATCCCTCAAGACACCGAGAGGAATGGGGAATATTAAAGCAAGGTCAACAGGGGTAATTATCCCTCAAGACACCGAGAGGAATGGGGAATATTAAAGCGAGGTCAACAGGGGTAATTATCCCTCAAAACACCGAGAGGAATGGGGAATATTAAAGCAAGGTCAACAGGGGTAATTATCCCTCAAGACACCGAGAGGAATAGGGAATATTAAAGCAAGGTCAACAGGGGTAATTATCCCTCAAGACACCGAGAGGAATAGGGAATATTAAAGCAAGGTCAACAGGGGTAATTATCCCTCAAGACACCGAGAGGAATGGGGAATATTAAAGCAAGGTCAACAGGGGTAATTATCCCTCAAGACACCGAGAGGAATGAGAATATTAAAGCAAGGTCAACAGGGGTAATTATCCCTCAAGACACCGAGAGGAATGGGGAATATTAAAGCAAGGTCAACAGGGGTAATTATCCCTGAAGACACCGAGAGGAATAGGGAATATTAAAGCAAGGTCAACAGGGGTAATTATCCCTCAAGACACCGAGAGGAATGGGGAATATTAAAGCAAGGTCAACAGGGGTAATTATCCCTCAAGACACCGAGAGGAATGGGAATATTAAAGCGAGGTCAACAGGGGTAATTATCCCTCAAGACACCGAGAGGAATAGGGAATATTAAAGCAAGGTCAACAGGGGTAATTATCCCTCAAGACACCGAGAGGAATGGGGAATATTAAAACAAGGTCAACAGGGGTAATTATCCCTCAAGACACCGAGAGGAATAGGGAATATTAAAGCAAGGTCAACAGGGGTAATTATCCCTCAAGACACCGAGAGGAATGGGGAATATTAAAACAAGGTCAACAGGGGTAATTATCCCTCAAGACACCGAGAGGAATAGGGAATATTAAAGCAAGGTCAACAGGGGTAATTATCCCTCAAGACACCGAGAGGAATGGGGAATATTAAAGCAAGGTCAACAGGGGTAATTATCCCTCAAGACACCGAGAGGAATAGGGAATATTAAAGCAAGGTCAACAGGGGTAATTATCCCTCAAGACACCGAGAGGAATGGGGAATATTAAAGCAAGGTCAACAGGGGTAATTATCCCTCAAGACACCGAGAGGAATGGGAATATTAAAGCAAGGTCAACAGGGGTAATTATCCCTCAAGACACCGAGAGGAATGGGGAATATTAAAACAAGGTCAACAGGGGTAATTATCCCTCAAGACACCGAGAGGAATGGGGAATATTAAAGCAAGGTCAACAGGGGTAATTATCCCTCAAGACACCGAGAGGAATGGGGAATATTAAAGCAAGGTCAACGGGGGTAATTATCCCTCAAGACACCGAGAGGAATGGGGAATATTAAAACAAGGTCAACAGGGGTAATTATCCCTCAAGACACCGAGAGGAATGGGGAATATTAAAGCAAGGTCAACAGGGGTAATTATCCCTCAAGACACCGAGAGGAATGGGAATATTAAAGCAAGGTCAACAGGGGTAATTATCCCTCAAGACACCGAGAGGAATGGGGAATATTAAAGCAAGGTCAACAGGGGTAATTATCCCTCAAGACACCGAGAGGAATGGGGAATATTAAAACAAGGTCAACAGGGGTAATTATCCCTCAAGACACCGAGAGGAATAGGGAATATTAAAGCGAGGTCAACAGGGGTAATTATCCCTCAAGACACCGAGAGGAATGGGGAATATTAAAGCGAGGTCAACAGGGGTAATTATCCCTCAAGACACCGAGAGGAATGAGAATATTAAAGCAAGGTCAACAGGGGTAATTATCCCTCAAGACACCGAGAGGAATGGGGAATATTAAAGCAAGGTCAACAGGGGTAATTATCCCTCAAGACACCGAGAGGAATGGGGAATATTAAAGCGAGGTCAACAGGGGTAATTATCCCTCAAGACACCGAGAGGAATGAGAATATTAAAGCAAGGTCAACAGGGGTAATTATCCCTCAAGACACCGAGAGGAATGGGGAATATTAAAGCAAGGTCAACAGGGGTAATTATCCCTCAAGACACCGAGAGGAATGGGGAATATTAAAACAAGGTCAACAGGGGTAATTATCCCTCAAGACACCGAGAGGAATGGGGAATATTAAAGCAAGGTCAACAGGGGTAATTATCCCTCAAGACACCGAGAGGAATGGGGAATATTAAAGCGAGGTCAACAGGGGTAATTATCCCTCAAGACACCGAGAGGAATGGGGAATATTAAAGCGAGGTCAACAGGGGTAATTATCCCTCAAGACACCGAGAGGAATGGGGAATATTAAAGCGAGGTCAACAGGGGTAATTATCCCTCAAGACACCGAGAGGAATAGGGAATATTAAAGCGAGGTCAACAGGGGTAATTATCCCTCAAGACACCGAGAGGAATGGGGAATATTAAAGCGAGGTCAACAGGGGTAATTATCCCTCAAGACACCGAGAGGAATAGGGAATATTAAAGCGAGGTCAACAGGGGTAATTATCCCTCAAGACACCGAGAGGAATGAGAATATTAAAGCAAGGTCAACAGGGGTAATTATCCCTCAAGACACCGAGAGGAATGGGGAATATTAAAGCAAGGTCAACAGGGGTAATTATCCCTCAAGACACCGAGAGGAATGGGAATATTAAAGCAAGGTCAACAGGGGTAATTATCCCTCAAGACACCGAGAGGAATGGGGAATATTAAAGCAAGGTCAACAGGGGTAATTATCCCTCAAGACACCGAGAGGAATGGGGAATATTAAAACAAGGTCAACAGGGGTAATTATCCCTCAAGACACCGAGAGGAATAGGGAATATTAAAGCGAGGTCAACAGGGGTAATTATCCCTCAAGACACCGAGAGGAATGGGGAATATTAAAGCGAGGTCAACAGGGGTAATTATCCCTCAAGACACCGAGAGGAATGAGAATATTAAAGCAAGGTCAACAGGGGTAATTATCCCTCAAGACACCGAGAGGAATGGGGAATATTAAAGCAAGGTCAACAGGGGTAATTATCCCTCAAGACACCGAGAGGAATGGGGAATATTAAAGCGAGGTCAACAGGGGTAATTATCCCTCAAGACACCGAGAGGAATGAGAATATTAAAGCAAGGTCAACAGGGGTAATTATCCCTCAAGACACCGAGAGGAATGGGGAATATTAAAGCAAGGTCAACAGGGGTAATTATCCCTCAAGACACCGAGAGGAATGGGGAATATTAAAACAAGGTCAACAGGGGTAATTATCCCTCAAGACACCGAGAGGAATGGGGAATATTAAAGCAAGGTCAACAGGGGTAATTATCCCTCAAGACACCGAGAGGAATGGGGAATATTAAAGCGAGGTCAACAGGGGTAATTATCCCTCAAGACACCGAGAGGAATGGGGAATATTAAAGCGAGGTCAACAGGGGTAATTATCCCTCAAGACACCGAGAGGAATGGGGAATATTAAAGCGAGGTCAACAGGGGTAATTATCCCTCAAGACACCGAGAGGAATAGGGAATATTAAAGCGAGGTCAACAGGGGTAATTATCCCTCAAGACACCGAGAGGAATAGGGAATATTAAAGCGAGGTCAACAGGGGTAATTATCCCTCAAGACACCGAGAGGAATAGGGAATATTAAAGCGAGGTCAACAGGGGTAATTATCCCTCAAGACACCGAGAGGAATGAGAATATTAAAGCAAGGTCAACAGGGGTAATTATCCCTCAAGACACCGAGAGGAATGGGGAATATTAAAGCAAGGTCAACAGGGGTAATTATCCCTCAAGACACCGAGAGGAATGGGGAATATTAAAGCGAGGTCAACAGGGGTAATTATCCCTCAAGACACCGAGAGGAATGGGGAATATTAAAACAAGGTCAACAGGGGTAATTATCCCTCAAGACACCGAGAGGAATAGGGAATATTAAAGCAAGGTCAACAGGGGTAATTATCCCTCAAGACACCGAGAGGAATAGGGAATATTAAAGCGAGGTCAACAGGGGTAATTATCCCTCAAGACACCGAGAGGAATGGGGAATATTAAAGCGAGGTCAACAGGGGTAATTATCCCTCAAGACACCGAGAGGAATAGGGAATATTAAAGCAAGGTCAACAGGGGTAATTATCCCTCAAGACACCGAGAGGAATAGGGAATATTAAAGCGAGGTCAACAGGGGTAATTATCCCTCAAGACACCGAGAGGAATAGGGAATATTAAAGCAAGGTCAACAGGGGTAATTATCCCTCAAGACACCGAGAGGAATAGGGAATATTAAAGCGAGGTCAACAGGGGTAATTATCCCTCAAGACACCGAGAGGAATGGGGAATATTAAAACAAGGTCAACAGGGGTAATTATCCCTCAAGACACCGAGAGGAATAGGAAATATTAAAGCAAGGTCAACAGGGGTAATTATCCCTCAAGACACCGAGAGGAATAGGGAATATTAAAGCGAGGTCAACAGGGGTAATTATCCCTCAAGACACCGAGAGGAATGGGGAATATTAAAGCGAGGTCAACAGGGGTAATTATCCCTCAAGACACCGAGAGGAATAGGGAATATTAAAGCAAGGTCAACAGGGGTAATTATCCCTCAAGACACCGAGAGGAATAGGGAATATTAAAGCAAGGTCAACAGGGGTAATTATCCCTCAAGACACCGAGAGGAATGGGGAATATTAAAGCAAGGTCAACAGGGGTAATTATCCCTCAAGACACCGAGAGGAATGAGAATATTAAAGCAAGGTCAACAGGGGTAATTATCCCTCAAGACACCGAGAGGAATGGGGAATATTAAAGCAAGGTCAACAGGGGTAATTATCCCTCAAGACACCGAGAGGAATAGGGAATATTAAAGCAAGGTCAACAGGGGTAATTATCCCTCAAGACACCGAGAGGAATGGGGAATATTAAAGCAAGGTCAACAGGGGTAATTATCCCTCAAGACACCGAGAGGAATGGGAATATTAAAGCGAGGTCAACAGGGGTAATTATCCCTCAAGACACCGAGAGGAATAGGGAATATTAAAGCAAGGTCAACAGGGGTAATTATCCCTCAAGACACCGAGAGGAATGGGGAATATTAAAACAAGGTCAACAGGGGTAATTATCCCTCAAGACACCGAGAGGAATAGGGAATATTAAAGCAAGGTCAACAGGGGTAATTATCCCTCAAGACACCGAGAGGAATGGGGAATATTAAAACAAGGTCAACAGGGGTAATTATCCCTCAAGACACCGAGAGGAATAGGGAATATTAAAGCAAGGTCAACAGGGGTAATTATCCCTCAAGACACCGAGAGGAATGGGGAATATTAAAGCAAGGTCAACAGGGGTAATTATCCCTCAAGACACCGAGAGGAATAGGGAATATTAAAGCAAGGTCAACAGGGGTAATTATCCCTCAAGACACCGAGAGGAATGGGGAATATTAAAGCAAGGTCAACAGGGGTAATTATCCCTCAAGACACCGAGAGGAATGGGAATATTAAAGCAAGGTCAACAGGGGTAATTATCCCTCAAGACACCGAGAGGAATGGGGAATATTAAAACAAGGTCAACAGGGGTAATTATCCCTCAAGACACCGAGAGGAATGGGGAATATTAAAGCAAGGTCAACAGGGGTAATTATCCCTCAAGACACCGAGAGGAATGGGGAATATTAAAGCAAGGTCAACGGGGGTAATTATCCCTCAAGACACCGAGAGGAATGGGGAATATTAAAACAAGGTCAACAGGGGTAATTATCCCTCAAGACACCGAGAGGAATGGGGAATATTAAAGCAAGGTCAACAGGGGTAATTATCCCTCAAGACACCGAGAGGAATGGGAATATTAAAGCAAGGTCAACAGGGGTAATTATCCCTCAAGACACCGAGAGGAATGGGGAATATTAAAGCAAGGTCAACAGGGGTAATTATCCCTCAAGACACCGAGAGGAATGGGGAATATTAAAACAAGGTCAACAGGGGTAATTATCCCTCAAGACACCGAGAGGAATAGGGAATATTAAAGCGAGGTCAACAGGGGTAATTATCCCTCAAGACACCGAGAGGAATGGGGAATATTAAAGCGAGGTCAACAGGGGTAATTATCCCTCAAGACACCGAGAGGAATGAGAATATTAAAGCAAGGTCAACAGGGGTAATTATCCCTCAAGACACCGAGAGGAATGGGGAATATTAAAGCAAGGTCAACAGGGGTAATTATCCCTCAAGACACCGAGAGGAATGGGGAATATTAAAGCGAGGTCAACAGGGGTAATTATCCCTCAAGACACCGAGAGGAATGAGAATATTAAAGCAAGGTCAACAGGGGTAATTATCCCTCAAGACACCGAGAGGAATGGGGAATATTAAAGCAAGGTCAACAGGGGTAATTATCCCTCAAGACACCGAGAGGAATGGGGAATATTAAAACAAGGTCAACAGGGGTAATTATCCCTCAAGACACCGAGAGGAATGGGGAATATTAAAGCAAGGTCAACAGGGGTAATTATCCCTCAAGACACCGAGAGGAATGGGGAATATTAAAGCGAGGTCAACAGGGGTAATTATCCCTCAAGACACCGAGAGGAATGGGGAATATTAAAGCGAGGTCAACAGGGGTAATTATCCCTCAAGACACCGAGAGGAATGGGGAATATTAAAGCGAGGTCAACAGGGGTAATTATCCCTCAAGACACCGAGAGGAATAGGGAATATTAAAGCGAGGTCAACAGGGGTAATTATCCCTCAAGACACCGAGAGGAATGGGGAATATTAAAGCGAGGTCAACAGGGGTAATTATCCCTCAAGACACCGAGAGGAATAGGGAATATTAAAGCGAGGTCAACAGGGGTAATTATCCCTCAAGACACCGAGAGGAATGAGAATATTAAAGCAAGGTCAACAGGGGTAATTATCCCTCAAGACACCGAGAGGAATGGGGAATATTAAAGCAAGGTCAACAGGGGTAATTATCCCTCAAGACACCGAGAGGAATGGGAATATTAAAGCAAGGTCAACAGGGGTAATTATCCCTCAAGACACCGAGAGGAATGGGGAATATTAAAGCAAGGTCAACAGGGGTAATTATCCCTCAAGACACCGAGAGGAATGGGGAATATTAAAACAAGGTCAACAGGGGTAATTATCCCTCAAGACACCGAGAGGAATAGGGAATATTAAAGCGAGGTCAACAGGGGTAATTATCCCTCAAGACACCGAGAGGAATGGGGAATATTAAAGCGAGGTCAACAGGGGTAATTATCCCTCAAGACACCGAGAGGAATGAGAATATTAAAGCAAGGTCAACAGGGGTAATTATCCCTCAAGACACCGAGAGGAATGGGGAATATTAAAGCAAGGTCAACAGGGGTAATTATCCCTCAAGACACCGAGAGGAATGGGGAATATTAAAGCGAGGTCAACAGGGGTAATTATCCCTCAAGACACCGAGAGGAATGAGAATATTAAAGCAAGGTCAACAGGGGTAATTATCCCTCAAGACACCGAGAGGAATGGGGAATATTAAAGCAAGGTCAACAGGGGTAATTATCCCTCAAGACACCGAGAGGAATGGGGAATATTAAAACAAGGTCAACAGGGGTAATTATCCCTCAAGACACCGAGAGGAATGGGGAATATTAAAGCAAGGTCAACAGGGGTAATTATCCCTCAAGACACCGAGAGGAATGGGGAATATTAAAGCGAGGTCAACAGGGGTAATTATCCCTCAAGACACCGAGAGGAATGGGGAATATTAAAGCGAGGTCAACAGGGGTAATTATCCCTCAAGACACCGAGAGGAATGGGGAATATTAAAGCGAGGTCAACAGGGGTAATTATCCCTCAAGACACCGAGAGGAATAGGGAATATTAAAGCGAGGTCAACAGGGGTAATTATCCCTCAAGACACCGAGAGGAATAGGGAATATTAAAGCGAGGTCAACAGGGGTAATTATCCCTCAAGACACCGAGAGGAATAGGGAATATTAAAGCGAGGTCAACAGGGGTAATTATCCCTCAAGACACCGAGAGGAATGAGAATATTAAAGCAAGGTCAACAGGGGTAATTATCCCTCAAGACACCGAGAGGAATGGGGAATATTAAAGCAAGGTCAACAGGGGTAATTATCCCTCAAGACACCGAGAGGAATGGGGAATATTAAAGCGAGGTCAACAGGGGTAATTATCCCTCAAGACACCGAGAGGAATGAGAATATTAAAGCAAGGTCAACAGGGGTAATTATCCCTCAAGACACCGAGAGGAATGGGGAATATTAAAGCAAGGTCAACAGGGGTAATTATCCCTCAAGACACCGAGAGGAATGGGGAATATTAAAACAAGGTCAACAGGGGTAATTATCCCTCAAGACACCGAGAGGAATAGGGAATATTAAAGCAAGGTCAACAGGGGTAATTATCCCTCAAGACACCGAGAGGAATAGGGAATATTAAAGCGAGGTCAACAGGGGTAATTATCCCTCAAGACACCGAGAGGAATGGGGAATATTAAAGCGAGGTCAACAGGGGTAATTATCCCTCAAGACACCGAGAGGAATAGGGAATATTAAAGCAAGGTCAACAGGGGTAATTATCCCTCAAGACACCGAGAGGAATAGGGAATATTAAAGCGAGGTCAACAGGGGTAATTATCCCTCAAGACACCGAGAGGAATAGGGAATATTAAAGCAAGGTCAACAGGGGTAATTATCCCTCAAGACACCGAGAGGAATAGGGAATATTAAAGCGAGGTCAACAGGGGTAATTATCCCTCAAGACACCGAGAGGAATGGGGAATATTAAAACAAGGTCAACAGGGGTAATTATCCCTCAAGACACCGAGAGGAATAGGGAATATTAAAGCAAGGTCAACAGGGGTAATTATCCCTCAAGACACCGAGAGGAATAGGGAATATTAAAGCGAGGTCAACAGGGGTAATTATCCCTCAAGACACCGAGAGGAATGGGGAATATTAAAGCGAGGTCAACAGGGGTAATTATCCCTCAAGACACCGAGAGGAATGAGAATATTAAAGCAAGGTCAACAGGGGTAATTATCCCTCAAGACACCGAGAGGAATGGGGAATATTAAAGCAAGGTCAACAGGGGTAATTATCCCTCAAGACACCGAGAGGAATGGGGAATATTAAAACAAGGTCAACAGGGGTAATTATCCCTCAAGACACCGAGAGGAATGGGGAATATTAAAGCAAGGTCAACAGGGGTAATTATCCCTCAAGACACCGAGAGGAATGGGAATATTAAAGCAAGGTCAACAGGGGTAATTATCCCTCAAGACACCGAGAGGAATGGGGAATATTAAAGCGAGGTCAACAGGGGTAATTATCCCTCAAGACACCGAGAGGAATGGGGAATATTAAAACAAGGTCAACAGGGGTAATTATCCCTCAAGACACCGAGAGGAATGGGGAATATTAAAGCAAGGTCAACAGGGGTAATTATCCCTCAAGACACCGAGAGGAATGGGGAATATTAAAACAAGGTCAACAGGGGTAATTATCCCTCAAGACACCGAGAGGAATAGGGAATATTAAAGCAAGGTCAACAGGGGTAATTATCCCTCAAGACACCGAGAGGAATGGGGAATATTAAAGCAAGGTCAACAGGGGTAATTATCCCTCAAGACACCGAGAGGAATAGGGAATATTAAAGCAAGGTCAACAGGGGTAATTATCCCTCAAGAGACCGAGAGGAATGGGGAATATTAAAGCAAGGTCAACAGGGGTAATTATCCCTCAAGACACCGAGAGGAATGGGGAATATTAAAGCAAGGTCAACAGGGGTAATTATCCCTCAAGACACCGAGAGGAATGGGGAATATTAAAGCAAGGTCAACAGGGGTAATTATCCCTCAAGACACCGAGAGGTAGGGAATATTAAAGCAAGGTCAACAGGGGTAATTATCCCTCAAGACACCGAGAGGAATGGGGAATATTAAAGCAAGGTCAACAGGGGTAATTATCCCTCAAGACACCGAGAGGAATGGGGAATATTAAAGCAAGGTCAACAGGGGTAATTATCCCTCAAGACACCGAGAGGAATGGGGAATATTAAAACAAGGTCAACAGGGGTAATTATCCCTCAAGACACCGAGAGGAATGGGGAATATTAAAGCAAGGTCAACAGGGGTAATTATCCCTCAAGACACCGAGAGGAATGGGGAATATTAAAACAAGGTCAACAGGGGTAATTATCCCTCAAGACACCGAGAGGAATGGGGAATATTAAAGCAAGGTCAACAGGGGTAATTATCCCTCAAGACACCGAGAGGAATGGGAATATTAAAACAAGGTCAACAGGGGTAATTATCCCTCAAGACACCGAGAGGAATGGGGAATATTAAAGCAAGGTCAACAGGGGTAATTATCCCTCAAGACACCGAGAGGAATGGGGAATATTAAAGCAAGGTCAACAGGGGTAATTATCCCTCAAGACACCGAGAGGAATAGGGAATATTAAAGCAAGGTCAACAGGGGTAATTATCCCTCAAGACACCGAGAGGAATGGGGAATATTAAAGCAAGGTCAACAGGGGTAATTATCCCTCAAGACACCGAGAGGAATGGGGAATATTAAAGCAAGGTCAACAGGGGTAATTATCCCTCAAGACACCGAGAGGAATGGGAATATTAAAGCAAGGTCAACAGGGGTAATTATCCCTCAAGACACCGAGAGGAATGGGGAATATTAAAGCAAGGTCAACAGGGGTAATTATCCCTCAAGACACCGAGAGGAATGGGGAATATTAAAACAAGGTCAACAGGGGTAATTATCCCTCAAGACACCGAGAGGAATGGGGAATATTAAAGCAAGGTCAACAGGGGTAATTATCCCTCAAGACACCGAGAGGAATGGGGAATATTAAAACAAGGTCAACAGGGGTAATTATCCCTCAAGACACCGAGAGGAATGGGGAATATTAAAGCAAGGTCAACAGGGGTAATTATCCCTCAAGACACCGAGAGGAATGGGGAATATTAAAACAAGGTCAACAGGGGTAATTATCCCTCAAGACACCGAGAGGAATAGGGAATATTAAAGCAAGGTCAACAGGGGTAATTATCCCTCAAGACACCGAGAGGAATGGGGAATATTAAAACAAGGTCAACAGGGGTAATTATCCCTCAAGACACCGAGAGGAATGGGGAATATTAAAGCAAGGTCAACAGGGGTAATTATCCCTCAAGACACCGAGAGGAATGGGGAATATTAAAGCAAGGTCAACAGGGGTAATTATCCCTCAAGACACCGAGAGGAATGGGGAATATTAAAACAAGGTCAACAGGGGTAATTATCCCTCAAGACACCGAGAGGAATAGGGAATATTAAAGCAAGGTCAACAGGGGTAATTATCCCTCAAGACACCGAGAGGAATGGGGAATATTAAAACAAGGTCAACAGGGGTAATTATCCCTCAAGACACCGAGAGGAATGGGGAATATTAAAGCAAGGTCAACAGGGGTAATTATCCCTCAAGACACCGAGAGGAATGGGGAATATTAAAACAAGGTCAACAGGGGTAATTATCCCTCAAGACACCGAGAGGAATAGGGAATATTAAAGCAAGGTCAACAGGGGTAATTATCCCTCAAGACACCGAGAGGAATGGGGAATATTAAAACAAGGTCAACAGGGGTAATTATCCCTCAAGACACCGAGAGGAATGGGGAATATTAAAGCAAGGTCAACAGGGGTAATTATCCCTCAAGACACCGAGAGGAATGGGGAATATTAAAGCAAGGTCAACAGGGGTAATTATCCCTCAAGACACCGAGAGGAATGGGGAATATTAAAACAAGGTCAACAGGGGTAATTATCCCTCAAGACACCGAGAGGAATAGGGAATATTAAAGCAAGGTCAACAGGGGTAATTATCCCTCAAGACACCGAGAGGAATGGGGAATATTAAAACAAGGTCAACAGGGGTAATTATCCCTCAAGACACCGAGAGGAATGGGGAATATTAAAGCAAGGTCAACAGGGGTAATTATCCCTCAAGACACCGAGAGGAATGGGGAATATTAAAGCGAGGTCAACAGGGGTAATTATCCCTCAAGACACCGAGAGAAATAGGGAATATTAAAGGAAGGTCAACAGACCTAAGTCGCGTGTTCTCATTTATTCTGACTCATGTCGTTCAAAATTTACAACAAGTGGGTCAATCAGACCTATAGTTAGTTTTATTTATTAATTCCCGGACTAACCTTGGTAGGACCTTGGTAATTATATCATTCGAAAGAGAATGTAAAACAACATAAAGATTTAAAATTTCGTGAGAATCGGCAGAATAGTTACGATATTACTGCTAAATCATTCCCGGACTAACCTTGGAGGGACCTTGTCAATTTTATCATTCGAAAGAGAATGTAAAACAACATAGAGGTTTCAAATTTCGTAAGAATCGGCCGAATAGTTACGGTTATTGCCAAATCATTCCCGGATTAAATTTGGGAGGACCTTGGCAATTATACGATGGGCGGTCAATAAGTTTTGCGAATCGGTAGGGCAAAACAGAGGAAGGGGCATGCCTGTTGGTGGGGGTGTCAGGACAAGTTATGAAAAGTAAGGACCTGCAGCCGCACGCTCCTGCCTCGTCTATTTAAGAAGCAGTAGCTGATCGCAGATCGTCAGTCACAATTCTTTCAACAATGGAGAAGGTTGAGCACCGCGCAGTGATCAAATTTTTGACCAAGGAAGGCAAGAATGCAAAAGAGATCCATGAAGGCATGGTTGCAGTGTATACCGACACCGCCCCTTCCTATGCAACCATTGCTCGATGGAATAGGGAGTTCCGCCATGGTCGTGAGTCCCTTGAAGATGACCCCCGTCCAGGATGCCCGTCAGACGTGACCAACGAGGACAATGTGGCCCGTGTGGACAGGATGATCTTTCGAAAATCGACGGGTGAAGGTAAGAAATCGAGCGACAACTTGGAATATCACATGGAAGTGTTATCAACATTGGCCTTGACCAAGGTCTCTGCCCGTTGGGTCCCTAGAAACCTCACGCCCCATGATCGACTTCAACGTCGTCAAAGTCCACAAGGCCAGAGTTGCACAAGCTGCCCTGCGCGAGTGCGGATTCGAGGAGCTCAACCATCCCCCCTACAGTCCAGATCTGGCCCCTAGCGACTACTCTTTATTCCGCCAGCTCAAGGCTGCACTGAGTGGACGCCGGTTTGGGGACGATGAAGATGTCCACCTCACCGTCCAGGAGTGGATTGAACAGCAGTCGTGAGATTTCTGGTGGTCGGGAATTCGAAACCTCAGGGACAAGCGGCGCAAGTGCATTGAAGTCGAGGGTAGTTATATTGAAAAATAATAAAACACTTTTCCTCATATCTCGTTTTCTTATATCCGAATTGCAAAACTTATTGACCGCCCCTCGTATCATTCGAAAGAGAATGTAAAACAACATAAAGGTTTCAAGTTTCGTTAGAATCGGCTGAATAGTTACGATGTTATTGCCAAAAAACTAATTGAAAAGAAAAACGGCTACCATCCAACCGACGACCTACGGACCGAAATATTAACTTAGAGTCGCGTGCACGCGACTAAAAAAAAATGCCGAGATGAGCAGATGTAGAAGTGAGGCGAGCTAAAAGTAAATTTCCTTGACACTATCTAAGAGTAGGCACATTTATTAGGTTTCAACATATTTAGATTCAACCGGTCAATATTGTAATAAGTTTTGATGTATTGGAGAGTATTTTTTTAACTAAAAAAAAAAATGCTTCCAAACAATAAGCCTACATCTTTAACTAATGAAATTGGTTTTGCACTGTTGAAATCAATGATATGAATTTTTATAACTTATATTGAACTAACGAGCTGTTTAAGTTACTTAGCTGAAGATACATTTTTTTTGTTATTTAATACGAATAAAATTATGGCTTTACTAATATATTTCTTATCACAACAGGAAAAACAGATTATATACAACTTGAAGATGGTTCATGTTTTTCAATAATCTCAAGGATTCTAGAGATAGTTCCCAGTTTTTCAAAATCTCTAAAAGGATTTTTGAGACAATGTACAAAACTTAAATCCTTTGCAAGTTGTTTATGTGATTTTATTATGTTTCCAAGACTCAGGCACGCAATGAAAGGTAAACGGCATTGATGTACTTATTTTTTTTCTTTATAGCGCCCATCTGGCGACTGCCAGCAAAGGCATTAGAGGCCGCATCATTCTGATATACACTGAAGTGACCAAGATCATGTCATAGGTACCTAAGAGCGTGTAGGACCTATTCAAACACGGAGAAGTGCAGCAACTCAACGTTGTATTGATTCCGTAAATGGACGTAAGACCTCTGGATGATGTTGACCCTGAACCATACCATCTCGATAGATGTCCAGTTCCATGATATTTGTAGGTGTTTGGATCTTTGGTACGAATAGGTCTGGCCACCACGTACCATAAATGCCAGAATGGGTTCATGTCGGGTAAATGTGGTGGCCAAATCATTGGTCGGAACTCCCCCGAATGCTCCTTGAACAAAATCTGGCCAACCTGGGCGATGACAGGGTGCATTATCCTCCTGGAATCTCACAGCGTCTTATCGAACCATATGCCAGATGCTGCCAATCTTTCAGAGTTCAATTGGTTACGTCACGAGCTGTGGTAAGACGCTGTGTTCGGTGTCGTGGACATAACAGGGGCACTCTGGTGAGCCTTCTCCCATATCCCATGTCATCATGAGGTTTGCATCATAACCGAATCCTACCATCACCCCTTAACATCTAGAATCGTGACTCAACGGAGTCACCGCACATGTTGCCAATCCTCCAAGTGACCAAGAGCCCAAGTGCGACTTTATTGCCGGTGTTAACAGGCTCACTGGTGGGCCTTCTACTCCCCACCAACCTGATTCATATGCGTCTAGTATCTCCTGCATTGAGTGCGGATGCCTTAGGAGCCCCTGTTGCTTGCCTGTCGTCATAGGCGATTATAGCCAGGCGACGCTTGTCAATATCATTAAGCGCCCGTGCTCGAGCACTGTTCTGTCCACGGTGGGCGGTAATGCCTTCAATGTAGTATTCTCGTTACACGCGTGGCGCCCTATATCGTCTAGCCTCCACTGCCGTGCCCCATTCGAACTCCGATAATTTATGTCGCCTTGCCGAGGCATAGCCTGTATTCGCACTGACCCACGACAGGTCAAATCAAAACCGATGGAGGTCTGCGAATTTCTTTGAGGTGACGGTGCTGCCCGAATTTAGTTTTACATACTGCTATCCCATGACTTATGACACATGTGTAGTGGAAATTCAGGAATCTGTTAGGAGATTGAGAGAATACCCACCTCCCCATAATGTATGTATAAAGAGGGCTTAAACGATCTTCGAAAGAGTAGAAAACGGTGTGTAAATTGTCAGTTCTTTTTAAAATTGTAAATGTCCTTTCTGGTGACCACCAACAAGGGGGCAGCCGCCAAAATAAGCAAACCCCCCCCAAAAGAAAAAAAGATGCAAGACGAATGTATTTGAAAGAAGCAAATTACAACAACTTTGTGTTCTAATTTTCTAGCCTCTCAAGTTTCCCTCCATTTCTAGCTTCTTTCCCTGCTCGGTCTGTCCCTTTTACCACCGACTTCATTTGTTTAAGTAACATTAAATCCAAATTATCCACGCCAAGATCGCCGTTAGGACTTCTCCATACACCGTCGCCATTTGTTTCTTGTCTTTCAGTCACACCACTTATTGTCATCATAGCCCCTCTAAAATTCGTTAGTTTCAATGGAAACGTGTAGTGGTGCCGCCAGTTTGATCGCACACAAAAACGCCTTGACTCGTCACCACGTGGTAAAACCACCAGGAAAATACGGGGTCCCTTAAGGTTTTTAAACGATCGCCATCGGCAACTTGGTAACTGATTCTACTTACCGTTGAGTTTGCCTTTCTTACCGTAGGCACCATGAAAATTCCTTTCTAGCTCCTTTCAATGCCCCTTCCCATAACATCTCTTACTTGGACCACCACTTTTTTACCCGTGTGGTTTGTGTCACCTTAATAACCGCATCACAGTCAACTACCTCCCCCACCAGCTTTATGATATTTCTACTTCACTGTCTCTCAACAGCTCCATCTCGTCCTCTTTCGAGCCGAAATAAGTTGCGCACTCCCATGCGCCTAGTGGGCTTTGGCCATCATTTCTCTATTACTCCTAATGTATCAACAGATTAGTTACCCTTAGATCATCTTGCGCTCTGTTATTCTCTAACCAGAAGCGCCTCCGCTAGGCATTCCATCCAATCAATGATTTGGCAGTTCACAAATCGGCTGGTTTGCTCCTTTTAAAATCCGTACGCGCACTTGCACGGATGCCCACCAACCCGTCGTCTGTTGAGATCTCTCGATCAAGCAGCAACCCCATCTAAAGAAGTATCGGGGCAGTATCTTATTGGTTTTAAAACCATCCCCGTTTGGGGTCTACCGGAGGATTTCTCCAGCATAGAGCCATTAGTTCCACAGAATCCACGCGTTCACAAGGCTAAGGTTCTTACCCACAAATCATTTCACCTCCTCTTTTCCTCTCACACATGTATTTATTAGTAAAGGCTGTAGTAGAAACTATTGCTGTTTTAAATTTAACACATTTTGATAAGCAAGTACTGCATAAAAATGGCCTGCTGCTCTAGGTTTGAACTGTACTCCTTACCTCCTTGTTCGGCTGTTATTATTCTTGAACTGTTCCAGTAGTCAAACTGCACTCTCGCAAGTGCCAAAGGTACAGGCTCCAGGCCAAAATCCCCTCCATATTACTTAGCCTTTCTTAGTGCCCGGAAAACATTAGCCAGGGTGCAAGAATGCGTTTATCCTTAGCAGACTCGCATTCATATGCAAGTGTCCTTGGCCTAGCCGTGATCTCGGAATCGCTCTACTTTTCTTAATCTCCAACACTTCATTCTAAAATTCAGACTCCAGTACTACGGTGTACTCAGGCGTCAGATCCTCAACTACCGTTGTCTCTGTATGCCTGCCGTCAACGAGGACACAGCAGCCGAAAAAAAAACACGGTCCCAAGCACGCTACTAACAATTTAATTAAAAATTCAAATATTATTAAGGCGACTTGCCACCTCAAAAAAACTCTATCACACCACACTTCTCCTCAAGGATGAAGGAAAAGCCGTAGTGACCATACTCGTCACGTTAATGGAAATGGTCCACGCAGGAAGCCCTCCCAGAATTGTACATTCAACCAAAATATGAAGAACAATCTGGGGAACCAACCAGTCTTCACATAAATGTTCGGGGAGCGATCTATCATATGATGCCGCGTCCCGCGAGTGTGTCCCATTCGGAGGGGGTGGAGGGGAAGAAAATGACTTTATACCTTGGAAGCATTGGGAAATAGGACCACGGGAAGTGCCCGGTCGCAATAGCACGTAACTTTAAATTGCCGTGCTCTGTTTCCAATCTTCGTTGCCATCAGGTCCTAAGGGCGGAGCTGATCTCTGGCATGTAGTCAGTGTGGGGAAGAACTAGATCCCAGTTCGGTTGCTAGGTCTGTACAGACATCTTCCTTGCATCATAAAGGAGGTTCTCTGTAGAGGACATGCGGAAGACACCAACCGCCAACCGGAGACGGGCAGAGTGGACCGAATCCACCTTCCGGATGTAGACGAATAAATCTCGTTTCCTACTCAAACTTTCAGCGAACAAAGAAACAGTAAAATAGGAGGAGGATCGCACTATATGTAACCTAAATGCTAACACCACAGAACGGAGAATGTCCATGTTGTTTGGAAATAAGCTAACCTAATATTTACTAATTTCTCGACCACCTTTCACACGCATGAGTTTAGAGAAATTGGGTGGAAACCAGGTAGGGTGAAGTGATATATCCCTTGCTGTGAAGGTCGTCGACCAGCTCCCATCCAAAGCCTGCGTGCGCGTTAGGAGAGCGTGGGACAGGTCATCGCCCGAAAATGAAGCGGTTCGTTGCACAATGATATGCAGTCTACCAAATTAATGTGACGCCTCCAACTGTTCGATTGATCCGGAAGGATCCAGGATTTGGGACTAATCTTCTATTTCCCCAGAGGGGTATCTACCGTTCAGGTCTCAGAGAAGGAGAAAGAGTATCGGCAACCGCTTTAGGATGCATGAAACTTTTTATCGGAGTCGGTTGATGGTCGAATAGTGACATAGAGATAAGATAATACCTCGTATCCAAGTGGAGCTGGTCTACTACAGCCTGAAGGAAAGTTTGGAGAACCAAAGAAAAACGGTGACATCACATCGGCCTCCATCCAATGGAGGGAAAGAGGATCGTGAAACTCACGTATTGCAGAGAATGGGCAGAGGTCGAACTAAACATGGTCGCCTGATGACAGCTAAATGCGAACGGAAGGAGACAAGCCCGCGCTGCTCTTCTCAGTTAGCCTGGAGAGTCTACTGCAATTCAATAGAAGTATAACACGCTGGTTTCTCGATGGGCGAGGGAGCTACAGTACTGGTAGCTTTTTATGGGAAGAGAGCGGAGTGTGCTTTTCACACGAGCGACATAGCAGGTGCCTGGTCGTGCAGACCACGACAGGACCATCTCTTTAGCCTCTCTAAACGAGACAAGGTCTGGATAACTAAATATAATGGGCAACAAGGAAGCGGAGACATCCGCTTTGACCTATTGCGAGAGGTTTTGCCGTTCAATTGTCAGGGTCGAACAATTTAGCCTCGGATCGCCTGCAACCGAAGACATATTCAGGACTGAATCATGCTGGATATGGGGCGAGCTCTCAAACCCCCAACGTCCGCACGTGTATCTGCGGTAATATATCTTTCACACATTTTCACTTCATCCTTCCTCCTTTACAGATTTTTCCTTAAAAACTTTCTGTAGGGTGTGCCCTCGTTTGTTTGCGCTTTAAATAAAAAAGAATAAAATCAAGTCTGAGCAACGACCAAAGAGGGTTCAAGAATTGTTCAAGAAGTGCATAAACAAGTGGGGATCAATAAGGTGAAAGTAGCGGCAAGGAGAGGAAGAGATCGGACATACTGGAAAATATCGTCAGCGGTCGACGGGGCTTTCAAACATGCACGGCTCCCAGTGATCACTGCCATATCCAACTAACAGGCAAGTGCTCGCAAAACGAAAAGTACCCCCCTCCCTCCACATATTTCAAAATTCAGGAAAACAAGAGTGACCTTTGGTGACATTTTATAAACAGTGATCAGTTGATGTTTATTCAGGTGTGGAGAAATGTGAGATTAGCGATTGAGACATGCGAGTGTCGTGAGTACGACGACGGTGTTGAAATTTGGGTTGATTCTTACACCTCTTCCTCTCCCAATAGCGGTGGTAACGCGCTTCATTACCATGAGAGTGAATAAAAAAGAGGATAGTCGCATACAACTAAAACTAAAAGAGGGGCTGAGAGAAAAGAACGCACCTAGAGAATCCCCCGAACCAAACCAGTTTACCCCATTAAGATTACTTTACAAGATTGTGGGTTCCCAACTTAACATTTCCACTCATTTCTTGCCAGGGCGGTGACAAGGAGGTGATACCACAGTGGATACTAATGCTATTTTGAGCAAATGAATTTATTTTACTTAATATCAATTAGTAGTGAGTTTCTAATTTAGGTCAAAACTAGCACACAAAAAAGAATGCACGATAACCACGTATAAAAAATATGGTGGCTAAACAACACGCTAGACTAGAGTTCAAACAAGCTGTGATCGGTGGATGCAGAGGCAAGTGAGGAAATGTCGCAGGATTTCCAGTGTCGTAAGAAGTATTGTGCTTGGACGGATCACCATTTACCTGTCAGTTTCAATAAGGACTCTATGAGAGATAAGGAATTACCCCGGTTGAGAACTTTCAAAGGTTCCTTCATTCTTCTTATAGATGACGTCTGGAAGGATTTGGAATCCAAAGGAATCACCCCATCTCGCTTACTACCATTACCACCGCACCACAATATATTGCACGGGGCACAGACACGTACCCACTCTCGCCCTGGGAGTAGGGAAGGGCAGGGTAAGATATAGAGCAAGAATGGCGCCATGAGGAGTTATTTTATAGCTGAAGGAAAAAGTGAAATTTCACGCTGTGACTAAGCATATGGAAGATGTTCATTTTTGAGAAAAAAAAAATGGCCAATAAATGAAGTCTTTTTCATTATTATTAAATCAGCAAAGAAATTTTTAATATAACTTCAATTTTTGCTTAGGCAAAAGGATTGGAATAGAAAGACTCATTAATTAACTGGTGATGAGATACGCGAATAAAGTTTCCAATGGGAAAAAGGTCAACGAAGTTAAAAAAGATTGAGAGACAAAAATTAATTTTACTTAGCCAATGACTCTATATTAGCTGATAAAGGGTTAATAAATTAATTTGAGGAATTTTTTAATAAATGTTCTATTTTGTACGTAGCATGAAAAGCAAATATGTAAAAGAAAATAGTTGAAGGTTATTTGAGAATGGAATAAGCGAATTTCAGTTACGTGATAGTTATGAAAAACATGAAATGCAAAATATGCCAGTTAACATTGTTTACGCTGTAAAATAGTAGTAGGTAATAAAACGATCATAGCTGTAGTTAGAGAACTTTTCTATCAAAAGAAATCTCTTTGTTAATGAGTCGAAGGGAATAATAAAGATTTATGTTCTCGTAATAGCGCAAAACGCGCTTTGAGCACCCCTGAAATGGCTACCTAAAGAATGGAACAGGATACAAACCTTTGCTCTATGCCCTACCAATCAAAGAAGGATAGATTAATGCTTAATGGAATCACGTACCAAACTGGGACCCCAATGGGTTTGTGGGGGCGGAGCCTCTTCTTCGGAGAAGATCCATGTGGGACCTCTCCAACCCCACTTTGAAACTACTTCGGATTTCCTCCAGTTTTAAAAGGGGAGCTGATCCCCGTCTTCTCATCAGATCATTCTGAAATTTCGAGATTATTTAGTTCGGAAGACGAATGAAGATTTTAATATATCAATTCCTTAGGCATATTCATATCCAAAACAGAAGGGGACGGGGGGCCTTACTGGAGGAAGGTGTTTAAATAGGAACTTGGAACCAATCCCCGTAGAATTCGGTACAATTTCTTCTTCTTGGTTGAGCGATCTCCAAAAACGCGTCTTCAGGATACCATTTGGAGTCGATCGTTCGCTTCTGTCGATCGCTGGAGCAACGTTTTCTTTGTCACTTTCTAAGGCATCCATGCAAATTCCAAGCCCGACAGAATGTCGAGTTTCGGGTTGAGGAAGCTTGTGCGATACCGAGCTCTCCCCACCATTTTTCCTTCCTCCTCTTCCTGACCACGGAGCACCCGTCCCCATTGCAAGGAGAGGTTTGGTCTCATCCTCTTTTTCGACATCGTTTGGGTGCTGTTCCTCCTGTAGAGGCGTGGGAGGCATCGCTTGAAGCAAAGGTCGGGACGACAAAGACACGTTGTCCCAGAGAGGCGGCAAAGATTGCCTCCGCTGCGCCCGTGAATGCGATAGGAAGCGTCGAGGCTTCGCCGATTCACCCATGGACAGGGGTTGTAAGGGAGAGTCTTCCCGTTGAGTCCCTGGCGTAACTAGCGAGTCCGCTACGGATGAACCCAAATGGAGGGTTTCAAACACGAGTGGGGGCACTCCCTCTTCGTTCGTCAAGCTTTCTCTCCGAATGATGGTACGGGGGAGTAGTGAAGGCATTGGAGGAAGAGAATGGCGTCGCCCTACCATGTAGCATTCTGCAGTTGATCCCGTAGTGGTATTATCGACAACGCTCGTAGTGATGGGGGGTTGAAGGGATCCGTCAGTTACCTCCCTAAGATTGGACTCAGACTCCATCGGTGGTCGATGGTCACCGAGCTCGTCCTTGAGAATACCTTCCCACCGTTCTAGGTTCTGGCGAAGGTTGTCGAGCATAAAAGACGAAAGATCAGTCTCCAACCACCGATGCCAAGATTCGAAAAGAGGTGCAACGACAAACTTGATAAACCCTGCGAGGACAGAGAAAAAAAAAGCTTAAAAGTGTGAGGAGAGTGTTTTTGTAGATTAACTTCCTGCAAGGCATGGTTTCTACTCTTACGTGTTTCTTCCTTTCACTCATTCACCTTTTCTCTTAGTGTTTCCAGACCTTCCTTTACAACATGTTTCAACTTCACTGTCAATAGAAAATGTCCATCAACTTCCATTGAAAGGTCTTTCCTAGAAAAGGCGCCTTCGTTGTAAAGAGATTCGAGTTCATATTTTTAAATCGTCTTCTCTCGTACAACTTATTCAATGGGGGGATGGAAATGCGCTTTCATGGGTCCGATTCCAAGATCTGCTCCAATTTCAAGCAATGACATTTAGTTCTCTGCCACGAAGCCCAGCTGACACTAAGGGGATTCCGTGCTTTCCTACCACAGGGCTCATTTTCACTCATCGTCCTCAATCACTTTACCACGAAAGTGAAATTGGTGCGCATCAATCCCAAAAGCAGCAAAACTTGAAGGGGGCCCAGAAAACCCCCACCCATTACCGCTATTGTGTATCGCACTCGCATAAACGAAACTTTCGGCTGCGCGTCTTCTTAAGCCTGCGTCCCCAAATCTGGGCTTAGTCGCCTTTTACGAAGATTATTTAATGAGAATTGTTTCTCAAACCTGCGTCACGTCACCATTTCTGGGCTTAGTCGGCTTTAACAAAAAAATAATTATTGATAATTATTCGTCCATCTACAGACGAAGAGAAATAAAACTGGTGTGTTTACCTGTTTGAATACTGGCGACAGATTTAGTAAATCTATCGCACATTGGCGTGACTGGAAGTTGCAATTGTCTCTCGTAGTCACCTTGGCGGTAAAATTCATCACAAATCTGTACAAAACAAAATAAGGTAATTGAAACATGGCAAATTGAGAAGCCATCTTTGTTCTGAAACGAACCCTCGGGTGCGGACTCATTGGAACCCCTGATTAGTCAAGTTTAATGAAACGTAAGGAATAAAACGGACACTCGTGGTGCATCGATGGTCTGTTAACTCCGGGAAAAAGGACAAGAAAAGACATAAAAGGCCAATAAAAGGCCTAAAAAGAACAAAAAGACAGGAAAAAGGACAATCAAGGACAAAATCATGAGGACAAGAAAAAGGACGAGAAGAAAAGGAGACATTATCCATTGGGGGCGAACACCTTAACGAACATTGCTACCGCCATCAACCAGAAATAACGCAAGGAAGGAAGGAAGGAGGGACAAGAAACGTCCAAAATTGAGGTCAAACGGAGAATAAAAAGTCTCGGAATGCGATAACGAAGGTCATGAGAAAATATATTATTTCCTTTCTCAATTATTTTTTTAAAATCGCCTTAATTTAAATTTTTGCTTAGATGCAAAGACGCCACTGAACTAAGTAAGTAGCGCCGGTATTCTGTGCCTCATCTCACCTCAGAATTAATATTTACTTAAGACTCAGATCTCGCTAGCCAAGTGGATAGGGGCTTGGCTTTCTGACGTCGAGGTGTCGGGTTCAATCCCAAGGAGAGCGGACATAAAACGTTAGCGCACGTAGAGGTCTGGGCACCAATTGTCGATGCGCTGCCTTTCCTTTCCCGTTTGCACAGCACAACATGCTCTCCTCTGTTCCTTGTATCCACATATTCCTCATGTAGAATGCCCCCCCCCCTTTCCCCCGGAATGACTAAGGCTCTACCTGTTGGCTAGTGGGTCCCCAAAACACATTTGCCCCTCCCCCTCCTCCAACAATAAGAAGTGATCCCTGGTGTCCACGGGCTTACCAGAATTTTTCATGTTGATCTTTATGTTGGTTTCATCATCCGATTGGGATGATCTCGTCAATGATTTATTTCTTAGGCGCCCATCTGGCGATGGCCACGAAGGGCATAAGTCGCCGTAATTAATTGAAAAGCCTACAAATAGGCTACTTTAAAATTCACAAAAAAACAATATATAGCAAAAAAAAAAAACCCAACAACCGAAGTCAAAAACAACGAAAAAAAGGAAAGAAAAAGCAAGAAGAAGGAGGGACGATCCGGAGTAAATGGAGGTAAGCCTCCTCCAAAAAGTCAGGTAGTCCACAAGTCTGTGTGCACGAACTCGTCCTGAGTATAAGGGACAAACGGTAGCGACCCGCTCGTCTCGGTAATGGGACAGGTAGCGTGCGCGAGGTTCACCCAGACTGAGAGACAACAAGAATGTGGCAAACAGTCTGGAGGGCAACGCAATCGTCGTAGTAAGGCTCAGGGGAGCGTTCCATCCAATGGCGGTGCGTCCGCCGTGTTGCCCAATTCGAAGGAGATAGAAAGTGACCTGAAGCCACCTGGGCATTGTGGGGTACATCGAGGAGAAACAGTCGCGGCTCGATGGCACACAACTATAGGATCCGGTCGGCCGGCCTCATGTTCTTTGCTAGGCAGCCCAGAAGGCTGACCTGTTTCCTGTTATGTAGTAAGTGTGAGGAAGAGCGAAGCGCAGGTCTGGTCGCCTAGTCCTCGCGGACACTTTGGTACAATCGTTCTCTGCAATACCTACATGTCCAGGAACCCAACAGAAGAAAATCACGACATGGGCAGGGCTCGCAGCAACCGCAGGATCCCGGATATAGCGAATCATGGGGTTTGCAGATTCCAATGCCCCGCGAGCACTGGGGGCGTTTTGTGAGTCGCTAAAGATCAAAATCCGGTCTCCGAATCAGGCAAGACGCGTTATCTCTCGTACTGAGCGGTATAATGCGACCAGCTCGGCCGTGAAGACAGAGGCAGAATCTGTTAAAGCTTCGCTGACTTCAAAAAGAGTGGATACGGCGTGGAACCCGATCCTCTATTCGGACTTGGAGCCATCCTAGTACACTGATACGGATCCAGCATGACAAGAAGTCTGCTCCAAAAAGGTCGAACGAAATATTCCCGGCGCTGCAGAAGCTATGTACAAGGGCAGAGGCGTGACAACAAATAGGTAGTGAATGGTAGCACCCTACAGGGTGGCGTCGTGGGCAGAACCAGAGGTGCCACTGTCCCGAAAGCTATACCGAGTTCTCGAAGGAGGGTTAGGGTGTAAATGGAGTCTCTCGGCGTCATATGGACCGTCAAGATCGGCCGCAGATGCAGTGAGAGCCGCTCGACTGATGAAGACTCCGGGCAAGCGCGTACCTCGCAGAGCAAGTGGCATCTCCGGGGAATCGACTAGTTAGCTCTCATTGGGGGACGTGCGGTGTAGAGGATTGATTCTACCGTCGAACAAAGGATCGATAAAACAGTTGAGCGGTTTTCCTATCAGCGCCCAATTGCTGAACGTCGGGGAACGAGAATGTCTAGGGGGCGGATGCAAGAGACCCTAAAGCTGCAAATGTGTGATTCTCAGGTGAAGCGTCGGTCGAAAACGAAACCAAACAAACGGCACGACTCCACCATTTCCATCGAACCCCATTTAGGAACAAGTCCGGGTAGGGGTGGGACCGTGGATTGCGACAGAAGTGCACAACCTTAGTCTTGCCCATGAAAAACCGAAACCTATGCGCTTTGCAGAGGTAGACATAGTTAATCGTTAATACTTTAAAAATGTAACAGAAGTTGTTAATTAATATTTTATTATAAAACAATATAGAAAACATTTTTGCTCTAAAACACCTCAAACCTTTCCAAACTATAAAATATAAAAATTAAAATATTATAAAGAACAAAAAAAATGAAAACTATATCATTTAACGATTAACTGTGCCCACCTCTGGCGCTTCGGCATAGTGATATGCGTTTCAATGCTTGTTGGAGTCGACGCTCGAGTGAACATCTGGGCCGCACCAAAAGAGATCGAAAGGTCGTCCACGTGGTGTGTAGCGATAACATCTTCCGGCAGTAGCGAGGTGATAGCGTTGATGCTCAGGGCCAAATGTGTGACAGTGAGGACACTTCTCTGTGGGACACCCTCTTCCTGCTCCATGGGGACGGAGAGGACTCCCTCCACCCGTACGCGAAATCGACGATCTCGCAAAAATTCAGATATAAACATTGGGAGGCGTCACCTTGCCCCTATCGTGTTGAGAGTCTCCATGATACCCTATCGCCATGCGGTATCATAGGCCTTGTCCAGATCGAAAAATACCGTGGCGTAGTGCTGTCTATGAAGGAAGGCCTCGCAGACGGCGTATTGCAGTTGGAGCAGAGCATTCGACGTGGAGTGGAACTTGCGGAAGCCGCACTGTGCAAAAGACAGGTGGCCTTCGCTGTCCAGAAAATGTCAAATCGCCAGGAGTCTGGGTGGATACTCTCTACCCAGATCATGTTGAATAAATCTGACGAAAATGCCATGCCTCGCTTACCTAGGTGTTGAAACACGGAATACGGGGCATCGTCCGGAGCAGCGGCGGTGTCCGCGTACGAGGGGTGTCTACCGTTAAAATCTCCGAGCAAGAGAAAGTGCCTCGGCGACCGTGCCACGATGCGGCGCAACTTCCCGGCGTTGAAGTCGGCTGACGGTGGAATGTACACGGAAATAACAGTATACTCGTACCTCCTATCCGGGTGCAGCTGCACAGCTACTACTGCCTGAAAGGAGGTATTTGAAGCAAAGAGAAGAACGGAAACATCATGCAGGGTGTAAATGGCACACTCTCATACCCGGCACCCATCTCGTGTTGGTGAGCTCGCAAAACTCTTAGACGTCGTGAGGGTGGGCAGGGGGCACACACCTAGAATAGCCTCCTACAAAAAGATAGCTAGCGGGGAACGAGAGGAGACGAGCCTCCGCAGTTCTTCCTAGACGGATGGAGTCTGCGGCAATTCCATGAAAAGAATATGCCCTTCAGTCCCAGCTCGGAGGAGAGGCGGGGGCCCTCTTCGAAAAGAAGACCCTCACGGGAATGGTCGTACGCTTCCCGGAGGCAGAAATCCGGGCATTATTGGTCGAACAAGGCGGTGTCTCCTTCGAGGACTTATCGGGAGAGGTTGGGGTCGATATGCGAGTCTTTTCCTCGCTCCGCCTGAAACCTTCGGCAGGCGTGGCGGTTTCAGAGGCTGGGATCCCTCCTTTGAAGGATCCACCGTCTCCAAGCCATCCAGCTCAGCCCTAGGTGGGGTCACAAGGAACCCCGTAAGATGACCTCACGACCACCTTCAGGGCTGTTGCCCACTGAGAGTCAAACGACTCGGTGGAGGCGCGTGGGCGTTTCGTCTTACGGAAAACGATCACACTTGGGAAAGGGGAAGGCCTGTTTTTATCCGAGGCTCGGTGAGAACCCTCTGTGCCGTCAGCTCTATCGTAGGCCTAAAGAGGCCAGGAGCAGAGGGTGTTTTTTTTTTAAAATTGAGGCATAAGACGTCTCAGACAGCGCCGGGAGCGCCAGGACCAAGTCTTTAGCCTCGAGAAATGAAAGATGATAGGTCTCCTGAAGGGGCAGGATTTACTTCCCCAGGAGATACGCACCCCATTGCTACGAAGAGGCGGGGGGGCGGCACTCCGCAATTGACACGCGATAGGGACTTATCGTGTACGGCCTTTGAGTTACTTACACAAACTTCGGCTAAACCCGACTTTGCTCGTCTACATGAGCGATTCGAAAGCGCCGGTAGAAAATGTTGAGTGGATAGCCGTAATAATAACAATAAAAAATAATACCAACAAATAAATACTATTAAATAATAATAGATAGATAATAATTTATACGAATAATAATTAATGTTAATAAAAATAATAAATAATAATAACATACGAATAATAATTAATATTAATAATTAATACCACTAATAGCAATAAATAATAATACAATAATAATAATACCCAGTAAGAGTAATACACAATAATAATAATACATAATAATAATAAAAATAATACTAACAAATAATCATAATAAATAATATAAAAATAATATTAAATAATAATACCAATAATACTAACAAATAATCATAATAAATAATATAAAACTAATACTAAATACTACTACTAATAATAATGATAAAAAGGGAAGTAGTGCTGAGATGGAACGAGGAGAAAACACACCAACAACTTTTCCAGGTCTCATCAGAGAGTTCAATCGACGCAGTCACAGGGCTTCCGAAATTGGCATTCAGGCCGGTAGGATGTGCAGCTCCTCCGGGTAGCACGTGCAAAAAGGCTACCCTCCTGCGAGGTTTCATTGTTTTAAACGAAGCCTTTTTCTCCCCTCACTGCAGTCTGGCAATGACTCTCGTGAGACAAGAGAGAGCGAGGCAACCTTTCACCGTCGTCATGAGCAACTCATATATGGTTGCCAAACGACTGATGGAAATAACATGAATTAATGAAGCGAATTTATTGCCGTTTGCAATCTCCACTAACGCCGTAACAGAATGAAAAATGCAATAAACTCCCGTGGACGCAATGTACCAGTTCCTTAACGTGTAATCTTGAACTGTCTGTGAGAGTGAAAACTAGAATAAACTCCCGTCGACGCAATGTACTAGTTCCTTAACGTGTAATCTTGAACTGTTTGTGGGAGTGATTTCAAAGATTCATATTCCCTCTCACAGGAAACTTTCATCCAACTACGTAAACTGATGTTCTTTTTTGATGACTTACTCTCATCAAGTCTCCATAACAGTCCTTATGGGTTCTAAGGTTAACTTAGGTTAAGTTTGGGTGAGCTTAGATCGGGTTAGATGTTTCGTTTTTGTGGTTTTATGAATCATTTTAACCTTCTTGAGAATCATTCATTTTTTTTGAGATAGAACTGTCTTTAGAAACGAAAAAGTTCCGATCAAAGAAATGATGAAGCACATTGACTCTCGGATCAGGTGTTGGGAGATTCACTTGAAGAACGATTCGGGAGGGAAACAGAAACGTGAATGCAGCTGGTAAACAGAAACTGACTGCGGTTGATCAACAGAAACGACTGCAGCTGGTCAAACAAACCACTGAATAGGGCGAACCGTGTGACAGCTATATTCCACCGCAAAGAATACTTCTCCACAGTCGGGTGAAGACTCCCTCCCCCCCACACCTTGATATTAAAGATTCCATCTACTGTAAAGATGTTACTTTAAAGCTCTTCGAGCGTTTTCGTTACAGAAGTTAGAATCGTCGTGACGTCTCTATGCCCAAAGTTCACCTGCTCATCCCCTCCTTGTATTGCTGTGTATCGATCCCCAGTGTAGTTATTGCTATCAAGCACGAAAATACCCTTTGAGACCATTGCTTGGAAATTAGTCAAGTTCTGTAAGGGTTGCAAATACATTTTGAGACCATTACCTGGAAGTTCCCATGTCATGCAAGGGTTACAAATACTTTTTGAGAAGATTGGTTGGAAGTTCCCTTGTTCTACAAGGGTTACAAATACCTTTTGAGACCATTGCCTAGAAGCTCCCATGTTCTACAAGGGTTGCAAATACCCTTTGAGACCAAAGCCTGCAAGTTCCTATGTTCTTGCACGGGTTGCAAATACCTTTTGAGACCATTGCCTGGAGGTTTCCCACGTTCTGCAAGGGTTGCAAATATCTGCACACTTGAGCGCAATCTGGAGGCTGAAGTGGCGGCATTCAGCTACCCTCATATCCAAGGTGTTTGCTTCTTGGTATTTCTGCAATAAAAGAAATGGCGTCAAATCCCTTGCATAGTAATTGTGGTTGCACTTTCCGCAAGGGGAGGCCTCGTGTATAGAGGTAGACCTAGCGCGTGGATGAGTGACCCCCCCTTTGCCCCCACCCCCCAGGCAGTCTCAAACTGGATTGAGACACTACCTTGGCTTTACTCGATCTAAACATTGTCAATTTACCCCCTTTTTGCTACTTTCTTTACAACTGGCTTCTTAACTATTTTCTTGGCGGATGGAAAGTTCGAAGGCTGGTCGCTCGCCGACCGGCCTTCGTCCATTCATCCCTGGTCGCGGCCGAAAAGGAAGGTAGTTGTCACATCTCCCTCATGGCCTCATTTCCAATCTGCCTCCTCCCCCTCCTTTCCTCTTGCTATTGTACTCCCTCCATCTTTCTTTCCCTTATTCTTCTACGCCCTCGCAACGGGGTGTCATATTTCGTAAGGGCACCTTTGGTGCGGCTGACATCTGGTGGATTGTGAGACTTTCCGGCCCCAACGTTTGCCTAATACCTGCAGGTGGATCTGCGGATATATATATATATATATATATATATATATATATATATATATATATATATATATATATATATATTTTCACATTTTCACTTTCTCTATCATCACCACTTTACAAATCTCTCCCCAAATACTACATTCAACTTCGAGGGAGAAAATTATTGACCTTTTGACTAATTCTCCTTTGCTTATTCACAGTCAGATTAAAATGCTACTTTGTTAAGAAGATGGCAGAATAAGCGAACGTCCTGCTGAGGCGACAGAGAAGAGTTAAAAACTACAGGTCAATCAGCCTTAGGCGAACATCTTGCAGACCTATTTACCATTTTAAAAGAGGTGACAGAGAAGACATACAAAACTACAGGCGAATGTCCTGCGGACCACTTGCCATTTTAAAAGAGAATTAAAAAAATACAGGCCGATAAATCTATTACTAGCAACATATAAAAATAACCAACGGACTAACACAGACACACGACTGCCCTCAGCAGTCGAGAGTCGTGTGTCTATAGTAACTATATTGCATGCATGTATTATAATACTATAAAACTATAATACATACATATAATCATGTGCACGTTGTTTCATTATAATTGCCGCGAACTAGCGAATACGACCTACATCTCTACATGATAATCCAATCATAGACTATGACACAGCTTTCCATTCAGTAACACCGACTCACTTGTAAGAGCACTACATAAACAAGGGAATGTTACATTCACATACGATCCCACCTATACAAATATGTTACATCGTCATTTAGGCAGCATTCCGTCAGGAGAAAAAACGCATACAGAAAGGAAAGAGATAAGGATGTCCCATCTCCCTCAAACTGCTTACGTCTTTGAGGGGATTTTCAGTACTTTGGATTAAGAACAAAATGGAATCAGAATTAATGTTGCTAATTATACCATCTTCGCTTTTATGGCAGTATCATAATACTTTTCTCAAATAAAGAGAAGTTATACAATATTATAACGGAAATTACAAGCCATTTTCCAATTCTGACTAAATATTAACTTTTCCAAGAGGAAATTATGAAATAATAGGCAATATTTTTTTAAGACCACCAGGCAATGGCTTCTCCACTCTTCCCTACGAGGGGGGAGCTTGCGCTTCACTACTAAGATGAAAATTTAAAATCGAAAAAAAAAGCAGCTTAAATTTTGAGAAATTTTCTGAACTTCGCCAATTATAATAATTTTAAAAAGGAACTCTAAACTAAATTTTCCCCCTTTCAAAATATCACGTTGCTAAAATATAGTTATATAGAATAAAAGATATATAAGAATAAATTTTCTGAGCTTCACCATTTGTAACTATTGGGATTTTAAAAAAGTCACAAAATTTAGATACTTATATTTATTTCTGAACTTTGATAAAAGAAACATAAGTCATAACCAAACTAAGATAAAATTATTATTCAAATACTCAAAAAATACCCTTTTTAAATTATAGAGTTAGTGATGATGATGATGATGATGATGATTATAAGTATTGATCAAATTTTGAGTAAGTAAATGAATACGAATAGTTAAAAGAATCCGCGACGGCTGATGGCGACATGGAAAATGAACTCATTAGATGAATAGAACTAGTTTGGGAGGCGGAAGGATTTTTTTTCAACACCGCCCATCTGGCGACTACCACCGAGGGTAGGGTCGCCGAAAAAGAGTATTTAACTTAATCCTTAATTAAACTATATTAAAAAGGCAAAAAAAGAAAAAAAAGCACAGGCCCCGAGAGGGGGGGAAAGAAAACCATGGAACATTTTTTGAAGCAACTTGCCTCAATGCTTAAAATGGGAACGATCTAACCCTCTTTTCCATTATTTCTGTCCTACAGAGGCTAACCTTGGATAAAAAAAGATAAAAAGGACTATGGAACTGAGGACAACTTAAGGAAACATCAAGGACTACGTGGTAAGAATAACCAGTTTAAGGCTGGAAGATGAAATTTGCTCAAGGGTGATTAGTGAAACTTGGGGACAATGGATAGGAGTGGAGTGTGTGAGAGAGTGATGGTGGCGCTGGGAGACCGTTCACCCTTAACCGTAATCCTTAGTGTATATGGTTATTTGCCATTGGGAGTCAAAAATAGGGTAATATCTGGATAGGGGAGGGGCGTCTTCTGGTGACCACCTACGGGAGCAAAACATCCGAAAAGCAATTCTATTAATTAGAATTGGAATGGGGGGGGGGATAAAAATGTAAAAAACAAAAACACAACTTCAAATACCAATGCTTTTTGAAGATGTGTCCTTAATTGAGGCCTACCTCGTTCACGGGCCCAAGCGGGGCATCAACAATTACCCCCCCCCCAAGATGGTGAGCTTCATCTCGCATCTAGCTGCTCCCTCCTACCCCAGTTAAGATTCTCGGAGCATTCAAGGGCTCGAACACTGAGTGCGTTAAAGATGGATGATCGATGCGAGTGCGCAACGCAAACCGACCGGGAGTTCCCAGCGGTCGGTTATTACTCCCCTTAGTCCGTAGCTCCCGAATGCCAAACCAGAGGCAGGTTTGTCAAAATGAAACTCCTTACTAAGTCGTACTAGTAGTCGACAAGACACGTGAAGATCTGTTGACAGGCTCAGAAACGGGATTCAAGACCTATAGTTGCCCTGCCTGCCAGCAAGGGAGTAAAGCAGGTCCGCCATACAATTCAGCCTTATGGGGTCAAGAACAATCACATGGGGGTAGTCAGTTCATGACACGCAAGGAAAGGGTTAGTGGGGGGGTAAGCCGCCAATCCCATTAGTCGCGCTCCAACGTCCAAGACCCCTCAAGGCTGGTCTCTTGCGACCTGCAGGCGTGAAAGGGTTTGTTTATAGCGGTTCCAAAGCCTCTATTCCTACTCGACATGGGGTAGCTCAGGTCCTTAATATTGAATTCGATATTAAGGACTCGAGATATCACCAGTTTCCCCACCACCACCACCTTCTAAGCCCTTTTGCCGGGCATTGGGAATAGGAGGCTACAAGGTTTTCCAAATGTGAGCTGTGCTATGATTTAACATGCTACACCTGATATTCACCAGGAGTCAGAATGTGTGGAAAGACAGTGATATATTAAAAAAAAGGTGAAGATAAGGAGATCTAGAGACAGCAACAGTTCCTCTAGAATTGTAGTTTTAATTAAACAGTTACCAACGCTAGGGTGAGCCACATCTATGCGAGGTCGTGGCGATGGAGATACGGTGGTTGAAGTCAATTCTCGAACCCAGCATGAGGTTTTCCGGAAGATGTCTACGGTTGCAAATGTTCCATTCTTTGCTATGCTTCAGCCCAGGTCCACTTATGTTATATATGTAATGAGATCAAATGATTCGAAGGGTTACGAGCTGTCTCGACTCCAAAACAAGTTGGCGGCTACACGTGTAACACCTGTCTTTAGGGTAACTCAATCTGCTACCTCGACTCGCGTCAATACTTCCACGTTAATTCTGACGTTTGCTCTCCACGGACTTCAATTTATCAAAGGTGTGTGTGTATCTCAGGATCCTGGTAAGCCGTTATTTTGAACTGCTGATACGTTGTTTTAATTTTTATCAGTTCGGGCATGTGGGTCTTACGTGTGGACATGCACGCTATTGTTTATTGTGCCCCCGACTACCATGATCCTCGAGTGGAACAGACCTCCACGCTGTGCTAATCGTGTCGTTTTCCAGTGCCGTACTCAAATCACATCAATTTATCGCATTCGAAAATGATGTCTTTTTGATACGAGACTCATTACGCTTAGGCATCAGAGAAGCACGTCCTGGAGTCAGAGAACAGTTCTATCTGGCAAGCTGTAGCCCGATGTTCTCCCTTTAAATCGGAGGGTCGTTTCGGCCAAAGACTCCTAATCCCACGACAATGCCCGGCGTCGTACTTCTACTCCTTCTCTTCCTTTCCTTCAAGATATTCGGCAGTATACCGACAATATATCCTCATCCCAGGAATGGTGATCGAGGTGAGACTGGCTGACATAAAAAAATCATAGAGACCTCCATTCACTCTGAACAACGAATAACAAACGATCTAAAACTCAGGAAATAGGAAGCATTCATCTTACGAATCGTCGGCTGCAAACAAGCGTCAGCACATACTATTGAATCGATGGTGATTTATATGTGACTGTAACAAATAAACATACAAATGATCTTTCCAGACCTGATATGAGCTCCGCTATAAATACCCATTCTTCGCAGTACGAGAGCGCTACCATTCATTACAGTGTGTCTTGCGGTGTAGGCGGTGCCTGATGATATGCTTGTGACCCCGAGACCCATTCTCATTCAGATGAACCAGCTCGCCAGAGCTTAGAGAATGATCGCGTTTCGGTGTCGAACCCCACCTCTGGCTCGACTGCCGGACTAGACCGGCTTCTTTAGTCCGACGAAACCAGGATTAGTGATGTACATACTGAACTTCCTTCGCGACAAGGTGCTGGGAGCTCAGTTTTGAATTTACCACTTCCTCCTGATTTGAGTGTATCTCTTGAATCGCACGTTAGACCGCTCAAATTCCTTCATCTTCAACCTCTTTTGTTCTTATGTCCCATCTACCGTTACTTCGACTTACAGCTTACCACGTGGCAGACGGTCATATTTACCTCCGATCGGATCTTTGGGTCGTTCTAAAATGGCCTTGGGTGAATGAAATTACTAGGTTGTCTTACTAACCTAATGGAGAAAATAGTGAAGGTCAGACTAAAATGGTTCTTGGAATCAAATGGTCTGTTGTCACACCTTCATTATGGATTTCGTAAGCACCATAGGACTATGGACCTACTTTATTGCTTCGAGAACTTCTAACGGAAGACGATCAAAATAAGTCAGGTTCCTCGACAAAGAGAAGGCCTACGATATCCTTTTGCGGCATAGTATATTGCACCAGTTTTCTCTCTTGCAGCAAAATATATATTGAGTTTTCTACCTCTTTCAACACTACTTTCAATCATCAATATATTGATGATTGAAAGTAGTGTTGAAAGAGGTAGAAAACTCAATAGATATTTTGCTGCAATGTATATTTCTGCTAACTGCGATCCGTCTTAATGGAACACCCTTTATTAAATTAAAATTAACGTAATGTAGCTGATTCATGTTTATTCATTCGTTCAATTATAGGACTCGTTGGTTAACAGCTAATCGATCCATAGTGAAGGATAGATAGAATAATATCAACTGCGAAGAAAGTTCCCTTTCGTGTGATCTCTTTCCTAGGAAGACGAGACGAGCCTACCATTAGGTTCTACTTCAAAACGCCATTCCTCTCTTCTAAATACATTTTATCTCATCCATCTAAGTTTAGAAGCTAATACTATACGAGTCTTCTAAATTAGATACCCATTTTGGTCATCATCTTGCATGTATTATCTATGTGTGTACAAGGTGATCCGAAAGTCTTGTCACCCCTTGTAAATATTGTTATAATTTTCTAGTTTCAGTACATGCGTTTGGTATTATTGTTCCTCTATTGTTCTTATTGCTTTTCGGTTGGGGAAGACAGGACTTTCGGACCTCCCTGTAGATCGTGAAAGGTGGATGTGACCGTCGAATGTTTGAAGAACTTTAGCGATGTGGTCTGTTGAGTGTGAATGAAGTTTTGGGTTGAATGCATCATTAGCTAATGGTTTTTTTTTTCTTCGCCCTATGAGACGGACGTCCACTCTATTTGGAAGAAGAAAAAATCAAATATGAGACTATTGGTCTCAATCATTGTACTCAAGAGGAGTTCGTGTACACAGAATTATGGACTATATTACTTTTTGGAAGAGGCTGGCCTCCTCCATTATGACTCTGTTGTAGGTCGCACGTTTCTGCGCCGGGGAGATGTGGGCCTTCCCCGTTGCCGGAGCGTGCTTCCTTCTCCTTGCTTTTTTTCTTATTTTATTTATTTATTACTTGTTTCTTTGCCTTTGTTTCGTGTTTTGCATCTTTTTTTATTTGGTTTTTGCTTGTTTTTATTTGATTAAAATCTAGCTTGGTATTAGGCTGTAGGTCTCACTCTATATGCGAATCAACCATTTTTTCCGAGAGGTCAACAAAGGAGGTTCTGTCTTTATAAACCGTTTCCACCTGACAAATGTAATTCCTTTAACTGGGATAAATTTGAGTCTTTTTAAACATTCTTGGTTAAAGGGATCAGTTCTTTTAGAAGAACGATCGTAAAAGGGTGTTAATTCACTGTCCTTTCCGACAGTAAATTATGATCGAAAAGAGCGATTTAGGTGTATCTAAGCGTTGTTTAAGTCTTCCTAAGCTTAATTACTCTTAATATCCTCATTTGATAATCACATTATTATATTTTAGAGTTATTGGACTATATTTTATAGAGATTTGAACACCTGAATTTGTCAAAGTCTGTGCGATAAAAGTTATTAAGGAAATTGGCTCAGAGAAGCTATCCTCTTTCTTTTTTTGCTGGCGATTCAGTTGGAGATTTTTTTTTTATATCAAATAAATTAGACCAGTATGGCTTTTATTCGATTTTGTAGCGACATGCTATGCCATCTGGAACCTGTCTTATATGTCAAAGTTTCATTTTGCAGCAGGACAAAAATCATAAGAAAAGGTCCAGACTGTGTTCTAGTTATTTGGAGAAGAGAGAACAGGAAGGGCAACTTTCAATCATGGTTTGGCAATCCCAGTTTCCTGATTGCAATCCTTCTGAACTATTGCCTGATTAACTAACAGATGAGTGGAAGCAACCAAGAAATGTACTGCTCCTATGGGACTGTTCGCTTGGTTGTTGGAATGAAATTCCAAAATAATATTGGGTTTCTTTGGTAAATAGGATACCAAAAATATGCTCTGCAAGTTATCAAAGAAAAAAAAGCGGATATTTTGATGAGACAAAATTATATGTTATTGTACTCTACAGCTTTAGCTTTTGTTGTTCTTCATGTTTCCATAACTGTTTCATTTTCTTTCCTTTTGATGTATAATGTTTTTTATTAAATTTTATGTGGATCTCGGTATTTATGGCCGGTGGGTTATGTAAACAACATAAATTTATACAAAAGTGCAAAATTTGCTAATGGTAGTAAATTAGGTACATGGGCAAAATATCATGAGACTGAAAAATTGCAAAAAAGAGTTGAATAAAGTAGTCAAATGGTCGGAACGATGGCAGCTGCAATTCAACATGAACAAGCTTCAGGTAATGCATATAAGTAACGATGATCTCCGTAAAGATTACAATATGAGTGTTTAACTTTTAAATACAGTCAATATAAAAAAGGATTTAGGTGTTTTAATCTCGAGTGATGTAAAAGTTTAAAATCAAACCACTGTAGCTTCTCTAAAGGCGAATAGGGTTCTCTGCTACATAGAGATTTTTCTTTAAATCGAAGGATATCATTCTTCCTTTATATAAATCGCTTGCAATACTCCATTCGGAGTATGCGGTGCAATAATGGTGTCCATATTTGTGAAAGGACATTGCAGTATTGCAACAAGTTTGGGGTCGAACGACGAAATAAATTCCTGAAGTTAGAAATAGATCGTTCGAAGAGAGACCGAGGCATCCCAAATTACTTTCATATAAAGTATACCTTAATATTTGAATTTGAGCGAGATAACTGATTGTGGACGAGAAATATTGGTACCAAACAAGTAAATAAAAGATTTGGGTGGGGGACTCCAATCCCCTACTTTTCCCAGATCACTTGCCCACACCTCTGCGTTCCGGTGCGACTATGGGAAATTTCCGGCTATGTTTCTGCCTGCTTCTGTGAAGAGAGAGATAAACAAACCTTTCTTCGCGTTTTGCAGAAAATATTCTGGCTATCTTCCTTTTTCTCATGAAGCAACTTCCCATGGGAACGCAACTCTTCTACAATCAAGACCCACGCTAGACTCCCCCAATTTAAGGGAAATAAAACCGTCTTGTTGATTAGTTCAGAATCTGACTTCGTCCACTTTTTTCACACGCCGAGAAACGCGAAGTCACGCTTGCCTAAGAGAGACTTTAATCTCCCGATGGTATCCATCGTAATAGCCCTCCGCTAATCGCGTCACTCCCAGAAACATATCTCCGCTACATTTCAAGGTCAAAGGTCGCCGCTAAACCTCACTTATTTTTCTTTATCAGCGAGTGACTCCAAATCAAAGCCAGTCTTCGTCTATTGCTCCGCAAGATTCCCACATACGTTCTAGTATAACTTTACCGAGCTCAGACTATTTAAGTCACTTAGCGCGTTCACAAACTTTAACATACGGCAAAAACATAATTATCAATTCATATATAACTACAGTGCCTACAGTGAAATGATTAAATGTTAGAATTACATTTTAAGCCGATGGATTTTATGCGATCTGGTCGACAGACAAGATCGCACAAAATCCTATCGCTTTCCTTGCAGCTTTCCAGAGTAAAGAGCATACATTCAATGTTCTCCGAATCCACTCCTAGCAGTCAATGCCTCACGTTGGTTTTAGATGTGAATCAAAGCGAAAGTAAATATAGACTACTGGCATACAGTTCAGTGCCAGCTGTGTCCACAACAGATTTAAAACTGCCGATAGCACGAAATAAAATCTTTGAACATAACACAAACTTGGAATAAATAATATGTCTAGATAAGTCGGTGAAAGCACTAGAGTAAATATATTTAAGAATTGAATATATAAATATAACTTTCAGAAATAAGAATCGTTAAACTATTTTTGAATTCCTATCATATCCTCCTCTTACCTGTCCCTCACCTCTGACTTTCACACTTTTCCATATTTCTTGAACTAGCATCGAGTTGATCTTCGGGTCTTTTCTGGTTCGTAATTCTATAAATTTTATGATCACACAACAGACATTTTATTGTTCCTAAACCCATTTAATGTACGTTACTAGAAGAAAATCCTAGTACTTATCAACTAGAATTAATTTCCCATTAGGCCAACCAGAAAATGAAAGATAAGTTTAAATAAAGTAATCCTCTGGAATTTTGGGCAGCTCTATTCAATGAAGTTACAACTAAAGGAATTTGCTCCCGTAAAAATTTCGATATATGACAAATATATCCTGAGCAAAACATTTGGGAAAATGATGTTAGTGAATCCTTAATATTTCTCTAATTTAATTAATTATTAAAACAACCCCAAAGTTCGTGCCTCTTTGTAAATATTAAAATGTTTATTTTGATATACAACCTTTTATCATTTTATTGGTTCAAAAAGAAACCGAAACCAAATTCATTGAAAAATTAAGAATTTCAATACAAAATATTTTCGTCCTAGTTAATAGCCCAACTAGGCTAAGCTCGTCCTAGTTAATAGCCCAATTAGGCTAGCTTCTTCCTAGTTAATAGCCCAAATAGGCTAGCTTCGTCTTAGTTAATAGCTCAACTAGGTTAGCCTCGGCCTAATTAATAGTCCAATTAGGCTAGCCATGTTCTAGTCAATAATAGCCTGAGTAGCCTAGCATCGTTTTAGAAAGGGAGGGGGGGGGGGTAACCACAAAATACTTTGCATAGCCATTTTTAATTTTTCAAAGAATTTGGTTTCGGGTCTTTTCGAACCAATAAAATCGGAGGAGGTTGGAGAACAAAATGACAATTATATAATTGATTGAATTTACTTAAAAGTATTTTTACAAAGCAGCGAGACTTTCTGGATTACCTAATATAAAGGTCAAATTTGGCCAGGAGACGTGCTTCACTTAGTACCCGTATCCTTCAAGTTGAACATACACAACATACTCAATCATTTTTGTCATGAATCTATTTTGCTCTAGCAAATTTCTACTTTACAAAATAAAAAATTATGGTTATAAAAACTACCACTCTTAAGATGCCATTACACAATGATGGTGGAAGAACTTTGTTAGCCGTCACACATTAATAATCGGCTCATTCACCCAAGATTAAAGGTACTAAACAAGAATATGATTGGGCACTTCGGGGAATTCAATGACAAAAGTGCACCCATTTTACCGAGTTGGTAAGAAAAAAAAGAGCTGAAGTAGCTCTTCTGGTCCCTTTTACCTCGAATCTGGAGAGGAATTCCCCTTGTCGGGTGATATCTGTCGCGAGAATGAGAGATCGCATAATCTCCTGTAGTTCGTCCACTTGTCTCTGCGGCCAAGTATCCAGGAAGCCGGATTCCCATAAGCATCCCATAGCGCACCTCCAATGATGATTTTCCAAAACACTCGCGTTCTAGGAAAAAGACAATGCAACACGAATTAGATCCAGGCAACTTTCAACTCTTCCGCATATAGTGGAGTGCGAGCATTAAAAGGATTTAGAATGACGATGTTACAAGCATGACCTCAGTGCGCTTTACTAAAGTTTTAGTACCCTTTTGGAGATCGAGAAGCGGTCAAGTGGCCCATACGGTGTGTGATAGTGTATTATAAGATCTTTACAAGTTTTTGTGACCAATATTAAACACATTAAGCCCAAGTGAACTTAGCACTTTCACTCTCCGGGTTAGATTCGATTTTAGTTTCTGGTTTGGTAGTCGATTCTCCTCTCGTAAGAGTGAGCCGATCAAATATTTTTTTCACCTACGTCCATGTGCAAATTAATTAAACCGACTATGGTTTACACTAATTCGTTTACAAGTCTTGATTGGCTGTTTATGATTTTTATTTGTTGTTGTGCCATTCTAATGTTATGAGCCAAATTGTCGCATCATCTTCATCTCATTGTTCTCTTTTTTAGAACAGTTGTGAAACAGCCGTCATACGCTAGGATGCGACTCCTAGGAAAGGCAGCAAAATCGCTGTACTGCCTCGTCACACATCCAAAGTCTTTAGGGTAATTGCTAAAATTATTGGCATCATCCTTGACACCGTTAGCAGCGTTATCAAGCTGAATTAGAAACAGGATCCGTTACTTCAAAATAAAAGGAAATTGTGGTAAAAGAAAAAATAAGATGATGCGTATATCATTAGAGAAAGAAAACAAATACCTCGCAAGACAAGTGACGCTCTGAACAGACTTAAATGAGTATATACCAGTTCCTCTACTATTCGCAGACGACTTCTAGAACTAGACCGAAATGATCGGCGATCGATGAAAACACAACTCCTGAGAAAGGTAATGAAACAAAAACGCTATAAATATTCACTGAAATACGAGAACTGGACTAAAGATGATTGTAGAAGTGTTTTTCAGTAATGAAAGCCATTTCAATATTTAGGGAGAGAGCGGTGCCAGCATGTTCCCAGGTCACCAGGCTTCGCGAATGCTATATTGAACAAAGCGTCGAACACCAGGCTAAGATGATGTTTTGGGGGCTTTAATTACATCAGTTCATTATATTCAGTTGATAATAGGATTGAATCGTAACTCCTTCACATTGTTCCAGAGTTGAAAATGCGATTTCCTGATGGCTTAGGATTGTATCAACAGAATCTGCCAGCTTAAATACGTCAATAAAGTAAAGAAACTTTAGGACGAGTAAACATATAAAAGTACTAGTAGCAGGAAACCAGTTGGACAGAGGGCTTATTCTGGCGTGGACTAGACTGGTATCAGAACTCCCAAATCGTCGATGATTGTCTTAAATTAATCGATTTAATACAAGACTGTTCAAATGTTCCTGAAGAATAGAGGTCACTGAAAGTACGAAAATGTCAATTTATAATGTAAAGATATATTGTATTTTATATTTCCTGAACCCAAGTTTCAATTAATTTGCACAAGGATATAGTTACCATGATTAAATTCACTGATTAACAAAAATATCTAGAAATGGATTTAATCCAAGGAGGGAAAGGACACTTAGTAAGTTAAAGAAAAGGCATATGACAAAAATTGGGCGTTCATTTGGTCTGTTCTTTGTCACCGCTTTATCGTCCCGTACTTCTCTCAGTGGGGACCTGGAGTTTTAAGTGAACTCCGCCTCACCGAAGATGGTGTCAATCAACTTAACTTAAAAATATTAAATAAGAAGCTGAGTTGGCTTCGTGAGCAAAATATAGGATCTAATAAACCTCTTCGTACTCTCAAAAACGATTTTCTGCAATGGCAATTTTTCTTTACTAATTCCAACTGTTTCCTTACAATCATTTGTCCATCCTAAGGAGCCCCTTCACATGGGCTTGCGATCCTATGAAAGGCTCACAATAGCAAGGGACACAGTAGATGCTCACTTAGTCTTGTGTAATTGTGATTGTCCTTTAATTACCGAACCGTGTGTGTGTCGCTCTTTACTAAAAACATTTTCTTATAAACATTAGGGTCTTAAACGCTTTGACCACCCCTCAACCCTCCATAGATGCTCCTAAAATGACGCTATATTCGGTAATTTCTGAAATAGAATTCTTAAATGATTGCTTTAAAAGAAAACATTAATTTTAAAAGATCCTCCCCCCCCCAAATAATCCCCAAATAGTTTTTGCTAACAGAATAACAATAGGACGTTTTTTTTTAAGCTTAAAAGATCCCTTCTCTTTGAAGCACTGCAGTGATGTTATGTATTTATTTAAATATCCCAGTTGTACTGGTGCCTATTAAATTTGCGGGCATGTTAAGGCTCCTGGAACTAGGTTCTTTGCTCATAAGAGAATTAGTTGGCGCACAAACAAAATATTGGGTAAAAAAGAAAAATCTTGTATTAGAGAATACGTCATATAATGTAGGACTGATATTGCAATTCATAACTTTAAAATATTACTCTCAAACAACCATCTTCAATGCTTAATAACTTTGGAAGCTTTATATATTAAACACTAAAAACCTTCTCTGTGACGATTTAAGTTCAATGGATTTATTAATTACACGATTTTCAATAGCGCCAATTTTCCGCACCCAAACCCTATAAACAGCAGTTTTGAGTCGAAATCCATCATTCTTCTCAAGTTGTAAACAAGGATGGTTCCTCTATATAGTAAGTAGTGACTAGATTATTGTAACTTGTTTTTTTCTAATTCTTTTTATTTGATAGTAAAAAAAAAATATTTATTTTTAAGCAAATTTAAATCTATTAACTTGTTAATGTTTATCAATGTAGATTATTCCAGTCAACTTCCAATGGTAATTTCTTCAATTTACATGGAGATTTTTTCTAATTTTATATTTATTTTTTTCTTCATATCGTTATTTTTTAAAACTATTTTGCTATTTTTACTCGTGTACTAATTTAGTTAATGTGTGTTTTTAGCCTGAAGATGGAAACGTGTTTTCGAAAAGTTGTCGCAAGAAAAATAAATGATGTTGATTCAGTTTGGTCGGTGTGGGATTCCTCCTTGACAATATATGCAGGCTTCACAGGCAAGCTATCATTATATATATATATATATATATATATATATATATATATATATATATATATATAAATAATGAACTAAAAAGTGAACGCATCTTTCGTTGTACGACCCAAAGCTATCGGTCAGTTGTAGTTGGCGTGCAAACCAGAAATCATTATGCTGCCTGATAAAAGAAACTCATAAAGTATCGCGTGAATAAGCAATAAATGCAACAAAGCCCACAAGGAAAATAAAATGAAGATTCCAAGTACTTTCGAACTTTATTTCAACTTCCTTATCAAGGAAAATGAACTTGAAATAAAGTTCGAAAGTACCTGGAATCTTCATTTTATTTTCATTGTGAACTTGAAAGACAAAATAAGAAAGAATTCATTTGGAATAAAAGCAAAAAAATATAAACGTAAAATCGACAGCTAAAATAGTGGACAAAAAAAAACCCCAGTATGAATGGAAGATTCCTAAATCAATAATTAAAGGACAGGTAAAAATTGCAAGAATTAAACATGAAAACATTTACACATTTCTTTTAATAAGAATGACTTCTTTTAACTGGTTTTTTTTTTAATGAAGTGCTTCGATAATTTTTCACGTCTAAAGAATAGGTAGCAGAACATAGGTCAGAAAAAGAGAGTTAATAGGAGAGATAATATAATCTTTTGGTGCCTTTTGGATAAGTAATATCGAAATTTTATATTTCAAAATTGTAATGTATTTTTATTTTTTTATGGATCACCGAAATCCGCAATAAAGTTGTTTGTTTGTTTGTATTATATGTTAATGAATGTTCTCTTATTGATGAAACTTCTGGTTTTGAGAAAAAGAATATTCGCTCGATGCGAAACTCCCAAATGCTTAGCGATTTTGTAGCTCAAGTGAAGTCCAGTCTGACCAACATGACGAATTTGACAGTCCGAACAAGTAAAGTGGTAGATGACACAGTGCCGGATCCAGGATAAAAATTTGGGAGGGCCTAAATCGAATTTCCCCCTCTGAGGAGTCTGAGAAAAGGACATTGAATATTAATAATGGTTATCTTACACAATATTGATAATAAATAACATTAACTCACACAGAAGTGAGCACTAACTCCCTCAAATCCCAATTTTTTCCATACATCAGAAAATTTTAGAGATGTATCATATAAGGTACATTGGATCACAACGGTTAAAATATCTCTCTCTCTCTCTTCTCTCTCTCTCTCTCTCTCTCTCTCTCTCTCTCTCTCTCTCTCTCTCTATATATATATATATATATATATATATATATATATATATATATATATATATATATATATATATTCTATATTATTACATAACTCTTTCTAAATTGCAGAATACAAGTATTGATTAAAAAATGATATATAAACATAAAAGGGACTGATTTTTTTTGGGGGGAAAGGGGCTTCCGCCCCCTCAGCTCCCCTTGGATCTGCACCTGATTACACATGATCGCAAGCAACTCAGAAGAGACTCCTTGGGGCGAGTATAGAGAAAGAGAGAGTTAAAATTTATCCAAACAAAGTGACTTTGTGAAAATTATATTTTGAGGGTAAATGTTAGGTTTTATTTAATTTATTTTCAAGATGTTCGAGCTAAGGTAGTTTTGCATAGAGTTTTTGCTTTTAAACTGATGTTTTTTAATAAAATATCTGCGATTAAAACTTAGACATATTTTCAGAGCAATAATTATAAGTAAAGGAAACGTCTTAAAAATTGACGTAATGCGGAAATGAGCTCCAATTTGAACAAATCTGACAAACACGGAAAATACTTGCTTTTATTTCAAATGAATTATTGTTTATTTTAATTGTCTTTCAATTAGTTTTTTTTATTATTTTTAATTCATAAAATTATGTTTTTAATATTTTACTCTCTGAGTTTATTAATATTTCCTTGTTCATAGTTAAAATGACATTTTGCATATTTTAATCGAATTTTAATTATGTTTGTTTAATTATCGCTAAATCATTGTTTGTGTGTTGTTTTTTTTCGATATTCTATTTAGTCGCTGATGACAAAAACGTCCTGTCTATTAAATGTTCAGAATTCTCACATTGGTTTTCATCTTCCTACGCACACTCACGCACAGTCGCACACACACACATATATATATATATATATATATATATATATATATATATATATATATATATATATATATATATATATATATATATAAACTCACGTGACTCGGGGCAGGTAATTATTGAATTGATTAATTAATCTTTGGAATTTCCTCTACTAGCTTAGAGTCGTTAAGTGCATCTGGGTCTATAACCTAAACTTGAATGATTTATTCGTGTGGTAATCATTCATCATATGTTGAAAAGGATTTATATACCATAATCTCTAGTGAGCTATATTTATTAAAACAACTGCAGGAAGGCAGACATTTTGTATTCAAATCGAAATATATTATTTTTCCCTAAATTGAAAGATATTAATTTCCCCTAAATCGAAAAATATTTCCCCACAAATCAAAAGATATTATTTACCCTTAAATCGAAAGATATTATTTTCCCCTAAATCCAAAGATATCATTTTCCCTTAAATCGATATTATTTTCTCCTAAATCGAAGGATATTATTTTACCCTAAATCGAATGATATTTTCCCTTAAATCGATCTTCCTTTCCCATATATCGAAAGATATTATTTTCCAATAAATCGAAAGATATTATTCTCCCTTAAATCGATATTATTTTCGCCTAAATCGAAAGATATTATTTCCCCCCAAATCGAAAGATATTATTTTTCCATAAACCGATATTATTTTTCCCTAAATCGAAAGATATTATTTTCCCTAAATCGAAAGATATTATTTACCCCTAAATCGAAAGATATTATTTTCCCTTAAACCGATATTATTTTCCCTTTAAATCGATAAAGTTGTTGTCGCATGGACCACTATAACAGGGTAGGGGGGTGCTATAAAATTCCGACAGCATGCAAAACAGCCTCACTCGACTCCAACCTGGTCCCCCGGGACAGTCTCAGGCTGCATTTAATGGTGGTAACGACGGGCGTCCTACAACTTAGGCTGTAGGATCCAAGGCTTTCTCCCTTAGTCTCCCACACGGTCGGGGGGAGCAGCCATCTGCTCCCGGAAAGCCATAAACAATTACAAGCACTTCCATTTACTTCAATGGAAGTTTGGCAGTTACACAACCATCTTATTAAAGTCTTTAAAATACTAAACGGTTTTACTAATATAATTTTTTACTAGAATAACGATTTCAAGCTAATAAACAAAAGCTTTAACACTGCGATAACACTGAAAAAAATTCTTAGAAAATTACACAAACTTAGAAGAACTTGGCTAAGATCGTCAGTGAAAGCAGTACAGTGAATAATATGTTTAAGAATAGAATCAATATTATTTTTAAATATTACCTTACAGAAGACATGAGACTAATTCTTTATCCATTATCCTCTCTTCCTCTTACCTGTCTTTCACCTCCTACTTCCTCAAATACTCTTTTTTTCTTGCGGCGAAGTGACAGGTCAAGGCATCGCTTTTTTTCTTAAAGAACTAAAGTTCAATTGTTCCCATTTAGAGCCATGAAATGACCCCTATGGCCATGGGATATAAGATTATTCACCCTGGAGATTTTAAATATGCTATCGGATTTGGCGCTGGGTGGCGCCATCTAGTGGCGGAAGCCTCATTTAGCCATTCAAAGGTACTACTTGTACGTGATTTGAACCATGGGAAACCATCAATGCACTGACCATTTACCATCTTATCACAAAACGCCGTAGGTTGTTGGGATGACTTTCCCTCTTCTTTGAATTAGCTTCGAGGGTGATTTTAGGCTCTTTGCTAATTTTTAGAAATTTAATGTAAAGATACTCAAGGCAACTCTCACTTTTTTGAATATAGATTCACGAAGAAAATAATAGAAAAGATCTACACGCACGTCATTTCCTCATAATACTGAACGGTGATTTACTGACAAATGTGAAAGGAATGTGGAAATCACATTTATACCAATGCTTTTTTTCCTGGTACTAATCGCTGGTATTATTGTTTCTAATTTTTCAAGCTACCCTCCATGCTAGTTTAGTTCGTATCTCGCTTTATCTTAAATAGTTGACAATGCTTAAATTTGCAAATACTCAAGTCGATTTTAATAACATAGTTACCAACGAATTTTGCGCTAGTTTTAGCGCTTGTTTACCTATTTGAATCCATTTTGACGTTTGCTCATGACTCCTCTTTAACGGTCGAACTTAAGTGATGTGCTTGTTTACCTATTCGAATCCATTTTAACGTTTGCTCATCACTCCTCTTTAACAGTCAAACTTAAGTGATGTGCTTGTTTACCTATTTGAATCCATTTTGACGTTTGCTCATCACTCCTCTTTAACAGTCAAACTTAAGTCATGTGCTTGTTTACCTATTTGAATCCATTTTAACGTTTGCTCATCACTCCTCTTTAACAGTCAAACTTAAGTGATGTGCTTGTTTACCTATTTGAATCCATTTTAACGTTTGCTCATCACTCCTCTTTAACAGTCAAACTTAAGTGATGTGCTTGTTTACCTATTTGAATCCATTTTAACGTTTGCTCATCAACCCTCTTTAACAGTCAAACTTAAGTGATGTGCTTGTTTACCTATTTGAATCCATTTTAACGTTTGCTCATCACTCCTCTTTAACAGTGAAACTTAAGTCATGTGCTTGTTTACCTATTTGAATCCATTTTGACGTTTGCTCATCACTCCTCTTTAACAGTCAAACTTAAGTCATGTGCTTGTTTACCTATTTGAATCCATTTTAACGTTTGCTCATTACTCCTCTTTAACAGTCAAACTTAAGTGATGTGCTTGTTTACCTATTTGAATCCATTTTAACGTTTGCTCATCACTCCTCTTTAATAGTCAAACTTAAGTCATGTGCTTGTTTACCTATTTGAATCCATTTTGACGTTTGCTCATCACTCCTCTTTAACAGTCAAACTTAAGTCATGTGCTTGTTTACCTATTTGAATCCATTTTGACGTTTGCTCATCACTCCTCTTTAACAGTCAAACTTAAGTGATGTGCTTGTTTACCTATTTGAATCCATTTTGACGTTTGCTCATCACTCCTCTTTAACAGTCAAACTTAAGTCATGTGCTTGTTTACCTATTTGAATCCATTTTAACGTTTGCTCATCACTCCTCTTTAACAGTCAAACTTAAGTCCTGTGCTTGTTTACCTATTTGAATCCATTTTGACGTTTGCTCATCACTCCTCTTTAACAGTCAAACTTAAGTCATGTGCTTGTTTACCTATTTGAATCCATTTTGACGTTTGCTCATCACTCCTCTTTAACAGTCAAACTTAAGTGATGTGCTTGTTTACCTATTTGAATCCATTTTAACGTTTGCTCATCACTCCTCTTTAACAGTCAAACTTAAGTCATGTGCTTGTTTACCTATTTGAATCCATTTTAACGTTTGCTCATCACTCCTCTTTAACAGTCAAACTTAAGTCATGTGCTTGTTTACCTATTTGAATCCATTTTGACGTTTGCTCATCACTCCTCTTTAACAGTCAAACTTAAGTGATGTGCTTGTTTACCTATTTGAATCCATTTTGACGTTTGCTCATCACTCCTCTTTAACAGTCAAACTTAAGTGATGTGCTTGTTTACCTATTTGAATCCATTTTGACGTTTGCTCATCACTCCTCTTTAACAGTCAAACTCAAGTGATGTGCTTGTTTACCTATTTGAATCTATTTTAACGTTTGCTCATCACTCCTCTTTAACAGTGAAACTTAAGTCATGTGCTTGTTTACCTATTTGAATCCATTTTGACGTTTGCTCATCACTCCTCTTTAGCAGTCAAACTTAAGTGATGTGCTTGTTTACCTATTTGAATCCATTTTGACGTTTGCTCATCACTCCTCTTTAACAGTCAAACTTAAGTGATGTGCTTGTTTACCTATTTGAATCCAGAAAGACGTTTGCTCATCACTCCTCTTTAACAGTCAAACTTAAGTGATGTGCTTGTTTACCTATTTGAATCCATTTTAACGTTTGCTCATCACTCCTCTTTAACAGTCAAACTTAAGTCATGTGCTTGTTTACCTATTTGAATCCATTTTGACGTTTGCTCATCACTCCTCTTTAACAGTCAAACTTAAGTGATGTGATTGTTTACCTATTTGAATCCATTTTAACGTTTGCTCATCACTCCTCTTTAACAGTCAAACTTAAGTCATGTGCTTGTTTACCTATTTGAATCCATTTTAACGTTTGCTCATCACTCCTCTTTAACAGTCAAACTTAAGTGATGTGCTTGTTTACCTATTTGAATCCATTTTGACGTTTGCTCATCACTCCTCTTTAACAGTCAAACTTAAGTCATGTGCTTGTTTACCTATTTGAATCCATTTTGACGTTTGCTCATCACTCCTCTTTAACAGTCAAACTTAAGTCATGTGCTTGTTTACCTATTTGAATCCATTTTGACGTTTGCTCATCACTCCTCTTTAACAGTCAAACTTAAGTGATGTGCTTGTTTACCTATTTGAATCCATTTTGACGTTTGCTCATCACTCCTCTTTAACAGTCAAACTTAAGTGATGTGCTTGTTTACCTATTTGAATCCATTTTAACGTTTGCTCATCACTCCTCTTAAACAGTCAAACTTAAGTCATGTGCTTGTTTACCTATTTGAATCCATTTTAACGTTTGCTCATCACTCCTCTTTAACAGTCAAACTTAAGTCATGTGCTTGTTTACCTATTTGAATCCATTTTAACGTTTGCTCATCACTCCTCTTTAACAGTCAAACTTAAGTCATGTGCTTGTTTACCTATTTGAATCCATTTTAACGTTTGCTCATAACTCCTCTTTAACAGTCAAACTTAAGTGATGTGCTTGTGTACCTATTTGAATCCATTTTAACGTTTGCTCATCACTCCTCTTTAACAGTCAAACTTAAGTGATGTGCTTGTTTACCTATTTGAATCCATTTTAACGTTTGCTCATCACTCCTCTTTAACAGTCAAACTTAAGTCATGTGCTTGTTTACCTATTTGAATCCATTTTAACGTTTGCTCATCACTCCTCTTTAACAGTCAAACTTAAGTGATGTGCTTGTTTACCTATTTGAATCCATTTTGACGTTTGCTCATCACTCCTCTTTAACAGTCAAACTTAAGTCATGTGCTTGTTTACCTATTTGAATCCATTTTGACGTTTGCTCATCACTCCTCTTTAACAATCAAACTTAAGTCATGTGCTTGTTTACCTATTTGAATCCATTTTGACGTTTGCTCATCACTCCTCTTTAACAGTCAAACTTAAGTCATGTGCTTGTTTACCTATTTGAATCCATTTTGACGTTTGCTCATCACTCCTCTTTAACAGTCAAACTTAAGTGATGTGCTTGTTTACCTATTTGAATCCATTTTAACGTTTGCTCATTACTCCTCTTTAACAGTCAAACTTAAGTGATGTGCTTGTTTACCTATTTGAATCCATTTTAACGTTTGCTCATCACTCCTCTTTAACAGTCAAACTTAAGTCATGTGCTTGTTTACCTATTTGAATCCATTTTAACGTTTGCTCATCACTCCTCTTTAACAGTCAAACTTAAGTGATGTGCTTGTTTACCTATTTGAATCCATTTTAACGTTTGCTCATCACTCCTCTTTAAGAGTCAAACTTAAGTCATGTGCTTGTTTACCTATTTGAATCCATTTTAACGTTTGCTCATCACTCCTCTTTAACAGTCAAACTTAAGTGATGTGCTTGTTTACCTATTTGAATCCATTTTAACGTTTGCTCATCACTCCTCTTTAACAGTCAAACTTAAGTGATGTGCTTGTTTACCTATTTGAATCCATTTTTACGTTTGCTCATCACTCCTCTTTAAGAGTCAAACTTAAGTCATGTGCTTGTTTACCTATTTGAATCCATTTTAACGTTTGATCATCACTCCTCTTTAACAGTCAAACTTAAGTGATGTGCTTGTTTACCTATTTGAATCCATTTTAACGTTTGCTCATCACTCCTCTTTAACAGTGAAACTTAAGTCATGTGCTTGTTTACCTATTTGAATCCATTTTGACGTTTGCTCATCACTCCTCTTTAACAGTCAAACTTAAGTCATGTGCTTGTTTACCTATTTGAATCCATTTTGACGTTTGCTCATCACTCCTCTTTAACAGTCAAACTTAAGTAATGTGCTTGTTTACCTATTTGAATCCATTTTAACGTTTGCTCATCACTCCTCTTTAAAAGTCAAACTTAAGTCATGTGCTTGTTTACCTATTTGAATCCATTTTGACGTTTGCTCATCACTCCTCTTTAACAGTCAAACTTAAGTCATGTGCTTGTTTACCTATTTGAATCCATTTTGACGTTTGCTCATCACTCCTCTTTAACAGTCAAACTTAAGTCATGTGCTTGTTTACCTATTTGAATCCATTTTGACGTTTGCTCATCACTCCTCTTTAACAGTCAAACTTAAGTCATGTGCTTGTTTACCTATTTGAATCCATTTTGACGTTTGCTCATCACTCCTCTTTAACAGTCAAACTTAAGTGATGTGCTTGTTTACCTATTTGAATCCATTTTGACGATTGCTCATCACTCCTAAATAACAGTGAAACTTAAGTCATGTGCTTGTTTACCTATTTGAATCCATTTTAACGTTTGCTCATCACTCCTCTTTAACAGTCAAACTTAAGTCATGTGCTTGTTTACCTATTTGAATCCATTTTAACGTTTGCTCATCACTCCTCTTTAACAGTCAAACTTAAGTCATGTGCTTGTTTACCTATTTGAATCCATTTTAACGTTTGCTCATCACTCCTCTTTAACAGTCAAACTTAAGTCATGTGCTTGTTTACCTATTTGAATCCATTTTGACGTTTGCTCATCACTCCTCTTTAACAGTCAAACTTAAGTCATGTGCTTGTTTACCTATTTGAATCCATTTTAACGTTTGCTCATCACTCCTCTTTAACAGTGAAACTTAAGTCATGTGCTTGTTTACCTATTTGAATCCATTTTAACGTTTGCTCATCACTCCTCTTTAACAGTCAAACTTAAGTGATGTGCTTGTTTACCTATTTGAATCCATTTTGACGTTTGCTCATCACTCCTCTTTAACAGTCAAACTTAAGTGATGTGCTTGTTTACCTATTTGAATCCATTTTGACGTTTGCTCATCACTCCTCTTTAACAGTCAAACTTAAGTCATGTGCTTGTTTACCTATTTGAATCCATTTTGACGTTTGCTCATCACTCCTCTTTAACAGTCAAACTTAAGTGATGTGCTTGTTTACCTATTTGAATCCATTTTGACGTTTGCTCATCACTCCTCTTTAACAGTCAAACTTAAGTGATGTGCTTGTTTACCTATTTGAATCCATTTGGACGTTTGCTCATCACTCCTCTTTAACAGTCAAACTTAAGTGATGTGCTTGTTTACCTATTTGAATCCATTTTGACGTTTGCTCATCACTCCTCTTTAACAGTCAAACTTAAGTCATGTGCTTGTTTACCTATTTGAATCAATTTTGACGTTTGCTCATCACTCCTCTTTAACAGTCAAACTTAAGTCATGTGCTTGTTTACCTATTTGAATCCATTTAGACGTTTGCTCATCACTCCTCTTTAACAGTGAAACTTAAGTCATGTGCTTGTTTACCTATTTGAATCCATTTTGAAGTTTGCTCATCACTCCTCTTTAACAGTCAAACTTAAGTCATGTGCTTGTTTACCTATTTGAATCCATTTTGACGTTTGCTCATCACTCCTCTTTAACAGTCAAACTTAAGTGATGTGCTTGTTTACCTATTTGAATCCATTTTGACGTTTGCTCATCACTCCTCTTTAACAGTCAAACTTAAGTCATGTGCTTGTTTACCTATTTGAATCCATTTTGACGTTTGCTCATCACTCCTCTTTAACAGTCAAACTTAAGTCATGTGCTTGTTTACCTATTTGAATCCATTTTGACGTTTGCTCATCACTCCTCTTTAACAGTCAAACTTAAGTGATGTGCTTGTTTACCTATTTGAATCCATTTTGACGTTTGCTCATCACTCCTCTTTAACAGTCAAACTTAAGTGATGTGCTTGTTTACCTATTTGAATCCATTTGGACGTTTGCTCATCACTCCTCTTTAACAGTCAAACTTAAGTGATGTGCTTGTTTACCTATTTGAATCCATTTTAACGTTTGCTCATCACTCCTCTTTAACAGTCAAACTTAAGTCATGTGCTTGTTTACCTATTTGAATCCATTTTGACGTTTGCTCATCACTCCTCTTTAACAGTCAAACGTAAGTGATGTGCTTGTTTACCTATTTGAATCCATTTTGACGTTTGCTCATCACTCCTCTTTAAGAGTCAAACTTAAGTGATGTGCTTGTTTACCTATTTGAATCCATTTTGACGTTTGCTCATCACTCCTCTTTAACAGTCAAACTTAAGTCATGTGCTTGTTTACCTATTTGAATCCATTTTGACGTTTGCTCATCACTCCTCTTTAACAGTCAAACTTAAGTGATGTGCTTGTTAACCTATTTGAATCCATTTTGACGTTTGCTCATCACTCCTCTTTAACAGTCAAACTTAAGTCATGTGCTTGTTTACCTATTTGAATCCATTTTGACGTTTGCTCATCACTCCTCTTTAACAGTCAAACTTAAGTCATGTGCTTGTTTACCTATTTGAATCCATTTTGACGTTTGCTCATCACTCCTCTTTAACAGTCAAACTTAAGTCATCTGCTTGTTTACCTATTTGAATCCATTTTGACGTTTGCTCATCACTCCTCTTTAACAGTCAAACTTAAGTGATGTGCTTGTTTACCTATTTGAATCCATTTTGACGTTTGCTCATCACTCCTCTTTAACAGTCAAACTTAAGTGATGTGCTTGTTTACCTATTTGAATCCATTTTAACGTTTGCTCATCACTCCTCTTTAACAGTCAAACTTAAGTCATCTGCTTGTTTACCTATTTGAATCCATTTTAACGTTTGCTCATCACTCCTCTTTAACAGTCAAACTTAAGTGATGTGCTTGTTTACCTATTTGAATCCATTTTAACGTTTGCTCATTACTCCTCTTTAACAGTGAAACTTAAGTCATGTGCTTGTTTACCTATTTGAATCCATTTTGACGTTTGCTCATCACTCCTCTTTAACAGTCAAACTTAAGTCATGTGCTTGTTTACCTATTTGAATCCATTTTAACGTTTGCTCATCACTCCTCTTTAACAGTCAAACTTAAGTGATGTGCTTGTTTATCTATTTGAATCCATTTTAACGTTTGCTCATTACTCCTCTTTAACAGTGAAACTTAAGTCATGTGCTTGTTTACCTATTTGAATCCATTTTGACGTTTGCTCATCACTCCTCTTTAACAGTCAAACTTAAGTCATGTGCTTGTTTACCTATTTGAATCCATTTTGACGTTTGCTCACCACTCCTCCTTAACAGTCAAACTTAGTTCATGTGCTTGTTTACCTATTTGAATCCATTTTAACGTTTGCTCATCACTCCTCTTTAACAGTCAAACTTAAGTGATGTGCTTGTTTACCTATTTGAATCCATTTGGACGTTTGCTCATCACTCCTCTTTAACAGTCAAACTTAAGTGATGTGCTTGTTTACCTATTTGAATCCATTTTATTGTTTGCTCATCACTCCTCTTTAACAGTCAAACTTAAGTGATGTGCTTGTTTACCTATTTGAATCCATTTTGACGTTTGCTCATCACTCCTCTTTAACAGTCAAACGTAAGTGATGTGCTTGTTTACCTATTTGAATCCATTTTGACGTTTGCTCATCACTCCTCTTTAACAGTCAAACTTAAGTGATGTGCTTGTTTACCTATTTGAATCCATTTTGACGTTTGCTCATCACTCCTCTTTAACAGTGAAACTTAAGTCATGTGCTTGTTTACCTATTTGAATCCATTTTGACGTTTGCTCATCACTCCTCTTTAACAGTCAAACTTAAGTGATGTGTTTGTTTACCTATTTGAATCCATTTTGACGTTTGCTCATCACTCCTCTTTAACAGTCAAACTTAAGTGATGTGCTTGTTTACCTATTTGAATCCATTTTAACGTTTGCTCATCACTCATCTTTAACAGTCAAACTTAAGTCATCTGCTTGTTTACCTATTTGAATCCATTTTAACGTTTGCTCATCACTCCTCTTTAACAGTCAAACTTAAGTGATGTGCTTGTTTACCTATTTGAATCCATTTTAACGTTTGCTCATCACTCCTCTTTAACAGTCAAACTTAAGTGATGTGCTTGTTTACCTATTTGAATCCATTTTAACGTTTGCTCATCACTCCTCTTTAACAGTCAAACTTAAGTCATGTGCTTGTTTACCTATTTGAATCCATTTTAACGTTTGCTCATCACTCCTCTTTAACAGTCAAACTTAAGTGATGTGCTTGTTTACCTATTTGAATCCATTTTAACGTTTGCTCATTACTCCTCTTTAACAGTGAAACTTAAGTCATGTGCTTGTTTACCTATTTGAATCCATTTTGACGTTTGCTCATCACTCCTCTTTAACAGTCAAACTTAAGTCATGTGCTTGTTTACCTATTTGAATCCATTTTAACGTTTGCTCATCACTCCTCTTTAACAGTCAAACTTAAATGATGTGCTTGTTTACCTATTTGAATCCATTTTAACGTTTGCTCATTACTCCTCTTTAACAGTGAAACTTAAGTCATGTGCTTGTTTACCTATTTGAATCCATTTTGACGTTTGCTCATCACTCCTCTTTAACAGTCAAACTTAAGTGATGTGCTTGTTTACCTATTTGAATCCATTTTAACGTTTGCTCATCACTCCTCTTTAACAGTCAAACTTAAGTCATGTGCTTGTTTACCTATTTGAATCCATTTTAACGTTTGCTCATCACTCCTCTTTAACAGTCAAACTTAAGTCATGTGCTTGTTTACCTATTTGAATCCATTTTAACGTTTGCTCATTACTCCTCTTTAACAGTGAAACTTAAGTCATGTGCTTGTTTACCTATTTGAATCCATTTTGACGTTTGCTCATCACTCCTCTTTAACAGTCAAACTTAAGTCATGTGCTTGTTTACCTATTTGAATCCATTTTAACGTTTGCTCATCACTCCTCTTTAACAGTCAAACTTAAGTGATGTGCTTGTTTACCTATTTGAATCCATTTAACGTTTGCTCATTACTCCTCTTTAACAGTGAAACTTAAGTCATGTGCTTGTTTACCTATTTGAATCCATTTTGACGTTTGCTCATCACTCCTCTTTAACAGTCAAACTTAAGTCATGTGCTTGTTTACCTATTTGAATCCATTTTGACGTTTGCTCACCACTCCTCCTTAACAGTCAAACTTAGGTCATGTGCTTGTTTACCTATTTGAATCCATTTTAACGTTTGCCCATCACTCCTCTTTAACAGTCAAACATAAGTCATGTGCTTGTTTACCTATTTGAATCCATTTTGACGTTTGCTCACCACTCCTCCTTAACAGTCAAACTTAGGTCATGTGCTTGTTTACCTATTTGAATCCATTTTAACGTTTGCTCATCACTCCTCTTTAACAGTCAAACTTAAGTCATGTGCTTGTTTGCCTATTTGAATCCATTTTGACGTTTGCTCATCACTCCTCTTTAACAGTCAAACTTAAGTCATGTGCTTGTTTGCCTATTTGAATCCCTTTTGACGTTTGCTCACCACTCCTCCTTAACAGTCAAACTTAGGTCATGTGCTTGTTTACCTATTTGAATCCATTTTAACGTTTGCTCATCACTCCTCTTTAACAGTCAAACTTAAGTCATGTGCTTGTTTGCCTATTTGAATCCATTTTGACGTTTGCTCATCACTCCTCTTTAACAGTCGAACTTAAGTCATGTGCTTGTTTACCTATTTGAATCCATTTTGACGTTTGCTCATCACTCCTCTTTAACAGTCAAACTTAAGTCATGTGCTTGTTTACCTATTTGAATCCATTTTGACGTTTGCTCATCACTCCTCTTTAACAGTCAAACTTAAGTCATGTGCTTGTTTACCTATTTGAATCCATTTTGACGTTTGCTCATCACTCCTCTTTAACAGTGAAACTTAAGTCATGTGCTTGTTTACCTATTTGAATCCATTTTGACGTTTGCTCATCACTCCTCTTTAACAGTGAAACTTAAGTCATGTGCTTGTTTACCTATTTGAATCCATTTTGACGTTTGCTCATCACTCCTCTTTAACAGTGAAACTTAAGTCATGTGCTTGTTTACCTATTTGAATCCATTTTAACGTTTGCTCATCACTCCTCTTTAACAGTGAAACTTAAGTCATGTGCTTGTTTACCTATTTGAATCCATTTTGACGTTTGCTCATCACTCCTCTTTAACAGTCAAACTTAAGTGATGTGCTTGTTTACCTATTTGAATCCATTTTGACGTTTGCTCATCACTCCTCTTTAACAGTCAAACTTAAGTGATGTGCTTGTTTACCTATTTGAATCCATTTTAACGTTTGCTCATCACTCATCTTTAACAGTCAAACTTAAGTCATCTGCTTGTTTACCTATTTGAATCCATTTTAACGTTTGCTCATCACTCCTCTTTAACAGTCAAACTTAAGTGATGTGCTTGTTTACCTATTTGAATCCATTTTAACGTTTGCTCACCACTCCTCTTTAACAGTCAAACTTAAGTGATGTGCTTGTTTACCTATTTGAATCCATTTTAACGTTTGCTCATCACTCCTCTTTAACAGTCAAACTTAAGTCATGTGCTTGTTAACCTATTTGAATCCATTTTAACGTTTGCTCATCACTCCTCTTTAACAGTCAAACTTAAGTGATGTGCTTGTTTACCTATTTGAATCCATTTTAACGTTTGCTCATTACTCCTCTTTAACAGTGAAACTTAAGTCATGTGCTTGTTTACCTATTTGAATCCATTTTGACGTTTGCTCATCACTCCTCTTTAACAGTCAAACTTAAGTCATGTGCTTGTTTACCTATTTGAATCCATTTTAACGTTTGCTCATCACTCCTCTTTAACAGTCAAACTTAAGTGATGTGCTTGTTTACCTATTTGAATCCATTTTAACGTTTGCTCATTACTCCTCTTTAACAGTGAAACTTAAGTCATGTGCTTGTTTACCTATTTGAATCCATTTTGACGTTTGCTCATCACTCCTCTTTAACAGTCAAACTTAAGTGATGTGCTTGTTTACCTATTTGAATCCATTTTAACGTTTGCTCATCACTCCTCTTTAACAGTCAAACTTAAGTCATGTGCTTGTTTACCTATTTGAATCCATTTTAACGTTTGCTCATCACTCCTCTTTAACAGTCAAACTTAAGTCATGTGCTTGTTTACCTATTTGAATCCATTTTAACGTTTGCTCATTACTCCTCTTTAACAGTGAAACTTAAGTCATGTGCTTGTTTACCTATTTGAATCCATTTTGACGTTTGCTCATCACTCCTCTTTAACAGTCAAACTTAAGTCATGTGCTTGTTTACCTATTTGAATCCATTTTAACGTTTGCTCATCACTCCTCTTTAACAGTCAAACTTAAGTGATGTGCTTGTTTACCTATTTGAATCCATTTAACGTTTGCTCATTACTCCTCTTTAACAGTGAAACTTAAGTCATGTGCTTGTTTACCTATTTGAATCCATTTTAACGTTTGCTCATCACTCCTCTTTAACAGTCAAACTTAAGTCATGTGCTTGTTTACGTATTTGAATCCATTTTGACGTTTGCTCACCACTCCTCCTTAACAGTCAAACTTAGGTCATGTGCTTGTTTACCTATTTGAATCCATTTTAACGTTTGCCCATCACTCCTCTTTAACAGTCAAACTTAAGTCATGTGCTTGTTTACCTATTTGAATCCATTTTGACGTTTGCTCATCACTCCTCTTTAACAGTCAAACTTAAGTCATGTGCTTGTTTACCTATATGAATCCATTTTTACGTTTGCTCATCACTCCTCTTTAACAGTCAAACTTAAGTCATGTGCTTGTTTACCTATTTGAATCCATTTTGACGTTTGCTCATCACTCCTCTTTAACAGTCAAACTTAAGTCATGTGCTTGTTTACCTATTTGAATCCATTTTGACGTTTGCTCATCACTCCTCTTTAACAGTGAAACTTAAGTCATGTGCTTGTTTACCTATTTGAATCCATTTTAACGTTTGCTCATCACTCCTCTTTAACAGTCAAACTTAAGTCATGTGCTTGTTTACCTATTTGAATCCATTTTAACGTTTGCTCATCACTCCTCTTTAACAGTCAAACGTAAGTGATGTGCTTGTTTACCTATTTGAATCCATTTTGACGTTTGCTCATCACTCCTCTTTAACAGTCAAACTTAAGTGATGTGCTTGTTTACCTATTTGAATCCATTTTGACGTTTGCTCATCACTCCTCTTTAACAGTGAAACTTAAGTCATGTGCTTGTTTACCTATTTGAATCCATTTTGACGTTTGCTCATCACTCCTCTTTAACAGTCAAACTTAAGTGATGTGCTTGTTTACCTATTTGAATCCATTTTGACGTTTGCTCATCACTCCTCTTTAACAGTCAAACTTAAGTGATGTGCTTGTTTACCTATTTGAATCCATTTTAACGTTTGCTCATCACTCATCTTTAACAGTCAAACTTAAGTCATCTGCTTGTTTACCTATTTGAATCCATTTTAACGTTTGCTCATCACTCCTCTTTAACAGTCAAACTTAAGTGATGTGCTTGTTTACCTATTTGAATCCATTTTAACGTTTGCTCATCACTCCTCTTTAACAGTCAAACTTAAGTGATGTGCTTGTTTACCTATTTGAATCCATTTTAACGTTTGCTCATCACTCCTCTTTAACAGTCAAACTTAAGTCATGTGCTTGTTTACCTATTTGAATCCATTTTAACGTTTGCTCATCACTCCTCTTTAACAGTCAAACTTAAGTGATGTGCTTGTTTACCTATTTGAATCCATTTTAACGTTTGCTCATTACTCCTCTTTAACAGTGAAACTTAAGTCATGTGCTTGTTTACCTATTTGAATCCATTTTGACGTTTGCTCATCACTCCTCTTTAACAGTCAAACTTAAGTCATGTGCTTGTTTACCTATTTGAATCCATTTTAACGTTTGCTCATCACTCCTCTTTAACAGTCAAACTTAAGTGATGTGCTTGTTTACCTATTTGAATCCATTTTAACGTTTGCTCATTACTCCTCTTTAACAGTGAAACTTAAGTCATGTGCTTGTTTACCTATTTGAATCCATTTTGACGTTTGCTCATCACTCCTCTTTAACAGTCAAACTTAAGTGATGTGCTTGTTTACCTATTTGAATCCATTTTAACGTTTGCTCATCACTCCTCTTTAACAGTCAAACTTAAGTCATGTGCTTGTTTACCTATTTGAATCCATTTTAACGTTTGCTCATCACTCCTCTTTAACAGTCAAACTTAAGTCATGTGCTTGTTTACCTATTTGAATCCATTTTAACGTTTGCTCATTACTCCTCTTTAACAGTGAAACTTAAGTCATGTGCTTGTTTACCTATTTGAATCCATTTTGACGTTTGCTCATCACTCCTCTTTAACAGTCAAACTTAAGTCATGTGCTTGTTTACCTATTTGAATCCATTTTAACGTTTGCTCATCACTCCTCTTTAACAGTCAAACTTAAGTGATGTGCTTGTTTACCTATTTGAATCCATTTAACGTTTGCTCATTACTCCTCTTTAACAGTGAAACTTAAGTCATGTGCTTGTTTACCTATTTGAATCCATTTTGACGTTTGCTCATCACTCCTCTTTAACAGTCAAACTTAAGTCATGTGCTTGTTTACCTATTTGAATCCATTTTGACGTTTGCTCACCACTCCTCCTTAACAGTCAAACTTAGGTCATGTGCTTGTTTACCTATTTGAATCCATTTTAACGTTTGCCCATCACTCCTCTTTAACAGTCAAACATAAGTCATGTGCTTGTTTACCTATTTGAATCCATTTTGACGTTTGCTCACCACTCCTCCTTAACAGTCAAACTTAGGTCATGTGCTTGTTTACCTATTTGAATCCATTTTAACGTTTGCTCATCACTCCTCTTTAACAGTCAAACTTAAGTCATGTGCTTGTTTGCCTATTTGAATCCATTTTGACGTTTGCTCATCACTCCTCTTTAACAGTCAAACTTAAGTCATGTGCTTGTTTGCCTATTTGAATCCCTTTTGACGTTTGCTCACCACTCCTCCTTAACAGTCAAACTTAGGTCATGTGCTTGTTTACCTATTTGAATCCATTTTAACGTTTGCTCATCACTCCTCTTTAACAGTCAAACTTAAGTCATGTGCTTGTTTGCCTATTTGAATCCATTTTGACGTTTGCTCATCACTCCTCTTTAACAGTCGAACTTAAGTCATGTGCTTGTTTACCTATTTGAATCCATTTTGACGTTTGCTCATCACTCCTCTTTAACAGTCAAACTTAAGTCATGTGCTTGTTTACCTATTTGAATCCATTTTGACGTTTGCTCATCACTCCTCTTTAACAGTCAAACTTAAGTCATGTGCTTGTTTACCTATTTGAATCCATTTTGACGTTTGCTCATCACTCCTCTTTAACAGTGAAACTTAAGTCATGTGCTTGTTTACCTATTTGAATCCATTTTGACGTTTGCTCATCACTCCTCTTTAACAGTGAAACTTAAGTCATGTGCTTGTTTACCTATTTGAATCCATTTTGACGTTTGCTCATCACTCCTCTTTAACAGTGAAACTTAAGTCATGTGCTTGTTTACCTATTTGAATCCATTTTAACGTTTGCTCATCACTCCTCTTTAACAGTGAAACTTAAGTCATGTGCTTGTTTACCTATTTGAATCCATTTTGACGTTTGCTCATCACTCCTCTTTAACAGTCAAACTTAAGTGATGTGCTTGTTTACCTATTTGAATCCATTTTGACGTTTGCTCATCACTCCTCTTTAACAGTCAAACTTAAGTGATGTGCTTGTTTACCTATTTGAATCCATTTTAACGTTTGCTCATCACTCATCTTTAACAGTCAAACTTAAGTCATCTGCTTGTTTACCTATTTGAATCCATTTTAACGTTTGCTCATCACTCCTCTTTAACAGTCAAACTTAAGTGATGTGCTTGTTTACCTATTTGAATCCATTTTAACGTTTGCTCACCACTCCTCTTTAACAGTCAAACTTAAGTGATGTGCTTGTTTACCTATTTGAATCCATTTTAACGTTTGCTCATCACTCCTCTTTAACAGTCAAACTTAAGTCATGTGCTTGTTAACCTATTTGAATCCATTTTAACGTTTGCTCATCACTCCTCTTTAACAGTCAAACTTAAGTGATGTGCTTGTTTACCTATTTGAATCCATTTTAACGTTTGCTCATTACTCCTCTTTAACAGTGAAACTTAAGTCATGTGCTTGTTTACCTATTTGAATCCATTTTGACGTTTGCTCATCACTCCTCTTTAACAGTCAAACTTAAGTCATGTGCTTGTTTACCTATTTGAATCCATTTTAACGTTTGCTCATCACTCCTCTTTAACAGTCAAACTTAAGTGATGTGCTTGTTTACCTATTTGAATCCATTTTAACGTTTGCTCATTACTCCTCTTTAACAGTGAAACTTAAGTCATGTGCTTGTTTACCTATTTGAATCCATTTTGACGTTTGCTCATCACTCCTCTTTAACAGTCAAACTTAAGTGATGTGCTTGTTTACCTATTTGAATCCATTTTAACGTTTGCTCATCACTCCTCTTTAACAGTCAAACTTAAGTCATGTGCTTGTTTACCTATTTGAATCCATTTTAACGTTTGCTCATCACTCCTCTTTAACAGTCAAACTTAAGTCATGTGCTTGTTTACCTATTTGAATCCATTTTAACGTTTGCTCATTACTCCTCTTTAACAGTGAAACTTAAGTCATGTGCTTGTTTACCTATTTGAATCCATTTTGACGTTTGCTCATCACTCCTCTTTAACAGTCAAACTTAAGTCATGTGCTTGTTTACCTATTTGAATCCATTTTAACGTTTGCTCATCACTCCTCTTTAACAGTCAAACTTAAGTGATGTGCTTGTTTACCTATTTGAATCCATTTAACGTTTGCTCATTACTCCTCTTTAACAGTGAAACTTAAGTCATGTGCTTGTTTACCTATTTGAATCCATTTTAACGTTTGCTCATCACTCCTCTTTAACAGTCAAACTTAAGTCATGTGCTTGTTTACGTATTTGAATCCATTTTGACGTTTGCTCACCACTCCTCCTTAACAGTCAAACTTAGGTCATGTGCTTGTTTACCTATTTGAATCCATTTTAACGTTTGCCCATCACTCCTCTTTAACAGTCAAACTTAAGTCATGTGCTTGTTTACCTATTTGAATCCATTTTGACGTTTGCTCATCACTCCTCTTTAACAGTCAAACTTAAGTCATGTGCTTGTTTACCTATATGAATCCATTTTTACGTTTGCTCATCACTCCTCTTTAACAGTCAAACTTAAGTCATGTGCTTGTTTACCTATTTGAATCCATTTTGACGTTTGCTCATCACTCCTCTTTAACAGTCAAACTTAAGTCATGTGCTTGTTTACCTATTTGAATCCATTTTGACGTTTGCTCATCACTCCTCTTTAACAGTGAAACTTAAGTCATGTGCTTGTTTACCTATTTGAATCCATTTTAACGTTTGCTCATCACTCCTCTTTAACAGTCAAACTTAAGTCATGTGCTTGTTTACCTATTTGAATCCATTTTAACGTTTGCTCATCACTCCTCTTTAACAGTCAAACTTAAGTGATGTGCTTGTTTACCTATTTGAATCCATTTTAACGTTTGCTCATTACTCCTCTTTAACAGTGAAACTTAAGTCATGTGCTTGTTTACCTATTTGAATCCATTTTGACGTTTGCTCATCACTCCTCTTTAACAGTCAAACTTAAGTCATGTGCTTGTTTACCTATTTGAATCCATTTTAACGTTTGCTCATCACTCCTCTTTAACAGTCAAACTTAAGTGATATGCTTGTTTACATATTTGAATCCATTTTAACGTTTGCTCATTACTCCTCTTTAACAGTGAAACTTAAGTCATGTGCTTGTTTACCTATTTGAATCCATTTTGACGTTTGCTCATCACTTCTCTTTAACAGTCAAACTTAAGTCATGTGCTTGTTTACCTATTTGAATCCATTTTGACGTTTGCTCACCACTCCTCCTTAACAGTCAAACTTAGGTCATGTGCTTGTTTACCTATTTGAATCCATTTTAACGTTTGCTCATCACTCCTCTTTAACAGTCAAACTTAAGTGATGTGCTTGTTTACCAATTTGAATCGATTTGGACGTTTGCTCATCACTCCTCTTTAACAGTCAAACTTAAGTCATGTGCTTGTTTACCTATTTGAATCCATTTTAACGTTTGCTCATCACTCCTCTTTAACAGTCAAACTTAAGTGATGTGCTTGTTTACCTATTTGAATCCATTTTGACGTTTGCTCATCACTCCTCTTTAACAGTCAAACGTAAGTGATGTGCTTGTTTACCTATTTGAATCCATTTTGACGTTTGCTCATCACTCCTCTTTAACAGTCAAACTTAAGTGATGTGCTTGTTTACCTATTTGAATCCATTTTGACGTTTGCTCATCACTCCTCTTTAACAGTGAAACTTAAGTCATGTGCTTGTTTACCTATTTGAATCCATTTTGACGTTTGCTCATCACTCCTCTTTAACAGTCAAACTTAAGTGATGTGCTTGTTTACCTATTTGAATCCATTTTGACGTTTGCTCATCACTCCTCTTTAACAGTCAAACTTAAGTGATGTGCTTGTTTACCTATTTGAATCCATTTTAACGTTTGCTCATCACTCATCTTTAACAGTCAAACTTAAGTCATCTGCTTGTTTACCTATTTGAATCCATTTTAACGTTTGCTCATCACTCCTCTTTAACAGTCAAACTTAAGTGATGTGCTTGTTTACCTATTTGAATCCATTTTAACGTTTGCTCATCACTCCTCTTTAACAGTCAAACTTAAGTGATGTGCTTGTTTACCTATTTGAATCCATTTTAACGTTTGCTCATCACTCCTCTTTAACAGTGAAACTTAAGTCATGTGCTTGTTTACCTATTTGAATCCATTTTAACGTTTGCTCATCACTCCTCTTTAACAGTCAAACTTAAGTGATGTGCTTGTTTACCTATTTGAATCCATTTTAACGTTTGCTCATTACTCCTCTTTAACAGTGAAACTTAAGTCATGTGCTTGTTTACCTATTTGAATCCATTTTGACGTTTGCTCATCACTCCTCTTTAACAGTCAAACTTAAGTCATGTGCTTGTTTACCTATTTGAATCCATTTTAACGTTTGCTCATCACTCCTCTTTAACAGTCAAACTTAAGTGATGTGCTTGTTTACCTATTTGAATCCATTTTAACGTTTGCTCATTACTCCTCTTTAACAGTGAAACTTAAGTCATGTGCTTGTTTACCTATTTGAATCCATTTTGACGTTTGCTCATCACTCCTCTTTAACAGTCAAACTTAAGTCATGTGCTTGTTTACCTATTTGAATCCATTTTGACGTTTGCTCACCACTCCTCCTTAACAGTCAAACTTAGGTCATGTGCTTGTTTACCTATTTGAATCCATTTTAACGTTTGCTCATCACTCCTCTTTAACAGTCAAACTTAAGTCATGTGCTTGTTTGCCTATTTGAATCCATTTTGACGTTTGCTCATCACTCCTCTTTAACAGTCAAACTTAAGTCATGTGCTTGTTTACCTATTTGAATCCATTTTGACGTTTGCTCATCACTCCTCTTTAACAGTCAAACTTAAGTCATGTGCTTGTTTACCTATTTGAATCCATTTTGACGTTTGCTCATCACTCCTCTTTAACAGTCAAACTTAAGTCATGTGCTTGTTTACCTATTTGAATCCATTTTGACGTTTGCTCATCACTCCTCTTTAACAGTGAAACTTAAGTCATGTGCTTGTTTACCTATTTGAATCCATTTTGACGTTTGCTCATCACTCCTCTTTAACAGTGAAACTTAAGTCATGTGCTTGTTTACCTATTTGAATCCATTTTGACGTTTGCTCATCACTCCTCTTTAACAGTGAAACTTAAGTCATGTGCTTGTTTACCTATTTGAATCCATTTTAACGTTTGCTCATCACTCCTCTTTAACAGTGAAACTTAAGTCATGTGCTTGTTTACCTATTTGAATCCATTTTGACGTTTGCTCATCACTCCTCTTTAACAGTCAAACTTAAGTGATGTGCTTGTTTACCTATTTGAATCCATTTTGACGTTTGCTCATCACTCCTCTTTAACAGTCAAACTTAAGTGATGTGCTTGTTTACCTATTTGAATCCATTTTAACGTTTGCTCATCACTCATCTTTAACAGTCAAACTTAAGTCATCTGCTTGTTTACCTATTTGAATCCATTTTAACGTTTGCTCATCACTCCTCTTTAACAGTCAAACTTAAGTGATGTGCTTGTTTACCTATTTGAATCCATTTTAACGTTTGCTCATCACTCCTCTTTAACAGTCAAACTTAAGTGATGTGCTTGTTTACCTATTTGAATCCATTTTAACGTTTGCTCATCACTCCTCTTTAACAGTCAAACTTAAGTCATGTGCTTGTTTACCTATTTGAATCCATTTTAACGTTTGCTCATCACTCCTCTTTAACAGTCAAACTTAAGTGATGTGCTTGTTTACCTATTTGAATCCATTTTAACGTTTGCTCATTACTCCTCTTTAACAGTGAAACTTAAGTCATGTGCTTGTTTACCTATTTGAATCCATTTTGACGTTTGCTCATCACTCCTCTTTAACAGTCAAACTTAAGTCATGTGCTTGTTTACCTATTTGAATCCATTTTAACGTTTGCTCATCACTCCTCTTTAACAGTCAAACTTAAGTGATGTGCTTGTTTACCTATTTGAATCCATTTTAACGTTTGCTCATTACTCCTCTTTAACAGTGAAACTTAAGTCATGTGCTTGTTTACCTATTTGAATCCATTTTGACGTTTGCTCATCACTCCTCTTTAACAGTCAAACTTAAGTCATGTGCTTGTTTACCTATTTGAATCCATTTTGACGTTTGCTCACCACTCCTCCTTAACAGTCAAACTTAGGTCATGTGCTTGTTTACCTATTTGAATCCATTTTAACGTTTGCTCATCACTCCTCTTTAACAGTCAAACTTAAGTCATGTGCTTGTTTGCCTATTTGAATCCATTTTGACGTTTGCTCATCACTCCTCTTTAACAGTCAAACTTAAGTCATGTGCTTGTTTACCTATTTGAATCCATTTTGACGTTTGCTCATCACTCCTCTTTAACAGTCAAACTTAAGTCATGTGCTTGTTTACCTATTTGAATCCATTTTGACGTTTGCTCATCACTCCTCTTTAACAGTCAAACTTAAGTCATGTGCTTGTTTACCTATTTGAATCCATTTTGACGTTTGCTCATCACTCCTCTTTAACAGTGAAACTTAAGTCATGTGCTTGTTTACCTATTTGAATCCATTTTGACGTTTGCTCATCACTCCTCTTTAACAGTGAAACTTAAGTCATGTGCTTGTTTACCTATTTGAATCCATTTTGACGTTTGCTCATCACTCCTCTTTAACAGTCAAACTTAAGTCATGTGCTTGTTTACCTATTTGAATCCATTTTGACGTTTGCTCATCACTCCTCTTTAACAGTCAAACTTAAGTCATGTGCTTGTTTACCTATTTGAATCCATTTTAACGTTTGCTCATCACTCCTCTTTAACAGTCAAACTTAAGTGATGTGCTTGTTTACCTATTTGAATCCATTTTAACGTTTGCTCATCACTCCTCTTTAACAGTCAAACTTAAGTCATGTGCTTGTTTACCTATTTGAATCCATTTTGACGTTTGCTCATCACTCCTCTTTAACAGTCAAACTTAAGTCATGTGCTTGTTTACCTATTTGAATCCATTTTGACGTTTGCTCATCACTCCTCTTTAACAGTCAAACTTAAGTCATGTGCTTGTTTACCTATTTGAATCCATTTTGACGTTTGCTCATCACTCCTCTTTAACAGTCAAACTTAAGTCATGTGCTTGTTTACCTATTTGAATCCATTTTGACGTTTGCTCATCACTCCTCTTTAACAGTCAAACTTAAGTGATGTGCTTGTTTACCTATTTGAATCCATTTTGACGTTTGCTCATCACTCCTCTTTAACAGTCAAACTTAAGTGATGTGCTTGTTTACCTATTTGAATCCATTTTGACGTTTGCTCATCACTCCTCTTTAACAGTCAAACTTAAGTCATGTGCTTGTTTACCTATTTGAATCCATTTTGACGTTTGCTCATCACTCCTCTTTAACAGTCAAACTTAAGTCATGTGCTTGTTTACCTATTTGAATCCATTTTGACGTTTGCTCATCACTCCTCTTTAACAGTCAAACTTAAGTCATGTGCTTGTTTACCTATTTGAATCCATTTTGACGTTTGCTCTTCACTCCTCTTTAACAGTCAAACTTAAGTCATGTGCTTGTTTACCTATTTGAATCCATTTTGACGTTTGCTCATCACTCCTCTTTAACAGTCAAACTTAAGTGATGTGCTTGTTTACCTATTTGAATCCATTTTGACGTTTGCTCATCACTCCTCTTTAACAGTCAAACTTAAGTGATGTGCTTGTTTACCTATTTGAATCCATTTTGACGTTTGCTCATCACTCCTCTTTAACAGTCAAACTTAAGTGATGTGCTTGTTTACCTATTTGAATCCATTTTGACGTTTGCTCATCACTCCTCTTTAACAGTCAAACTTAAGTCATGTGCTTGTTTACCTATTTGAATCCATTTTGACGTTTGCTCATCACTCCTCTTTAACAGTCAAACTTAAGTCATGTGCTTGTTTACCTATTTGAATCCATTTTGACGTTTGCTCTTCACTCCTCTTTAACAGTCAAACTTAAGTCATGTGCTTGTTTACCTATTTGAATCCATTTTGACGTTTGCTCATCATTCCTCTTTAACAGTCAAACTTAAGTCATGTGCTTGTTTACCTATTTGAATCCATTTTGACGTTTGCTCATCACTCCTCTTTAACAGTGAAACTTAAGTCATGTGCTTGTTTACCTATTTGAATCCATTTTGACGTTTGCTCATCACTCCTCTTTAAAAGTCAAACTTAAGTCATGTGCTTGTTTACCTATTTGAATCCATTTTAACGTTTGCTCATCACTCCTCTTTAACAGTCAAACTTAAGTGATGTGCTTGTTTACCTATTTGAATCCATTTTAACGTTTGCTCATTACTCCTCTTTAACAGTGAAACTTAAGTCATGTGCTTGTTTACCTATTTGAATCCATTTTGACGTTTGCTCATCACTCCTCTTTAACAGTCAAACTTAAGTCATGTGCTTGTTTACCTATTTGAATCCATTTTGACGTTTGCTCACCACTCCTCCTTAACAGTCAAACTTAGGTCATGTGCTTGTTTACCTATTTGAATCCATTTTAACGTTTGCTCATCACTCCTCTTTAACAGTCAAACTTAAGTCATGTGCTTGTTTGCCTATTTGAATCCATTTTGACGTTTGCTCATCACTCCTCTTTAACAGTCAAACTTAAGTCATGTGCTTGTTTACCTATTTGAATCCATTTTGACGTTTGCTCATCACTCCTCTTTAACAGTCAAACTTAAGTCATGTGCTTGTTTACCTATTTGAATCCATTTTGACGTTTGCTCATCACTCCTCTTTAACAGTCAAACTTAAGTCATGTGCTTGTTTACCTATTTGAATCCATTTTGACGTTTGCTCATCACTCCTCTTTAACAGTGAAACTTAAGTCATGTGCTTGTTTACCTATTTGAATCCATTTTGACGTTTGCTCATCACTCCTCTTTAACTGTGAAACTTAAGTCATGTGCTTGTTTACCTATTTGAATCCATTTTGACGTTTGCTCATCACTCCTCTTTAACAGTGAAACTTAAGTCATGTGCTTGTTTACCTATTTGAATCCATTTTAACGTTTGCTCATCACTCCTCTTTAACAGTGAAACTTAAGTCATGTGCTTGTTTACCTATTTGAATCCATTTTGACGTTTGCTCATCACTCCTCTTTAACAGTCAAACTTAAGTGATGTGCTTGTTTACCTATTTGAATCCATTTTGACGTTTGCTCATCACTCCTCTTTAACAGTCAAACTTAAGTGATGTGCTTGTTTACCTATTTGAATCCATTTTAACGTTTGCTCATCACTCATCTTTAACAGTCAAACTTAAGTCATCTGCTTGTTTACCTATTTGAATCCATTTTAACGTTTGCTCATCACTCCTCTTTAACAGTCAAACTTAAGTGATGTGCTTGTTTACCTATTTGAATCCATTTTAACGTTTGCTCATCACTCCTCTTTAACAGTCAAACTTAAGTGATGTGCTTGTTTACCTATTTGAATCCATTTTAACGTTTGCTCATCACTCCTCTTTAACAGTCAAACTTAAGTCATGTGCTTGTTTACCTATTTGAATCCATTTTAACGTTTGCTCATCACTCCTCTTTAACAGTCAAACTTAAGTGATGTGCTTGTTTACCTATTTGAATCCATTTTAACGTTTGCTCATTACTCCTCTTTAACAGTGAAACTTAAGTCATGTGCTTGTTTACCTATTTGAATCCATTTTGACGTTTGCTCATCACTCCTCTTTAACAGTCAAACTTAAGTCATGTGCTTGTTTACCTATTTGAATCCATTTTAACGTTTGCTCATCACTCCTCTTTAACAGTCAAACTTAAGTGATGTGCTTGTTTACCTATTTGAATCCATTTTAACGTTTGCTCATTACTCCTCTTTAACAGTGAAACTTAAGTCATGTGCTTGTTTACCTATTTGAATCCATTTTGACGTTTGCTCATCACTCCTCTTTAACAGTCAAACTTAAGTCATGTGCTTGTTTACCTATTTGAATCCATTTTGACGTTTGCTCACCACTCCTCCTTAACAGTCAAACTTAGGTCATGTGCTTGTTTACCTATTTGAATCCATTTTAACGTTTGCTCATCACTCCTCTTTAACAGTCAAACTTAAGTCATGTGCTTGTTTGCCTATTTGAATCCATTTTGACGTTTGCTCATCACTCCTCTTTAACAGTCAAACTTAAGTCATGTGCTTGTTTACCTATTTGAATCCATTTTGACGTTTGCTCATCACTCCTCTTTAACAGTCAAACTTAAGTCATGTGCTTGTTTACCTATTTGAATCCATTTTGACGTTTGCTCATCACTCCTCTTTAACAGTCAAACTTAAGTCATGTGCTTGTTTACCTATTTGAATCCATTTTGACGTTTGCTCATCACTCCTCTTTAACAGTGAAACTTAAGTCATGTGCTTGTTTACCTATTTGAATCCATTTTGACGTTTGCTCATCACTCCTCTTTAACAGTGAAACTTAAGTCATGTGCTTGTTTAGCTATTTGAATCCATTTTGACGTTTGCTCATCACTCCTCTTTAACAGTCAAACTTAAGTCATGTGCTTGTTTACCTATTTGAATCCATTTTGACGTTTGCTCATCACTCCTCTTTAACAGTCAAACTTAAGTCATGTGCTTGTTTACCTATTTGAATCCATTTTAACGTTTGCTCATCACTCCTCTTTAACAGTCAAACTTAAGTGATGTGCTTGTTTACCTATTTGAATCCATTTTAACGTTTGCTCATCACTCCTCTTTAACAGTCAAACTTAAGTCATGTGCTTGTTTACCTATTTGAATCCATTTTGACGTTTGCTCATCACTCCTCTTTAACAGTCAAACTTAATTCATGTGCTTGTTTACCTATTTGAATCCATTTTGACGTTTGCTCATCACTCCTCTTTAACAGTCAAACTTAAGTCATGTGCTTGTTTACCTATTTGAATCCATTTTGACGTTTGCTCATCACTCCTCTTTAACAGTGAAACTTAAGTCATGTGCTTGTTTACCTATTTGAATCCATTTTGACGTTTGCTCATCACTCCTCTTTAAAAGTCAAACTTAAGTCATGTGCTTGTTTACCTATTTGAATCCATTTTAACGTTTGCTCATCACTCCTCTTTAACAGTCAAACTTAAGTGATGTGCTTGTTTACCTATTTGAATCCATTTTAACGTTTGCTCATTACTCCTCTTTAACAGTGAAACTTAAGTCATGTGCTTGTTTACCTATTTGAATCCATTTTGACGTTTGCTCATCACTCCTCTTTAACAGTCAAACTTAAGTCATGTGCTTGTTTACCTATTTGAATCCATTTTGACGTTTGCTCACCACTCCTCCTTAACAGTCAAACTTAGGTCATGTGCTTGTTTACCTATTTGAATCCATTTTAACGTTTGCTCATCACTCCTCTTTAACAGTCAAACTTAAGTCATGTGCTTGTTTGCCTATTTGAATCCATTTTGACGTTTGCTCATCACTCCTCTTTAACAGTCAAACTTAAGTCATGTGCTTGTTTACCTATTTGAATCCATTTTGACGTTTGCTCATCACTCCTCTTTAACAGTCAAACTTAAGTCATGTGCTTGTTTACCTATTTGAATCCATTTTGACGTTTGCTCATCACTCCTCTTTAACAGTCAAACTTAAGTCATGTGCTTGTTTACCTATTTGAATCCATTTTGACGTTTGCTCATCACTCCTCTTTAACAGTGAAACTTAAGTCATGTGCTTGTTTACCTATTTGAATCCATTTTGACGTTTGCTCATCACTCCTCTTTAACAGTGAAACTTAAGTCATGTGCTTGTTTACCTATTTGAATCCATTTTGACGTTTGCTCATCACTCCTCTTTAACAGTGAAACTTAAGTCATCTGCTTGTTTACCTATTTGAATCCATTTTAACGTTTGCTCATCACTCCTCTTTAACAGTGAAACTTAAGTCATGTGCTTGTTTACCTATTTGAATCCATTTTGACGTTTGCTCATCACTCCTCTTTAACAGTCAAACTTAAGTGATGTGCTTGTTTACCTATTTGAATCCATTTTGACGTTTGCTCATCACTCCTCTTTAACAGTCAAACTTAAGTGATGTGCTTGTTTACCTATTTGAATCCATTTTAACGTTTGCTCATCACTCATCTTTAACAGTCAAACTTAAGTCATCTGCTTGTTTACCTATTTGAATCCATTTTAACGTTTGCTCATCACTCCTCTTTAACAGTCAAACTTAAGTGATGTGCTTGTTTACCTATTTGAATCCATTTTAACGTTTGCTCATCACTCCTCTTTAACAGTCAAACTTAAGTGATGTGCTTGTTTACCTATTTGAATCCATTTTAACGTTTGCTCATCACTCCTCTTTAACAGTCAAACTTAAGTCATGTGCTTGTTTACCTATTTGAATCCATTTTAACGTTTGCTCATCACTCCTCTTTAACAGTCAAACTTAAGTGATGTGCTTGTTTACCTATTTGAATCCATTTTAACGTTTGCTCATTACTCCTCTTTAACAGTGAAACTTAAGTCATGTGCTTGTTTACCTATTTGAATCCATTTTGACGTTTGCTCATCACTCCTCTTTAACAGTCAAACTTAAGTCATGTGCTTGTTTACCTATTTGAATCCATTTTAACGTTTGCTCATCACTCCTCTTTAACAGTCAAACTTAAGTGATGTGCTTGTTTACCTATTTGAATCCATTTTAACGTTTGCTCATTACTCCTCTTTAACAGTGAAACTTAAGTCATGTGCTTGTTTACCTATTTGAATCCATTTTGACGTTTGCTCATCACTCCTCTTTAACAGTCAAACTTAAGTCATGTGCTTGTTTACCTATTTGAATCCATTTTGACATTTGCTCACCACTCCTCCTTAACAGTCAAACTTAGGTCATGTGCTTGTTTACCTATTTGAATCCATTTTAACGTTTGCTCATCACTCCTCTTTAACAGTCAAACTTAAGTCATGTGCTTGTTTGCCTATTTGAATCCATTTTGACGTTTGCTCATCACTCCTCTTTAACAGTCAAACTTAAGTCATGTGCTTGTTTACCTATTTGAATCCATTTTGACGTTTGCTCATCACTCCTCTTTAACAGTCAAACTTAAGTCATGTGCTTGTTTACCTATTTGAATCCATTTTGACGTTTGCTCATCACTCCTCTTTAACAGTCAAACTTAAGTCATGTGCTTGTTTACCTATTTGAATCCATTTTGACGTTTGCTCATCACTCCTCTTTAACAGTGAAACTTAAGTCATGTGCTTGTTTACCTATTTGAATCCATTTTGACGTTTGCTCATCACTCCTCTTTAACAGTGAAACTTAAGTCATGTGCTTGTTTACCTATTTGAATCCATTTTGACGTTTGCTCATCACTCCTCTTTAACAGTCAAACTTAAGTCATGTGCTTGTTTACCTATTTGAATCCATTTTGACGTTTGCTCATCACTCCTCTTTAACAGTCAAACTTAAGTCATGTGCTTGTTTACCTATTTGAATCCATTTTAACGTTTGCTCATCACTCCTCTTTAACAGTCAAACTTAAGTGATGTGCTTGTTTACCTATTTGAATCCATTTTAACGTTTGCTCATCACTCCTCTTTAACAGTCAAACTTAAGTCATGTGCTTGTTTACCTATTTGAATCCATTTTGACGTTTGCTCATCACTCCTCTTTAACAGTCAAACTTAATTCATGTGCTTGTTTACCTATTTGAATCCATTTTGACGTTTGCTCATCACTCCTCTTTAACAGTCAAACTTAAGTCATGTGCTTGTTTACCTATTTGAATCCATTTTAACGTTTGCTCATTACTCCTCTTTAACAGTGAAACTTAAGTCATGTGCTTGTTTACCTATTTGAATCCATTTTGACGTTTGCTCATCACTCCTCTTTAACAGTCAAACTTAAGTCATGTGCTTGTTTACCTATTTGAATCCATTTTAACGTTTGCTCATCACTCCTCTTTAACAGTCAAACTTAAGTGATGTGCTTGTTTACCTATTTGAATCCATTTTAACGTTTGCTCATTACTCCTCTTTAACAGTGAAACTTAAGTCATGTGCTTGTTTACCTATTTGAATCCATTTTGACGTTTGCTCATCACTCCTCTTTAACAGTCAAACTTAAGTCATGTGCTTGTTTACCTATTTGAATCCATTTTGACATTTGCTCACCACTCCTCCTTAACAGTCAAACTTAGGTCATGTGCTTGTTTACCTATTTGAATCCATTTTAACGTTTGCTCATCACTCCTCTTTAACAGTCAAACTTAAGTCATGTGCTTGTTTGCCTATTTGAATCCATTTTGACGTTTGCTCATCACTCCTCTTTAACAGTCAAACTTAAGTCATGTGCTTGTTTACCTATTTGAATCCATTTTGACGTTTGCTCATCACTCCTCTTTAACAGTCAAACTTAAGTCATGTGCTTGTTTACCTATTTGAATCCATTTTGACGTTTGCTCATCACTCCTCTTTAACAGTCAAACTTAAGTCATGTGCTTGTTTACCTATTTGAATCCATTTTGACGTTTGCTCATCACTCCTCTTTAACAGTGAAACTTAAGTCATGTGCTTGTTTACCTATTTGAATCCATTTTGACGTTTGCTCATCACTCCTCTTTAACAGTGAAACTTAAGTCATGTGCTTGTTTACCTATTTGAATCCATTTTGACGTTTGCTCATCACTCCTCTTTAACAGTCAAACTTAAGTCATGTGCTTGTTTACCTATTTGAATCCATTTTGACGTTTGCTCATCACTCCTCTTTAACAGTCAAACTTAAGTCATGTGCTTGTTTACCTATTTGAATCCATTTTAACGTTTGCTCATCACTCCTCTTTAACAGTCAAACTTAAGTGATGTGCTTGTTTACCTATTTGAATCCATTTTAACGTTTGCTCATCACTCCTCTTTAACAGTCAAACTTAAGTCATGTGCTTGTTTACCTATTTGAATCCATTTTGACGTTTGCTCATCACTCCTCTTTAACAGTCAAACTTAATTCATGTGCTTGTTTACCTATTTGAATCCATTTTGACGTTTGCTCATCACTCCTCTTTAACAGTCAAACTTAAGTCATGTGCTTGTTTACCTATTTGAATCCATTTTGACGTTTGCTCATCACTCCTCTTTAACAGTCAAACTTAAGTCATGTGCTTGTTTACCTATTTGAATCCATTTTGACGTTTGCTCATCACTCCTCTTTAACAGTCAAACTTAAGTGATGTGCTTGTTTACCTATTTGAATCCATTTTGACGTTTGCTCATCACTCCTCTTTAACAGTCAAACTTAAGTGATGTGCTTGTTTACCTATTTGAATCCATTTTGACGTTTGCTCATCACTCCTCTTTAACAGTCAAACTTAAGTGATGTGCTTGTTTACCTATTTGAATCCATTTTGACGTTTGCTCATCACTCCTCTTTAACAGTCAAACTTAAGTCATGTGCTTGTTTACCTATTTGAATCCATTTTGACGTTTGCTCATCACTCCTCTTTAACAGTCAAACTTAAGTCATGTGCTTGTTTACCTATTTGAATCCATTTTGACGTTTGCTCTTCACTCCTCTTTAACAGTCAAACTTAAGTCATGTGCTTGTTTACCTATTTGAATCCATTTTGACGTTTGCTCATCACTCCTCTTTAACAGTCAAACTTAAGTGATGTGCTTGTTTACCTATTTGAATCCATTTTGACGTTTGCTCATCACTCCTCTTTAACAGTCAAACTTAAGTGATGTGCTTGTTTACCTATTTGAATCCATTTTGACGTTTGCTCATCACTCCTCTTTAACAGTCAAACTTAAGTGATGTGCTTGTTTACCTATTTGAATCCATTTTGACGTTTGCTCATCACTCCTCTTTAACAGTCAAACTTAAGTCATGTGCTTGTTTACCTATTTGAATCCATTTTGACGTTTGCTCATCACTCCTCTTTAACAGTCAAACTTAAGTCATGTGCTTGTTTACCTATTTGAATCCATTTTGACGTTTGCTCTTCACTCCTCTTTAACAGTCAAACTTAAGTCATGTGCTTGTTTACCTATTTGAATCCATTTTGACGTTTGCTCATCATTCCTCTTTAACAGTCAAACTTAAGTCATGTGCTTGTTTACCTATTTGAATCCATTTTGACGTTTGCTCATCACTCCTCTTTAACAGTCAAACTTAAGTCATGTGCTTGTTTACCTATTTGAATCCATTTTGACGTTTGCTCATCACTCCTCTTTAAAAGTCAAACTTAAGTCATGTGCTTGTTTACCTATTTGAATCCATTTTGACGTTTGCTCATCACTCCTCTTTAACAGTCAAACTTAAGTCATGTGCTTGTTTACCTATTTGAATCCATTTTGACGTTTGCTCATCACTCCTCTTTAACAGTCAAACTTAAGTCATGTGCTTGTTTACCTATTTGAATCCATTTTGACGTTTGCTCATCACTCCTCTTTAACAGTCAAACTTAAGTCATGTGCTTGTTTACCTATTTGAATCCATTTTGACGTTTGCTCATCACTCCTCTTTAGTTTTCTTCGTACAGTTGTTGCCTAAATTTGTACTTGGACTACGCTGACCTTCCTAACAACTCCACGTCTTTATTCAGATGGGGAGAACAAAAGTGGAACAGCTTATTAATGACGTGAACAAACGATAAATTAATACAGAGTAGAACGATATATTTTAACTTAACATGAAATTCGGGCATATATTCCAGAATTCTGTTAGATTACTTGAAGCTTTGATGCATTGTTTCGTAACTTTGTGTTTTTTTTTAATTAAAACCTTGGGTATCTTTAAAATTTGGCGGTTCACTTAATAAACCTCTTTTAAGTTCAGATAACCTAAGGGCAGCCCTATGCATTTAAGTATGTTAAAATTAATCTCCCGCTTATCTTGTTGCATGTGTGCCACATCTCAACAGAAAATGTGTTTCATAACATCCTATCGACTGAAAATTTGAAATTTTACCAAGTAAACCATTATCAAGGTCTTTTATGTAGTTGCATATGTGCTACATCTCACGAGAAAATGTGTTTCATAACGTCCTATCGAATGCAAATTTGAAATTTTACTTAGTAAACCATTATCAAGGTCGTTTATGTAGTTGCATATGTGCTACATCTCACGAGAAAATGTGTTTCATAACGTCCTATCGACTGTAAATTTGAAATTTTACTTAGTAAAACATTATCAAGGTCGTTTATGCAGTTGCATATGTGCTGCATCTCATGAGAAAATGTGTTTCATAGCATCCTATCGACTGCAAATTGGAAATTTTACCAAGTAAACCATTATCAAGGTCGTTTATGTAGTAGCATATGTGCTACATCTCATGATAAAATGTGTTTCATAACGTCCTATCGACTGTAAATTTGCAATTTTACTTAGTAAAACATTATCAAGGTCGTTTATGTATAGTAGTAAAAATAGTGGACCAAGTACTGATCCTTGAGGAACTCCATTAATAACTGGGAGCCAGTAAGAGTTTGCTCAGTTTATGAACTTTTAAAAATTTGAGTCAAAATTGAATCCGATTATGTTGATTTTAATTGCCCCACAGGAACGAAGGATCTCTGCTCCCTCTAACCGATTGGGAGATTAAGTCTTTGATCCTAGAGGTTGTAGAGCCCTGTCAACTCCTCAACAATTAAGGGGGAAGCGCGCCTTCTGAGAGATTGTCCTATCCTGAGGGACCAGAAACCAATTAAGAATTATTGTGATAATTGCCAAAGGATTTCTCAAAAGGCTAAATTAACAATATCTATTAACTTGTGCTCCTCTCATAGATAGAAGTCATTTTATGAACAGAGTCAACAGACCTAAGTCGCGTGCTCTCAATTATTCTGACCTATGAACTTTCAACTTTCAAAACTTTGAACAATTGGGCAATCCGACCCATAGTTATTTTTTTTTTAATAATTCCCGCACTAACATTGGAAGGAACTTGGCAATTATACATTTCGAACAGGAATGTAAAACAACATAAGAGTTTCAAATTTCATTAGAATCGGCCGAATAGCTACGTTATTGTCAAATAATTTCCGGGCTAACCTTGGAAGGACCTTGGCAATTATATCATTCGAAAGAAAATGTAAAACAACAAAAGGGTAAAATATCGTTAGAATTGACAAAATAGTTACAATTTTATTGCCAAAAAACTCATTTAAAAGTAAAATGGTTACCATCCGACCGACCGACCTACGAACCGAAACATTAACTTATAGAGTCGCGAACACACGACTAAAAACATTCAATAGATTAAACTCTTCGCCGAAATATATTTTGTATTTACCTCGATTATAATCTGACTCAAGAGGATCCATAATCCTATAATGGGATTCAACACTACCCATAATTAAGTTAATAAGACGGTAGTTATTCGGATCACTTTATCTCCCTTTTTTTTTAAATAGGCGTGACATTAGCCCTTTCAAACTCTGCCGGGATCACTAAATCTTCAATGACCAGTTAAAGATCATACACAACTGTTTAACTAATCCCTCATTTAACTCATTTAGTTCAATGGGTAAGCGAATTCGGGCCCCGGGGCCTTCGATAGTTTCATATTATTTATCCTTCGTTTTCTCGTGTATTGGAGAAAATTGATCTTTTCCCCCCAAATATCTTGGTCGATCAGTGAGGATAGCTGTAACTAGTCTTCAACAGTTAAAAACACCAACAAAATGTTCATTTAAAATAATTACTAAGAATTGGAGATGTCTGGCAGAATTCCTTCTCTAACCCTAATCGATTCTACACTTTCTCTTATGAGCTTTCTATTAATTTCCCAATAAAAGGTGTTACGCTCGTGTAAGGAATTAAGTGAAGGCTCCTGTTTCTCATCATTCGTTCTCCCTTTTTGACATTTCGCTTGGCTAGATTACGATATGTGTCTTTGCAGATTAAATTCTGACGTGTTATTTTTTTAAAGCTTGGTAGCTATTTGTTCCCATCTTGAAAGTATTCATTGATTTCCCTGTTAATTTAAGGGGGGTGCGGATCTATTGGATTTAGCAAGATTTCGAATTTAATAGTCTTGCTGTAACTCTAAATACATATTTTGGGCGACTGAAACACTTGAGTGGATCGTAAAAAAACAGTTCCAAATGATTGAATCTCTCATTTGATCATATCTTTGCAATTATTTGAACACTCGTCTACTGTGACTCTTATTTTATAACTAAGTACTCGACCAAGGTATGAATTAAGGGTAATAAATTTTGATCAGGTGTGGCATCTTCGACAAGTCTCCTGTATAAAGTTGTGCACTTGTATTAGGTATAAAACCGTTTGTAAAGTTAAAATATCTATATATTACAGTGGTATTTTTGTAAGAATAGAGAAAGAGACACTTAAATAGTGTTAGTATCATTTTAGGACTGACCAAGCGAGCTATAAACAACAACTTTTTAGGTTTGGGGGCGCTAATTCCGCCAATAGTACTTTCCTCCTCAAAATTTCTATTTACATCTATCATTAACGAATTTAATTGTTCATAAGAAGAACAAGAAGAAATGACATCAACTTACATCATAAAGGGCAGCCAAGTGATTATCCGTAGCAATAAGGAAAGGCTGATTGACTCCGGGGTGATCTAAATCGTGACACACAGAGGCAATGATGGCGCCGAGCTTCTCAAACGGCGTCAAGTACTCATCGATCTGTCGAATGAAAAAAATGAGCGAAAATAAGATAACTAATGAGAGGACCCGGAATTCGAGCTAAGTCTGGCTTATTGGAAGGGATGTAATGAAATGCCCAAATTGCTCGTAAAATGCAGGAATTGCAGTAATCCTTTAATGTTATGATTTTACCATTTGCTATAAAAATAGGATGCAGTTCGGATCAGAAGTTTAAATACACCTAGCAGTAGTGTCCATTTTAGTATTTTTTTTTATGCATTTCTCATTAGAAAATTGCCAGCGAAAAATGGTTTCTGCATTATAAAATAAGGTGATAGGTGAACTAACCGGCACTCGTATGAGAAACCACAAATTTATGAATCGCATTTATTGGAAAACAATTACTTTCGGCTTTCGCCATCTTCAGCTGTATAATAATGAATATATATTGTGAACGAAGTATATAAGGCCGGTGAATAAACATAAATAAATGAAATGGATGTAATACAATAAAAACACACGATTTTAACATTGGAACAATGGTCTGAAATCAATTTTACTTTATATGGGAGGCGCGGTTAATCCTTCGGATTGACGAATTTTAGCGGTTTGTAGATTAAAGGGGCGACAATATTTGATAAATATGGGAGGCGCGGTTAATCCTTCGGATTGACGAATTTTAGCGGTTTGAAGATTAAAGGGGCAACAATATTTGATAAATATTAAATTTATATTTTCCTTCTGTCGTGTGTCCTATAATTGTTAACACTACCAGTGAGAATCGACTGTGCGATACATCTTTCGATATAATCGATGAGTTGTATATAATTTTAACTTTGTTAAAATCAATCCTTTCGTCAGTTTTGCATGTGTAGGATGTATCTGGATAAACCCTTAGGCTACACATGAGTTCACATAAACTCCAGCCTCTCCGTTTATGGGATGAAGTCTCATCAAGAATTTCCTTATGGTATTCGACTATTGAAGTCATATCGTCATCACTAACTCTATAATTTAAGAAGGGGATTTTCTTGAGTATTTGAATAATAATTTAATCTTAGTTTGGTTATGACTTATGTTTTTTTATCAAAGTTATTTCTAATAATTCTTTTATAATATCCAAAAACAAAATGCAAAGTTCAGAAATAAATATAAGTATCGAAATTTTGTGAATTTTTTAAAACACAAAGAATTACAAATGCTAAAGTTCAGAAAATTTATAAAAATTTAACCATGGCTGCTTTTTGTTAGATTTTAAATTTTAATCTTAGCAGCGAAGCGCAAGCTCACCCCGTAAGGGAAAGTGGCGAAGCCATTGCCTGGTATTATTACTATTGGCATAACATTTTAAGGGGGTTGGAGAGGAGGCAGAGATTATACAATTTTTTAAATTCGTCTTTTTTGGTGGTTGTACAGAATAAAAACTTTGGCCTGGTCTTGGAATGGCATTGTTGGTTAATAAATTAATGCAGATACTTGAGTCCAATAAATTGCCAATTAGGTGATTGATTTCGTCTTCATGGAAAATGGGGTCGGCTGAATAAAGAATAGTAGATGGATTGTTCGTGACACGAGAAGTAAGGTACATAGGTATGTATTATAATTTATAAGCTACAGTAAACCTAATAAAGCATTGGATTGTTTAAAAAGTGGATTCCTACATCTAGGAACGATAATGTATTCTCATGCTCACATTCCACTTCGAAATCTATTGAAAGGTGCTGAGTTCATTTGGAGGAATAATGCATCAAAGTTATCCGAAACTAGTTTGTTTTCCAATAAATGTGATACGTAAAATTATGGTTTCCCCTCATATATATATATATATATATATATATATATATATATATATATATATATATATATATATATATATATATATATATATTGTTAAAGACCAGGTTGTATTTCGACTTTACCAATTTTATTTTAGCACGCTCTAACTGTCGGATGAAGTTCTTTACATGGGGTGGAAGATTGAAAATCAACTGAGGACGATCCATTTTATTTGCCGTGAGCTTTCGCCTTTCTTCTGGCATCTTCAGACGGAAGTCTTGGTTATTTTTGATGGAAAGTTTCTCTCCTCGTTGCCTCCTTTAGCGGCCACGTAATTGTTTGGTGAGCAGCAAAGAATCAATTTCATGAATTGTGGTGAGTAGATGTGAGTTAGGGACAAAAGGGGTGTGTGGATAGATAGATGAAAATAGACAAGTGAAGAGATAAAGTAGTGTGGGAGGGTGCAAAGAGATACTAGGCACCTGGTGATTTCCTTTGTGTTTCCTTTGTTGTTTTCGTTAGTTTATTATTATGGCGTTCAAGCCATTTGTTTTCAAATTCTTAATATACTTTGTATGTTATGTTAATTTGCTGTAGTTTTATTATTTATAATTTATGCTTAGTTTTATTGTCCTTTGTTTATTTTGTAGTGTGGGTGATTTGTATCTTTTGTTTCTATTTTCTTCTCGTCACTTTTGGTTTTAAAAGTCTGGATTGGTAGATTTTTGTCACAGTTGGTATTCGGTTTCAATTCGGTGTTAATGGTCTCTTTCGGTTTAGTTCTCGTTTTTGGTGGTAATTTGACACTTATTCACGCATAGAACGGCACTTCGTCTCCACCAGCCACCTGGTTAGCTCTTCTGTTCTGGTTAATCATTTGAATGATTTTATCAGTCAATTCTTGATTAATCAGTTCCTGCATTTTCCTCGCCCGTTCTTCGATGACGATGTTAATGGGTCTCAGTCCCTCTTTACCGTGCAGTTCTTCTTTGCGTCGTCTTTCTCGCCTGTGTGTACTCGTTATTAAGTACACGCATTTGCTCTGCACGACTTGTAGTCTCCTCTTTTGTGTCTTCGAGACACAAGAGAGGGCGGAAGCTGGGCAGAGCAACGTGGATCTTACAAGTGCGCTGTAGATCTTTTTCTTGTTGTTTTCTACAAGATTTCTGAGCATATACAGAGTCCTGACTGCAGCTGAGGCTTTGGGGATTCTTTCATCGACGTGCTTCCTGTACCCGAATGAAGTGATTCTCATTCCGAGTACATTGCACTGCGTGGTGTAGGGATAGCGTCCATCCCCCCCTCACCCTGACATCTGCGAGTAGTCTCCTGCCGATGGGGACTACTTTGATCTTTTCTAAGTTCGTTCTTATCTTCTATCGTGCCTCGTGTTTAATCTTTCGATTTCTGCCGCAGTCATGCGAGCTTGCGTAGGAGCGTTCATCCAAGTGCATATGCTTATCTGGCTGAAATCATCGGCGTATTGAATATTGAGGGTAGAGGGGTACACAGGGGATGAGACATCTGCGGTGTAAATCGAGTAGAGAGTGGGGGACATACCCACCCCCTTCGGGAGGCCCGCATTGAGAGGAAACTTCGGTCCGTCCGTGCACCCTAAACTGATATACGTTGCTCTCTCCATGACGTAGTCACAGAGAATTCCTTCTAAGTTTTCACTTGGACGCAGTCGAAGGATCTTGTACTGCATACCCCGATGCCACACCTTTTTAAATGGCTTCGACAGATCACGACAAACAATATCTACGCAACTTCCTTCCCTTTTTGCTTGGGCGAGCGTTTTCGTGATGACATTTATCGCCATCTCCGTACTTCGTTTTTTTCTGAATCCAAACTGGTAAGGGTTGTATAGGGTGTTCTCCTCTAGATGAGACACCAGTCTTTGGTTGAGGATTTTCTCGAAGAGCTTCCGCCAAATTCTAGAAGTGACATCGGCCGGTAGCTCTCTCTCAACGTGGGGTCCTTCCGATGCTTTGGCAAAAAAAAATCATTTTCGCCGTTTTATAAGCATCTGTGAAGTATCCCGTGTTTAGACAGGCATTAAAAATTCTTCTCATTCGTTCGACGACGTTCGCTGGTGCCTTTTCAAAGTGTAACTTTATGAGCAACGTTAGTCCTGGGGCGCTCTGGCGGAATGAGCGGAGAGCACCGAGTAGTTCCTCTTCGGTGATCTCAGTGTGTTTCCGTTGCGCTGTCTATCCACCTGGTGATGACGGTTCGTCCTGTGTATTTGTGTGTTAAGCTCGTCTATGATGTCACTTTCGAACTCTATGTTGTATTCTTCGTTTTCCTCTTCAGTTATACTGAAGACTTTTTCCCAATAACTGCGGAAAATTTCTTCGATGTTTCTTTCTTCTGTCTCGATTGTTCCATCTTCTTTCCTTATTTATATTTTCTTCTCTTTTTGCAGTCGATCCTCTGAGACGCCTGATTTTTTTGCCATAAATCTTTGGGAGATGCCTCTTGATCGAGGCTTTCGATCGCATCGTCCCAGCGTCTCCATTGCTGTTCCAGGATCAACTGATTGAGCTCTTCTTTTATTTCTCGGGTTCTTTGTATTGAGTCAATTGCTGCATTTCTGACATTGATATCGTATAATATCTTCAGCTTACGGTGCAAATCCTTCATGTAATCGGTCTATCTGTAGGTTGAGATGGTCCTATAGTTGGATTTTGGAGATAAAAGCTCTATCCGCGTTTATAAGATGATTGTTAAGGTCGTCGAGTGCCTCGTCGATATCCTCGAGAATTGCCTCATCCAGGTTTAGCGGATGATATTCCTCAAGGTGTGTATACCGTTCCCAGTCTGATTTTTTGTAGTTTTTCTTAAGCTCGGAACTGTATATGGTTCCTGTTGATGGTAAGGATCCCTATATGGTCCCTACATGGTACCTGGACTGCTTCAATGTAGTAATTAAAAGGCAGCTGACGATTAGCCAGACATATTTCTGTTTTCGTGGCACTCCTTCCTCTGACAAAAGTGGGGAAGTCGGGGCCGATTCGCTAGACGATGTTTCTGTCCAGCAAAGTTTCGAGGCTCCTCCCGTTCCCATTTTAGGTTTTGTAGCCGAACTCTGGGCACCTGGCATTTAGATCCCCCATTAATATCGTAGGGGTTCTTCTGCCTAAAAGGCCAATGAGAGAATGGATAGGTAAATATCATCTCCTTGGTGGTTGGTCTCCGGCTGCGAGGACTAGTTTTCCAATGTCGAGTTCGACCTCAATCGCGAGATAGGAGTCTCCAGGTTTCTAATTTGCTTGTATTTTTATCTCTTTCTTAATCGCAATAGCGGCTCCATCGTAGCGCTCTTGCGAGTAATTTTTTACCAACAGTTCGTAATTCCAGACCATTCCAGACCTTCATTTCTGAGTTACGAGTGTCGATCACGTGTTCTGAAATTAAGATGTCTGCATCAATTTCCATGAATATGTTTCCGTAGTGTTCTTTTAGTCGTCCAGCCGTTTGTGTTTATTTCCAAAATTTTTAAGTGCGTTTCTCTGTATGATTGTGTTAATTTATCGGTGCTTCTTCTTTTCTTTTTGTCCTGTGTAACAGCTTGGGCAATTACAGGCCTTTCTTACTTCCGACGGAGGCTCGGAGTCTTTGCCTTACTCTTTACCCTATTACGCGTGCATGGGACCTCGTCGCATTCCGAAGTTGAGTTGTCTTCATCTTCCTCTTCTTTCGATGTTTCTTCAGTTTCCTCTCTCCCCTTTTCCTTCCTCATTGGATTCTTCCGGGAGGGCGTCTTTTTGTTCAGCTCTAGCCCGGCTTTCTTGAATTCGTGGTTAGGGATTAACGAGTCCTCGAAGGCCTGAGTATTCTGGGGTCGTGGGCATATTTATTGATGGCAGGTCGTTGGCTTTGAGGAGCGAATTAGTACTTCATCGTGGCATTCGGGTCTGGCAACGTTCGCTACGTTTGCGTGCGGTGATGCATATTAGTATGCGTGCACTTAGGTCATTCGAGATGTGAATGTCTGAGGGGGTTGCCCTCGTTGGTCGCACCTCCTCGCCTTTTCTTGCGGCGCTTGCGTACGAGGTTTTCTTCTGTTCTTTCTTCATTTCGGGCAATTAAGGGCCACAGTTCTATTGCCTCCCTTGCATTTGAGGCATTTATTTTTTTTTTACTTTCGCATTTATCAAAGCGATGTCCTGAAGTGGCATATTTACTCCACCACATATTTTCATTTTCCGAGCATGTTGCAGTTGTGTGCTGCTCCATCTTGTAGCGCACAAAACACATCTGTATGCTGTGGAACCTTTCTTGTTCAAAATTTGCTCCTGGTATCCGCATGAAGAAAATCAGAAGTCCTTCTGTGGCAGCCTTTCTCGCCCCTTCCGTGGAGGTGAAGGTCACTTTGAACACATGCGTGTGCTCGCGGAATTTAATGACCTGCTGGACTTTTGCTCACTCATGTTGTGACTGAATTTAGGCTTTTATTTCCTCGGTCGAGTGTCCTCCGACCCAGCTCTCTACTTTGCGGCAGGTGATGCTTCTGTTTGCTGCCCCTTGGGGAAGGTCTTTGGTTCCAAGTTGAGTGTCTTTAGTAGGTTTGCTCCTTCTGCCGATAGGAGCTTGTCCACATCCTGGGTCTCTGCACACAGTGCAATGAAGCCTGACGGCACTTCCATGTGCTTCACAAGTGCCACTTTGATTTGTGTGAAGAGAGTTTCACAGAGCTTGCTTTTCTCAGACGGGCTCTGGCCAGGGATAGTCAAGGGGACCCTCTTCGTGAGGGTCTCCATGGTCTTCCTTTTCCTTTCTACTATGTCCTCTTGATTATTTTCTTCTTCTCTAAAACCAAAGTGTAATTATTTTTGTATTTTGTGAGTGAAAAAATGTAAGATGGGAGGTAAAGGCGGTAGTGGATTAGGTAAGTGAATTCCGAAACTTAGGTGAAAACGCTCCCGCCCATTTTTTAGTTGGTCCCCGGCTCCGATGCTGCCAGGATGATGGGTGATGATGGATGGATAGGATGGATCCCGAGTGGGAACCTCAGAAGGGATGACTAATGGTGGACTTGATGGAAGTAGCGGTCGAATTAACTCCCGCTACCTTGGTGCCACCCCCTTCCGGGTACTTACGACTGAACTGCGTCCAACTACATAGAGACGGGTGCTACTTCTCTCTATGATTCTGGCTGGGTCCCTCGGGCAATGGGGATCTCTCCCCCACCCGGTACTTGCAGTAAAGTTCCATTTTCGGGAAAATTTCTGACTTATGCTTCCGCTGTGGGCTATCCCTCAAACCAGTTTTCACATAAGCCCTTAATTATGTCAGTCCAAGTAGCCGACATAGTTAAGACGAAATTAATGAATGGCAGACATCCGAGACAGGTTCCCAGGCAGGACGATGGACGGGAGCAGTGAGGTGCTTAAGCCCTCATTAAATTCTGAATCTACGGTGACAAAAAAATATTATTGATCTCTTTCTAAAGGGCGAAGCGAAATTCACCCAAAGACTTCCAGAATAGGCTGTTTTTCTTCGTCAGCGGTCGGTGCTCAAGGTCCGTTACGAAGCAAATGAAAAATGCTTTATCCGCGAGGTGCAACAGCAATGCTTCCAAATCGTATACTCGGCCGTCAAGAATTTCGTCTTTGTTCTTTGATGCCTTTTATAGTTCGGAGTAAGGTTCGCTTTTCTTTTAGCAGAAAAGGTGCAATACTCGTTAAAGGAGGCAACGAGAATAAAAACTTTCCATCAATGCCGCCTCAAAAATAACAAAAGACTTCCGTCTGAAGATGCCTGAAGAAAGGCGAAAGCTCACGGCCATAATTTGTAAAAATTCCAAATATTTTAAATAAGACCAAATAAAATGGATCTTCCTCAGTTGATTTTCAATCTTATCTCATATAAAAAACTGCATCCGACAGTTAGAACGTGCTAAAATAAAATTGGTAAAGTCGAAATACAACCTGGTCTTTAACAAAACATGTATAGAAGAGAAACTACTCCCATCGTACACCGATATATATATATATATATATATATATATATATATATATATATATATATGCGCTACTTGCTTGGTAAGTCCTTCTAAAACCTAGAAGATTTGGTGAATCTCCAGAGCTTTGTAGAAAAAAGATATCAAATCGAATTCAGTGCAGAGGTGTAAATTCTCACACGTTTACTAGACAATGGCTTGCTACTTATCCTCGAAATGGGGGAAAAAAAAACAATGATATAGTGAAGCAATACGAAAGGTGTGTTGTGTATTTCAAGACAACGAGAACACGTATGTAATATAATCGAGTTGAATAAACATCCTAAAGGAATCACTTCAGACAATCGCATCTAATTATAAACAATGCCTTCAAGAAAAAGTTGGAAGGACTGATATTCGTAACATTGTAGGGAAGGGTAAAGATGAAACACACACTAATAGGAAGCAAAATATATCAAGATATGGTGAGAATAGAGAGATTTCTACACGAAAATGACTGAGGCGATTAGAGGAAAACACAAAAAAAAGACAAATTTTCGTAAAACTCACGTTAGCGCAAGGCTCAGGTTTGCAAGTGAACGCGTTTATTGTGATGAAACATTTTGGAAGATAAAATTATTCAACGACGAAATAAAAATAGAAATATTTGGATATAATTGGACATATGTGTCATAAAACTGGTAAAGCAGTTCATCTGAAATATCCATACCAAACGTGAATAAAGGAAGAGGAAACATAACGTTATGGGCCTTCTTCACTGCTAATGGTACAAAATCATTTGATAAAATTGAGGATATAAGTTTATTCAATTACTTTGAAAGAAAACTTTCTACCACCAGAAAAAAAGTGAAGTTGGGTGGGCAGTTCTACTTTCAAATAGGATAAAGATCCAAAACATACAACCTCTATAGAATAAAAATGGTTTAGAGATTCTAACAATGTTTTTAAATGGTCTTCACATATTCTAGAGCTAAACACGATAGAAAATATGTAGATTGCATTAAAAAAAGATCAACAATAGAAATCCTATGACGAGTTGTAATGTAAAGAGGAATAAAGCAAAATTTCTAGTGAAGACTGTAGCAAACGAATAACAAAAAAACATGACTAACGATGGACAAATGAAATTCAAACAAAGATGTGAAAAAATATTATTTTTCTTTTGGATTTGTCAACCTTTGTTGTGTTCAATTTTTTTATGTTGATGAACTAAATTCTTTCGGGTTCGTAACACTTTGAATTTAATTTTTCGAATTATTCTTGGAATATGCAATATTCAATATATCAAAATTATTCAAATATTAAGCGAGTAATAAAAAATCTTACCCAATGATGTGTATTTAAACTTCTGCTCCAAGCTTTATGCTATTATAATCCCTTCTTTATTGTTTATTAGTCATTTTAAATAATTTAGCCATGACTAATTGTCAACAAGGGTGTGACGAAGCTTCAAGGTTAAAATTTGGCTACAAATATTAGTCGGGGCGAAATAAAACCATATGCGAAAATTTCTTTAAAACCAATTCTTCGAAATCCAAACTTCGACATCACATAAATTAAAAAAAAAAATCTTAACAAAATGAATACAAAATAGATTAATTCTTTCTTGGTGCCACCATAAGAAGTCTGGATTCCTGCGCCGGATGGAATTGGCCGTTTCTTTCCTCACCCGTGTCGGACGTAGCGTTAGCTTCTTCCCTCAATATAATCGATTTCTCCGAATATAAGACACACATCAGCATTGATCAGCTGACGGAAACTCGCACTAGACTTAACAATTACCCTACAACCAGACTATTTTAAACACCTAAATAAAAAAGGATTTGGAATTTCTTTGATCAATGAGGATTCGATAATTTTTCTTTTATTTTTGTTTCTTTGATTAAAGAAATTCTAAATTTCAATTTATTTGAAGAGCAGCATAAATATAGTCCCTATGTTTCAAACCTAATTTTAAAGGATATTGTTAATCACCTAAAGCTAATGCCTCCGGATTAATGTCAGTTGCTTGTTATCATATATTTCAGTATTTCAGTTTTGTTGTCAATTTCTCTTAATTTACGGCGGAAGATGATATGGGAAATTAAATATCGAAACTAGTCACGTTCTAATAAACTTTATGCTCCAAAACAGTGTTTTTTCTTGTAGGCCTACTATGTGGTAGACCACCAGCCTGTGTGTTGGTACTGGGACGGGAAAGAAGAGAATGACCCTGTTGATCTCGATGAGAAGAGAGGGACGCTTAGAAACGAGTCCTTGGGAATACCCTCTTCATGTGATGAGGCTGCAATAAGAAGAAACGACACGAACCTGGAAGGAACGACCTCACAAAAAGATCTGTTGACCAAAAGTCGAGTGCTCTCATTTATTCTGATTTATGACCTTACGACCTTCAAAACTTTCAATAATTCCCGGAATAAACTTGGGAGGACCTTGGCAATTATATCATTCGAAAGGGAATGTAAAACAACATTAGGGTTTTTAAATATCGTTAAAATTGGCCGAATAGTTATGATGTTATTACTAAAACAAAAAAAGCAAAACGGGAACCGACCGACATAGTGAGATATAGAGTGGCAAGCGAATAAAAACTGGATGGGTGAAGAGCCGCAATAAGATCTCACAATTTCTCATTTTCTATCAAAGTTTCAGACGCTAAATCGTAAAAAGGCTTCTTGAAATTTGTCTTTTTAAGGAAATGGATGTGGCCCAGTCGTATCGGTTAAGCTCGTGAAGAGAATAGGAAACTCCAGGAGACTTTCCTAGCGGATTAAGGAATTCTTACTATTTACTATTACCATTACTTGACCGCATTAAAATGGACGTTACGGTTCATTATCACATATATATATATATATATATATATATATATATATATATATATATATATATATATATATATATATATATATATATATATTCAGCAAACCGCGAAAAAAACAGAATAAAACCGGCAAAAAGTTATTTCCTAATAATTCGCAAAGATTCCCTACAGGGGTGGGATTCGAACCAAGCCCACTGAGGCAGCAAGCAACAGCTTTGATCTCAATTATGCGCCTCTTAAGCCACTCGGCTACGCGGAAGACAAAAACCTTCCAAATAAACAAGCTTTTAAGGCACGCTTCGCAAGGTCGATCGGGATTATGAAAGAGAGAGAGATTATATATATATATATATATATATATATATATATATATATATATATATATATATATATATATATATATATATATATATGTGCGCTTGGTTCGAATCCCACCCATGTAGGGAATTTTTGCGAATTAGGAAATTACTTTTTCCGAAGAAATATTATCTTGTTTTTATGTTTCTTTCGGTTTGCTGGATTCATTTCATTATTCTTTCGCGTTCATGAAAGATATATATATATATATATATATATATATATATATATATATATATATATATATATATATATAGTGTGTGTGTGTGCAATAAATATCCGATACATGGTCAAAAGTTTATTTACCATAGTTACACAACAGCAAAGTAATCGAAAATTTAATTCCCGCCGGAATTCGAAGCTTGCTGAAAGAGACCGACGAGTGTTGAAACGCATTGTGATGAGAAATCCCCGGACAACTGCCCCTAAAGTGACTGCAGAGTTGAATCATCTATCTAGCCCAGTTTCGAACAAAACTGTTCGTCGTGAGCTCAATAAAGCCGGATATCATGAAAGAGCCGCCATCAAGAAACCTCTGCTTCCTCATCAAAACATTTAGAAAAGGCTGAACTAGTGTAGAGATCACAATGTCTGGTTGACAGACCAATTGAGACAAGTAATATTCTCCGACGAGTCCAGTTTTTCTCTTTTCCCAACTGTAGGGCGAGTTTATGTGTGGCAGCCCGGAGAAACTTCTAATCCTGACTGCCTTCTTCCTACAGTGAAGCACGAAGGAGGGTCAGTGATGGTTTGGAATTCTCTTAGTCCAATCGTTGCCCTGCATGGTAGGATCAACGGCAACGAATATCTGAATATTTTGGAAGATCAAGTCCATCCTGTGGTCCATACATTATTGCCTGATGGTGAGTGCTTTTTCCAAGATGATAATGCCCCAATACACACCGCTCATGTGGTGAAGAATTGGTATGAAGAGCATAGGAGTAAGCTACAACACATGGAGTGTCCCCCCAAATCTGCAGATCTTAATATTATTTAGCATTTGTGGTGCGTGGTAGAGCGACAAGTTAGAAGTCGTTACCCTCCACAGTCGTGTCTGAAACAAATGGAGCAGGAATTGCAAGAAGAATGGCTCAAGATTCCTTTCAATGAAGTCAGGAAGTTTTATGAATCAATTCCAAGAGGCATCAACGTTGTTGAGAAAGCAAAAGGAGAACCAACTACGAATTATATAAATATTCATTGAATTTAACACTTGTTCCAATTACTTTGTCCAACCGATATATATATATATATATATATATATATATATATATATATATATATATATATATATATATATATATATATATATATATATATATATATATATATATATATATATATATATATATATATATATATATATATATATATATATATATATATATATATATATATATATATACATAATGGAGTGGAAGATATCACATTGGCGTGATGTATATCAGTGAAAGATAATGGTAAACCACAATATTTGATTCAAGATTTTATTTACAACTCTCAAACTATCGGACTAGTTTCGGCAAAATGCCATTTTCAACTAATAATGAAGAAACTAGGCAAGGAGCACAGAATATATATGGTAAGACACGTCCTAAACAAAATGAAACAGCAGAAAACAATCTGGCATTCACGCCAGATTCAATTGAGTTTTTTCCAGATTGTTTCCTGCTGTTTCATTTTGTTTAGGATGTGTCTTACCATATATATACTGTGCTCCTTGCCTAGTTTCTTCATTATTAGTTGAAAATGGCATTTTGCCGAAAGTAGTCCGATAGTTTGATAGTTATAAATAAAATCTTGATTCAAATATTGTGGTTTACCATTATCTTTCACACACACACACACACACATATATATATATATATATATATATATATATATATATATATATATATATATATATATATACATATATATATATATATATATATATATATATATATATATATATATATATGAATTACTTAACAGAGGTGGTATATATAAGAGACAACAGAGTGGTGTCCCGCCCATGTACAGCAGAAGGACACAAAATAGAAAAGTATTATCAAAGACGGGATTAAATACCGGATATGCAGGGTAAAGGAATATAGATAAGGTCTACTTCCGGAAGTTCCAACTGTGAGAAAAGAATGTAGACATTTAGATCACAAAACTATGAGTACATACATACACATGCAATCATAAATACATTGAAATAAACAAAAGAAACATAAGAAACTTGCGCGGGGCACCACTCTGTTGCCTCTTATATATACAACCTCTGTTAAGTAATTCGTTATTCCTTGAGAATGAACTGAACAAGTTCGAAAGTACTTGGAATCCGACTTTCATTTTCCTGTGGGATGTTTTGAATTTATTCCTCTACTCACGCGCTACTTTGTAAGTTTCGCATATATATATATATATATATATATATATATATATATATATATATATATATATATATATATATATATATATATATATATATATATATATATACACACACACGAGAGGTGGTCAATAAGTTTTGCGAATCAGTAGGGCAAAACAGAGGAAGGGGGATGTCTGTTTGTGGGGGTGTTAGGACAAGTTAGCACGCTCCTGCCTCGTCTATTTAAGAAGCAATAACTGATCGCAGATCGTCAGTCGCAAATTTTTCAACAATGGAGAAGGTTGAGCACCGCGCACTGATCAAATTTTTGACCAAGGAAGGCAAGAATGCAAAAGAGATCCATAAACGCATAGTTGCAGTGTACACCGACACCGCCCCTTCCTATGCAACCATTACTCGCTGGAATAGGGAGTTCCGCCATGGTCGTGAGTCCCTTGAAGCTGATCCCCCGTCCAGAACGCCCGTCTGACGTGACCAACGAGGACAATGTGGAGAGGATGATCCTCGAAAATCGACGGGTGAAGGTCGAAGAAATCGAGCGAGAACTTGGAATATCACATGGATGTGTTATCAACCTCATCCACGACAGTTTGGCCATGACTAAGGTCTCCGCCCGCTGGGTCCTTAGAAACCTCACGCCCCATGGTCGACTTCAACGTCGTCAAAGTTCAGAGGCCAGAGTTGCACAAGCTGCCCTGCGCGAGTGCGGATTCGAGGACCTCAACCATCTCCCCATCAGTCCAGATCTGGCCTCTAGCGACTACTTTTTATTCCGCAGGCTCAAGGCTGCACTGTGTGGACGCCGGTTTGGGGACGATGAAGATGTCCATCTCGCCGTCCAGGAGTGGATTGAACAGCAGTCGGGAGATTTCTGGTTGTCGGGAATTCGAAGCCTCAGGGACAAGTGGCGCAAGTGCATTGAAGTCGAGGGTAGTTATATTGAAAAATAATATAACACTTTTCCTCATATCTCGTTTCCTTATATCCGAATTGCAAAACTTATTGACCGCCCCTCGTGTATATATATATATATATATATATATATATATATATATATATATATATATATATATATATATATATATATATATATATATATATATATATTTATTTATTTATTTGCCAGGCAAATTTTGAAGATCCAAAGCATCACTGCTTCAGAGATTAAGAACACATTAAATATATGTTTTTCCAATAGCAAAACAACATCACAATAATATGAATAAGTTTGGAAGGTTTAATTCTAAATTTAGAAAAGATTTATTCCAAAATTTAATATATGTCTTGGCCTTTTATGACTTCTGAAAGTCGACTTGGAATGCTGAATATCAATTACCCTCCTAGAACACCGGATCATCTCCAAACCCTCGTGGGCCTCTTGTAGGAGGTGATCTCGGATGACATTTTGATCTCATGCTTTGTTAATATGGGTTTTGGATGAGAAGGACCCCTATACGTCGATGATCTCAGGATGTTTAATTTTGACTCCATGCAGGTTTCGTGGTAGCGTTCTTTACTTTTCCAGAAAATCGGTTTCCCAGAAGTTCTAAAAGAGCGAGACGGGTGCTTTATCAGATAACTATGTTCAACTCTTCCACCGTCCAAACCTTGTGTCTTCTGCAGAAATTCAGCTTGACTTTGATGGGTTTTTTTTGGTGACTAGAGGAATCGTGGCTACCATCCTTGGCACGAACTAATTATCCAGAAGGCGGCTTCACCGTGCGCGTAGAGGCACTCTCAACTACCGTCTGCTTCTTTTGAACAAGTTCAGCACTAGCGGGCGTACGATTCTGAAGCTGACTACATGCAAGATGGTTTAGACGCTTACTGGATATCATTGGGCATACTGAGGCCTTCCTTGGCACAAGTTGCTCTCTACATGAAGTTCTTAGTGATCCGGTGGAGAGTTCTTACAACCGGATTAGTCTTGGCAACAATTTCTCTCTACACACAAGGCCACTTTGGTGCAAGACAATGATGAGTACCATTATAAAATTGTTTCTGTTCTGTTTCATTTATACTACGTTAATGGGGACAGATTACATGAGAATGGTACTTTTTATCTAACTAACAACATGTAGAGCTGAGTAGTTGGTTGGACGATTAGGTTCGTGCGAGAGTAGTCTGTATTGTGTTTCGAAGATTCAAAAACTAATTATGCGGAAGACGATACCCGGACTCATTTCAACTTATTTGGGTAGTTTATGCAATAATTCATACATGTGAATCAAACGAAGATAAATAATTAATTGATTGTTCTGTGTATATAAAATAATTATGGGGTGCCAAAATTTGTATTAACCAAAATTTTGGACATTATTTGTATACAAAAACCTCACCAAAAAATAAGGAAAACGATCATGAACATATTATGATGGGCATAATTTGGTGGTACAGAATTACTGCAACCTAATTGCAGGAATATTGATTCGCAAATCTTGTAGAAGTGGAATTGAACTTGCCATTTTGTTAGAGAACTTGCATAAAAATCCTAGCTTGAAAATTAGGTCATTAAAAGAGGAAACGTGGAGCTAAGATCGAGAGAAATCCCAGCTAGATTAGGCCATTAAAAGAAGTAACGTAAGAGATAAGATCGAGAGAAATCCCAGCTTGAAAATTAGGCCATTAAAAGAGGAAACGTAGAGCTAAGATCGAGAGAAATCCCAGCTAGATTAGGCCATTAAAAGAAGTAACGTAAGAGATAAGATCGAGAGAAATCCCAGCTTGAAAATTAGGCCATTAAAAGAGGAAACGTAGAGCTAAGATCGAGAGAAATCCCAGCTAGATTAGGCCATTAAAAGAAGTAACGTAAGAGATAAGATCGAGAGAAATCCCAGCTTGAAAATTTGGCCATTAAAAGAGGAAACGTAGAGCTAAGATCGAGAGAAATACCAGCTTGAAAATTAGGCCATTAAAAGACGAAACGTAGAGCTAAGATCGAGAGAAATCCCAGCTAGATTAGGCCATTAAAAGAAGTAACGTAAGAGATAAGATCGAGAGAAATCCCAGCTTGAAAATTAGGCCATTAAAAGACGAAACGTAGAGCTAAGATCGAGAGAAATCCCAGCTAGATTAGGCCATTAAAAGAAGTAACGTAAGAGATAAGATCGAGAGAAATCCCAGCTTGAAAATTAGGCCATTAAAAGAGGAAACATAGAGTTTAGATCGAGAGAAATTAAAAAAGATAAGAAAGGGGTTCGCTCAGGAGTAGAAAATCAATATGTACCTTATGCCTTATTCAAGGCGATAATACAAAAAGTAAACTAAAGGTAGTGAACGAATTAGTTTAACAGAATTCAATCTAACATTATAACTTTATTAAGAAGTAAACACTTCCGTAATAATTGCTGAATTCATAAACGGTTCAAAAGGAAAACAATGCATCTGTTAACTGGTTATTTACATGTGAAAGAAGAGGTATTAAATATATTGGAAGCGTAAATACTTTAAAAATAACGGCTCAATTCTTCTATAACGATTGGCAATCATGTAATTCATGTTTTTTACTGACGAACTCACACACAGTCGTCACAAACTGTAAAAGTAGAAACTGAAGTACAAGGGAATCACCACATTCCATAATTTCTAATGTTGCGACTGAAGTTATCAATGCAGCTGGCGATAACTTTGCATTTCATGGACAAAAAAATGCTATTGATTTTACCACCGATCTAATCTAATTTAAGATGCCTTTTAATTCTAGTGCGAGGACCTAATGATTAAGGTGGACTCAGAACCACAGGTATTTACAGAGTATTACAGCATCTGTGAAGGCGATCATAATCTGACCTCCATTGGCCGACCAAATGTTAATCTTGTAAACAAGAGAACTTGTGATTGCTTTCTACCTGCTGCAATATGTGTGTGGAAAGGATTGCTAAAATGTCCTAAGCATAGTGGAGCAATTGCAAGTATACAAGTTATGGTGTTAAAAAATTGGCTTTCAGTTCCATTGTTTGTTTTTCTTTAATTGGCTGGTAAGAAGGTAAAAAAAAAGGTTGAATTTAAGAGACGAGTAAAAATAGACGCTTTTAACTTGAAATGATCTTGAAAAAGGAAAGATTAATTCAAGTTTTATGAATTTAATCAGTTGTAAAATATGGATGCCTCTCCATTTTGTCCAATATTTATATGGAAAAGTGTAAAGATGTGGACTGAAAGAACGCTGCGACTCCAAGTCTCAATTTTATCCCAATATTTACAGGCTTTGTAATTACCCAACATAGCTGGTTAAGGATTTAATAAGCTAATGTATAAAAATATTCTTCCCCACGAACAAGAACTAGTACCCTTTTTTTTACTGATATCCTTCAGCTGGTTCCCAACAAGGGAAGAACCACGAAGAACCAGGGGTTGGTTACTTTGAAGATAACTGGACCGATATTATGATTTACCCTAAACAAACAACCCTGTTGAAGCAGAAGAGGGTTTTATTTAACAGAAAATAGGCATTATTTGACAATTGTCTCAAAATCGATCACTTAAGGTGGTATAAAAGTCTCAGAACTTTAAATTTAGGCCACAAAATTATAACTTTTTCTTAATTTTTACAATACATTTCTTTTTAACCTGTTATGCCAGTATTTTAGCAACATGTCAAGTTTGAAATTTCTGAAGATGTATTTTTTCTAACCTTTATATTTGAAGAAATTAAACCCCGAGAAATAATATCGAGGGAATTATATTTGGAAGTATTGGATTTCGAACTGTTGGTTCCGGAGAAATTTCCGGAAATTAAATAAAATACAATCGTTCCCGACCTTTATCTCATATATATTTATAAATACCAAATGCGGAGGCCTATTTTGCGCCACGCTCAAGTAACAGTTACCAAAAGAGAGCGAAATGTCGAGGAAGGAGAACCTACTCACTGCAGTCTCTCGGAGGTAGCAGTGCATAGCTTGGGTGACGTCGGCTGCATGGATGGCATTGTGGTAGGGATTAGATGAATGGTAGCCCTCTTCAATAAGACCTAAAGGAAGAGGGAATAAGGGTCGAACGGCATTCTACGTACCAAGCGATACTATCAATAAGGGTTTACGGCAATGATTCCCAAACTCCGGGTCAAAACACATGGGGTTATCTGAGTTTCATTGAGAAATGGACATTGTATAATCTATACCTTCATTTTATACAATGGCGTCGTTTGGAGCAATCCGAGAGTTTGGGAATCAATAGCTTACGCAATAGCGAAGGGTTCACTTTGGAATATTAGCGTATCAAAAGGTTTTGGACGCAAAATACTTTAAACATTAAATTTGATTACCTGGAACATAATTTTTAGAAAATTAGAAACACTAATTACATTTTGGTATAACGGCAGAAGAAAAAAAAAAGCATTAGACTTTACTCTTGGGAATAAGCATGCAATCGAAATCCTTAAATCGACAACAATTCTAACAGACGAAAGCTTAGAAAAGACGACCGAAAAATGTCAATTATTTAAGTTTCAAAGAATGAGGCGTGGGGAAGCCAACATGAGAGCATCATTTACTTTAAAGAAGTCTTAATACCATGCAGTTGTACAATATTAACCTCTTATACAACAAAGAAAAATGTAATTAGGTATGTGTATGATAATACCTTTGGTATTTTCCTCCACCTTCTCTTGATTGACCATATTGCCGACGTTGTATGGTAGGAAAAACGAACTTAGTTTACTTTTCAGCTCCCTATCACTTTTTTTGTGTGGTTAGCGGTCCTCAAGAACGTTACCACATCCCCCGGATCTAAAGGTCCATTAGTGAGGTGATGGTGTTTCGTGCATGTGTGGGGTAAGGCAAAAATGATGGGAAAGTGACTAGACCAAGGGTAGAATTTGAAAATAATAAAGAACTGATAGATACCAATCTACTTTACAACAATGGTATATTGATGTATTATGTATCACAGCATGGCTCTTAGTGCTCATCCCTCTGCCACGAAAAACCCAGCATGGCTCTCTCGTGCAAAAGAAGTTAACGATTTTAGGGGCGGGTTAATTGTTAACTGCATCATACTGCCCTTGCCTCTACTCTGTACCCCTTCCAAAACCATGGAGCATCTAGTAGACAAAAAAATAAACCTATGTAGCCCACTAGATGCCTCACAATACAGTTTCAACACAGTACACTGAAAAATACAGCGCATTACCCTACTCATACAGGAAGACTTCAACCGACTCAGTCTCATCAACAAAACCCCGCATTAGACTCTACAAAAAAATAGCTCGCCAACTTCGCAACATGACGACAAACACAATACACTTTGGCAAACTATCAAATACACGTCACTTACACGAACTCTCATACGAATCCACTCTCTCCAACACTCAACATCATATTATAAAGCCACACGGAAGCCATCATCAGCTCTCGCCCAACACTCGAAGATCATCAAAGCAAATACCAGCAACTCTGCATCATACTCGTAAGCTCAAACGCTAGCAGCACCGAATACTTGATGGCCATCCTCCACTCAAAACTTTTCTTTTTCATCCTTACAATCCACGAAATGGATTATACCATAGGCCCTGCAAATAGCACCATAACTGCTAGATGTCAGCCTGAACCTAGGACTGAATTTCTGACAATACATAAACACAACAAAAACACACTCAGACCTTTACATATTCTTTTCAGTCCATCCTAATGACTACATGCATGGGCATAAGTCGCCGTAATCAAGTTAGCCTAATAATTAGGCTATATTGAAAAACAAAAAGGAAACAATAAAACCAACAAAACACAGAAACCGGCAAAAACACAAACAAAAAACAGCAATCAAGTAAAGGCAGATAAAAGCATGATCTAGCGTCGGAGGGAGGCGGGCCTACCTTCGGCGACAGAGGTCTTTTTACATGGACCACATTCTGGGAATCCAAGGAATATATTACCTCCAACTACAAGCAGTGTATCCACCCAACACGCAACTATGTCAGTATAGCATGGCCACACAATCTTGCACTCATTCACTACAAAAGACAAGAACAAACAAACAAAGCCTCGCTTTAGAATGCGTTCTGATTCGCCCCAAGTAACAAGTCCTGCCCTTAAAATACCGCCTAGACCTCCGCGGACCGCAATTTCTCCATTAAACACGAAACCAGAATCGCTTATGACACTCTATCCAAGACCCATGCCATTCTCAAGGTAAAAACCATCTGATAAACTTCATTTTTTTTCAAATCATAAGAAACATCCCCTTCTTCATCACATACGGCTCGCCCTGGCAAGATTACGGTGCAATCACCCTCAAAATCTAAACAGAAGGAGCGCACCATCCTGACTGTCACAGATATCTACATTGGATGACTCCAGGAACCAGACACAACCCAAAATATATTTACATCATACCCAAAACCTCTGCCTACCCACTGTAAGGCAGAATCTATAGACCCCCGTTCGATCGGTGGAATTTGTCGTGGTTGATGGCCTAAAGGACACTCCCTAAGGCTAGCCTACAACATAAACCTTATAGCTGAACTACAGGATACAGCCTAAATTTGGCCAACAAGATACATTCTAATGTTTGCCTACATAAACCTTTAGGATACAGCCTAAGGCTGGCCTACACGATGCACTCTAAGGTTGGCCTACATGATATAACCTAAGGCTGTCCTACAAGATACACCCTAAAGCTGACCTACAGGATACACCCTAAGGTTGGCCTACATTATACATCCTAAAGTTATCCTACAGTATACACCTTAAGGCTAGCCTACCGGATACATCCTAAGGCTGGCCTACATGATACCCCCTTAGGTTGGCCTACAAGATACATCCTAATCAAATGCCTTTTATTCTAACCTCTTGGGGACCTATTTAAAGTATGAGGTCATTCTCGAAGACTGGGGGTGTTCAGGATATTTAAAGCATTGATGCTTTATAGAAAGGCTTAAATTTCTTATCAAGTTGGTTTTAAGACAGAAGAACCTTGTCATGTTCTTTTTTATCTTTCTTGTCTTCTTATTTTTTCTCATAAAACGATGATGGTAACATTTGGAAAAATGAACATTAGCTTCCAATTCATGGCAGTGAATCTGTGGCAACATTGTTCGTGCGTGAGACGCCAGGCGGTTGTTTCGGTCGTGAGACTTTCTGCATCATAATGTTGACCATGTCACTTTCAGTTCTATTTTTCCTGAGGTGAACTGCCGATGATAGGCTAAAATTTATTTGATAACTACCAAAAATAATATTAATATAAACCTGAATTAGGATCTCCCTTAATTAACGCTATCGTTTAGTCATTAGGTGTGGCGATTTCTCCGTTTCTACAGCCGTCTTCTCTTGAAATCATTGTAGACGATCCACTATTCATTTCCTGCTTTGGCTCGGGTAAAGCGATGAAAATGAAGGCCACCTGCCATCGAAATTGAAGAAGGGCGACGGTTAACTGAGGAGGTTTTGATATTTTCCAAAAGGTGAGCATAAAAAGAGCTGCGGGCTGAATTATGGTCACTTGAGGATGGCTTATGGAAAAACAGGCGTCTTTAGAACACTTGAACTATTTATGATCAGATCTTACACTGCATTTTAACTAGTTTCAATTAATATTGATTTTCCTGCCACAAAATATCTTATACAACAAAGAATTGAAAAAAAATGTAATTAGACATCTGTGTGATAATCCTTTAGGCATTTTCACCCAACTTCTCTTGATTAAAGTTGGATGGTATAGTAAAACGGGGGTGAGGGGTGGGGGTGTTCTGACAAATGGACTTGTGTATTTTTGTGGAGAGAAAAAGAAAAGTCCCCTCCATTCACAGGGGGAGTGGAGACAAAGCAAATATTAAAAAACCCACCTAATAACCAAATAACTGATGGGTGACACGAGCAAGGACTCAGAGGACAACTTGCCTTAGTTGCTGACATAGGTTCAGAATAGATTTACACCTTTACATTTTCAATGTATATACTTTACCACCTTTAAGGTGTCTTGAGAACATCCAGGCGGAGATGCCCTGGCTAATTTTCTCTTTATTTCAATAAATCAATAAAATACGGTTGGAAGAAGCGTGGGCAGAAGAGCAAGACTACATCTGTGAAGTTTCCAAGTGGAGCGCTCATGCTACTGCTTACACTAATGCATCGCTCATTTGAAATAGAGAAAAAGAGATCGGAAAATAAGCTCGAACTAATTTACCTTAATAATACTACTCCAGAGAAGGGGGCCTTAAATACGAGCTGTTCTTTGAGTTACACGAGGATTTAGCTCCAAGAAGTAGACACTAACCCTCGACCCTAGAGGACTTACTGAAGCACTTCCATACTGTCACGGCATCGAGGGCGAACTGCTTCAGGAGGTTGTAATGATGGAGGAGAAACACGCAGAGGACAGTTACAGGGCGGCCACCGCTCACGCTGTCGAGCACAAAAGCGTTGAAGTCCCACTGAGCGGCCCCTTTCAACACACACTGGAAATTGTGAGAGAAAAATCAGAGGGGTTCCCTGCCCTATATTCTCTGATGTGGCGGCACCACTACATTCATGCTAAAACAACCAAGACACCCATCTTTTTTTTCATTTTGGGTGCCCATCTGGCGAGTGCCTACTTGGGCATAAGTCGCCGTACACAACACAGCCTAATACTAGGATATAATAAAAACAAAAAACAAATTGTAAATAACAAATAACAGCGATAAGGAAATAGGCTTAAAAAATAACAACAAAAAAACAAAGCAAAAAAGAAAGAAGGAAGCGCACGCCGGCGTCGGGGGTAGGCCTACATCCACCCGGCGCAGGAACATGTGACCTACAAAAAAACAACAACAGTCAAATAAAGGGAAGGAGGCTAGCCTCCTCCCCAAAAGTCATATACTCCACAAGTCTGTGTGCACGAATCCGTCCCGAGTACAAGGGACAAGCGGTAGCGACTCTGATCATCCCGGTACCGAGACAGGTAACGTGCGCGAAGATCACACAGACTGGGACATTCAACAAGAATGTTTCGAAAAGACCTGGGGACAACGCAGTCGTCGCAATAAGGCACAGGCGAGCGCTCCATCAAATGGTGGTGCGTCCCGCGAGTGGGTCCAATTCGGAGACGACAGAAGGCAACGTGAAGCCGTCGCGGCATTTGGGGAGAGGGTCTACGGGGACAGTCGCGCCGCTATGGCACGTAACTTTAGGTTACCCTAGACCGCTACCATCTTCTTTGCCAAGCAGCCCGTATTCTTGCCATGTAATCAGTGTGAGGAAGGGCGAAACGGTGGTCTGGTCGCCCAGTCCTCGCGGACTCTTTGGAACCCTCATCGGCTAAAAACAACCGCCATTCCTACATGTCCAGGAACCCAGCGGAAGATAATCTCGACATCCGCCCGGCTCGCCAAAACGTGGCGTCACGGATATTGCGAACCTTGGGATGCGGAGATTCCAATGCCTCGTGAGCACTCAGGGCGCTTTGCAAGTAGCTATAAATACAATCCGGTCTCCGAACCGGGCACGTCGCCTTATCTCCCGTACCAAGCGGTGTATTTCAACCAGTTCGGACGTAAAGAAAGACGAAGCGCCTGACTGAGCCCCATTGACTTCTAACAAAGGGGACACGGCGTGGAAACCGACCCTCTCTTGGGACTTGGAGCCAGCCGTATACACAGACACGGTTCCATCGTGACACGAAGTATGCTCAAAAAAAGCAGAACGCAGTAATCCCAGCGTTGTAGAAGTTTTGGTAGCAGAGACGTGGAGAAAAATAGTGAAAGGTGGTGTCCTCTAGGATGGCGTCCTGGGTAGAACCAGGAGCACCGCAGATCCGAGAGCTATACCGAGCTCTCGAAGGAGTTGCCTAGCATAAATCCAAAGGGCTTAGGGTATGATTGGCGTCTCGGTGGAAGAGGAACTGTTGAGATCAGCTGCGGATGCACTGATAGCTACTGGTGACTGAGGGAGGCACCGTGCACGCGCGTACAGGTACATAATGCACTGTGCACGGCGCAGAGCGAGTGGCATATCCACAGCATTGTCAAGTAGACTCTCAATGGGGTACGTGCGGAAGGCACTGGTCGCCAGACGAAGCCCGGTATGGTGGATCGATCCACCTTCTACAATACACGATCGGGTGCAGATACATAAAACTCGCATCCGTAGTCGAGCTTCGAACGAACAAAGAATCGATAAAAAAGTAAGGCAGTAGTCGTATCAGCGCCCCAGGCGCTGAACGTCACGGAGCGAAGAATATCCATGGCGCAGGTACAAGAAACCCTAAGGCTGCGAATATGAGCCTCCGGAGTGAGGCGTCGGTTAAATACTGGACCTAGGAAAGGGTGCTAGTCCACTACTTCCTGGCGAACCCCATGTAGAAACAGATTTGGGTCAGGGTGGAGCTGTGGATGGCGACAGAGGTACATCACCTTAGTCTTAGCCAAGGAAAACCGAAGCCTGTGCGTTTCGGCATAGCGAGAGACGCGGTTCAATGCCTATTGGAGTCGAAGCTCCAGAGTTGGCATCTGGGACGCGTAGCGAGAACATCTTTTGGCAGCACCGAGGTGATGCCGTTGATGCTCAGGGTAAAGAGTGTGACACTTAGGACACTTCTTTATGGGATACCCTCTTACTGCTCCATTGGATCAGAGAGGGTTCCCCCCACCCATACGCGGAATCGACGATCTCGCAAAAATACAGATATAAAGATTGGAAGGCGTCCTCTCGCCCCCATCTCGTGGAGAGTCTCTATGGTACCTTATTGCCATGCGGTATCACAGGCCTTCTTCAGATCGAAAAACACCGTGACGTAGTGCTGTCTACGAGAAAAAGCCCCGCAGACGGCATTTTCCAGTCGGAGTAGAACATCTGACGTTGAGTGAAACTTGCTGAAGCCGCACTGTGCAGAAGACAGATGGCCTCCGCTGTCCAGAAAAAAGCTAATCTAACAGTTACCAATTTCTCCATCAACTTGCACACGCAAGAGGTTAGAGAGATTGGGCGGAAACCGGTCGGAGTAGAGTGATCTCTCCCCGGTTTTCGAAAGGCGAGCACAGTAGCGATTCGCCAGGAGTCTGGGAGGAGACCCTCCACCCAGATTCTGTTGAACAAATCTAACAGAAATGCCATGCTTCGCTGGCTCAAGTGTCGAAGCATGGCGCACAGGACATCGTCCGGACCAAGGGCGGTGTCCGCGCAAAAGCAAGAGCGGAACACAACTCACTCAGAGTAAACCTGTCGTTGAAGGGTTCTCCGCCTCTGACGGTAAAGTCCAGTCGGCAGCCTTCCGCGACATCGCGAAGCGCATTCTTTTGGAGAACGGGGGGGGGGGGGGGTCATGCGAGAACTTGCCCCGAATCCTTTTGACTCGCTTCCACACCTCGCCAAGAAGTGCGGAGAGCCCTTTTGACGAATAGTGAAATCGTTCGGGCGGCACTTATAGCGCATGTAGGCATAACACTTCTGTTTGAGGGCCGCTTCACACTCGGCTGACCACCACGTGAGCGGTCGACGTGCAAAACGGCGTTCTAAGAATAGTAGTTAGGCCTACGGCAATGAGGTTGCAGGAGAAAAACGCAACGGGCTCATCTACCGATCTAACCTCCTCGACTGAGACAGAGAATTCAGTTATTTCCTGAAATGCGGACCAACGCGCCCGTGCCAAGCACCACTGGGGTGGACTCTCATGCGGCAGCGGCACAGAAAATGATATTTGAAAGGGAAAGTGATCACTGCCATGGAGGTCATCGACTGCCCCCCGCCCCCCGAATAAGGATCTGCATCCGGAGAGCATAGAGATAAATCGGGCAGTGATGCGCAAAGTCACCCACATTTAGGACACCTATCTCAAGCTCGTCGATCAGGTCGACAAGGACTTGACCCCTGGAATTAATCGAGTAGTCTCCCCGGAGGAGGAGTCTACTGTTCAGATCTCCAAGCAAGAGAAAAGGCCTCGGAAACCCTGCCATGCCATGGCAGAAGTCCCCGCGTCTAAGTCGGCTGACGGTGGAATGTACGCGGAAATAACAATATACCTCCTCTCAAGGTGCAGCTGCACAGCTACTGCCTGAAAGGAGGTATCTAAAACGAACAGAAGATCGGAGACATCATGGCGGGTGTAAATGGCGCATCCTCCTGCCCGACCCCCATCCCGTGGTGGTGGGGTCGCAAAACCCTTATACCCCAGGAGGGTAGACAGGGGGCACGCGCCCAGCATGGTCTGCTGCCAAAAAAATAGCTATGGGAAAACGGGACGAGACTAGCCTCCGCAGCTTCTCCCACCTGGCCCGGAGTCCGCGGCAATTCCATTGAAGGAATATCCCCTACAGGCATAGCTCAGATGAGAGGCGGATGCCTTCTTCGTAAAGAAGCCCCACACAGAAATGGCCGTACTCTTCCCGGAAGCAAAACTCCAGGCCCTGTTGGCCGAACAATGCGCTGAAGGTGCTGTCGCCTTCGAAGACTTATCGGGGGAGGTTGGGCTCGCCATGCGAGTCTTTTCCTCCCTCCACTTCTGGGCGACTTCGGCGTAGTGGTCCCTCCTTTGGAGAATCCACCGCCTTCAAGTAACTCAGCCTAGCACTAGGTGTGGGCGTTGAAGCTGAAACTCCTTTACTGTCCTCCTTTCGGGAGGCATCTTTAGAAACCCCGAAAGATGACCTCACGACCACCTTCAGGGGTATTGCTTCGTGTGAGTTAAACGACTCGGTGGAGGTGCGTGGCCGTTTCGCCTTACGAGATACGGTCACGCTGGGGGAGAGAGGCGGGGGGGGGGGCTAGATTTTAACCGAGGCTGAGTTTGAACACCTTGTGCTGCCAGCTCTACCAGGGAAGCGCCCGAAGTGGGTACATTCCGCAGAAGGGTTCCGAATGAGAGAGGAAACGACCGTACTCGTAGGCCTGGAGAAGAGGGTGCATTTTATTTAAATTGAGGCGTAAGACGTCCCAGGTAGTGCCAGGCGCGCCAGGATCAAGTTCTCAGCTTCGCGAAATGAGAGACGATCCGTAGCCTGAACGGCAGGATTTTATTCTCCAGAAGATACGCACCACATTGATTCGAAAAAGAGAGGTGCGGCTCTTCGCAATTGACACACTTGGCCACACACGATTTGTACTTATCGTGTGCGGACTTGGAGCAACTTACAAATACTTTAGGTAACCCCGACTTTCCACGTCGATAAGAGCGATTAGTATGGCTTAAACGGTGGCAGTAGCGGCAATTCCGTGACAGTGGCACGAATACCTTCACGCGGTAGCGATACCAACCAGCACGCACCGACTCAGGGAGCTTGTCAGAGTCGAACGTGACGAAGAATGTAGAGGTGGGTCTCGGGGCCCCTCTGTTTTCTCATCACACGCTCGACTTTGACCGCTTCATAGTGGTCCAACTCTAAGGTGATGTCCTCTATGGAGTATTCCACAAGTTCCCTCGCATAAACTACTCCTTTCACGAAGTTCATAGTAGAGTGCAGCGTCACACTCACCAGTGTGCCATCAAGTGTCCGATGGGCACTAATCATGGCTGCCTCGAGGGATTCGACGCATTCGCCAAAAGGCTCCCGTCCGAGAAACGGGTCACCTTCGGCTCTCTACCAATCACACTAACTAGAGCTCTTCTCTGCTGGATCTCGTTGTCCTTAACCCACATGTTGCCATCAGTGGAGCAAATAACAAGGAAGCGTTTGAAGCCAACTGGCTCGAAAAGGCCAGGTAGGCTTTGAATGAAGGGCCCCAACGTAATCGAGGCTCCGCTCTGCGCACTTTTGGTCTTTGTCAGGGACTCCCCACCCTGGAAATTATCGGGGACAGACGTGCCGTCCTTGACTCGGTCGCAGACCGAAATGGTATCGGCCTCATCAATCGCCGCGGCTCCCACGGAGGGAGAGGAGCTCAGAGTTTTTTTCGTTTTTTTCCTGTTCTATTTTTCTAAGGAGAGTAATGCGAGACATGAACCTGCTTCTCAACTCTGCCGGTACGGGGCCCCTAGGCCAGATGGACCGCCCTCTGAAAGATCCTTCACTGAAATGGAGGTCCTGCCTGTCGCAGAAGCACCAGCAGGGGCAGGAGATCCCTTCTCTCTTTGTGAGGCCTCAGGGACCCCAGCCGTCTGAGGAGAAGCTTGCATAGGGCCAGACACGGGTTCGGTGCTTGGCCCTGAGAGCAAGTTCGGCTCCATAGAAGATCATGGACCATGTCCAATTCGAGGAACCTTTTCTTGGGCCAGCGAACCGGCATTCGTCGGGGAAGAGAAGGGGGCAGGTATACTGACCCCCTGGAAGCTGATCGCGTACGCACGCAGGACATGAGGTAGTACGGGCAGGCGGGCCCTGCCATCCCTTACGTCCTTAAGGGGATTGGCACCATCGAACTGCTATCTCCGGGCGCGGTCAATTTTGGGCCGCCTGCGTGCTTTCTTGGCAGTCCCCTTTGAAAACAAAGTAAAGACTACCGCTGGAAAGAGAGTCACCCAAGGGCGACTCCAAAGAAGAGGGTAAGGGAAAGTCCCCTACACCGGTAGGCCTAGGAGAGGAGTAAGCCTCCTCTCCACTCGAAGAGTTTTGGAGTGTCCCCTGGGAAATCACATGGGAGGGGGGACCTCCATTTTTTTTTAGTGGAGCTGCCCGAAGGCGGCTGCATCGATGGTCGAGGGGAAGCATTATTTTTTAGATTTTACTCATCATTGGGCATGGTGACCCAAAAATTATCACGGGGCGCAGTAGCCCGCTCTGCGAGGGGTGAATACGGGATCGGCAGAACCAGCTGCCGCCATTTGAGGCCACTCCTCCCGCCTAGTGACCTGGCAGCCCATCGGCATGGCGGCTCCACCTTAGGCACGGCGTAAAAATAAATAATAGATAGTGAAAGGATAAAGAAAGGGTATGTGAGGAAGGTGTGGGTGGGGGATGAAGCAGGTTGTTAAAAACCCACCACCTCAAACCGGAGCTCACGGGTGAAGGGGCATTATCCCCCTCCCTCCTCAGCCCCGATCTGGGTTAGTTGGGTAAAAGGAACCTGGTCGTCGTCTACCCTGTGAAATTAGAGGGCGACCAGGGAAAGTTCTGGTCGAGGTGTAGGGAAAGTGAGGAAGTAGGGTAAGAAGACAGCGTGTCAGAAAGAAGAGGCTAAGCTCGGGGCGGAGGGGGCGCTGAGTTCCGTCAGCACGGCGGCCAAGAAATCAAATCGCCATGCCCCTTACGGAGTGGATAGAAGAGCAAGTGTGGAAAGGGGTAGGAGGGTATGTAATGAAGAGAAGTAGAGATGGGCGGGTCCACTAACGAGGAGGGTGGGGGATCAACTAAAGGGTAAACCTGAAGATCGGCGGCGCGAACCATGGGACGCAAAATATTTCGTCCCTGTTCCAATATGTTTCACCTTTTTGGCGTCAATTCAAGGGGACTGCTCGTGGGGGGTTTATCACTGCGGGGATACCCCCCCCCCCTACGATGATCCTGAGTTTCAATCAATCGGGGGGGTCTGGGGGGCACAGTCTCCCAGTATATAATCATAATTGTTTATAGAATACTGTTCTAACGTCTTTTTTAACGTTTTTATTTAACCAAACGCGAATGAATATGAATGCGCGGGTGAACGAAACATACACTCCAAAAAATATCCACTTTTCCGGGCGCGCCGCCGATCTTCATCTTTACCAACTAAATTATTATCATTCCCTGGTGTTAGGGCGATTCCCGGGTGGCATTCAATCCACCAAGGCACCAGGGCTACCGGACCGAACGTTGTCCAGGTGGGAACAGTCCTCCTGGTACGAAGTGCGGGTAGAAAAGGTTGAGTGGATAGAGGTAATAATAATAATATAATAAAAAATAATAATTATAATAATAATAATACAAACTTGCAAATACTAATAATAATTAATACGAATAATAATAATAATAATAAATACTGATAAATAATAATAATATATAATAAATACAAATAAAAAGTAATATGAAAATGACACTAAATAATAATAATATTTAATACTAATCATAATGAATAGTTATAATACATTATAATATGTCATAATAAATACTAATAATAAATAATATAAAAATCACACTAAATAATAATAATAATAAATACTAATAATAAGAATGATGATAACAATAATAATACTAATAATAATAAAGGTAGAGTATTGCTGAGTCGGGGCAAGGTGGAATGTGCACCGAAAACTTTCCCAGGCTCCGTCAGTGAGTTCTTTCAGCACAGTGACGACGGGGTTTTCCTAATTTGCACACGGGCCGAGAGGATCTGCACTTTCAAGATGCTGTGGAGTCCAACAGAGGCCGCTTTGACAGCTTCAAGAAACAATCCCTCAACAACTGACTGTGTAAATGTCATTATGAAATTAAACATGAAATGTTTTCACTTCTTGATCGATTAAACGTGTGAAAAAATGTTAATCCCAAATTTATGTGATATTTCTCAAATCTTTGCATGTAACATCCAGGCAATGGCTTCGCCACTCCCCCAAGAGCTTTCGCTTCGCTACTAAGATTATAATTTAAAATCTAAAGAAAAAGCAGCCATGGCTAAATTTTTATAAATTTTCTGTACTTCGCCAATTATAATAATTCTTTGGGTTTTAAAAAATTCACAAAATTTCGATACTTATATTTATTTCTGAACTTCACCATTTTGTTTTTTGATATTATAAAAGAATTATTAGAAATAACTTCGATAAAAAAACATAAGTCATAATCAAACTAAGATGAAATTATTATTCAAATACTCAAAAATATCACCTTCTTAAATTATAGAGTTAGTGATGATGAAGTGATGATGATGGTAACCATTTCTTAATGCAAGACCTTTAATTGTATAATTTAGAAAGAGGATTAAAAGCACTTTAATTCGGGCCCTATTTTGTTGCTCTCTCTTTAGCTAAAAGGTTACAGAGCGAAATATGGTTCAAGAGACCCTGGAACTGGTGCTTTTGGCCAACATCCAAAGTCAAAATAGTTATGAATTTGGGCTTTTTCAGGTCCAAAAAATCACTAGAAAATGTACAAAAACCTATGAAAATAACAGTTCCTTTTTTAAATGACATGACCTAACCTAACCTAACCTTACCTGCTCTAACCCCCACTTTGCCCCTTATACAGCCGCACTATCACAACATTCATCCAGATTTCAGGCACTCTTCAACTTTTAAATCTTTCTACACAAACCACCAGACCCATTCCATAACACCTTGCTATTTTTTAACATCTCAGCCACATTATTTTTCCGGTCTTTCACATTATTACATTTGTGTGGATGATGAAACGAATGGGAATGATTAACCTAGGGATTGACCTCTACATTTAAACCGAAAACCAACGAGGGCATGTACTGGAAAGCTCTCCCCAAAGAGGTGGCCTCGGGCTCACCAGCGATTGTCATACTGACCTTTATGTCTATTTCATTATCCGGTCGGGATCCGCCTGGATAAAGGCAGGGTGGCGAACCACTACTACTACAACTGGAAAGGTGGCTAAGATTGAGGTACTGGAATATATGTGGTAGATAAAGAGTACCATTCAGGCATTGGGGCCGGGAGAGAACGCATCTCTGGGAGTTGGAGTCATGCAATCCTCCAGATGACAGCTGCAGCGTAGTTTTGATGTTAATCTGACAACCTTTACATAATATCCTCCTCTTCCTCCTAGATCAACCCTTTCTCTCTCACACATTTATTCACACTACCAACCAGTCCACCTTTGACGCGGGCTTCCGAGACACTTCACACACCCTGACATTCACTCTTCCGCACAAGTCCATTTTCATCTATCCATACCATCCTAGAACACAACCATACCCTCTTTCACACCATACATACCTCTAATCCACTCTTTACTCTATCAACCTTCGCACACCAAGCGTCCTCAATTTGTACATCTGCACTGCTCTCCCTCGAAACCTTTCACTTTCCTTCCATATCATCGTCTCACTCCCATACAGCATCGTCACTACCATCATACAAGCATGCAACTCTCAGAATTCACACTCGAACCCTAAAAATTCATTAACTCGGATCACTTCTAGTACTTTCTTGCCATTTCACACCCTGTGGTCGCAATCTGCTTCATCCTCTTTACATTTCTTATCTCTGCTTTTCTTAGCCACCTCTCTCAGTACAAACAATCCATTCACCCTGTATATATAGTCTAAACTAACCTTGTTCAATCTATTATAACCCCCTTTGCTCTCATACAACATAACCCATTATAACCCCCTTTGCTCTCATACAACATAACCCATTATAACCCCCTTTGCTCTCATACAACATAACCCATTATCACCTCCTTTACTCTCATACAACAGAACCCATTATAACCCCCTTTGCTCCCATACAACAGAACCCATTATCATCTTTGCTCCCATACAAAACTAAGATCACAGCATTCTTCCAGTCCTCAGGCAATGTTCAACTTTCAAAATACTTACACCAGGAACCATTCCATAACACCATCACCACCATGTTTTAAGATCTGGCCTACCATACAATCTACTCCAGCTATCTAGCAACTTTTTAGTTTTCTTACAGAACTATCAACCTTTTGGCATATTCATTGTCTTCATGCCCCGATACTGAAACAGGTTTACAACCTCACCATCTAAAATTCACATTCGATTCGTCTTCCATTTTTACATTTTACAGCTTACCATTCCTTGTTCACACTAGTTATATTTTGGGGGTTTCACCTTTCTCACTTTAATAACTTTTTGTTTCCATCCTCCTCATTCATCTTGACCAAATGTTTAATATGCTGCAGTTTCACCCTGGTTAGTTACTCGTTTCACCATTCTTTTCACCACCTTGTATGCATCAATCCACATCTCCCTGACGTTCTCATCTAAAGTATTAATAATGTACCATCTCCGTGTAAATGAAAACCTCTTTAAATGACTCTTTTTATCACAGCCACAGGACTAGTTTAGTAGAATCGCGCTCCGTCCTTCAGCTGTACAAACATTGTTGGCAGGATTTCCGGAACATATTTTTAAATGCTGAAGACGTCATTCTAAAAATTCAATCTGCCAATGTTGATAATAGTAAACAAAAGCTCCTATTCTTAGAGGTACGAGAGGCGGTCAATAGGTTTTGCAATTCGGATATAAGGAAACGAGATATGAGGAAAAGTGTTTTATTATTTTTCAATATAACTAGCCTCGACTTCAATGCACTTGCGCCACTTGTCCCTGAGGCTTCGAATTCCCGACAACCAGAAATCTCACGACTGCTGTTCAATCCACTCCTGGACGGCGAGGTGGACATCTTCATCGTCCCCAAACAGACGTCCACGCAGTGCAGCCTTGAGCTGGCGGAATAAAAAGTAGTCGCTAGGGGCCAAATCTGGACTGGTTGAGCTCCTCGAATCCGAACTCGCGCAACTCTGGCCTTGTGGACTTTGACGATGTTGAAGTCGATCATGTGGCGTGAGGTTTCTAGAGACCCAACGGGCAGAGACCTTGGACATAACCAAATTATCGTGGATGAGGTTGATAACACTTCCATGTGATATTCCAAGTTCTCGCTCGATTTATTCGACCTTCACACGTCGATTTTCGAGGATCATCGTCTCAACACGCGCCACATTGTCTTCGTTGGTCACGTCTGACGGGCGTCCTGGGCGGGGGTCATCTTCAAGGGACTCACGACCATGGCGGAACTCCCTATTCCAGCGAGCAATGGTTGCATAGGAAGGGGCGGTGTCGGTGTACACTGCAACCATGCGTTCATGATCTCTTTTTGCATTCTTGCCTTCCTTTGTCAAAGATTTAATCACTGCGCGGTGCTCAACCTTCTCCATTGTTGAAAAAATTGTGACTGACGATCTGCGATCAGCTACTGCTTCTTAAATAGACGAGGCAGGAGCGTGTGGCTGCAGGTCCTGACTTGTCCTAACACCCCTACAAACAGCCATCCCCCTTCCTCTGTTTTGCCCTACCGATTCGCAAAACTTATTGACCGCCCCTCGTAGATTGACTTTTCACCAAACTGTCGACGAAACTTTCAATATTTTTTTTTATAAAAGAAATTTACTTATGTTGGATATAACCATACCACTCCCTCATGACGTATTCCTTCAATTAACGCGTATTTTGAAAAAAACCCCCCCGAATTTATTTATACCTCGAATGACTGACTTAATGGACAGGTAAATGAGGCGGTTTTAATTGATTCTCTCCTAAATTTTAATCCCTCGAAAAGGAAATTCCAGTTGATTCTCACCTTTCAAATATGAATTCCCCCCGGCTATTTGGAGCCAGACCCTCTTTAAATATTTCCTCCATGTTTTATACAGGGTGGGGCGTAGGAACTTCCTTATTTGAAAAGTAGGCGTGGTTAAGGTTAAGGATTCGTCTTAATCAGTTTATTGACAATGGAGGCAGACATTTAAATGATATTCTTTTTAAAACTGTATAAAATTAAATCTCCTATGTTGTGTGACAGGCCAAAATAAAAATAAAGAGTTTTGGAACGTGTACTGCTTTTCTATTTCATTTTCAAAAAAAGAAGTTCCTACTCCCCACCCTATATATATCTTTCGTGTTATTATTATTTGATGGTGGTGCTGTTTTTTCTTATTTTATACAGCTGAAGGATAGAACGCGATGCTCCGAAATTAGTCCTGCATTTGTGATTAAAAATATAAAGTTTTCTTAATAAAACATCTTTTATTTGCATTGAATTAACAAGGTGTCCACAACGCTAATACTACGAACTACGTCTCTCTTTTGCTCTCCTCTGTAAGATTCATATTAGACAAAACATTCAATGTTTTGCTTTCTCTCTGCCCGATTCTAGGACACACACAGAGATCCTTGCTCTACCCAACTAGGACACACACAGAGATCCTTGCTCTACCCAACTAGGACACACACAGAGATCCTTGCTCTACCCAACTAGGACACACACAGAGATCCTTGCTCTACCCAACTAGGACACACACAGAGATCCTTGCGCTTCCCACTTATAGAGCGGCATTATCAGAGAATTAATTCTCTTCCAGTCCTTGAGCATTCCATTCCATCACACAATCACTAATATTTTTAAGTATCTGGGCTACTATTTAAGAAAGCGATAGTGGTTAATGCACAAGGTTTATATGTGTGTCTTCGACCTGGAAAGAGAAAGCGAAGTACTGGAGTGATGTTTTGTGTACTCCCTTTCTTTTACTCAAGCAATATCACAATTTTCCCTATCGCGCTGATTCAACAGGTTCTCACTTTTGATTTTCTCTTCCTTGTCTCCTTCCTCGCATCTTCTCATACACAGACCAATTAAGCTTTCCGCAGCAAAATCATGACGTCAGATAATCCCATACTCATACATCTCCAAGCTCTTACAGAAAAGAAAGATTCTCAAACGTATCCTAGGTGTAGTTATGCATAACCCTGAGCTAAAAGAAGCTCTTTGGCACATACAAGTTTCTCTCCTACCATAAGCCTACCACTCTCCTTTATACCATGTGTAGCAGAACCAGTAATTTACTTGCTAAAATGAAAATGCCTGTAGTAAATTTCTTTCGGACATAACACTGTTAAATGTCATCCCCAATCTTTTGTAACGCTCAGTACAATTTGGCGACCCCTTTGTACTCATATTTCGGAAACGATGCTAATTAGAATTGGCCAACATTTACTCAATCCCGAACTAATAATGCCTTGAGAGTACTCACAATCTCTTTCCGTCACTTACAATATACCAGTACTTTGTAAATCACTGATTCAAGAGAGTTTATCCTGCAATTGTAAAACCGATAACTAGTTACCATACATTCACCAGAAATCTGTGAGAAGGATATTTGTCGTTCATTAGTTGGGATTCAAAGTCCAGAGGCGAGTATTGATACCGCTTTGGCGTCCCTACATTCGTTCTAAATATTTCTGCTGGCAAACATAGATAGCCAATACATAAATAAATAAGAAACGAACCACATGACCCTAAGAGATTTTGCCTAGGATTTCAGCTCATTCTGCCTCCCTACAGTTGATTATTGACCTCTGCTAATTTTGGGCTAAACGACCCTCAATCGACCAAACCATTTTTGCAATGATAGCGAAACATTTTCAGCGGAACAATTTGAAAGATCACAAAGTATACCCACGTATTTTTGAAAGATCACAAGCTAAATCTATGTATCATACAGGTGTATACAAGATCATTTAGTTCTTGTAAAATGAATGAAACTGGTACAATACTTTTTGAAGTTTAAGGGTAAACTCAGAATATTGCAATCGAACTGGTGATTGCTAACAATTCTGTTAACAATAATTATCTCCTTCTGGTTGCTATTCAATCGCAGTTCCATGATCCCTATCCCTTTTCCAAAGGATTTTAATACCAGTGGAATTTCAGTTGCCAAATATTTGTTTGGGGCGAGAGAGAAAGATGGTAGGCTGCGGGACTGACCTGAGTCGGACCGTTGTAAAGATCGTCGAGAACGGCGCCGCCTTTCGTGAGAGCTCGGGTCGGTGGCTTCCGGCGTTCCCGCCTATGCAGGGTGAGGAAACGAGGACGCGAAGAGGAGGTCGGGGAACGGCCGATCGCGTGTGACAGGAGCCTTTCGTCAGCCTCCTGTCCTTCAGAGGTACTGACTCGTGGGACGAAAAAATGCCGCTTGGTCCACAAGCTCCTGATGCCCGCCTCGGACTGAGTAGGTTTTCCCAGGCTACCGTTGGTATCAAGTGACTCCAAACTTACCTCCGTGGTATCGAATAAGGGCACATCTTCGAGGAAACCACCTGGCAGCTTGTCCACACTTCCTTCCTCTTCTTCTGCAAAAGATAAAACACTACTTCAATAGTATTTCAAGCCCGACGATCGGTTTAATTAAAGGTTTAATTTAGGATATGGTTTATTCATAGATCGAAACCAAAGTGAGCCATATTGAATCCTTATTTTTGGCTGCGGTCTCAGGAAATGAATAGTCTTCAATGAAGAAACAACTGAGTTATGGTTATTTTTGTTGTTACCATGTGGTAACTCAATTTAAATATCTAAACTAGGTACCATATAAAGCAGGGATGGGCAATAATTTTAAGCAGCAGGCCACAGTAAGCTTATGTAAAGCTTTGCGGGCCGCAATTAAACAGTTAGATGTAAATTTCGAATACATATAAATTAATTGCAATTTCCTTTGTGTATTTGTTTGCAACTACAAAATACTCATGACTATATTGCTACACATTAATAACTAAGCGTAATTCTTTTGCATAGTTTCGTCTTTATCCCCTTTTTAAACTGTTTCCAGACTTAAGCTGGGGACTTACAGCTTAACGTGGAATCTGAACCACAATTTACAATTCTACATCATGCGATCATTACCCAGAGCCCAGGCGTCTCCCATCCAAGTACTAACCACAGTCAACGTAACTTAACCCGCCGGGCGAAAGAGAGCGTGTCGATTAAAGGGAATGGGAATAAGTATTTATAAATTATCGTATATTTTAAAGATTTTATCTACGAATGAAATAAATTTGGAAAAAATGAATGATTTAAGAATCTAACACTTACATAAAAGTCGACAGACCTACTCTCAGTTATTCTGACTAATGACCTTATGACCTTACGACCTTCAAAACTTTCAGCAAGTGGGGCAATCCGACCCATAGTTAGTTTTCTTTTAATAATTCGCGGACAAACTTTGGGAGGACCTCGGTAATTATATCATTCGGAAGATAATGTAAAACAACACAAGGGTTTCAAATTTCGTTAGAATTGGAGTAGTTACGATGTTATTGCCTAATAATTCTCGGACTAACCTCAAGAGGACCTCGGTAATTATATCATTCGGAAGATAATGCAAAACAACATAAGGGTTTCAAATTTCGTTAGAATTGGAGTAGTTACGATGTTATTGCCTAATAATTCTCAGACTAACCTCAGGAGGACCTTGGCAATTATATCATTCGGAAAATAATACAAAACAACATAAGGGTTTCAAATCTCGTTAGAATTGGAGTAGTTACGATGTTATTGCAAAAAGTAAAATGTTACCATCCGACCGACCGATCGATGGACCGGCATAGCAACTGATAGAATCACGTGCACGCGACTAAAAAATAATGAGATGAGATTTGGGCAAAATGTCAATATATAAAGCTTTCGCGGGCCGCAGTTTGCCCAGCTCTGATAAAAAGAAAAGTAACAGTTTCGAAAGAGAATCGGGCCAGATTAGACTTAAGGGGAGAATAAATAGAAGCTGTCAGGACGCTATAATGGGGGGGGGGGGCGGAGGAGTCTCGATATAAGCACTACAGAACTACAGCACACTCAAACGCTCTTAGGAGATGTCGGATATTTAGCATATGTTGTTTTAGTTAACAGCTTTCAAGGACCAGATAAACACTGCTCGCAATGCCAAAAGAATTAACTAGCACGAAGGTTATTGTGGAACATCATATTTAATAGTTACATATATGGTTACAAGGGTTTTGTTAGTTTAGCTGAAGTTTGAGTGGTTTGCGTAGGATAAGTAGGTACTTCATAGAAGTCATACAGAATGCGAATACATGGGGCCACTGCAATGCCAGTCTCATTTATCTATGTTTTCGCGTTAAATTTTGTCCTATTTTAGCAGAAATAGATATTTTTTTTATTATCGATAGACTAACTTAAAAAGTGAGAAGTGTAAGAGAGATTTTAATTCAGTCTACTAAATATTTGCAGACGCAAATTTACATAGGTAAAATAATTAAAAATAATGGTTCCCCTATTACCAGTAATTCAAAATTATATAACCATTCGAGGAAGTATTTTAATTCCATGTGATTTCTCTCTTTAGGAATGATAAATATCAAAGAAAAACAGAGTAAAGTTCACAATTTGTAGAATAAAATTACGAAAAATCATGATTTATTGTAGAAAACAAACAAACCCTAAATAGAATTTTGTGGGATTTCTATTTTCATTCGAATGAAACTCTTCAATACGCTAATGACTAAGGGAGAAGAAAATTGCCATCAAACGCATTCTCGAGTTATAGAGAAAACGACACGGATGCCACTTTATTCCTAAGAAAGTCGAACGTTTCTGACGTCTGCTAAACACTTCAAAATCACTATTGGTATGAAAACAAGAATATTGGACCTTTCAGAGGATGGCGAAGTACTTCAAAATCAATATTATTTAAAAGAAGACAAGAAAATAGAGAAAACGACACGGATGCCACTTTATTCCTAAGAAAGTCGAACGTTTCTGACGTCTGCTAAACACTTCAAAATCACTATTGGTATGAAAACAAGAATATTGGACCTTTCAGAGGATGGCGAAGTACTTCAAAATCAATATTATTTAAAAGAAGACAAGAAAATAGAGAAAACGACACGGATGTCACTTTATTCCTAAGAAATTCGAACGTTTCTGAGGTCTGCTAAACCCTTCAAAATCACTATTGGTATGAAAACAAGAATATTGGACCTTTCAGAGGATGGCGAAGTACATACTTCAAAATCAATATTATTTAAAAGAAGACAAGAAAATAGAGAAAACGACACGGATGTCACTTTATTCCTAAGAAATTCGAACGTTTCTGACGTCTGCTAAACACTTCAAAATCACTATTGGTATGAAAACAAGAATATTGGACCTTTCAGAGGATGGCGAAGTACTTCAAAATCAATACTATTTAAAAGAAGACAAGAAAATAGAGAAAAGGACACAAAGCCATTTTATTCCTAAAGAATTTGGACCTTAGACGGAGCGGCGAAATGCTTCAAAATCACTATTATTTAGAAGAAGAGAAGAATATAGAGAAAACGACACCAATGGCACTTTATTCCTAAAATATTTGGACGTTTCAAAGGGCTGCGAAATCCTTCAAAATCTCTATTGTTTAGAATAAGACAAGAAAATAGAGAAAACGACACCAAGGCCATTTTATTCATAAGAAATTTACACCTTTTAAAGTGCTGCGAAATCTTTCAAATTCACTATTGTTCAGAACAAGACATTGCACGACGGTATGCCTCTACATATCTCAGAGGTATTCTTTGGCCAATCTATTAATAGCTAATAAATTGTTTTACAAGTAAAACTTTCAAAATACTTAAAAAATAACCGCAGCAACCAAACCACATGTTTTCTCTTAGATCAGAAATGTACAAATGCTGAAATTTATTACTGAAAATACTGTTGGAAGCGAGTGTGCAAAAATGGCAGAAGTAATGAAACTTCTTTTAAGTATCTTCATGAATATGTACACATTAAGACCTTATTACCGAGTAAAATGAATCAGGAAAAGTTAAATATTCATGAAAAATTTAAACAAAGTAAAATTTTATCAATAGGAAACAGAAAATTTGATCCAAAAATTTATCATACCGTGCCCAGAATAAAATTTATTTATAACTAGATGAAGGAAGGGAGGTAGATTTTTTTTTTTTTACTTTCTCATGAATAAATTACGTCATGTTCAACTTCGACTACCAGTTAATATGGCATACAACTACATTTGCTTATCCATCACCCTATATTTTAAGAACGAGATTTTTTGAAGGTTTGAATAAGATTTTTTTCTTTTAGTTCGGTTGGTCACCTAAGAAAAAAAAAAGAAAAAAGAAAAAAAGAAAAAGAAAAAGAAAAAACCAAGAAGAGGGTGTTAAAATAAAGAGTCTATAAAGGGGGTTAAGATTAGCAAATAAGGCCGTAGGCCACACCCTTGCAGGGGTGTCTGTGTAACCAAGCTCTTCCTGTTAAGGAAGAGAACAGCGGGTTGTGTACTAATAAATTTAACTTCCATTTAATAATAGGCAAAATTTTTAAAGGTTTGGTTTGGCCACGGGGCAATTTCTTATCGCCTCTACTTTCAAACTTAGTAGATAGAGTTCTTTAATACCAGATTCTTCACCACTATCCTATATTTTGGGGTTGATACATTAATGCTACACTTTGTTCATTGACTAATTCTCAAGATATCTATCGCTTCACTAGCAAATTTATCTATCGCTTCACTATAATCTTAATCCACGACTTTGTGCTATTAAATTTATTTATTAAAATTATCTATCACTTCTCTACTAATCTAAATGAACAACTTTGTTTTATTAAATTTATCTATCGCTGCACTATTAATCTTAATGGACGACTATGTTCCATTAAACTTTTCTATTAAAAATATCTATCATTTCCCTCATAATCCTAATGGACGAGTTTATTCATTTAAATTTACCTATTATAATTATCTATCGGTTCACTACTAATCTTAATTGAAGACTGTTATATAAAATTGATCTATTAAAATTATCTATCGCCTCCCTAATAATCTTAATGCGAGACTATGTTCTATTAAATTTATATATCGCTTTACTACTAATCTTAATGCACGATTTTGTTCTATTAAAATTATCTATCACTTTACTACTAACAAATCATTTTGATAGAAACTTTGTTTTATGAAAATTATCTATCGCTTTACTAGATAGATATGAAATCTTCTTAAAATATATTAAATACATGCCTTTATGTACCATGGAAATTTATTTATCTACTGAACATATCTATGAAAATATTTTAATAGAGGAAAATCGTATCTTATTTGGCTCGGTACTATATATATATATATATATATATATATATATATATATATATATATATATATATATAATTGGAAATCACATGACACGTGATATATAGATGTATTTAAAGGCCCAAATGGAAATTGGCAACACAACCCGGAAAAACGCTAAGGAGAATATTACGTGAACCAATGAAAGCTTAAGAAGGAAAATGGGAGATATAGGAAACGGAAATATAGGGCAAACTATTTTAACCGTTATATGAAAATAAATAAAGAAGTTGGATTTGAAACTGTGTTATTACGCGCTCATCGCCAGAGCTACCATCCTCAACGCCCAAAAGGTTGATTCAGGAAGCCTTTTAAATAACGAAGGGTAGGTTTCTATCGAGTGAGTTACAAGATAAGTGTTTTTCTAGTAGGAGGGGCATGGGACTTTTAGTTTGCAATAATTGAAATTCAAAAGGCTTCTTGAATCAACCTTTTTGGGTGTTGAGGATGGTAGCTCAACCCTATCTTTCTGTTTCTATATTTCCCATTTTCCTTAAGCTTTCATTGGTTCACGTAATATACTCCTTAGCGTTTTTCCGGGTTGTGTTACCAATTTCCATTTCTTTGGGCCTTTAAATATATATATATATATATATATATATATATATATATATATATATATATATATATATATATATATATATATATATCTCTTTCATGAGCGCGAAAGAATGATGAAAATGAATCCAACAAACCGCAAGAAACAGAAAACTGGAAAATATTTCTTCTGAAATATTAATTCCTAATTTGCAAAAATTACGTACAGGGGTGGGATTCGAACCGTGTACACTGAGGCAGCGAGCATCCGCTTTGATCTCAATTAAATCATCTCTTGAGATTAAAGCGAATGCTCGAAGCCTCAGTCTGCACGGTTCGAATCCCACCCCTGTACGGAATTTTTGCGAATTAGGAATTAATATTTCAGAAGAAAAGTTTCCCCCGTTTTCTGTTTCTTGCGTTTAGTTATATATATATATATATATATATATATATATATATATATATATATATATATATATATATATATATATATATATATATATATATATATATATATATAAGGGTGCGTCCCCACCCCAGATAATGCAAGTTTTTAAAAAAAATTTGATTGATCTACGAGAAAGAGGAAAGAAAGAACAAACTATTGGGACCAACGGCAACATTAAGCTGTCGACCATAAAGGAGACCATATCGAACCATTTATTAAAATTTAAATTTAGGGTGGGTAGGTTCTCGGGGAATCACATCTGAGGAGGGTGGGTTCTCGGGGAATCACATCTGAGGAGGGTGGGTTCTCGGGGAATCACATCTGAGGATGGTGGGTTCTCGAGGAATCACATCTGAGGAGGGTGGGTTCTCGGTGAATCACATCTGAGGAGGGTGGGTTCTCGGCGAATCACATCTGAGGAGGGTGGGTTCTCGGGAAATCACATCTGAGGAGGGTGGGTTCTCGGGAAATCACATCTGAGGAGGGTGGGTTCTCGGGGAATCACATCTGAGGAGGGTGGGTTCTCGGGGAATCACATCTGAGGAGGGTGGGTTCTCGGGGAATCACATCTGAGGATGGTGGGTTCTCGAGAAATCACATCTGAGGAGGGTAGGTTCTCTGGGAATCACATCTGAGGAGGGTGGGTTCTCGGGGAATCACATCTGAGGAGGGTGGGTTCTCGGCGAATCACATCTGAGGAGGGTGGGTTCTCGAGGAATCACATCTGAGGAGGGTGGGTTCTTGGGAAATCACATGTGAGGAGGGTGGGTTCTCGGGGAATCACATGTGAGGAGGGTGGGTTCTCGGGGAATCACATCTGAGGAGGGTGGGTTCTCGGGGAATCACATCTGAGGATAGCGGGTTCTCGAGGAATCACATCTGAGGAGGGTGGGTTCTCTGGGAATCACATCTGAGGAGGGTAGGTTCTCTGGGAATCACATCTGAGGAGGGTGGGTTCTCGGGGAATCACATCTGAGGAAGGTGGGTTCTCTGGGAATAACATCTGAGGATGGTGGGTTCTTGAGGAATCACATCTGAGGAGGGTGGGTTCTTGGGAAATTACATGTGAGGAGGGTGGGTTCTCGGGGAATCACATCTAAGGAGGGTGGGTTCTCGGGGAATCACATGTGTTGAGGGTATCGGAGAAAGTTCCTGGTTTCCTATGTTTATTACGTGCGCGTATAATATGCACGTACGAAGGTCCACTGGTGACTCATTTAGTACTGTGAAATTAGTTTTACTCCTCCTCATATGTTGTGCGGTGGCCTTGGCTACTCATGCGTAGGCTGAATTTTCCTTGTTGTCGGTTTTTTTTCTGTCTTCATTCTCTTTTCTTAAATTATCTGTTTCCTCTTTGAGCAAGTCATTGCTATTGCCCAGAGTGACTCGCCGCAAATAAGGCATTTCTTTTCCGTCGGTTAGGACAGTTCTTCCAAATGTGGCCTCGTTGGCCGCATTCAAAGCACATTTGTTCTGTCTCGGTGCAATTCCTCGTCGTGTGGTCCTCCATCTTATAGCAGTTGAAGCACATCTGTATGTTGATGCGCCTCTGTCTTTCCATATTTTGTGGCGGGATCTTCATGCTAAACAAAAGCAAGCCGTCCTTGCAAATTTAATTTTGTTCACCATGTCTGTCTTGGTGCACAATATTTTGAAAACATGCGTTTTGTTTCGAAATTATATAACTTTTTGGATCTCAATTCCTGGGTTATTTGATTCAATTTTCCGACATATGAGACTCCTGTTGGCTGTAATTTGAACTGGATTCAGTTCAGAGCAACTTTTATATTTCCGTATAGCGTTTCGAGTTTGTTCCTTTTCTCGGGAGTCCTTAAGGGTACACAGAAGCATTCGAGTCTGCCCCCTTTGCCCTGGGCGCGAAGCGTTCCCGCCATTTTCCTATCCTTACCGAGCGCCCAGAGTGCGCTTTATTTCTTTGAAGCTCTCCTCAATCAATATTTATTGTTGGTCCTTTCGTACAATCTAAAAAAGAGATTGTGTCAAGACAGTTCTTTTCTTTCTTTCGCAACACCCATGAGTCCTTATATATTTCTATATTATAAAGCCCTTCTCAACTATCCTACTCAAATAAAATTACTGCTATTAGGCACCTCCACTAAATTTTGAGCTCGTGATCCTAAGGACCCCCCTTCTTCGCGCCCGCTAACGGGATTTCTTTCCGAGGTTCACAACGCACTACTTTATAGTGGTTCTGAGCGCTGTTATGGTCGAGTTATGTTGCTTATAGGGCGTGGAAAAGTGTAGAATATTAGTCAGGAAAAAGGCGAAAATTAAGGATAGATTCCCCTCTAGGGTCTTTAACCTGCCCAGTAGAGGCATATCTTTCTTTATTCTTGTAATTTTCTGTCTTCAGTTCCGATGAAATTTAGGCGTTTATTTATCTCACTTGTCCTTGGCTTTGCCTCCTTTATTAGGTGCTCGGCTCTTCGTTCGGAGTTCGATTCTAGTAGACTGACTGATAACCGTCAAGACAAGTATTCGAATTCGAATTAATGCAAGTATGTGTGCGTGTTGAGAGGGGACAAAACATTGTTATGATATATAGAAAGAAATGAAAATAGTGAAAAGAGAAGGTAGTGTTGGAGAATTGCAAAGAGATGCAAGGTGCCTGGTGAGCAGGCTTATCGCTTCCATTTATTTTATTGTTTATGTATATCGTTGTTTGTTATTCTTGTTTTAAACGACGTTCAAGCCTTACGCCTTAAATTTTATGTTTTTGTTTATATTATTCGCATTTTTTGTTGTTTTATGATTCAATTACTTTAATATATGTAATACTTAGTGTTTTTGCATTTCTTATATTCTGTAGTATGTGGTTATTTTGGTCATTTTCTTTCTTCGAGGCCTGCATTAAGCATGAACTTGGTCCATCCATGGTCCCCAAACTGATATACGCCTCTCTATTCAAGACATAGTCAGAGTTCTTTCTAAGTTTTCACTTAGTTCCAGTGACAAAATCTTGAATTGCATCTCCCTCTGCCTACCCTCCCTTTTGCCTTGGCAAGCTTTTCCGTGATGACATTGATCGCTATCTCCGTAGTTCGCTGTTTCCGGAAGCCAAATTGGTAGTCCTCCTTCCTTGTTGGATTCTTCCCGTGCTTTGCTAAGATCATCTTAGCTGTCTTGCAAACAACATGGGTGTATCCTGTATTTAGACAGGTGTTAAAAATTCTTCTTATTCCTTCGATGATGTTGGCTGGTGCCATTTCAAAATTTAATTTGGTCAGCCCCGATTGTCCTCGGGTTTTCTGGCGGAATGAGAGGAGCGCGCCAAGTAGTTCTTCCTCGGCTATCCCAGCGCTCTCGTTGCGCTGTCTATCTACCTGGTGGTGCGGGTACGTCCTATAGGTTTAAGTGTTCAGCTTGTCTATGACTTCGTGTTCAAACTCCATGCCTTATTCTTCATTCTCTTCAGTTATACTGAATATGTTTTCCCAATAACTTTGGAATATTGCTTCTATGTATATTTTCTTCGGTTTCGATATTTCCGTCTTCTTTTCTAATTTCCATTTTTTTCGCTCCTTCACTCAGTCCTTTGAGGTGCCTGATTTTTTCCAAAACCGATTGGGAGATGCACCCTGATCGAGGCTTGCGGTCACGTCGTCCCATCTTCCCCACTGTTCTTCGAGTATCAACTGGTTGAGTTTTTCTTTGATATCTTTACTTCTTTGCATCGACTCAATTGATGCGTTCTTAATTTTGATCTCATATAATCATTTTAGATCACAGTATAGATCCTTCATGTATTTTGTCCATCTATATGTTTAGATGGACCTATACGCGTATTTCGGGATACGAGCTCATCTGCGTCGATTAGGTGGTTGTTAAGGTGTTCGAGTGCCTCGTTAATCTCCTCATGAATTGCCTCATCCAAAGACGGAGGATGAAAGTTTTCGAGAGGTTGTACATACCGTGTCCAGTCTGCCCTTTTGTAGTTTTTTTTTCTACAGCAGGGACTTATATAGGGTTCCTATTGATCGTGAGTTGGATTCCTATATGGTCAATACATGTTACCTGGACTGATTCCATGTAGTAGTTGAATGGTAGTTGACGATTAGTCAGACAAATGTCTGGGTCTCTGGTATCCCCTGCTCTAACATAGGTGGGAAAATTGGGGCAAATTCGCTGGATGGTGTTCCTGTCCAGCAAGGTACCAAGGCTCCTTTCGATCCCATTGAAAGTTCTATAGCCGGACTCTTGCCACTTAGCATTCAAGTCCCTCATTAGGATTGTGAGGGTGCTTCTACCAAATAGGCCAGTGAGAAACTTCAAAGGTAAAAAGCCTCTCCTTGGCGGTTGGTATCCGGTGGCTATGACTATTTTCCTATGCCAAGTTCGACCTCCATCGAGAGATAGGATCCTTCAAGGTTTCTGATTAACTTGTATTTTATTCTTTTTTTATTGCAATAGCGGCATCGCCTTGTGAGTAGTTCGTGATCAACACGTCATAATTCCAAATTTTAATTTGTTCATTACGCGTGTCGATCCCGTGCTCTGAAATCAAGATGACATCTGCATCAATTTATTTCTCTGAATATATTTCCATAAAGACACATTTTCGTTGTCCAGCCATTGGTGTTTATTTCCAATATCCGAAGGAGCGGCGGATGTCTCGGACTTTGACGTCAGCTTGAAGGGCGACTCTGGTGGATGGTGCCAGCCTTATTCGTACTGCAATGGGGAGAAGGCTAATAGGGGTTGAGAGGAACTTTATGTTAGGTCTCACTTTCCCTGCTGCCGCAACACGCTGGTCGATGTTAATGGCCTTGCTCCTTGCCCTCCTGATGAAAGCAACCAGGTACCTTAGCTTCTGGAAGGATTCTTGTATTGACTTCTCTTCCAGTATGATGAACTCTTGGCTGCAAATCTTCCGTGCTCGCAAGATGAACCCGATGACGATGCCCATTTTGGTCTGGGAGTCGTACCCCGAGAGGTAGTGGATAAAGTCATCTCTGTTGGTTGGCTTCCTGTTGACGGAGAATTTCAAGCCTTCGTCAGTCCTATGTAATTTGACGTATGGAATGGAAGCGGGGCGTCGACTCCCTCTTACCCCTCGATGAATTTTATGATTGGGTGAAACTCATTGATCCTACGGAGAAACCACTCATGGTTGAGGCGTCGTGGGACGATCAAGATCGTGTTATCTACGTACCTGAGCGAGCCATTTGATGTGTGACTCAAGCACTTTCTTTATTGACCCCGCCTCCATTTTCTCAAAATACAGGCAGGCTATGACAGTAGACAGAGGAGATCCCATGGCCATCCCGTACACTTGTTGGTACTCCTGCTCACGAAAAGCGAAAATGTCCGTTGCACTCCGACCAAGGTAAGCCTTCGCTCTTTTTCTCGAATTAGTTCTGCCTGCTCGCTCAGAATTCATATCAAACTAATCTCAAAACTCATATCTAATGAATCTCAAACTCATCTAAATTCATTCAAACCTTCAAATTCATACATACCTTTCTATCTATTTCGAACCCTTAACTAACTCCATCTAACGAGAGTATTGGGAACTAAACATCATTTCGAATAATCTGTGGAGAGATAAAATTATCTTTCCAAATCAATCGGAGACGAACGCCTTTCATCTAAGCGCCACCAACTTGCTTAGCCCTGTCCTGCTTTCGGGGTAAAAAATTTAACAAAAGGGAGAGAAAAGGAGAGGGAAGGGAGAGAGTGAGAGGGGGGAGAGTAAACGATAGAGAGATAGAGAGGGAGAGCGAGGAGTTAGAGATGGAAGGATAGAGAGGGAGATAGAGAGTGAGAGGGAGGGAGGGAGTGAGAGTGGGGGAGTGAAAGATGGGGGAAAGGGGCAGAGTGAGAGAGTGGGGGGAGGGGGGGAAGAGAGAGAGATGGGGAGAGGGGTAGAGTGAGAAAAAGAGGGGAGGGGCAGAGTGAGAGAGAGTGGGGAGAGGGGGAGAGAGAGAGATAGAGAGAGAGAGAGAGAGAGAGAGAGAGAGAGAGAGAGAGAGAGAGAGAGAGAGAGAGAGAGAGAGAGAGAGAGAGAGTGTGCGTGTGTGTGTGTGTATGTGTGTGTTACAAGGAGTTAGAAAGAGAGCCGACACCTAAAAAGACCTTTTCTCCTCCACGACTCTTAACCTATTTATCTATTCATATTATTTTCTAAGTTGAGATGAAAGTGGATGGTAAGGAAGAAAGCTGTGCTTACCCTTCTCTCCCAAGGGAAAATGAAAAGATACCTGGTTGAGCTGAAATAAAAGACACAACCAGCAATTTTGATAGCAAAGCCCTTTGACCCAAGTAGTTATAACAATAATAATAAAAATCAACAACAGTAACACTACGAGTATCAACAATGACAACAATCAAAATACTAACACCGCTACGTTACATTAAACATAATACTACGATGCTTGGAAGCTTGTCCTTTAACTTTATTAGTCCACATCCTTATCGATTCCCTATTTTATTTACAATTTATAATAGATAAAAATTCTGGTACAAATATCTATCCGACCTTTTTAAATTCCTTCCTAAAACGTGTTCTTTATGAGCAAACAAAGTCACTTTTGAGTTTTTAAAATATTTTTTAACTAACAATGGGCAACAATTACGTGCCTGTTATATAACTTGCAGTAACTAATTACACTTCAACAATCCAAATGCTTTCTGAATAAAATCATTCATTTTTACCTAAAACATGTGTGCCTTATAATTAGTATCATTATTAATAGTAATTACTTTTTTTTAAAGTAAATTTAGCAAAAAACAAACATCTGAGTTAGCATTTATCTGAGGCAGTAATAAGTAATTGGCATTATTGATGTCCAATCTGGTATTGAAGTATCGTACATATTTTGTATTTGCATCATATCTATCTTTGAAACCATAGTAGACAAGTAAAAAAAGGATCAAAGAAAGATTTTATTATTATAAAATAAATAAAAGAGTCAATCAAGATAGACTAAGGACTCGAAAAGTAGAGGGGAAAATTGAAGAAATGGTTGAGGTTTTCATCAGCATTTTATATGAGTTTGCTAGAGAAGATCAGGTTAGTTTTAATCCTAATAATGATACGAGAATATATTTTCAGAGTATTAATGTTAATAGACAAAGTATTAGGGAACTTATAAATGGATTAGATGATAACAAAGCTAAGGTTCCTAAGATACTTAAGGAGCGAGAGAAAAGTGTTTCCCTTGTTCTTGAGAGGATCTTCATTATATCCCTAAGATTTGGGGAGATACCAGATGACTGGGAAATTGCTAATGTAGTTCCAATCGTAAAAAAAAGGATGGGTGATCCTAATAATTATAGAACAGTAAGTCTAACTTGAATAGTATGTATATTACTTGACAAACTAGTTTAAAAAGGGATAGCAGACTTTTCAGCAAGTGGTAACATGTTGAGTGATAGCATGGATTCAAATTGAGTAGATCTTGTCTGACAAATCTGCTGGAATTTTGAGATTAATGTCACAGGACTCTCGGATAAAGGAAATGACATAGATGTAGCTTACTTAGATTTTACTCAGTCCTTTGATAAGGTCCTTCATAGGAGACTAGTGTATAAAAAAGAGAATGCATGGAATGTCTAGCAATGTCTTAAATTGGGTGGCAGAGTGCCTGGAGTATAGAAAGCAGAGGATTAGATTCTTGGTTTAGATTGATGACCTAGTAGATGTTAAAAGCAAAATGTCAATATTGGTTATGATAAGAAGTTAGCAGCCAATGCGGGGGATATGCAGGGAGATTTTACAACTCAAAATAAATTAAATTTTACTAGGGCATGGGCAGAGCAGTTGACATTTAAGCTCCTAAAAAAATGCAAGGTTGTCCAGATGGGAAGCCAAAATTGGGAATTTAGTTATGAAATGGAAGGTTACTGAATAAATTTGCCATCTCCGATTTCGATGGACATCTAATTATATGATTGTGAACGAAGATCTAGGTTTGATCTATCTAATTTCTCGGCTGAAAAAAGGGTAAACCTGTAGATTGCGGGGGATATGCAGGGAGATTTTACAACTCAAAATAAATTAAATTTTACTAGGGCATGGGCAGAGCAGTTGACATTTAAGCTCCTAAAAAAATGCAAGGTTGTCCAGATGGGAAGCCAAAATTGGGAATTTAGTTATGAAATGGAAGGTTACTGAATAAATTTGCCATCTCCGATTTCGATGGACATCTAATTATATGATTGTGAACGAAGATCGAGGTTTGATCTATCTAATTTCTCGGCTGAAAAAAGGGTAAACCTGTAGATTGGCGCCGGACTCGGGTTCTGTGCTTGGCCAGAGTTAAATACTAGTAAGTCATCTGGCCTTTTTTTTAATTCAGTTTTGGTTTTGTGATTCTTCCGTGAAGAGGACATCTTTGAAATTGATCTTCTTATCCGTGTCCACGGCTCCCATGACCGTATTTATCTAATAACTACATATTATAATTGAATAAATAAGTTTAAACGTTAGAATAATTCGGTTTGACTTCGCTGAAGATGAGAGGTATTTAAGGGTAGTGATACATCCGTCAATGAGATTCTCTAAGCAGTGCTTCATATGCTAGAAATAAGGAAAATAGGGTATTAGGCTTTATCAAAAGAAATGCTAGTTATAAAAGTAAGGAAGTTATTCTCAAGCTATATAACTCCTATGTTAGGTGACATATTGCATATTTAGGCGTGGTCACAACATCGCAGGGAGGATATCAACATTCTGGAGGCAGTACATAGAAGAGCAACATAAATAATACCTTTCTTGAGACACCAGGATTATATGGGTAGATTGATGGAACTTAATGTTTTCATTTAAAATGAGGTGCTTAAGGGGTGATATGATCCAGCATTTTAAAATGTTTATGGGGATTGATAAATCAGAAATAGGATTAATTCAGTTGGAGAGTAGTGATAGGTAGGACAAGGGGTTGTCACTGTTTGAAAAATCAAAATATAGAAGCAGATTGAATTTGACGGAGTAATTATTTGAGTAATAGAATCGTGCCTTCTTGGAAAGCATTACCTGGAGATGTTTGAAATAGGTCTAGTTTGACATCATTCAAATGCTGTAATTTGTTAGCCATTAAAGCTTGAAGGTAGAAATGAGTATCATTCCAATAACATATTTGAAATTTTATTAGCTAACTTAGGTAGTCTAGGCTTGCGGTGATAGTCTATCCCAGCCTAGAATAGCATATTTATGTAGATATTAAACAAATCGGTTTCAGACTCTTAAGAAATGGCACAATTAACTCTTGAACAGAGCAGGTTTGTCGATGGAATTGGTGATTCGACCTGGCTCCACAATCAAATCAATTCGTCATTTTCAAGCAAGATATGATATACGATTAGACATAAAAAACCCAAATAATCAAGAGAAATTATGCCAAGTGAAGTGCACAGAGCACAATGCGTAATCTAAATAATGTATATTTTAGCCTTAACAAATGTATGAGGACAGAAATGAATATTGGCAAGGTAAGGACTTTAATTGATGCTGGTGAAACAAAGTCAGTGAGAGAATTATTCATGTTTAAAAACCTCCGTGAAAGCAACAAGAAGATCTGCAGTGCAAATGTAAGATCTACACTGCTCTACCCGGCTTCTGCCCTCTCTTGTGCCTCGAGGACACAAAATAGGAGACTACAAGACATGCATAATAAATGCGTGTACCTAATTACGGGTACACGCAGGCGAGAAAGAAGACGCCAAGAAGAGCTGCAGAGGGAGGTGGGGACAAGGGACAAGCAGGAGTTGGTTAATTAAGAAATAAATGATGAAATCATTCAAATGATTAACCAGAACAGAAGAGCCAGAAGTCGCGCCAGAGTTCCAAGCTCCGCCAGCCTTAGTGCAGCAGATATAATCCTAGTAATTGTGAAATATATGACCTAAAGCATGAAATTTATTACCAGTGTTAGGACATACGAGCATAAGGTTTATTTTAAGATCGGGAGGTAAGTCAGATTTGACCTGAGGGGCGTTAGAGGTCAATTACCTCAAAATTTAGAATATTGAGATTTCAGACAACATTTTTATTTATGGACCGAATATCACGAAACTCGCAGAGAACATGTTAAAACGAAAATAAATCACATTTTTCTCCTGGTGATATTTAGATTCTTTTGATAGATTGGCAGTTTTTGAAAATTTTACCACAATTTTTAGTTTTATAAAATTTGCTAGCCCTCCGTCAATTTTCATCCTAGGAAAAAAAATAAAGACAGATTTGGAATCGGGAAAGCATTTAGAAAAGAAATCTGGGTCGTTTTTTTAAAGAAAACTAAAAGTTATGTTGACATGTGTTGGTCCCTTTATCTTCTGGAGAGCCTTTATACAAAATCACACACAGGCTTGGAATGAGGTAAGTGACGTCAGAAATTAAATTTATTGAAATACACATTTAGGTTATTGTACTGTCCAGAATAGCTTCATTTAATCGTGTTGTAAGGTAATCTGTAAAAATAAATAAAAAATCACCAGGGGGAAAAATGTGATTTATTTTCGTTTTAACATGTTCTCTGCGAGTTTGGTGATAATGGGTCCGTAAATAAAAAAGGTTGTCTGAAATCATCAATAATGTGATATTATGAGGTCATTGACCCCTCACTACCCCTCAGAGGTCAAATCTGACATACTCCCGATCGTAAAATGAACCTCATGGTATTTACTAACTGGTAAAAATTTCATGCATTCGCTACCTACTTATTGGTTGGCGGAGACGAGCTGCGGTTCTACCACATGAATGAAATGTTAATTTGTCAAAGAACGAGACAATAGACCCAATAGGACAATAAATTCCGAATTATGAAAAATCACCGAATTTGAATAAAAAAAAAAACGAACAACGCGCAATTAAACCGAACGAGACATGAAGAAAGAAGAAAGAAGAAAAGAAACAAAAACACTAAATTACAAACATTACAAAATTTATAAAAACAATGAAAACTAAGCATAAAGATTTAAAGTAATTTATTACAAAACAACAGTAAATGCACATTACACATACAAAGTATATTAAGATTTTTAAGACAAATGGTTTGAACGCCATACTAATAATAAACTATACCATAAATAACCAAAAATTCACAAAACAAGTAAACAATGAAAGTGATAGGCCTGATCATCAGGCGCCTTGCATTTCTTTGCAAATCTCTCATACTACTTTCTCTTTTCACTACTCTTATTTCCGTCTATCTAGCCAAGCACCTTTTTGACCCCTACATACAAATACCAACTTATATTAATTCGTAATTCGGCTGCTGAGACACATTTGAATAGAGAAGCTGTGCGAACTATTCTCAAAAAATCAATGTCATCAAGAAATCTCAAAACGGGATATGCAACGAAGGTTATCATTTTGTCTCGGGGTTAAATAAATGTGCGATGATAAACAATTATTATTGAATAACATAATTTTCAGTGATGAATGTCATGTTTAGCTAAAAGGCATACCGAATAAACAGAATTATCGGAAGTGGTTACTAAGCCAAATAATCAATTTCAAAAAACGTTTGAACTCACCAAAGATAAGAGGATGGTGTGGACTAAGTGCAAATAAGATTTAAGAGCCCAATTTCTTTGAGGTCAGGCAGAAATCTATACGCTTTCCCACTATTGCCTTCTGTTGTAAACATTTTGTCAGAAAAGAGAAAAAAAGGGCACATGGAAAGTAGATACTATGACCTCCTAATGACTTAGGAGGCTAAAAGAAAAGTCTCCATAGGATCAAAAACTCAAGAATATGATAATTTATATATAAATCGGTCCCGCTTTCTATACGCTTTCCCACTATTGCCTTTTGTTGTAAACATTTTGTCAGAAAAAGAGAAAAAAAGGGCACATGGAAAGTAGATACTATGACCTCCTAATGACTTAGGAGGCTAAAAGAAAAGTCTCCATAGGATCAAAAACTCAAGAATATGATAATTTATATATAAATCGGTCCCGCTTTCTATACGCTTTCCCACTATTGCCTTTTGTTGTAAACATTTTGTCAGAAAAAGAGAAAAAAAGGGCACATGGAAAGTAGATACTATGACCTCCTAATGACTTAGGAGGCTAAAAGAAAAGTCTCCATAGGATCAAAAACTCAAGAATATGATAATTTATATATAAATTGGTCCCGCTCCTGCGTTGATGGGTCTTGCCATCCTAGCCCGTCATTCAGGCGAAATTGTCCTGAAACTTTGACCACAAAGGATGGTGTCGGCGTAGCCCCCTTACGTGTGTACTGGAGGAAGGTGAGCAGAGTCGACGGCCCAGCACACCCCGTACCTAATACTTGCCCTAGCCAGCTGGGGCTTTCGGCCCTCGCAGTAGATAGGGACCTCACAGTATACACTGCCCCTCGACTAAGGCTTATAAGAGGAGCAAAGTGCCCCGGGCAGCCAGACCCTCTGTAGATAGAAGAGCAAATGTAAAAGGGGTAGGGAGGGATGTAATAAAGAGAAGTAGAGATTGGCGGGTCCATTAACGAGTAAGGCGAGTGATCACCTATTATTATTATAACCTGGTGCTAGGTGATTCCAGGATGCAGGGTGTCTACTTGTTTGGTGATTTTGAATTCAAGGACTTTTCAAGGTTTTCGCATACTTTTTAAAAAATAATCAAGGACGGGTTTTGGCTATTGTTTTTTTCTTTAAATTAAAAAAGTGCAATAAATATTATGGGACATTGATGAAGGTGAGGTATTTAAGGGCAAAATGGGTTATAAGCAAAGCATAACCAAAATCGACTGCAAAAAAACAAGAACAAGGTATCCAAGCGACAGTCACAGAAGTATAGCGAGCATCCACCATAAAATACAATGCATCCAAAGCATACACATGTTCACTCACATTAGTGTGTAGATTAACTTAAATATTACTATTTTCCTAATAGACATTAAAAAGTATATAAATAGCGAATTTAAAAAATCATTTGAACAATCACTCAATGATTCATTTTTTAAATTCAAGGACCATCTACCTTTTTCATCAAATTCAAGGACTTTTCAAGGATTTCAAGGGCAGTAGACACCCTGAGGATGGCATGCAGTCCACCAAGGCACCAATGGCTACTGAACTGCACTCTGTTCAGTTAAGAACCTTCCTCTTCGTACAAAGTGGGGGTATCAAAGGTTAAGGAGATATCCATAATAATAATATTAAATAATGATAATAGATAAATAATGGTAATAATAATACCCAATAAAATAATACACAATAATAATAAATAAAAATAATAATAGATAATACGCAATAAAATAATACACAATAATAATAATAATAGTACAATAATTTTAATACATAATAACAATAATAAAAAGGTAAAGTAGTGCTGAGAGGGGACGAGAGGAAAGCGCATACCAACAACTTTCCCATCAGAGAGTACAAGTCAATCCAGTGACGGGGCTTCCCTAGGGAGCACTCAGGCCTCGAGCGCGTGCAGCTATTCGGGTACCAAGTGTAATAGGAGACACAGGGTACCACCCTGCGCGGCGTAATTTCCCAAGTTTGTGACCACTGTAAAGAAGAAAAAGGTCGGTAAGCTATATCCCACATCCAGCAGCTCTCGCCTATCCATTCTTGGGTTTTCGGGCTTTTCAGAGGTCCACCCTGACTGCATTATGCTGTCCGCACGCCCACCAGAACTTGGTCATTGAACCAATCGATCCTCAAAGGACGCAGCTCCCAACTTAGCAGCCAGCGATGTAGGACGACAGGGCGGATTTCCTACTAATCCTCGACAGCCAAGATCTGAAGATCTTTTGGGGCAGACCCAGATACGGGACTCCAGTTTTAGTTAGTCTGGCAACCAACCAGGCAATAAAACCCGCGTGGCACGATCAGTACAACCTTATGCACCCGAGAACGGATACAGGGAGTTGGTCAGCCTATTACACGTAGTGAATTGGTTATTGGGGCAAAATAGATCCTCCCATTAATCGCGCCCAGGACTCCTCAGATTCTGGTCTCTTGCGACATGCAGGCGTTTAAGGGCGTTGTTTATAGAAGTTCCAAAGCCTCTCTTCTGACACAGCATGATGTAGCTGGTCAGTTCCTTAAGCCTAGACAAAAGGTTGAAGGGATAATCGTAGAAAAAAGGATAGCTGAGACGGAAAGAGGAGGAAACAACTTCGCACGGCTCCTGAGGGTGGATGATGTCTTTGAGCCCGCCGGCTTCAAGCATTTTTAGTTATTCGTTCTACTGATGAAGGCAGGATGTCCGAAGGACACATGATTAATCAACGTTAGACCTTAGCTAGGGTTCTCTGTAGAGCTGAAGATCACCCGTTTTCCGGCTAAACCTGCTTACTGGGCAATATTCAGCGCGCTTCGGATGATTGATATCTCATATGTGCACGTGACCAGACACTATTCTTAATTTCGTAAAGTGTTGTATGCAAGAGAATCCTTGACACTCCTTATAAGACTACAGAAGTGTTGAAGATTGGGAAGCAGTCAAAGATGAGTGCATGATGAAGAAACAGAAGGAGGGGGGTCTAGAAACCTACTACTACACTTTCCACCATATTCTACTCAAAAAGGCCCCCACCCCACTGAATCAGCGAGGTAGCTGGGTTCTCTACTGCGTGAAGGCATTCGTACCGTTACCACGGAGAACTCGGCTACCCCGCCACAGACTGCAACTGGAAGGGGCGCTGCTAGGGATCGCCTTTCCCTAAAAGACACGAGAACCCGGATCCACAAAAGCGACTCTCCGCCTGAAGGATACGAGGACTGAGGTAGAGGATTTTCGCGTGCCTGGCCCGACCTTTTCCGCTAAACCCTCGAAGGTGACAGCGACATCGGCGCATTTAGCTGCTAATAACACTCGTACGTCTGTCTTCAAGTGGCCTATAGCCATCGAAGTGAGGGAAAGAAGGTCTCTGCAGTTCCTTCTAGGTAGGTCCTGATTGCATTTTCGTCTAAAGCAGTGGTTTTCAACCTTTTTATGAGAGAAGCACCCTAATTACTATCTAGAAGCAGTCGCGGCACCCCCAATGTAATATAATTTACGTAAAAATACATAATTACGTGAAAAGTACTTCAAAATTAACCACGCTTGACAATTAACCTAATTTAATCGAAATAAGAGATACAAATTAGAAAATAAATAATTTTTACCTTTAAAAGTTTAAAGGGAAATTTGAGCTTGATGAGTATCACATAATTCTTTAATATTAGGACGTAAAATTAGCGGTTCTTTTTTTGTTTTAATTCATTAACTTATCCATGATTTCGGCTGCTGTGTCTTTGCTAGAGACAGCAAGAAGGGATATTAATTTTTTTTTTAAATAATGTCATTCACTTATTTTTTTTTACGGTTTGATATTCCACTTATTCTCTAATTTCTATCATTTGTGCTTTTCTGTTTTTCGGTCTCTAAATATTTAAGTTCTTACATGCAATGCGTTTTAGTTTAAAAACAATTTTTCAAGGCGATGAATTAAAGGGAAGAGAACTTTGGGGAGTCGATTTCGTTCGACGAATATAGCGGCTCACTTTTCTATTCGAATTCTTTCTTCCTTAACACTATACTTTCGACCGGTGATGTTCAGTGTTATATACAGGCTATAACACTATACTTTCGACCGGTGATGTTCAGTGTTATATACAGGCTATAACACTATACTTTCGACCGGTGATGTTCAGTGTTATATACAGGCTATAACACTATACTTTCGACCGGTGATGTTCAGTGTTATATACAGGCTATAACACTATACTTTCGACCGGTGATGTTCAGTGTTATATACAGGCTATAACACTATACTTTCGACCGGTGATGTTCAGTGTTATATACAGGCTATAACACTATACTTTCGACCGGTGATGTTCAGTGTTATTATATACAGGCTATAACACTATACTTTCGACCGGTGATGTTCAGTGTTATATACAGGCTATAACACTATGCTTTCGACCGGTGATGTTCAGTGTTATATACAGGCTATAATGCTCTGAGGCTATTATTTGTTACATGGCAAAATATATTGAGTAATAAACGCGAATACAAGCGCATCCTTTAAATAAAGGATGGGGTAATTTGCTAAAAGGGAGAATAATTGAAAATGACCAAGGCCAGTCGGGAAATCTCAGGCAGCTAGGAAGGAAAATCTTTACACGGTCGCTCAGACAGTTAAATAGATACAAACCATTGTTGCGAATCTATGTAGCAAGCGTAGAAATGTATACCACCCCCGGAATACAGAAACACATTAGAGTAATTGCAGGATGACAAATGAGGGCGAGATCAATGGTGAAATTTGTTAAGGGAGAGAGGGCGGAAAACATGCCGTCAGAGCATCGGTGGACGCCGGCAGATCAAAGCGTTTGCAATGAGTCGAGTCTTGGAAATCAAACTGTCAAACAGATGAAGATTGCAATGAGAGAAAGAGTAGAATGAGTTAGAAGAATGTTAGAAAATGACTCTCCCATCACTCAGCAGGTACAATCTGGTCACCATGAAGGAGTTGCTCATGACGAAGGTAAAAGCGTTTTCTTTAACCTCACGAAAATGTAGTAGGCCTCATGCAGTGGGAGCATACAGGTTTAGTTAAACAGGGACGAAAGCGACCGAATGAGTTGCACCTTAAATGTATGGTCGCGAATTTATAGACATTGCTTCCAGAACCCCACAAGGTGGCGGCGATCTTGAGCTTAATCTGCCTTGCCTCCAAATCCTGAAGGGAAGGTTTCGCCACCAAGGTATAAGTGAAAAAAAAGTGCACCCAGGGGTGACATTAATGCGCTCTCGTGAGTATAGGGAGAGACAGTTATTCCAAGATCCCTTTCGGGGTGAAAGTAAATTTGCGGTGAGTCTGCCTTGCCTCCAACCCATCGGACGAGGCGTCCCTCGCAATATAGGAATGGCCCCCAAGATGGCATGAAAGCGGTTGGGCGAGACGCCTGCAGCTGAATGCTAGGTATCGCATGCGAGCCTGAATGCGCGCCCGTAAAGATGAAATGAGTGTGTGTAGAGGCTTTGTTGACCCTATTCTAAATAATGTAAAGGATTAGGAGCTGAGAGAGAAATAGGAATCGTTATATGGTTGAAGAAAGTTGTCCTTGTCACGCTATGAGGGGCTTTTGGTGTAGAAATATCCTCAGATTGAGACAATTTAAGATAGGTCATTATCGAAGGGCAGCTCCGTTTTGTGAGAATGAACCTGGGATATAATAGTGTCTCGCCATTCTAAACACTGGGCGGTGAGGAAAATCCACACATACAATATTATTACACACACATATATATATATATATATATATATATATATATATATATATATACTATATAGTGATATATGATAAAATAAACTGAAATTACAATTAGTAGTTTTAGTATAATGACAACCCAGGGGATGGTTTCGCTTCGCTACTAAGATTATAATTTAAAATCTACAAAAAAGCAGCCATGGTTAAATTTTTATAAATTTTATGAACTTCGCCAATTATAAGTAATTTTAAAAAGGAACTCTAAACTAAATTTCTCCCTTTCAAAATATCACGTTGCTAAAATATAAAGTTATAGAGAAGAAGATATATAAAAATAAGTTTTCTGAACTTCACCATTTGTAATTCTTTGGGATTTAAAAAAATCACAAAATTTCGATACTTATATTTATTTCTGAACCTCACCATTTTTTTTTTGATATTATAAAAGAATTATTAGAAATAACTTTGATAATAAAATATAAGTCCTAACTAAACTAAGATGAAATTATTATACAAATACTCAAAAAAATCCCCTTCTAAAATTATAGTTAGTGATGATGATGATGATTTTGGCAAATTTTGCTGGCACTAACAAAAATAAGATAGAATTCGTCAATTACTAGAGTTAGTCTTATTTTAAAAAGAATTTACAGAAACAAAATGGACTTATTGTAAATACATTTAACAATAAAATGACTGTAAAGTTTACAATTTGGGGAAAATTGATTTCAGTGACTTCTTTCGAAATTTGTGATTGCAGGTCATCAAGGCTATCCGAAAAGTCAGTTCTAGAGTGGCCACAGGGCAGTTCACTGGAGACGAATTGCTTGGATGCGATTTTTCAGAGGTTTCGCTACCCAATCGAATCGATTGAGATTTGTTCGTAACTCTGTTCCAGTTTCACACACGTCTATTTACAGAGTCCAAGCCGGAGTCGGAAATGACGCACGTCTGTTTTCCTTCATTCGTATTTTATCATAACTCGTAAGTAATAATATTGAGCAATATTATTCACTCTTTCGATTTTTTTTCACTTATTATAATCGGTTTTAGCGGTACTTATTGAAGGATTACCTTACACAATCTATGACTCACACGATACATTACCTCCTATTTGAATCATTTTAACGATATAATGTAATAAATTAAGGTTTTGGAATAAATGTATATTAAATATTTTACATTAGTTTAAGGTTGAGATTTAAGCTTTGATCTAGACTTTTTTCACGTAGATCAAGGACGTTCTTTTGTTTATTTTGCGCAATGGGAATCGCTAAAGGCAGTTGAGCTCTTTAGTAGGCTTATCGGCGGTTGAATTACAACAAGGAGTAACAACAAGGAAAGAAGGTACCCTAGGAGACCTTACGGTCCATTCAAAGAGGGTACCATTGGACTTGCAATCGAGCGGGCACAAGGCTGCTCAATTGTTTTGCGTCCCTAAACGGCCACTTTTCAAGACCTTGTCTAGTCTTGACTTGAACTGGTCAACAGATTCACTGTTGACAACTTCCACTGGAAGTGCGTTCCACTTACCGCAGATACTGTAGGTGAAAAAATTTCCACACAGATTGCGGTTGTAACGCTTCAGTTCAAGTTTAAAGCCGTGAATGCGCGTTCTGTTCTCACTCAGTGTGAAAATATCCCGGTAGTCAACATTGTCGAATCCTCGAAGTATTTTGAAAACTTCAATGAGCTGACCACGCAGTCTACGGGTTTCCAGCGAGAACAGATCTAATTCCCTTAGTCTATCCTCATAACTTTTATGTCGGATAGAGGAAATCAGCTTGGTTGCCCTGGCTTGTACGCGTTCCAATCTCGCGATGTCCTTTCGCAATGAAGGACTCCAAAATTGTACGGCATACTCCAGGTGCGGTCGGACAAGTGAGTTGTACAGGCACAGTACAATCTCCTGGTTCCGATAACCAAACTGGCGCTTAATATAGCCTAGTATCCTTTGGGCCTTTTTCTCCGCCTCAATGCACTGTTTCGAGAACTTGAGGTCACTAGTGATAGTAACACCCAAGTCTTTCTCAGTGTCGGTGGATTCAATAGCAGTGCCCTTAAGGATATACTGAGATTGGGGGTTTCTGTGGCCGATATGCATCACTTTGCATTTGCCCACGTTAAAAGGCATTTGCCACGTGTCCGACCACTCCCCAATCTTCCCAAGATCTTCCTGCAGGCGGGCAGTATTTCCATCCTTTGCAACGTTCATACCAAGCTTGGTATCGTCGGCAAATTTGGAAATCTTGGCAACCATGTCACCGTCCATGTCGTTAACGTATATGATGAATAGTAGTGGTCCCAGGACAGAACCTTGAGGCACCCCGCTAGTAACGGACACCCACTCAGAAGACTGTCCATTTACCACCACCCGTTGCCGTCTGCCACTTAGCCAGTTCTCGATCCAGCCGGCTACCTTTCCGTCTATGCCAAGCGCTCGCACTTTCCGGAGAAGGCAGCGGTGTGGTACCTTATCAAAGGCTTTCTGAAAGTCTAGGTAGACCACATCCACCGCCTTGTCCCGATCGTGCTCACTGAAAACGAAGTGGAAGAATTCCACAAGGTTCGTCAGACATGACCGTTCCACCTACTTTTGTAGTTCCAAACTCTAAATCAGCAATGAAATTTTTAGATAAAAACTGCTTTTCTTCAGGGTTTTTGGGGGGATTTAGGATAAAAATCATTATAGGCATCGAAAATTCTTTGACTTTACTGTGATTCATTTCCCTATAATCTATTTTCCCCTTTTGAGTGGCATAACAAACCATTATGGCTTCAAGGTTTTCCCTGAGATCATATAGGAGTATAAGGCCGTATAGACTTAGGTTCAGTGGCATCATATAAGCGTATTGAATCATTGGTGCTCTTCCAATACGTAATCTACCCCAAAATATTTATCTACCACCATTTTTGAACTACACTTTTATCGTAAGGGGGTCAGTTACATTGAGATAATAATGATTTGTAAGTTCATTGGGAAAAAAATGAATTTTAAAACTAAAAATTAAAAATAGAATAAAGCAGTTTTTAATATTTAACGGAAAACATCAGAGACTCTCTCCTAGTGGCGAAGCCATTGCCTGGTGTATTAATCGACACAAACATAATTTCAATAAATTTGATAAACAGATAAAAGATTGATAACACTTTTATATACGAAAGTTCGGAACCAAAAGAAACTACGATATTATATTCGCATCTATATATTTCTTATATTATGATAGTTTCAAAGTCACACGAGTAGTTTCGGCAACCTATTTTTATAACTTGGACTAGTCAAGAATAGTCTAGAATATTTTAAGAATGATTGCTTCGGCATTGCAAACTTGACTGTCTTATGGTATAAGCAATCATCATGGAGAAAGGCAGTGAACCGTCTTCCAACATCAAAGCGAGAATAAATACGAGAAGCAAATCTAAGATGAGCTGCAACAAGATTTCTGAAGAACTAAATGTCCCTAAATCTACATTAAAGGCAGTAATAAGAGAGATTAAGGAATTGGAGATAACTGCAACGCTCCCTCGATGGGGTCGTCCTCAGGAAATTCCACTCCGCAGGTTCAGAGAATCCTTAGATGTTAAAAATAAGCCAAAGGTGACGAGAATGGGACGAACCATCAGTTTGGAGATGAAGGCTTCGATGTTACATTGAACACAGAAGGCGGAAATGCATGAACGTCGTCCGAGGAAAACACCTTTATTGAAAACATTCATTTCAAATTCGAATCATTCGGAGAAAGATTCGAAATTTTGGAGCCATGTGTTATGGTCAAATGAAATGAAGATTGAGTTGTTCAGGACAAATGAGATCAGAAAGGTTTGGCGTAAAAGTGGTGTGGCTGGTGTCTTCAAAACTGTCCCTAAAAGTAAACAAGGAGGTGGATCTATTATGATGTTAGGCAGTTTCTGTGCAAAAGGGATTGATACACCATTGAATCAGCCAAACGATGAATAGAGAAAGCTGCAGAAATATTCTTGAAGATTATCCGAAGAGTAATACTCGCAAGCTTGGGCCGAGTGAGATGATGTCTTTCAATACGACCTGGACCTCAACCATACATCGAAATTGGTTTCTTCCTTACTCAATGAAGATAAAATAAGCCATTTAGAGTGGTCATCACAGTGGCTAGAAAATTTATGTCAAGAACTGAAGGTCCGCGTCCATGCAATACATCCCCAAAACATCAATAAATTGAAGTTTTGTAAATGGTTATACTATTAACTAGTAATTAGCGAATTGTATAGGATATGAATACCTTTTGAACAATACTTGAATTATCTATCGAGCTTGTTGGATTTTTTTTGGTGTCTATTAATAGATTAATTTTAAAGCCTCCATATTTTGCTAGCTTGCGATAAACATCACAGTGGTCAGAAAATTTATGGCAAGAACTTAAGGTCCGCGTCCATGCAATACATCTCCAAAACATCGATAAATTGAAGTTTTGAAAATGGTTATACTATTAACTAGTAATTAGCAAATTGTATAGGATATGAATACCTTTTGAACAATACTTGAATTATCTATCGAGCTTGTTGGAACATTTTTGGTGCCTATTAATAGATTCATTTTAAAGTCGCCATATTTTGCTAGCTTGCGATAAACAGTTCGTGACCTATGGCGAAAAATGTGGCATTATGTAGGGGCATGGATACTTTCGAGAACTAGTGTAGGTACGAGTATATCTAAATAATTACATTTAGTATTTTTGACAATATTGCGTGTATACACTTATATATTGGAGTTTCTGTATTGTTTTATATTTCTTGTAAATCTCCTCCACCTCATATACAAGATGACTAGCCAGCCACTTGTGGTTCATTATTTACTGTTTATTAATCCATGTAAACTACAGTCCCGTGGCTGCTGTGAGCACCTCCCTTCCCCCCACACACATACACTTCACTTCGAACATAGCAGCCAGCTCGATGACCGTCCACATCGATAGAAAGATTTTTCTTCCTACATCGTTGCGTGATTTAGTGCAGCTATAGAGGGTTTTATTTCTTCTTTAAAAAAAACCTGTGGGTCCCTGGGTCCTACGGCATAAAGCATCTTACAGAAATTGATCAAAAGTTAAAAAGTCCTGATTGTAACACTAAACTAGAGGAGTCACCTGATGCCGACCATACTCTCAAACAATTGCCTAAAATGATCAGAGAGACTGACGTACCTACCTCGTGCCTATCCTATTCAGCAACTTCTGGATTTGAAGGTCAAATTCCTACTCCAGTTGTTCCATTAAACCTACTAATTCAAGATATCACAAAAAACAGACAATATACACATCTTAAATGGATGTTCTGCAAAGACGAATTTTTAAAGCTCCACCAGAACCTTTTAAAGATCTTTCCTGCTAGGACGCCCTCTTCCTGCCTTATGGGCCCTGCGAGGAGTCCCTAAAAGGTACGCAGAATCGTCGCTCATACAAGAACTAATGATAATTCGAAGGCATCACCTCATTCCATTGTATGGTGGGTCACCATCATACCCTATCGGCTTCTCGAGGTCGAAAAACACCGCTGTGTAGTGCTGTCAAGGAAGGAAGGGTAGCATTTTTCTGCCGGAGCAGAGCCTCAAAGGTGGAATGGAGCTTGCGGCAGCCCCATTGTACAGACAGGTCAGAACAAACAAGCTAATTTAACATTAACCAATTCCCCATCAACTTACAGAAGCAGCAGTAAAAAAATATATAAAAAGTGACAAAAGCCCCCTGATTAGACTAATATCAATCCACAAACCTTACTTAAACCGTATGCTAAAAAAAAAAGTTAATCAGAATTGGGACGTAGTTGATTTGTCAATAGTGTTTAATAAAATAGGTTTACAACAGTTATTCAAATTAAAAGGATGGTTATAGAATATTACTCTTTAAATAATATTCCAGATCATTTAAATATACACATGAATTTTAAAACAAGTCGGTGGAATCAGGGGCTCCGAGAGAAATTGTGCAAGGCGGAACTAAACTGGTTTCAAGCCGCGGGGTTTCTTCTCAATTACTTTATAATAAAGATAATAGTACATATTGCAGAAAATATTTAATTTGTATTTTTTTTCTTCTTTGAAGAAAAGTTGTTTTTTGGGGGAGGTTTTTTCAGTGTGAAGAAATGCGAAACGCTGGTCTGGTCGCAGTACCCGCAAATTCTTTAATCCCCTCATCGGCACGCTAATTCCCACAGAAAATAATCTCGACATCCAGCCGTCTCTCGGCAACCGTGGCGTCAGGGATAACAAGAACCAGGGAATGCGGAGATTCCAATGCCCTTAGAGCACTCGGGTCGCTTTGTGAGTAACTGAAGATCACAATCCAGTCTCCGAACCTGGCACGACGGGTTATCTGCTGTACAGAACGGTGTTTTACCACCAGCTCGGCCGTGAAGACAGACGCAACGCCTGGTAGAGGCCCACTGACTTCGACCAGAGCATATCCGACGTAGAAACCGAGCCTCTCCTGAAACATAGAGCCAACCGCATATACCGACATGGATCCAGCGTGACACGAATACTGGCGTTACTGTGGAAGCTTTGGTAGCAGAGGAGTAGCGAAAAATAGTCAGAGGTAACAAGGAGTAACAAGGAAAGAGAGTACCCTAGAAGACCTTACGGTCCATTCAATGAGGGTACCTTTGGACTAGCAGTCGAGCGGGCACATCTCTGCTCAAATGCTTTACGTCCTTAAACGGCCATTTTTCAAGACCCTGTCTAGTCTTGACTTGAACTGGTCAACAGAATTGCTGTTGACAACCTCCATCGGAAGTGCGTTCCAACTACCGCAGATACTGTACGTGAAAAATTTTCCACACAAATCGCGGTTGTAACGCTTCAGTTCAAGTTTAAAGCCGTGATTTCTTGTTCTGCTCTCAACAAGTGTCAACATTGTCGAACCCTCGAAGTATTTTGAAAACTTCGATGATCTGACCACGCAGTATACGGGTTTCCAACGAGAACAGATCTAATTCCCTTAATCTATCTTCATAATTTTTATGTCAGATAGAGAGAATCAGTTTGGTTGCCCTGGGTTGCACGCGTTCCAATCTCGCGATGTCCTTTCGAAATGAAGGACTCCAAAATTGTACGGCATACTCCAGGTGCGGTCGGACAAGTGAGTTGTACAAACACAGTACAATCTCCTTGTTCCGATATCCAAACTGGCGCTTTATGTAGCCTAGAATCCTTTGGGCCTTTTTCTCCGCCTCAATGCACTGTTTCGAGAACTTGAGGTCACTAGTAATTGTTACACCCAAGTCCTTCTCAGTGTCACTCAATTCAAGAGCAGTGCCCTTAAGGATATACTGAGATTGGGGGTTTCGGTGGCCGATATGCATCACTTTGCATTTCCCCAGGTTAAAAGGCATTTGCCCTGTGTCCGACCACTCCCCAATCTTCCGAAGATCTTCCTGCAGGCAAGCAGTATTTTCAAGCTTTGCAACGTTCATACCAAGCTTAGTATCGTCGGCAAATTTGGAAATCTTGGCAACCATGTCACCGTCCATATCGTTGATGTAGATGATGAATAGTAGTGGTCCCAGGACAGAACCTTGAGGCACCCCGCTAGTAACGGGCACCAACTCAGAAGCCTGTCCATTCACCACCACTCGTTGCCGTCTGCCACTTAGCCAGTTTTCTGTCCAACCGGCTACTTTGTCGTCTATGCCCAGCGGTCGCACTTTCCGGAGAAGGCGGCGGTGCGGTACCTTATCAAAGGCTTTCTGAAAGTCTAAGTAGACCACATCCACCGCCTTGTCCCGATCGTGCTCACTGAAGACGAAGTGGAAGAATTCCACAAGGTTCGTCAGGCATGACCGTTGCCTTCGGAAGCCGTGCTGGGAACTCCTCAGTCGCAGGTTTGACTCTAAATGCGAAGTCATTTTGTCCACCTTCATGCTTTCCATGAGTTTACCGACTATCGAAGTCAGACTGATAGGTCGGTAGTTCGACCGTTGGCTACGGTCTCCTTTCTTAAAGATAGGAGTCACCTTCGCTTCACGCCATTCTCTAGGAACGCATTCGGTCCGGATTGACATGTTGAAGATTGCGCTCAGGTGTCGTGACACTTGATCGCGCACTTCTTTCAACACTTTAGGTAGAGAGCCATCCGGACCAGGTGACTTATTCATCATTAGGTCACTGATCTTCTTTTCTATTTCTCCTTCGGTGCGAGGTGGTACCCTCTAGGATGGCGTCCTGCGCAGAGTTAGATATTTTGGGTTTAGGGTATGACTGGAGTCTATGGCGGCATAGGCACCGTCGAGATCAGCTGCGAATGCAGTGAGAGTCGTTGGCGAACGAAGTAGATGACGGGCCAGGGCGTACAAGCGCATAATGTACTGCGCACGTCGAAAAGCGAGTAGCATCTCCCTGTCATTGGCAAGTAAGGTTTCAATGGAGGACATGCGGAAGGCACCGGTAGCCAAACAGAGACCGATGTGGTGATCAAGTCCACCTTTCACAATACACTCTCGTCTGCGAATGCGTAAAACTCGCATCCGTAGTCAAACTTCGAACGAAAAAGGATCGGTAGAAAAGACACCCTAATTGCTGAACGTCACGGAACGAAGAATGTCCATAGCGCGGGCACAAAAGACCCTAGGGCTGCTAATATAAGGTGAGGTGTCAGTCGAAAACAAGACCAAGGAAACGGTGCGAGTTCACCACTTCCAGTTGAGCCCCGTGTAGGCAAAAGTTCGAGTCCGGGTGGAGCCGTGGATGCCGACAGAAGTGCACTAGCTTAGTCTTGGCCAATGAAAAAACCGTAAACTGTGCACTTCGGCATAGCGAGACACGCGGTTCAATGCCTGTTTGAGTTGACGTTCCAGAGTTGGCCTCTGGGTCATTCCAAGAGATCGAAAGGTATTCTATTTAGAACGTAGCAAGACCATCTACCGGCGCGGTGTCCGCGCGTAAAGCGAGAACAGAACGCCTTCAGCGACATTACGGCGTGTAATGAATGCTGTTAGAGCAGCATTCAGGCTAGAGAATGCGGAGTAAGCGGTTGCAAAGGATTGATCCACGGATGCGGCATCCGCGACTGCGGTCGTGTTCTCCTGGAGAACGGGAGGGGTAGTCCTGCGAGAACTTCCCTCAAGCTAGTAAAGACACGTTTCGGAATATACCGGAACATATCCCTAGCTTGACGTAATTAACCAACAGTAAAATCATTGGGGCTACGCTTAAAGCGCATGTAGGCATATCGCTTCTCTCTGAGGGCCGTCTCAGATTCAGCCGACTACCAAAAAAGCGAATGGCGTGCAAAAGGGCTAGACGTTCTAGGAATGGTATTCAGGCCTCCGGCGAAGAGTTTTCTGACAAAAATTAACGCACCGACTCAGGGAGCTTGTCACGATCGAACATGACGAAGAGTATAGCGGGAGGTCTAGAGCGCTCCCCCCCCCCATCCTCTCGGCTTTCTCATTGCACGTTCGACCATGATCGCTTCTTGGTGAAGTCTTGTAAGGAGTACTCCACGAGTTCCTTCGAATAAACCACCTCTTTCACACAATTCATAGTAGAGTGCACAAGCGAGCCAGTAAGTGTCCGAAGAGCTCCGAGAAACGGGTGACCTTTGTCTCTTTACCAATTAACCTAGCTAAAGCTACCCTCCGGTTGAACATACGTTCTTTGGCCAACATGGTACCATAATTTGAGCGAATAACTATAAAGCGTTAGAATCCCGCGGGCTCGAAAACGCCGGGTAATCTCTCGGTGAGACTCCGACATCATCGGGGCTCCATTCACCCTGCATGTAACTTTCGTCTTAGCCTTGGTCTGTGACTGGGTCTCCCATCTCGAGAGTACCTCAGACCGGACATGTCAGTTTTCACCTGCTTACTAGCAGAAACAGTAGTGGACCGTGCAGAAAACACACACACACACACATACTCAGAAGGAGAGGAGCCCATCGTCGTCATTTTGCTCTTTTTTTTGCTTTTTATGAGGCGAGGGCGAGGAGCGACCCCGTTCTTCTCCACCCCCTGGAATGGGAGCCCAAGGCCGGACGAGCCAGTCTCAGTCATGTCCATGGATAAGTCAAAGGTTAATAAGGGGACACCATCCAGGGGCGGAGGACCTTCTTCTCCTCGTGAGTCATCGGAGGGGCCGTGATTCTCAGGATGATCTTGCGCAGGGGCGGATTTTGTCTCAGAGACGTCTCCCATCGTGTCTTTGTTCACCCCCTTGGAAGACCCTACTATCTAGGGCGGGGAAACCTCAGGGGAATTTCCAAGTCAGGATGGGTCTCCAAGTTGCCATCCCCACAAGTTGTCGGGGATCCCGACCGGGTGACTCGCTAAGGTTAGACCTATGGCTCATCATCAACGTCATTGGGGCCGGCATGGCCCGACGAGCGCTATAACCCCTGGTCCTTAGGAGGGGGTTCGCCTTACCGCGCCGCTCACACCGGATGCGCTTGGTTTGGGGCCGCCTGTTCACTGCCTTTGGGGCGCTTCCATGTTAAAGGGAAAGAGGAACCGCCGGTAGTACTGAAATGGAGTCGTCGTCGGAGGTTGGAGGAGTCCCTGAGAAGACATAGGGGAGGGGAGGACCTCCTCTTATGAAGTGGAGTTGCCCGAGGGCAGCTCCGAAGTTAGCAAAGGGGAAGTCTATTTGCCGCAAACAAACGGTTGCAGGGGAAACCTCCACAGATCAGAGTTGTGCTGTCGAATTCCTCGCCCACCCCAACATCAAGGTTCGCCGTGGCTTCCCTGATAAGAACGTAGTCATAAATGCTGAAGAAGAAAGGCGTTGGTAAGCTATATCCCGCGTCCAGCCGCGCGCACCTATGCCATCTCGGCGTTTTCGGACTTTTCAGTTCACCAAGCTGGGTGCGTTAATGAGTGGTGTTCGTACCTGTGAATCAACGCACATCCACCAGAAGTTGCCGAGTAGACGGCCGATCCCCAAAGGTCGACGCTCCCCAAGGAGCAACCAGAGAGGCAGGATGACCGGAGTGGGGGGGGAGGGTTTCCAAATTAGGTAGTACTAGTCAACAGGACGTTGTGGCAGACCCGGAGGCAGTACCGAGACTTTTAGTCGGCATGGCAACCTACAAAGCAGTAAAGTCCACTTGCCATAATCATTAAAGCCGTAAGAAAGGCCGTAGAGAGCTGGTCAGCCCATTAGGCGTTGGGAAGGGGCAGGTTCTGGTCTCTTGCAACCTGCAAGCGTCAAAGGGCGTTGTTTATAGAGATTCCAAATCCTTTCTTCGGACACGACATGAGGTCCCTGGACAGGTCCTTAAACCTTGATAAAATAGAGAGGGGAAAGTCGTAGAAAAAAAGTGGGGGTTTAGAGCAGGGGTTTACAGCCCGCAGTGTATCGCGGGCCGCAGCAATACCCCCCTCATCCCTGAAAACCACATATACAGATAGAAATTTCAAAGAATTTATTAATGAGACACCTGGTGAAATTTCTCAGCACAAAACATCAAAATAAGGGGTAATGGAATTAACACTCAGCAAGAGAACGTCGTCCAAGTTGTCATCTGTAAGCCGTTCGCACAAGTTGAACCAAACATCGACGACACTTTCATCGCATTCTATACCAGCAATTCTAAAGGTCTCAGTTGTGGTTTTCCCAAATTTGCTCCGAAATACTGATGGTAAATATTGCATTTCTGTTGCAAAATCTTCATTAATAAGTCCAGAAGGACATTAGTGAATTAATTTGCAATGATACATTTTAAATAAGTGGTTTTAAAAAAGAACTAGTCAAATTTGGGCCTGATAGACATAGTAATATGTAATATAATGAAATAGTGATCTTCCTGGTTTTTTTTTAATAAATTGAAAACAGTTAAAATTAAAAAAAAAAATCAAATGAAAATTATAAACAATGTTATAGGGGTCCTTCAAGAATTCATGGGCCCCAAACCGATGTACTGACTTACCCCCTCACCCCTTACAAATGGTATGGGTGGAATATACGTAACGAGACTGCCTTCGTTTTGAGTGGTCTTAATTGAATCGCTCCATGGAATTAATAGAAGCGAGCCGAGGATTAGAGCGAACATTTCTCTCAAAGAAAGATAAAAAACTCGATGCGGGTTGGGTGCTACTTGGCTACATATATGCCTTTAAATATTCTACAGAATTGGTAACCATAGCAACCAAAAATGAATTTACTTTCATTAAAATTTACGTGTTTAATGTATCCCAGAGCAGAAAGGTGTAAGAAAATAAGTAACAAAAGGCCCGTCGGAAAAGAAAAAAAAGCGCTGGAGCGCGGACGAGATCGAATCATCGACTCCACGTAGCTGAGATATGTAGACGGGAGGCTTTATCCACCCGGATATCTCGCAGCCTAAAAAGACTCAGTTCAAGCAGAGCTTATTGGCCACCTCCATCTTCCTCTTCACGAGAATGAATCCTCAAGAGGAAATGATGGAGGCGAAGTATTTCAACTACAGATGACAGCCGTTTGAGTGAGAGGACACGCCGAGTTTGGTACTGTTTTCTTTTTCCTGAGGGTTAAATCTGTATTAGTTGACCCCCCCCCCCTCCTCGCGTCGCTTTATGAGGTTATACAATTCATAACACTATGTAATAAAATTTCACTTTATTCTTGTTCCTGGGTTAAAAGTATTATTTTGTCCAGTTGTTCTGAACTAAACTAAATGGTAAAAAAAGTATTTTGATACAAAACTTTGCTTTTGTAGGTAGGCAACTGAAATTCTAAATTTGCCCATTTAGAAAATAATGTTACGGTAATATTGATTTCGGGCAAAAAATTGAGAATATATAAAAAGTTTTAGGCTTTAATTTTTTTAAGGCATGGAGAAAATTGTAAATCTTAATTTAAATAAAAAAAACTTGAATGTTGTAGAATAATATTTGTTTTAAGGAATCCTTCCAAAACATTCGATGTTTAATGAGAAATTTCTACAATAGCGCTGTATGTAGGCATAACGCTTCTGTTTGAGGGCCGTCTCATACTCGGCTGACCACCACGGGAGCGGTCTGCGTGCAAAACAGCCAGACGTTCTAGTAATAATAGTTAGGCCCGCGTCGATGGGTTTGCCGAAGAACTCAACGGCCCCACCTACTGACCTAAACTGCTCGACTGAGACAGATAAATCGGTCATTTCTTGAAATGCGGACCACCGCGTCCACGCCAAACACGGGCAAGGTAGGGATGGAGAGGTCTTTCAGGCGGCAGCAGCCAGAAAATGATATTTGAATGGGGAATTAATCCCTACCATGGAGGTCATCGACCACCTCCCACATAAAATCATGCTTTGCATCCCGAGTGAACAGGGGTAGATAAAGGCAGAAAAATGAAATGTTTCTCGGATAGAGATACGTAAACTCATCCACATTTAGGACACCTATTTCCAGCTCGTCGATCAGGTCAGCAAGGTGCTGACCAATGGGACTGATCGTGTAGTCCTCCCACCGATGTGTCTACCGTTCAATTTCCCGAGCAAGAAAAGGGGCTTCGGCAACAGTGATACAACGCGGTGGAAACCCCCCACATCGAAGTCGGCTGACAGTGGAATGCACGCAGAAATGACAATATACCTCATATTCAGAGGTAGCTGTACTGCCACTGCCTCTGTTCAAACAGTAGTCAGCCTTACTGGAAAGGGTAAGTAATTTCCCCACTCTTTATCGTCATTGTCTATTATCCACGTGGTTTAACACCTCCAGGGGCGCGGTTTACCAAAACAGCGGCCAATATCCCTTTCAGTCGCCTTTTACTAGACGGACCGTCCCAAGACGGTATGGGTCTTCTTCCTGATCCCCAAACAGGCCTCAATATGGGCTCAGTAGCTTTTTACGATCCCCTCTCCCACACAAAGGTTAAGGGCATTTTTCCTACCCAACATACAGAGTCCCCAGGTCCAAGGATAAAAAGGTTATGATGGAAAAGTCTCGATTTTTTCATTTTCGGTCGTTATAGTCGCGAAAACGGGGTGGCTATGGAATAAAGAAATGCATTCATCTTATGTTTTTTTCTCCGGCGCAAGTATTGGTGCAGGTTGAGTCCTTTTTAAATTCTGATATTATGGTTATTATATATAAAATAAATAACTCGAAAAAATAGAATCAGTGTTTAATACTTCTTTATACATACATCAATTAGAGTGTCCGGTCTCAAGCTGTTTAGGTTGGTAAAATAATCCTAATACTCCATAACACTATTTTTTAGAAATGCAATTATTTTGAACACTTTGAATTTTATTTTGTGAGTCACCTAGGTTCATTTGAAGCTTTTATCCAAGTCCTTTCTAAGATCTTCTTTACAGTTCGAAACACATGGAAGAGAGGCTGTTTTTTTCGAATATTTGAAGCTTTTATCCAAGTCCTTTCTAAGATCTTCTTTACAGTTCGAAACACATGGAAGAGAGGCTGTTTTTTTCGAATATTTGAAGCTTTTATCCAAGTCCTTTCTAAGATCTTCTTTACAGTTCGAAACACATGGAAGAGAGGCTGTTTTTTTCGTATATTTGAAGCTTTTATCCAAGTTCTTTATAAGATCTTCTTTACAGTTCGAAAAACAGACCGCATTGTCGGCCAGCACTTCAGCGGTGTCTTCAAAGTTATACACAACGAGGTCCCTCGCCTAGACGTCTTCTTATAGGAAGTCCCTGGTTATCACCTATACAGTTAACCCATCGAGCGTCCAAAGAGCATTCAATATGGCCGCCGGGGACGGGTGGGTAAGCTGCATTCCCAAGAAGGCTCCCGTCTAATAAACGGGCAACCATCGGTTCCCTACCAATAACGTGGCCAATTCCCGATCCTGATAAAGCATGTATCCTCTGGACAATATGATGCCATCAGTAGAGCTAAAGACATTAAAGCCTGCACTCGAGAACTGCCGTAAGGAGGTAATCAGCCTATTAGCCGCAGGGAATGGGTTATTGTGGCCCATGACCTTTTCACGCTTGGTCTCTTGCAAGTTGCAGGCATTGTTTTTATAGGTTCCAAAACTTCTCTTCTGACACAATATGAGGTATGCGGTTGTTCGAATCATTAAGCAAAGAGAGGAGAAATGACGAAGGGATAACCTTAGAAAAAAAGGGGTGCATAGGGGGACAGGGAAACGCACCCGTATACCGGGCCCGTTCAAAGAGTTCAAGTCAACTCACTGAGCAAGGTCTTTCCTGTGGGCAATGGCCTTGAAGACGTGCCGTTCTTCAAGATCGGTGTAATTTTGAATGTGAAGGGAGCACTCGTTTTAAGCTACTAAATCCTGTAATACTTCCTCGTATCATTGTAAGTGTCCTAGTAGTAATATTTTCTATCACTCTTTATTAAATCAAAAAAGATAATATTCCAACCTGATTCTGTAACGCACAAATTCTTCCACGGAGCCATTTTTCAATGCTATGTGACGAATGAAGTTAAACTCGCTCGATCGCGCGTTTCATGATTTGTTTGCGATTCCTTGCCTTTTCCCACCCCAACACAATGTCACTTCCATTATCGAAACCGTGTGTCAAGGTTGTTGTTTCAACGTTTGCGATCTAACCTTTTTGTGTGAGGATAAATCCAAGTTTATTAACTTTCTTTTTGAACTTAAAATATAATACAGAAAGAGGTTGCGTGCCCGATGTGCGGGAGTGAAGTTGCAATTAATGAAGTGTCAGCCATAAGATTGTCAGACTAGTTTATTTTTTGAGGGGGGAGGGTGATAATTCATTTTTCGAAAAGGGCTCAGAGAAAATCGGCGAGAACAGACGAACACAAAATCGGGAAGCGAAAGTAGAATCGAGGGCGTTATCGAAAATGTGCCGGTTTTCGGTGGGTTCGAACGAGAGTCGAAAAGAAGTTTTTGAGCCGAATTTCTCCTGGTCAGTGTGGAGCCCTACTCACCACAATAAATTAAGCTTTTTCTGTCTTTTGGGTTAGGTAAGGTTTGTTTAGGTCACGGAAGAGACGGTGAAACGGGTAGCAAGTTATCTAACCATGTTTAGTTTTGGTAATTGTAAAGATTAACGCAAAAAAAAAATCGCCAACAGATCGTGTTATTCATCATATTGAAATAACCTACTACCCTACCCCTAACCTTCTACATCGTTGATTTGAAAATAAAAATGAATTAATATTAACATTAAAAACGAACGCGCGAGCCTAACTTAAGCCGTGTCATGGTATTTCAAGATGGCGTCGTGGAAGCATTCTTGCGTTGCAGAATCATGTCGAAATATTATCTTTTTGTGACTTTATAAAGAGTGATAGACTCCATCCGCCATCAAAATATTACTCCTAGGGCACTATTACAACGGCACGAAGAAGTATTACAGGATTTAGTAACCTAAAACGCGTGCGCCCCTCTTATTCAAAATTACATAGATCTGAAATGAAAGTGGTACATGTAGAGAGGATGTAAAATAGTGAAAGATATAAAGCTGCATGTCATGAAAACAATGTGATAGCGAGAGTGCAACAGCTGCGGGCAGAGGGGCCGGAAAGGCGCGGTACTTAACTGCGGGCACTCGGCGCAGGAAGACGCACCCCCTTCCTCTAGGCATCAGGTCGAGTAGTCTACACAGGGTGTCGACATGAAGGGGTCAGCGGATTGAGTTCCGATTCTGGTCGACTTCACAGTGGTTGTCATATATCGGACCCACTTTTAAATTGTAGTTTCTCCATTTAGAAATAAAAGCAAGTCATAAGTCATATTCCCTTCTATAAGCGTCAGGAATTAGCCATACCTAAGCTGCAACCACCAATACTCAAGGAAACAACCTTGCCCATAACCAAGGACTAAAAATTGTTACAAAAGTATTTTAGAAACTTTCTCAATTTTCCCTTGGGGCAAAAAAACAAATACTATTAATATCATACCAATCATACCAGGCAAACTAGTGTGCCACGCAGCCATAATTATAAATCTAGGCCCTTGCGGAAGAAACTAAACACCATGAAACCAAGAATAAATAACATTATGAATGTATGGCACCCATAGGACTATTATAAGCCGCCTTAACGAACTATATGAGTTAATTCAACTCGGGCAACGCGTTCGTTTCTAATGAAGGTGCAAGGTGGCACCTCTCCAAAGAAACGCCACCAAAACGAATTTACTATAGAAGAAAAATACCAAAATACAACCCAGATTCATTGGCGAGAGTCGTGTTGGGAAACATGCATGCTTTCGTTTATCACACCAACTGGCGTTTGTCAGCTAGTCGGCACCCTAACTTATCGTCGGTGCGGAAGTGTGGCGAATAGCGTTCTGCGCGGATACAAATTGTTTACACAACGGATTTTCGGTAGTTATAACTTGTTTTCTATTGATTTACGCTCAGGCTTTTCTCGACTTGAAAGAAATGACATGTTTGTGTGCGGAGGGGGAAGGTGGGGTTTCTTCGAAATGTTTCAAGCTGACAGGATCAGGTCACAGCAAGTAGGGGGGGGGGATGATTGAGTGCCATCCTGGACCCAATTCTAGGAAGTTTAGTAGTTATATATCTTCGACCCATTTTCATTTTCTCTTTTTTCAATTTTCTTTATAGATTTCTATCTAGTTTTGAAGGAGATGCCTTCGTTGGTTTTCGCTAACCCAAGATAGAAACAAGGCACAAAGAACTCCAGGTAACCACTGAACTAGAAACCAATCACCACAGATATACTGGTGAGTTTATTGGATGGACTCTAAACCCCCAAATTTGATGTGAAAGGTTACTTGACAGATCGCATCATCTTAGACAGTGTAGCCACACAGGCCAAAATAGTCAAGTTTAACTTGTCAAACAATGTGTTTAGTGAAACACCAAAAAATAGTCAAGTTGAACTTGTCAAACAATGTGTTTAGTGAAACACCAAAAAATAGTCAAGTTGGATTTGTCAAACAATGTGTTTAGTGAAACACCAAAAAATAGTAAAGTTGAACTTGTCAAACAATGTGTTTAGTGAAACACCAAAAAATAGTAAAGTTGAACTTGTCAAACAATGTGTTTAGTGAAGCACCAAGTTTAATTCCTTCAGCATTAGTAGCAAATTAAGGTGAATAACTTGGAGGACGAGAAACAAAACATGCAAGATTTTTCGGGGAATGTCAAATAACTTATTCATACTCACGTAGCATCTGAATGTTGACGCCATTTTGCGGAGACGAAGTGATTTTGATCTCTTTTCTTCTCTGTCAAAAATAAAAATTACATTGTTTTGGTTAGGTGTTTCTTTGAAACAATTTTAAATTATTTCCTAGATTCAATCAATGCAATTATGGCTATTCAAAAGCTATGTTGCTAAAAAGCCAGCTGAACAATTCTCCTCAATTATGCTACAAACTATATTTCCAAAAGTGGTTAATGCGAGGTACAAAAAAAAAATGCCTCGAAGAATTGGCTATTGTCAGTACAAATTTCCTCTTAATTTGTTAAGCGCCCATCTGGAGACTGCCTACAGGGGCAAAATGCCCTAATTACCTTCCAGCTTAATGCTAAACTAGATTAAAACAAACAAATAAATCCAAAGGCAAAAAAACAAGGAAGAAACAGGCTCCGGCGTTGGGGGAGGACCCCTCCTGACGCAAGAGCATGCGACAAAAAGTCTAATAATACACAAGTATGTGTGTACGAACTCGTCCCGAGTACAAAGGACAAGCAGTAACGACCCCGCTCGAAACAGGTAACGCACGCGATCACCCTGACCGGAACTGGCTCGAAAAATCTCATCTTCAGCGAGTAATGACTGAAAAGACATCCAAATATCACCGGAGGAAATCTCAGCATGTAAATATTTAACCCATACTTTATTTCCCTCTTTCCGTGTAACCCACCAGAGGGGCTACGCTCCCCTTCCTGTGGGAGCTGAACAAAGAAATAAAAGTGTAACCAGTGATAGAAAGTCACTAGAAGAAGAACGTGTGAATGGATGGTTAGATGAAGGAATATGAAGGATAGAGTCAACATAGATCAGAGCAAGGTAGACAAAGACTACATAGCAAACATAGACAATCCTACAGAGAGAAATGGGGCCATCTTATAAACCCCCCCCCCAAAATTCTTACGTATTTACTCAGACTCAACCTTGAACCCCTTTAACAAGTAAACGGGGACAAGGCAAAGAATAAAGAATGAAAACAATAATAATAAATGCGATCAGTCGAGAGAGAAAACAATGAGGCGAAGGGGAAGGGGGCAGTTAAGAGCCTGAAGTGGAATAGAGGAGGTAAGAGTGTGAAGGGGAAGGAAGGGCGTAAGAGACTGAAGGGGAAGGGAGGGAGATAAGAGCCTGAAGGGGAAAGGAAGGGGTAGGAGCCTGAAGAAGGCAGGAAATAAGAGCCTGAAGGAGGAAGGGGGTAAGAGCCTGAAGGGGAAGGGAGGGGTTAGAGCCTGAAGGGGAAGGGAGGGGTAAGAGCCTGAAGAGGAAGGGAAGGGGTTAGAAGCGTGAAGGAGAAGAGAGGGAATAAGAGCTTGAAGGGGAAGGAGGGGGGGGATAAGAGCCTGAAGGGAAAGGGAGGGGGATAAGAACCTGAAGGAGGAGGGAAGGGGGATAAGAGCCTGAAGGAGGAGGATAAGAGCCTGAGGGGGAAACGAGGGGGTAAGAGCCTGAAGAAGGAAGGGGATAATATTCTGAAGGGGAAGGGAGGGGGGGGGGATAAGAGCCTGAAGGGGAACGGGAGAGATTATGACGCACACCAAGATCATTTGATCCGGCCAAAATTGCCAGTATTTCTTCCTGCAGCAGATGTTTGAAATGTCCCCCCAAGGACTTGAAAATACCCCCCCGGGCGTCCTTTTCTTCGTGTTCTCCGTGTACTGTGTGTGTGTGGATGGGGGGGGGGAGAGTGAGTGAGTGTTACTTTCAGAACATTAAGTGTAGGTAGATGACCTTTCCTTATCCTCGAAATGAGGTCATACGTTTGGCGAAGATTTTCTGCCGAGGCTGACGTGACGGAGATGCTGTGAGCGGTTGCGCCATCCCGCTCGAACCGCGTTTCTTCATCTTTACCTTGAATGAAGTCGCAGAGGAATGGCTTGAAAATGTCGCTAGTGTAATTTTCTATCGTTAATGGAGTCAATTATGCGACTGCGACTCATGGCACACCACTCCGCGACATCGGGAGTGTGTAAAGTCATCTATAAGGTCATTAGTATTTTCTAAGTAATAGGTATTTTATAAGTCCTAAGTATTATCTCTAAATATTCTCTAATAATTCACAAGTATTTTCAATAAGTCTAAAGTTTTGTCTAATAAATCAAGTATTTTATAATAAGTCATAGGTATTTTATAATTTCCCAAGTATTGTCTAATAATTAACAAGTATTTTTTAATAAGTCATAAGTATTCCTTAAAAAGTCAAGTATTTTTTAATAAATCATAGGTATTTTATAATGTCATAAGTATCGTCAAATAATTAATAAATATTTTCTAATAATTAACAAGTATTTTCTCTGTTGACTGTTCTTTTCACCAGATAGGTGTGTTCCCAACCTGTCTTAGAAAATTACAGCATGGATTTCCTGCGGTTCCTTCACAGGTGCAGAAGCTGACACGAGTCTGCTGACCCAACGCCCTCATTCGATGTAATAGAGACAAATCCATGATGACTCAAATGGTGCATTTCATATTTAAATATCATGACCAATGACAAACTCGATGGCAGCGAGGATCCTGCAACTCGAGCGTGGCCAGGGAAGTGTATCAAGGACAGAAACTCACAATAGACCAAGACCCTTTCATCCCCAAAACCTCTCTAAACTCCCCCCCCTCTAACCAAAAGCCCAAGAAACTTCAAACTCGAAGACGAACCCCCAACCCCTTCTGACTTGGAGCCATGCCTGTGCAATGTCGCGGCTCTACGTGTGAAATAAAGTGTGGACCAAGAAGCGAGAATACAATATTCTCGGTTTTGTAAAATCCTTGGGAGCAGAAGAGTGTGATAAATATTCACTGATGGTATTTTCCATGGGGAAAGGGTAGAACCACTGGTACCACTCGCCGAGAGTTACGTCAATTATCGAAGGAGTTGCTTAAACCTAAAATTGGAAGCTTTAATGTGCGATTAGTGATATGGAGGAGCCGCAGGTTTCAAAAGGAGACCAGTGTGGCGGATCAAGCTCACCTTCCGCAATTCACGTTCGGCTGGGTACGCAAGGAACTGAAATCCGTAGTCTAGATGAGACAAACAAAGAAGAGATAAAAAAAAGTAAACTGACACTATCAATACCCTAGACAATGAACGCAACGGAACGAAGAATGTCCATGGCATGGGTAAAATAGAGCGTGGGGCAACGAATATGGAACTCTGAGGTGAACGGTAGGTCGAAAACAAGACCAATGAAACGGTGCAAATCCACCACTTTCAGGCGAATCCCGTTTAAGAACAAGTCCGTTTCTGAGTGAAGCCGTGGATGGCGATAGAGGTGCGCCATTTTAGTTTGGGCCGATAAAACCGAAACCCGTATGCTTCGGCATAGCGAGAGATGCGGTTCAGAGCCTCTTAGAGTTGACTCTACACAATAGGCATCTGATACGCACCAAAAGGTCATAAAACGTACCGAGAACATCTTCGGGCAGAATCAAGATGATAACGTTGATGCTCGAGGCAAGAGAGTGACAGTGATAACGCTTCCGTGCGAGATGTCTTCTTCCCTTCATATTGGCCTGGAGAGAACACTCCCACACCAGTAAGTGTAATCGACGATCTCTTGCAAACTCATACACGAAAAAATGGGAGTTCTCCCGTCCTTATGCGGTATTGTATTTCTTCTCCAGATCAAAGAATACAGTAGCGAAATGCTGCTCACCATGACAGGCCTCGCACATAGCATTTTACATCTAGTATGGAGCATCCGACGTGGAGTGGAACTTGCGAAAGTAACAGTGTGCAAAGGACAGTTGGCCTCCGCTGTCAAAGAAACTAGCCAATCTAAGAATAACCAATTCTTCCATCAACTTGCACACACAAGAATTTAGAGAAATTTGGTGGAAATTATCCGGGGTAGAGTTATGCCTCCTCGGCTAGCGAAAAGCAAGCATGGCAGCCATTGACTAGGAATCAGAGTAGATCCTGTTGAAGAATGCTAACAAAAAGGACATGCCTCGCTTACCCTGAGGTGTCGAGGCATGGCTTAGGGGATATCATCGGGACCACAAATTAAGAGCGGAGCGCAGCTCATTTCTAAACAAGTCATGGAAGAGCTCCCCACCTCTGGAAGTAGTCAGTCGGCGGCCATCAGCGAACCCCTGATGTGCTTTAAAAGTTGGCGGATCATCATATCGGTAAAGATTCCGTCACAGACGAGAGGTTCGAGATTGCGGTCCTGTCCTCATGGAGGAGGGGAGGAGAGTAGGGGGTCCTCCGAGAGCCTGTTCCAAATCATTTTGACACGTTTCCACACCTCTGTAAGATTGGTCTTCCCTTTAAGCGAAAACACACGTATGGCCAGCAAGAAGAGCGGCTTGAGTGCTCTAAAATATAAGGGAACTTAGCCTTCGCTTGACGAAATTCACCTACGGGGAAATCGTGCTGGCGTCGCTTCTAACGCATATAGCTTATTTCTGAGGTTCTTCACGCGCACAGCGTATGGTGTGTCAGCTTTAACTATATCCTTTCTTCCTTTCTTTATTATGCAAAAATTCGTCTCGGATCATAAACTTTATTCTTTCAAAGACTCCCCGCTCTTAATAACACCCCAGAGAAGTCTTAGCCAAACATTACTCCATACATTTCCAAAATCTCTCAGCGCTGGGGCGAGGTACCCCCCCCCCCCCCGAGTGTGCTTCCTTCTTACTTTTTATTATTGTTTTGTTTGTTTGTCCAAATTTGCTTTTGTTTTGATTTGGTATTTTTTCTTATTTAGTCTTTGTTTTGTTTTTTTTCAATCCAGCCTAGTATTAGGTTATATCGTGATTACGGCAACTTTGGCCCTAGTAAGCAGTCGCCAGGTAGGCTCTTAAAAAAATAAACTCCAAAATCTTTCACAGTTTAGTCTGTAATCGTGTTGACATTTATAGAGAATAATGTACATTGTAAAGGCCATTTTTCTCTGATTCTCTTCTAAATTTCTTTCAAAGATTTGCATACAAGTCGTGAGTTTAGATTTTAGTGCTGTCTTTGAAAGGGCAAATCATTAGACTTTACTTTGAACTATCCTTTTGAGGGAATGGGTGAGTCTTTGCTTAGAATTATTAGTGGCAGGACAAAACGAGTGGCTGCTGATGTCAAAAAGTCAAAAAAAAAAAAAAATCTAACACGTCCATAATAGTTAGAGCTAAAAGTTTGGAAATGTTTATGGACTTATTTGGTGAGAAAGAAATTACACGAAAATCCTGAAAATAACTTTAGTAAGCAAAACCGTAACCACGAACATGACGCAGTAGTATTTGGATAAAAATACAACCAAAGATGGCGGATATGGTCTTGCGATAGGGCATTATTATTTTTTTTTAATATGCCCCCCCCCCCTCTGGCGATTGCCACCAAAGGCAAAGTCGCTGTAATTATATTTACCATATTAGGCTAATTTAAAAAAAACACACACACTAAACAAATAAAAAACAACAATACAAAAGAAAAAAAAACGGAGGCCCGCCTTCCTTGGTATCGAAGTATGCGCCCAAGACCGAAGCTAGTCGAAATAAATGTAAGAGGTCAGCCTCCTCCAGAATATGCATGAGTCAACATGTCTGTGAGAAGAAACACGTCCCTAGCACGACTCCGCTCGTCCAAGTACTGATGGCGATAGTACAAATTAGTGATGGTACAGATGTATGCTTTCAATATGTGCGAATGCCAATATTTAAATTCAATCATCACGAATGTGAACTAACAACAAGATTATCTTTTAATTGTCTAAATTGTCGACGTAAGCAAAATATAATCATAAGAGTTAGAGCCATTAAAAATCGAATGAGATAATTTATATAAATTTTCTGTTTCCAAGATACTGGGCGAGGACGAATCTCTCCCACGTTCCCTGTCTCCCCCTTTCCGACTCTACTTATGAAAGTATTCGAAAATATGAATTATTTAATAGCACTTACTCTGAATTGAATGAATAACAATGATAAATTAATATTTGAATTCTATAATGGGCAAATTAATTTTCCAATGCAGGGGTTTGTCAGCTGCCTCATCACCCTACTTTGGTGCGTTTTAGGGTACCCTAAAGGCCCATTTTTTATCTCAAGCTTTTCCTTAGTTGATAGACGGAGGCTCTGTGAAGTCCCATCGTTTTGATGAGTGCCATATAAAAACCATATTATAATTATTATTGCTATTATTATGATTATTATTTTATTATTATTTCGTACTCTCAGTAGCGGTGTTTCGAATCGTTGTTTTGTTTAAATTCCCAGCTACGGTTCATCTTAACGACCTTGGCTGATGGAATAAGGTTTTTTGCCTAATATATCACGGTAAACAGCCCTTTTGATAACATGAATCCGTACACTATGGGAGAGAAACCACAATACCAATAGAACGCCACTACCCTATTTCACGTTTGGGACTACACTTAATACCGCTGAGTATGTTTTGAGAAGCACCAGTAGGCTTTGTTTATCCACCTCCACATACTTGTGAAGTATTCAAGCAACGGCGCCTGGTGGAAGATTTAAGTTTTAGCTGATAGGACATTTGAACCGTTGCTTTTAATATAGAAACAACTGCAGCATCTCGACATCTGTAGAATGTTTTTTTTTCCATCAGCATTTTGCTTGCTGTTACAATGATTAGTACCAGCTGACACATTCCAACCCCATTGACTATTAGTTAGAATTTTCTAGTGTTCCAGAAACGTTTGGAATGAATTGTCAATTAGAAACTTCAAAGGTATTTGTATTTACTAAGATACTTTTAGAATGGGTATTGAATACTTTTTACCTTATCCTAATACGGTAATTGCTATATATTTATGTGACTGTTTGGTGCAAGTTTTCTTTCATATTTATTATATTAAATCTACTTATAGTGAAATTATGAAGAAAATACTAGCAATAAATTTCTTAACTAAACGATAAACTGTTTTCCAATCATGGCGATCGGAATTTATGAGAAGCGGAAATAAGAGTTCGTCAAAATTAATTAGCATATTAAGGGGCGTTTGTTTTCTTATAATTTGCTCATTAAAGTTTTTTTTATATAATGTGCGCATTAATGGGGTTGCTTTACCCATTTGCGCATTAAGAGGTTAGTTTTAATGAGTGTACAAAAATTGCGAGGTGGGAAATAGGTCAAGCAGAAATGAATTGATCGGAGAAGCTTAATTGGAATACGATATCATTTCGATTCGAACGCCGATTCCTAAGTGCGAACTAATGGCATATAACGAGCGAACAGCTGATTCTATTACCAGAGCCACATTTTGAGTACTTGTAAATGTAAACTTATATCAAGCTCTGTTGTTGTTCTTTATAAAAAAAAGAAGATAAAATGTCATTTAATCTTATCTGACGGCCTGGGAAATGCGTTAGAACTCCGTCGATTCAGCAGTTTCTTGACATAAGTAGCAATAGTTCTAAAACGACGAACATTAGCAATTGCCTTAAATATTGTAAATAATAATAGCTGCGTTATCCTTAAAGCGAAACGCATATGCTAATGCTAATCTAAGTTTCATTTAGAATGTTTACGCGGAAGACATTCCGCGGTTTCGTTCTAAAACAAATTATCGCTTAAATGAATGGGAAAATTTCATTCACAAGACGCGTGATGGGTACCAAGTGGAATGGGAGGGGGGGGGGGGGGGCGAGATAAGTGAAGAGGGTGGGAGATGAACCCCCTTGCTTAATAAATTGATGAAACAAAGATACGCCTCAAACTTGGTAAGAGAAAATCACGAAGACAAACCACAATGGCCTCCTTTTCAGCACTCAGAAACGCGCGCGCGTGAGCCAAACAGGGAGATGAAGATCAGGCCTTTGACAATGACGCATCGCAAATTACTAGAGTTGTCCGAGCGTTTGGATGATGAGGCCTCAGGGGTCGTTCTCCTCTTCAGTAGGGCGCTAAAATATGCTTATTGTTCCCTATGCGACGTTGAGAACGAAAGGCAAAGTGATTCAATTCGAGGATCTCGGAAGAATGAGGGAACCCGTTTCTTTCGAGCCTAGTCTAGACTACTAAACTAGCTTAGCTTAAACTCACCTAACCCAACCTAAATTACCATGCCCTAAACTAGATTAGCTTAACCTAGCCAACCTAACCTACCCTACCCTGCCTTAGCTTAACTTACCCTACACTAGATTAGCTTAACCTAGCCAACCTAACCTAACTTACCCTACCTTGCCATAACCTAACTTACCCTAGCCTAACCAACCTAATCTAGAATAGGTTAGGTTAAGGTAGGTTAGGTTAAGTTTAATTAGGTTATGTCATATTAAGGTCGAAAAAACCTTTGGAACGTCTCGTCTTTACAAGATCCCAATTCGACGCGGTTCGTTTTCTTGTCTTTCTGAAATATTCGAATGACTTAAGTAAAGAATGAGAAGAGGAAGAGGGAGGACAAGGGACTGTGGAGGAGGGGATGGATGAAAGATATCGCTGCAAGGAAGTCCGATAGAGGGAAGGGACGATCAAAGCAACCCCCCCCCCCTCCCCGAAACAAATTCGTCCGCAGAAGCCACACAATGAAACACCAATTGGGGACGTTTGCATTCCACAGTCCCGCGAGAAGAGAGCGACGGCCAAGATCCCGTCGCCCCCTTCGCAATAGGGACGAGGGCACGTCCGGCACAACATTTAAGTACAAATCTCTAAAGAAAATGGTGAATGTGGATGTAGGGGAAAATGTATAGATAGCTAGAAATCTTTCTGAAGGTATTCGGGCCAGTAAACTACGGACATTGCCAATACTACACGTGATATACCCTCAAGGAACAGTTAAAATCGACTGGATATCAGCACCCCTTTGATTGAAGTGCACGCGGTCGGAGAATCCCAGGCCAGAACTGATCACAAGCTCCCCCCTCCCCCCAGGTTTCCAAGAGCAACCGTCGCGAGGAGTCTACGAAAGTGGGGAAAAGAAGTGGGGTGGGGGTGGGGGATAAACTCGGCGGGGAGACCTTGAGGTCATGGAAGGCGGTGATCTTAAGGATCCGAGGAAGAGAAATGGGCGTGAAGGAATTCGATCAGTCTCGGTCGCGATGGTAGGTTAGCGGTTGTTTATAACGGGGGTTTTCATCGCCACCACGACAATGAAGAGAGTCGAGAGGTTGGATCGAAGAGTCGTGAGGTTAGATCGAAGAGTCGTGAAGATGGATTGAAGAGAGTTGTGAGGTTGGATTGAAGAGTTGTGAGGTTGGATCGAAGAGAGTCGTGAAGTTGAATAGAGGAGAGCCATGAGGTCGGATCGAAGAGAGTCGTGAGGTTGGATCGAAGAGAGTCGTGAGGTTGGATCGAAGAGATCCGTTGGGTTGGATCGAAGAGAGCCGTGAGGTTGGATTGAATCGATCAATGAGGTTGGATCGAAGAGAGCAGTAGTTAGATCTAAGAAAGGCGTGAGGTTGGATCGAAGAGAGCCATGAGGTTGGATCGAAGTGAATCGTGAGGTTGGATCAAAGAGTCATGAGGATGGACTCAAGAGAGCCGTGAAGATGGATCGAAGAGAGTCGTGAGGTTGAATAGAAGAGAGCTGCGAGATTGATTCGAAGAGAATAGCGAAGTTGGATCGAAGAGAGTAGTGAGGTTGGATTAAATCGATCAAATAGGTTGGATCGAAGAGAGCAGTGAAGTTAGATCGAAGAGAGTTGTGAAGTTGGATCAAATCGATTAATGAGGTTGGATCGAAGTGATTCGTGAGGGTGGATCAAAGAGATCCGTTGGGTTGGATCGAAGAAACTCGTGAGGATGGATCGAAGAGAGTCGTGAGGTTGGGGAGAATCGATCAATGAGGTTGGATCGAAAAGAGTCGTGAGGTTGGATCGAAGAGATCCGTTGGGTTGGATCGAAGAAAGTCGTGAGGATGGATCGAAGAGAGTCGTGAGGTTGGAGAGAATCGATCAATGAGGTTGGATCGAAGAGAGCAGTAGTTAGATTTAAGAGAGGCGTGAGGTTGGATCGAAGAGAGTCGTGAGGATTGATCGAAGGGAGTCGTGGGGTTGGATTGAATCGATCAATGAGGTTGGATCGAAAAGATCAGTAGTTAGATCTAAGAGAGTCGTGAGGTTGGATCGAAGATAGCCGTGAGGTTGGATCGAAGTGAATCGTGAGGTTGGATCAAAGAGAGTCGTGAGGTTGGACTCAAGAGAGCCGTGGGGATGGATCGAAGAGAGTCGTGAGGTTGAATAGAAGAGAGCTGCGAGATTGATTCGAAGAGAATAGCGAAGTTGGATCGAAGAGAGTCGTGAAGCTGGATCAAATCGATCAATGAGGTTGGATCGAAGAGAGTCGTGAAGTTAGATCGAAGAGAGCCGTGAGGTTGGATCGAAGAGATCCGTTGGGATGGATCGAAGAGAGCCGTGAGGTTAGATCGAAGTGAGTCGTGATGGTGGATCAAAGACAGCCGTGAGGTCGGATCGAAGAGAGCCGTGAGGTTGGATCGAAGAGAGTCGTGAGGTTGGATCGAGGAGAGTCGTGAGGTTGGATCGAAGAGAGCCGTGAGGTTGGATCTAAAGGGCAAGAAATACACAGCTGTGCAAACGCACTTGTTTGGAATCAGATGAATCGGGTCCAGCTCTTGTCTTCATCCAGGTTCGCTTTTCCATCGGGTTCGAATGCGATCACGTTTCCCCTGGTGCTTCAATGTTGATGGTTTCATTATATTTGCATTAGCTAAAGACGGTTAACTATTTAACACATCATTTTATAGTCAACAAAGTTGACAATAATTGACAGTTTCTCCTAATTTCAAACTTTTGTTCAAGCCTATATTGACATCCATGCGTTTTAAAAGATTTTATTCCTTTAGAACTTCATTTTCGTACATACACATGTAGATTTCGGGACGCGATTTTTTTTTATTACGGGTAGAACTTTGCAGGCAGATCATCAACATCACGGGCTGAGGCCGACCGTACTCTCTCTTTTCACTGGTCTACCACAGTTCAAAAACGGGGTTTTTCTTAGAAAACTTGAGTGCATTTGAAGAGGGTATCTCGCATGCCCGTCTGGGAGGACGAGACCTTCAACTTCATTCTAATTCATGGGACACATTTGGATCTCTTATGCTCCACAAGAGGGCCAGCCTCCGTTGGCTTCAGTAATTAATAAGATAATTAATTACTTGGCATACATTTTCACCTACCAACTTCCTTTGTATTAGTCTTTAGCAAATTTATGACGGAGACGCTCTCGTATGGTGGAATGGTTTCCCCCATATACGCGGTGGTAGCCAAATCTTCCAGCAATTTGACCATTAAAAAATATTGCCCTATCTCTTAGCCCCTCCCTTACTATGGCGCCCCCATGGGGATGATGCAGCGGTTCCAGCGGTTTGGGTTTTTTGGGGTGTTTTTTTTTTTACATCATTCCAAGCGTCTGTGGAAGTCTTCGAACGATACGGTCTTGGTAGCCTCGGGCGCAAAACGACGGCCCTCAACCGGAATTTCAGAATGGGATACAACAAAAAATGGTAGGAGGCGAAGGGGGGCAGTGCCAAGCGAATAGGCGAGGGAGAGGGGGGGAATAACTAGGTCAGCCTTTTGAAAGTCAGATACTGCCAAACAGGTGATGGAGAATCGGATCGTATTTGTCCCACTCTTCCGTACGTTTGTGCAGATGCTGTCAACCAGCTGAATTAACAATTTAACGTAAAACGTTGCGTTAATATGACCGGTGAGGGGGGGGGGATCGTTGTGGGAAATGGCTTGCAAGTTGAAAAAAAAACGAGTAATATAATGTCTACGCGGCTTTTAGGCGAATTGGGAAACCACCGTGGGCAGGTCACGAGGTTAAAAGAACAGAGAACCGCTGGACAACGCGACTCACTAAATGACCCCTTTGAGGAGAGAAAAGAAACCGTGACGGTCAGACTCACAATAGGTGATAGGACGACCTCGAGAGGTTCTGAAAGCAATGACATCGTCAAGCAAGCTGCAATACGAAACATTTGGAACTTGCTGACGAAGACCTAGGTCACAACAGAGGCTGTTTGAAGGCTTTCAGGATGATGAAATGATGATGAGGATGGTGAATTGCGAGTTTTTCACTGAGACCATTGCTGCTTTGTCTGGGGATCATATCCATAAACTTGATTCTTCATGGGTTATGACCTTATAGTTGACTTTAGGGTCATATTGCTTGGATATTTGTGATCCCTGCAAACTGCAGCACTGTTGTGGTGTCGTTTTATTTAACTCACACACCTGGCGACTGCCTTTAAGGGCATAGCTCACCATAAGCAAAATTCTAGCCAAGTATTAAGCTATTCTAAAATCCCCCCTCCAACCAAAAAATAAAAAGAACAAATAAAAAAACACAAGAAGGAAGCACGTTCCGGCGTCGGGGAGAGGCCCGCCTCCCTCCGGCGCAGAAACATGCGACCTACCACAAAGAAAGTCATAAAATGCAGTTGGCCAATCTCCTCCAAGAAGTCAGATAGTCCACAAGTCTCTGTGCATGAACCCAGTCCGAGTACGAAGGACAAACGGTAGCGAACCCGCTCGTCCCGATACGGGGGCGGGTAACATTCAACACGAAAGTGCCGAACAGTCTGGGAGCCAACACAGTCGTGCAGGGGAGCGCGCCATCAAATGGCGGCGCGTCCGGCGACTGTGCCCAATTCGAAGACGACCCTAAAATTACCCGATAAAGTTAGACAAGTTAAATTTCGGCTTCCTTCAACTCGACTTGAATCATCTCAGAAATGTGGCCTCTCTTCCATATTTATATAAAGTCGGAAATGGCATGATACACCCCTTTGATTTGTCTTCACGTAACAGTTAGGTCTACTCTTTCAAGTCAAAAATTGTGTCTCAAAGTGTAAATTCTAATAAAAATAATAACAAAAATAACTAAAATAAAAATGATGCTAAATAAGAATAGCATATAATAACAATAATATAAAATAAGAATAAAACTCTAATAAGAAATAATTACAATAAAAATCAACAATAATAAAATAATAATAATAACAACAAAAATAATATTAATAACAATAACAACAACAGTAATCCATATAATAAAAGTAATAACAATAATGAAAACAATAAAAACAGCTATAATATAAACCAAAAACAACAACCACAACAAAAAATAAAGCAATAATAATAATAATAATAATAATAACAGTAATCAAATAATAAAAGTATTAACAATAACAACAATAATAATAGCTATAATATAAACAAAAAACAACAACCACAACAAAAAATAAAGCAACAATAATAATCCTAATAATAATAGTTAGAGTATCGCGTTTCTTCCCGCGTGCTCCCCCCGCCGCCACTCTAACAAAACAACACTATCTTTCATATCCCCTTTTAAGTTATTTCCGTTTATTTACTCTCCAATTGCTTCATCTCTGTGCTTCACAAATGCACCCCTTCCCCCCCTCCACTTTTCTTTTTATTCACAATTCGATTCGATTCATCTCCGATCTTCGGGGAAAGCCTCGAGTACTCTTTCGACCATTATCTGGTCCGATCATCCACAACTTGGACAAACATTATTGTGAACTTAGTACAGTATAAAATTATCATAAATTTAATGAAATTATGCAGCAAACTGTAAGTTTACAGTCAATGACGAATATTTTGAACAAATACAGTACAAAAATTATTATAAATTTAATGAAATTATGCAGCAAACTGTAAGTTTACAGTCAATGACGAATATTTTGAACAAATACAGTACAAAAATTATTATAAATTTAATGAAATTATGCAGTAAACTGTAAGTTTACAGTCAATGACGAATATTTTGAACAAATACAGTACAAAAATTATTATAAATTTAATGAAATTATGCAGCAAACTGTAAGTTTACAGTCAATGACGAATATTTTGAACAAATACAGTATAAAAATTATTATAAATTTAATGAAATTATGCAGCAAACTGTAAGTTTACAGTCAATGACGAATATTTTGAACAAATACAGTACAAAAATTATTATAAATTTAATGAAATTATGCAGCAAACTGCAAGTTTACAGTCAATGACGAATATTTTGAACAAATACAGTACAAAAATTATTATAAATTTAATGAAATTATGCAGCAAACTGTAAGTTTACAGTCAATGAGGAATATTTTGAACAAATAAGGTACAAAAATTATTATAAATTTAATGAAATTATGCAGCAAACTGCAAGTTTACAGTCAATGACGAATATTTTGAACAAATATTTGGCATGTCAATGTGCAATCCTCCCTTCCCTACCCTTTCAAATTTATAGGTGAATTCTTCTGATAAAACATTAGCATTCTTCACTTGTACCACATGTTGTATGGTACCGCTACAGTGATAACAGAATCCTAATCTATTTATGACCATTCATCACAACTTGGAACACTTTCATTCATCAATAACTTTGTAGTTAAAGTTTACAGTAGAGGAATAAGACCATGAAGAGTTACGATTTTAGGATATTTTCATTAAGTTATTTCCGTTCAAATATAAAATCTATAGAAAATCGACCGGTTAATTCTTATATTCAGTTACGCCCATCATAACATATCAATAAATAATCAGTCTTTTCATCTACCTATTTTCGTACTCTAATAGTCACCAGCCATGAATACTTTTGGATAAAATAATTAAAAAATTTGGTAGCTATTTAAATTATGCGGAAGTTTTAGAGCCAAGTTTTAAATCGACCACTATAACTATTTCACTAACAAAACAAACACCCATCGAGCATCGAATAACTTCTCCTTATGATACAACATAAACTCTCTTCCCTTGACATATTTTAAGACAAACGACATAAATCTGGTTTTTAGCCACCAAACAAAAAAGAAAATTACTGATAAAAAAAAACTCGCCTCACAACACAAGTTGCATTTCTAAAATTTAATGTAAAGATTACACAAAATAATATGGTGTTCAAACTGGCCAACATCTTATTATAATGATCGTTGCACGTGTGTGTGTCTGGCTGTGCTTTTTTTTTATTTTGTTAAATGATTTCTTTCTTGCACACCAATTTGAATGTGTTGTGAAATAAAAAAAACTTTTTCTGTCGCACACTCTTAATTTTGTGAGCGAAGCGAACAAGCGCCTCAGGCTTAACAATATAAGAATTTTTGCTAGTTTATGTTATTTATTATCCGAATTACCCAATAGATTGAGAAAATTGTCACCATTTAAAAAAAAAATGTCATATGCATAGAAATATTACTTGAATCGGCTACAATCAAATCAACCTAGTCCTATGATATTAATTCTAGATTTTTGTTTTTTTAATTTTAGGAGCCTATCTGGCGACTACCCAATTGGGCACAAGTTGCCGCACTCACAACAGCCTAGCACTAGGCTACTTTAAAATAAGAATATTAAAAAAAAACAACAATACAAAGGGAAAATGGCAACAAGTAGGAAGCAACCTCCGGCGTCGAGGGGAGGTCCGCCTCCCCCCCCCCCGGTGCCGGAATGGGCGACCTACAAAGAAAACCAACAAAAAACTAGTTAAATAAAGGGGAGAAGGCCGGCCTTTCCCCAAAAGTCTATAAGTCCACGAGTCAATGTGCACGAATTCGTCTCGAGTACAAGGAACAGGCGGTAGCGACCCCGCCCATCCCGGTACCGGGACAGGTAACGTGCGCGGAGATCGCCCAGACTGGGACATTCAACAAGAATGTGCCGAACAGTCTGGGGGATAACGCAGTCTTCACAGTAGGGCGCTGGCGAGCGCTCCATCAAATGGCGGTGCGTCCCGCGAGTGTGTCCAATTCGGAGACGACAGAAAGCAACCTGAAGCCTTCGCGGCATTGGGGGGTAGGTCCATGGGAACAGTCGCGGCGTAATGACAGGCAACTTTAAATTCCCTTCGACCGTCTCCCATCTTCTTTGCCAAGCAGCCCGAAGAGCTGCCCGTAATCCTGCCATGTAGTCGGTGTGAGGAAGAGCGAAACGCTGGTCCGGTCGCCGAGTCCTCGCGGACTTTTTGGCGCCCTCATTCCCCGCAATTCCTACATGTCCAGGAACCCAGCGGAAGATAATCTCGGCATCCACCCAGCTTTCCAAAACTGTGGCGTCACGGATATCGCGAACCAGAGGATGCGGAGATTCCAATGCCCCGAGAGCACTCAGGGCGCTTTGTGAGTCGCTATAGATCACAATCCGGTCTCCGAACCAGGCACGTCGCGTAATCTCCCGTACCGAGTGGTGCATTGCCCCCAGTTCAGCCGTGAAGACAGACGCAGCGCCTGGCAGAGCCCCGCTGACTTCAAACAGAGGGGATACGGCGTGGAAGCCGACCCCCTCTTGGGACCATTACAAACAACAAATATTTGACAATGTTCAGATCAGCAATTGTGCAGGACAATCAAAGTGTTTCACTTAACTATCCTGCTCTCTGGGTCAGTCTTTAGAGGTGAGGATCGATTTATTATCATCTTGGAGGACCGCGCCACCATTGGGAATAATCTATGTAGGATGTAACGAATCGCTCAAAAGTGACAAATCTCTTGAGTGGTAGAGCATGGACAAAAAATTCCATCATGACTGCGCTAAGCATCAGGGTCCAGGCTAAGTGCTTCACGAGGGGGGGAGGCGATCGGGATTAAAAACTCCTTCGAGTAGCCTCCAAAGGTATACAAGTCAGACTATATGAGATTCTCTCAAAAGCCGACTTATCTTCTTCGTGCCTGTAACTGGGAAACAATCAAGTATGGGGGTTGCGGTAGGGCGATTTAAGATGTAGGGTTTGAGTGCCCCTGACCGCTACGCTAGCTAGCGTGAAGGCTTGATAGAGTAGGTGAATGTGGTTCCGAGGAAAATCACCAAAGAAGAATCAGACATATCGGAGAGTGTCCAGATAAGACTGTGAAGGTGGATGAGTATTACAACATAGAGACCCAACCGGTCGTCGTGAGCCTACATGCCACTGGATGCAAAGGGCCCTCTGTGAAGACAATGGAAAAGATGGTGGGCAAAATATGGGCCACCTTATCATGCCAAGCACGGGCTTACACCCGACCTGTTTTTCTCTTATCAGACCTTTCTTTTGCCTAAGCCCTAAAGCGATGAGGAACGGGTGACTGGGACATTGAAATCCGGAAGTTTCAAGTTTGAGCCCTGTACGTGGAGGGCTAGTATAAAATAATCACAGAAGAGGCCTGGACTTAGGATGATCTTTGTCAGTAGCTGACTATGCGTCTGAGGAGTCCCATTTGCGATCCTCTCTGCTGATCTCAACCCTAGGAACGGGTTAGAAAGGTACTTGAAACGGGCCATCTCTACTTCCCCTGGCCGGATTGTCGCCCCCGGTGGAGGGTCATTATTACAGGACAAAATATACACACACACATACACGCATATTCAGATCATTAACTTTGTTATATGGGACGTCAGAACCATAACGGACGATCCAAACAGTAACAGATATGAGAGACAAATTGGTACCCCTACAAGAAAACTCGCCAGACACGGCATTGACATCGCCGCATTAAGGGAAACAAGAAAAACAGATGGAAGTTTAATCAAAGAAAAAAAAAATATATTGTTCCTTATGGAAGAGTAAACCTGGAAATGAAGTTGAGTTCAGGTTGTTGTACATATTTGCTTTAAAGACTATTGAAGAAATACCATCAGAGCTTCGTGACGCATTGATTGACAAGCTCTTCAAAATGGGAAATAGATATCAATCTGTGGCAACTACCGCAGGATATTCTCACTTGCAACAGCAGGAAAGTTCATTACGCGTATTATTATTGACCGGCTTAGACTCATCTCAAAAGATAACGTTCTCGAAATCCAATGTGTGTTTAGACCACTGTGGGGAATTAATACCATGATATTCACCTCGGGTCAGATGGAGAGAAGGCAAAGGCAATGTGATTCATAGAGACTGTGAATAGAAGCGCTCTATAAAATATGAAAAATCGTCAAGAACACTTTCCAAAATACAAACAAATTCCTTGGACATCGGAAAAGACCAGCTGGAGTCTGTAACTAGTACTCTATCAATCGATGCAACTAATAACAAAGAAGTACAATACCTTTGGTCAACTAGGAAAGTCTTTGATGATGATATATCACAGAAGGCCAATATTCACGTTTACAACTCTACTTTTATCACAGTTCTCCTCTACAACTCAGAAACATGGATTAAATATAGAGGACACATTCCAGTCCTAGAACGATTTTTCAAAGGTGGATCATAAAAGTCCTGAAATATCAAGTGGAAAGGTTACAGAACGAAAACCAACGTGGTCGAAGAAGGACGATCCACCAGCATTGAAGCAAGCATCATGAATGGTCAACTGCCCTGGGCTGGGCACTGTTTAAGAATGCCGACAACCTGTCTTATACCGAGGTTTTCAAGAGTTTTGTTACACTCGTTTTTATATCTTCCGAGAGGTTTGCATGTAGGATAGATAAAGTTCCGTCAAAGAAACTTAAAGCTCTACTTTTCTAGTGCTGGGCAGTCCGTCAGTCCGTCCCATTTCGCTGACGACTGACGGAAACATTATTTGGCGAAGGTCGTCTTTGCTTTTCGGGTTAGTGACGGTTCGGGTGACGGCCGAAAATCGCTTCCGTCGGCGCTTATTCCGTCAGTGTTTCAAAGTTTCCGTCAGTCGTCAGTCCGCCAGCGAAACGGGAGTCAGTCAGTGACGGACTGACGGACCTTCCGTCATCGGTACTGACGGACTGCCCACCACTGAACTCATTAAAACGTCTTTTCTATTGTATGCAGATGTGACGAGATAGAACTGAAAAGAATCGAGATCTCTTCTCTCTGGCGCGATGGCCAGAATAAGTTCGACATCAACAAGCGGCTCAACGTCATCTGACTGACCGTCCACAGAGCCGCGGAGAGGCTCAAGAGCAGGAAAGACCTCAAAGATCAACCGGGTTCAGGCAGACCTCAACCATTTGACGTGAGAAAGTCCTCCCAAAGTGATCCAAAGCACAAAATGACTGCGCTCGCGAAGAACATCTCGGTGGCCACGGTTTCCAGCCCCTTCAAGGAGGCGGGCGGCAAGAGTTTGAGGTGCGTGAAAAGGTCTCTGCTCGGGAATGGCACAGATCTGCGCAGACCCCTTTCGGCGCAGACCTTGTTAAAATTTTTAAGGTAACCAGATCTATGCATGTACTTGTGAGCGACGGCGTTCGTTCTTTTGTTCGTGTTCAAACATACTCAAAACCTATTGGTCTAATTTCTACCAAATTTGGTAGACAACGAGAGCATTAGCCTAGAAGGAAACTGAGTTTTTTTTTTTGCCAAAGTAAATTGGTTGAGATTATACAAGGTGTCCCACAAAAAAGTTAACCGTTAACTCAAAATCTATTTGAGATTTTTGAGTCCTGCAAAACAAAACAAATTTATCAACTATTTATCTGTCGCTTTTGGAAATTTCATTAAATTCCCTTTTACGATATTGATATACTAATGGATTTAGTGGAGGGTATCAAAATTATGTTTGCGCAAGGAAGTAAAATAATGAAACTTCAAAGTTTAAAATCAACAAATATATTTAAATCCATTTTTAACAAAAACACCTTCATATGGGTAATACAAATTCATTTTTTAATTTTCTAAACACCGTTTCCTTTCGCATGTCCTCCATTTCTTTCCAAGCACAGTTGCGCTTTTGATCGCATTGATTGAACAACTTGTTTGATTAACTTGTGATTTTCCTTAAGTTTATTGACTTCGCGTATGATACTATCTCTTAACTGGTTGATGTTTTGTGGTGGAGTAGAATACAATTTATTCTTTAGATATCCTCATAAGAAATAATCGCACGGTGTTAAGTCAGGGGATATTGGGGGCTATTCAATTGCATGATTTAGCGCGACAATGCGGTTGTCAAACGTTTCTCTTAGTTTTGTTCTTACAACAAGCTGTCTATGAGCTGGTGCGCCGTCCTGAATCCACCAAAGTCTATTGAATTGAGTGCCGTAAATCTGGCGGAGTTCCGGGAAGATCCTTTCGCTGATCATGGTCAGGTAGGCAGCACCATTCAAGTTATTCTCCTAAAACAATGGGCGACAAGATAGCCATTCCCGCATATTCCGATCCACAGAGACACTTTATGCTGACAAATACGTGTGTCAAAGTTGAATGCTGGTGGGTGGTTCAGCGGCGCATATTAACGAATGTTATGGCTAATTACCTTTCCATTCATGAAAAAGGCTGCCTCGTCACCAATCACAATGTTTTACAAGAAACGAGCAGGTTTATGGAGAAGCCATTCGGCAAATTGTCTACGACGAGGAAAATCAGTTTCAAGAAGCTGGTGTCTTGCATGCATCTTATAGGGATGCCATTTTAAGTCATGTTTAATAATGCGGTTAAATGATGACTTTGACTGATACATGTAGATTTTGAAGAAGTGTCATCTGAACATTTTCGATATTTTCTGTTCTTCTTATGGTTCTCATACGACCCGAACGACCTTTATTTAGATTTAAGCATGTTCCTTCATGTTGGTATTTGCAAACATTTTTCCAAATTGTGGGCTTGCTTGGTGGGTGCCTACCTGGAAAACGTTGTTCAAATGAATCTTATACTTGTTTAGTACTGCCAGTCTTAATAAAGTTTGTGACTACAAATACGCGTTGATCTTTTGTTAACAGCATGATTAAAAAGGTCCTATGGAAGTAAACTTTTACCCAGAAACGCTTTCATTTGCTTAGTAAGCAATAATGACGAGACCATACCACAGCGTGGCTGAAAAACCACTGTAAAATGGCCTAAGCTTTGCTTGAAGAATCGCACAGTGACCTAGGATACCTAAGCTCCCTACGCTTCTCTTGAAAGTGCACGGTCGCCTAGCCTTCCTAAGCTTCGTTTCATTATTTTACTTCCTTGCGCAAACATATTTTTGATAGCCTCCATTAAACCCATTAGTGTATCAATATCGTAAAAGGGAATTTAATGAAATTTTTAGAGTCGACAGATAAATAATAGTTAAATAAAACACCTTTTACAGAACGCAAACATCTCCAATAGTTTTTGAGTTATACTAATTCAAATTACGGTTATCTTTTTTCTGGGACACCCGGTATAGTCGCTAAAATATTTTAATTTGTTTGTTTACAAAATTACACGAAAACTAATTCGCCGATATAGAAATGAAGCATATTGAATGCATATTAGGATATTGCTAGTGCTATATAATATATTGCTAAGCTAAGCCTTCTTAATAAGTGAAGCAACTAAATATTGGAAATTTATTAAGCATCTGGAATTTTTTAAAACTAGAAATACGAGTATGTAATGGTAAAAATAACAAATAATATCTCGACAAAGATTTAATATTGGCATACATATAAGGGGCTAATGCAGGCATATACTAATAATATATTAATAATAAAATAATAATAATAAATAGTAATATGCGAAGGTATAATTAGAGTTAATAACTCTTACACACACTTAATTGAGGCATACATATATGACGCTAAAGCGTATATATTATTAATAATAATTATTATTATTACTATCATAATAAATAATAATAATGATAATAATTATAACTATAATATTGATAATAATAAAAATATTAATAAACTAGAAATATGTAAAGGTAAAATTGCACTCAATAACATATATGACGCTAATTGAACGCATACTTTAATAATAATACAAATAATAATAATAAATAATAATGTATATTAATAATAATAATAATCTCACAAAAACCAGGGCCTTATTCGATATGTACATCAAAGTAAAAACAACACTAAGCATTTTCACTTCGTTTTAATCGTGACTTTAAACATGAACGCTATTTATAATTGTGAGAAATTACTCATAAATATTCAATGTACGTAATATTCTCAAAATACCCACCAGTCTGCGAATACGTTCATCTGCATTCCTGAACTTCTTCAATTTTAAGGGGAAGGGGGATTATGGCCTGCAACAAGTTTTTCATAATACAGGTCTCTTCCTCTTTGTACTTTACGCAACAGTCAATTAATTTCGATATACTTGGACGCTGCAATTCAATTTCCGATTGCAACATCGTTTGCTGCTTCTGCATGATTGTTTGTCCTGTCTTCTTCGTTCAGTATTCGCTGATATAGATTCCACAGTGCATGAAGAAAGCGAGGCTCTCTCTTGATGTTTGTTCTTCTGTCCATTCTTCCTACATAATTGTCTTCAAACCAATCGAGAAGTTCTTGTAGGTCATCGGGTAATTCGTGACTTAACTGCAAGATTGCTTTATTTATGTGTTCTATAGGAATAAAAGCTAAAGCACAGACCATTTTGCATTTTAAGTTCAACTCTGGATCATTTCTGTATTGAAGAGAATGTCCTAAAGCACAAATATGCTTTTTCATATTTTGACACAAATGAAAAAAACAACCTCTGATATCTGCTGAAGGGAAATGCACTTTTAAGCTATTGAAATTTACCAATTCATAGTCAGAGTTGATAATTGCTAGACTAAATCTAGGTCCAATTTTTAAAATCATGTCGAATAATTTGTCATAAGTTCCACGGAATTTATTAGGGAGCAGAGCGTATAGCAAGGGATGGACGCTCCAGTATTTCTCACCTGAGATTACATAAATCTGGGAAAAATGAGGCGGTGCGATTTTAAAAATGCCATCAACATAAAACTTTTCACATTCATATAATAATCTCGGGTTACTTTTACGTCCAAATATTAAAATTCTACAAGAACTTTCAGAACATCCACTATCTGCAAGCAAAAATTCTTTCGTTTGTTTTACACCAAAAGTATAAGATTTGAATTCTTATGGGATAACAGGACTGGCTAAATCGATTGGGCTCATCGGGTATGAGCTTACAATGTTTCTTTGTGGACGGACCATCTTTTTTAAAGATCTAGTATCTGGTATAGCTCCTTGGAAAGCTTGATATTAATTCTGTAAGCATTCGTTGACAACTCCTCTAGCAGTCCCTTCTACTGCGTTGCTTGCACGCATCTTTATTTGAGCTTGAATGCGGTCGCTCTCTCAATTATTGCTGGAAAAGGATTGTGAGAATGGTCATTAATATATTTAACGATTTCTTCGTTTTGAACATGAACTCTCACTTTAGAGGAATCTTTTCTTTCACACCTATAAAATTTTGTTTCCGTATCCGCACTATATCTATCAAAAACAGATAAAACCATCACTTTCAAAATTTTGGCTTTCGCTGCCATATTTGGGGTCGGAAAATGTTTAATTAATGAAATACTTGAACGTTTTATAGATTTAAATAAATTAATCACTTGAAATTATTAAAGTGAAACTGATAAAAAACTGAATTGTATATGAGTTTTCGATATCTAAAAAAGTTAACAAAGTTTGATTGTAGGCGAACCGGTTCATCAACTCGAAAAATGTCTTGGACACAACTGAATCTAAAATTGAAAAACATTTTCTATTTGTACACTTCACTGTTGGAAAAATATAATCGCACATTCTTTGTTAAATTTGATGGTTTCAAGAGTTTACCATCTCGATGCTGGAAAAGGAGCAATTAGTAGAATCCTCTCAAATCTCTTCCCCATAGATATTTAGAAATATGTGTCGTAACTTTGTTTGAAACTAGGCCTGGTCAATTTGTTTTAGGGTACAATAGACATAGGTAATTTATTTGCGAGCTCCATCAAAAAGTGACTTAATTTATTCAGTTTAAAATAATCCATATATCCCATAAATATTCATAACTGTTAAACCGTTATCCTAAAGACAAAATACTGGATCTATTGCCATTTTTACAAGGATTTTGGGGTTGGTATTTAAAATTTATACTCCTATTTATAATTCTTTTTCTTATCTTTTTAAAATCTTTGTTAAGAACATGGTATTCCGAGAGTTTAAATCACCATATTGGAAAATGACCATTGTGTGGGATCGTCCCAAATCTTCCCCTAAATATTCAGCTTTCAAACCTTATCCTAAGGCTAAAATACTGTTCCCAAAAGTTTCATTTGTCCTTTCACTTTCAAATGATATATTGCTTTCTTATAAATTCTTTTGCCAGCAGGGCTAATAAATAACTAATTCTTCTATGTAAAAAGAAGTAGTAATTTCAAACGACTTTTCAGACATTCTCAAATAATTTAGTTTAGCAAAAAGATAGCACTAATAGAGAGCAAATCTCCGACAAGGGAGCCTATTTCCCATATTTCGAAATAATCGTATATAACCGGATATACTAACCAGATCATGGTCAAAAGCCTATTCGTTTCCTTCTAAGCTAAGGCTCTGAACTCCACCAAATTTGGTAGAAATTAAGTAATTTTGTAAAGAAATAAATTAAAACATGCTGGTGATTACATAATTTCGACAGAATTTTATTTTTTTCAATATTTACAAATTCGACATTAAGTTTGCAGTTTCAAAAATATCATTTTTATTTAAAAAATAATAAAGGAAATATTTCTTAACCGGTTAAAACCAGATTTTGGACAAAAGCCTATTCGTTTCCTTCTAGGCTAAGGCTCTGAACTCCACCAAATTTGGTAGAAATTAAGTAATTTTGTAAAGAAATAAATTAAAACATGCTGGTGATTACATAATTTCGACAGAATTTTATTTTTTTCAATATTTACAAATTCGACATTAAGTTTGCAGTTTCAAAAATATCATTTTTATTTAAAAAATAATAAAGGAAATATTTCTTAACCGGTTAAAACCAGATTTTGGACAAAAGCCTATTCGTTTCCTTCTAGGCTAAGGCTCTGAACTCCACCAAATTTGGTAGAAATTAAGTAATTTTGTAAAGAAATAAATTAAAACATGCTGGTGATTACATAATTTCGACAGAATTTTATTTTTTTCAATATTTACAAATTCGACATTAAGTTTGCAGTTTCAAAAATATCATTTTTATTTAAAAAATAATAAAGGAAATATTTCTTAACCGGTTAAAACCAGATTTTGGACAAAAGCCTAGAAATTAAGTAATTTTGTAAAGAAATAAATTAAAACATGCTGGTGATTACATAATTTCGACAGAATTTTTATTTTATTTCAATATTTACAAATTCGACATTAAGTTTGCAGTTTCAAAAATATTTTTTACTTAAAAAATAATAAGGGAAATATTTCTTAACTGGTTAAAACCGGATCTTGGTAAAAACGTGTCGCTTCCTTCGAGGCTAAGGCTCTAGTATTCAAATCAGATTGGGTAGAAATCATTAATTAGGTTTCGTGCAATTTTTTAAACAAACAAATTAAAACATGTTGCCATTACATAATCTCGACCAATTTACCTTTAAAAAAAAAAAGCTCTTCCAAGTATTTAGAAACTCAGCATTAACACTTGCAACTTTAAAGATATAATTTTTAGCTAAAAAATTAGTTTCCTTTTAGGCTAAGGATAAAACCGGATCTTGGTCAAAAACAAATAGTTTATTTCTCTAGTACTCCATCAAATTTTGTAGAAAGCAATCTACTAGTTTTAAGTAAGTTTGAATACGAACGAAGGTCATCGATTACATAATTTCCGACTTCCTTGTCAGAGATTTCTATCATTAACATTACTTTTCAAGATTTTTTTTTAAAAGTTGATCTGGTTGTGGTTGACTTAAAAATTTTTAAAAAGGTCTGCGCCGAACAGGGTCTGCGCCAAGTAGGGTCTGCCCCGAAAATGGTCCGCGCCGAAACGAGTCTGCGCGGAAACGCTCGCGGCAAATAGGGTCGCGCCGAAACGTCCTAGACCTTCTCTGCTCACACTGTATGCGAGAACAACGTCGGGAGCGCTGTGGTCGCCTTCACAAAGACTTACAGAGTTATGGCAATCGAATTATTAAAAAAGGAGAACGACCACGTGCTAAGCTTCGACCAGGACGTCCCGAGGTCCGCTACGTGTCTACAACCAAGCAACCGGCCTCCATGATGATGATCGGCGTCGTGGCTTTAAATGACGAGACGATGCTGCCAGTGTAGTTCACGGCCGATTACAGACATCCTGTCCATGAAAGTCGTGCCCTGGATGAGAAATATCACGAAGAAGACGGACTACGTCTTTCAGCAGGACGGTGCCTCGTTCCACACGGCCAGGAACGTGCAAGAGTGGTTAGGGTTGAACATGAACTTGTGGTCGAAGGTTGTTTGGCCGCCGCAGTCGTCCGACCTCAATCCCTTCGAGTACAGCGTGCGGACGCATGTTGAGGGCAAGGCCTGCAAGGTCCACCACGGCAACTTCAACGAGCTGAAGTCCTCCGTCAACTGCGTATAGCCCAACATGAAGAAGGAATTCGTCCTCAACGTGCGCGAGGCCTTCAGGTCTCGCCTGGATCGCGTGCTCGCCGCTGAGGACGGATTAGTATTACAATTAAAACACATATTTATAAGTTAAAAGAAATAAAACTCGTCGAAATGTATCAAAACTATCATTGTGTCCTTTGTTGAGAGCGTCGTAACGAGTGTAGCAGGACTTTTGTAATACCCGGTACGTCAAGTTCAGGACACAGAATTTAACTAAGGACACCGAAACAAAGGAGTACATAGAAAAAGATCTAGAAACACGCTGAAACACTCTCAAATCCTGAAATATTAAACTAGCATGACTGCATGGGAGGACGTCACCGCTGACCGCAGAGGTCGGAATAACATCATCCACGAGGCTACCCAAACATTCGAGCGGAATAGACTAAAACATCAGCGAATTTCGGGGAACTCCGGAAAGAACATTAAAAGAAAGCCGATCTTCGCCAAAAGTCTCCCTCGTAACACCACTTTCCCAAGCTGCCTAAGACGATGCAGATTATGCCTTAGACCAGGGATTCCTAAACTGCGTGTCATGGAGGGTCCAAATGTATGTACATTCAGAACTTTTAAAACAGCAAAATACAGAATCCTCATTACAGTCATTAGTCATTGTTGTTGTACTCCTCCTCCTAACTTTGGCTCATGGCGCTGCCAGACCGGCATGAGCAAGGCGACGGCGTCAAAAATCGTTCCATTTTAAAATGTCAATCACTGTGAAAATATCCAAATAAATCAAATACAAATACTGCAAGGAATACGTCTTTAAGACTCGGCGAGTTAATGTAAACTGCCTCCTACTCAAGCTGCCGGGATAGGTTGGCTGAGCAACAGACAGTTCTAGAATATTCTCATCCACGCAGCCTGGGCAGCCTTGGACCTGCATTCTGAGCATCAGACAGTTCTAGAATATTCTCGTCCACGCAGCCTGGGCAGCCTTGGACCTGCATTCTGAGCATCAGACAGTTCTAGAATATTCCCGTCCACGCAGGCTGGGCAGCCTTGGACCTGCATTCTGAGCATCAGACAGTTCTAGAATATTCCCGTCCACGCAGGCTGGGCAGCCTTCGACTTACGTCCTGCGCATCAGACATCGAGAATAGGTTGGCCAGATTTCTGGAAGTACAATCCGGGACGTCTGGCCACCCTAATCTAAAAGTTTCTCCACACTTTCAAGAATATTTTTGAAATTCCCGGAAATTTCATTGATGGCGGTTTTGAAAGTTTGCGTTAACGGGCTATAATTTTAGCAGTCCGCTAACTGCAAATCTTCTAATTTAAAAAAAATTCCGTTAACGCTATTCCTCAATTTTTTTTAGTCCGCTATTAACGGATTAGCTATTAGCGGACTTAAAAAAGAAATATAAACATAAACGGGTATGAAATTTAGGAGGGGATTCAGTCCCCTAGCTCCCGCCTACTTCCAATAATTTGCTATCTTTAAAAATCTGAAAGGTCTTTAATTTTCGCCGTGCTTTAATAGATCCGACAAAGACGATAACTAGAGTTTAATGAGGTGTTTGCGAATGCGAGTTAACAGAATTTGTTGATAATTGAAGTTTGTATTTACCTATAGAAACATCGCTCTCATTATTTTATCCAATATGTGTATATGCAAATGTAATTTCACTTTTACATGTATTAATAATTAATTTTACCACTATCCTTTTGTTTTAATAGACGTCAGTGATTGACATTTGTTCTAGGCCATTTTTGAGTGTTCATCTCATTTTTCTCATTTTCGTCACTTGAAAATGTTATAATAAACGAAAGCGCTCGGCATCTTGTGTTTTATTTTATTAGCCTATGGTTTACCATTAAACAAACACACACACACTCTCTCTCTCTATCTCTCTCTCTCTCTCTCTCTCTCTCTCTCTCTCTATATATATATATATATATATATATATATATATATATATATATATATATATATATATACACACATGAGCAATTTGACGTTATTTCTGTCTTCTCAGTAAAGATTGCCTTCATTGTGCCGTTCTTTGCGGTCTTTGATCCTTGTGTTTTTTCTCTTGCCTTCAAAAAAATTCCTGTTTCTTCTCTCAGTGCTCATTAACGTGAAATTCCTCTTTCCCATATATATATATATATATATATATATATATATATATATATATATATATATATATATATTACTATATACCACCCTGCAAGCACAGTTTCCTTTAGGCGGTGGTCATTGGAGATGCGAACGGAAAGTTTACTTGGGAAAGGTACGTTGCTATAGATATTTGGACCTGGGCTGCCTTTGCTGGGGTTTTCCACCCAGATCTGGGTTTAACGAGTGATATCTGGGTTGCTGGGTTATTATTTTGGTAATAGAGTATAATCTGGGGTTTTCGTACTTTCAATAAGTAAGACCCTCAAAATTATTCACTATTTGTTTAATAATATCTTCATATCACCTAAAACAACATCAATTTACGAATAAAAATCTACTGGAATAGTCTACGGTTCACATATAAACATTTGAGTCACACACACACATTTCAACGTCGCTGTGTCGTAACTGGCTTGCAGGCTACAGCATGGGTAAGTAGTGACTGGTGAGAGACTGAATGTGTTTCAGTGCCGGCGTGAATAGTGCGGTGTGAGGTTTTAGTCATAAAGTTAGTCACAAGCGAAATAAATACTGATAAAAGTGATGGATCCCCCCAAAATTATGATGTATTAGTCAAGCAAGGAATTAAACACATTGTGAGGGAATCCCCACGTGGAAGATCTTTAGCAGAAAGGAACTCCCATGTGCAGCAGAAGGCCTGGCTAGGCCTAAAGTGGTAAGCCTAACCCCCCCCCCTCCTTCCACAAGCGGTATCCTCGAATCGAGTCCCCCACGATTCACCTTTATGCGGGCTAAAATAGCTCTGCAAGAAGATTCGAGGTCCATCGAAAGTAGAGCTGTTTCCCGCTAACCCCCAACTCCGAGGAGAGCCTCGGACATAAATAACGCTCGACTCCGCGGAAGAGACACAGAGTTGAGAAGTCTCGCCCAGAACCCTGAAGATTTCCCCATGGTTCCAAGTCAAGTGCTAGCAACAAAGCAAAGTGACAGCTGGACTATTTTTTGTATTTGGAATTAGCCCCAGCCAGGAGGTAATTCCACTGAACGATCACCCCGAGTGATTTTCCCGACTTCTTTCATCAACTCCTGTCGAAGCCCTCCTCATTTCGGGTAGCCGAAATACTCTCCCCTGGACCGGAAGTTACCCCCCCCTTGCTTTTGGAGAACCGTCATCACTCCAACCTCCCGCTTTGAAGGCCGAGCGGCCTCACCTCAAGTGCAGAAGACATCCGTAAGCCAACCCCTCCCCCCCCTTTAGTAACCCAATTGAGTTAATCCTCCCCCCCATTTGTATAGTCTCCTCCGGGAATACCTTAAGTTCTAACTTCATAGCCTGATTTATAACTACAATTCTCCCTTTCATTTACTGATGTGATTTTGCCCGTTAATTCTCTGAGGTAATTTTACCCATTACTTCTCTCATTATTTTTGTGTAAATAAAATTATATTTTTGTACATGTCTCTTTAAATAACCTTGAGCTTTGCCATTGTCCATAATTTACCTGACCTCGTTGCACTCTCACTACTCAGCTCGTCTAAACTCGTGGCGTTCCGTCCCTTTTTTCGGTTCACTTTGAAGTTATTGGTCCCTCCCCCATAGATATAATATGGTATTGATATAATGTAATGTCATACCACGACATATATGTTGATATTTCTCCAGTACATGCCAAAAATGTTAAAACTTTAAATTTGGAGTTTTAATTGTAGTATTTCCGCTTATACATGCTTTATTCACATGTATTAGCTGAGTACAAATTTATTCTTAGTTGTTTTATCAAATAAGAAATCGTCGCGGTAAAGAAAAATCAGAAATTGATCCCAGCAATGATAACTATCACAAACACATTGATGACATATATCTTGGAGGAAGAACAATGGCACATCTATTGAAAGATCCATTTGTGAACCACATTAGTACCCACAAATTCAAAATATTGTTTGAAATTCCTAGTGAAACTGTGTCTTCAAATGAAAAAAAAAGGTTTCCATTCACCGAAGATGGAGTTATTAGTAAGTTGAAAATCTTGGATTCATTATTGCTCTTGATGTCAAACAATCAGCTGAATCGATAGCGCAATTAGTTGCACATTTCCCTTCACTTTTGAGGAAAAAGAGCTGGATGCGTTCGATGAGCAGTGGCGATGTTTTCGATTGTCTAGAGCCATCTGCCAGATTGCCTAGAGACAGTCCATTAAGTTATAAATCTATTCATGAATACTGGAAGAAATTAAATACCGTAAAGGATAGTTTAAATAATTCTAAGTTTCCGTCGGTCTCTAAGTTTTTTAACTGTTTGACTGTACTGCTTCATTCTTCAGCATGTGTAGAACGAATATTTTCTAATATGAACTGTGTCGAAACCAAGGCCACGAATTCCTTAAAAGCAGGGACCACGAAACAAAGGCTACTTGCAAAACAGAATATAGTGAAGTGTGTGGGAACGTGTCCAAAATGGGATCCGAACAAGGAATTAATAAAAAAAACGTAATAGACGAAGCAAAAAAAAGGCGATACACAAAGAGAATAAGTCAGCTAGAGAAAGGCGAAAAGATAACGCTTCACGAAGGATTTGATGTCGAAGAGTCCCTTATGTAACTAAGAACGCGTACGTTAAGAGGAGTAATTAATAGTAATTATTACATATTCGCATTAAAGTAATTAAATGATATACTTATGTGTTTTAACATGTTACTTAATTTGTCTTTAATGTGCAATCTGGGCTTTTTTAAGGTTCAATCTGGGTTGTTTGGTAAAATCTCAATGGCAGCCCTGATTTGGACCCGTTAGCTCAGTCTACCGGTAAACCACTGGTCAAAATACCAGAAGTCTGAGGTTCTAGTCCCTGCCATGCAAGAGTATTATGACAAGGTCATTTTTTTATTGTTTTCTAAGGGAATAATAATTAAAAGCTATAAGATGTAAACTTTTGATGAATCCAGAACTAAAATAGGAATAGAAATTAAACATTTTGTAAAGAATCTTATTGCTCTAATCACATTCTCTTTAGCATTTTAGACACTATTTTCAATAGTTTGTCTCGGGAACTTAATAAACAAAAAGGCACTCCGAGAGCATTCAGAGCTTATACCTCCACCAAATTTCAGCAAATGAACTATCTGCCAAAATTAAAGATGGTGTCTAAGTGATCCAGTATCCGCATTATCATAGGGATCGACACAAAAATTTAATCACTATTTGCCTGGCGTAAGGCCCATCCCACCACAAAGTTTGATCGAAATCCGTAAATAACTTTTTGAAATATGTTGTAGACAAAGATTGTATAAGTGATGCAGTATCCGCAACCAGATTTGAATCCTCCTCAAAATTTAACCAATACTTTCTAAACACAAAATCTACCGCGCCATATTATTGCATCGACATCAATGACTAACTTTCTGATATATCAAATTTAAAGTGAATACATTTAATTCAGTATCTTTATTCAGATTTGGAACCGCCCAATATATAATCCACTCTTTCCGGGCCCAAGCCTCCACCTCTCCAAAAAATTTCATCGAAATCCGCCAAAAAGTCTCTGATATTATATACACAAACATACACACACATACATACATATAGGGGTAATCGCAGATGCCCTTCGCCAAATCCGTTGGCCTGACTTGAATTATAATCCAATGGGCAAAAAAATGGGAACTACATACCGTTAATTAAAATTGTTTTCTGAACGATATTAATATTTTCGAATGACGGAAAAAAAACCTTTTTGAGTCTTACAAATGATAAATTATTTATGCTAGAATTTTCATGTTTTTGTTTTGTTTTTCAGAATTTAATGATACCTTATAATAAAATGACACACTTTTCATACTTTCATAAAGCGCGGATTGCAGCTGATATGGGTGGAGAATCGGCAGCACTGTTGAACGTTTGCAGTCGATCCGTTTCTAAGATCATGGTTGCTTATGGGAACCAGAGGAAGAGAAACTCCGACAAACGTAATAGCGAACAAAATAAAAAAAATATCAGTGATAAATAAACAATAAAATTGTAAAGCACATATTGTCGAAGAATCTGTTTGGTCTCAATTGTTCAAATCGACAGCTGTTCGAATGAGAAATTTTTCGAATAAATCAAATAAATAATGATTCGAAAATCAGAAAATTATAATCAAGTCATAACATTCTTGATTGAAATGTAATTATTTGAAAGGAATAAAATATATAAATATTCATAGGAGAAAAACCTAACCTAATTATGCCATTTTTGATGGGGCGCAGAAACTAAATTTTAAATCGGAATTCGGAATAAGAAATATTTGTATCTGGCAACTTCTTTATTTTTTGATTTTCAAATCATTATTTATTTCATGTATAATTCGAAAATTGCTCATCGAAAGACAGTTAATTCGAACAATTATTTTTCAAAGGTGGCTGTATCGAGCTTGAGCTGAAACTAATAAGTCATGTTCCAACCAAGGCACTTCATTAAGACCTTTGTAAAAAACGGTGTATTAACTATAATAATTAGACAATGGGAGAATGTGATAAATTTCGATTAATCTTCCTTTGCACTATTTTATATCAATGTTCTGGCCTAGTTTACAGCTGGAGGGCGCCTAAACGAGCCTATAATCCTACTTGTTTCGTTGTGACAGTTACGCGTGTAAATGGATCATAGTTGATGTGGAAGCAATAACATGAAATCTCTTGGACCAGTAATAGTACTACACACGACTGTCAATTTTAGCTCACCAGGTGCATACTTTGGTCCAAAGGCTCATTCTCACTGGTGGCGCCATTTTTCGGGAAAATAATGTGCACCCATTCACATTACTAAAGTCGTTATAAACTAGTTTGAAATGCCTGAAAATACCGTTGACTACTTGGATTGCCGCCTCCCCCCTTCCGCAATCGCCAGATCTTAACATAATCAAGCAACTAAGGAACAGATTTCTTTCACCAGCGTCTCTGAATGAGTAGAGCAAGTTTTGCTCAATAAATGGGTTAAAATTCTTCTAGACACTATCGAAAAGCTGTACGAATCAATTCCTCGACGTAATTAGTTATTAACGCTAAATCAAGGCTAACTCCATAAGAAACGAGGTCTGCTGACCAAAGTGACGTGCTCTAACTTATTCTGCAATATGACCTTATGACCTTCAAAACTTTCAATAATTTCCCGGCTAACCTTGGGAGGACTTTGGCAATTATATCATTCGAAAGAGAATGTAAAACAACACAAGGGTTACAAACTTCGTTAGAATCAGCAGAAAAGTTACAATGTTATTACCAAAACAAAAAAAAAGTAAAACCGACCGACCTAGTAGGATATAGAGTCGCACGCAACTAAAAAAAAGGTCTGCTGACCAAAAAGTAGCGTGCCCTCACTTATTCTGATTTATGGCCTTACGACTTTGAAAACTTTCAATAATTCACGGAGTAACCTTGAGAGGACCTTGACAATTCTATCATTCGAAAGAGAAAGTAAACACCTTAAGGGTTTCAAATTTCGTTAGAATCGGCCGAATAGTTATAATGTTATTGGCAAAAGGAAATAATTCCCTGGCTAACCTCGGGAGGACTTTGGCAATATATATTTTTTTATGGCGGGCCGTAACTTTTTGCCACACCTCATTTATGGAATTGGAAAGGCGAAAAAATGGTCACACCCTAATTGCATAGTCTAGAATAGTATAGCATAGCACATTATAGCATAGTATAACATAGAGTGGTGCTTATCATATTATAGCTAGTATAAACTGGCATAGTATATTATAGCATAACATAGTATAGCATAGCAAAACATAGTATAGTAAAGTATAATATAGTATAGTATATCTAGTATAGTATATTGTCTAGAATAATATAACATTATATAGCATAGCCTAGTATAGTCTCGAATAGTTGCTTGGCAAAACCTAGCTTACCGTAGGATAGCCTACCATAGTATTACCTCACCTAACATAGTATAGGCTAGCCTAGATTGCCTAACATAGTAAACCCTGCCTAGCCTAGCATAGTATAACAGAGTAGATTATGTCATAGCATAGCCAACCATAGTATAGCCTAGCCTAGCTTAGTATAACAAAGTCTAGCCTATGCTTCACTATAATAGTATAACTTACAATACCATACTCTAGCTATGCTAGAGTATGGCTTAGTATTACTTAGCCTAGACTAATATAGCCTAGCAGAGAATGTATAGTATGGCCTATCTTAGCCTAGAAATCATAATAAAGCCTAGCCTAACATAGCCTAAAACAGCCTAGCATATCTAGGGTAGTAAAGCTCACCATATTATAGCCTAGCCTAGAATAGTATAGTTTAGCATAGCCTAACCTAGTATAGTTTAGAATAGTATTGCCTAGCCTATTCTCGTATAGCCTACCTCAGCCTAATTTAGCTTAGCATAGTATATCCTATCCTATTCTAACATGGTATAACTGGGCATAACACACCCAACCATAGTCTAGCCTAGCCTACCCGAGCTTAGCATGGTACACTATAATCTAGCCTAGTCTTGCGTAGTATAGTCCAGCAGAGCCTTGCATAGCATAGAATACCCCTTGTATAACCCAGCCTACTATATCATAGCATAGAATGGCCTAGAATTGAATAGTATACCCTAGAGTAGCCTAGTATAGGCTTGCATATGTAGCCTAGCATAGTATATATAAGAATAACCTAGCTTAGTATAGTATACCTGAGCCTATCACAGTGTATCATATCCTAGCCTAGCCTAGCCTGCCTAGCAGAGTTTAACCTAGCCTAGCGCAGCCTACAATTAAATATTAAAACTTGGTCTAGCTTAGTTTAGCTTAGCCCAGTCTAGTATAGCCTATCTTAGCCTCGTTCACTGGGACCTAGCCTAGTTAGCATATTCTAGCCTAGTATAGTATATCATAGCCTACCTTACCCTACCCTACCCTAGCTTAGTGAGTATAGTATAGTATATCATGGTATTGCCTAGGCTTGCATAGCATATATAACATAGCCTAGCCTACCCTAGCAAAGCCTCGCTTATCCTAGCCTGGTATAGCGAAGCCTAATCTAGCATACCATAGCCTAGCCTAGTATAGCCTTTCATGCCGTGCCTAGCATTAACTATCCTAGACATGTATAGCCTACTATACTATTATACCCTAGTCAAGTATAGCTTATTATTGTCTAGCCTAACATACTATATGCTATCCTAGCATAACATATTATAGCCTAAATTAGCATAGTATATCTTACCCTCGTGATATATATCTTAGCATAGTATAGTCTAGCCTAACATAGCCTATTCTATGCTTGCCTAACTGAGTATAGCATATTATAGCATATTCTAGTCTAGCAGAGTATCGGCCGAAAAGTTATGTTATTGCTCAAACAAAATAATTCCCAGGCTAAACTGGGGAGGACTTTGGGAATTATATCATTCAAAAGAGAATGTAAAACAATATTAGGGTTTCAGATTTCGTTTGAATCGGCCGAATAGTTACAAAAACACAAACATAAGCAAAACGGGAACCGACCGACCGACAACCAACATAGTGAGAGGTAGAGTCGCTCGCGACATGACTCGCACGCGACTAATTACAATTAAAATAGTGATTCCCTTATTTTTTCTAACCTCTGCACATATGTAGGATTCGTTGAAGTCGACAATGACTGTAGGAATAAACCTACAGGCTAAACACACGCACATCCCAATATGTGATCCCCATAACTAGTATAATCATGCAATAGCCCATTATTAAAGGGCTTATTGGGGGGGGGGTATAACAAGTAATTGGGTATTATGGGCTTATCATTAATTCTCCCTAAAATCTTTGACCCAACACCCAAATAATTATCCAGTAATTGGGTCATAAACTCAAGCTGTAAATTTGAGAATACAGGCAAATCTCGAATGCATGTGGAGGGGTAAAAGGATTCTGATATCATCATCATCATCATAATCATCATCATCATCATCATTACTAACTCTATAATTTAAGAAGGAGATTTTTTTTTAAGTATTTGAATAATAATTTCATCTTAGTTTGGTTATGACTTATGTTTTTTTTCTAAAAATTATTCCTAATAATTCTTTTATAATATCAAAAACAAAATGGTGAAGTTCAGAAATGAATATTACGGCCGTATGCTAAAACAAATGTGAAATGCACTTTTATGAGATTTAGTGTAGCTTCACAATTAATTATAATTTTTTTAATATGTAAAAGGCTAAAATGTAAAATATATTAAAAAAAAAAGTTTGTTGGATAAAATGTGCATTTCACGGCCGTTTTTAAGTATCGAAATTTTGCGAATTTTTTAAAACCCCAAGAATTACAAATGATGAAGTTCAGAAAATTTAGTTTAGAGTTCCTTTTTAAATTATTATAATTGGCGAAGTTCAGAAAATTTATAAAAATTTAACCATGGCTGCTTTTTTTTAGATTTTAAATTTTAATCTTAGTAGAGAAGTGCAAGCTCCCCCGTAGGGGGTAGTGGCGAAGCCATTGCCTGGTATTTTGTATAAAATGTAAAGTGAATAAATGTGTAATCCAGGATCTTCATCAGGATCCATCCAATATCTAATCAACATTTTCCGGGCCCAAGACCCTAAATCTTGATAAGAGATATGCTGGTTTGGGGCCTACAGCCATTTCTTTCCTTTTGTTCTCCAACCCTGCCGCTAATAAGGTCCCAACCTTCAGAACATGGCCTTCCTTCCACTACCTGCAGGTCAGCTTGGATCATATCGGGGAAGAAAAACAATTTAAGCTTGAACAACCACTTTTACTCCAACCTTTTCTCCATCTTCATATGGGGTCTTTGTTTCTCCCCCCCTCCCCCGCCTCCGATTGCGCACCGCCTCTTCCGCTAATCCTCTCTTGCGCAGATCGAGTTGCAATATTCTTCTACCTCCTTAATCTTGGCCTACCTCTCCTTCTTCTCCCTTCCACCTCCCTATTCATCATTCTTCTGCCAACGTCTCCTCATCTCTTCTTTTTACCTCTCATACCAGTATAATCTTGTTATTTCTTCGTTGCATCGACTATTTTTATTGTACCTCTTCTCGTTCCAAAGTTTATTCCTCTTTGTCACTTCGCATATCCATCGCAACATTCTGCTTTCAGTCGCCTCCTATTCATCTTTCTTATTCTATCTCCGCATGCCATGCTCTGTCCCATATCTCATCACTGAGCTAGCAATAGTTATATATGTTTAACCTTTTTTCTTCCCACATTGATCTTATGGTATAAGATTCCTGATATTTTCTTCCAATTACTCCATACTGATTGAAAACTGCAGTTTATTAGTCGCGTGCGAGGCTAGTCGCGGGCGACTCCATCTCACTATTTCGGTCGGTCCCCGTTTTGCTTTATTTTTGTAATAACATCATAACTATTCTGCCGATTCTAACGAAATCTGAAATCTTTATGTTGTTTTACATTCTCTTTCGAATGATATAATTGCCAAAGTTCTCCCAAGGTTATCCCAGGAATTAATTTGTTTAGGTAATAACATCATAACTATTAGGCCGATTCTAACGAGATTTGAAACCCTTATGTTGTTTTGCATTCTCTTTCGAATGATATAATTGCCAAAGTTCTCCCAAGGTTATCCCTGGAATTAATTTGTTTAGGTAATAACATCATAACTATTAGGCCGATTCTAACGAAATCTGAAATCTTTATGTTGTTTTACATTCTCTTTCGAATGATATAATTGCCAAAGTTCTCCCAAGGTTATCCCAGGAATTAATTTGTTTAGGTAATAACACCATAACTATTAGGCCGATTCTAACGAGATTTGAAACCCTTATGTTGTTTTGCATTCTCTTTCGAATGATATAATTGCCAAAGTTCTCCCAAGGTTATCCCAGGAATTAATTTGTTTAGGTAATAACATCATAACTATTAGGCCGATTCTAACGAAATCTGAAATCTTTATGTTGTTTTACATTCTCTTTCGAATGATATAATTGCCAAAGTTCTCCCAAGGTTATCCCAGGAATTAATTTGTTTAGGTAATAACACCATAACTATTAGGCCGATTCTAACGAGATTTGAAACCCTTATGTTGTTTTGCATTCTCTTTCGAATGATATAATTGCCAAAGTTCTCCCAAGGTTATCCCTGGAATTAATTTGTTTAGGTAATAACATCATAACTATTAGGCCGATTCTAACGAAATCTGAAATCTTTATGTTGTTTTACATTCTCTTTCGAATGATATAATTGCCAAAGTTCTCCCAAGGTTATCCCAGGAATTAATTTGTTTAGGTAATAACACCATAACTATTAGGCCGATTCTAACGAGATTTGAAACCCTTATGTTGTTTTACATTCTCTTTCGAATGATATAATTGCCAAAGTTCTCCAAAGGTTATCCCTGGAATTAATTTGTTTAGGTAATAACACCATAACTATTAGGCCGATTCTAACGAGATTTGAAACCCTTATGTTGTTTTGCATTCTCTTTCGAATGATATAATTGCCAAAGTTCTCCCAAGGTTATCCCAGGAATTAATTTGTTTAGGTAATAACACCATAACTATTAGGCCGATTCTAACGAGATTTGAAACCCTTATGTTGTTTTACATTCTCTTTCGAATGATATAATTGCCAAAGTTCTCCCAAGGTTATCCCAGGAATTAATTTGTTTAGGTAATAACACCATAACTATTAGGCCGATTCTAACGAGATTTGAAACCCTTATGTTGTTTTACATTCTCTTTCGAATGATATAATTGCCAAAGTTCTCCAAAGGTTATCCCAGGAATTAATTTGTTTAGGTAATAACACCATAACTATTAGGCCGATTCTAACGAGATTTGAAACCCTTATGTTGTTTTACATTCTCTTTCGAATGATATAATTGCCAAAGTTCTCCAAAGGTTATCCCTGGAATTAATTTGTTTAGGTAATAACACCATAACTATTAGGCCGATTCTAACGAGATTTGAAACCCTTATGTTGTTTTGCATTCTCTTTCGAATGATATAATTGCCAAAGTTCTCCCAAGGTTATCCCAGGAATTAATTTGTTTAGGTAATAACACCATAACTATTAGGCCGATTCTAACGAGATTTGAAACCCTTATGTTGTTTTACATTCTCTTTCGAATGATATAATTGCCAAAGTTCTCCCAAGGTTATCCCAGGAATTAATTTGTTTAGGTAATAACACCATAACTATTAGGCCGATTCTAACGAGATTTGAAACCCTTATGTTGTTTTACATTCTCTTTCGAATGATATAATTGCCAAAGTTCTCCAAAGGTTATCCCTGGAATTAATTTGTTTAGGTAATAACACCATAACTATTAGGCCGATTCTAACGAGATTTGAAACCCTTATGTTGTTTTGCATTCTCTTTCGAATGATATAATTGCCAAAGTTCTCCCAAGGTTATCCCAGGAATTAATTTGTTTAGGTAATAACACCATAACTATTAGGCCGATTCTAACGAGATTTGAAACCCTTATGTTGTTTTACATTCTCTTTCGAATGATATAATTGCCAAAGTTCTCCCAAGGTTATCCCAGGAATTAATTTGTTTAGGTAATAACACCATAACTATTAGGCCGATTCTAACGAGATTTGAAACCCTTATGTTGTTTTACATTCTCTTTCGAATGATATAATTGCCAAAGTTCTCCAAAGGTTATCCCTGGAATTAATTTGTTTAGGTAATAACATCATAACTATTAGGCCGATTCTAACGAGATTTGAAACCCTTATGTTGTTTTGCATTCTCTTTCGAATGATATAATTGCCAAAGTTCTCCCAAGGTTATCCCTGGAATTAATTTGTTTAGGTAATAACATCATAACTATTAGGCCGATTCTAACGAAATCTGAAATCTTTATGTTGTTTTACATTCTCTTTCGAATGATATAATTGCCAAAGTTCTCCCAAGGTTATCCCAGGAATTAATTTGTTTAGGTAATAACACCATAACTATTAGGCCGATTCTAACGAGATTTGAAACCCTTATGTTGTTTTGCATTCTCTTTCGAATGATATAATTGCCAAAGTTCCACCAAGGTTATCCCTGGAATTAATTTGTTTAGGTAATAACATCATAACTATTAGGCCGATTCTAACGAGATTTGAAACCCTTATGTTGTTTTACATTCTCTTTCGAATGATATAATTGCCAAAGTTCTGCAAAGGTTATCCCTGGAATTAATTTGTTTAGGTAATAACATCATAACTATTAGGCCGATTCTAACGAGATTTGAAACCCTTATGTTGTTTTGCATTCTCTTTCGAATGATATAATTGCCAAAGTTCTCCCAAGGTTATCCCTGGAATTAATTTGTTTAGGTAATAACATCATAACTATTAGGCCGATTCTAACGAGATTTGAAACCCTTATGTTGTTTTGCATTCTCTTTCGAATGATATAATTGCCAAAGTTCTCCCAAGGTTATCCCTGGAATTAATTTGTTTAGGTAATAACATCATAACTATTAGGCCGATTCTAACGAGATTTGAAACCCTTATGTTGTTTTGCATTCTCTTTCGAATGATATAATTGCCAAAGTTCTCTCAAGGTTATCCCTGGAATTAATTTGTTTAGGTAATAACATCATAACTATTAGGCCGATTCTAACGAGATTTGAAACCCTTATGTTGTTTTGCATTCTCTTTCGGATGATATAAATGGTCAAATTCATCCCAGAAAAATGAGAATTCGTTTGCTATGACTTCAAGTCGTTGAAAAGTCGACGACAGCGCTCCCAAGCGTTGTTCTCGCATACGATCGATGAGCAGAGGCCTTTCCATGCACCTCGACCTCTTGCCGCCCTCTTCCTTGACGGCTCTGGTCACTGTGACCACCAATATGTTCTTCGGAAGCGCAGTCATTTTGAGCTTCAGGGAACTTTCGAAGGCTTTTCTCACAGCCAACGGTTGGAAACTTGAGGTCTTAGTGAACGAGGTCGATATTTGAGATTCTTCCCGTTCCTACGCCTCTCCCCGACTGACTGGAAGGTCATTCGGCTGACGTTGAGCCGCTTGCCGATGTCGAGACTATTTGTGGCCGGCGCGCAGGAGAGCAGAGATCTCGATTCTTTTCATTTCCATCTCGACACAGAATGGAAAAGACATTTTAATGACACATCCTGGAAAATTAGAACTTTAAGTGTGTTTGACGGAACTTTTCTATCACACACGTAAACCTAGCTCGAGATAAAAAAAAACCCGAGTGTAACATAACTTTTGCAAATACCCGGTATCCTTACGATTGCGAAAAGTTTACTTAGCAATCAATGTCAATTTCTTCATAATGATCCGTGATAAAAATAGCGAACTGGTTTTAAATATAATCTAGTTATCATCATCATCATCATCATCACTAATTCTATAATTTAAAAAGGGGATTTTTTTGAGGATTTGAATAATTATTTCATCTTAGTTTGGTTATGACTTATGTTTTTTTATCAAAGTTATTTCTAATAATTCTTTTATAATATCAAAAAACAAAATGGTGAAGTTCAGAAATAAATATAAGTATAGAAATTTTGTTAAATTTTTAAAACCCAAAGAATTACAAATGGTGAAGTTCAGAAAATTTATTTTTATATATCTTCTTCTATAACTATATTTTAGCAACGTGATATTTTGAAAGGGAGAAATTTAGTTTAGAGTTCCTTTTTAAAATTATTATAATTAGCGAAGTTCAGAATATTTAGTTTAGAGTTCCTTTTTAAAATGATTATAATTGGCGAAGTTCAGAAAATTTAGTTTAGAGTCCCTTTTTAAAATTATTATAATTGGCGAAGTTCAGAAAATTTAGTTTAGAGTTCCTTTTTAAAATTATTATAATTGGCGAAGTTCAGAAAATTTAGTTTAGAGTCCCTTTTTAAAATTATTATAATTGGCGAAGTTCAGAAAATTTCTAAAAATTTAACCATGGCTGCTTTTTTTTATATTTTAAATTTTAATCTTAGCAGCGAAGCGCAAGCTTCCTCCGTAGGGGGAAGTGGCGAAGCCATTGCCTGGATCATTTTTATAAATTTCTGCTGACGTTTCGTTATTATTCGAATAACATTTTCAAAGTGTAAATAATACATCTCCGCGCTATTTATAGTAGAGTCATGTTAAATGATGCACCACTATATTTTTTATATTGAGGATATTTTTTTTATATACCTCTATTGAACTATATTATTTATATTGTGGGTAAGAATGTCATTAATATTTGTTTAAGGTTTTATGAAATTCCTCATATTTGGTTTAAATTCAGCAATTTGTCTATAATCAGAATTGCTTCGATGTTGGATTTATAAAAAAAATTAAAGTTGAGGTATTTTTGGTAGGCCATATAAGTGATCGCTATTGAATTCGCCTATTCGCTTGATTTTTGAGCTGATTTTTTTTGTCTTTGAGAGATATCGCGATCTTATTGGTCTTTTTTGGTGTTCGTGAAGGTTTTTTTTGCAACATTTTATGAATTTTCTATTATTTGATAGAAGAGATGAGAGTTTCTCGCAATATAGGGTTTTACCCTTAAGACATCGCCTGGTCGTTAGATTAAATGTCTGGGTTGGTGCTTAGTCATTTTATTTCTTTTTTTCCCCCCATTTTATATCAATATTTCCCTTGAGTTGTTATTTAAGTGAGAGATCGAAAATGTTTTTTTCCCCAATTTGTTTTAAGAATATTCTCATTTACTATTTCCAATTTGTTTGCGTTACGTTCTTAAATGTATTTACGCTATATTTTTTCTGTTTTAATTTTTTTTTTTTTTTTTGGGGGGGGGGGGTATTTTCTTGTTTTTTTTCTGTAAACAAAAATTTAGCCCTTTATTTAAGATATTAGTTTCATTTTTGTTTGTTATTTTGAAAGATTCGAGACGATCAAAAGCCTTCTTCTTTCATTATGATTTCAGGACCTCTCTCTACTAGTCCAATTTCAGCCCCATTCCTCTAATGGCGTTAATCTCAAAAGTAAAGGGCAAGGTTAAAGGACGTGAGTCGCGTGTTCTCAATTATTCTGACTTATGGCCATATGACTTTACGACCTTCAAAACTTTCAATAATTCCCGGACTAACCTTGGGAGGACTTTGGCAATTGTATCATTCGAAAGGGAATGTAAAGCAACAGAAAGGTTTCAAACTTCGTTAAAATCGGCCGAATAGTTACGAGGTTATTGCCAAAAACTCATTGAAGAGTAAAATGGTTACCATCGGACCGACTACCTACGGACCGACATAGTAGCGACTAAAAATATATAAATTCAAAGCAGAGCCACGATGTAATCAAACTTTCACTTCAAATTTCTCAGTACCACCCACACTGTTTGCCACTTGGGTAATTACTCCTCCATACACGAGCATTAGCAATTTGAGATACTTTTCTTAAAGACCTTTCTCTCTTTTACACCTACGAACGTCCTGCCAGGCTACTCCATCATAAGCTTCGTCTAGATCAGCGGTTTTGAACCGGGGTGCCTCGAGAGCCAACTAAGCCTGCCGCTGGAGCGAACTAAAAATCATTTTAAAATGCCTAGATTGCTAATGTGTATTTTAAACATTGCTAAAAAAAAAATCTAAAGACACTTGAAAGTATTTCGAAACTAGTTTCTCTCCATTGTGCAACATAAGAACAAGGAAAAGAGTAAGATTGCAGACAATGAATGAAGAAATGAGAGTTGCCTTGTCAACTACACGTCTCAATATTAAAGAATTATGTTATAATCATCGAGCTCAAAATTTCCATTAAACATTTAAAGTTAAGATTTATTTATTTATTTTAAAAAATTTCTGTCTCATTTCGAATCAATTAGGTTAAATGTCAATTGTGGTTAATTTTGAAGTGCTTTCCAAGTAATTAAGTATTTATACATACGTAATTTATATTATATTGAGGTACCACGGCTTATTCTAGATAGAAATTAGGGTGCCACTATGGTAAAAAGGTTGAAAACCACTGCTCTAGATCAACAAAGACTACATACACCTCGTCTTTCTAACCATATTTCTCATCTTCTGCCTCAATACAAAATCGCATCCTTTGTTCCTAATCCTGGCAGGAATCCAAACTGCATTTCACTCAACCTTAATCTCTCTTCGTAATCTCGCTTCATTATTCTGAAAATCGAAGATGGAAACCGTGTGTGCAAAACACCGACTCCACTCCCCCCTCAAAACAAAATATCCGTGACAATCAACCCTAGGGGGAAAAGGTGTGGGATGAAAGATAGAGAAAGATTGCCAGTCCCCTCCCCCTCCCCAACCCTGTAAGTAACTGTATATCCCTTATATTTGCGATCCTGAGTGTAAAATCAGTTACTAGTTGAAGGATCACGCTAAGACCTAATTCAAATTTAGCCTAGGCCTAATTTCCTTTTCTCCTCTGGTTCATTTATCTCTAAACAATATTGTAATTAAAATTGAATCTATCGCTTATCTTAAGTTATAATTCCTCCTGTTTTATGCCCCCCCCAAAACATAGGGGGCTTTATATGTATAAGGTCTTTGCTTTTAACGGAAAAGGAATAAAGAAAAGTTAAAAATTTACCCGAAAGCTCTAGTAGAAAGTTAAAACCGAGCTCACTCTAGGAATTAAACGATTGTAAATATTAAGGGAAGCGTTTAAGGATACCATTTATAGGATAAAAAAGTACACAAGTTTATTTTTAATATTAGGAACTTGCTTTCAGATCCACCACTACTGGCTTCAGATGTTTTCAAGGATCATTGGTCGGGGCGAGGGGGTGGGAGGTCTCGGGAAGAAATAGCATCACGCCCCATTTAAGAAGAGAAGCTGTTCAAGTAGACAAGCTGCAACCCCTTTGAGCACATATACTGGTATAATCTTAGTAATAATTGATTTCCTTTGTATAGTCGTATTAATAACTATAAGAATTCATGTAGCTTACATTACACTAATTTATACTGTTAGTGATTTATTGGCTTGCGTGATAAAAGCTGGCTAATGCGATATCCTTTCGTGACTGTGACAACTTCCGAGCGCTTGATGAAGAGCTTAGCTACAGCATTGCTTTATTGACCGGATATTTAGAATTGCAAATGATTCTCGATTTCTAATGCCGAGCTAGGATGGATAAAGTAAATTTTCCATTCTTCTCGAAAGTAGAGATAACAATTAAAATAGCTAATTGATATGCAAATTTTTGTTTGCGGTAGAAAGGCTGGATTATGTGATATCCTCTCGCAACTGTGAGAAGAGCTTAGTTAGCTACAACCTTCTCTTTCTAAACGTGTAAATATATATATATATATATATATATATATATATATATATATATATATATATATATATATATATATATAAGAAGATATCACATTAACGAGAAATATATCAATGCAAGAAATAATAAAGCACAATATTTAAATCCGATTTATTTACCAACAGAACTAGTTTCGGCTTTCGCTATTATCAACTGTATAATGAAATGTAAGACATGCGACACTCCAGTAATCAAAGGCGGACGTCTTATATTTCATTATACAGTTGATAATGACGAGAGCCGAAACTAGTTCTCTTTGTAAATAAATCGAATTCAAATATTGTGGTATATTGATTATTGCACCGGAAATATCTCGTTTATGTGATATATATATATATATATATATATATATATATATATATATATATATATATATATATATATATATATATATATATATAGGGTCTTTAAATAAGGTCGCTCGATTTTTAAATGTAAATAAAACAAGTTGAGTGTGATATATGCACTCAATTTATTTTAAATTTGAAAGTAAATTTTATGGCATTAAGTGTGAAATATGACGTCGTTCAAATGTCCGCCGCGGCTTCGCTTGGTGGAACGTATTCAGGAGGCCCATTTTCGATGACTTTGTCGCATAAATCTGGCTGAATTTGCTGGATGGTGTTCGTTATGTTGACTTTGAGGACATCAACTGTTTGCGGATTATTCGCATAGACCTGCGATTTAAGGTAGCCACAAAGAAAGTAGTCTAATGGCGTTAAATCGCATGATCTCGGTGGCCAGTTGACGTCGCCGCCGCGCGAGATGACCCTGCCCTGAAATCGTGGTATAAAATGTCTATCGTGGCGTGCGCAGTGTGGCACATAGCGCCGTCCTGTTGGAACTACATGTCGTCAGTATCCATATTAGGCATATAATCCAGTTGAGGCCACAAGAAGTTGCTTATCATCGATCTGTAGGTCTCGCCGTTGACGGTTATGGCAATCCCATCTTCGTTCTCAAAAAAATACGGACCGATGATTCCGTTAGACGAAAATCCGCACCAAACAGTGACTTTGTTGGGATTCAATTGGTGCTGGTGTATCTCATGTGGATTGTTTTCGTCCCAAATCCGACAATTTTGCTTGTTCACAAATCCATTCATCCAAAAATGGGCCGCGTCGCTGAAGAGGATAGAAATCACGTAATGCGCAGAACGTTTGTCGAACGGAGCACTGATTTTGATAATAACATTTGATGATTTGCACACACTGTTCAACGCTATAACCTTCCATCGTGACTTGCCAAGTATTACTCAATAGTTCACAGTGAGGTTGCCAGATGTCGCTTTAACAATATGGCCACTATCGCTTGACAAAGTTGAGCGTCCTTGTTGAAAGACCGTTTATATATAATATTCTAATATAATACATTGATAAGGGTTGCTGCTGACGAGACTAATCTTCAATTTTACAATGAAGGTAAAAACACGTACATACATGTGATTTATTAGGAAATGAAAAACAACGCTTTGAGCGTATCACACATCTTCAGGTTATAAAATGATTAAAACAATAGAAAATACAATAAAATTAACTTGTTATGGACATTAAACTTATTAGGAAATCTTATAAAATCTTTGAAAATAAAGAAATATTAAATTATTTTCAGATGGGAGGAGTGAAAAGTAATCTAAGGTTAAATTAGTGGAATTTCATAAAACGAGAAAGATTAAAAACAATTGATAATAGATATTCACAACCTAATTTTTAACTAAAGTGACACTTTTCACAATTTCTTTCATCAAAATTTCAAGACTATTTTAAAATTAATTTATAATGAGAAATAATTTTTATTCAATAAAAAAGCTTACCAAGAGATAGAGGGAATGAGATACCCAATAACAGTAACTGTTTTATGATTAATCTTCCAAATAACTTCATGAAACAATGGCCATTAGATTTTAAACCTCTATTTTATCTTAGCTATGTAGATGATTTCTTTGGTATTTTTAATAAGTTGGACCTAGCCAACCAATTATATATATATATATATATATATATATATATATATATATATATATATATATATATATATATATATATATTTAGAAGTTGTTACCCTACAACGTCGTGTCTGAAACAGCTGGAGCAAGTATTACAAGAATGGCTCAAGATTTCTCTCAATGAAGTCAGGAAGCTTTATGAATACGGAGTCTGTCCTCCATTTTCTCTTTCTGAACAGAGTCGTTGCGTCTTGGAATTGATTCATAAACAAATGAGTTGAATGATTAAGATGGACGGTAAAGGCAAATCATAAGAGTTTAGAATACCAGCTAGGAAATCCAATAAGGCATCAACGGGCACTTTAGTGAATAATGAAGTAACATCAAAACTGACTAATCTCAAGTCTGATGTTATATTCATATTGTTTAACTTATTGCAAAGATCAACTGAACATTTTATATGTAAGGGTGATATGGATCCTAAGATCAGAGAAAGTAAATTTAATAAATATTTTGAGTTTATTTTGGATTGACCCAGTTGCACTGATGATTGGTCTTATTAGATTCCCTGGCTTATGGGTTTTGATTAGGCCATACAAATAAGGTAATGATGAACCACTAGAAGAGACTAGTGGTTATCCAGCAATCAAACCAGTAGACGAGACTCGAATATGCTGAAACTCATGTTGTTTGGAGGTATGAAGATTGGGAGAGAATCCATTTCAGCGACGAAAGTAAATCTAATTTAGTTAGATCTGAAGGCAGACGCTTTGTTAAGAAGCGCATTCAGGTATTAAAAAGTCTAGCAAGCATGGAGGAGGCAACGTCATGGTATGGGAATGTTTTTGTCTAATTAGAAGGGTACCTAAACCTTGTCTAACAGTATTTATGCAGTATTTATGCAAGAGAACGCGCCATGCCATACTGCAAAGCGAGTAAAATATTATTTCGAACAAGAAGAGATCGAAGAAATGAATTTGCCTGATCAGAGACTGGAACCGAACCTAATTTAGAAACTCTGGGCGATTATTGGAGACAAGGTTCAAGATAGGCAGCCTTCAACTATGACGGATTTATGAACGAAAATTGAGCAATAATGGAACAAAATAACACCAGAATTTTGCAGGAAATTGTCATCATCCTTGCGCCGGAGTAATAGAAAACAAAGACTTCAACAACTTGTATTAATTTTATCTTTGTTAAATCTTGATTTGTTTTAGTGTATTTCCTTGCTAAGCATTTCGTTCTCTTATTTTGCACTTGCCAATATTTTAATTTGTTAGTTTATTTAATAGAATTTCTTGAATATATGATTGCATCATATGAAATCTTCATAAAATATATTAAATTCATGCCTTTATCTATCATGGAAAATTCATTTATCTACTCATCATATTTTTGAATATATTTTAATAAAGGAAAATCGTTCACTTATTTTGCCCGTAGTATATATATATATATATATATATATATATATATATATATATATATATATATATATATATATATATATATTGAAGTCCTAAACTTGTATTTTCTTAATATTTCTTAAGAGTTTTTTAACGGGGTCTTCGAGGCGAGAAAAGACATCCGCGAATGCCATTCTTTATTCCTAGACGTCTTTCGACCATGTTAGGTCATCTTCAGGGAATATATATATATATATATATATATATATATATATATATATATATATATATATATATATATATATATATATATATATATATATATATTGTAGAAGTCTAAATACCGCGTACATAGGTGTACGCAGAAACACTCCGACACAAAGCTGCGCGCCTTCTCGTATCCCTAAAATGCACCTCTCGCCTTGAATTCTCCGTCGCCTTTTTTCACACCGCCGTAAACTCCGAGATGGCTCGAAGGCGTGAAAGAAATACCTTCGGCCCAAAGATGAAAAAAGGTCTTTCGCGCGATGATATGGATTTTACGAGAATTCGATTCTCTCTCTCGATTCTGCTCGTGAGAGAAATAAAAGGGAGACTTCTCCCTGGAATCAGGCAGAAGCTCTTGGACCTACGTCGAGTGTGTGAAACTCAATCCACATAGGAAACCGTTCGCCCGTTGCAAGGAAGGAACTCCTCGGGGAATTGGTTGGTACCATCACGGTACTTGTAGGTGCCCAACTTCTCGCAGCCCCCCCCCCCTTCAGAGTCTGAGGTTACACGGGACCTCCCTCTGCAGATTACCCTAGACGTAGGTAGGTAATCGGTTTTGGCTACCCACTCCAAGAGCCGAATAATCGGACAGGTACTTCAAGGAAGAAGTCCGATTTGAGTCACCGTGTGGCTCACCTTCGTGATCGGGCAAAGGATCAGCATATCACCGGTCTAGGATTACCCTCTCATTCGGGAACCTCGGACGGCCGGACTAGGTGCGATCATCGTCACCAGAAAAAGATCTTTACCGCCCCCCTTCAATAATAATATTCCCTTCGTTCTGTGTGGTGTCATTAAGACGCAAACATCCCAGTGAGTAATCTGCAAGTAATCCCCACGACATTTTGTAGACTTATTTATTCAGTGTAATATTAATACTATTTATATTTATATACGCTGTTGCTTATTTCAAATAAATGTACATTAAAGATTATTTTTGTATCTATGTGTTTAACTATTTTGGACGATCCATTGGCAATTATTAAGCAATCCACTCGGCTTAAATCTCAATATTCCACCGACCCACCCATGGTTGTCTTTTACTGAGTGGGGAACACACTCAGGGGATCATCATCTTAGTTTTTATCAAAAGGGTACGCACCGGGGTTATTCTTATTCACCGGAAGTGGTTAATGTAGGTGTATTGGATACGCTTCACCTCCGCTTCACCTCGGTGCGGAAATAAAATATATGTCCAGGAAGTGGGACTGGGATTACCCACTCACTAAACCCTCGATATATATATATATATATATATATATATATATATATATATATATATATATATATATAAATTAGTTATATGCAAACCTGACAAAAGTAAAGATGTTGTTTTTTGGTGGATACAAATTGTTATGTAAACAAAATTTTGGCCATACATGGAGGAGACTCAATCAAATTTCTTAAACTTAAGGATGACCCTCTTAAATTAGTTATTAAATTAGAGAATAAAGTTAATAGACTCTTCCGAAAAAAAACCCATCTTCACTGCATAAAATCCGCATACAATAATCTTCATATCTCAAGTTCAGCCCCCAGGTATCATCTATGGTCTCTCTAAAATCCACACACCTGCCATACCCATCAGAACAATCTTATCAGTTATTCGCATACCCACATATAACTTGTGCAATTTCCTTGTCCCTCTGCGTGAACCTCTTACGATCACCAATTATACTTTACGTGATTCTTTTGAATTTGTTGACTTTATTAATGAAAGCTCTTCTCACTTGGCTCAGTATTATATTACAAATTTTGATGTGGACTCATTATTGACAAATATTCCAGTTATTGAAACATGTGATTGCTAATGGTTTATTTTCTACTCAGAACAGCCTTGAAGGGTTAGACAGAAGTAAATGTTTACATTTAGTCAAACTTCGGTAGGAGACATCATTTTCCTTTTCAATAAGACCTTGTATAAACAAACAGACGGCATGGCTACCTGGTCTCATTTATGTCCTATATTCGCCAACGTTTTTTTATGTTATCATAACAAACGCTGGATGGAAAACTGCCCAGAATAATTTAAACGTCATTTATAAACGGTATGTTGACGAATGCTTTGTTCGCTTCAGAGAAAAAGAATGCGTCAAACAGTTCTAGAATTATTTAAACAGTCAACATCCGAACATAAATTTCACTGTTGAACATGCGTCCAATGGAGAATAGTAATTTTTACACGTACACATCTCCAGTATTTATAATTATTTACCCATGTATGCGTACTGCAAACCTAAAACTACACTAATTGGAACTAATTACTTCCGTTTTAATTTCCTTAAATTTAAGTATTTTTCCATATATTGAAAGGCCTTTTCTTGCCTACAAATATCCTCTAACTTGGCTTTGTTCCACCAAGAACTCACCTTAAAATGTTTTGTCAATTTAATTTGTTTCTTTCCCATGTTCTGGACAATCTTAGTTTGCATATATATATATATATATATATATATATATATATATATATATATATATATATATATATATATATATATATATATATATATATATATATATGGAGCGTCAGTATTTTGAGGATATTATTTTGAAAAACTCTTTCTTTAGCTATTTTTTGTATTTATTTTTCAGATTAATAAGGAATGACATTAAAGTTAGGAAGCAAATGGAAAGACACGCTATAATCTTGGCCATAAAAGGTCAGCTTAATGAAACAAAGATTGCTAGTTTTCTAAAAATTGCCCTATCCTTCGTTGCCAAAGTTAGAAAAGACCTGGAAGCTGCCCATAGAGATCCAACATTAGTAGCAAATGCAAAACGTGCAAAATGTTCTAATACCATCAGAACCCAAGAATTTGTGCAAAACGTATAGGAAAATTAAAAAAAACAAAACAGAAAGTCAATCAGATCCCTTGCAAAGGAGTTCGATGGTTCAGAATGCACCATAAAAATAAATGTGCATGAAGATATCCGCTACACGTCGCATGTGATGCGAAGAGGGCAGTTCATATAAACTAAGACGAAAGAGAATCGTTTGATCCGTGCAAAGATCAAGAATGTGGAATGCTTTGGTTTTTCTATCATGATAAAAACTTCGACCAGGACCTAAAGGTAAACCTAAGGAATGACAGATGGTTATGCAGTGTCAAACGAGGTTCTAATCGTAATGCATATCAAGTTTTCATTAACTGTGATGGTTCTGGGAGTCGTTAGCAGTGAGGAAGATGTTATACCCTCTCACATTTTTCCACAGGGCTTAAGTCAATGCTGCCGCCTACAGAGGTTTTGGAGAAGCTTTTGAGGCCCTGGATAAACAGAGTACGTAACGGAAGACCTTTCGTCTTCCAAGAAGACTGCAGAATCTCATAAAGCTAAAACAACACAAGCTTGGATGCGCGACTATGTTCTCCCAGAAACATGACCTCCTAACTCACCAAATCTCAATCCACTGCGCTATTATATATGGGGCGTTGTCGAGAAAGGGGTCAATCAACACCCCATAACACAATTCAATATCTAAAATCCGCTATAACAAAAACTATGAGGAATTGATAAAGATCATCTGATTCAAGCATGCCAACGTTTCAAACTTCGAATTGAGCAAATATTGAGGCTAATGGTGGACTCAATAAATAAGCCTATTATAAGGATTCAAGATTATTTGTACTGATTTTCATTTAAATACACCTTTTTTCTAATGTCTTATGTGTCTTTTTCTATATTCCTATAAATGACCTCAAAATATTGACGCACCTACATATTTTCATATTTTTAAACAACTGGAAGCATTTGTAAAGAATAAACGGTTTCAAAAATAAGGATATGCAGAAGACTTTAAAACCTTTCTTAACTCGAGGGGTGAAAACTTCTACAGTATGAGCATAAGTAAAAAAGTGCATCCAATTACATGGAGCCTACTTTGATAAAATGAACTTTATTATTTACCTGTTTGTTTAAATTAAATCTTGCACCTTAAAAACGCCATTACTTTTTGGACTACCTAATATATATATATATATATATATATATATATATATATATATATATATATATATATATATATATATATATATATTAGGGTGTTTCATAAAATCAGACCATATCAGATATTTGTTCCTCATAGATGCCTGAGTTCCTCTTACCAAAATATCACCCCTCTACAAAATCTCCCCTCCTCCGACAAAAAATAAGGGTCCCGAGAAATTAAGGTTTTCATAAAAAAGTTTTTTTTATAAATCATTGCTTCTTTATTTTCTATAACAACAGAATAATTGTCCATAGAACACACATAAAGTACAAAAATGATCAAAAATGCACATTCACATATAGTTACTTCATTAATTCTGCCTTTTGCTTCTTTGGAAATTCTCTTCTGTGCTTGAAGATTGCTTTCAATAAGAACTGTTTGTCTTCTTCCTTTGCTATTAATGTGGAATTGAACTTTTTGATAAGAGCTATCCCCCATTCCCCGAATCATTAACCACAGCCAGGTCATGGACCCTGGCTTGACCTTCAAGGTACTTTGAGTCACTTTCCCAAGACGCAAGAGGATTTTGAGTAAAGGTACCATCAATGTCCAGAGTGGTAAACAGATCCATCGTCCTCGAGGTTACAAAATCGGATCACCTTTTTCCTTTAAATGAGCCAAGGATGTTTTTCCTCTCAACATCGTGAAATCCAAATATATATATACAGTGATGCATAGGTATTGCCTATGCATCAAATGTAATTTATACAACTGTTATGGAAGACACACGCAACCAGACTAAGCGCATGAGAAGCTGACAGAATGCAAATTCTCGGGACCTTGAAATATGTTCCAATCAGGCTGAAACTTGTTCAGACTTGTTTTCTGAGCCAATGGAACAGGGTAATCAATCAGGATAAAACTTCCTTACACTTTTATATTTCAACCCTCTGTCTTGAAACACCCTGATATATATATATATATATATATATATATATATATATATATATATATATATATATATATATATATATATATATATATATATATGGTGTTTCTAAAAAATTGATATCATTTCGCAAGCTAGTTTGCCAATTCTCGTTCAATTGACCTCAAATTTGAACAGCAAGTGTGGAAACGGGTCAAAATGTTGTCTAATGTTTTTTTTTATTATTTTTTCAAGTATAGAAATGCCATTCACTGTAAAAGAAAAGGCGCTATGTGCTTAAGAGTATGCTCGAATGCAGTCGAACAAGACAGCGCAGCGTGACTTGTGAGAGAATTCTCTCAAAATGACGTGTGCCGTGACTCATGCGGCGCGCATATGAAAATTTATAAATTCCTCCATGGAATCCACATACTTTGAATTTCTCATTCAAAATTTTAATAAATAAATCTTATATTGCTCAACATTAAGCTTGTTTCGGACACTGGACATATAAAAGGAGACGGCAAAAGGCTACGAGGAGTCGGCAAACCTTTTGGTCTTACGTGGCAATTCCATTAAAAAAAAAGAAGAATTTCTGGTCTTGAGTGCCAAGTAACTATAATGCCCAATGCACATAATCTAACATGGTCAACAGACCTAACTCAATATGCCCAAAAGATACGGTATATATTGCGTTAAAAGAAATATATTTAATTATATCATTAGAAAATATGTAATTTTAATATATATATATATATATATATATATATATATATATATATATATATATATATATATATATATATATATATATATATATATATATATATACTTTTTAATGTAATCATATCTTTGCTGAAAAGGGGGAAAAAAATCTTTTCACGTGCCAAGGATAGATGCCTCGCGTGTCAAGTTTGGCACGCGGGCCAGGGTTTGCCGACGCCTGGCCTATACTATACGAGGCAGCTGCTGTGTGTGTTTGTGTGTGTTTAATGATTCGATAGTCGAAGAGTTGGGTCGTGATGAGTGGTAAGGTGAGGGTGATCGAAAATAAGAATTATTAGAGGTTTTGAGCAAATTGTCAATAACAATGAAGGATAGGATAGAGTAGAGATTTGAACGGGAAAGTAATGGATTAAGATGAACTGAACGAAAAAGGTATAATATATATACATATTCATTATAACGACTTCAAAAGAGAAAACGATAGTTATCTGTAAACCTGACGAAGGTGAAGGAGTCGTTATAATGAATAAATAGATGTGATTATTTGGAAAAAATGCACACCAGGGATGCTTGATAGGCAACGAGTTCCGGGTCAATAATTATTCGGAACCGCATATCTGATTTCCCGTAACAAACAGTCAATGGTTCTCTTCCTAAAATCTTAACAAAAATAGGCGTGAGGATTTTTGTTTGTTTTTTTAATTTACGCTCTCTTCTGTACTCCCTGAGGGAATCGGAGCAACAAACAAGTTAGGGTTTCGTTTGTGTCGAAAAATCGTCCTATTCCATAGGGAAAGAATTATTCTTTAGGGGAAATCGACGCTAATCTTGTCTTTTTGGCAAATATTATGTATGCATTGGTTTTGAAATAGTACGACTGTGGTCCTTCTGGTCGTTAACTATATTCCATTCATACTTTCATTGGATAAAACCATACTCCTCTATAAGTTATGTATCAGGTAATTGGTAAATACATATACAAGGTGTTCCTAAAGTCTGGAAACAGACATTAACCCCCCCCCCCTTATCTGCTAAAGAAGGTGTGAATGTATTCAATGAAAATTAAAGAAAGGAGACACATGATGGAACAGCGCATCATAAATAAAGGTGCTCAAATTGACGGAAATTGGGAGTTAATACATCGGATTCATCGGATGAATCTCGCAAAACGCATCGAACTTTACAAAAAAAAACGGTTCAAATAACATTGTTATCCTTAACTTTATAATTTAAATTGGTGAATTTTTTAAATTTTTGAAAATGTTTTTTTTTTGCTTAGTGGACACGTAACCTTTCATGTTTTTGAGTTTAGGTTTATTTGAAACTTTTATTCGCAGGACTGTTTTTTGTATGTTTCGAGCTTTTATCAAAGTTCTTTCTAAGAGTTTAGAAAAAAATAAATATAATTATCGAATGATTTGGAATGAAAAAACATACAAATCGTGAATTTCCAAAAATGTATTAAAATTAGGGCTTTGACGCTTTTTTACTATCATTTCGTATATGAAACAAATTTAGATGAAAAAAAGAGATCTGACGAAGGTTTTTCTATAAATCAAACCGGGTGAATTAACTTAATGAAAAAGGTTTCAGGGTGTCTATGTTGAAATAAGTGTTTGGAAAATTCTCAACTATATATAAATCTTCAAGGGATAAAGAAAATATAATAAAAGGTGAAATAACTTTAAAAAAGGTTTCAGGGTATCTATGTTGAAAAAGGTGTTCAGGGTGTTAAAATAAAGAGTCAAAAAAGGGGATTAAAAAAAAGCGGCTTAGAATAGCAAATAGGCCGTAGGCCACACACCGAAAGAGTGCCTGTGGAACCAAGCTCTTCCTGTAAGGAAGAGTTTGAATTATGTCTTGTTTATTAATATTTCAATTAAATAAAATGTAGGTAAATTTCTTTGATTGAAAATATCAATTTTGCCTGTGTCCAGATTTTAGGCACACGTTGTACACTGCGTACCATAAATATATGCAAATCCCACTTTTTGCGATAATTTATGAACCGTCTGACCTATCCTCTTGAAATATATGTAAAGAGATTACTTAAAGGAAATATATTTTGGGAAGTGTAAATTTCAACTTTATAGTCTCGTAAATTAAGGTTATAATTGAAAATCTTTTCTTCTAATATGCCTTTGTCCCACCTTTATATGCATATTAAACATAAACAAAAATTTAGTAATCGGTGAAAAAAAATCAATAAATCACTTTTACATTTAAGTGATGGGCATAGTGTAAGATGTATCCACCACAGCTTGATATAGTTGAAATCAACCTACCATCCATCGTCGATGTCAGGTTTCACATAAGGAATGGGATTCCCTTAGGAGTATTCGTTAAAGCATGTCATATATCATCTTTGAACTCATATTGCTTCCCAATGAAATCGACTTGACTTATGAACCGCTAGTCCAATAGACGTCCATTTCTCAGCCCTATTTTATTCCAATGATGCCCTGAAGTAGCTTTTGCAGTGGGGTGTCATGTTACCCTACATCAAAATTACTTCCTTAAAAAGACCAGACTTCTTGTACCATTGGAGATACCGCAGTAGAAAGTCACTCTAGGCAGCTGTACTCATTTTGACATTAACAGCAACTCTGATCGGACCAAATACCTCATCACCAACAACCTCATCCACAAACCTCTTGTGGATGTTGACATTTAACTGATGGAGAATGAGAGACGACCTCCAGCCGTCAGGACCTTACAGGTTCGTTCTACAGTCGTGTGTGAATAAAACGCATTCAACGTCAAACTTCATATATTCTTCGGCCTATTCAAGCCTCTTTCTTTTTTAAGGAATTTGCTAGGAAAAGATGTCGATCCCGCGTCTTGCTGCATTTTGCCACACGTCGAAGCAGACGACTTATCGAACTTTGGGGCACGTGAGGGATAACAACAGCCTCGAGGATTTGCTTACTGGTTTGAAATGGATTCTTCGCTTGATGGGCGCCGTTTATTAAGGCGCCCATTTGGCAATGGCTACCAAGGACATACGTCACCGTAAATATCAATTAAGACTATTACTAAGGTACATTAATAGCCAAACAGAGCAATATATATATATATATATATATATATATATATATATATATATATATATGATAGTGAAACCACTTTATAGGAGCATAGAATTTATTTACGGAAACTAGTATCAGTGGTTTCACTATCATATACCATAACTCGCTATTGAGTTCTTTCACTTATATATATATATATATATATATATATATATATATATATATATATATATATATATATATATATATATATATATATATATATATATATATAATGAAAAAACTCACAAAGCGGCATGTGAGGAAAGCAATAATATGAAAATTAACCCAGAGGAAAATAAAAAGATGAATCCAAGCACTTTCGAACTATATTTGCAAGTTCATTTTCAAGGAATAGCATGAAAATGGAGAAGACAACCTTATATAGGGTACAAAGATACGAAGGGACGCCCATCACATAGTACAAACCAATGGAAAAACACCAAAACAAGGCAGAAAAATACCAATAATAAGAACAATAGGCAACTAATACAGACAAATGCATCCCGAAAACGATTTACACACAACAACGCCGTGTATATGAATGGAATGTGGTGGGGGAAAAAACAAATAACATTTTAAAGGATTATCATTAGAGCGAAACCATTTAGGGCTAAGAGTTAATCCACGATCATAGCAGAGACACGTGGTGGGGGAGGCAATGCGAATGAGATTACACTAATAAAGAGTGACAACAGGCTTTCACCGGTTTTCAATTACAAAAATTGTCTTATCTTACCATACTTTGAACCATTTTTTTTGTATCTACCGTATTTTTACGCAACTTAGTATCTCTGTAAATTTTAGATATGAATCCACTTTATATAAAATGTTAGTCCACATGAATAGAAGGAAAAAAGGTGGAGTATATTCTATAGAATGTTCTATTTGCAATTTACCTTACTTCGGGCAAACTGGTAAATCTTTATCTACTAGAATTTACCAACATAAGTATAATATTAGAAGAGGTGAAATAAACAGCGCTTTATTTTTACATTTATCTGAAAATAACCACCCCATTGAGTGGAACTCTGCAAAATTCCTTTATCATTCCGCTGATTTAAGAAAAAGAAATATTGTCGAGTGTTCATTAATTGGCATCTTGCCTAATATAAATATTTCCCCTGGCTTATTTAAACTCGACCCTGTTTTAAAAAACTTGTACTAAATGAAATAATTTCATAATGCAATCTGTTTTCACTCTTTATTAGTGTAATATCATTCGCATTGCCTCCCCCACCACGTGTCTCTGCTATGATCGTGGATTAACTCTTAGCCCTAAATGGTTTCGTTCTTATGATAATCGTTTAAAATGTTATTTGTTTTTTTCACCCACCACATTCCATTCATATACACGGCGTTGTTGTGTGTATATCGTTTTCGGGATGCATTTGTCTGTTATTAGTTGCCTATTGTTCTTATTATTGGTATTTTTCTGCCTTGTTTTGGTGTTTTTCCATTGGTTTTTACTATGTGATGGTCGTTCCCTTCGTATCTTTGTACCCTATATAAGGTTGTCTTCTCCATTTTCATGCTATTCCTTGAAAATGAACTTGCAAATATAGTTCGAAAGTGCTTGGATTTATCTTTTCAATTTCCTGCGGGTTAATTTTCATATATATATATATATATATATATACTAAACAGGAGCAAAAAATGAAGAAACAAAGTTGGACAATGATAGAAAAAGCAGAGAAATTCGGGAAAGGCAACGGCATTGTAAAACTCATCTTCGAAAATATCGAAATGGCGCAAAGGGCCAAGAGGTGGGATGGGGGGGGGGGGGAGGCTCCTAGGCTTCTACCTCCGTGTGGCCCCTGACCAAATCGAAGCAGAAGAATACGTACCAATCGAGTGCTGCTTCAAGTGCTTCGCCGTAGAAGACCACCCAACAAGAGAATGTAAAGCAGAAGAACCCACATGCTCAAACTGCTCAAAGACCGGACACGGGTGGAAAGAGTGCTCTTCAGAGAGGCCCAAGTGCATTAACTGCGGCGGAGACCACAAGGCCGTGGCAATGAGGTACCCTGTCCGCAAGGAAGCTCTCCGGGCCAAAAAGGAGAAAATAAAACAAGAAAAGGAGACAAAGGCTAAATCATACGGCGAAGCAGCAGCCCCAAGAAACGTAAACACCGATGAAATAACGACAACGAAGTTAGTAATGCCAAGTGAGGGCAGCGAGTTAATGACCACGGTCATTTTTGGCTACCTGGCAAACCTGGCGAACCCGGGAACCTTTGCAGAGGAACTCAACCGAGTCCTGCAAAAGAACGGGACAAACAAAAAGTTATGGTTCCGCCCAACTCCGCCTCACAAGACATAAAAAATCCAATTTGGTGACCAGACCGAAGAAGATGAAACAGAAAAGGAAATTGAACCCAAGAAAAAAATGGTACCGGGAGAAGAAGACAAATTCAAAGACGAAAATCCCAAGAAAAGTCACCAAAAGAAAAAGCAAAGAGGAAAGAAGAAGAAGAAAACAGAAGAAGATATAAACATCCCGACTACGGAAGAAGAAGAGGAAGACGAAATACTGAAGTATCCCGGATTTCCACTAACGGAGAAAAGGGAACTTCTGGAACAAGGCTTCTTCTTCAACGGTGAGGACGTGTCCAAGGTCTTCGGATCTCCCCTGTGTAGGCCCCCAAAAGGCGACCCAGCACGGCTGCTCCGAGGAACAAGGCTTCTTCTTCAACGGTGAGGACGTGCCCAAGGTCTTCGGATCTCCCCTGTGTAGGCCCCCAAAAGGATACCCAGAACGGCTGCTCCGAGGGATTCACAGGAGAGAATTCAAATGGACATTCGAGGGACCGTGCAACGCTAAAGAAATAGAAGGCCTACTTGCAGAAGGACTCGTCTTCATTCCGGACTCGAGCGCTCATACGGTGAACATGTCGGTGTTCAAAATAATCAAAGATGGACAAAAAAAACTCAGAAATTGAAAAATAAAGTGAACACATGTGCGATAGAAGTATCTTACAAAGTGAATAAAAGTGGTAATAAAAATTTAAGTGGAATAATAAAATTTATTCACTGAAATTAAATTAATAATAATAAAACGTTGCAAATAGTGAATTTAATAACGTCAATAATATAACTAGTGTGAGATAAAAAGAGAATGTTAAAGAGATAAGTGTCCAAAAAAGTGTTAAACATAATAATAATAAGAGTTACTAAAAGTGAAACAAAGTAGATAAATAAGACAAAGATAAAAGTGAAATAATAATAATAATTTAAATGGAATAATAAAATTATTCATTGAAATTAAAATAATAATAATAAAATGCTACAAATAGTAAATATAATAACGTCAATAACATAACTAGTGTGCGATAAAAGAGAATGTTAAAAAGATAATTGTCCAAAAAAGTGTTAAACATAATAATAATAAGTGTTACTAATAGTGAAACAAAGTAGGATAAATAAGACAAAGATAAAAGTGAAAATGAAATAATAATAATAATAATAATTAGCTAAAAATGTATAAATAGGATAATAATAAATGAAGGTATTCAAACGAAAATAACAAGCGATATAAAAGTTAGGCAAACGTGATTCATAAAATAATCAAAGACAAAGTTTGAGAGAATCTTAACAAAAATAAAGCTTACTTTAATTAATCGAAAAGATTAAGTTAATTATTCGAGAAATTTTAATGTGATAAATAGTTAGGTAAGTGAAATTAATAATAAAAGAATTAGGCAGAATTTGAGATGAATAAGTAAAAATGAACATCTAAACAAAATTAAATGAATTCCCATTTTATGTGTATTTAAAATATAACTGTTAATTTTCCAAACATTTGATCTCCAGACTCTCCCGGGGAAAATTAACATTTCTCTCTCATACTCCGACTCGAAACTTTCTCTTCTCCTCTGCAATTTCCCCAAATCTTTCACTACTATTACTTTATATTATTTTTACATATATGTAATTAAATTTAAATATTTGTAAAAAAGAAACTCATTGTATTTCTTTCTTTAATATATCGTGAAAACCGAACAAAAACTAACAAAAAAGTAAAAGCAAGACAAAAGGAGGCACGCTCAAGGGAAAGTGGGAGGCGAGCCTTCCTCCGTCCACGGAGCATGCAACCAACAACAAAAAGAGTGAAATAAAATGGAGTAGAAGGTACAAGAGGTAACAACCTCGCTGGCACATTCAACAAGAATGTGCCGAACAGTCTGGGGGACAACGCAGTCGTCGCAATAAGGTACAGGCAAGCGCCCCATCAAATGGCGGCGCGTCACGTGAGTATGCTCGATTCGCAGGCGATTGCGTCGCATAGTTGCTATTCCTTCCGTTATTGCCTTGACTATTTCTTACTTCTCTGATTTCTGTCAAAGTTCCACGATAACCCATTTTACATATAAAATATGACAGCATTAATAATAATACCTTTATAGAGCGCTCTTCAGAGCCATGGGACCTCGTAGAGCGCATCTCTAGCACTGGGAGAAACTTGAAAGATTCTTCAGTGAACTCTTGTAAGCTGTTTGTTTACTAATTCGCACAGTTTATTAAAAATTGGGCACAGCACATTTTACAGCGTTGCCACAACATGAATAATGTCTTGACTTTATACGTGAAACCTTGTCTGAAATATCACGTCCCTTATTTTTACCCTGGTTAATAATACCTGTACAGAAACCTCCGGTCTTAAGGTCTTTAATATTGGTGAATAACGATTCTAGGAAGGATCTCCTAAAGCATTCAAGCCTTGTCATTCACTCTGAAGGATGACACATTGATATCTTTTACGAACTTTGGCTTCTATATGAAACCGAACAAGTCCTGCTGGATTTGCTTGTATACCTTGAAAGTATTTTGATGGAGTTGTGCATAAGGAAAGGCAAAGGACCCCCGTGACTTGATATCAGAATGGGGAATGCAGGAAAGAATAGTGAAAGAAAAAAAATATTAGATATGTTAAATTACAATACCTAGAAGCTAGTGCAAATATAAGTTTAAACGGGTACAATAATAAGATTTCTTCTCAAATTCAAATTAGTTTTAATTTTAAATGAAAATAGTTCCCTCAAAGTACAAGAACGTACATAAGTCAGTTTTAACGGATACATTTTATATTTTTGTATAAAGTTCATTAATAATAAGTAAATATTTTCAAGAAAACGTCCAGCTACGTTTAAATTTGCCACTAATGAAGTGAGACCTGTATTATCTTGTCTTTTTAGACGCGTGCACGCGAATCTATGTTACAGTGTCGGTTCGTCTGTCAATCGAATGGTAACCACTTTACTTTTCAATGAGTTTTGGAAAGTTTTGAAGCTCGTAAGGTCAGATGATGATGATATGGTTAATTGATAATACGTTTGTTATTTTTTTTTAAATGATTGAAATAATTGAGAGCACGCGAATTAAGTTTGTTTACCTTGTTTTTAAATTATGGGGGTTAAAAATAGGTGAAAAACTACATTGATGACGACTATCATAAATTTGATTAGGGAGACGCTTCGCAATGTATCTACGATAAATCTAATTTTCCTGCCCCCTTGACGTCTTCGTGTATAGAAGTGGCCATTTGTAACAAATCGCAGTTTGTGAAGAAGATCTTTGTAGGTACTTGGGGTGTCTGTCGATAGTAGCGTGTCCGTGGTTTGAACTTTTAACTAGACTTAATTAGGTCAAACTTTTAACTCCGTTCGAATATCGTTCAAATTTAGTAAAACAACCGAATTAATAATAATAATATGGACTTAAATGCATGAATGAACTAAAAATTATAATAATAAATAGGCGAGGTCGACCAATTTTAATAATGAAGAACCAGTTTAACCAATACTTGTTTAAGGTTTGCCAGAGCAGACATATTAAAATAAAGACCTTGCGCAAACTCGAACTCTGCGGTGTTAATGTTAAAATTATATTTTCTACCTGTAGATTTTCACACTTCCCTCTTTCGTACTGCCCTGCTTTCCTCTGTCTACTCTCCTTATCTGTCTATTTTAAGTCTCCTTATCTATTTATTTTAACTCTCCTTATTTATCCATTTCATCTCTCCCCATGTCTATTTTAACTCTCCTTATCTGTTTATTTTATCTCTCACTATGTCTATTTTAACTCTCCTTATCTGTCTATTTTAACATATCTTCAGGTTTCATCTCTAATACCCACAGCGGTTAACCATCGTTTATGACGTTATTTTTAACTTTGTTAGGAGGACGTACTGAAGTTTACGGCTCCCTGGTTTTGTGGGTAAGTGCTGGGGTGTCTGCCCTCACCTTGAGCCTATGGTCTTGTCATGAGAGGGGAGCTTTATCACATTCGTCCGAGATCGGGTTTTCTCCCACTTGGGGGAGTGAAGAGTCTGGTCGCCCACACCAGGGAGTCGGGGAGATCTGTGTGGGAGGCTGCTATAGGGCAATAAAAGAGTGAATAAGCACACATTTTACAAATCAGAGCCATTCGAGGTGTCATACCAGCTTCTTTAAACCTCTCTCATTTTCTGAGAAGACCGGAAGCCCCTAAAGAGGCGACACAAGAGGACAACCACAAAAGGACAACGAACAATTTCAAACTTCCATAATTATATTATCATCTGTGTTCTTAAACCTTCCTCTTTAAACTTTTTGATTTTAACTTTCCAACTTATTAAATATTTTTATTATTATTATGTATTTGTTAAAGGTGAGTCAATTAACTTTGTATCTAGCGGAAAGATAAGTGTTTACTTTTATTATTTATACCCAGTAACTTCAAAGATTGTCGCACTTAAAACTCTTCTCAGATTGCAATCATGTAAATATTATTCAAACTCATATATCATAATAAACCATCATTATCAAATATCATTATCACACTTCAAACTCTATTCAGACTGCAATCGTGCAGACTTATTCAAACTATTATCTTAACCTTTTATTGAATTCCTATTTTAACTTCATTTCTACCAACGAGGGAATCAGGGCAAGAACGCAGTTTTCGGCTTCCTCTAACAAAGGAAACAATTTCTTTCAAACCGAAATGAATTGGTTTCCGATCGTTTATTCCTTTCCCTTTCTCCAACATCAAAGAAAAGTATGCTTTGGTGTAAGTAGGACTATCTATCTCGTTCGACTCTTTGATGAAACTGATATTGACATCTTCCTCCATTTTGAGAAAAAATGCGCGAGTTTGGACTGACCAACCGAAAAGGCAACTCTCCTTCTGCCAACGGCACTTGAAAATAAGGCCACAGATGTCTCTGCCTCCCTTTGAATTGATCAAAGTACTTGTTAAGGAATCCATTTTAAAAGCCGGCCAATCTACCCCTGAGGCCTATTTCCTATAATTGCGCAATGCTAAAAAAGCTATACTAAAAGCGTCGAAATTGCGCACGTGAAATAGCAAACCATTTACAGGAGTTGCTATCCAAAAAGCTTCAGTGGTGATTTTGATAAACTGAGGCAATTAATATTGATTAAAAAAATCAAACGAGGCCTTCACTCTGACATATTTAGAAAATAAACAGATGTAAGTGCAAGTCTACGCCTCACATGTCTCCATCTGGAGAATAAAATGGTAGTGATTGCCGCCCTCCGTAAGGCCGTGGTGGAGGGCAAGGCTAAGAAGCCCGCTGCTAAGTGGCTCTGTGAGCCGTGGGAACAGGGCGGATTGAATGAATGAATGATGTATATAGAAAGGACAAGAGGGATCACTGCGTGACACAGGCGAACAGGTAGTCGTAGAGAAAAAGGGTACGGTGGGGGCGGTTGTCGGAACATGTGGGTGAGTCAGGGTTGCTGATAGAGTAGGGTGTGTTTGTGGTAGGACAGAGTGAGATGTGGACACCGTTGCGCCGGCAGCAGCAGCAAATGTTCTTGTGAGGGGAGGAGGGGCGGGGGCGGAGTGAGTGGTTGTGTTGGTGGGTTGTGGACGCCGTATTACCGCTACGGTGTCCGAGCGGGCCTTACTGAGGTAAAGGCATTTTGGGTTGACACCATGTCGCTGCCGCAGTTTGTGCAGAGGGGTGTGGTGGCTGTGCAGGTGGAGTAGTGGTGGCCCAGTACACTACACTTGGAGCAGACCAAGTCTGCCTGGCAATTACATGTCAAGTGTCCGGTTTTGTAACACCGGTGGCACTGTGTGGGTTTTATGTTTAGCTGTGGCTCGATGTTGTGTGGATGTGTTAGAGTGACGCAGACCTTAATGCTTTGGTCTAGCAGAAGCAGAAGTGTTTTACTTTTTTCGTCGGACAGTGTAATTACCGCCCATTGTTTCGTGCGGTTGCAATAGAGGTCTCTGATGACCTCCCCCCCATACTTCTGTCTGAGGTGTGTGCGGAGGTCATCAGTGGAGAAAGCCACCCATAGGGGGTTGGTCTTAGGGATACGTATTTGGTGTTTCTTGTGCACACCGTCGGCTAATTTTGTGTGAAGGTTTTGTGCGGCGAGTGTGTCCGACGCAAGTGTGTGGAATTTGGCTGCGTCCTCCTGTGAGCGGAAGACGAGTTTGTGGCCTGTGTAAATCTTTATTATGTTTGTGATGTGGGTGTCATGTGTATCGGCTATGTTGAGAAGTGTGCGTTCATTGTTGGTGGTGGGTTTGTTGGTAATGGGTGTTTTATATGTTATGTGTAGGAGTGTGAGTGTGGATGTGTTGTATGCCATTGAGTATCGGTTTTAACTTACTTTCCTTTTACTCTATAGGGGGCCCCCCCGCTCCGCCGATAACGATCCCATGAAAATGACTAGGATGTGGTGATGATTAATAGCGAGTATGGACTTGCTTCAGCTCCTCAGAGGGTGTGAAAACATGGCGGACTTAATGATGACTGAAGCCCGAATCAACTGACTTTAGTCGGGGTGTCGCCCCCTCTACTGTGTTTTGGGTATTTATCAGTTACGTTCGACATCTCACAGAGGCGGTGGTGTCTCCCTCTGTGGTCTTGAACGGTGCCGCAGGGTAGGGTATTAATCCTCTCCGCGTTTGTAACTAAGTCCCAGTCCAGGTTTGCTCCTTCATTTGGGTCCCGCAGCGGGCTAAGCCTCAGACACAGATCTCCTTTTCCCAAAGTTTGCAATTATGCCCTTTCTAAGTAGAAGGGCATAGTTGCAACGGAGCTCTATGTGTAGAGGCACATTCACAGAGCCAAGTCACGGCGGGGCAGGGATTGGGAGGGTTTAGCACGTCATATCACTATGACGAGCCAGGGAAATAAAGGAATTTTTATTCAGGGAGGAGCAGAGGAGGGGCTTTCTGAATCTCGTAGTTAACTCTCGAAATTATACCATCCACGGTATAACTTGCAGAAATCACTGTTCTCAGTGAGAGGCGTCTATGGAATTTTCCGCTGGGCTTTGTCTCCTGTATCTAAAAGATAGCAGGGAAACGCGGAGAGATCGTCGGAGGTGCAGAGGTCTGATGAGGACCGATTATTCAGGTCTTGGAACAAATAGTGCAAAAAGGTAGGCCACGCCCTTTCTCTATAGCGGGAGGCGGCCAGTATAACGGAACCGGTCTCCTCCGTTTGCGTCGTAAACGAGTCTTTCTTCTCCGCCGCCGTCTACTCAATCCTCGAGTTCATCGGATGAACCGAGGTTCTAAAGGGGCAGCGGGTTTTGCTTTATAATTTTCACACAGGTGGATCAAACGACTTCGGTCTCTTTGTCGCGTGACACTCTTTAAAGCACGTCTGGGGAGTGCCACTAGGGTAAAAAAAAAAGATCGCCAAAGCAGCGACACGATCAGAAAATTTATTAATACCAACTAAATGGAAGTCGACATGTAAGCTCGTTCCACTGATGGGGCGAATTCCAAATCAGCGCCCACCAGTGAGGGCTGAGATGATCTTCGAGAATCATGTCGGGGACCAATTCGTTGTGAAGATGCAAAGCAGCGTCGCAGTTGCCTTTTCTGGAGACGAAGCGTAGCAGCTTACTGATTTTGCGTGCCAGTTTTCTATATACGAACTTATTGCGTGCTGAGGTGGCCAAAGGATTTCAACTCCATTATCATCCACAATTATTTATCTTTTCCTCTTCTTTTTTTGTCAGGCTTCGGTTCCTCCGCCATCAAATACAGGACGGTTAGGGAGGGGGGCGGGGATGTACGCCGACCCACTTACCTATCGCGTCTAAAGAGGAGACTACTCGGGCCGTTAAAAACGGGAGCTTACGCATATTTTCTGCAATTTCACTGACGATAATGACTAATAACTCTTGGTTAAGTGCTCACAAAATGATTGTGCTCTCATACAAGGATGACTGACAGGAAATTGTGCAAATGCGGCCGTGCTCATGGCTATTGTCTTTATATGTATGTACGTGTGACTACATATTCATTTAGGTGAGCATGTGTTCGTTATTTACTCCAAAACTAACCTCAGTACATGAATCTAGCAGGAGACAATGAAATGGTTGCAAGGTTGTTAGGAGCCATTAGTTGACCTAATCTTGGCAAGGGAATTTCTCTAAGCAGGAAGTTATCGCGGATGTTGTGATAGAGAAACCAGAAACCAACTCCACTAAGCTCATTCGATCCCACCAAAAAAAGAGCGGTATTCGATGTGTACGTGTGTACCAGTGATGGAGGCCCAACTCGCGTATCGTTTCCATGTGAACCAACGAATCAACAATGACGTGAGCTTTCCGATTGTTTATCAGCAATGCTCACAAATATATTATTGCCGTCCAATTTCAAACGCAAATTCCTCTATGACAGAGTCTCGTAAAAGAATTTACGAGTCGGTTACCGCTTTTTAACTACTACCGTATTCGTATTTAAGGCTGAATATTTACTCTAATTTACGAGTGGAATGAGTTATTTCGAGATTACTTTATCTGGCCATGGTTTTTAACATTTCGGGGAAATCTCCCCTCGCATGAATTTACTTTGTCAATGATTGGCAACTGCTTTAGTTTGTTGCAATTGGTATAAGTTATTTCAAACTCATTTTTATTTAATCATTTATAAGCAAGTATATATATATATATATATATATATATATATATATATATATATATATATATATATATATATATATATATATATATATATATATTGTATGGAGCTTAGCCGTGAAGCCTGCATTTAATACTGAAGATTAATCTTAGAGCCACCAGAAACGGATTTAACATCTTTTCTTAAATTTTGTTAACACTTTACACCTCAACATCAAATTCACCATGGAAGTATAGTCAAATCATAAGATGCCTTTTTTTGATCTTCTATTCACCCGAGATAATAAGCAGCTAAAAAATCAAACAACCATTTACCGAAAAAAAAGACTTACACAGGACTAGGATTAAATTACTTTAATTTTTGTGAATTTAAATATGAAATATCCACATTAAAAACCTTACCTGTAGAGGTTTCTCTTTAACATCCAACTACCATTCAATTCATGATAAATTAATTTTTCTTAAAAAATATTTCGTAAAAAATTTATTTCCTTCTGACCTGTATGATAAGAGTTTAAAAAAAGCTACTTCATAAACTCATTGACTCCCCTCAACTCTCCATAAAAGTTCCTAAAATGCCCATATATTTAGTAATTTCAGAGATGGGTTTTTTTAAACGATAGTTTTAAAAGAAAAATCTTATTCATTTTTAAAAGATATTTTTCCCAAATCAACCTCCAAATAGTTTTTACAAACAAATTATCAATAGGAAGTTTCTTCAACACTAAAGATCCTATCTCTTTAGAGTTCCGCACTGATACTGTTTATTTATTTAAATGTCCCAGTTGTACTGGAGCCTCTTACATTGGCAGCACTGTCAGGTCTCTTGGAGCTAGGTTCTCTGCCCATATGGGGATTAGTTGGCGCACGGGAAAAATATTAAATAAAAAGGAGAAGTCTTCTATTAGGGAACACACTATAAACTGTAAAACTGACATTTCTATTGAGAATTTTAAAGTATTAGCCTTTAAAAACAACAAACATTGCCTAAGAACCCTCGAATCTTTATATATCAAACACTACAAACCTACACTCAATGAAGATTTAGGTGGAATATCTTTATTAATTAACTAATTTTTAACTACTGTTTGGTTAGTTGGTTTGTTTTTTTAAACTAAATTTTAACTACTGTTTGGTTAGTTGGTTTTCCTCTATCTCAAGCGTCACTGTAACCTATAAATATTAGCCCCTTATTAAACCTACCATTCACTCTCTAGGATGGATCCACTTTAGTAAGTACCAAAATCAACCCATTTATCCATTAAATGTTTTTTTACTCTTAGTTTTTACAAATTTTAAAACAAAGTTTAAATTTATTAATATAGTTGATTATCTTTAACTACTGCTAGGTCAATTCTCTTATAGTTTTTAATTAATTAATTTTAAAAAATTTCTCAAATAAATTTTAAATTTATTCTTTTTATTAACTAATTTTTGAGTCAGTTTTAAAGCAAATTTAACTATTGCCAAGTCATATTTTAAATTTTAAAACTTATAGAACATTTTAGTGATATTTTATAATTGGTCACCATTTAAAACAATTCAATGTCATATTGACTACTACCTTTTTATGTTTTCTTCATATGTATTAACTTTAGTAAACTTGTATTCTAGCCTGACGATGAAAACTTGTAGTTTTCGAAACGTAGTAAAAAATTTCAAGATGTTACATCCGTTTCTGGTGGATCTAAGATTTATCCTCAGTTTATATATATATATATATATATATATATATATATATATATATATATATATATATATATATATATATATATATATATATATATATATATATATATATATATGCAACAAAGCCCACAGACAGAATTAATACGAGGATTCCAAGTACTTTCGAACTTTATTTCGAGTTCTTTGATAAAGAACTCGTATTAATTTTCCCTGTGGGCTTTGTTGCATTTATTGCTTACTCACGCGATACTTTGAGTTTTCCACATACATATATATGTGTGTTTATGTGTGTGTGTGTTTCAGTTGAATGTTTCGTGTTTTTAAATGTGTATAGTTATTTATTTAGTTTTAAATTCTAAACTTGTGTCAATGACCATGTAGCCAATGTACGTGTAATGAAAAATGTATGAGTTTATGTTTAACAATTTTCTCCATTTAGCTTATAACCTTTTTCGGATTAAATCTTAAATGTAAAATGTGTCAATGACCACGTAGTCGATATGTATATATGTAGTTATATATATATATATATATATATATATATATATATATATATATATATATATATATATATATATATTGTAAAAAAAGTGACTGACCATGTAGTCGCACCACTTTAAACCAATAAATAAATCAATCAAACTTTGTATTTGATTCATCTGTGATTTGTTTGAATTAAACTGCAATACCGTTATGAAATTCCGTTACCATAGCAATGGCCTCCCTAACACTGCATTTGGGTGTATCAAAGAGACTAATCTAACAGACCTGAAAAGAACAGTATCAATTTGATCAAATTGATTTAGGATTTAGAACTATTAGATTTGTCTATTTTCAATACAAGCTCTTGCTTGGCTTGGATAAAGAGCGCTCACCCCCCCCCCCCCCCCCGGCTTCCCGATGCAGTTGTCAAAGAGGTAAACCATTGTTATTTTAACTTAATCTGTGTACCAACTAAATTACCATGATTAAATCAGGACTAAAGCTTTTTTTTTATATCACTACCAAGAAAGATATTTTTCCTACGTCAAAGGAAAATGCTATCGGATTAAAGCGAGAGAGACCCGCCGGCGCCTCAACCTCTGCACCGGATTATACTCACCCAATCGCCTTAATACATTGTCCAAATTTAAAGCAAAGGCGTAGTTGAACACTGGAATGGAGTACCCACCACCAGCAACGTATTATACTCATCCAATCGCCTTAATACATTGTCCAAATTTAAAGCAAAGGCGTAGTTGAACACTGGAATGGAGTACCCACCACCAGCAACGTATTATACTCATCCAATCGCGTTAATACATTGTCCAAATTTAAAGCAAAGGCGTAGTTGAACACTGGAATGGAGTACCCACCACCAGCACGTATTATACTCACCCAATCGCGTTAATACATTGTCCAAATTTAAAGCAAAGGCGTAGTTGAACACAGGAATGGAGTACCCACCACCAGCAACGTATTATACTCATCCAATCGCGTTAATACATTGTCCAAATTTAAAGCAAAGGCGTAGTTGAACACTGGAATGGAGTACCCACCACCAGCACGTATTATACTCACCCAATCGCGTTAATACATTGTCCAAATTTAAAGCAAAGGCGTAGTTGAACACTGGAATGGAGTACCCACCACCAGCAACGTATTATACTCATCCAATCGCGTTAATACATTGTCCAAATTTAAAGCAAAGGCGTAGTTGAACACTGGAATGGAGTACCCACCACCAGCACGTATTATACTCACCCAATCGCGTTAATACATTGTCCAAATTTAAAGCAAAGGCGTAGTTGAACACAGGAATGGAGTACCCACCACCAGCAACGTATTATACTCATCCAATCGCGTTAATACATTGTCCAAATTTAAAGCAAAGGCGTAGTTGAACACTGGAATGGAGTACCCACCACCAGCACGTATTATACTCACCCAATCGCGTTAATACATTGTCCAAATTTAAAGCAAAGGCGTAGTTGAACACTGGAATGGAGTACCCACCACCAGCACGTATTATACTCACCCAATCGCGTTAATACATTGTCCAAATTTAAAGCAAAGGCGTAGTTGAACACAGGAATGGAGTACCCACCACCAGCAACGTATTATACTCATCCAATCGCGTTAATACATTGTCCAAATTTAAAGCAAAGGCGTAGTTGAACACTGGAATGGAGTACCCACCACCAGCACGTATTATACTCACCCAATCGCGTTAATACATTGTCCAAATTTAAAGCAAAGGCGTAGTTGAACACTGGAATGGAGTACCCACCACCAGCACGTATTATACTCACCCAATCGCGTTAATACATTGTCCAAATTTAAAGCAAAGGCGTAGTTGAACACAGGAATGGAGTACCCACCACCAGCAACGTATTATACTCATCCAATCGCGTTAATACATTGTCCAAATTTAAAGCAAAGGCGTAGTTGAACACAGGAATGGAGTACTCACCACCAGCAACGTATTATACTTATCCAATCGCGTTAATACATTGTCCAAATTTAAAGCAAAGGCGTAGTTGAACACTGGAATGGAGTACCCACCACCAGCAACGTATTATACTCATCCAATCGCGTTAATACATTGTCCAAATTTAAAGCAAAGGCGTAGTTGAACACTGGAATGGAGTACTCACCACCAGCAACGTATTATACTCATCCAATCGCGTTAATACATTGTCCAAATTTAAAGCAAAGGCGTAGTTGAACACTGAAATGGAGTACTCACCACCAGCAAAGTTGATAAATCTCTACTTTCAAATTTTTTTAATTCCATCCATAGCCAGTGTGAGACATTGCAATCACCCCTGCGGTCGTTCACATTACTTTACACTTAGTCAAAGGCGATTTCTATTCCCCGCAATCTCAAATTGCTTATTTCTCTCTTATTACACTCATTTAGCCATTATTAAATGCTGGTAATTATACAGTAATAAGGCTTGAGGTTTTCCTGCACCCTAAGCTTAGGTCCTTCCTCAGAGATGTTCTCGCTCCGAGGCCTAACCAAGAATGATTGGGATTGGCGTATCAAAAATGGTAAAGGTGTTTGAGTATGTGATCGGTAGATAAAATTGTGTGTATGTAGAAATGGGTGGTATTGATGATATGGACGAGGAGAAGTATGTGAATGACTTGAATAAGGATGATAATGAATTTGTGTCAGGTTGCCACGCAAACGCATTCGTTGAGACTGGTTTCTGACTGGAGAATGGCATTTTTTTTATAGCCGAGTTCTTGCTGATAGAGGCAGACACCTCTCACAAACAATGGGATGAGTAAGGCGGCAAGGGTCGACGTAGGCTGGAACAAAATGTGATATAATTCGGGGTGCGGTGGGGTGTCACAAAGATTAGTATATACTATTTGAAGGTAAAACACAAAAGAAATACATAGTTATACACTACCATCAAAAATTAGAGAACACCAGCATCGACATTTACTTGAAAATATTCATTTAATTTGAATGAAGATTACTTAGAATATTCTTTGAAATGTGTCTCAGTCTCTAAGTTCCATTTCATAGAACAGCTAAAAAAAGTTACGAGAAAATATTGTGTATGAAGAAATGATGCATCCACAGCTAAAGAACGATAACTTTGTTTGCACGTAAACATTTCGTGGTAAACATTACGATCGGTGGCACACACGATGGGACGCAAACTATTTCGTTCGTGTTCCAATATGTTTCACCCCTTTGGAGTAAATTCAAGGGGACTGCTCGTGGGGGGTTTAAACACTGCGGGGGACCCCCCTACGATGATCCTGAGTTTCAATCAATTGAGGGGGTCTGGAGGGCACAGCCCCCCAGTATATAATCATAATTGTTTATAGAATAACGTTCTAACGTTTTTATTTAACCAAACGCGCATGAATATCCATGCGCTGGTGAACGAAACATACACGCAAAAAGAATACACTTTTTGGGGCGCGCCGCCGATCTTATGTTTACCCATTTCGTAACCTGTGAGTGTCAACACTACCCCATGAGCATTGTAGAATGCTAGTGATCGTATGACTAATCAGGATGGCGAGACTAAGTCGACAAGTCAATCAGAGCAGCACGTTGACCGATGGAAGAGTGACGGGATGAAACTGCATGGCATTTCGAGGGATTGTAATCGGTCAAAAAGGTGCGATTTCGCGCATAAAAAGAGAACATCTTCCGGCAGCACCGAGGTAAGGAAACTCTGGCCACGAGGTTTAATAAATCAAAGGAAAAATAAAAAGGCTTCAATTTGGTGTGGAGCCGTGAGTGCGGCGGTAGGGCGTAGAGCGCAGATCGCAGGCGAAATTGACTGCGTCCGAGAAAGCTCCATTAGACTACCTAGTACTGAAAGTGGACTAAGTAAACGAGTCGCCCTCGAAAAAAACAAGGTCTGCTGACCAAAGTCGCGTGCTATCCCTTTTCTGATTTATGACCTTACGACCTTCAAAATCTCCCGGACTAACCTTGGGAGGACCTTGTCAATTATATCAGTCGAAAGACAATCTAAAACAACATAAGAGTTTCAAATTTCGTTAGAATCGGCCGAATAGTTAGGGTGTTATTGCCGAAACAAAAGAAAAGCAAAACAGGGGCCGACGGACCAACCGACCGACAAGTGAGATATAGAATCACACGCGACTAAAAAAACAACTTCCCCCCCACCTCAATATCGCATGCTGCAACGATTTGAGACAGCAGCCACTATTTCGTCAGACTGGCTCACGTTGCTTAAGAGGTGGGACTCAGCATGTTTCCTGTGTGTGTGTGTGTGTGGATGAAATGTAATAAAGTGTGTGGGGTGGGTAGCGACGAAAGCAAATGGGGGTGGGTAGCGACGAAAGCAAATGATTTGTTGTAATAAGATGGGACGCAGCATCTAAAGCGTCGTACAGGTAAATAAATTAAATACAAAATACCAAGTAATAAATTGCTAATAATTATAACATAACGGCAAATAATCACTGCACATACAAAAACATTAGGTTTTTAAGACAAAAGACTTGAACGCCGTATAAAACAAGAACAACAAAATATACACAAACAAAATATAATGAAATAGATAAACCTGATCACCGGGCGCCTTGCATCCCTTTGTACATCTACAAACCTCTTCTCCCCACTTTTATTTATTTCTCTCTATCCACACGTTCTTGGTCCTCTACAAACACACGCATACACACTTACACTAATTGGTCGTACAGGTGAAAGGTCGAATCCTACATACAAGCAAAAGAGGGTTAAGTTTGGGGGAGGGAGTGTAGCGTTATGGTGCCACATGTTTTCAATCGCTAGAGTCTGTCTGTTCGTCTATTTACGCAACAAAGTTAACGCTGCAATAGACATGACTGCTTCGGGAAGGTGTGTAGATAGCTTTGAGTAGGAAAGGGATCAGTCTGTTCGTCTATTTACGCAACAAAGTTAAGGCTGCAATAGACATGACTGCTTCGGGAAGGTGTGTTAGCTTAGAGTAGGAAAGGGGCGCACAGAAAAATAATTAAATAAAAGTAGCGAGAGTCCTAAACCACTCGGCTGTCCTGAGTCCCAAAAAGTAATCATTAAGCAAAGCATTTAAGCCACTCGCCTGAACTTCTCGCACGCTACAGGTGTGACCCCTTCGTCAATCGAATAGTTCAAATCGACTTGAGATAATCCACCACTTGACCTAGATGGTAACACGATTAGGGTAAACTCGCCAATTAAGACTCACCTTCCCCAATTAAGATGCACTTGTGAAAAAAACTGCTCTGTAAAAACTTAATGACCACAATCAAAATCTTTTAGGAAGATGGTTTTAGATCATTTTGAGCATAAAAGATTTTGATTGTGGTCATTAAGTTTTTGCAGAGCAGTTTTTTTCACAAGTGCGTCTTAATTGGGGAAGGTGAGTCTTAATTGGCGAGTTTACCCTATAGTATCCGTAAAGTTTAGAAGCACTTGGACTTGGACTTGGACATAGAATGTGGTGAAATTTTGGGAGAGTAAGAGAGAGATAGTGAGAGAGTAAAGTGGTGAAATAGGGTGAGTTTAAAGAATAGACGTGGTGTGTAGAGGGAATAAATAGGTCCCTGGTGAAAGGTAGCTCTGTTTGTTTTGTTTTTATTTTGTATGTATTTTGTTTGTTTTTGTTGTTGTTTTTTTAATAAACTAGAAAAATCTATAGTTTATTCTAATTAAATTAAACATGTTAATTTGTTTATTATTTATATATGATCTTATTGGCATTCAAGCCTTTATTTAAGGCGGGGTTTTTGTTCCCGCTATGGGTTTTTGAAAAAGCTTTTCTAGTTGAATTTTTTGGTTTTTGATATTTTTCGCAAAGTTTTGAAAAAAAGGGTAATCTTAGTGATGATATATGAATTTATACTAAAGAAACCTGAGCATTAAACTAGTCGTTTGTTGTGATTTGTGGATTTTGTCATGTGCATTTTGGAGTCACGTCGCCGTCAGTCTGTACCTTACTACTTTTAAATGGTCTTATTTGTCGAGCGACCTCGATGTCTAGGTGTGTACGAGAGAACTCCTGGGACAGGCGGGTACCAATGGCTCGCCAGATCCTCTTAGCCTTTTCGTGGATCGCCACGTTAATCGGAGATAATCCAACCGAGTCGTGGAGCTCCCTCTGCCGTTCGTATTCTCTTCTTCGGGTGTTTGTGATGATAAGCACCGCTTTGTTCTACATCTTTTGTAGTTTCGCAATGTGGGTCTCGGCACTCGCGTTCAGTGGCACAGGGGGGTACAGGAATCTCGAGCGAATGCACGCATTGAATATCTTGAGTTTATTTGGGGGATTTAAGTCACGGAACCTGTAAAATTCCCTCAAATCTCTCTTGCCATTCGCGACTGTTCGTTCGATATGACTCGTGTAGCCCCCGGTGGTGATTTCGAGCCCCAGAACCGTCCTTTCCATGCAGTAGGGGATTTGCTCCCCGTCTACACGTATATCGTTGAAGGTCTTGCGAAACATGGGAATTATTTTGAATTTGGGGGCATTGGTCATAAGCGGCGGTACAAATTTGCGATATATCGTCAGCGAACTGTACGTATATCGTAGCCTTGGCGAGAGGTTGTGGTAGGTCACGTGTATAAATGTTGTATAAAAGGAGAGTGAGACAGCCCCTTTGAAGGACCCCTGCTTCGAGTTCGAATTTGGGGCCTTTATGTTATCTGATTTGTATGTATGCTCTCCTCTCCATTATGTAGTCGCACATAATCCTCTCAAGAATGGGATTGAGGCCTACTTGAAGGATCTTAAATTGTAGTCCTCTCTTCCAAACCTTGTTAAAAGCTTTTGTGACATCGCAGAACACCAGGTCTGCATGCCTTTTTGTCTGCTTTGATTTTCGCAAGCTTTTCGGTAACTACGGCTAGTGCCGTGTCACCGAAAGCACATTTGAAGGCGACAAATTCCTTTCGTCCCATCTGCTCTGAGCAGACGACTCACGTTGAAGAGAAGCAGACCGTTTTCCTTGGCTTTTCGACTCATAGTCGTGTCTTCAAAAACAACCTTAAATACGTGCGTGTAATTCTTGAATTTGATAACCTCAGCTACCTTTGCCCACGGGTGGTTCCGTTCAATTTCATTTTGAATCTCATCTGCCGAGTGGCACCCGACCCAGGAGTCGAGGCGCCTGCAGATTAAGCTACGGTGTGATCTAATTTGTGGCGGTGTGGTCGGTTTTAAGTTAATAGTCTTAAGGCATTCAACAGTCTTGCTTGAGGTCAAGGCTTCAGAGTCAGCCTCCCTCGCGCAAATGGCAGAGTAACCATTTTGAATGTCGATCAGTCGAAACAAAGCAATACTCAGGGATCCGAAATCTCTTTCGAAAACCTTACCCCTGTCTGGTTTTGGGCCCTCTGGAGGGCCCGGAGAGTGATGCGGAGGGTCTCTTTCATTTCCTCTGCATCCTATCGCGAGATAGAGTAGTGGTGTTATGATGGTATTTGAGTATGAATTTATATATATGTATATATATACACCGTGAAATATTTAGAAAAGAGAGGGGGGAGGAGTGGAATGCGAGAATGGGGGGAGGGCCAAAGTCCAAGTATTTGTAAACCATTTTACCTTAAAGTTTCTTAGTGCTTGCCGATAGGCCTGATGAGGCTTCGGTCCTTATATCTAACAAAGGAACGAAGATTTCACCCTTTACTTTCTTGAATCGAAAAGCGATTGGTCAACTTTTCGAACAAAATCGCACTTTTTCACTTTAGCAATTTTTAATTTCACTACTCTAAGCGAGTCGAACAAATCCACCTTCACTAATATTCACTTTGGAAAAACTCCGAAAAATGGGCACAATTGCTGTACCCAAGCGGGAAAAGCAGACTAGCACCGGCAACCAGAGCAGTCTTTAGAAGCAAGTAGATAGATTTCAACTTTTCTATAAAATTTTTCCTGATTGTGTTCTTTTTCACACCACATTCAGGTATCGTTTCCTCTCTCTGGCCCGCAAATGCGGGTGGGAGAGGTAGGTGGGGAGAGCCTTCATCTGTACTGCGCTTTCTCTTGATGCTATAGGTTAGGACCTTCCCGAAATAGTACATCTACGGTATGGTCAGTAATGTCCATTGAGGTACTATTATTCCTTGTGACTCCTTGTAACACGTGAAACTATCTTCATACAGGACAATGGTCCGTGCCACACTACAAAGATCGTGAAGCAGTTCTTGGAAACTGAAAATATCAACGTGATAAAGTGACCTGCGCAGAGTAATGATGTAAACAAGATAGAAGACCTGTGGAAGATGCTCGGTGAAAAGGTAATGGCTCGGAAATTGACGAATGCTGAAGGGAAGATGGAATCAAATCAGGTAATGGCAATGCGACAAATGGTTCAAGTCCTAAGGCCGAAGATGTGTTCAAGTCAATTAGAACAAAGTCCTCTACAGTTATTAATATTTTGTTCAATTGTTTATGAGATAATTATGTAGTTTTTTTGGTTATCGCTACAGTAACATACAGTCGTTCTCTAGTTTTGGACGCGATCTTTCTGTAAATACACATTACTTTCTCCTAAACAAAATTTACCCATTTTTCTATGAAATGAAATTTGAATACTATCAAAGGCAATTTTCAAAGAATATTCTGTGTAATTTTCTTGAGAATTAAAAAGAGCATTTTTCAGAAAATATAGATTCTAGTACTCCGTTCTCTAGTTTTGGACGATACTGTGGATTGTAAAACAATGAAAGAAATTATATTATTTCACTCCAAGTTGATACAGCAGTTGTGGGGAAACCAGGCATCGAAGAACATTACTCGAGTTGGTTGATCCTCTCAAAATATTGGTAACTCTCCCACTTCATCTCGTGTTTTTAGTTGCGTGCAGGCGACTCTATAAGTTATTACGTATGTTCGTAGGTATGTCGGTCGGATGGAAACCATTTTACTTTTCAATGCGTATTTTGGCAATAAAATCGTAACTATTCGGCCGATTCTAACGAGATCTGAAAACCTTATGTTGTTTTCCATTTTCCTCCGAAGGATATAATTGCCAAGGTCCTCCCAAGGTTAGTCCGGGAATTATTTGGCAATAACATCATAACTATTAGGCCGATTCTGACGTAATTTGAAACCCTTATGTTTTTTTACATTCTCTTTCGAATGATATAATTGCCAAGGTCCTGTCAAAGTTAGTCGGGGAATTATTTGGCAATAACGTCATAACTATTAGGTGGATTCTAACGAAATTTGAAACCGTTATGTTTTTTAGATTTTATTTCAAATGATATAATTCACAACTGCTGCATCAACAAGTACATAGATATTTCCGAACACTGGAACAGCCTTAAATAATATTTGGGGAATTTGCCTTTGTACGGTGTGCTTGCACCCCCATGGGACGATGGAAATAAAGAAGCTATGGAAGAATTTAAACCAACTATACTGGAAATAATTGCAATGGGAAACAACAAAGATCCATGGAAAGAACAAACTCAAGACGCTGGACTGGAGGCGCTCAAACACGAGGCCCAATGAATGAACCTGCATCAAGATTCAGGAGGGTCTGGGAATGAATCTCCTCTGGTTTGCTTGCAAGCACCACATCCTCGAAGTGATCTTTGGGGATGTTTTCAAACACTGTTATGGACCATCTGGCGGGCCTAACGTCCCTCTCTTCGTCCGGTTCCGGGACTAGTGGGACTACCTCGACCAGAAATCTTGGATGTCCTCTATGGATGAAGAAAGCTTCCTTCCTCTCCTGAAAGGCGAGCTTAAGAGTACCATAGAACAAGAAAGCCATCCAAGAAACGACTACAAGGAGCTCTTGGTTCTCTCCTACATCTTCCTGGGGGGCGATATTGAGGCGCCTTTCAAGATAAGGGCAACAAGGGTTGAGGTAAAGTCTCCTTTGTCCTTTGAATTCCCTATTAATTTCTCTCTCTTTCATAGTCCCGATCGACCTTGCAAAGCGTACCTTAAAAGCTTGTTTATTCGGAAGATTTTTGTCTTCCGCGTAGCCGAGTGGTCTAAGGGACAGTTTAATTGAGATCAAAGAGGTTGCTCGCTGCCTCAGTGTGCACGGTTCGAATCCCACCCCTGTACGGAATTTTTGCATATATATATATATATATATATATATATATATATATATATATATATATATATATATATATATATATATATATATATATATATATATATATATATATATATTATGACCCATCTCGAAGGTGAAATGTTTTCCACTAATTTAAATTATAGACCCCCTCTAACGCCGTTTTGTTAATGATTCCTTTGCAATTTTCAATGATCTTGCACAAAGCCAACATTTCTTAAATTTTGTGAACACTTTACACCCCAAAATAAAATTCCCCATGGAAGTACAGTCAAATAATAGGATGCCTTTTCTCGATCTTTTCGTCACCCATGAAAATGAACAGAGAAACATTCAGACGACCATTTACCGAAAAAAAGACTTTCACAGGACTAGGATTAAATTACTTTAGTTTCTGTGATTTTAAATATAAAATATCCACAATAAAAACCTTAATACATTTGAGTTTCTCTTTAGCATCCACCTACCATTCAATTTATAAAGAATTTATTTCCCTCTGACCTGTACGATAGAATTATGCTCTGGACGCGCTAGTCTTTTACTCTTTTATACCTTTTCTCATACTTACCTACCTAAAAAGGTGCTTAATAAACTCAGTAACCCTTCTCAACCATCCATAAGAGTTCCTAAAATGCCCATATATTTAGCAATTTCAGAGATGGGTTTTTTTAAACGATAATTTTAAAAGAAAAATCTTATTCATTTTTAAAAGATATTTTTCCCAAATCAACCTCTAAATAGTTCTTATAAACAAATTATCAATAGAAAGTTTCTTCAACAGTAAAGACCTTATCTCTTTAGAGTTACGGAGTGATTACTGTTTATTTATTTAAATGTTCCAGTTGTACTGGTGCCTCTTACATTGGCAGCACTGTCAGGTCTCTTGGAGCTAGGTTCTCTGCTCATATGGGGATTAGTTAGCGCACGGGCAAAATATTAAATAAAAAGAAGTCTTCTATTAGGGAACACGCCATAAATTGTAAAACTGACATTTCTATTGCTAATTTTAAAGTATTAGCCTTTAAAAACAACCAACAATGCTTTAGAATTCTAGAAACTTTATATATTAAACACTACAAACCTACACTCAATGAAGACTTAAGTGCAATATCGTTATTAATTGACTAAATTTTAACTATTGTTTGGTTAGTTGTTGTTTTTCCTCTATCTCAAGCGTCACTGTAACCTATAAATATTAGACCCCTTATTAAATCCACCATTCACTCTCTAGGATGAATCCACTTTAGTCAGTAGGGGAGACCTGAGCTAGTTGTATACAGGGGTAGGTTGATACATTGTCAATATCTTCATCATATGCAACAGTTAGCGCCGAGGTTCTTGGGACGTTTAGGCGTCAGTACCAGCCTTGTCCTCGTTGAGTGCTAATCAAGTTGATCACACGTCAGCGAAACTAGAAGCAAAAAACTGGTTTCGGATACCTTGAGTAAGTATTCTGACCTTTCGTATTATTTTCATAGACCTTAATGAAACTCATGTTCATGAAAAATAATTTGATTTTATGAAATAACTGTCTTTATGATTCAAGCATATTTTAAGTGAATAGCAATATTTATGAGGAGAAGGAAAATAATTCCTTCGGGGCTAGTTGTTACAATCAGTAACAACTTGCCCCCAAATGGTGAAAGCCCATTACAGCCTACTGAAGTTTGCATAGGCTACAAGATACCTACCTGTGAACCTCCTCAGGAGCATCCAACTCCTCAGCACATAAAGAGCCTTGAGCATATGATTCCAGACCCTGCTCCAAGTAGAAGCAAGGATGGTTTAGATAGGCCTTACATATACCAATCACCTTCTTCTATAAACACAGAACAAAGACCTACAGGAGAAATCAAAACCCCAGAGGACCTGCGACCATTTAAAAAAGCTAGTCCAAAAAAAACTCAAAGATACAAAAAAGAAAACGCCACACAGCACTCCTAACAGATACACCTGTGAAGATGAAACAGACAGGAACAACATGAGGATTCACAAGAAAAAAGGCTCAAGAGTAAAACCTGTAAAGGGAATCTGAACAATACAGGGTTCTGAAGTCTGGTGGAGATAAGAACAGAAAGAACATCGAAGAAAATTTATTGGTGTCTTGCACCTAGGGGGGAAATGGTGAATTTCAGCCTCAGGGGACAATGGGTGCATCAAATGTAAAGATTGGGCCCATGAAAGTTGCACAAATGAAAGTGCTCATTAATTATGTATGTGGCTATGTGAAATGAAGTGATAACTGATTTCTTTTGTTTTTTAAAGGATGTGATTCTTTTCATATTTTGTAACAATATACCCCATGGTCTATAACAACTTGCCCGCATATGGGGCAAGTTGTATAAAATGTTTTTCTGCTATTTTCAATTATATCGTAGGAATTAAAAAGTATATAACTTTTTGTTACATAATTATGATAACACACATAAAAACCTTTCACAGCATAAATTTGTTTAAGTTTCCTTCATTAGTTATTGAATTAGAAGTAAAATAGTAAAATTGTAACAACTAGCCCCGGTCTCCCCTACCAAAGGCAACCCATTCTTCTGTTACAAGTTTTTTACTCTTACAGATTTTAATTAATTAATTTTAACAAATTTTAAAACAAAGTTTAAATTTACTCGTTATTATAAACAAACAAAACAAACAATTTATTGGCACCTACAGGGAGCCATAAGAGCTCATACATGGTAGGCCTTATTAAGAATAAGGCTAAATTAGGTGGAACCCCCTCTAATAATTGTAAGCTATTTTAACTTTATTTTCTTTTAAGTATTGATCAAATTTCGTCTTCATAAATTGTGTGTTTGGAGCGCTGACTACTTCTTGTGGTAGATTGTTCCAGACTTGAACGATGCGGTTGCTGAAGGCAAATTTTCCCATTGATGTTTTGAATTTCCACTTCATCTTCTTGTCGTGTCCTCGCGTCGATGACACGTCTGCCAAATTAAAAAGATTTTCTGCAGTATCGGGCATATTTATCAATATTTATATGTTTCTATTTGTTCACCCCTTTTCCTTCTATGTTCGAGGGAAAAGAGATTGAGTTTTTTAAGCCTATCATTGTAGATAAGATGATTAATTCCCCTTATCATTTTCGTATAGCGACGCTGCACTTGTTCTATTATATTTACATATCTAGTTAATCGTGGAAACCAGAAGGGAGGAGCATAAGCTAATATAGGTCTGACTAATGACGTGTATAGTTTTAACATCGTCTCTGAATTACGCGTTGAGACGGATTGCCTGATAAATGATGCAACTCTTGTTGTTTTATTTCTAATTGCAACGCATTGACTGGAGAAATTTAATTTATTGTCTATTTTAAATCCTAGATCGACCTGCTTTTTTACTTCTATAATCTCGGTGTCTTAGAGATAATATTTAAATTTAGGATTATTTTTTTCCGAAGTGTAAAACGCCGCATTTAGAAACATTAAGCTTCATGCCACATTCGTTGCACCATTTAGTTAACATGTTCAGGCAGTTTTGTAAACAGCTTGAGTCTTCCTTATCCTTTATTATCTGGCAAAGTTTAGTATAGTCCGCGAATGAATTTACTTGGCAATTCATTCCAGAACCTAACGTATTTACGAAAATTATAAAGAGTAGGGGTCCCAAAACGGAACCTTGAGGAACTCCACTAGTGATCGGCAACCAATCGGATGTCACCCCATTTAAAATTACCCTCTGCTTACGATCTGTCAACGAATTTTTAATCAAAGTTATCGTTTTCTCATAGATATGCAGAGCTTTTAGCTTTGAAAGGAGGATATTGAAAGGGAGTTTATCAAAGCCTTTAGAAAAATATAGATGCACCACATCGTAACTAGAACCTGAATCGACAGCTTTTGCTACATGCTCATAAAATGTGATCAGACTAGTGATACAAGACCTCCCTTTCCTGAAATCATGCTAACTATTTACTAAGAGTTGATTTCTCTCCAGATGATTGCGTAATTTTAAATCAATAATTGACTCCATTATTTTACATTTAAGTGAAGTTAAGCTTACTGGCCGATAGTTCTCCTTTTCCTCACATCTACCTTTTTTGAAGATGGGGACAACATTGGCCAGTTTCCAATCTCTTGGTACAAAATTTGCCTCTAGAAAGTAATTAAACAGAAAAGCGAATAAAGCGGAAATTTCGTTTTTAACTTCCTTAATACTTCGCGCGTAGATTTCATCAATCCCGCTAGTTTTATCAGGAGTTAATTTATTAATTGGATTCTTTACATTATCTGCCGTAAATATGATTTCATTCATTTTTGGAATGTTACTATTTATGTTTTCTATGCTTTCCTTATTTAAATTCGGAATATCATCGTTAAAAACTGAAGCAAATTAATTATTCAAGATCTTCGCCTTTTCGAGGTCATTTTGATCTACTCGGTCGTTGTGTTTAAATATCTAAACTGACTCTTTGTTTTTAGTTCTATAGTACCTGTAGAATGCTTTCGGATTATCGCGTGACCTTTCCGCTAATCTAATTTCGTACCTGCATTTAACAGTGTTTACATCTCTTTTTATCTGCCTTTGTAGGTCGATAAATCTTTGCCCTAATGACTGGTTGCCTTTTAGCCGCTTATAAAGTGACCGTTTCCGTCCTATCAGAGTCTTAAGATATTGGTTAATCGAAGGTTTGTCCTTTGTATATTTTAAACTGTTTTTATGAGGAATATATCTAGTTTGAAGACCCTTAATGCGATCAATGAGGAGACTGTAAGCCGAAGCAGGTGTTTTGTTATTGAATTCTCTCTGCCAATCCCATTCTTTTAATTCATCTCTAATCGCTTTGAAGTTTGCTAATTTATATACAGGTACTTTTTGCGCTCTACTTTGATTAATGAAATAATATTTGATGTTAAATACCAATGACTTGTGATCCGAATTTCCATGTGGTTCCTGAACTTCAAGCCTATCAATTAAGGTTTCCTTGTTACTTAGTACTAATTCAAGTGTTTGGTTTTCTCTTGTAAGGTGTTCGACATATTGATGCAGCTAAAAATGCGTTTAAGATATGGTTTTCCGTATCTGAACTCATCGTATACCAATAAATTTCCGAGAGATTAAATCCCCTAAAATGGATATATTTTTATAATTATTGATTAAATTAATATCATTAATTAGTGTAAGGTCCTCTTCCTATGAACTACTCGGTGTTCAGAAAATGCTTTATTGCTAATTTTTATCCAGATTGATTCGCTGTGTTGTCGATTTCGAACCTCGTATTTTAAAGCAAATTTAACTACTGCCAGGCCAATTACTCTAACAGTTTTTAATTCATTAATTTTACAAATTTCAAAACAAATTTTAAATTTGTTTTTATTATAGTTATTTATCTTAACCACTTTTAAGTTTTAGAGCAAATTTAACTATTGCCAAGTCATAATTTAAATTTTTGAACTTATTATTAGACATTTTATTGGTATTTTATAATTGTACCCTTTAAAGCTATTTAATGTCTTATTTTTTCATGTTTTCTTCATGTATTAATTTTAGTAACCTTGTATTTTAAGCCTGAAGATGAAAACGTAGTCTTCGAAACGTTGTAACAATTAAAAGATGTTGCATCCTTTTCTCGCGGCTCTAGGATTTGTCCCCAATATCAAATGCAGACTTCACATCCAAGCTCCGTATATATATATATATATATATATATATATATATATATATATATATATATATATATATATAGCCAGGCAACCTGCCACATATACACTATCACTCACAACACTCTTAGACAACATCTATATACACATATAATACACACTATTTCTATCTAATATCTTCTTCTATACATATTTCACCACTTATGGTATTCCACATCTCCCATCAGAGCCAGTCAGATGTGATCAGATTCATTATTCTTCTCCACCCACCATTAACTTGGTAAGGGAGGCAAGAAGATAAGAAATTCGACATCGACAAGGAATCAACGCAGTAAAAGGCCTTCTTTCGGGCAACAGCCTCACATGCTTCTGGCGAATATGAGGATCTAAACATGAGCCCCAGTGACGTAGGAAGGTTGCTTCTCCGAACTATTGGAGAGGTGAAAAAAAACCCAACACAAAACCACCCTGTCTGAAGTGGCACAGGTCATTTGCGGAGCTTTAAACATTACCTTGCTAAGGCTGATTGACACCCTATCAGGATACACTGCGATTTGTCAACTCAATGAAGATGTCGAGAACGTGGTGACAGACAAAGCGAAAGAGCTGGGAAAATAGGATTGAAAGCAAGGCCCCTTACCGGAAATAATCGCCTAGCGAACGATCATTTGCAAAAGACTAGACCTGGTATTAAGTGAGGAAATCAAAAATGAAAGTGAGCAGAAACAAACCTGGTCAAAGTTTTCGATATAAACATTAGGCAAAAACAAAGCCATGTCAAACTTTTGCAGTCATTGAGATGATTGTGAAAGTAAAAACACTCGAGCTTCTTGGCTTCTACCTAAAGATCTCCCCGAATCAAATAGAAACAGACGACTATGTGCCTCAATGCGTGCTGCAAACGTTACGATATCGAAAGCCACAAAACCAACGAATAGAACATGCAAATTTGCCACAATTAATGCTATAGATGGCCGCCATATTATCGGTGTAGAAAAGACTGAATATAACAAGAATAAAACTAGGCATAAATATTAGGAGTGCGTGGGCGAAATTTCAAACAGGATATATATATATATATATATATATATATATATATATATATATATATATATATATATATATATATATTTCAAGGGTAGGATGCGGGCGGCGAACTTCTCTGCACCAATTCAATATATTTGAATCGTTGAATTATGTATTAGAAAAGAGAGAGATAGGAGAAATATAAAAAAAAAGAGAAAAGAGAGGAAGGTGGGGCCAAGAACGAGCTTCTTAATTTCGATGGTCTACCAATACATGAGTTCATCTCTGTTCTCCACCCACAAGTTTGAACTCTGGTAACAAGATCGGTCTAGTTGAACTCTGGTCACCTGAGCGGCCGAGTCGAACTCTGGACACCTGATCGGTCCAGTCGAACTCTGGTCACATGAGCGGCTCAGTTGAACTCTGGTCACATGATCGGTCCAGTCGAACGCTGGTCACCTGATCAGTCCAGTCGAACTCTGGTCACACGATCGGTCCATTTTAGCTCTGGTCACATGATCGGTCCAGTTCACCTCTGGTCGCACGAGCGGTCCAGTTGAACTATGGTCACACGATCCGTCCAGTTTCATTTGAAGTTCCTGCCTTTTTTTACTTGGGAAAGAATTTAGAAGATACGAAGACCGGGCAGAATGGAGGTTGTTTCGGACGAGTACGCCAACTGACAGATAAGCACTATCTACCAGGCGGATGATGATGATGAAAGATTTTAGACACCAGCTGTTAGAAATGGAGTTGAATCTGATGCTCTAGCTGAAACCAACAACGGAGGAACGGGGATCCCTCCCCCTCTCCAACCTCTTCCTCTCCCCTCTCTCTATCTGTGTGTCTGGTCTGTTTTTATGACTCACTCTCTCTCTCTCTCTCTCACCTCCATTCCTCCCACTTTCTCCCCGAGAGGAAGATATCGCCGGTGTGTAACAATTCGTTGCTATTTCCGAGTGTAGACAGAGACGCGAAAACCTAAAGGAAAATATCGTGGTGGGAATTTGACGTGGAGTGGTCGTAAGGTAGGGACGAGAGCAGCAGCTTCCGTTTTTCCTATTTTTGAACTCGGTAAACATTTGTCTCCTAAACATTTAGCTGTAGTTGAGGACACACAATTTATTTTTAATGGTGGACTTTCCTTCAACATGAGGATATTAATAATGGGGTCCCGCCTGGGTCCTTCTTTTGGTAATTCCTTCTTGTGTTTCCATAGAAAGGTTTGGCTTCAAAAGGTGTCCCTCAAATTTTAAACACTTTTTTTCAAATATTTCGATGATGGTCTCGTGATTTTTTAAAGTATTTATTTTTAGATTAAAGAACAGAATTCTAACATAAAATTCTCTGTGGAAGTAGAACAGAACCAGAAGATTTATTTTTAAATGATTTACAACTAGAAATTTGGCAGGGATTTTCTCCTCAGTTTATATAAAACCTGCCACCACCGAAAGTGTCACGTATTTTTTTCAGCACCACCAATACAGTTCAAATTAGCTGCAATTAAATGTAGGATTACTAGACCTTATTTAATTTCCTCTCATTTGTTAAGATTAAGTATCTAAAGCACTTTTTTAACAATTTTTATCGTAATTTCACTAAACAAACTTCCAAAACTCTAAACAGTATTTTGACTCCCAAACAATGAGTACCATTAGTCCCAAACAAAACCATTTATATCAAGTTACCAGTCGTGGACCATCTCTCCTTCAAGCTTAATAAGGACATTTCAGCATTCTTTACCAGTCATTTCATATAAAATTTTATAATTATTATTCTTAATAATTATTAATGACGATTCTTTATGCCTTTACTCGTTTTTCTGCTACAAAAACACTAAACCCGTTGCTTAGCTCCAGCTGTTTATTTGTTTACGTGAGCAACTTGCACTACATTGGGGAAACTACACTTCAACTGATCTTTAATCATTTGTGAGGTTCTTATAGAACTGGTCGTCCCATAACAAACTAAACACTAATCAATACATCTGAATAGTCATAATAATAGGCCTATTTTTAATACCAGGCATTTTATATCGTTCATCGAACTTCGAACCCACTTGATAAAAAATATTAAAATCTTTTTACATAAAAATTAAGTTAATGGTTCAATAAAAATACCTCCTACCCCTTTAGTACCAACTAATAACTCACTTTTATAAACAACCTTTCTTCTAGTCCGTCACTTTTTCCATTTATCAGTTTCTTTCACAACAACGGTCGAGATCTATTTTAATTTAAACTGTTTATGAATTAGTTGATTATTTTGTTCGTGTTTTTTTTTATAATAAGCTTCGATCCAAACTAAGTTTTGAGTTTTATGTGTAAATTTCATCCGTATTTCTTTTAGTTTCATTGTTCTTATTCGTCTACTCTTCATCCCGGCTATGTTTTCTTTTTTACCTGCGGCGAAGCGCCAGGTCAAGGCGTTGCTTTTCTTTAAAAAAAAAAAAAGGAGTAAAGTTCAATTGTACCCATTTAGAGCCATGAAATGACCCATATGACCATGGGACATGTGGTTATTCACCCTGGAGATTTCAAATCTGCCATCGGATTTGGCGCTGGGTGGCGCCATCTAGTGGCAGAAGCCTCATTTAGCCATTCAAGGGCACTTGTAAGTGATTTGAACAATGAGAAACCATCAATGCAATAACCATTTTATCATCTCATCACAAAACACGCAGGTCAAGGAAGGGACTTTCCTTCTTTGGTTTCCTAATATAAATATAAGTATATATATATATATATATATATATATATATATATATATATATATATATATATATATATAGAGAGAGAGAGAGAGAGAGAGAGAGAGAGAGAGAGAGAATAGATACATATGGATATAAAACAGCTACAAATAAAGCCGAGTGCGGAAACAGGTACCTCAGAGATTTTCAGCCTATAAAAGCGAATTGGAGTCTTTAGGCTTCAAGAAGGACTCCATCGAAAGCGCTGCGGTTCCACCGTTGTTTCTGATACGATAAACCTAGATGTAGCCCATCGGGCGACTACCTACTAGGGCATAAGTCGCCTTAATCATCTTACAGCCTAATGCCTGGCTAGATTATATATATATATATATATATATATATATATATATATATATATATATATATATATATATATATATATATATATATATATATATATGCAAAAGACAAAAACAAACAAAAACAAAGCAAGAAGAAAAAAGAAAGAAGGAAGCACGCTCCGTCGTCGGGGGGTAGGCCAGCCTCCCATCGGCGCAGTAACATACGGCCAACACCAAAGAGCGTCTAATAAAATCGAAGAGGCCAGCCTCCTCCAAAAAGTTAGATAGTCCGCAAGTCTGTGTACACGAACCGTCCCAAATACAAGGAACAAGCGGTAGCTACCCCGTTCATCTCGGTACCCGTAACGTGCACGAACATCGCCCAGACTGGGACATTCAACAAGAATGTGCCGAACAGTCTGGGGGTCAACGCAGTCGTCGCAATAAGGCGCAGGCGAGCGCTCCCTCAAATGGCGGTGCGTCCTGCAAATGTGTCCAATTCAGAGACGATAGAAAGCAACCTGAAGCCGTCGCGGCATTGGATGGGGGGGGGGGGCATGGACACAGTCGTGGCGCAATGGCACGCAACTTCAAGTTCCCCTGGGCCATCTCCCATCTTCTTTGCCAAGCAGCCCGTATTCCTGCTATGGATTCCGTGTGAGGAAAAGCCAAACGCTGGTTTGGTCATCCGCTCCCTCATCGGCACGCTAATTCCCCGCAATTCACACATGTCCAGGAAACCAGCAGGGAGGATTCACATTAAGACGCATCTTCATACTCCCCCAGGAGGAACCGTTGATTTGTACATGCGTCGCCCGTAGTTCTTCTCTAATCCTAGCCATAATGTTAGTATAGCTTCTCAAGCTGGCCACCTAATCTTCCAAACCAACCGGTATATATCTTCAGTAGCTTTACGATCAGGATGGACACAATGCCCGAAATAACTCACCAAGCTTCAATCTGGAAAGAAACAATGGAGAAGCCGACCCATCCCTGCAACTTGATGCCCTCCCTGTACACCGGCAAGGTTACAGTACGATATGAAATGTTAAAAAGAAGAAAAAAGAATGGAATACTGCGCATGCGCAAAAAAAAAAGGATCTACCATAGACAGGGGTTAAATCTGGCCGTGGGAACGAAGAAGCAGCCAATAATGTCCAGGTGAACTATTGAATCTTTCGGAATCTATTGTAGAATTGGGTAAGGGATCTGATGCCTTTGTAACTTACATATCGGAACAGTAGACCACTGAGTAAGGGATCTGAAGCCTTTGTAACTTAGATATCGGAACAGTACACCACTGAGTAAGGGATCTGAAGACTTTGTAACTTAGATATCGGAACAGTACACCACTTAGTAAGGGATCTGAAGACTTTGTAACTTAGATATCGGAACAGTACACCACTGAGTAAGGGATATGATGCCTTTGTAACTTAGATATCGGAACAGTACACCACTGAGTAAGGGATCTGAAGACTTTGTAACTTAGATATCGGAACAGTACACCACTGAGTAAGGGATCTGATGCCTTTGTAACTTAGATATCGGAACAGTACACCACTGAGTAAGGGATCTGAAGACTTTGTAACTTAGATATCGGAACAGTACACCACTTAGTAAGGGATCTGATGCCTTTGTAACTTAGATATCGGAACAGTACACCACTGAGTAAGGGATCTGATGCCTTTGTAACTTAGATATCGGAACAGTACACCACTGAGTAAGGGATCTGAAGACTTTGTAACTTAGATATCGGAACAGTACACCAATGAGTAAGGGATCTGATGACTTTGTAACTTAGATATCGGAACAGTACACCACTGAGTAAGGGATCTGAAGCCTTTGTAACTTAAATATCGGAACAGTACACCACTGAGTAAGGGATCTGAAGCCTTTGTAACTTAGATATCGGAACAGTACACCACTGAGTAGGGGGTCTGATACCTTTGTAACTTAAATATCGGAACAGTACACCACTGAGTACCGAATACCGATTCATTTTCGTCACAATAAAACGCGGTATTTTCGCTCCAGTAAGGAAGGACTCCATCGGAAAATGTTGCGTTCCATCGTTGTTTCTGATCTAACAAACCTTTTATAGACATATTTTTAGAGCCATCTAGTGACAGCCTACTAGGTCATAAATCGCCCGCCGTAATCATCTTACTGCCTAATGCTAGGCTAGATAAACAAACAACAAACAAATATGCAAAAGACAAAAGAAAGAAACAATACCCTCCTCCAAAAGGCAATAGATGGTGTGACGAGGTATAAATATCAATAGTTGACGAAACATGGAAGGAAAATTAATAACATTTTTCCAGATGTTTCTTCAAATTAGGGAGCAAAAGGAGTTTTGGAGGTAAGAAAAATAGATGGATAAAGTTTATAAATTCTTTTAGTAAAAAAAACATCCAATATGCGAACTAGTGAAGGGCGATAGAGCGAAATGGCGTACAAGATTGAATAATACTTCAACATTTTGTTTTTAGTCGCGTGAGTGTGACTCTTAAATATTCGGCCGATATAACGAAATTTGAAACCCTTTTGTTGTTTTACATTCTCTTTCGAATGATATAATTACCAAGGTCCTCCCAAGGTTAGTCTGGGAATGATTTGGCAATAACATCGTAACTATTCGGCCGGTTCTAACGAAATTTGAAACCTCTATGTTGTTTTACATTCTCTTTCGAATGATATAATTGTCAAGGTCCTCCCAAGGTTAGTCCTGGAATTATTGAAAGTTTTGAAGGTCATAAGTTCATAAGTTAGAATAATTGAGAGCACACGACTTGGGTATATTGACCTTGTTTTACAGATGTGTCTAACTCACCTGTAAGTAATTAACTCTAATGATAGGGGTCAAAGTTAATTAAAACATTAGTAATCTCTCATTTTAATTAAAACATTAGTAATCTCACTGTACAATAAAACATTAATAAAAGTAATTTATTTTGAATCAAAGCAACTCGGCCATTGAGTAATGTGCGGCCGACATGACTTCGGTAAATTTACAGGAAATGGTTTCCGTAAATATGACACAATTCATTGATAATGATAAAGATATTAATTGGAAGACGTTAATAATTAAATTTAAAAATATGAAAAGAAGACGTGACCACAGAGGGTAAAAAAAAAAAGTTAATGGGACTCCCCTAATGGGTTCTTTAACAGACGGAAAAAAAATCATCGAAGTGAGAAATAAAAGGTTGGAACATTCAGGTGAAAAGATTGTAATTTATCAAAGCTTTAATCAATTAAAATAATTATTAAAAAGGCAAAATAAGAATAAATACACCAGCTTAAAATGAACTTTGAAAAACGAAATTGTAAACGCCGTTGTAGAATCAAAATCAGTTATGTGCATTCCTTAGCCAGTATTTTTAACATAAACGATGATATTAAAATTTCTGGAGTGTTTTTTTATGAGCTTTGTCGACCGTGGTTGACAAAATTTCGTCGGTTCAGGTTGCATCATTCAACCACGTTCTGGGCGTCCTTCTAAAATCTCTCAACTACACCTGTTCACCCTCAAATTAAAAAAAAATGTACTTCAAATTAAAAAATATGAACTTTAAAATTTAAAAAAACTGACTTTCATATTTTAAAAATGAACTTTAAATTTTAAAAGTTGACTTTCGTATTTAAAAATATTGGAAAAATTGAACTTCAAATTTAAAAAGTTAAATTTCCGATTTAAAAATATGAACGTCATTTTTTTTAAACTTTATTTTTTTTTTAAATGAACTTCAAATTTAAAAAGTTGACTTTCATATTTTAAAATATGAACTTCAAATTTTAAAAAAGCCTGACTTTCATATTTTTTAAATGAACTTTAAATTTTACAAGTTGACTTTCGTATTTAAAAATATTGTAAAAATTGAACTTCAAATTTAAAAAGTTGACTTTCCGATTTAAAAATATAAACTTCATTTTTTGAAAAACTTTAATTTAAAAAAAAAATAACTTCAAATTTAAAAGTTGACTTTCATATTTAAAAATATGAACTTCAAATTTTAAAAAACTGAATTTCCTATTAAAAAAATTGAATTTCAAATTTTAAAAAGTTGTCTTTCATATCAAAAAGCTGGATTTAAAAAAAAGAGGGTGAAAAGGTAGTGTCGAGAAACTTATGAAGAACTGGAGCCTGACTAGATCTGAGATTCAGAAAAACTAAATCTGACTGGACACTATTTTTTTAGGAGCCCATCTTGCAACTGACTACTAGGGCAAAAGTTGTCGTAATCACCCTACAGGCTAATACTACACCTTTTCCCCATCAAATTAAAAAAAAAGAACTTCAAATTGAAAAGTTGACATTCATATTAAAAAAATTGAACTTCAAAATTAAAAAGTTGACTTCCATATTAAAAAATTGAACTTCAAATTAAAAATGTTGACCTTCAACTGAAAAAAGCTGACTTTCAACATTAAAAAAAATCCAATTCAAAAAACACATGAAATTCAATTAAAAAATGTAATATCTGAATTTGTGTAACGTCAACAGCACTAATTTCGCCACCAACCTATCCAAAAATATCCTAGTGTTTTCTCTTCTCAGGCATTTATTCCTTCATAAAATACCATCTTTTATACATCCACACATTCGTAAGGCTCATATCTACAGTATTACTTACCATATGCGTTTGTAATGATAAACTGCTTAAAATTAGCAAAAATTTAAAATTCTTCATCAGTCATCTTCAGAAGGTTTCCAACATTTCGGCCAACTCTACCGTGACGTTAAAGAGCCGATTTTCGTTGCTTGTAAGATTTCTTCTCAACATATCCTCATTGACAGCTCTTTCGAGCCCCTAGCAACCGTTCCCACACGTGACTCAGCCCTCTCAGTAACCAAGGAGTATTTTTTTCAAATACTGCACTGGAAAAATATTTAATAATTCAAATTTGCAATACTGGTATTTTTTTCCCTGTATAAAATTAAGAGATCTCTGAAAAAACAAAATAATATCCTGCAAAAAGATAAAAGTAACTGAAATAAAAGATGGGCTCGACACCTCCACCACCTCCAGGTCGCAAGGAACGACCTTACAGCACATGGCCAACCAAAGTGGGACCATTGGGCGCGTGGATTGGGCATAAATACGGGTTGTCCCCAGGCGGGGGAAATTTACTTATTTTTATTTTGAATTTGAAAGTCAGTTTTTTAAAATTAGAAATCCAGCTTTTTTAAAATGAAGGTCAACATTTTTAATTTGAAATCTAAGTATTATAATTTGAAAGTCAACTTTTAAAATTTGAAGTTCATTTTTTTAAATGAAAGTCGACTTTTTAAAATTTGAAGTTCATTTTTTTTTTAAATATGGAACTTAACTTTTTTAGTTTGGTTCTTTTTTTTTAATTTAAGGGTGAAAAGGTGTAGTCTAGATGAAAAAAAAACATGCAAAAAACAAGTAACCAAGAAAAAAACAAAGGCAAAGAGAGAAGAAAAATAAGCAAGAAGTAGGAAGCACGCTCCGGCGTCGTGGGGAGGCCAGACTCCTCCAAAAAGTCATATAGTCCGCAAATCTGTGTACATGAACCAGTCCTGAGTACAAAGGACGAGCGGTAACGACCCCGCTCGCCCCGGTACCGGTACCGGTAACGTGCGCGAAAATCCCCCAGACTGGGACATTCAACAAGAATCTGCCGAACAGTCTGGGGAACAACGCAGTAGTCACAATAAGGTCCGAGCGAGCGCTCCATCAAATTGTGCAGGGAGAGTACTAAATACAATTACAAATAAGCGAGTACTCTGAAAAGATTACTACAATTCAAGGAAACTAAGGAAAGCAGCATTGTTGAAGCCTATTCGCGTTCACAAACGCCTACTATTTGGCAACAATCATCTGAAGGAATGTGGACACTTCTCGTCTCGGTATTTCTTTTCAGCGCTAAACTGACGATACTAACAAGGGCATACATAAGTGGCTTTAATTCACTTTCAGCCTAATGGTATGCTAATGAAAACCAAATGAACCAAAACACTACCCCCCCCCCAAAAAAAAAGCAAACAAAACAAAAACAATTGAAATAAAGAAGCACGCTCTGGCGCAGTTGAAAGCCCCTCTCCCCCTGGCTCGGGAGTATGTGACCAACACCGTAAAAAGTCAAATAATATAGATGAGGCCAACCTCCTCCAAAAAGTCAAATAGTTTACACGTCTGTGTGAGCGAATCCGTCCCGAGTATAGGAGGCAAGCTGCTTTGGCTCAATAATGTGGTCAGATGTAACAAAGATTGGGCCGTTTGGTCGAAATACCTTTAGCCAAATTGGCGGCAGCAGGGCTCTGTTTATGATCGGAAAAATAACATCCCGAGAGTGAAACAAGGTAGAGTCAGTAAAATGGTATGGTGCTGTTTTTCGTTTGCATGAACTGGGAAAGATGAATGCCCAGATGTACCGAAGAATTCTAGAGAACCATATGCAAGGGTCCTGAATATGCAAGAAGGGATGGATCTTTCTAAGGTACAACCATCCTAAATTTAGGGAAAAGCATCACAGGTTTTAGAGGAAGACGATCAAGGTTAGGGAATAGTAGTCAGTCGCCTGGCCTCAATTCGATTGGTAAATTATGGCGAGAATTAAAATTAAGAATGCAAAGATGATACAAAAGAAATCTTGCTGATCTGAAGTGTGCCAAAAAGAGGCCCAAGTAATCTCGCTCATCTGAGAAATGTGAAAAAGAGAACCATGAAGTTTTGCTGATCGGAAAAGAGCAGGGCCAAAAGACGCAGAAGGAACCTTGCTCTAATGACATGAGTGTGCTAAAATGGTGCCCAATGAACCTTGACGATCTGCGAAGAGTGGGTAAAAAAGAGGCAAAAGAAACTTTGCTGATCCGAGAGGCGAGTCAAAAAGGGACGTAAGAAAGCTAGCTGATTAGAGAGGATTGTCAAAAGAGGTCCAAGAAACATTAATGATCTGAGCAATGTGTCAAAATAAGGCCAAAGAAACCTTACTAAACTCAGAAGTGTCAAAAAGGGTCCCAGGAAACATTACTGATATGAGAAGCATGTCAAAAAGAGACCTAAGAAACTTTGATGATCATAGAAGGGTGTAATATAGAGGCCCAAGAGACCTGGCTGATATGAGTCTCATAAAGAGGCCCAATAAACATTGCTGATATGAGAAGTATGTCAAAAAGAGACCTAAGAAACTTTGATGATCATAGAAGAGTGTAATATAGAGGCCCAAGAGACCTGGCTGATATGAGTCTCATAAAGGGTCCCAATAAACATTGCTGATATGAGAAGTATGTCAAAAAGAGACCTAAGAAACTTTGATGATCATAGAAGGGTGTAATATAGAGGCCCAAGAGACATGGCTGATATGAGTCTCATAAAGAGGCCCAATAAACATTGCTGATATGAGAAGTATGTCAAAAAGAGACCTAAGAAACTTTGATGATCATAGAAGAGTGTAATATAGAGGCCCAAGAGACCTGGCTGATATGAGTCTCATAAAGAGGCCAATAAACATTGCTGATATGAGAAGTATGTCAAAAAGAGACCTAAGAAACTTTGATGATCATAGAAGAGTGTAATATAGAGGCCCAAGAGACCTGGCTGATATGACTCTCATAAAGAGGCCCAATAAACATTGCTGATATGAGAAGTATGTCAAAAAGAGACCTAAGAAACTTTGATGATCATAGAAGAGTGTAATATAGAGGCCCAAGAGACCTGGCTGATATGAGTCTCATAAAGAGGCCCAATAAACATTGCTGATATGAGAAGTATGTCAAAAAGAGACCTAAGACACTTTGATGATCATTGAAGAGTGTAATATAGAGGCCCAAGAGACATGGCTGATATGAGTCTCATAAACAGGCCCAATAAACATTGCTGATATGAGAAGTATGTCAAAAAGAGACCTAAGAAACTTTGATGATCATAGAAGAGTGTAATATAGAGGCCCAAGAGACCTGGCTGATATGAGTCTCATAAAGAGGCCCAATAAACATTGCTGATATGAGAAGTATGTCAAAAAGAGACCTAAGAAACTTTGATGATCATAGAAGAGTGTAATATAGAGGCCCAAGAGACCTGGCTGATATAAGTCTCATAAAGAGGCCCAATAAACATTGCTGATATGAGAAGTATGTCAAAAAGAGACCTAAGAAACTTTGATGATCATAGAAGAGTGTAATATAGAGGCCCAAGAGACCTGGCTGATATGAGTCTCATAAAGAGGCCCAATAAACATTGCTGATATGAGAAGTATGTCAAAAAGAGACCTAAGAAACTTTGATGATCATAGAAGAGTGTAATATAGAGGCCCAAGAGACCTGGCTGATATGAGTCTGATAAAGAGGCCCAATAAACATTGCTGATATGAGAAGTATGTCAAAAAGAGACCTAAGAAACTTTGATGATCATAGAAGAGTGTAATATAGAGGCCCAAGAGACCTGGCTGATATGAGTCTCATAAAGAGGCCCAATAAACATTGCTGATATGAGAAGTATGTCAAAAAGAGACCTAAGAAACTTTGATGATCATAGAAGGGTGTAATATAGAGGCCCAAGAGACCTGGCTGATATGAGTCTCATAAAGAGGCCCAATAAACATTGCTGATATGAGAAGTATGTCAAAAAGAGACCTAAGTAACTTTGATGATCATAGAAGAGTGTAATATAGAGGCCCAAGAGACCTGGCTGATATGAGTCTCATAAAGAGGCCCAATAAACATTGCTGATATGAGAAGTATGTCAAAAAGAGACCTAAGAAACTTTGATGATCATAGAAGAGTGTAATATAGAGGCCCAAGAGACCTGGCTGATATGAGTCTGATAAAGAGGCCCAATAAACATTGCTGATATGAGAAGTATGTCAAAAAGAGACCTAAGAAACTTTGATGATCATAGAAGAGTGTAATATAGAGGCCCAAGAGACCTGGCTGATATGAGTCTCATAAACAGGCCCAATAAACATTGCTGATATGAGAAGTATGTCAAAAAGAGACCTAAGAAACTTTGATGATCATAGAAGGGTGTAATATAGAGGCCCAAGAGACCTGGCTGATATGAGTCTCATAAAGAGGCCCAATAAACATTGCTGATATGAGAAGTATGTCAAAAAGAGACCTAAGAAACTTTGATGATCATAGAAGAGTGTAATATAGAGGCCCAAGAGACCTGGCTGATATGAGTCTGATAAAGAGGCCCAATAAACATTGCTGATATGAGAAGTATGTCAAAAAGAGACCTAAGAAACTTTGATGATCATAGAAGGGTGTAATATAGACGCCCAAGAGACCTGGCTGATATGAGTCTCATAAAGAGGCCCAATAAACATTGCTGATATGAGAAGTATGTCAACAAGCGACCAAAGAAACCTTGCTAATCATAGAAAGGTGCAATAAAAAGGCCCAAGAAACCTTGCTGATACGGGAAGTATGTCAAGAGACATAAGAAAACTTGCTGATCATAGAAGGGTGGAATAAAAAGGCCCAAGAAACCAGGTTGATATGAGAAGTATCAAAAAGAGGCCCCCAAATTTTCCTGATATGAGAGGTATGTCAAGAGACAAGAATCCTGGCTGATCATAGAAGGGTGCAATAAAGTGGCCCAAGAAACCTTTCTGATATGATAGGTAGTCAACTTCAGGCAATTATGTGTTAAATAAACATTTTTGAAATGTATTATATACTTATTGCACACATTGTAAGGTTTGCTACCGCCCTCCAACGTCAAATCTGATTTGATTTCCTTTCCATGCAGCTTTCATGAATCACACACAGGCTCTCCATAAGAACCCTATCCTAATACCTTCTCTTAAAATAGCTCTAACTGACATAAAACTATTTTTCTTTCTTTTCAGCTTTAAAAACTACATTTTTAGTCAAACTGTGAAACTGTCAAATAATGATTTACAGCGAATGATGACTGCAATTCTTCTGAACTTTAGGAAAATTATACGATATCCTTAACAAAGCGAAGATGCCTTAAATATCTCTTCCAATTGAATCTGATATCGTATAATTTTCCAAAAGTTCAGAAGAATTGCAGTCATCATTCGCTCTAAATCATTATTTGACAGTTTCACAGTTTGATTAAAAATGTAGTTTTTAAAGATGAAAAGAAAGAAAAATAGTTTTATGTCAGTTAGAGCTATTTTAAGAGAAGGTATTAGGATAGTGCCTTAAATATCTCTCCCTAAGTGAATCTGAGCCCCTGTTTCTTAGTCTCAAGTCTTGAAAATCACTTCAAGCAGAACCGTAAACATTTTAAGGGTGATGGCTGTCCCTGTTTTACTCTTCTTTTTTTCTTTGTGTGCGTATTTTTCTACTGAGTGCAACATATTCTCCGCATTCACTCACCTGATATGATAAAGGAGGCAAAGTGACCGGGCGTTTGAAAAACAACTTTGATCATATTCAAAACTTTTGTCTGAAGATACATTAGGAAAGGTGATTGCTCAGATCTAAATATAAATTGATGCATGATGGCTATAAAAAAAATAATCCTAATACAGATTGCAAAATTCTTGACAGAACAATAAATGTTAAGCTGATAACCAAAATAATCTTGTTATTTGTTTGATTTATTCTTAAGTTTAGAAAGAACTGTGCCGAGATAAAACAAGGTAAACAAACCTAAGTCGCGTGCTCTCAATTGTTCTGACTAATGAGTTATGCCCATAAGACCTTCAAAACTTTCAAAAATTACAGGACTAACCTTGGGGAGACCTTGAAAATTATATCATTCGAAAGGGAATGTAAAACAACATAAGGCTTCCAAATTTCGTTAGAATCGACCAAATAGCTACAAAGGTATTGCCAAATAATTCCCGGACAGACCTTAGGAGGGCCTTGACAATTATATCATTCAAAAGAGAATGTAAAACAACATAAGGGTTTCAAATATCGTTAGAATTGGACAAATAGTTACAATGTTATTACCAAAATAATTAATTGAAAAGTAAAATAGTTACCATCCGACCGCCCGACGAACTACGGACCGACATAGTAACTTATAGGCCGCGACTAAAAAGCTGAGTAAACGATTTCATTCTAAGAACCCTCCATAAACAATAAAAAAAACCTACAATAGCACATTCTCCTACACATACAACATCCTTATTTAAGATGCAGGGGGCCAAGACAAAGAGCCCCCTGTCACAAAACCTATTTACCACAGTTTTTAACTATAATTTCAGGACTTTGGGGTGATAACAAAAGAGCGTCAGAATTAATGGAAGTTTATTTAAGTCACGTTCACTTTATTCTAATGAAATAATTACTAAGGGTTTTTGTTTATTTGGATTGGGGAGGTGGTCAAGAGTTCTGAAAAAAAGTTATTTATCACACAAAAAAAGAATTCATTTATCGCAAGCAAAAAAGAAAAAAAAAGAGTAATTTATCGCAAGAGCGTCTCGTAGCCAGACGAAAGTGAACTTTTGAAAAGCGAAAAGAATCACCATTGGTTTTGTAGAAGAAAGAATTTAGGGTCATTGACCAAATTTTTAGCAACGAAGTATGTATACTCAGGACACCCTGTGCCCCCCACTAATAGGGGCGAGGGAAAGGAAACCGGTAGAATAATCGTATGATAGAAAATAGCCGAAAACCAAACGGTGACAAAAATAACAAGACACATCACGCCAATAATCGGCTTATGGCTACAAATCTATAATTTATGATAGAAATAAATAAATCAAGATATTAGCCTGAATTTCAGACCCCAACCACGCTTCATTATTTTAACGCGGAAACGACACACACACAGAGTTCACACAAAAGTTCGCACGTTTGCAACCTACCTTCAATCTATGTATGTACATAGAAACGCGTCCATGTATGTACATCAAAACGAGAACAAAGGAAGTTGAATCGAAAGAGAGCGAACACGTTAATGACTTGTCATTGTTCCGAACGACTCTCAATCAGCCAGACGAATTCCTTTCTCTGCTTCGCCCACGCTGGCCGACGACCCGCCATCTCAATCTCAATCTCTCTCTCTCTCTCTCTCTCTCTCTCTCTCTCTCTCTCTCTCTCTCTCTCTCTATATATATATATATATATATATATATATATATATATATATATATATATATATATATATATATATATATATATATATATAATGAAAAAACTCACAAAGTGGCACGTGGAGAAAGCAATAATATGAAAATTAACCCACAGGAAAATGAAAAGATGAATCCAAGCACTTTAGAACTATATTACTAAATGTTTTCCTTCTAATGATAATCCTTTAAAATGTTTTTTTATTTTCCTCCACCACCCACCATTCCCATTCATATACACGGCGTTGTTGTGTGTATATCGTTTTAGGGATGCATATGTCTGTTATTAGTTGCCTATTGTTCTTTTTCTTGGTATTTTTCTGTCATATTTTTTGTGTTTTTCCATTAGTTTGTACTATGTGAGGGGCGTTCCCTTCGTATCTTTGTACCCTATATAAGGTTGTCTTCTCCATTTTTATGCTATTCCTTCAAAATGAACTTGCAAATATAGTTCGAAAGTGCTTGGATTCATCTTTTCATTTTCCTGTGGGTTAATTTTCATATTATTGCTTTCTCCACGTGCCACTTTGTGAGTTTTTTCATTATATATATATATATATATATATATATATATATATATATATATATATATATATATATATATATATATATATATATATATATATATATATATATAATGAAAATTAATGCAATATCGCAAGAAAAGATGAGGAATTAAACCACATTCTCCGAAGACAATTTAATTCAGAACAGTTTCGGTGTGAGATACACCGAAACTGTTCTGAATAAAATTGTCTTCGGAGAATGTGGTTTAATTCCTCATATATATATATATATATATATATATATATATATATATATATATATATATATATATATATATATATATATATATATATATATATATATATCATCAGTAACTATAATTTAAGAAGGGGATTTTTTGAGTATTTGAATAATAATTTCATCTTAGTTTGGTTATGACTTATATTTTCTTATCAAAGTTATTTCTAATAATTCTTTTATAATATCAAAAAAGAAAATGGTGAAGTTCAGAAATAAATATAAGTATCGAAATTTTGTGAATTTTTTAAAACCTAAAGAATTACAAATGGTGAAGTTCATAAAATTTATAAAAATTAAACCATGGCTGCTTTTTTTAGATTTTAATCTTAGTAGCGAAGCGCAAGCTCCCCCCGAATGGGGGAGTGCCGAAACCATTGCCTGATATAAGAGTATATATATGAAAATCAAAGCCAAAACCAGTATTCGTAATGAGGCAAAACAATATGTTTGACAGACAAGCAAATATATAAGTATTAATGAATACATTAAGTTTAAAGTTTGGTAAATTTGAGGGAAAATAATGCGATAATGTATTAATGAATCAATTTAGAGTTTAGTCAATTTTAGAGAAAATAATGCAAAAAGTACAGAGAGAACAATGCAAAAATCACAACGAAAATACTGCAAGAATTATAAAAAACCCCTGATAAAACAAAGCAACAAATTAAAAATAAAATTTATTAAAAATCCGGATACTCAATGACCCAATAGTTAAAAGTTCTATTAGTTGGTTGCCCATAATTTCAGTTATTTTAAACTACTACCATATTTAGCTCTGTTAAAATTTCTCACTTTTTATATCATTCGGTACCGGTCCTTCTGTCAAGTTGGTAAGTACTCATTCATTTATTTTTAATTTGTTGCTTTGTTTTCTGGGGAGTTTTTTTTTATAATTCTAGCATTGTTTTCTTTGTCATTTTGCATTGTTCTTTCTGGATTTTTTGCATTTTTTTTTTAAATTGATTCATTAATACATTATCGCATTATTTTCTCTCAAATTTACCAAACTTTAAACTTATTGTATTCATTAATACATATATATTTCTTTAAGCATTCTAAACTTGCTTGTTTGTCAATGATATTGGTTTGCTCCATTATAGGCTGAAGATGAACATGCTAATGTTCGAAACGTTCTAAGTTATACATGTTCCGTGTATTGGTTCTGGCTTTAACCTACATACTAAACTCGAGGTTTCCGAAGGATGTCCCCCCCCCATATATATATATATATATATATATATATATATATATATATATATATATATATATATATATATATATATATATATATATATATATATATATATATATATATATCCAACACACCGCAAGAAAGAGAAAACAGAATAATTATTCTTCAGAAATAGTTATTTCCTACTTCGAAAAAATTCGAGCTGGGATGGATGGGATTCGAAACGTGCACACTGAGGTCAGCGAGCAACAACCGCTTTGATCTCAATTAAACCGCCCCTTAGACTATTTCCGCGTAGCCGAGTGGTATATATATATATATATATATATATATATATATATATATATATATATATATATATATATATATATATATATATATATATATATATATATATAATCGAAAATGACATGACACCGTAATATATAATGGATGTATTTTTAATGCTCAATGAAATGAAAATTGATAATACAACCCGGAAAAACGCTAAAGAAAATGGAAGATATGGAAACGGAAAGATAGGGCAAACTATTTTAACCGTTATATGAAAATGAATTAAGGGGTTGGATTTGAACATGGGTCACAAAGCGCTCTTCGCTAAAATGACCAGGACGCTCATCGCCATAGCTACCATCCTCAATCCCCCCAAGGCAGTGCCCCTTCGAAGGTCAGAAACGCTTCTTAATAATCAAAACCTTTCACTCATACCGAAATATTGGCACTCCAAGTGCCAAGCTCCTAATTCTATGAAAAAAAAAATTCCCAACCATTCTCCCTCCGCAAATTAATGGGCTAATTGAAACAAACCATCCCTCCTCCCGTAAATTAATGGGCTAAATGAAACAAACCATTCCCCCCTCCCGCAAATTAATGGGCTAAATGAAACAAACCATCCGAAAGACGCCCCCAACCGCGAATAAATAGGGTTTCAGTGAGTGACACCGTCACGCTGAAAGGGTTTTACTCATGTAAAAACAAATGCAGACTAAACGCGCTCATATATCTTGCCAGCACAACAACAAAGAAACCACAACCGCAGTATACAAACAATATATACGTTCAGTGATTATGCAAGCCCAGCCCGGGCCTCTAACCTCTCTGAGACAGGGTGTAAGCTACTACACCCACATACCACTTACACCACGAAACTAAAGTACTCAAAGTTCAGAATCACCTGGACATGAGAGGCACATAATCACTTGCCGCTGACTCCACAATCCCACAACACTTACTGCTTTACATGTCATAACACCGACACACTCCAAGGAACATCAATACAACAGCTAGTACACGATATCAAACAGAAATCTTCTCATCACTCCCACCTTGCCCACCACAAACTAGCTTCCGGAAACAACACACAAATTACTCACTGCTACATCCAATCACTCAAAAACGACATTCAACTGCAAGCTAGACGCCAGGTAATCCTCGCATTCCAATCTTCCCCCCCACGTGAATTCAACTTGGTTAGGCCGATTGGTTCCAATTATAACCGTTAGCGCCTTTTCCATGGCTTAGAACAGAGCCAAGTCGTGTTGAGTGAGAGAGGAAAAATTTTGGTCTGCTCGAAAATGAACAAGATGGAAAGTCCCGACAATGACCTGTGGTGTTTTGTGATAAGATAATAAATGGTTATCACATTGATGGTTTTCCATGGTTCAAATCACGTACAAGTGCCTTTGAATGGCTAAATGAGGCTTCTGCCAGTAGATGGCGCCACCCAGTGTGGCCAAATGTGATTCATCCTTTAATGCTAGATTGTAGGTGAAAAAATGCTAAAATATGCTAAAAAATATTTATTTATACCCCCCAAAAAATGCCGAAAAATTATTTTCCTCACCAATTGCTTTTTTAATTAAACTTCCAAGAAAATGTCATCATAATTTGGGAAAGCAGACAGCACATCTTCTTCTGGAGCTTTACTGGAGTCATAAGACTCCATTGTCCCAAATTTGTTGATGACAACTTTTGGCAATTCAAAGTTTTTGCAGCATTTGTTGTGTTTTTTTAAGCCATATTATACTGCAAGAATAGCTGAAAACATTGGCAGCTGCATTTTGTTTCTCAGTTTATTTTTCACGATATTCATGCTGCTGAATAACCGCTCTACTTCAGCGTTAGAATTTGGCAAGATTAATACACTTATAGCAAATTCTGAAACTTCCTTAAATGGTTTCCCCCCAGAAGCATCTCTATAGGCAGATACTTCAGACCAAAACCCCTCAGTAGTTTCAATATTAGTCCTTTTACCTAAATGGATGCTATTGTATTGAATCTCAATTGATGACTTCATCTCTTCATCTAAATGAAATGATTCTAGTAGAGGAATGATGGGATTCTAAAAATGAGTCAAGGTATTTTGTACTGAGAATAAGTTGATGTTCTTCAAGATAGTTATGTTTTCTGGCATACGATTATGTAGCTCTTTGTATAGGCAAAACAAAAAAAAATGTGTTCTTTTGCGGATGTCAGTTTGTTGAGAAACTTGAATTTTCTTGCTAATCATCAATTCTGTCAGCCTTTTTTCAAACCTATATCCCAGCTGTGGATTCGGATCAAGAAATTCTTCAATATTGGCATTAGGATCTAGAGGGTCAATCCTGCTTGTTGGTAATACTAACATGTTAGCAATAGATTTGATTAGATGCGATAGGTCAGAAAGCAATTGTGTTTTATCAACAGTATTTGATTCAAAAAGTTTGTTAACTTCTTGAACATGTTTTAAAATTGGATGCAGAAATAAAATGAAAAGCTCATTCTGAGGGTCACAATACATATCGTTTAGTAGCTGGGCAGTGTAACATCTTTCGTTAAAACTTGCTATTTGAAAATGAGTCTGTAATTCAATCCACTGGCTTAAGATTCTGCTGATTGCTGGTTCAATCGACAACCACCTGGTTGTACAAGAATTTAAGATCTTCAATGGTTCCTTATAATTAATGGTCAGGAAAAGCTGTTTGTAAAAAATTTGTCTCACTGAACTCTGTGAAAACCATTTATAAGTTTCACTTACTAAAAATTCTAAGTTTCTTGGCAGAGCTGCAGCACAAGCATGGGACACTGATAATTGTAGTGAGTGGCACACACATCTAAACAAAAGCAATCTAGGAATTTCATCTTTCAACTTCTTGATAACACCATTATTTATCCCTACCAAATAGAGTGCTGGGTTTCATTAAGAGAAATGTCAGTTACAAAAGTAAGGAGGTTATTCTTAAAATCTATAACTCTTATGTTAGGCCACATCTAGAGTATTGTATACAGGCATGGTCCCCACATTTTAGACACGATATTAACCTTCTCGAATCAGTGACACGGAGGGCAACAAAGATTATTCCTTCCCTGAGGCACCTTGAATATATAGACTGAGGGTATTAAATATGTTCTCGTTCGAAATGAGGTGTGTGAGAGGGGATATGATTGAGCTGTTTAAATTTGTTTCCGGGATAGATAAATTGGATGTTAGCAAGTTTTTTGAGTTAGATGATGGAAATCGGACTAGAGGTCACCACTTGAAAATTAAAAAGCAAGGGTGTAGGTTGGATTTAAGAAAATATTTTTTCACCAATAGAGTGGTAGACTTCTGGAACAAATTGCCGCCGAGGGTAGTAGGTAGTCCAAATCTAAATGTATTTAAGAGTAGGTTGGATGAGTTTATGGGAAGGGAAGGTTGTGATGGTTCCTAAGTTTTGTATATATTAATATTGTTTGTATATATCTATAGCTGCATGATTTAGTTCTTGACAAGCCTTGATTGGTGATACCCTTGTTTCTGGACGCAATCCTCTGGATGTAGTTTTCCTGGGAGTTTGGGTGCCTTAAAAAAAGAGGCCGTTTGACTCGGATGACCTATGATGGGCCCTTGTGGCTTTTGTCATCTGTTATATTATATTGTGGGGGACTTTGATTTTGTCTTCCCCTGGTGATGGTGCTTTTTGTGAGTGGGTTTTGACGGAGGCGGATGACCTTTGATAGGCCCTTGTGGCTTTTGTCATCCGTGAAATTATGTTGTTATGTTATGTTATTATGCTGGCATTGTCAGTAATAATGGCCAAAAAATTTTTCATGTTCGATTTATTTTCCTTCTTATTATGATTACAAGGTAAACTTAATTGAAGTACAATAAAATGCTAAAAAATGCCAGATATCTATTTTTTCATGCTGTTTTTCCTGCTAGATGCCAGATTATTTGGGGGGCTGCTAGATCAGTCAAAAAAATGCCAGATCTGGCATTAAAAATGCTAAATTGGCGACCCTGGCGCCACCCAGCGCCAAATCCAATGGAAGATTTGAAATCTCCAGGATGAATAACCCTATGTCCCATCGTCATAAGGGTCATTTCATAGCTCTAAATCGGTACAATTGAACTTTACTCCTTCTAAAAAAAAAAGGCGCCTTGACCGGGCGCTTCGCCGCAGGGAAAAAGAAAAGCTTAGGAAGAAATCCCCGACAATAAATGGGGAGATAAATTTAATAAAGTGATGAAAATGGGCAAAGTGAGACTGCCCTTGTGTATGTATCATTTATGCTAGCTGTAACTTAAGGAAGTATACATGGCACTACACTTTACGCTCTTACTGCTCGAATTATGCGCCACGAAAGGTTATAAAATCTAAAAGTTTGCAATCAGTACATAATAAAACCAGAAATTGGCACCTCATGAAGCTAAATTTGGAATAATATTATTAGCTACCTAAATTAATGTCTCGCGCTTAATTAAAACTCAATCTAAATATAATTAAATTCCCGTCTATAAATAATTTTAATCAGTTCTATTCTCCCTTATTTTTATCCTTTTCTCTTTCTATTATTTTTTTTTAAGCATCTCTGATATTAAGGTACGTTTAATAGTGTTAGTCTTTGTGTTTAATTAAATATTTATATTTGAATTTAACCATCAATAGTTATTTTAAACGTGTTTGCGATGGGATGTTAAAAATTAGTTGTTATAACTTTGATCGATGGTAAAAATTCTTTTTGTTGCCATATTTATTCCCGTTTGAAGAAATAAAACGGGATTTGAATTTAACCATCAATAGTTATTTTAAACGTGTTTGCGATGGGATGTTAAAAATTAGTTGTTATAACTTTGATCGATGGTAAAAATTCTTTTTGTTGCCATATTTATTCCCGTTTGAAGAAATAAAACGGGATTTGAATTTAACCATCAATAGTTATTTTAAACGTGTTTGCGATGGGATGTTAAAAATTAGTTGTTATAACTTTGATCGATGGTAAATATTCTTTTTGTTGCCATATTTATTCCCGTTTGAAGAAATAAAACGGGATTTGAATTTAACCATCAATAGTTATTTTAAACGTGTTTGCGATGGGATGTTAAAAATTAGTTGTTATAACTTTGATCGATGGTAAATATTCTTTTTGTTGCCATATTTATTCCCGTTTGAAGAAATAAAACGGGATTTCTTCCCCCTAATTTTTATCTCTTAGGTTGAAGAGTGGTTAGCCATTCCCAAGTGGACATGATGACCAACTGGATGCAATTCTGTAGTGGGACCACCTCACTTGAAAGTATTCCACGTGGGGTAAAGTTGCATTAGAACTTTCACTTCCTAGCTGTTGCATAAACCACTACCACAGGGGGTGATATAAAAGTCCCATAGCATGCGACACTTCCTTCCATTCTAACCTGGTCCCTCAGGACCTTTTTACCGAGAGGCGTAGCCACACTTAATTGTAGTAATGTTGACGGGGGCCTATAATAGAGGAGGGTGCTATAAAATTCCCATAGTAACTTCCACCGAGTCTAACCTGGTCCCTCGGGAGTCTCACTCACAGAAGGTACAGCCCCACTTAACTGTACTAAGTTGGGAGGGGACCTACAGCACAGGTTTTAAGATCAAAGGCTTCCCTTGCCCCCTAATCTAGCAAGGGGTATGAGGGAACAGAGATGTCATCTGCCCCCGGGGTTATAAAAAAAAACAACATAAAATTCCATCTCTTTAGGAGGAACTTCCATGGTGGCGGCTTTTCACGGATCAGCTTACCTAAATAACCTCATTTGACCATCATGGCCCCTTAGGACCCAATCTTATCCTGAAAACAATCCTAAGGAATATCAGCCGCTCGTGTTGCATCTACTACACGCGACTCTATAAGTTACTATGTCGGTCCATAGTTCGGTCGGTCGGATGGTAACAGTTTTATTTTTCAATGGGTTTTTTGGCAATAACATCGTAGGTATTCGGCCGATTCTAACGAAAGTTGGAAGTTTTATGTTGTTTTACATTCTCTTTCGAATTATATAATTGCCAAGGGTTAGTCCAGGAATTATTAAAATAAAACTAACTATGGGTCGGATTGTCCCACTTGGTAAAGGTTTTGAAGGTCGTAAGGTCATAAAGGCAGAATAATTGATAGCCCGCGACTTAGGTCTGTTAACTTTGTTATGTATCCAGAACATTGCGCTTCAATCTGCACCTGACGACAACTTCAACCAATCAGGATATGAAATAAGATCTCTACATTGCGACTTTCCGATGCAGAACACTCTGGCTCATCTTACACAGTTCCTCACTGAAATCAGAGATATTAAATGACTGGCCTCATTGAATCCCGACGCAAAACCATTGACCACAGTGGAATCAGATGAGGAATATAACAATATATCCAGACGGAGAAAGCTTGAATAACATCACAAAATTCCGGGGGTAAAATCTCGCTCCCCAATTTCAACTTCAAAATGCGAGAAAAAAAGCAAACCGCGAAAACTCCCTTGAAACATGGATCCCGTCCACGATATGAACTCTAAACCTAATGAATCGCGTCCAAGACGTACACAAACCCTAAAACTACTTAACTCAAGAGACTTAAAGTGTGCAACAACAACAACAACAAAGTTGAACAAGCATAATTAAAGACAGTGAATAGGAACAGAGCTGCTATCCGAAAATATTGTGGAAAACGCCCCAAAGAATGAAAAGGATCCAAAAAAGTTTAAAATAATAATAATATAATGATAAATACTACTACCTCTACTAATAAAATAATAATAATAATAATAAATACTAATGATAATAATAATAAGAAGAATGCATTATATGGCCACTTCAGGGCCTTAAAGCCTACACAGGGCGTCAGAAGAGGTAGGCTTTGAGAGCCTTCTTGAAAGCGCCAGGAGAGGAAGATGGGCGTGTGGCAGAAGGCAGACCACTCCACAGCTTAGGAGCAACTACAGAGAAGACACGATCACCCAGGCGGCAGAAATGAGAGCGAGGAACCGTAAGCAAGTCGAGTACTTCTGGAGCGAAGGGCTCTTTGCTGTCTGGGAAGAGCCAGTGTGGAGGTGGGGTAGGGGGGGGGGATTGCAGCGTTAAGGATTTTAAATGTATTTAAAATTAACTCGAAATTTAATTTGCAGGTAGTGGAGTTCGTGGATCAGGGGGGTGTAGTAAGGCTCCAAGGGGAAAAGAGTTCAAGTAAGAAAGAGAAAGCCAGACACGGGTAGGACAACAGAGGAAAAGAGATCAGTCGCAACTTGTTATTCCCGAATTTGAAGCGCAATAACAAAGAGGACAAATCCCGCCGAAAGTTTAAAAGAAATCTGTGAAAATGTGTGAAGGATATATAACCACAGATCCTCATGCTGGCATAGAGGCTGGGAGAGAAAACTTCGGGTGTTGAGGCGAGGAAGTTACACATATCCAGATTATCGAGAATGAAGGTTCTTTGCCGCCATAAGCCCCAACGAATCCAGGAGGTCAGCCCACGTGAGTGATGACCGTGGTAACAGTCAGAATATCAAGCTGCTTTCCGCGATAGGCGAGGGGTTGGAATCTCAAACGCGCGCTTCTGTCGTCTCCCAGGGTGTTATCAAGAAAACCCCCGCGGGAGTACTTCCCATCCCTCAAGTGCCGTGTTGGTTCGCGGAGAGATTCCTCCTCGCCCACCCTTAGGAGGCAGTAATGTTTCCGGCTGGTCCCTAAATATTGTTGGTTCCAATCGGGCATCGACAGTATAGGCCTGCCTTTTACAACGAAGCACGTCATTCTCGATCGCGCTCCTTTCCCTCGATGAGCCGAAGGCTAGAATTATACCGAAGGATCTGAACCCCAGTCAATTAGCCCATCCTTGGTTTCAGTGCATTTCGTTTGGCACGAATATTCCCTCCAGTTAGTGTTACAACTAGTGGTTAAACTCCCCGTAGTTAAAGTCCCTCGAATAACCAACCGATCCCCGTTTCATCTCTTAAAGCCTCGAACCCAAGCCGGGCTGAGACGAATCATCTATGGCTACCTTGCAATTCATCCCTGTGTGCGTATGTACAGAGAATCGTATCACCTCTCGGCCCCCCCCCCCCGTAGAGCTCGCTCTGAATAGCTCTGTTAGTCCGGTTATTGTATGCATCTAGTATCCATTGCCATTAATCTTATTTATTGTGTATAACTGTAAATATTAAAGTTTATTTTTGTTCCTACTTTTTCATAAGCCTCATAGCCCGCAGTCTTCATTAGTTTAATATCGGCCAACTGTACTCAATCTTTTTGTATTTAAATCCTTCGCACCCGTTGAGGGAAGTTGGACTCCAACTTCCCCCATTTCTATCCCCCGCCCTACCTCCGTCGTGACCAGAGTTGAGTCAAGGTCATCCGTTTGACCTTGGGCGTCCACGCTATATTGGGTAGAAGTGACGTATATGTCGGGGTTATTCTACCACACAGATGTCAGCCGCAGCAATGTTGCCTATGCTACACATAGCGCCCCCTTACAGGTTAAATAAAGAAAAGAAAGATGACATAGGAAAGTAAAAAGGGTATGAAGAACGAAGGCATGTCAAAACCTACGAACCCAACAGGAGCCAAGAGGGAGGGGTGAACCAGCCCCTCCTCGGCTCCACCTAGGAATGAATAGAAGAAAGCTGGTCGTCGATAGTCGGTGAAATTAGCCAACAGCCACAAAAATAAGGGTGAATAAGCTTATAAAGTAGTGAAAAGGGGTAAAATGAAAATGACTAGCAGGAATAATGTCCAGGTAGACTCAATTTAGTTTGAGAATGGCAGGTGCACTTAGGATAGCAGGGCAAAACCGATCCTCCAGGTATCATCATAGATAAGCTACATTTCCTGTGGTATAAACAAAGCAAATTACAGAGTAGCCAAATGCTATAAAAATTCTGCTACACAAAAAAACTATGCTAACTAATTATTACAAATAACAATAGGTGTTCTCTCCTCTCATTACAAACCTTTTTAAATAAGTAGACCACTACACTGCAAGGCCTATTTAGAAGAGCATACTGTCAACCAGCCTAATGAATAGAAGTCAACATACAAGAACGTATTATAATTGGTCTATGTCATCTATCAACATACAAGAACGTATTATAATTGATCTATGTCATCTATCAACATACAAAAACGTATTATAATTGGTATATGTCATCTATCAAAAAGCTCTTGAATCCATAGAAAACCGCCCCCCAAAACATAAGATCCTCCAAACCAAAAGAGGCACGAAGAATCACCGCATTTATCTAATATATGTGGCAATATCATAAAACACATCTACCAATATTGCAGGTTCGATCCCGATATGAGCGGACACAAACATGAGCGCACGTAGAGATCTGGTCATATATATCCAATTACAACACCGTTTTCTTTCCTCTCCCGTCTTCGTATCACAACACACACAAACTCTGTTCACAAAAATCCTGCCAATGGGTATATATATCCAAATACCTCTGACGCAGAACAGGTCCCTCTTCCCCAGGGGGGCGAAGGCTCCACCTGAACGCTGTTTGGTGTCAAAACATAATAATTCGAGGCACCTCTTGCCAAAGAGGACCGGTTCCGGGTGCCCTTAGGCTGACCAGATATTGTCATACTGACTTTTATGTCTATTCCATTATTCGGTCGGGATCTGCCTGGGATAAAGGTAGGTTGGCTAACCACTACTATTAAGACTACCAATACTGCGAAGCCTATATAAACAAGGTATGTTGACCAAAGTCGCGTGCTCTCACTTATTCTGATTTAGGACATTACGACCTTCAAAGGTTTTAATAATTCCTGGACTAACCTTGGGAGGACCTTGCCAATTATATAATTCGAAAGAGAACGTAAAACAACATAAGGGTTTCAAATTTCATTTGAATCGGCCAAGTAGTTATGAGGTTATTGCCAAATAATTCCCTGGCTAACCTTGGGGGGACTTTGGCAATTATATCATTCGAAAGAGAATGTCAAACAACATAAAGGTTTCAAATTTCGTTAAAATCGGCAGAATAGTTACAGTTATTATCAAAGCAAAGTAATTACCGGGCCAACCTTGAGAGGGCCTTGGTAATTATATCATTCGAAAGAGAATGTAAAACAATATATGGGGTTCAAATTTCGTTAGAATCGGCCAAATAGTTATGATGTTATTGCTAAATAATTCCCCGGCTAACCTTGGGAGGACTTTGGCAATTATATCATTTGAAAGAGAATGTTAAACACAATTAGTTATGATGTTTTTGCCAAATAATTCCCCGACTAACCTTGGGAGGACCTTGGCAATTATACCATTCGAAAGAAAATGTTAAACACCATTAGTTATGATGTTATTGCCAAATAATTCCCTGGCTAACCTTGGGAGGACCTTGGCAATTATACCATTCGAAAGAAAATGTAAAACAACATAAAGATTTCAAATTCCTTAAAACCGGCCGACTAGTTACAATGTTATTACCAAAACAATAAAAAGCAAAACGTGGACCGACGGATCGACCGACCGACATAGTGAGATATAGAGTCGCACGCGACTAAAAGTGAGCCAAATCGGAAATCTTTCAAGTAGAATAGAGAATTCAGGTAGAAAATTATCTAGCCCAAAATGTTCAATTATTGAGGTCAAGAAATATTCAGTAGGCACAATTATCAAATCAAACGGATTCTTATTTCTTCGAAAAGGAAATTTATACTTCTTTATGCCAATGCTAAAGTATAACCAACAAAATATTTACGACACAGTATATCCACATTACTTCAATATTTCCTCCATCAAATTATACTTTAAAGATCCAGCCCTTCATATATATATATATATATATATATATATATATATATATATATATATATATATATATATATATATATATATTATGTGATCGATTAATATTTCAAGTGAGGCTTCTCGAATAAATGGAATTTCGAAGTTTTTGCTTTTGAAGAAAGGTTTTTATAGCAATGTGCATAAACGAACCAAAGGTATCACACAATCGATAAGGTACTTCAACCATCTGCAAATGGCGGAAGATATATTGCTCATGCGTAAATTCCCCAGCCATCATACATCTGACTTTCATCCAGAAAACTAAACTAAAAAAAATCAGGCTCATATTACAAAAATACCATGCTACATGCACATCAGGCAAGACAGACATAGATATGGCGTTGGCGAAAGCCTAATCACATACCGTGACAGCCTCTTCACCAATAAAGAGTGGCGAAAAAGAGAAAAATAGAAATGTCTTAAAAAAATGCAAAGGGTACTAAGGCCGGGAGAGCGCCTTACTCTTCCAGCCACCTAGTGTAACAGGCTACAGGGGGCAACCTCTTTGTGGGTAAATGTTAGAGAAATTGGACGGAAATCAGCAGGGGTGGAATTACCTCAGCCGGATTGTGAAAGGCAAGAACGGGGGACATTAACCAAGAATCTGGGAAGAGATCCTTTGACTCAATATCAGAGAACATGGCTAAAAGAAAGGATAGGCTTCGATCACCTTCATAGGTATCGAAATATGTCGTATATGATGTCGTCCGAATCAAGGACTGTATATGTGCAAGAAGAGAGTGAAGTTTTTATCAGAGCTCTCTCACACTAGGTAAACGACCAGGGAAGTGATCAACGTGGCAAACGGCTAGACGTTTGAGGATTAGAAGCCAGCCACGCGCCGAAGAGGTTTTCGAGGAACTAAACGTCCTAATCAACTAACCTAAACTACTTGAGTGAGATAGAGATGAGAGTTACCCCCTCGAATGCGGTCCAAACTTCTCGATTCAAGCATCTCGAATGGCGTCAGTTTGCCAAAAGAGATCACTTCCTGGAGATATCCTTCATCTACATTTAAAGTTTGTTCGTGCATCTGGAGAGTCCAGGGACAAATGAAAAGTCAAGACCGGAAAACTAAGCGGTTCTCGGACATAGATGCTTGCATTTTTCCACGTTAGGAGACTGATCTCCAGCTCTTAAACTTGCTCCCCTACGACCAGGATCTTGGAACTGACCGTGTAGTCTCTCCAGAGTGGGGTTTCTTCTCTTCACTACCCCAAGAAAGAGAAAAGGTCTCGGCCACCGGCTTATTGAAGCCGGTTGACGGTGAAAGGTATTATACAAAGAAGAGAATACCCTATTGTTCAGGTGGAGTTGGACTGCAAGGGCGCAAGCCTTCTACTCCTGGATTGCGGGAAAGTGAACGTACCCAACATTACCTATCAATCCGAGAGGTCTCCCTTTTACAAACCCAATCGGAATTTTCTAAACCTTATACCCCCCTAAGTCTTTCTTTCGCCTTTCTCACATTTACCCTCATTATAGAATTATAGAATCAAGATGAGCAAAGTACCTTGGATCGGCTCTATAGCTACTCGCGAAAGAGTGAGGAAGGTACGATAGGGCGATCTTGCGATGGCATTTAGACTTCAAAAAAGGTTAAATATTGCTTATTTCGTGTCCTAAGTAAATAATTGTCCAGCCAATTTATTAATGTTTATCAATGTGTTTTGAACTACAAATGTTGGTAGAGAATTCCAAGTTGAGGTGATTTTATAAGTAAAGAAATTTAAGATATTTGTCTGATAACGCTTTAATTTCAATTTATGTCAATTTGCTCGCGTTGTATTATTCTCAGTGCGTTCAAAAAGTGAATCAGACTTCTATCACAGCATTCTTCCGGGCATCAGACACTCTTCCACCAGACCCATTCCATAACACAATGACTACCACTTTTTAGCATCTCAACGACTAAATCATCTAGTTCAGCTGCTTTCCCAATTTTCAGTTTTCTCAAGACACAAACACCCTCCGATCTACTCAATGTTGCCATACACCTCGACACAACACACAACTTACACCCTCGAAGACAATGATATTCACATTCGCTTCATCTTCCATACACGCCAGTTTTCACCCAGTTAAATAGGGGGAAGCATCGAGAAGGCCTGCAGCAGGTTTCGACGTGGCCTCGAGGTCGTGTTTGCCTCCGATTTCATTGGAAAAAATAAATAGTAAATCCTTCAAGTCTTTAACATATAACTTTGGTAAATATCCATAACCCTATATTTTAAGAACGAGATTTTTTGAAGGTGTTTGAATAAGATTTTTTCTTTTAGTTCGGTTGTCACCTAAAAAAAAAAAAGAAAAAAAGAAAAAGAAGAAAAAAAGAAGAAGAAGAAGAAAAGGGTGTTCAGGGTGTTAAAATAAAGTCTATAAAAGGGATTCAAAAAGGCGGTTAAGATTAGCAAATAAAGCAGTAGGCCTGTGTAACCAAGCTCTTCCTGTTAAGGAAGAGAACAGCGGCTTGTATCTGTATAAATGAACTCTCGGTGTTATTTTCTTTTATGTTGAAGTTAGACGACGACAAATTACCCATTAAACCCTCTATAACTCATCAAAATAATCTGGCCATCTCTTTTTGACCTGATTCTTCACACTACCCTGATATTCTTATATTTAAAGTTCACTATTCTCTTGGTTTCTCACCTTTATCACTTCCAGAATAACTTCTTGTTCACATCTGGATCTTCATTCATCTGCCATAATAACTTCCTATTCCCATCCGCATCATTATTCTTCTTCCTTCCCAATGCTTCATTTGCTGTTTTATAACTCTAGTTAATTACTATATTCCCTTTTCTCTTTGCTTCCTTGTATTCATTCATCGTCATCTGCAATACCAAGCAGGTGATATTTCTTCATTTTCACCACGATTGTTTATTCCACCATTGAGCGTTCTGCTTATTATTTCTACTTCTACCCCACCCACAAACATAGTGGCCAGGTATTTACGAGAACAACTTCGGCCAGCCATAAATGCTCCAAACTTCACGATCTCATTATTTATGCTTGGCAATGGCAGCTCCCAATCACGGTGGCCCAGAAATTGCCACTTTCTTGAGCATAACCATGTCCTTCGTATGCAAGGTCTAAAATAGGTTCTGGCGGGGAAGTGTCACCCGTAGCAAAAAGAAACAACCATTTTCAGACGCCATACGTCGTCATGACGGCCGACTTCGTCTACCAGGTCCATGGCATCATCATCGACGACCCCAGCAAGTCGATGAGAGCTAGTGCCAATCAGCTCCATGTTGAAGGATCATCAGAGGCGTGATGCATTGAGAAATCAGGTACAAGTCCGTGCTGAGGAGAGCGTAGTTCATAGCCAACATGAGCCAGGAAAAAAGTGTGACCAAACCGATCTATGATCTCCTAAATCTCCAGAATTAAATCCCTTTGACTGCTACATCCATGACTTCGATAGTTGAAAGACCATCACCCCTACAATACCAAGGACTCGAAGCCTATCATCTGGACGTTTGGTCGACCATGAAAACTATATGATTCAGGTATGGTATCGTTTTCAAGCCGTCATCGAGGCTTTAGGCGGTTCTATTGCAGATTTTATTACATGTATGTAAAAACGTGCGTACAGAATTATATACAATTATATTGGGGAGTTTTTTATTAACCTTTTGTTTTCCATGAGTTAGAAAATTGTTTACAAAACCTGGGGCATTATTTTACCTTTTGTTTTCCTTGTTAAAAATTTTTTTTACAAAACTTGGGGCGTTTTTTGTTGACATTTTGTTCTCAAGTCAGAAAATTGTTTACAAACAATGGGGCAATTTTTTGTTGACCATTTGTTTTCCTAAAGTCAAAATTGTTTACAAAACTTGGAGCGTTTTTTGTTGATCTTTGGTTTTCCTCAAGTCAGAAAATTGTTTACAAAACTTGGGATTTTGTTTGCTGACCCTTTGGTTTACATTAAGTCAGAAAATTGTTTACAAGGCTTGGGGCGTTTTTTTGTCGACCTTTTGTTTTCCTCAGGTCACAAAATTGTTTACAAATTTTGGGGCGTTTGTGTGGTGACATTTTGTTTTCCTCAGTTAGATAATTGTTTACAAATCTTGGGGCGTTTTTTGTTGATGTTTTGTTTTCCTCAGGTCATAAAATTGTTTACAAAACTTGGGGAGTTTTTTGGTTGACCTTTTGTTTTCCTCAGGTCACAAAATTGTTTACAAATCTTGGGGCGTTTTTGTCGACCTTTTGTTTTCCTCAGGTCACAAAATTGTTTACAAATTTTGAGGCGTTTGTGTGGTGACATTTTGTTTTCCTCAGTTAGATAATTGTTTACAAATCTTGGGGCGTTTTTTGTTGATGTTTTGTTTTCCTCAGGTCATAAAATTGTTTACAAAACTTGGGGAGTTTTTTGGTTGACTTTTTGTTTTCCTTAGGTCACAAAATTGTTTACAAATCTTGAGGCGTTTTTTGTTGACCTTTCGTTTTCCTCAGGTCACAAAATTGTTTACAAATCTTAGGGCGTTTTTTGTTGACCTTTGGTTTTCCTCAGGTCACAAAATTGTTTACGAAACTTGGGGAGTTTTTAGTTGACCTTTTGTTTTCCTCAGGTCACAAAATTGTTTACAAATCTTGGGGCGTTTTTTGTTGACCTTTTGTTTTCCTAAGGTCACAAAATTGTTTACGAAACTTGGGGAGTTTTTGGTTGACCTCTTCGTCAAGTTATAAAATTGTTTACAAATCTTGGGGCGCCCCCATAAAGCCCGTCTCCACATTCACACTGAAATCTTCCCTATTCTCAAGAGATTTCATGTTGCCTTCTCTCTTCATTTGATTCGACAGACTTTCAATTTCGATTCTCCTTTCCTTCCATCTTCCTCACATCTTCTCATCCATGTACAAACCAATTTAATCTTACACGGAACAATTATGTGGACGGATAGTTCCATAATATCTCTCACAACTTTCATCTTAAATCCACACCATATCATATTCTTTCTTACAAACCTAGGTAAACATACTCTTCTTTGCTTACCCTACATATGTGTATTTATACATATCTATGTGTGGAAAGAACGTGTTTGTCACACACTATGTTCTTTGAGCACATAAACATACCTACCACCTTATGTCCAGTTTCATTCTCTTCAGGTTAACCGAACGCACCTGTTTAATCTCTCATTCATTCACTTATTCGTCAATTTATACATCCCAAAACCATCAACCGATACCGATTTACCACTCCATCAACCACTCATCCAAGTCATTCCAGGGTCCCTACATAACTGAGCACAGTTTCACCTACACAAAACTCAACTTCGCCCACATAAGGCTCGAGGTCACACATTCATATTGCACTATGCTACTCCACACTCAAAGACTGCCACACCCTTTTTAGTATTACCACCATATATACAGGATGCGGCTGTTATTCGTTCGCAATTTTTCAACTGCTACTTTTACGCAGATTTTTGTTACCTTCGTTACCTTCTTTTCCTTCCTACCCCCCCCCTTTTTTGGGGGGGATGCAGAATAATTGACTAAGAAAATTTTTTAACCCCAACCCCTCGCAGGAACCCCTCCCAAGTGCGGGTTTCCAAAGGTAGCGGCCAATATCCGGGATTAGTTGCTTTTACGATGAGCGGGGAAAGAAGGTATGGGTAGAGTTCCTGCCCCATATATTAGCCTACAAACTTTCATTTTTTACTTTATTTAGGGTCATTTACCCCGGTTTCCAGACTACTGCTGTAGGCTAAATATTTGAACAGAACTTGCCAAACTTAAAGAACCCACACAGTAAATATATAATACTACCATTAATATATATATATATATATATATATATATATATATATATATATATATATATATATATATATATATATATATATATATGAAATGAATAACTCATAAAGTAGCACGTGAGGTTCGCAATGAATGCAATGTCCCCCAGGAAAAATGAAAAGGGTGCATTATAAATACTTATTATTATTTATTCAGTTCATTCTCAAGGATAACTACAAGAGAAAATAATATAATAAGGGTATTTATAAGCTAGTAAGAGATTATTTTCTCTTGTAGTTATCCTTGAGAATGAACTGAATAAAGTTCGAAAGTACTTGGAAGCACCTTTTCATTTTTTCCGCCCACGTACAATGAAAGGAAACAAAACAATGGGCGTGAAATAAATAGAAATACATTATTAGAAAAGAGGGATTAAAAGCAGGTACAGAAAGAGTAAAGACATAGATAAAATCTCCACCAAAATACCAAGGTGTGAATGTGTGTGTGAAATGTAGAAATACATACATACGTACGTAAATATGAATACAATCATAATTACACTCGTAAGAATTGCCTATAAAAGACGACGGCAAAATCTTCTCAGAAAGGCATTTCTTAAGGAAAGGAAGTTTTTCCTTTCTGTCGTACGCGCCGAACAAAGCAGCAAAACACCCCTTTAACAATGGGTTTCAAAACCGGATAAAGTTAATAGAAGTTGTAAAAGACAAAGTTGTAGTTGAGGTGACACGTGGGATTCATAATGGATATGAAAAACTGACAAAGTAGTGTGTGAATGAAGCAATAATTGAAAAAAAAAAATACATGGGAAAGATGAAAAGCAAAATCAAAGTACTTTCAAACTGTATTTCTATTTTTTCGCGCTCAGTGTTTTGTATCCAAAGTTTTTGGTATCAAAGAGTTGTATATATATATATATATATATATATATATATATATATATATATATATATATATATATATATATATATATATATAATAATCATCATCACTAACTCTATAATTTAAGAAGGGAATTTTTTGAGTATTTGAATAATAGTTTCATCTTAGTTTGGTTATGACTTATATTTTTTTATCAAAGTTATTTCTAATAATTCTTTTATAATATCAAAAAATAAAATGAAGTTCAGAAATTTTGTGAACTTTTTAAAACCCAAAGAATTACAAATGGTGAATTTCATAAAATTTATTTTTATATATCTTCTATTCTATAACTCTATTTTAGCAACGTGATATTTTGAAAGGGAGGAAATTTAGTTTAGATTTATTTCCTTTTTAAAATTATTATAATTGGTGAAGTTCAGAGAATTTATAAAAATTTAACCATGGCTGCTTTTTCTTAGATTTTAAATTTTAATCTTAATAGCAAAGCGCAAGCTCCCCCGTAGCGGGGAGTGGGGAAGCCATTACCTGGTATATATATATATATATATATATATATATATATATATATATATATATATATATATGCAAATTTTGTTGAAGACCATTGTGTATTTTGCCTTAATTTATTTCCTCTGGCAACTTTCCTTTCTCTTCTTCTAACTATCTTTTTTATTCCATCTTGTAGAAGATGATGAATCACTTGTCCTGTATTCATCTTCCTCTATTCATCTCTTTTACCAAACACATTCATTTAAAAGAGATGAATACAGGACAAGTGATCCATCATCTTCTACAAGATGGAATAAAAAAGATAGTTAGAAGAAGAGTAAGTTGCCAAAGGAAATAAATTAAGGCAAAATACACAATGGTCTGCAACAAAATTTGCATTCAGGAAAGACTGCTACCCAACTACACTAATATATATATATATATATATATATATATATATATATATATATATATATATATATATATATATATATATATATATATATATATATATATATATATATATATATATCCACATGATTTATTCTGCAATGCTTGAGTTTAATGTTAATTAGGGACAAAACGAAGAAGGCGGATCCCATCTTTAATCTGTACGTTTCGGGTTCTTCCAAAACTCCTCATCTTCAGGATGACTTTGAAATGAGTCATCTAAAATTAAAATCTATACCACGACACAAGCTCAATAGTATACATGATGCTATAAAATTGAGAAAATGACAAACGACGGTAAAATACTAAAAAGAGCGTTATGCTAATAAAAAAATACAAAAAACTAATGAGGTAAGAACAAGAGAAAATATTTGAAACGAAAGATTATATTAATCAAACGCAAACAAAATAATCGTAACAGTGCGAAACTTAATTGAAATGGTGGAATAATTGTTGGAAACATATACAATATAGTAAAACTCAATAAACTGTACATTACCTTACATGGGTAAACGTCTTCGTACCCCTTTTTATTTATTATATCTCAAAACATTTAATTAGGTAAAGCTATTAATAATGAGACTTAAAAAATATATTTACCTTTCGTTTTTTTCGGCAATCCGAGAAACATCGAGAAATTCGGGCCACAAAACGCGCCAGTCTCGACCGAGGCTCAGCGCAGCCCGACGTTTTTCTCTTCGTTCTCTCTCCAACAACAGGAAATTCATCTTCGTTTATTTCTTCAATTTCTTCCATGTTCAACTTTATATTGTTTCAAATGCGCACTCACATCGCACTTCAGGGATTTGGGTTGTCAAAGGTACATAGCAAAACTACGTTTTTCCGCCATGTTTCGCTATAAATACCCCCCAACTTTGTTTTGGATGTGGGGACCCACCGAAACGTATCCGATAGAACGTACATAATTTTATCTCTTATATCATTCACCGTAATTCCACACGGTACTTTCTAATAGCACCTGAGGCGGGAGGGAGGTTGAGAGGTTGTCTGGTGGAAGAGATTTATAGGTTTAATTAAGGAACCCACTAAAGTGAACCCCTTAAACAATACCCTTCCCGCCCAGAGCGAACACATCCGCACCGAATCTCCCGACAACGAAAACAGGTTCAGATGAGCTGACGCGACCTCTCTTCAAGATCCATTTGGACAACTTCAGAAATTTGCAATATAAGAGGACCCAAGGCCCGTCACTGGGGTTGTCCACGAAACATACCGACACTGCGAGAGGAGTCCCCATGCTGCTGTTCCCGGGGAAATCCCCCCCCCCCCCGGGTGCAGCAGCCCAGGAGCCGCTGGGCCGAACACGGGTCACCCAACCTGCAAAAGAAAGGTCGTGGACGATCCCTGCCTGACTGACCTTTTTAACCTGGCATTCAGAACCTGGATCTATGGGAAAATCCTGTAGGATGGGCTGAGTTCACCGGGTCCCTAGCCCAAAGGATGTAACCTAAACCAGGGACAATTGAATCAACTCTAATAAAATCTCAGCTACAATTATGAATCCCCCCGTGCTCTATTCCATAGCCTCCTATGTCCTCGCCCCCTCCTTGTGTTCTCTTCCATGCCCCAATGCCCTTATATGCCCAAACATCACAAGACTCGAACATGTGAAATTGTTTTAATTTATTGGTTTCCTAGGTTAGGTCATGGTTATATTACCTCGAAATACCCCAATGTATCCCATATCCCCCAAACCAGGTCCTTTTAGCACAATGAACAACCAATCACTAAGTCTAATCCATCTTTTGAAACATCGCTCCACCAAGAGTCGTCCTTCCCGCGGGACGCGCGTGTCACTCGGCAAGGCCGCGAAGCGCAAACCACTCAAAACTCAACACATATCAATACAACATCGACTTGATCAACGGGAACACAATTCTACTTATTCACACTACAAACAACACACACACACACACACACACACCTTCATTCAAAACATAGAAATACAAGAGTGGTCTCTCAGGGGAGGTCCAAGACCCTCCAGTGCGCGTTCATCGATACCGCTGGACAAGAGGGCGCCTGCCCTTTCTGCGTATAATCCCAGGCATTCCGTGTCTCATTCTTAAATGAGTTGAATATTAAAGTATTGTAATATTACTCATGAAATTAAATAATAATAAAAGAAATAGATGAAATAATGTCAATTGCATTTAGGGGTTGGAATTAATTTTGGTATCGTCTCATTGGGATGTTTGGCAAAGAGAATTGAGAGAAAAAGAGTTGATTGAATTATATGGAATTAAATTATTCAGACAACTTGCTATTTTTATGGATTGCCGCTCTTATCAAAATATCTGGAGCTTGAGAAGTGTGACTTGACCCGCTTTGAGAAATTGTGGTGAGTGACTTGATTCGCATTGCGAAGTTGAGGCGAGTGACTTGACTCGCTTTGAGAAGTTGAGGCGAGTGACTTGACTCGCTTTGAGAAGTTGAGGTGAGTGAATTGACTCGCTGTGAGAAGTTGAGGTGAGCGACTTAGCTCTCTTTGCGAAGTTGAGCAGAGTGACTTGATTCACTTTGTGAAGTTGAGGGGGGAGTGACTTGATTTGCTTTATGAAATCGAGGGAAAGTGACTTGATTCTCTTTGCGAGGTTGAGCCAAGTGATTTGATTCACCTTGCGAAGTTGAAGGGGAGTGACTTGACCCGCTTTGCGAAATTGTGGTGAGTGACTTGATTCGCATTGCCAAGTTGAGGCGAGTGACTTAACTCGCTTTGAGAAGTTGAGGTGAATGACTTAGCTCTCTTTGTGAAGTTGAGCAGAGTGACTTGATTCGCTTTGTGAAGTTGAGGGGAGTCACTTGATTTGCTTTATGAAATCGAGGGAAAGTGACTTGATTCTCTTTGCGAGGTTGAACCAAGTGACTTGATTCGCCTTGCGAAGTTGAAGGAGAATGACTTGATTCGCTTTGCGAAGTTGAGGCGAGTAACTTGACTCGTCTTGCGAAGTTGAGGGGGGAGTGACTTAATTCATTTTGTGAAGTTCAGCCGAGTGGCTTGATTCGCCTTCGGAAGTTGAGGGGGAGTGACTTGATTTCGCTTTGCGAAGTTAAGGCGAATGACTTGATTTACTTTGTAAGTGTAACCGAGTGACTTGACTCGCCTTGCGAAGTTGATGTGCGTGCGGTCCGTAGTCGTTGCAGACTAAAGGGATCATCCTGAGGCCCTTGACTGATTGCTTCGATTTGTGAGTAAGCAGATAAGGGCACGATTTCAGGGAATCGGGTCGTCACGTAGGTGAATTCGTGGAGTGAGGGTGCATTGTGTGTGGCGGGGGGGGGGGGGGGCAAGATTTTTGTTAATGGCATTGGCCCAGTGAGGTATGAAAGCGCGGGTGTTCCCGCTCAAGGGTGGAGTAAATGAGATGGAAGACCATCTTTCTTCCGATCTTTCCCAGTGGAGTGTAGTAGTTGATGGGTGGAGAAGAGAGTCGAGGTAAGTGAAATACAGCAGTTGTCCGATCAAATCAACCTTGGTTTGCACTTATGTGCTCGGTTTTTCTTGGTGCAACGTGGTCCAAGCCACGTTCAAGGGGTCTGTAAAGCATGTGTCGATTCATGCCTGATCTTCAAGGTAGCCCCTAGACGTTGGAAATCCATAAACCTTTTGTTTATGTAACAGTGAAAAGTGGAGCCTCCACACACCGCCGACAACACCGAGAATTTTTAAGTTAGGCGTTAATTTTTTTTCCCCATTCTCGTGGAAAGCGTAAGAATAATTTAAAAAATAACGCTTTATTTAACCCTTATTAAACATATAAAAATAAAACGTTTTAACCCTTAATCCCACTGCAGCTACAAGGAGTGTTAAGATCGCACATAAGTAAAAATTGAAACCCTTTTCGAGTTGGACGCTTCCTCAAGAACCCGTAGCCATGGATACAAACTTAAGAAACGAAGATTTGAAACAAATATAGCAAAGAAAATTTTCTCAAACAAGATGGTTTCCTCGTGGAACGAGTTGCGGAAGATCGTTGTTAAATCAACAACCATAAACATATTTAAGAACCGCTTAGATGCACACTTTAAGTGCATCGGTTTGAAGGAGAGCTGGCCCAGAAGTGTACCACACGGTCTTTGCCGGCTCTGACATCTTATACTTAACTACTAACAACCATCCGTAAATTTATTGGTATGGCGCGGTGCGTGCAGAGTTTTTACTTTCGCCTAACATATTATAAGGATCTTAGCGTACGTGTGAGTGCGTGCGCATGTGTGTGTCCTTATAAGAACATAAGAAAAGAAGGATACTGCAAAAGACCATTCATGGCCTACACTTAGCAGCTCCTAGCCAAACATGAAAATTGATGTTGAAAAAGTCAGATTTTGTTGATAATGTTTGGAACTGTTGTGAAACGATTTTTTTTCTTTCTTGCACACCAATTTTGAATGTGTTGGGAAATAAAAAAATACTTTTTCTCTCGTACACTTTCTTAATTTTGTGAAGGAAGCGAGCAAGCGCCGCGCGGGCCTAGCAAAAACGCCCGTATAGCGAATTTTTGCTAGTGAATTCGAATTAGGATGGACACGAAAGGCAGTGAGGCAAATCCCGTCTCCAGTCATCGTTTTGGTTATTATTTGATACAAGTCAGAACGAGAGATAACAATACCAGGCCTACTTATCCGAATGACCTTTTTGTGCTTTCTTTAAATATGTTATTCATTTTTTGTGCAAATGCAGATTTATGTCCTAATTTAATATTTTAATAATAAATCTTCATGCCATGTGAATACATCCTACGTTCATTCGTGATGTTTTAATATTTTTATTTTCGAGTAGCGTATATTACGAGTTAATTAAAAAAATCGGAGTAGGGTGTAGAAAGAACCCCCCAAACGGGGTATATGGGGGCGAAACACCCATTGTTTCGCAAATTAGTGAGTAATTTGAAATTAGAAAAAAAATAAAGGATTTTAAAAAATAATCCACAAAAACAAAAGACGATCGAAAAGCAAGTCGCGCGATGTATGCATTCGTAAATAGCGGAACTTCATTAATAGGAAAAACGTAATTATTTTATTATTTTGCCAAACGCAATTGATATCGGTTCAGACAAGTAGCGGAGGTTCGACTGGAAGTGTTCCGATGTTTGTGAATTTTCACTTAGAAACCAACCCAAGATTGGTGCAAATGGGATTATTGTTAACATAGATGAAAGCAAGTTTAGAAAATCTAAATATAATGGACATAGGGAAATTACGAGTTTCAGGCATTTGGGTGTATCGAACGAGTACGAAAAAGAATTTGTTTTGCCTGTACTGAGCCGTTGGGCAGGATACATTAATACGTATAACATGACAGTAAATTTGGCCCGGTTCAGTAAAGATAGGAAACCCAAATAAAAGTAAAAAAATATATTGTAATGGTACATTTGATGCGTTTTGCTTAAATCTGACGTCATTTTTTGGTCCCCATAAACATAAGTTGGGTAAAAATAGTACTTGATTTTTTTAGACTTCTATGCATTTGCACAAAAAGGTCAGATTTAAATAAAAAACACATCAAATGTACCATTAAAATATATTTTCTACTTTAAAACTAGAGTTAGGACCTTTATCAAATAATTACCCTAGTTTTTTGGCGGGAGTTCTGTGATCGGGGTTGGTTCAGCAGTGGTCACGTCCCGGGACCGAAGCCCTCCCCCACGCTATCTACTCAGGTTGTTTAACTTTCACATACTTTCACTTTATATCCAATCTTCTCTAAAACTTTCTAGTTTCGGTCTCGGTTTATTGTTAATAAATATAAACCCCTCTCCATTAACTTTACCGTCTTCGGAAACCTCTCCAAAAAGCCTATGAAGGCGATGCCCTCGGGAGCTTTAGGTTTTTTTTTTAATACAAAATGACAAAGATTTGACTCAATCAATAAGCAGCCATTCATCCGGAAGGATGCACGAACGTTATACCATTGCAGCTTACTGGAGGTGACTAAAAGTAGGCTAAAATAATCATATCTGAGGAACAGAATTTATGTTCACCACCGGGGATTCAGAAATCACGCAATTCCCCCCCAACACAATAACACCACACATATCGTAACCTCCCCTTCCCTCGCCCACAATTTCTCCCTCGTGAAATGGGTAAAACAAAACAAACTCGAACATGGCAGAGGACAAGCGAGTAGATAGGCAATGACTTTTATTTCAGGAAAGGAAGACAAAGCGGAGAAGGAATGAAGAGAGTGACAGAACCTAACCTAACAAGTTCGACTACATGTTGAGGGTGCACCCAGCTGCGCCCCTTTACGGGAACAAAGGGGGCAAGCTGGGGGAGGGGGCGTGTAGAAATTATAATCAATGGTGTCAAGGCTACCACAAGCACCACCTGTTATGCCTGGATGTTAGAGGGAGTCCGGCAATAGGCATGTGTACAAGAAAACAAGTATTTAAGATACCGGCTGTGGAGAGAGGCGGCGTCGGAGCTACCTAATACGCAGGTGTAATCAGTAATTGAATCGGGTCTGAATTATAAAATACCTTCGATATCAGAAAATGCATAAAATAATCAGCGATTTATTACAATACTCATTTTATAAACTCAACTTTAAGCAGTTACGAGTAATTTGCCAATTAAATCCAAGAAAATCCTATGCGAAAAAAATACGCCAAGCCTAGCAGACAATAGTCAGGTTAGGTCGAGAAAACTACTTTAAAGATTTACCGCACTTCTTTTGTTCCACAAGGCACAGCACAACATTCATGTTTTATCCCACTTGAAACCCAGTAAAAATCTATCAAGGGACCAGACGCAAAGAACCAAGCCTACAACAAACCTCGCAACAAATGACTGACATTACACGAAGTTCTGTTAGCTTTTTATATCCATCGAAACTAGCACATTAGCCCATCAACTTTAAGACACTAGCAAGACTACGTGCTAGAAACGGAAATAAAGAGGTATCTGTTATATAAAAATAACTAACGAAAACCACATATGGCGAACTAGTTCGGGGTGGGTCAGTACGAAAGATTTGGCAAACTAAAAACACCCACTTTACAAATGCACAGACGTGAAGAAGACACAACGAGGCCGAATAACATTTACAAATAAACTGGCGAATGCCGAAGTTTGAGACTCAGCAGCGACAGAACGACGTAAGGATGCCAAATGTCGGTAGCCGGCGATTGAGGCGTGAGCGATTCAGTTGCACACACGAACGTTCATCAGGCGAAGAGACCTATTGACAGAATTTTTTTTTTTATCTTGAAAAATAAAACGAAAACTAACGAGGGCATCTCCCGCAGAACGTTTATAAAGATAGATACGAAAAGAAAGTGATGAAGATGGAAGAAAGGAACATATAGAGTCTCAGGTCATCCCGCAAGAATTGAGGCCGGGAAGGAACGCATCTGCGGGTGTTGCAGAGGATGGGGTGGGACGCATCTATGGGCGTTGCAGCCGGGGAGGTCACACACTCCTCTCCATGCCATACCTCATGTACCCTTACGAAGCCTATTGACAGCAGCCGTAGCGCAAATATGCTTTGGGGGTGCCAAAATTTATGGGATAGGTACCCGATATCGCGTAGGACCCCCTCTAGCCTGGCCAAGACCAGGAATTCGATCTGGTCTCGATCCCAAGAGTGGACGCCAAACCATTAATCGGAACTCTCAAGAATGGTCAGCGAATCAAATCTGGGGAACCTAGGCACGATGACAGGGTACATTATCCTGCTGGAATCTCCCATTGTGGTTGGGATGCCCGACACAAATGGTCACCAAACAGTGGAACGTTACAGCCACCGGTCAATGGGGTGTTTAGGCCGACACTCAGACCCAACCCATGCTACGTGAATACACCAGTATGGAACTTCCCACCAGCCTGTACGATACCTTGTTTGCAACTGGGGTTCATGGGGGTATGGCTCATAACCGAAGCCTACCTTCGCCCCTTAACTAGAATCGTGACTCAATGGAGCCACGCAACATGTTACCACTCCTTCGAGTGCCCAAGAGCACAGGTGCGGCGTTGTGGCTGGTGCTAACAGGTACACCGGTGGGCCTTCTGCACCACTATCCCATGGGAAGGTCAAGAACGCTGCACCGACCTGATGGGTATACGTCTGGTTCCTCCTGCATTGAATGCGGATGGATGGCTTATGAGCCACTGTTGCTTGCCTGTCGTCATAGTCGATTCTAGCCAAGCGACTCTGGTCACGATCATTATTAAGCAACCGTGGTCGACCACTGTCTTGTCCACGGTGGGCAGTAATGCCTTCCACAGGGTATTCTCTTTACACAGGTGACATAGTAGATTGAGGGATGTTGTAAGTATCATGCCCTGTTCAAAATTCTATAATTCACGTCGCCGGCCTTCTCAATGACCCTCGTGAGAACTTCCATGGACTCGTGGTACGGTGACCCCCTTCCCCCCACTCCCCATTAACTTGACATACTACAATTGCATAACTTTTGGCACCCTATACAGTAAATTCTTATAATATTATTCACAATTTAATAATAACGTGATATTAATAGTATAATGGCGCGTATCGTTAAAAGCGACTAAACCCGGGTAAGGGTGACTGGCCTGGAAAGCCTCGCACCCGAAAGTTTTGTTCCTATGTGAGCAAAACCAGTCTAGATATGCCGATTAAGGCGTTGATACGCACCTCCCACATACACACACATTATGAAGGAAAGCAGATAATTATGCAATTTAAATAATTGAAAACGACGTCAGTGTAGATAGAGAAGTATAAAAAGGGGCGGGGAAAAATAAAGAACAAAAGTAGCGTAGGCTAGTCGCGAACAGCTTCCTGAGTCGCCGGATCACCGTTAGAGGTTGGTCTATCGATTGCGCCATCCCGAGTGTCAATAAAGACCCATTCAAGCGAAGCTTTTAAACCACGCTCGCTTGCACTTCTCGGCACGCTACGCACGCTATGGGGTGGGCTACCGCAGGGCTTAGTTTGGAAGGTTATGGGCCGAGAAATCGGTCGTGGTCGCCCCCAATTAGCGGTACTTGAAAGGGGGGATGAATGGAGAGAGGGGGCAAATGAGACTGGCACTCAATATGCGCAAAGGTCTCCACTCAGAGATGCCTTCCATCTCCCATTGCCTTCCGGCAATGTCACGCCTACTCACTTTTCACACATTTCAATCCTTTTACAATATCCGCCATTCAAGTTTGCACTCTTATTCAAAAGGTTCTTGGGATTGCAGTCAAAAGCAACAGTGTGGCTGTACACGGGCTCAGCGTCGGAACTTATCGTGTTTCTTTAATTACTGTCCATAATTATTGGCCGAATGGGAGACGCGAAATTTAGCACCTTCCACCTTCCAGGTCTCCAACAAGATGGGGGAAATACCCCCCACCCCCACCCCCCACCCTATTTCGTCAGGCCAAGATGACGCCGAGATACAATCGAGCATCGAAGACTCGATGGGCAAACAGCCGTGTCTCCTCTATGAGATGAAAACCAAAGGAAGAAAATGGAAAAATAAATCAATTGGATTTAAATAACCACATGTAATGCACCAGGACACGTACATATTCACATACGCACATACTCACTCACTCTCTGCACCCTCTCGTTCTTTCAATATCTCGCTTTCACACAATATCACCCTTTGTCTCCCCCCACTCTCTCCCTCTCTCTCTCTCACATACACACACACTTTCTCTCTCTCTCTCACATACACACACACTTTCTCTCTCTCTCTCTCTCTCTCTCTCACCCATTCTCTTTCTCAACAACTCTCTCTCACCCAATCTCACTCTCCTCTCTTTCTCAGTAACTCTTCTTACCCTCTCTCTCCCTCTCGCTTGCTATTTCCTTCTCCCCTTCTCTCTCTCTCTCTCTCCTCTTTCTTTCCCTTTCTCTCTCTCTCAACGTTACTGTCCTTTTGTTTCCAACTCCTATATTTTTTTTGTATCTATAATAGAATAGGGAAACAAATATCTTCTCGGCATGGATTGAAAGGTCTTTTAAGGTGAGTACCTTCATTGTAACTTATTGTAACTCCTCTCTCTCTCTCTCTCTCTCTCTCTCTCTCTCTCTCTCTCTCTTTATATATATATATATATATATATATATATATATATATATATATATATATATATATATTAAGAGCAAATACAAGTTCTGCGGGTGAATAATAACCACTGCAGGGCTTTCGCCATATTTATTTTCTGCCTTTCAAAACAATTTTGACGACAGAAAGAAAACCTTGTATAGCATACTATATAACAATATAGTACAAAAGAAGAAATTTGACGCGAATGAGCAATGAGACAAGAAGCAGGAGTCAAATTTCTTCTCTTGTATATATATATATATATATATATATATATATATATATATATATATATATATTTAGGTAGGAGGTTTTTTTATGTATGTTTTATTAAAGACCATGTCTAGTTGACCTGGTCATGCCAACATACAAAATTTCAAAAGAAATCAACAAAATTATCAGTAACTACACCCTAAATGAATATTCTATTAAATCAACAGATGAATTTATTGATATTGAATTCACACTACAAAACCAGATGGAATCATAGCCTCATTGGACGTAGAAAGCCTCTTCGCAAACGTACCCACCGAAGAAATAATAAACATAATAATTGACAAAGTATATATAAACTCGAACAAACCTGCTCCTAAATTAGACCCCAACATATTGAAGAATCTTTTGAAGGCAGCACAATGGAAGCACCATTTTGCCCACCTAACGGAAAACTCTACAAACAAATTAACGGAGTTGCAATGGGCTTACCACTCGGACCTACTTTTGCAAACTTCTACATGGGTCGCCTAGAAAAAGAAATATTGACGGAGCATCATCTCAAACCTTCAACCTACTGCCGTTTCGTTGACGATATACGAGTATATCTTGTAATTAAAGATAAAATCAACTGAAAAGACTTAAAACAAGAATGGAACAGCACTCTGTACTAAAATTTACGTATGAACTTAATTCTAACGGAAAATTACCGTTCCTTGATATTGAAGTGACAGCAAATGAAAATAAATACACAACCCAGGTATATACTAAACAAACGAATTCTGGGAATTGTCTCAATGGAGATGGCGATTGTCTAGAAAGATATAAAAAAGTGTCATAAGAACATTGTCGAGGGTTAGTGAGTGGGTAATCCCAGTCCCACTTCCTTGGCATATATTATAATCCCGCACCAAGGTGAAGTGGAGGTGAAGTGTATCCAATACACCTACCGTACCCACTTCCGGTGAATAAGAATAACCCCGGTGCGTCCCTTTTGATCAAAATCAAGATAATAATCCCCTGAGTGTGTTCTCACTCAGTAAAAGCCAGTCATGGGTGGACTTATGAAATATTGAGAATTAAGCCGAGTGGATTGCTTATTAATGCCAAAGGATCATCCAAAATAGTTAAACGCACAGATACAAAAATAATCTTTAATATACATGAATTAGAAATATGAAACAGCGTATATAGGTCTAAATAAGATTAGTATTTGAACTGAATAGGTAAGTCTATATAAAATGTCGTGGTGATTACACTTGAATTCTACGTACTAGGATGCTTGCGTCTTAATTGCACCCGACAGAATGAATTGAATAATATTATGGAATTAAGCACTGAATTAATCACTTGAAATAATCGAGGTTATAGCTCGGGATGGAAATTCTAGTTAACGGTTAAAGTGGTCAAGTAAAGGGAGGGGATAATTCACTTTAACGATACCTTGGAGTTCGAAGTATTTGGAGGATGACGGTGAAGGTCTTCTTCTTCGATGATGTTCACACTTAGCCCGGTCGTCCGAGGTTACCAAATGTGTAGGTAATCCTAGACCAGCCTCCTGATGTAATGATCCTAGGCCGGACCGCGAAGGAGAGTCAATCTGTGACTCAAATCAGAATTCTTCTCCTCGAAGTGTCCGTTCCGATTATTGGTTCCTGGAGTGGGTAGCCAAAATGATTACCTAGCTGCATCTAGGGTAATCCGCAGAGGAAGGTCCTGTGTAACCTCTGACTCTGAAGGGAAGGGGGGCGAGAAGTTTGGCACCTAAAAGTACCGTGACGGCAACAACCAATTCCCCGAAGTTTCTTTCTTGCAACGGGCGAACTGTTTCCTTTGTGAGACTAGCTCCACACAAAACGTAGGTCCAAGATCTTCAGCCTGACTCCAGGGAGAATTTTCCCTTTTATTTTCCTCATGAGCTAAAATCGAGAGAGAGCACCAAATTCCCATAAAATTCCTATCGCTGCGCGAAAGACCTTTTGTCTGATGCCAGACATGCGACGTATTTACGCCTCGCCGCGATCCGAGCTTTCCTCGTCTCGAACTGCGGGTTTATGACGGTGCAAGAAGGGGTGAAGGAGATTCGAAGTGAAAAGGCGAATTTGGAATAAGGGGGTGTGGGGGGTGCACGCAGCTGTGTTGGTGTATTTATGTATACATTAATGTATGGGGTATTTAGACTTCAACAAACATACATTAGACGCGCATACAAATGCTGTTCGTTATGGGCATTGTTCCATAACGAAATTCAAAAAATAAAACAAGTCCTTATCAATAATGGTTTCTCCAACACTATGGTAGACAAAGAAACAAATACATTCCTGAAAAAATTACATGAAAATAACAATAATAAAAATGAAGTCAATAAGAAACACCCAATAAATATCTTCTATATGAACTAAAAGAGTGAATCGTATAAAATTGACGAAAGAACAATCAAGAATATTATACACCAAAATACAAAATGCACGAATCCAGAAGAAACGCTACAACTTACAATATATTATAAAACCCCCCAAAAATAAGTAATCACCTCATTATCAACGACACAAGTACGAAAAAAGAATTGAAAACTTCCAATGTAATTTATGAATTCATAATTCATAATTCAAATAAATTCATTGGAATGACAACCACATCCCTAGCTCGTAGACTCACCATGCATCTGCAAAAAAGCGCCATCAAGAACCACTACATGCAACATGAAATTCCACTAACACAAGAAATTTTAGTACAAAACACCATTATCAAAAGGAGAAGTGACCGCAGACGCCTTCATATCCTGGAAGCGATCCTAATCCAAGAAGAAAAACCGAAGATTAATGCCCAATTGACCACCACCCATCGAACCTTAAAACTTTTTACGGATTAACGGTCAATGATGACCGAAATCCCATTCCCAAATGTACCTTTTCTAACTACTTCCTGTCAACCACATTCCCCCTTCTTTTCATTATCTAAATTATCTTTAGTATATAAATGTAATGCCTTTAAATGTTTAACCAGTGTAAAACTAATTCGCTCCGAAGATGGTCAAACGTGACCGAAAGCTCAGCTAGCTAAAATAAACCATGAATATCGGAACACTTATCTATAACCTTTCGCAAGACGAAAAAAGATTAATAAGGAAATTAGAAAAGCAAAGGAAGAAGCTAATCAAGGTTCAACTAGACCTGGTCTTTAATAAAACATGCATATATATATATATATATATATATATATATATATATATATATATATATATATATATATATATATATATATATATATATATATATATATATATATATATTGAGGATAAATCCCAGAGCCACGAGAAACGGATGTAGCATCTTTTAATTTTTCACTACGTTTCGAAAACTACAAGTTTTTATCTTCAGGCTAGAATAAGTTTACAAAGTTAATATGTATGAAGAAAACTTGAAAAGGCCAACAAGACATTATTTTAAAGGTGGCCAATTACAAAATATCAGTAGAAAGTACTACAAGTTAAATTAAATATGACTTGGCAACAGTTAAATTTGCTTTAAGACTGACTCAAAAATTGGTTCATAAATTTAAGGATTATTGCAGAAATTAATTACAAACTATAAGAGAAATTGACCTTATTCTAGCCTGAAGATGAAAACTTGTAGTTTTCGAAACGTAGTGAAAAATTAAAAGATGCTACATCCGTTTCTCGTGGCTCTGGGATTTATCCTCAATATTAAATGCAGGCTTCACGGCCGAGCTCCATATGGATATATATATATATATATATATATATATATATATATATATATATATATATATATATATATATATATATATATATATATATATATATATATATATATATATATATATATATCAACAACTCCCCAAGTTGCCTGGGAAACAAGAGAACCCTATGGCGAAAACGCACTACTCCTGGAGTTCGCGAACAACGAGTTCCTGACTCAATGGGTGGAGAGCCGACGGGAGGCAATAATACCCTCGACTTGGTTTTCACCTCTGAGGATGACATCGTCGAGGATCTCTCTGTAGGATCTCTCGAGGAAACTTGATTTGAGAAGAACAAACTTTGCAGGACTTCATGCTGGATTGACTGATGCGAGGCTAGAAGTGTGCGAGGATGTTGAAGATTCGTGGAATAGATCCAAAACTACGTTCATTAGTCTTCAATCACGTTTCATCCCTTTGAAAAGCCTTCGTCGGTCTTCCGTTCAACCAAAATTGTTTAATCTAGAAATCGGTCAACTTCTGAGGGAGAAGAGAACGGTGTACTGGCAGTCAAAGGCTTCTGAAGACTTTGACGAGTACCATAGGCTAGCTAGGAGGGTGAAGTCCAGCGTAAGGGCGGCAAAGCGTGCCGAGGAGGTCTGAGTAGCGAGACTTTGAAAGGAGAATCCCACGGAGTTCTTTGGTTATGTAAGTAGCCGTAAACAAATTCATCGCACGATTGGCCCTTTAGTGAATGAGGAGGGGGCATTAAAGCACTTAGACGCAGAAAATGCTGACTTCCTGAACGACTACTTCTCTTCAGTGTTTACTGAAGAGTGTGGTCCCATCTCCCAGCCCACGGATTCTTACTTGGGGGAAAAGCTGGAGGAAATGGACTTCACCCAAAGAGAAATAAAAAAAAAGATCACTGATCTAAGGACGAATAAGTGCCCTGGTCTGGACAGGTTTCTACATAAAGTGTTGAAAGAAGTGCGCGATAAAGTGTTACGACATCTGAGCACAATCTTCAACATGTCAATCCGGACCGGATGCGTTCCTAGAGAATAGCGTGAAGCGGAGGTGACTTCTATCGACAAGAAAGGAAACCCTAGCCAGCCGTTAAACTACTTACCTATTAGCTTAACCTCAATAGTCGGTAAAATCATGGTAAGCATCTTGGTGGACAAAATAAAGTCATATTTAGAGTCCAACTTGCGATTGAGGAGTTCCCAGCATGGGTTCCGAAGGCACCGGTCATGCCTAACGAATCTTGTGGAATTCTTTCACTTCGTTTTTAGTGAGCACGACCGGGATAAGGCGGTGGATGTTATCTACTTAGACTTTCAAAAAGCCTCCGATAAGGTACCACACCGCCGCCTCCTTCGAAAAGTGCGTGCGCTGGGCGTAGACATAAATGTAGCAAGTTGGATAGAGAACTGGCTAAACAGCAGACGGCAACGGGTAGTGTTGAATGGACAGGCTTCTGAGTGGGTACCCGTTACTAGCGGTGTTCATCATCTACGCCAACGACATGGGTGGTGACATAGTTGCGAAGATTTTTAAATTTGCCGATGATACCAAGCTTGGTATGAACGTCGCAAAGGAAGGAAATATTGCCTGCCTTCAAGATGACCTCGGGAAGATTGGGGAGTGGTCTGACACGTGGCAAATGCCATTTAACGTGAACAAATGCAAAGTGATGCATATCAACCACCGAAGCCCCAATCTCAGTATATCCTTAAGGGCACTGCTATTGAAGCCATCGACACTGAGAAGGACTTGGATGTAACAATCACTAGTGACCTCAAGTTCTAGAAACAGTGCATTGAGGTAAAGAAAAAGGTCTAGAGGATGCTAGGCTACATAAAGCGCCAGTTTCGATATCGGAACAAGGAGATAGTACTGTGTTTGTGCAACTCACTTGTCCGACTGCACCTGGAGTATGCCGTACAATTTTGGAGTCCTTCGTTTCGAAAGGATATTGCGAGATTGGAACGTGTGCAAGCCAGGGCAACCAAACTGATTCCCTCTATCAGACACAAAAGTTACGATGATAGATTAAGGGAATTAGATCTGTTCTCGTTGGAAACCCGGAGACTGCGTGGTCAGCTTATCGAAGTGTTTAAAATACTTCGAGACTTCGATAATGTTGACTACACGGATATTTTCCAACTTAGTGCGGGCAGAACGAGAAATCACGGCTACAAACTTGAACTGAACCGTTACAACCGTGATCTGTGTGGTAAACTTTTCACATACAGCATCTGCGGTAGCTGGAACGCACTTCCAGTGGAAGTTGTTAACAGCAATTCTGTTGATCAGTTCAAGTCAAGACTGGACAAAGTCTTGAAAAATGGCCGTTTGGGCACTTGAGTTGTTGTGCAGAACTGTACCTGCTCAACTGCTAGCCCAAAGGTACCCTCTTTGAATGGACCGTAAGGTCTTCTAGGGTACTTCTTTTCTTTGTAGCTCCTTGTAACTCTCTAGCACCCACTCTTTCACCCGATCTTGGATTGAGGACCAATTTCAGATTTGTGAGATATCTCATTGATTTCGCTTTTCAGATGTTTTATTTCTCTGAATGGGAATGGCCCAGTTCGGCACACACCCTTTTCGAAGCAAGACCCATTTCGGCGTAGTCCTCTCTCGGCCCAGACCATTTTCGGCGCAGACCCTATTCAGCGCAGACTCTATTCGGTGCAGAACTTGTTAAAAAATTTTAAGTCAACCAGATCTACTTTTAAAAAAATTGAAAAGAAAAGTTATTTTTATGAATCTGTGACAAGGAAGTCGGAAATTATGTGATCGACGGCGTTCGTTCGTTCGTGTTCAAATATACTCAAAAACTATTGGACCGATTCCTACCATATTTGGTGGAACACTCGATCCTTAGCCGAGATTACCTAGAAGGAAACTATTAATTCTTTTCCAATGTAACTTAGTGGAGATTATGTAATCGCTAACATGTTTTAATTTGTTTGTTTACAAAATTGTATGAAAATCAATTACTCGATATAAATAAAGCATATAAAACGAATATTAGGATATTGCTATTGCTACCAATATATATTGCTATGTTAAGTCTTCTTGATACGTGAAATTATAGAAACAACTAAATGTTGGAAATTTATTAAGCATCTAGAAATCTTAAAACTAGAAATATGTAAAGATAAAATAACAATCAATATTTCTAAACAAACTTAATATTGGCATACAAATATGACGCTATATGAACGCATACAATAATAATAATAAACTAGAAATATGTAATGGTAAATTACAATTAACATCTCTACAGTGACTTAAAATAGGTATCCAAATATGACACTGATTGAACGCATACATACATAAATAATAATAATAAACTAAAAATATATAAAGGTAAAATTACAATAAATAACTCTAGACAGATTGAATGTTGGCATACATGTATGACGCTAACTGAACTCATACATAAATAATAATAACAATAATAATTTAAACTCTGGCACATTTCTCTATTGAAGAGAATGTCCTAAATCAATAACATGCTTTTTCACATTTTGACCGAATGAAAAAACATCCTTTGATATCTGCTGATGGAAAATGCACTTTTAAGCTATTGAAATTAGGTTTAATTTTTAAAATAATGTCGAATAATTTTTCATAAGTTCCACGAACTTTATTAGGGAGCAAGGCGTATAGCAAGGGATGTACGTCCCCGTATTTTCTCACCTGAGATTACATCAACCTGGTAAAAAAGAGGTGTTGCGATTTTTAAAATAACATCAACAAAAAAACTTTTCACACTCATTTAATAATCTCAGGTACATTTTACGTCCAAATATTAAAATTCTAGAAATTTCAGAACATATCTGCGAGTAAAAATTCTTCCGTTTGTTCAGCACCAAAAATATAAGTTTTGAATTTCTCTTGAATAACAAGACTAGCTAAATCGATTGGGCTCATCGAGTATGATCTTATATTGTTTCTCTGTCGACAGACCATCTTTTTTTCCATTTTGGAAGCATTCGTTGACAACTATAACATTTCTTTCTACTGCGTTGCTTGTACGCGTCTTAATTTGACTTAGAATGCGTTCTATCTCAACTTTGGCTCGAAAAGTATCGGGAGAATGGTCATTATATTTAACGATTTTTTCGTTTTGAATATGAACTCTTACTTTAGAGGAATCTTTTCTTTCACACCTATAAAATTTTGTTTCCTTATCCGTACTATATCTATCAAAAACAGATAAAATCATTCACTTTTAAATTTTGGATTTCCACATTTTGATATTATATTCGCTGTCATACATAGGGGCTAAGAAAAGTTCAATCATTGAAATACTTGCACTTTTTATAGAATTGAATAAATTAATCCCTGGAGATTATTAAAGTGAAACTCCCAAAAATGGATTGTATATGAGTTCTCGAGATATCTAAAAAGTTCACAAAGTTTGATTGTAGGCGAACCGGTTTATCAACTCGAAAAATGTCTAAGACACGAGTGAATTTAAAATTGAAAAACATTTTCTATTTTTACACTTCACTGTTGGAAAAATATAATCTCACCTTCATTATTAAATTTGATGGTTCCAAGAGTTTATATCTTGATGATGGAAAAGGAGCAATTAGTAGAATTCCATCAAATCTCTTCCCCCATAAATATTTAGAAATATGTGTCGAAACTTTGTTTGAAACGAAGCGCGGTAAGTTTTTTTAGGGTACAATAGACATAGGTAATTTATATGCGAGCCCCATCAAAAAGTGACTTAATTTAATCAGTTTTAAATAATAAATATATCCTATAAATATTTATGACAAGGTCAGCCGTTATACTAAAGGCAAAATACTGGGTCTATTGCCATTTTTACAAGGCTTTTGGGGTTCTTATTTAAAATTTATACCTCTATTTCTGATTTATTTTCGAAATGCATAGCTTAACAATATATATATATATATATATATATATATATATATATATATATATATATATATATATATATATTTATATATAGCAATATCCCAATATGCTTCATTGGGGTATGATTGTATGTATTATTGTTAATAATATTAATATTAATTCAATATGCTAGATCTTGGTCAATAACTAATCCTCTCCTTCTAGGCTAAGACTCTAGTGCTCCACCAAATTTGATAGAAATCGAGTAAGTAGTTTTCGTGCAATTTTGTAAAAATCAAATTAAAACATGGCGATTACATAATCTCCTCAAAGTTATGCCAAGAAAAAACTTTTTCAAATATTTAGAAACTCAACATCAACGCTTTTGCAGCTTCAAAGATATAATTTTTAATTAAATAGAATTGTAAGGGAAATATTTCCTAAAAGGATAATAACGGATCTTGGTCAAAAACTAGTCGTTTTCTTTTGGCTAACGCTCTCGTGTTACAAAAATTTGGTCGAATCAGTAATTAGTTTTCGTGCAATTTTGTAAACAAACAAATTAAAACATGTTGGCGATTACCTAATCCCCACAAAGCTTCAAAGATATAATTTTTATTTAATATATTAATAAGGAACAAATACCTAACCGGATAAAACCGGATCATATTAAAAAATCTAATAGTTTACTTCTAGGCTAAGGCTCTTGTGCTTCAGCAAATTTTGTAGAAATCAATCCACTAGTTTTTTAGTAAATTTGAACAAGAACGAACGCCGTCGATCATCATAATTTCGCCTTCCTTGTCAGAAATATTTAACTGTAACATTTCTTTTCAAGATTAAAAAGAAATGATCTGATTGTCCTTATAATTTTTAACAATGGTTGCGCCGAACAAGGTCAGCGCCGAATAGGGTCTGCGCCGAATAGGGTTTGCGCTGAAAATGGTCCACGCCGAAGAGGGTCTGCGCTGGAAAGGGTCTGCGCCGAAAATGGTCCGCGCAAAAGAGGGTCTGCGCCGAAAATGGTGCGGTGAATAGGTTCTGCGCCGGAAAGAGTATGCGCTAAAAATGGTCTGCGCCGAATAGGGTCTGCGCCGAATAGGGTTTGTGCCGAAAATGGTCCACGCTGAATAGAGTCTGCGCCGGAAAGGGTCTGTACCGAAAATGGTCTGCGCCGAAAATGGTCCGCGCCGAATAGGGTCTGCGCCGGATAGGGTCCGCGCCGAATAGGGTCTGCGCCGGATAGGGTCCGCGCTAAAAATGGTCCACGTCGAATAGGGTTTGCACGGAATAAGGTCTGCGCCGAATAGGGTCTGCGCCGAAAATGGTTCGCGGTGAATAGGGTCTGCCCCGGAAAGGGTCTCCGCCGAAATGCTCGCGACCAATAGAGTTGCGTCGAACCGGCCGCGCCGAATCGTCTTAAACCCTATTTGAATTCGTGACTTATTGTTTGCTAACTTGGGGTTGGTGGGGGTGCTACCTAATCACTCATCGATCATTTAAACTTTCACCGGCACTCAAACCATACCATAGGGGTAATGGAGCCCAATCTCTTCAGGTCCACAAAATTTCGCTAAGTTATGTGGCGATTTAAACTTCAGTCTCGATTTTACCGTAGACTTGGTAAACGGGGGAATAGTCTCTGTGTGGGTGTGAACTGTCTGTTTGGGGTTGACGTGATCTAATGCCTGAATTTTTACTCATGTACGACGATTGAGGAAGAAGCCTTTTGGTCGTATCAACCAATTCCATAAAACCGTTAATACTTTATCGGGTCTCCACTTCAAGGAATCAGTAGTGAAGTTTCTGTCTGATGAAAGTCCTGATGCAGAGGTTGGCCTACCCTAAATGGAAGCGAAAGTCTCAGAGAAAGCGGGTGTCAACATTAGATACCAAGCTAGGAGGATCAAGCTTTCCTCGGGAAGGAGATGGAGAGGTACCTCAGAGGCAAACGGTTCTACTGATCTCCCCCATCAATCCTCACAAAAAATAAATTCCACTCAAACTTCACACGGATGATTCGTCTCAGGAAGTAATCATTTAAGGTTCTGTTCCAACCTTCCAAAACTCTCTGTGGACAACAAAACGGCAATTAAATTCAAACCGCCAGAATGGCTTTGAAAAATAAACCTAAGAGAGAAGCGACTCTCGAATTTAGCGTTAACATGGATACTAAATTTTATCCCTACCTATTTAAATCCGTTAAATTTGTTCATCTGAACCTAACTTGGATTTGGACTTGAATATATTCAGCTTAGAAATGGGTTCTGTAGATTTGTTCAAATTTAAAGAATTTCATAAGTTCATTGAAAATTTGTCAGACGTTCCTTCTCGCTATAATTTAAATCAAGGGTTCTTTCCCACTATAATTTAGCATTAGAAACTCTACCAAAGGGAATAAATACTACGTTATCATAAAAAGGGCTTATTGGGGGCTATAACGAAGTTTTCGATAGCCAATTGGAGGAGAGAATAATTGAAGGAACAATGGGAAGTACATTTGTATTCTTCATAAACCCGTCATAAAAATGACTTCTCAAACTAATACAAAAATAAGCCTCGTTTTCAACTGAAGCCTCAACATTAATCAACGTCCTACCCTTAACGAAGGCCCGGGATCGATTTGTTATCCTACCTATTCCACATTGTTATTTTAGCTCGAAACGATTTATATTTTCTCAAACCATCAAAAATCTTTCGTTCAAATAAAATTAAAATTAGAAGCGAATAAAAACAAGCTATGCTTTTTATAGGTAAAGAATGACAAACTTATTACATCTCGCTATTTTTCGCTAGTATTTAGGCTAATTAGGCCCCTTTTCATCTTAAACTATATTATAAAGCATCACTTCAGTTTTTATCCGAACGAGCTTTGTTTTCAAATAAAAAAAAACACTTTATGTTGACAATCTGATAGTCATGATTTCCGACTCAGAGACCCTCGGATTTTTGTTGTTTTTAATTAAACGGGCGACTCAAGGAAGGCAGCTTTGAGCTAAGGTCATGGATATCGAATCACTCAGCCCTTAAAAAAACCTATTTCAAGAAGAAAAACGTACGAGGATTCGATCTCTTCTTTGACCCCGAATTTGCTACGTCCCGGCTCGGAAAAAAAGGCTAATTTGGCAGGCGAAAAGGAGACCACCCAAATTTAGAGAAATAATTTTAAGAATAGATTTAAGTTAACCGTCTTAAAAAAAAAAAATAACAAAGTGATAATAGGAAAAGTATAATTTTCGAAGCCTTTGTCGGTTTCTAAGCTTTTCCCACGCAAGCTGTCTAGATTAATGATATAAGCTGCTGCCAGTATTAAAGTAGACAGCTGAGTGTCTCTCGCAAAACAGCCATGAAAAACTTTTGTTGTTTTATTTCGATACAATAGTTCTTCTACTTCTATTACATTCATTTTACTAAAAATAAACTAGCACGTTTCTAGACCTATCTATCTCAATACCAGACTGAAACTGCATATATAACAAGAGAGGCCGGGTCTATTAATGGAGATCTAAACTGTAACTGTATTGATAATATGCCTTGAAGTATAGGGTTGGAGCATTCTCCAAGACAAGTAGTACTCTTCTCCTGATTTATGTTAATAAATAAATATTTTTTTTTTAGAAATTGTTCATACGTAAGTCCAAATACTCTGCCCTCCTCCAAACTCCCTATTCCGTTATATAACGAGTAAAAAGCCGTTGAAGCAACTCGATCTGCATCGTCCGAATAGTCTAATTCAAATGGTCTTTCAACTTCATTCCCGTTTATATAGATAGTGATGGGATTCACATTATTAGTTTTAAATTCCAAAGGTGATACATCATAGCTACCAGAAAATGCCGAATGGTCAACCATGCCAATCACCATCCGTGTAGGTATTCTCCTCTTGAATGCAATTGATGCTTGTTATATTGCATTCAATGATAGACTCTATGAATACCGAAAGCTTCAACCTACCATCGCAGAGTATATAAAAAATGTGTCGTTTGATGAGTTCCATTGTTTTCTCAACAGTAAAGGGATCACTATCGAACTTTTGAAAGAATTTGTCCTCAGGGATCTTTATGACTACGTCACCATTACGTGTAAAGAAAAGTTAATAGAATATCTATCTATCAATCAGTCTCTCCATGAAAGTCGAGAGGATGGAGTGTCACCAGCCTGCGTCATTAAGACTTGCAAGAAGAAAGTTTAAGTTCATCCCAGATCAAAATATTTTATTATTAGAGCACGATTCCTTAACAAATATATTCATTCAAATTCCAGATCATATTAAAATCCTTCTAATATTAATTTTCAAAAATATAATTTGGATTAAAAATACACATTGATCATTTTTAGCCATTGCATATAGAATGCCGTTTTCCTGACCGGATTAACCTAGCTCTTTTGATTCAGAGAATCGGTAAATGTGTACAAAGTAATAAGGTTGCGGACATCCATGAAATTCTAATTGAAATTATGTATTTTAACTCAGATGTCAAGAAAATTTACGAGTTTTTGGAGTTTTAAAAGAGGGATGGGTTGTTCGCAGAGTATATAAAAACCTTTTTAGAAGAAAAAATAGAAGCTTCTGGATTCTCGTGAGTTGTGGATGGAGAGAAGGAGAAAATGTAATATGTGGAGAGGGTGAATCAATCTGAGAGGATAAACATACGAATAGATAACATAGAAAGGAATCCTGGAAAGCGTTTTAGAGCAAAGCTCTGTCTAAACAGGAAAAGATTTCTTCATTTGATTAGTTTTTCTGCATTGATATATTACATTTAAAATGTAATTTTTATAAAAATTAACACATTGTACAACGAATATGAAGTCAATAATTTCTAAAACATGAAGGCGATAATAATAATAAATAATAATTATAATAATAACAATGATATCAATAACAATAATACAAAAACAGCCCATTAATACTGATCATATTTTCTTCCTTTACAGTTTCTGGGGAAAGTTCGCTCAGAAGATTCACGGTATGAAAACGGTCATCTGTGGTTAGGACCATCCATGATGGAATCGACCTGATCAAAAACGACGATTACATTTTGAACTCGTTGGATGTAGTTGGCAATGCATACATACCTAAAGTGGAGAATTCTGGACAGGTAGAAGTTGACTTCCACGTAACGAATCTTCCAATTGTAGCATTCACAACAACCTATTCTCGAATCAAGCTCTAGGGCCTCTTAGACTTGTTGGATGAACTGTTGGTTACTGTGACAAGGACAGTGCCATCTTCATTGCTAAGAAAGATGACCTACAACCTCGACTTGGAGAATTCATAGGTGATCTCACCGATGAGATCAAAGATGTGTACGGTGTCGATGCGTATGGAGATTCATTCTGCTCGACGGGTCCCATATATTATTCGGTACGTATCCAAACGACGAGTGGGGTGAAGTATATAAATCGTGCTAAAGAACTAACCATTAACACTCAAACGAATGATATAATAACCTATGATAATATGAAATGCCTAGTTGGAGCCTATGGTGATAGAGAGAATGCTGATAGTCATTGTCCCTGTACCATTTATGGGTTTCAGAACCGAGGAACACCGGAGTGAAAGAGGTGAGAGGGAAAAAGGTTTAGAGAAAGACATTTCGTAAACGTGGTGAACTTCCAGGGAGTTATCGAACCATACCTTTCGGTTTCAAAGGGATCTTACATGACACTTTAAAAAAATAGATACTATACATTGAATCCCTGTTAGCTATTATTAACTCTTTAGGTATATATATATATTAATCATTTATAATATTCTCTGATTAATATGAATAAAATAAAGATGAAATAATACGCGTTATGCTACCAATGTTTTAATTTGTCTACAAAATAACTCATCACATTCTCTTGATCTTGTTAAAAGGAGAATTCTTTCATCCTTGCCTCTTCAATCTTGGTTTCCAATGTCCTCCCAAGGTTAGTCAGGGACTTACTAAAAGGAAAATAACTATGCGTCGGATTGCCCCACTTGTTGAAAGTTTTGAAGGGCGTAAGGTCATATGGTTATAAGGTCATAACTCAGAATAATTGAGAGCACGCGAGTTAAGTCTGTTGACCTTTTTTATGGTAAGGGTTTTCCGCTGATCTGATTTATTTCTCGGGGGGGGGGGCTACTGATTCACGTAGATTCCGAACCACGGCAATCTATCTGCCGGGAATTCAAACCGAAATGTGACTCCATCCGGTTACTAACCCGATGTGGCCTAACCTCTATAAAATCGAAAACTGTGTTTCTAACAGGTTTCAAGATTAGCTGGAAATGTGATCTTGGGAGCTAGATTGGAAATATCTCAAGACAAAGGTTTTTGTGGATTTTTCCTATATAAAGGACGTTGTAAGGAGGAGCTATTGGCTACATTTTTTATTAAGGAAGGTAGTAATGGCTCGTCAAACAAGTTTCCAGGATACCCATTTTGTCAGAAATAAGTGGAGAGGAAGGTGACTTAGTGATGAAGCTAAGGTATGAGGAAGTTTTCTGTGGTGTTAATTTTAGAGCAGAAGGTACAGAAAATGTGAACACGTAGTCTGAATTAAGTAGGTTTTAGTTAAATGGATGCGGAGACTGTTAGGGAGTGTATCGTTTGTTAAAAAAAGTAAGGTAGTAGTTTTCTTTTACACGAATAAATTTTCTTTAAGGATGAACGCGATTGATGGACTTGAAAAGTTTACTGAAGTAATATTCAGAGCTTAAAAGGCTTTGGTATCATCTATTTATCTCCTGTAGAATATTGAGTGGAGACAAAGGTGGCTGTTGTCAAATGCTCCACCCTCGAAGGAAGGCACAAAGGGGTTCGCTAGAGGGGTGGTAGCTAGACTATACATAAGGGCCAGCTTAAGGTACCGACAACTCGAGCTGTCTTCCGGGGCGCTACGCACTAGGTGGGTGCCACGTCAGGTGTTGGAGATTATTAAAATATAAATGTAAAATAAATGTGAAAAATAAGTAAAAAAATAAAAAAATTGAAAATACCTTGAATCTAGTCGAATGTGTTAAAATCTGAATATTTATTAACTTTAAAATATGTAGAGATCAATATTTGGTGATAGATTTAAGACATTCAAATGTGGAAGTTTATTTGCAATGATTAAATGTTGTCCTAGTGACCTTTTATTTTGTAAAGATATTTAATAATGTATTTTAATTTTATTTATTTGTGAATAAAAAAAGGGGATCATTGGCCAGTAATGTAAATAGAGCTTTTCTCTCCTACTTATATTAATGTATCAGGCATCCGAGAAAATTCGTTCGTTTTTTTTTATAGTTACGTTGATAAATGAAAACACGATTCAAATAATTGAATTTATTCGCCAAAATGTTCACCTCCGTTTCAGAGGTCGTTTCTCCCCCCCCCCCTCCTCCAAAATAAACGTTTATCTCTGTCTCTTTAGTAAAAATCGTTAGACTTTGCAGCAAAAGAACTATTGAAGCCTCTTTCCAAGGGTGTACTTAACAAAGAATTCTTCATTGAGAATCTGGTTATAAAAGAAAACCCTCGGTGGTAATCACAAGGATAAATATCACACGAGTATGGCTGATGGGCCAGTAGCTTCCAACCGAGACTATTCAGTGTATGTTGTTGTATTGCCTCCTGCTCCCGCTGACCTCTTGGGGGTATTAATTAAGGGGGAAAGCCTTTGATCCTACAGCCTGTAGGCCCCGTCAACGTTAGCACAATTAAGTGGGGCCACGCCTTCGGTGAGACTGTCCTGATGGAGCAAGTTAGAATGGACGTAGGTGATGCATCTTGTGGAAATTTTATATCACCCTATGTGGTAGTGGTCTATGCAACAGCTAGGAAGTGGGGGTTCAATTGCAGCTTAACATCACGTGGATTACATCTAAGTGTGGTGGCCCTATATTTGCATTACATCCAGGTGGGGTTGGTGGTGTTATATCAACTTGGAAATAACCTTACCACTCTACTACTCTTATTTTCTTGTCCTACATGGTGGTTTGAGTTTACAAACGACAACCACTGTACCTCGCACTTCCTGTGCAATGTGCGGTCGTCTCCTTACCTTGCAAAAACACCTCTTTTGCGGTTGACAATCACTGAATACTTTCAAATAAGCTCACTTTGAAATATTTGCCGTTGTGCAGCGTATACTTCACTTTGAAATATTCGCCATTTTGCAGCGTATACTTCACTTTGAAATCTTCGCCGTTATGCAGCGTATACTCGTAATTCACTTTGAAATCTTCGCCGTTGTACAGCGTATAATTCACTTTGAAATCGTCGTCATTGTGCAGCGGATACTTCGCTTTGAAATATTCGCCGTTGTGCAGCGTATACTTCACTTCGCCCTTGTGCAGCGTATACTTCACTGTGAAATCTTCGCCGTTGTGCAGCGTATAATTCACTTTGAAATCGTCGTCATTGTGCAGCGTATACTTCACTTCACCCTTGTGCAGTGTATACTTCACCTTTTTATCTTTAGACAATCATTTTCGCAATGATTCTTTAATAAAGAAACCTTCGAAAATAAATTTTAACAGGGGCGTTTTTGTCTCAAAGCGTTAGAAGTTTTATTCAAAAGACAGAAAAACTTTTGTTGAAACAAATGTAAAATATTTTATATAATAAATTCCCTTAGGTAAAAAAAAAGATAGAACTTTCTTGAACACCTGAGAATAAATTCTGCATTCGTACATATGTAGTTTTTCCTAATTGAGTAAAATTAGTATATATATATATATATATATATATATATATATATATATATGGAGAGAGAGAGAGAGAGAGAGAGAGATATGTAAGAAGATCGAAGTTCAGCTTTCTCGGGCCTCCAGCAACTTTAGGGCCAGCGCTGCAGTATCCAAAGCAAGCCCATCTAATTGGTGGATTTTTGCCATTATAAAAAAGATTATGTGAAACTTAAAGAAGTATTTATTTTTTTTATTATTTATATCTTGAAGGATGGAGGGTGAAGAGAAACCCCGAGAAAGACAAATATTAATGTTTTCTAGGAGAGCCACAATGTATAGAGAGAAGTCACATCGATTTAGAGTTGTTGATGTTTTGTTTAAAGTTCAGTGATTTTTTCCCTTTATATATATATATATATATATATATATATATATATATATATATATATATATATATATGACTTATAGGAGAGGAGAAATGAGATTTTATGGAGACCGTAGAATTGCCGCAAGAGAAGCCTGTAGAATGGAGTTGCCTGTATGTCTTCATCAAGAGCGGCATATGAGCCATAGAAGAAGCCTATTGATTTTATCCTTAAGTCGAAGGGAGATTTTAAAGGATCTTCGTGAAAGAAAAGTAACTTAGAAGGATCAGATAAAATTGGTTGCATTTTTTAAATATAATCTTCTTTGTTCCTTAATAAGATCCTTGTGACTTTATTAGTGTGGGGAGGGGGAGGTTATAAGAATTAAATTTTCGTTTGAAGAGAGCTCATTGAACAAGCTGATGGCTTCTTTTATGGAAAATAAAGGAATGGCGCGGAACCACTTTAGTATTGCAGAGTTTATTAGTAATTAGGTAATCAAAACAAGGCCAACAGACCTAAGTCGCGTGTTCTCAATTATTCTGACTTATGACCTTATGACCTTGAAAAACGTTCAACAAGTGAAGCAATCCGATCCATAGTTAGTTTTCTATTAATAATTCGCGGACTAACCTTAGGAGGACCTTGGCAACTATATCATTCGAAAGAGAATGTAAAACAACATAAAGCTTTAAAATTTCGTTAAAATCGGCTGAATAGTTACAATGATATTTTCAATTTATTTCCGGACTAACCTTAAGAGGCCCTTGGCAATTATATCATTCGAAAGAGAATGTAAAAAAAACATAAAGGTTTCAAATTTCGTTAGAATCGACCGAATAGTTACAATGTAATTGCCAATGTATTCCCGGAATAACCTTGGAAGGACCTTGACAATTATATCATTCGAAAGAGAATGTAAAAAAACATAAGGGTTTCAAATTCCGTTAGAATCGACGGAATAGTTACAATGTAATTGTCAATGTAGTCCCGGAATAACCTTGGAAGTACCTTGACAATTATATCATTCGAAAGAGAAAGTGAAACAACATCAGAATTTCAAATTTCGTCCGAATCGGCCGAATAGTTACGATTTTATTGCCAAAAGATTATTGAAAAGTAAAACGGGTACCATCCGACCGACCGAGACCTACGGACTGACATAGTAACGTCTCGTGCACACGAATAAAAAAAATTGAACTTGTGTATATGCACAGATACTTTTAAGAGCCCATGTAGGTTTGCTGAGAAAATATAGAAGTATTCATTTATGATTTAATTCAAATTTCTGACATAATTTTAATTTATTTGTCCTTAAAAATGGGATACGTCAGTCCCATCAAATTAAACTGTGAGCTGAAAAACCAAACTGGAAATATGCTTAGTTTAGGTTTTGTACCTTAAGTTTTAAAATGTATTTAAAAAAAAATATACTAGAAATAAGTACATTCTTCACTAGGTGTTCTTGAGGTACGCATTCTTCAGGCGATGCAAGGTCATCTCTGGCGAAGAGAAAATAAAGAAGAACCCAACTTTTAATATATCATAGATTAAAATAAAACAAGGGGGGGGGGGATTTAAGCGGGTGTCCCAGTCTTCTGTGATCCGTACAAAGGGCTAAAGGATGATTCCTCAATTAGCATTTGTCCTGATTCGATAAGAAATCTTAGGTAGTTCCTCCAAAACAATGCAGTACAGCGAAGAAACCATCTTCACCAATGTAGTTGTATCCCAAGGCAAAGAATATTGTACTCTGAAATTATACGATTAAACGACTGGTGGACATAAGGAAGATGGGGTGGGGGGGATTTTTATTTAATGGATTCAAACCAAGTCCGAGTTAGTCACATATCGTTCAGTCGGTATTTTTTGTTTTCTTTTTCCAGACAAATATTATTTCATTATTTTTATAGACGAAAAGAAAGTGGACAAAAAATACACATAATTTTCATCAGAATTTTATAAAATAAATTTTAGTGTATTTTGAAATGCATCATATAAACTTGAGTGGTTGTAGTGTTTAGAAGCGCGGCAAATTCTACGACCGCCCAGGGCGGCACAAACGCTAGGTATGCTTCTGGATTCAACATATCTTAAAACCCCGATATAGTGTACATATGTGATTTGAAAGAGCTCAAGAAGACAAGCAACTATGTATGTTCATGTATTCAATATTGAAAATATTATTCAAATAGGTAAGAAAACGAATATGATTTAATATACAGATTAGGGGGGGAAGGGTGGCTACAAATTAATTATAGCCCGATCAACCAGACGAATTAACGGATCATTTTTTTAAGATTATTAATCGAGTAAAAATGGTTTGAACCATTTGCCGTAATCCTTTGGGAGGGCATCAAACAATGATGTAAGAATCAGCCCGATTTTTTTTTATTGAGGACTCAAGGAATGAGACTTTGAAAGAGCGATTGATTTAATTTAACTGTAATTTCACAACAGCCTTGGATACATCGCAGTATGGACGTTGATACGGAAAATTTGGGCCAATCATATCGAGCGCCATTTACTGTCTGAATGAAATCTGGTTGGCAAAATGCGGTTCCGAATTCACTAGTATTGGTACATCCTGGATAACCGATGTCACAGTAACAATCTCGTCTTGGCATCGTTATTATGTCCAACTCCGTTATTTTATTGTTTTTATCTTGGATTTGATCGTGAATTATTAGACTGAAGGGGATAAATGTAGGATGGCTTCCCTGTCCTGGATTTCGGAGGGCAGATAGGTTCTGAGACGTGTGCAATTCCATTCCCAGGGGTAAGATCAGTTTCCTCTTTAGAACACTCGGGCTATATATTATACTTTCTATATCTTTTTCACTTTCCCCAATTTTACCAAAGGAGTGGGGGTTATGATCTCTACACAAACGTTCTGGTAGAGATGCCTCTGTTAGTGTTTGATTTATACTTAATATTAAATATTAACACTGGTCGACAACCAAAATATATTCGATCTATTTTATGATGCACTTGATATACCTTCGTGCGCTGATTTTGAAAATGTAGTCCATTTTTGTATATCACGTTTAGTTTCCATGATTACCACCGTGCCTGAATGACGAAGGTAATAAAACTGCATGGAAGAGTTAAACCCCCAATATATGTGAGCCCCGTTAATATTGGTACATCTTTTGTTCGCAGATTTGTGATAATATTGAAGTTGGACTGCCGAAGCAGTACTAGACTAACCCTGGTTTATTTTGTTATTTGCGGATTTTTCACCGTCTCAGTGGCGCGTAATCACTAATGAAATCAATAATAATAATAGGTATTTATAATGCGCCCTTCAGGGCTGTTAGCCCTCCCAAGAAGACTTACTGATGGTACTGTTGTATTCTCTAGTGGATCAAGACTTAAATTGGGCGCCGCATGTCGTGTATGCATGTTGTTCAAATGGAGTACAAGACTGGTTCAACAAGAGTAAAAATATAGCGCGTTTTGCTTTTCCCATGATATGGAGGGAGTAGAATAAACATGCTACTTCTGCATAATTAACGAGACTAGATTTTCAGCTAAACCAAACACAAATTATCAATCTTAGTTTGAATCCCGGATAGGACCAGTGCCGCACAACGCTCATCCTCCAATTGCATTATCACCAGAAGATGGCATCGAAAGTAGAGATGATAAAGACGAGTATGGTGCAGAAGCCCGTACTGGTATGAGCGAACCAAGTACGGACGACGCAGGTTTTGTACTTGATAAGAAAGACGAATCAAAGAAGTTCTCTTGAGCAGAATTAAATGATTTGGTTTGAGATTTGGCACTCCCCGAGGATAAAGCTGAACTGCAGTTGCCATCGCTTCGAAAATAAAAATGTCTGCTTAAGAAGGAGGTTCGGCAACATATTTCAGGAAAAGGAGTTGAACACTATTTTACAGTTGATGGACCATTATGTTTTAGCAACGACATTGCTGGATTGTTCCACAGCTTAACGCAAAAGTATAACTCTATTTTACAGTTGATGGGCCATTATGTTTTTGCAACGACATTGCTGGATTGTTCCACAGCCTAATGTAAAAGTATGATCCTCAAAGGCGTTTATTCTTTGAAGAAAAGCCTAAAGGAAGTGAATCTGCACAATGGGAACAGGAAGCCATCTGTGGCTGTAGAACATTTAGTGCATATACAAGCGTGTTATGAGAATATCGAGCCACTTCTAGAAGCCATAAAACACCAGAAATACAATTGGAAATTATGTGGGGACTTAAAAATCATCGGTATGTTGATAGGAATGCAGTTAGGTTTCACAAAACACTGCTGTTTTCTATTCTCTGGGACAGCCGAACGACCACTTCACATTATGTGCAGTCGAGCTGACCTTTGCGACAAACACACGAACCATGAATTCCAAACAGCGAGGAATACGCTTCACAAATTGTCTGAGCTTCGTAGAGCAGTTTTTGAAAACACGGAAGAAGGGAAACAAGAAGGTCTTGGGAGTTTTTTTTTTGTTTTTTTTTCAAATGTTTAAGTTGCGCCAATCTATATTGTTATGTGACTTGGGTAATATTCCCATGACACATCAAAAACTTTGTTTTTTTTACTTGAAATGTTAGTTTGTGATAATGTATCAAGTTTGTTCTATTATAGATATACTTGGTGATTTTGCAATAAATCACCAGACACAAATCATTCTACGCTCGCTTATACATATAACTAACTGCAGTACAGAATGAGTATAGTAATTGACCTTAAAATACAAATGATACGTGATACACCAAATATAGCCATAGAAAAGGTAAAAATCATCTTTGATGCATAAAATAAGTTTAATTTTGTCCACCTGAATTAATAATTCGTTCTCGAAAGAACCGTCTACTAGTGAAAGCACCAGTCTCTCCCTTCCCTTTCCCCTTAACCCTTCTCTAGCTTGCGCTCAAACCAGCAACCAGTGAAGATGTCAGCGATGGTATCCCTTTGGTCCACGAGAAAATAACTATTTAGTATATTCTAGATCAGATGTCTCTATATGGTAATTTTTCTGCGTGTCTACTCTCTCACAGCTACTCACAAAAGATCTTCTGGAAGAGGCTTACTCCTGTCACTCCAGTTCATAAGCCACATCCGCTGTATGGTCGTGTGTGGTGGCAGACACAATAGGTTCCGTATAATTATATTTCTGCTCTTGGTTCATCCAGTGTCTGTCCAGTTTTCTTTCAAAACTAACATTGCTGTCTGCACATACCACCAACTCAGGAAGACCGTTCCAGATATTGTCAATCCTGTTTGTGAATGAATGCTTTCTTAAATTTAATCTTGTTCGGGTCTTAAATATTTTTCTCTACACCATTTTTATTGTTTTTTTTCGGTTCGTGTCACTCCGTACAACAATTAGAACTCGGTAACATTAGTCACGCAACTTTGTTCCCTAAATAATACAAGTAGCACTCAATTGTTCGCAGGAAAAGGGGTAGCGAGACGTTCATAAAAATGCTGCTCTGCCAGAAGTCTACGCAAGAGATGAGAGGAGCGTGGCTTAGGCAAATACGTTGCATGAAGGAGCCATTCCTCGAGGGCAATATGGTGGCGTATGTTATTGAATTTTACTGTTTATATCCACGTATCTGTTGGCAGAGATCAAATATGGCACTAAACAAGTTACTGCACTGGGGAATTTAGTACAGACAATTCAGTCCAGGACCATCCGATACCCCAATATATTTTGAGTCATGTGCGAGTCTAGTCGCGAGCGACTCTACATATCTCTATGTCGGTCGGTCGGTCCCCGTTTTGCTTTTGTTTTGCTTTGGTAATAACATTGTATCTATTCTACCGATTCTAATGAAATTTGAAACACTTGTGTTGTTCTACATTCTCTCTCGAATGATATAATTGCCAAAGTCCTTCAAAGTTTAGCCCGGGAATTAATTTGTTTTGGCAATAACATCATAACTATTCGGCCGATTCTAACAAAAGTTGAAACCCTTATGTTGTTTTACATTCTCTTTCGAATGATAGGTTTACCAAGGTCATCCCAATGATATTCCATGAATTATTGAAAGTTTTACAGGGACTAAGGTTATAAATCAGAATATAAGTGATAGCACGCGACTTTATTTGACCTAAACTTACCTATATTATTTTTTCATTTGGCCCAGAAACTTCCAGAGAATAAAAATATAATAAGACATTTTATTTTTAAGAATTTTATTTCAGATTTTAACAGAATATTTGTATTTATTTATTGAGATTAAACGAAGGGACCATTCCTAAACAACGAACTCCTGACCTTGTTAGAGATCATTATCTAGGAATTACCTTTTACGATTGGATTTGTAAATAAGTAATAATAATTAATAATAAGATTAATAACAAAATATAACGTAAAAACGCTACTTAATTTCGAATTTGGTTAGGTTAGGTTCAAATAACCTAACCTAACCTAACACAACCTATGTGGCAGGGTCGATTGGATTTGAGTCGATTTGAAAATTTCTGCCATCATATTTCTCTTTTGTTATCCCTTAGATTATTATTTTACTCTTTGTTAATTTAAGTGTGTTTATTTAATTTGTCTGTGCAATTTTTTGTTCTTCAATAAAAGTTATTTTACCGATTATTTTTTTAAATATACCGATAAGTTTTGGGAGGTTGATTAACTATGATTGATATTTTTGGGGGGATCATATACGAGTATGATTGAACTTTCTTGGGGGTCCATAATTGGAATGGTGTTCTCGGGGGTCGTTGTCTAGGATTCAGTGGTGGCTCGTGTATAGGCACTGCAGCACTGCAGCACCCCCTATTTTCATTCGATATTATCGATAACATTCAATATAATGAGTCCTTTTTTCTTTAATTCTTTCTTTATACCCTTTATATTATATAATCCTTAAGCTTAATTTCAGTAGCCATCCCCTAGTTTATGAAAAAACAAAACATAAATCCTTGTATAGAACTGTGAGCTTCACAGTTCCAGCGACGCAGTGTTTGGCTGTTGTGCGCATGCTCACATGTCCGAGAAAAGAAGCTGAACGCTAGGGATAGAGAGCACTGTGGCCCACGCAGTGCCAACCCTGGTGTGCTGGTGGATGGTAGACTGTCTTTTTTATTCCGTGTGAGTTGTGCTTAAAAACCTGTTTGTATTCTTGAATGTGATAGAGTGTAGAATTTAATTCATATTTTTTTCAGGGCTTTTATTAACTAATTGACCTGCTGAAATTTATCTTGGAAAATAATCTATATGATGTTCTTAGTGAAATTACGAAACTGATAAAAATTCTCTTGACAATTCCCATGACTATATCAGAGGCAGGACCGTCCTTTTTAACACTGAAAAGAAGAAAGACTTTTCTAAGGAGCACTATGAATTCTGAAAGAATAAATACACTTGCAGTGCTTTCAATGGAGAAAAAATTCCTCAGTAGTCATCCAGAGATCAAGGAGAAAATAATTAATCCTTTCCCGCAAATTAAAACAAGAAGAGCGGATTTCGTTTTTAAATAAATGGATCAAGCTTGAACTGTAACAATTTAGGCTATTAGTAAGTAAAATGTTTTTGCTTTTGTTCTGTTTAGGATTTTAGCAAGTTTATCTATAATTACTTTAAATATTTTTATCTCCTTTTGCACAATATTAAACAATGCTAAAAATCTTCTGATGCAGGACCCTAATTAATTTTAGCTATGAGCCGCTACTGCTAGGATTGATCCAAATGAAGTCAAGAAAAGCTAAACTATAATTCATAATTCATAATTAAACCATTCAGCGACCGCTGGAAACCCAATGATGGCGACACCTGGAAACTTCTGTGGCTTATTTAGCTGCTCCGAGAAGAGCCGAATTATTGTAACGAAAGCGTTTGCCAGGCAACCTGGCACAAATCATTATCATCCTCACCCGTATCATCCCCATATACCACCCTCTATTCATAACCACCTCATCAACATAAACTATACACAATACTTTCTAATTATCCTATCTTCTTTTTTCAGACTTTCACCCCTTTTGCTATCCCGATCAGAATTATTGTATTGTCACTCGCTCAACTCCCTAGCTCGATCCACGCAACGTGCCAGCCTCACCGTTGACCTCTAAACTCTCTATTTACGTGAGCTGCAGCTAATTGACTTGAGCAATCAAGAAGAATTCATACCAGACGTTGGTAATAATAAATAATATATAATTGAGGCGCGTTTGCATAACTAACCGCTAAAATATTTTTTAAAGTTTTATATAGAATGGGATACCTTTTCAAAAGTCGAAATTCTCTGTAGAATCACAATTCTTTAGCGAATTTAGGATCTGCTGCTTGGGCTCGCTGTATTTTTTCTTCTGTAGTAAATGTAATTTGTGTTATCTTCAAATTTCTCTAACCTTGTAAGAATCTACAAACTTTGTAAGTTTGTGAAATGAGCAAAGGGGCGTCAGATGACATCTGGGGATTTATGGACCTTCCCGGCCCCAATGCTTGCAAAAGGATCTGCGATTATATATTTCTTCCAACCATTTTCAATTTTTATAGCTTGATCAATTAACAGAGCTCTTCTTACATACGTTCTGTATGATAAAGCCTCGGTCTTATGGCGCTTTAAAATCGAGATAAAAATTAACACAAACTGAAAAATATTTCCGGATGTGTTGCCAGACATATGCATGATCTACTGTAGCCCGGACAATTCGGCCCTGAACAATTCGGTACCGAAAAATTCGAACTTGGACAGTTTGATAGCGGAAAAAATTCGGTATAAAATTATTCGGGATCGAATTTTCGGTTACCAAATTATTCGGACCAAATTTTCCGGTACCTAATTGTCCTGTGCCGAATTTTACGGTACTGAATTGTACGGAGCAGAATTTTCCAGTACTGAATTGTTCGGAGACTAATTTTCCAATCCCGAATTGTCCGAGGTTAAATTGTACAGTACCGAATTGTCCAGGACTGAATTTCATGCTTCTGAATTTTCCGAAAGCGGCAAATTGTACAGTACCAAATTTTCCCGAGCCAAATTTTACGGTACTGAATTGTACGGAGCAGAATTTTCCAGTACTGAATTGTTCGGAGACTAATTTTCCAATCCCGAATTGTCCGAGGTTAAATTGTACAGTACCGAATTGTCCAGGACTGAATTTTATGCTTCTAAATTTTCCGAAAGCGGCAAATTGTACAGTACCAAATTTTCCGGAGCCGAATTTTACGGTACTGAATTGTACGGAGCAGAATTTTCCAGTACTGAATTGTTCGGAGACTAATTTTCCAATCCCGAATTGTCCGAGGTTAAATTGGACAGTACCGAATTGTCCAGGACTGAATTTTACGCTTCTGAATTTTCCGAAAGCGGCAAATTGTACAGTACCGAATTTTACGGTAATGAATTGTACGGAGCAGAATTTTCCAGTACTGAATTGTTCTGAGACTAATTTTCCAGTCCCGAATTGTCCGAGGTCAAATTTTACAGTACCGAATTGTCCAGGACTGAATTTTACGCTTCTGAATTTTCCGAAAGCGGCAAATTGTACAGTACCGAATTTTCCCGGAGCCGAATTTTCTGGTACCGAATTGTTTGGGGCTGAAGTGTCCGGACGCTCAAGCTACTATTTGACTTACATGAAGTCAGAAATGTTTAGCGTAAAAGTGGTGTGTGTAGCTGGTCTCCTAAAATGTCTGTTCCCACGGTAAAACATTGAGGTGAATCTATTAAATGATATTCGCAAGATTAGCCTAAGAGGATGATGTGCTTTTGAACACGAAAATAACACCGAACACACATCAAAATTGCTTTCTTCCTGACTCGATGAAGCTAAAATATACGTTTTGGAAGTACCATCATGTAACTCGCTAGACTTCAACCAAGTAGAATATTTATTGCATGAATTGCTGGTCCATGTTCATGCAAGAAACCGAAACAACATCGATGGAGTGTAGAAGTTTTGCAAAGCTTAATGGGACAAATTCCATCTGAAGTTTGTTTTAATTGATCTAAAAACTTTAATAATCGTTTGACGAGTTGACATTAAGCAAAATATTATAGTATTGATCATTAGTTATAAAATTTTGATTGGAATTTTTTGTAAAAAGTGTTACAATTACTTATTTTTTTCTATCAAACTTGTTGAAGTTTCTTTGTGGGTTTAATTTTACATTCTTCTCACTGCTGCCAAATTTCGTCACCTTGCAATAAATGGTTCATGACTTATCGATAAATATTTTAGTATTATGTAGTAGTTTGAATGCGTTGGGGAACAAGTGTACATTCATGGCTAAAAGTTTTGATACTAATATATATTATATTATTTAAATTACCTCAGATTTTTTAAAAAGGTATAATTACCCCCAAAATACGAAAAACAGCGCATTCTTTCACTGACTCATAAATAGCGCTCTGGTCCTGTTCCTGTAGGAGGTGTTTCAGTCTCTGGAGCTTTGCTATTCGATCAAAAGTGTAATGGTTAAATAATGGTTAAATGAATGATGCGTAATTATAAAATATTTTTTTATATTTTATTAAAATGTTTGAATCTTTTTCAATTCCAGAAATGGTTCTTTCGAAAGCAAAGCATGCAACTATTGTTGCCTTGCACGAAAGTAGCCTGAAATGAAAGTAGAAAGTAGCTCAGGGTGCATGAAGGTACACCATCTTTAGGATACTTAATGACTTTAAAAAGACTGGTTACACTCCTGTGAAGGAGTCTTCTGGTACGCAAGAGATTCAAATGAACCCCAAGATCGCCTCCTGATAAGGTCCAAGCTCAAGGTTCGGGTTGCCTCAGTGCCAAGTTTTCTCACGATTAAAAAGAAGCAGGTGTGATTGCTTCAGTGCGAACAGGTAGGTAAAGACTTTTCAAAAAGATCTTGAATTTAGGCCTAAAAAATAAGTATGGGTATGAAAAAAAATAGATCAAGGGTAAATTATTAGGGAATATCTAATTGAAATATATTTTATTTAGACCAAAACCCGTTGCTAGAGCGAGATAGGCTATAGGCCACAAACCAAAGGTCTGCCTACAAAGCGCAAGCTCCTCACAGGATGGGTACAGAAGCCGCTACTTTTGTCCATAGTACTATATTTTAAAACGGGCTTTTACCGAGGGGTTGAATAATATTAGATAGGTTTTTTTCTTTTAGTTTGGCTATGACCTTAGGATATTTGAAGTTTTTATCTAACTTCTTTCTAAATGTTTATTTAGATATCCAAAAATTAGAGAGATGGGCTGGTTTTTCATATATTCAAAACTTTTATTAAAGTTATTTCTAAGAGTTGCTTTAGGGTTTGAAACCCAGGCCTTAGGGCTGGTTTTTCGTATATTTGAAACTTCTATACAAGTAATTTCTAAGCGATAACAGTTTTTAAAACAAAAAAAATGTATTAAAAATCAATTTTTCCATTTTTTATCAACTTCACCATTTGTAATACTTAAAAAAAAACTGGCATCGCTTAGAAATTACTTGGATAAAAGTTTCAAATAAACAAAAAAACAGCCCTAAGGCCTGGGTTTCAAACTTTAAAGCAACTCTTAGAAATAACTTTGATAAAAGTTTTGAATATACGAAAAACTAGCCATTCGTTCTAAGTTTTAAGTGTTTTTTTTTCTTTTTCCCGAGATTCAAAGATTTTATCGAAGTTATTTCTAAAATAGAGTTTCCATCTTAATTATTAAGAGATACTCGTATGTACTAGTAACCTTTCACATTTTTTCCCACTAAAGGCCAGTTACTAATATTAATGGCAACAAAAGCACAATAAACAGGACTATTGGCATCTAACATGCTTGTTAAAACCCAGAACATACAGTGGGATGTATTTGTAAAGATACAGGTGTTCTTCACCTGCGTAGAAAGTGAAGAACACACCTCAACTAACCCTCCCAAAAAGAACTATTAATTTGTTCTGAATATGCGATCGAAGTGCACATGTTCCGGAATTTCACAAACACAGTAAAGAACTGCATCAACTGCGAAGGAAAGCAGCACAGGAGAATGGCCAAGTTCTGCCAAAAATGGAAAGAAGTTTTTAAGGGGAAAGAGACAGAACAACAAGAGGAGAAGATGATTAGAGTAAACACCTCGTACGCAGATGCAACTAGGAAAGGAATGCCAGGAAAGATAACAACACTATCAAACATAACGAAAGGCATGTACGCCAAGATAAAAAAAAACGTGCCTGCACACACGTTCTGTGATATATCCTTCATTCATTTACTAATCACCCTTAATTTGCAGGACATGACAGAAGTAACGCCTGTGAACACAACTAGATCTCAATGGGAGCTCCAGCAAAGACCACTTCGAGAACTATGGGACAGTGGAGAACCTCAATGCAGCCAGTGATAACCATCCAAGCCATTCAGGAAGCCCCAGGAAAAGTACAGCTGAGCTGGTCTAGGGCCTGAGAGAGTCAGTTAAGCAGAGTCCAAAACGCTATGTGCGCAAGCGAAGTTAGTCCCTCAGTATATTCCGTGAGACTTGCAGGAGAGTACTAGTAATGGATGTAAAGGACTACCTATACAGAATACAGACAAAGCAGACCCTTACAGCCTCAGACAAGGAACAGAGAAAGGCTATGACAATCAAGATACTGGAGAAAATTCAGGAGACACCAACTTTCCTTAACCTTCTTTGGACCTCAGATGAAACTCACTTCCATCTTGAAGGTAAGATAAACTCGAAGACAAATGTCTTCTGGGAGACCTCCAGACCAGATGAGGTATCCACTAAGCTCCTACACTCCCATAAGTGCACGGTATGGACTGCAATATCAGCCAGAAGCATCATCGGACCATTCTTCCTCGAGGAATCTGGCGCGACAGTGACAGTCACCAAGGAGCGGCATGTTGAGTTCCTCAAAACCTTCAAGGGGAAGCTGCAGACCTTGTTCTCGTCGCTTATGGGGGAAATCTGGTTCCAGCAAGATGGAGCAAGCTCTCACACCTCAAAAAACTTGTCCCGAGATTGGCTGAAAGAGAACTTTGGTGGCCGTGTGATCAGTCTCAAGACTGATTTTGAGTGGGTACCTCACAGCCCAGACCTTAGCCCCCGAGATTTCTTTATCTGGGGCTACCTTAAAGACAGAGTCTACGCAGGAAGACCCATCACCATCACGGAGCTCAAGGAAACCTTTAGGGAGGAGATCAGAGCTATTAGTCAGTCGGTTTGTAAGGACGTCATGGACAATTTTGTGCTGCGCCTCAAGAAATGCAGAGAGCTAAATGGAGGTCATCTCAAACACGTGCTCTAGAATAAAGGAGAAAAGTCCAAAGACTCTCATGTTTTGATATGATTTTTTTTAAACATAATAAACTAGTTATCACCAAAGTTTCATTCAATCCTTGCAGAAAATTAAGAAATGAGGCCTATCGAAAGTTAAGGCCCGTTTTTGGGGGGGTCACCCTGTATATACAGGCGTAATATATGCACACTTATAGAATGTTCTACATCTAGGAACCTACGAAAACACGATAAACTCATTGAACTAAGCAAAGGGGTTAGAACCGATAAACATTCCGATTCAGGTCGATTCCTTGGCAATTCTTAACATGCAGACGCCAGAAGTACACAAAAAAGTAAATACACAGGAAGAAACAGAGTACGGAAACGGAAGTAAGTCACTTAGAAAAGAGTTCTGAATCCTTGGACGAAGAACCCAAGCAAAATGCATAAAAGGAAAGGTCCATGTCAAGAAGGAGCCCGACCTCGAGGACGAAATCTCCCAGCCGCGCTCCCATATCTACGAGCAAAGACGGACAAGGAACAAAGACGGGTGAAAGAATGTATTAACAATAAAATCCAGGAAGCAATAACCATACATTGTTGTGGACAAAAAAAAAGATTAAAAGGACTAGCAATGGATAAATGAATACCACAATCACCATGCATAATACAAAATTAAACATCTTACAACTAAATATGAACGGATGGAGCGAGAAGAAGCAGATTTATGGAAACATTTTCAGAAGAATAAATCCCGCTATCATCTTAATTTCGGAGCACGGTGAGGTAAGGATTTGGAAATACGACTTCATAGCCGTAAACCCTAAGCGAGAACAACACGAGGAAGCTACTACTATCGCCATCAAGAAGAGATCGACCACAGAAATCGCGAAGAACTAGACAAGTTATAAATCGCAGTAGAAATAAAAATGGATATATCAAACATCATAATAGCTACAGTATATCAACCTCCAAGGAGAAATTATCTGCTGAGTAACAACTTTACAAACATCTTTAATAATAGAAGCCCGGTGATATCCATTGGCTCTATTAATGCCCTTGTGCAGCGAACAGATACAAAAATATTCGGTTGCCCAAAGCGTCTGTTCTTTTTTTTTAGCGAAAAATGAAAAAAAAGAAAAGAAACTCATAGCAATGTATTTAATCAATAGCATATTTGCCGTTTTAATCACTTACCATTCGTCATCATCTAGTTAGATCGAATATTCCTTGATCAAAGAATTTGTGGTCTTTAGTGGCGAAAAAGCTATCACGGTGGATTTTCACATCTGCATGAAAATTGAATGTCTGGTCATTCAAACAATTTTGAAGAGACCGAAATAGGTGGAAATCAGAAGGAACAAGATCTTGGGAGTATGGAAGACGAGGCAAAATCTCTCAGCCAAACCCTAGCAACCTCGGCCGGGTTTGCAAAGATATGTCAGGTCTCGCGTTGTCAAGGTAGAAAATAATACCCTTTTGATTGGCTAGTGATGGGCTTTTCTGGAGTATAGAAGTGGCTAATTTATCCAGCTGCTTACAATACATGGATTCAACCATGGAAAGAAGTTCATAATAGATCACACCATTCCAATCCCACCATATTGACAGCAAATTCTTCCTTGGGTTGAGTCCTGCCTTAGAATTTGTTTGTGGTTATTGTCCGCGCTGCATCTATGATCGTCTCCGGTTTACATTGTTATATAGTATCAATTTCTTATCTCCAGTAATTATTTTCTTTAAAAAAATGGTCCTTTTATTCTCATTTAATTAAGAGTTTTCAGATTACGAGGTTGGCTTCAGTCAATTCATGGAGGGAACCCAAGCATCAAGCTTGGAAACGTAACCACGTTTATACAAATGGATAGTAACATTTCACGCCACCTTCTCCCCTTCGTCGTTGTTGACCTCATTTGGCCGGTAAGTACGCGACGCATCATCAACTGAAAATTTTCCCGATTAGAATCGTGTAAACCATTTCTGACATGCACGTTCTGTAAAAGCATCCTGTCCATATACACCTCATATATCCCTGCGAGTTTATCTTACTTTTTTACCTTTTCTAAAGTAAAAAATGTATAATGTGCCGATAATGTTCGGTTTATTCTCAATTTTTAGGGTTTAAATAACAATAGAACCTACCACGTTAGAGATTTGCTATGAACTAATTTTAATTACTAAGCTTCTATTCAATACACCTCCTGTTATAAAAGATTAAATATTAGCAATATAACAACGTCCTAAATTTGGTAGCAAGAAAAACGAACGTACCTTTTGGACAACCCAATAAAAACAGGTAGGTATCTACCATTGACTAGGACCTGATTGCTCAACTTACGTAACAGGGGCCCCTGTCTCCAAGCCGGAGATCTGACTAGGTAATAATTATCTTCCAACGAATAATTACATGCAGCCGGAAAACATACCTTACACAGATCACGCAGCAACTCTCCCCACAATCGACCAGAGACCAATACAGTTTTTCGCGAAGGTAAGAAAGGCATACCCCAGAGGGGACTGGGGAGATACAGAAGATAACTAACTACCTGTATACTAATTTAACTAGAAAGAGCAAAGTTAGAAGAAATCGATACAGAATTTAAAAAATTAAGGAGCTTAATGCAAGCGGCTGAAAACATAGCAATACCCAAAAGCAGCTACAAGCTGATCGAAACTTTACCTAGATGCCCGAATTGTTCAAAAGAACAGAAAATGAGGTGAAATATCGAAATAAATAAGGAGGAACATCACAATGTGGGAGCTACACGCCAAAATTAGAAAAAAAGAGAACTGACTACGAAAATAACGGAAAAACAAAGTAAATATTGGAACGAAACAATATGAAGGATTGAAAATGATTCACCAGTAAAGGAATTTTGGAGAAAAGTGAATCAAATGAAAAGCAAAGAAGGGACTAAAAAAAAGAAAGAAAAGAAATGAAAACCAAGGAAACAACATAGAAGACGAGGATAGGATGGAATTGATATTCAGTGAACATTGTAAGAGGATTTTTGACATAAGCGCAGAGGAAAATGAAGAATTTCACATCGATTTTGAATATAATATCATAGACTCGCTTAACTAGGAAATCGATTAGAAAACATCCACACCACTTTCTCGATGCAAAGAGAAACCTACGGGGGTATCGACGCGAAGATCACCAAGCAAGAAGTGAAGACAATAATATCGCTGAAATCACCAGGAAGATCAGAACTCACCAAGATGAATTACGAGGATACGCCTGACAACATACTAAATAGAAGAGCAATGGTACTAAATGTGTATATATTAACACAGGCTACTTCCCAGATGAACTCATGGTTGTAAAAATTATCTTTATACCCAAACCAGGAAAGCCACCAACTCAAGTTGAGAGCTACAGGCCTATCTCTCTATTTGACTTCACCGGGAAGGCATTTGAAAAATAACCAACCAACGACTGAGTGAGCACCTGGATGAAAATCAACTCTTAAACAGGTACCAATTTGGATTCAGGAAGAGAAGCACAGAGATGGCCCTCACGGCCATTACTGAAATAATCGCTAAAGCTAAAAGGAAAAGGCTAGTGTTGGTATCCTCTGTAGAGAGGTATCGAAGACATTCAACAAGGTTTGGACAAGGGGATTGCAATATAAAATCCAACAACTAAGAATGAACAACAAGATGGAAACTATATGATGGTAAGATACAACGCCATCGAGATCGGAAACCATCAAGGAGAAAAATTCAAACTTGAGGCTAGTCTTCAGCAAGGAAGGTATTTGAGTCCATTCTTATACTCAATGTATACACCATACATCCCACTACCCCTCGCTGAAGGGTGCCTCAACATCCAAATCGCCAATGACGTCAGGCAAATTGCCCTACTCCTTTACGGGAATAGCGATATGCAAGCAAGACTTATGACAGAAGAGATAAGGAGGATTAAAAAATATGAAAGAAAATGGAAAATCAGTACGAAGAGGAACAAGTTTATGATCATCCCGTTGTTTAAAAAACCTTCAAGGATATCTACGTTGAAGAAGAAAGATACAGATATATTATTAATGAGATCAAAGTGATAGGATTAACGATTACCAAAACAGGATACATCACGCAAGTAATGGGACGAGTCAACAGAAGATAGCGAGGATTGAAACTACTTTACAGGCTCATATCACTTAATTTGAAAAACAAAAGGAAGATATACCAAACTATTATTCAGCGATAGTGTATCCAGTTATCCCTATGTACACCATCTCGAAAACAAACACTATCACTACTGAAAATAATTCAAACAAGGTAACATTAATTATCACAAACGCAAGAAGAGAAATGAGAAGGCAATGCGACATTCACAGAAAAGCTGAAATCAAACCGAAGAACAAAATAATTTAGAAAAAAGCAAAGGAATTAATAGAAAAAATCCAAATGGAAATAAGAGATGAAATCACAACATTGATAGCCTAGAGTGAGGAGAAAATATCGTACCGCCTCTTCTCAACTTATTGGACCGACCAGGAAGAGGAAGAAATCTAATGGAGAATTAGGAAAATTTAAAGAGTAAGTTAACATAAACAATTTTACCAACTACTCAAATATGTACTATACAGGACATGCTACCAAAATAAAGGAGGAAATAAGAGTTACAAGAAAGCAAAACTAGCACTAGAAAAAATTAAAACAATTGCTTGAACGCTTAAAAACAACATAAAACATAAAATAACGAAGGACAGCGTTATATTCAGGAAACAACTCATTACCTCCATGTAACCTAGCATTCATTTGCAAACCTACTACTTCCTTCTACTTCTCCCTACATTTTTTCTTCTATCTTCATACCTTACGGACTGAACACTTTACGCGAGGGATAGGGGCACTATAGTAAATAATGAATATGCTATGATATAATAAAACCTTGTTTCAGAACCACGTAAATTTGTAGGTCTAACAACCATCTAGATTACCTGCTAAATCTACTATATTTTTAGCTTTGCTATCTCTACTCTTTACTCTTCCCCTTCCTATGTGTCTCCTGGCCTCCTCACCGCTCCTACCAGAGTGTTTTAGGACTCAGAAGGGAGCAGAGAGGAGGTTGGGTGGGCCTGACTCCGCCACCTCTCCCTCCGGCATCTTAGGATAGACGAGGGCAGAGGGTTGGATGCGCTCGGCGAAACTTTAACTGTCATTGACCTACCACTTTTCATTTCATTTCATTAGTAAAACGATGCCGTAGGATTTAGCTTTACAGCATAAAAAAACCGCTCGCACTCTGACTTAAGGTGGAATAAATGTTCTTGTGAGTTAGAGAATATTAAAATTTATTGTAAGGAGGAAACATCTAAACTGAAAGATTTACCACAGAAGCGATCGGAAGGCGAGCGATATACATAGGCCTTCAAAAGAGCCAGAATTTTCGAAGGTAGTTTTTAGAAATTTTCGCGGAAGAACGCGTTTGGAAAGAAATAAGAGCTAGCTAAGATAGAGGCTAGTTTGAATAAATAAAGGACAAATATGCCCTGCCTTTGTAATTGTGTTTAAGGCGCAAATTTAACAAACTGGTATGTAGCAACAATCCTTTTGAGAGTGAAGGTTGTATCATCTACACATCACTCTCTATCCTTGCCTTTCCTCTTTCGTGTTTTTTTTTTCAAAGGCATTCTTTGAGGTCCATAGCATAGGGAGGGGTAAATGTTTGAATTTAATGTTGGGCATTACATTTAATAATGGCTGCATTTTCTTATTTTACAACTCAGGAGTTGTAAAAGAAGAAAAATGAAAGGGATGGTATATTTGATATGGGTTTTAGGGAGTAAGAGTGACAGTTCAGCCATGGATCTTACTGCGCTAACTACCTAAACATGGGAGAATAAATCTTCTATGGGATACAGGTGAAATTCTGGAGTACAAGAGACCATATCATCCTCTCATTCATTATGTGAGGGGTGAAGCAGGACTGCAACTAGAAATAGCCTGTATATTATTCGACCTTGGATAGAACGAGATAAATGAACCTTTTTGTATAAAAAACTCAGCGCAGCTTGCCATACACAGATTGTATATATAATAAGATGAGGAGGAGAAGATATCCTTGATTTTTGAGGGCCCAGAATAATAAAACGTTAATATAATGTCTACCTTAAATCGGAGACCGTTAGCAGATTCCCTGAAGAGCATCCAAGAATGTGAACCTTGAACCACCTTCACTGACGGCTCAGATTTTTGTAGATTGTGCCCCATATATCTAAATTTGTAGGGCTGGACGTTAATTTTGAACTTCCTCCTTGAAGTTGCGATGATACCAGAGCAGTGTTTGGTAGAGAAATCTCCGCGATAGTGTGGGTGGCAGGACCAGAGTGTGCCAGGATCGTATCACTGGATTGCAAGAAAGATAGGAAAACGAGGCAAGAATTACAGAGGAATACTGTTCTTTAATTATTGAGTTTGAAGCTGAGTGATTTTCCGTGGCACTTATTGAGCCAAGTAATTGAATAGGCGCAATCAAGTGGAGTAGGGAAAAGCAAAGGGGCGGAGAGGCACGCGTATAGCATTAGTCCTTGAGAGTGTGTTCTCTTAAATCTCAGAAAAGCGAAAAGTTATGTTCAAAATTCTGCTCTCAAAATGAGGTTGCGTAAATCTGGGTTTAGAAGAGCACGAAGAAGGTTCTACTGAGAAAGTGTGAAAGTTTTGTATACTAGTACACAGGAATTGGCTGAACTGATTTTTTTTAATAATGAAGCTATAAGAAGCTGCTTCCTGTTTTCTGAAGATGCTGGTTTAATGGGACATTCGAGTCCCTGTTGACAATGAAGTGGCCCCCAATTGCTGAGTTTCAAAGGTGCAGGTGTTCAAACCTTGCACTGCTCCCACGCAAGAAGAGGGTCGAACCTATACCCTTCCCCTGATTGAAAGTTACTTGGAGAAACACATTTTCTGGTTTGGTTCTTGAAAATGCGTTGGTAGCAGCATTGCTTGAAAGAGTGGTGCTTGTAGTGTGGCGAGAAGGCACTGAATATCGGGAATGAAGGCGAGAATAAATTCCCGATCTACGTCTTTGACAGCTGCATGAGACCGTCGTGTGTGCGACTGAAGTTGAGGCTCTCGTCTCAGAACATTGAGGCAGTTGGTCTTTGGAGCTCGCAGTAGAGTTGGAGTTCACTAGGTGTGAGAGGAATAGAATTCCGGTCTGAGGGGTCCGATCGGGAAAGTGTCTGGCCCACTGTAGACGTGGACAAATGAAAAGGTTGTATGACACGAGCCATCGTACAGTGAAGAAACTTTGCTTGTGGTCAGGAAACTGTAGACACCGGTTCCATTTTTGCTGTCAATGGAGATCGAAGAAGGTCTACAACTAAACGAATTTTTGATTAGAATTACGCGAAGGAAACGGAGAGATCGCACCTTATTTTTATTTTGCTGGAGTTGAAGTCAGAAACCGTCTCTCTCCCCTCTATGATTGTGATTTTTATTCTTCATTGTTTAAACGTTGTTTGAAGGAGTCTGCGGCTGTGTTTGAGTTATGATTTAGGGAAAGGAAGTTTTACACGCCGTTGTTAAGTTTCTCGAGATTGAGGGAGTATAATTGTTTAATTCACTTACGTTGAGTTTTGTCAGCTACGGGTTCGCCTAGATGTTGTGATGCTGCTTAATAACACTAAACTGTTTACAAGATAACATAGATTTATTGCACTGATTCATCGGTTGAAGCCTGCAGAGCCACACGAAGAGTTTGAATATAGTGGAATTAAGAGAGGATTTGTTTCAGATGACTTCACGTAACACATGACACTTCCTTGTTGTCGTGAATCAAACCTAGATTGCTTTGAACTTTGTGTTGCCGTTTTGTTATTTGATCGACTTAGTCCTTGTGTTCGAATTATAATAATTAAAGTAATGTTACCTATTTTAATAAAAATATCTCACTATAATTAATATGGCAAAATAAGATCAATGCACGCTAACTAAAAATTATATTATAACATACTGACCTAAAAAATATCAGCTTGCAATTCCCAATGTTTGCCTGTCACAGTTGTGCGACGCAATCAATTTTAGATTTATGGAATACAGATAAACGTGTACAAAATAATGCCATTAGTATTTTTATTCAATTTAATTCTGATCTTGTTTTCGCCCTTCACATCCGAGGTTTTAGAAAATTTGTTCAGATTCTTCTATACCGAAAGGGGCTCAAATTCCTCCCTTTTAGTGCAAGCGTGTTTTTTATTATTTTTATTCTTGTGAATTAAAAATGATCCGTTTGCTTCAAACATCCAAGGGTGTAGTTCAATATTAATGCCGCCCTCGACCATTGTTTTATTATTGCCCTGAAGGCTCCGAAGGCTCTGAAGGCAGGAGAGGACGCTGATACCCGAAGGCCTAAAGGCAGGAGAGGATGCAAATGCCCTGAAGACAGGGAAGGACGCAAATGCCCTGAAGGCAGGAAAGGACGCAGATGCTCTAAAGGCAGGAGATGACGCAGATGCCCAGAAGGCAAGAAACGACGCCGAGGCCCTGAAGGCAGGAAAGGACGCTGATGACCTGAAGGGAGAAAAGGACGAATATACCCCGAAGGCAGTAATGAACGCCTGATCTCAACTATAGAAAAATAACTCGAGAGTCTCAATGCTTCTGTTTTTAATCTCGATTCCCGGATCGAGCATTGACAACATGACATTTTATTTAATCAATTCTAATCCAGATTTTAATTCGCTACTCAATAAGTTTGTTTCCTTTTGTTTGTTCTCTTCAATTTCCCCTTAAATACTTTTACAGCAAGGGATGGGACATTTGAAAATTTAGATGGGGTAGTAAGAAATAGATATCTGAAGAATTTGAATATTGAATAAAAATGGAAACCCTGAATGAGAATATGACTATCTTTAAATGATGGGACTGGATGAGTTAATCCAAACTTCTGGAAGGCCTTGCAGAGGACATGAAAGGTACCACCAGGAAATTGAATACGTTGAATGATGAATAGCGGTGTCCTCAATGAAACCAATTGGATTTGTTGACTCAAAGTTCTTATCAATCCTTGAAGGGTAAAATTGAAATTTCAATCCCCCCCCCAAAAAAAAAGGTTAAATAGAGAATAGTGGATGGATATATAATGTTTAACAAAAGAGTTTGTCAGGATGTCCACTTCATGTGAGGGCGAAAAGCTATTTTTACAGGGCTAAGAGTGCCAGAAAGATGAAGTTTGCCTAATTCTATATTGTTTTAATTCTTTCATTGGGAAGTTCATAAACTTGTGTTAATTTTGTTAGAATCTCCAGCATGTTGGCAAACATATTGGTACCTTCCTTTAAGAAGCGATACCCAACAACTACAGGTTGTGATGTTTGGCCGAAAGAATGAGCGTCGCTCTTACCCTGATTCCATAACATCTCCCTGTAAGTTCTAAACGGGAGAGAAGTGTCTTTTCCTCACTAGAGATGTGGGTAGAATCCAAGGAGTTCCATAAACAACGATAGGTGTAAAAATGTTAACCCCCCTCCCAACTTTCTGATGCCTATCATGACGAAAGATAAGTGTTCGTAGGACACGTTATAGGAACCACCAGCAAGAAGAATATACATGGGGAAAAGACGCAATGCTTCTTTAATTTTGTTACTTTGTAAAGTCAAGCTATAATTAAAGCGAAAGGAATTTGTAGAGAAAATGAAGTGAGCCAACTTGAATTTTGAAGTGTCATTCAATGCAATTTGTAATGTAGAACCTAACCTAGCAATCGACTGATGTCGATAAACTGTCTATTTCGAACTATGTACCTATAAACCTGAAACCATGAAAGACAAAGAAGGGACTAAATAATTCAATGTAATTATCTGTAGTTATGTGTAGGATAGATTAGGATGCACGTATGAGCATAAACACTTGTGTGTTGATTGGGATAAACAACCATATAAAACCACAATGGCTTTTCAAACCAGAAAAATGTTTGGTGGCAGAGGTTTTGAATGTGTGAATAGCAGGTGACTAAAATCGAAGGCCTTGTTTTATAATAATACTAATGAGTTTTATGGCGCTATTCGAGACCGTCAGCCTTAACAGAGTGCCTGTATATCAACTAAACAAAAGGTTGAAAATCGAGGGGAGCGACGAATCAGGCAGCTCATTCCATATTCTCGGAGCAACTATAAAGAAAGAAATACTACCCATGAATCATAGACGAATACGAGAAACAATCTGAAGAGTAATGGAGCTAAAATATAATGTTTTAAGAGGCTGGGATACGGTAAGTGAGAGAAATAGGAAAGGGGTGGAGTATTTAAGGTGTTGTAAGAATAAGGATTCGGGAGGTCACTGTGTATCGAAGCATGGAAGCTGCACGAGAGAAAGGTCTCCAGGTGAAACGAACAGGAGATGGAATGTTTTGAACCAGTTGGAAAGGTGGAAGTGTGAAAGCTTGCACCCAACAAGAAGAGAGTAGCAGTACTCAAGGTCAGAGGAAAATGAAACATGAATGGTGATAACAAAGCTGCTGCAGTCAAAGAGGAAGGAGACGTTAGCGGCGAGTTTTGAGTGATAATTCACCTTCAAATGAGACACCAGATTTTTATTCTTCTATTCTTTGCTGGACAATTAAAATGGTCTTCGGCCCATAAAGCCCAATAATAAAATTTATTTAAATAAAAAAGGAGCCGGAACAGTAGCCGGATCCGGAGTCAATGTCCAACAAAATATGGCTCCGGAGCCAGAGCCGGATCCAAGGAAGTTTTTTCTGGTTCTACATCCCTAACTTCATCATAGTAGAGTTGTAGAAAATTGTCCTATGGCTTAGAGTAGGTTTATAAGAGTCTGGCCAAGCAAGAGTGAGGAAGAGAAAAAAGGAAGATTTGGGTGTTATCAACATACAAATGGCATGATAGACCAATAGGAAGAAGATCGATTCAAAACAGAAGCGGAAAAAGAACCGGCTCTTGCGCAACACCTAAAAGCACCTCCGCTGGCCGAGATATATAATTGTCAATATGAATTAATTGAGGACGAGATGAAAGAAACCACCAGAACTAGTTATGAACGGTACTAGAGACACCTAGGCACTGAAGAAGAACAGTGTGGTCAACAAAGTCAAATGCTCCAGAAAAGTTTAGAAATACCAGAATGGAAAGTTAGCCAACGTCGGCCGCACGGCAAAGGGGGTCTTTTATATGTAGGCGAGCTGATTCAGTGCCGTGTCATGCTTTAAAAAACAGGTGAAAATCTATTCAACATTGAAGGAGGACTAGGGAACTAGATTCAGAGCTGTCGCCAGCCTTTAAAGGACTTCTGAAAAAGATTCGAGTTGAGAGATTTGATGGTAGCTTACGAATTCGTTTGGGTTTAAGTTCAGTTTCTTTAAGATAGAGCAAATAACATCGTGTTTGAAGTTATTTGGTACTATTCCAGAAGAGAGGAGTATATTAAAAATATCCATGAGAAAGGGGAGAATACTATTTAGCAACTGACGGTAAAGAGTGATAGAATGGGTCTAGAGGAGAACAGATTTTCTCGGAAAAGAGAAAGTGAAAAGTTGATGGATACTAGGGAGAGAGAGAGAAAAAAAGTTCACACGAGTGTGAAGTGGAAGTTACCTGGCAGTACAGGAGTGTGTTCCAAGGCCATAAGTTATAGAGGCTGCTACTCTATTTGCACTTCAGGCACAGACAGCCTAAAGTCCCTTCAGTCATGCTCGTGTTTCTTGGTATTCAGTATATTGCCTGAGAAAAATGGTGGACATAGTCGATAGGAGTCTAGGAGAAATCTCCCAGAATAAGTTAGGTTGAAGAGAATTTGGAGAAAGCCTCGTTAAGAAATTCACCCAACTCATCGAAGAATCTGTCCATGGGATGCCCAAGGGATCGACAAAGAATCGCAAGTGTAAACGAGGGTTTCAAGAACAAGGATGAAAGCAAAGCTTAGAAAGTCTTATAAGATTTGATTTGAAAGAGAAAGGAAGAGTAATTGCATCAGCTTCATGTTTTGTGCTTTTAACAGCGGAACGCCGCGGTATGGATTACCGTATATTCATCTGGAATAACCACGTTTCAGGTAAGCCAAAAATGGCATCTTCTCAGATGAGATGAGGTGACTTATAAAATTAGTTTTCTTTAACGTCAACTTGCGACAATAAAATAAATAACATTAGAGGCTGATTAATCATTGAGGATAGAGACAAAATTTAAAGGAGGTGGGAGCGCTGTATTTTGATGAGTGATTTGAGATATGTTTGTAAGTGTGTTTGTAATATCTTCATTTCGGAAAGGATTGTGCAATGATTCAGCAAGAGAGAAACCTCAATGAGTCCTGGTGGATAATTTAAATATACCTATATACCTTATTTTATGACAGGGGAGAGGTCGAAAGGTTAGAGATGAAGGATTCGTCTGTATGCGAGAGAGCAACAAGAATTGAAGGTATGAAGGTAGGGCAGAATATTAGGGGAACAGGCAACTAAAGGGTCGTAGAGTAAGGGTAAGTTATTTAACTAAGGAAATGTAAAAAATAATCAAAGCTGAGCAGTCAGGGGCGGATCCAGTAGGGGGGATGAGGGGGCTGAATCCCCCTAAATTAGTTTTTTATTAGTTCATAGGGAAAAGCTAAGTGACTTCATTAATCGTCTCCAATTAAAAATGTTCGGAGGACACTGTGTAAATAGGAACAAAAATTGGAACAATATTTGATGCATCCTTCGGGACAACTATGCGTTTAGCATATTTGTTAACTCTACGAGTCTAATCTTTTCACCTAGTATAATTTACCTAGTAATATTTGACTAGTAATACAAGTCGGGCGGGGCACTTGATAACGTGTGTATTCCTGATCATTTGTTTATTCTTGATTAACGTGTGTTAGATGCTGTTATTAACTCTTTCAGGCCAGTTTATGTTTAAATTGATTTTTTAAACCATACTCGTATTCTGCTATCCAGAAAGAGTTATGTAATAATATAGAATATATATAAAAACAGTCTTTTAAACCGTTGCGATCGAATGTATCTTATATGATACATATCTAAAATACCGGGAAATCTAAAAAATTATTAAATACCTATTATTATTATTATTATTATTATTATACCTTAGCTGACGTCCAAAAATTACAATTCAGAATTTTCTGATGTGTGGAAAAAAAATTCGGATCTGAGAGAGTTAGTGCTCACTCCTTTATGAGATGCTGTTAGTTATTATCAATTCTGTCTATTATAACCCTTATTAATCATCAATGCTATTTTCTCAGACTCAGAGAAAGGAAATCAGGTTAGCCACCTACCCCAAATTTTTATCCTGGATCCGCCATGTGAGCAGTTAATACTGATGTATAAGAAGTGATGCACATGAAAATAAATCAACCAAAAAAGTCACATATAATGAAATATAAACATGTAAAGTACGGCTTCACGGGAGTGTAACGTGTTGGGTAACACGCAAATTCCCTACTTCATAAAGCAAAAATCTTAAATAAGCCTTAAAATACTATTATTGAATTATATAACGGTCACTGTCGATAAAACCCGTCCCCCAAACTAACAAACAACTTCCTATGTGATGTGTGAAACCAACTAAATCAACTGGCGAAACATTGTTGAGTGGTTGGTTAAGTAAACACGCTCACAGTTTATATTGATTAAGAAGGTTTATGGTTACCTCAGACAGGGGCCTTGCGGCTCGCGTGGCTGGCGAAATTTCTTGGAGGTTAAGGTGAAGGCTGGCCCTTGCAGTGGAGCGGTGGAGCGATGCTGCAGCGAGAGAGTTGTGGGAATGACAATAATCCGCCTCTCCGGAGTGCCAGAATAAATAGGCCACGAATAGAGTGAGGTTACCAGGTATCACCATCATAGAGTTGCCAGCGTTCGCTGTTTACATTAACTGCTTCCTCACAGACTTAATTTATACACTAAAAAACGCCACTCGTGAACATGCAAAAATGAGCTAAAATAAAATTAGAAGAGAAAAAAGTTGGGGTTGGAGAGACTTGGTTGGTTTAGAGGCACAGGGATTTAGCTCGTCAGCACTGGCCCCTATTTTTTTTTTAGGCAACTGAAACAAGATTTTTGTTTTAGTCAATAAAACTGTCGAGAAGGGTTCATGGCCGTACTTTCGAGCACCTTATGTACTTCTGTTTAGACGTTTATAATATCCCCTCTCGTCACTTTATCTTTTATGCTACTCTGTATTTTCTATGTACTAACTTTTATTATTTTTCCGTTTTTCTGCACTGAGTGAAATTCCATCGTTGTTTATACCAGAGTTCTTTCTTTTTCCAATAAAAAATAACAATTGTAGGAGGAGGTTTCAATATAAGTTTTTGAGATTTACTCGGTCATTTTGAGTCAGGATTCGTAAAGGAAATCGCAAATAACCGTGAGCGTTCTTTGAAGTGAATCCTACCAGTCCGCTTTCCTTGGAAGTGCCATTTAAAAAAGCCTCTTGAGGTGACTACTATCTGTCCAGTCTCCTTGAAAGAAACTCATGAAAAAGCCTCTTGGGAAAGTCTCTGGAAGTGAATCATATCAGTCCCGTCTCCTTGGAAAAATGCCTTTTAAAAGTTTCTTATACAAGCCTCTTCAACTGAATTATACACGTCTGGTCTCCTTGCAAGAGCCTCTTGAAAAATCCTTTTGGACAAGCCTCTTTAAGTGACTGCTATCAGTCCGGGCTCCTCGAAAGAACGTCTTGATAAAACACCTTGGACAAACATCTTGAGAAGTGACTCCTACATGTTCGGTCTCCTTGGAAGAGCCTCTTGGAGAAGCTTCCTGGACCAGCATTTTGAAGTGAATTTTTCAAGTCCGATCTCCTTGGAAGAGCCTCTTGAAAAAAACCTCTTGGGCAAGCATTTTCAGGTGACTCCTACTCCTGTTTCCTTGGAAGAGTTTCTTGAAAAGGCCTCTTGGACAAGCTTCTTGAAATGAATCGTACAAGTCTTGTCTCCATGGAAGAGCGTCTTGAAAAATCCTCTTGTAAAAGCGACTCGTACCAGTTCGGTCTCTTTGGAAGAGAGGCAGTTATAGGACAACAAAATTCCACCTGATAACCTCCCACACAGATATATATCAAAATGTGGAATGACGTCTCGGGTGAAAACAGAAAATGATGTGACTTTGGAATTGAATAGTGCTATTAAAAAAAATCTACCTCAACAAATCTTTGATGCGGAAAAAAAACCCAGGACAACTATTTTCTCCATTTTCTGCTAAATCTCTGTCACAGTTACATATCACATCTGCTGTCGTGGTGAAGTAAAGTGTAAGGGTCGACTTAAATGCGTGGTAGTTAAAGATGAGACAATGGGGCTTATACTGAGTTCGCTCTTTATGAGAGAGGAGCCCAGCACCGGGGGCGCGACAACCTATTCATTCAATTAATCGAGTAAGATAATTTCATTAACACGATCAAACTTTAAAACTACCAGCTCAAATTAGTAGCACTTTCTTCTGCTCCCACATGTACACACACCTACCTCTTTGGAACTGAGTGGGAAAAAAAAGTATCTCAAAGAAATTAAAATGAAATGATGCCGATTAGAACTCTCTCCCCCCTCCCCCAGTAAGTCAATACCACGAAACCTTCTCGACAAAGCAGCTAATTTCTTATTTATTAATAGACTCTCATCCTTTGTAGCACCATTTGCGGCGATGAACAGAGTTTTTGCTTCCTTTGGTTGAAATGTGGATAGTCAAAATTAGTAATTCATATATATATATATATATATATATATATATATATATATATATATATATATATATATATATATATATATATATATATATATTCAAGAACAACTCTTTTCTGAATTTCACCCACGAAACAGAAGATGAAGGATCCCTTCCCTTCCTTGATATCCTCATAAGTGCCCAGGAGTCCAAATTTGTGACCCAAGTATACGTTAAGGCCACGAACTTGGGCTTCTGCTTAAACGGTTCTTCTGAGTGTCTTGAACGTTACAAAAGATCAGTCATCAATGCCTTAGTCAAAAGGGAAATTTGTCATTCATCCTCATGGACGGCTGTTGATCACGAACTTAAGAGGGTTTCCCGAGTTCTCGTTAACAACGGCTACCTACAAGAATCCATCGACCCCATCATGAAAGAGAAAATGAACTTGATTGCTAGCCCTGGCGTCAGGTCTACTCCGAAGAAGAGTAATATCGACCTTTATTACAAGGCCAATATGAACACTGGCTACCGTGAAGACGAAAAGGCTCTCAAAGCCATTCTCCATCGTAACGTAACCCCAACCGACACTAATACGGATATTAATCTAATTATATACTACAAGACCAAGAAAACAAGTAGTTGCATCATGAAAAGTAGCTGTCTCTCTCCAACGAGCGAACTCCAGGAGACTAAGGTCGTGTACGAATATTCGTGCAAAGTCGGTGACTGCGAACACCGCAATTCAAAGTACATCGCCTGACCTCCACAACCCTGTCAAGGCGACTGATAGCTCACTTTCAAGATGGCACGATTATAAAACACGCTCAATCTCATGGCACTACCCTAACCCGTGAAAAACTGAATCAAGACACCTCCATCATCCTGAGACTCCAAAATCGCAGAAGGTTGCGGATGGCCGAAGCCGTCATCATTCAAATGAAGAAACCGGCAATTAACGTGCAACTTCAGCCGGAAACCATACTCTTGACATCTCGGCGTCCTCGAGTTGACCGCCGTTAAAAGAAGCACGTTTTTAAACTTCTATTTTCCTTTACCTCCTTTGCCAGAGAACTAGATCGGAGCGACAAATAGTCAGAATAAAAATAAGAATAAGATGAATAAAGTTAGAATGTGTAGAAAGAGTGAGATAGGATAGATAGAAATTAAGGTGTGGTGTGTTGTGTTGGTGTTATTGTGTGTAGGATAATAGGTAAAGATGTTAAAGATTTGTGCCGGGTTGCCTGGCTAACGCTTTCGTTTTTCTTTTATAATTTAATTTTGTTTTATTTTTTGAGATACATAGTTATATTAAGCATTGGAGCCTTTGTTTTCATTTGCTCATTTGAGTGTTTGTATATTTTTTCAGTAATTACTTTTAGTTCCTCATCGGGATTCTCATATGAGTTCAATAGTTGGTAGGCATAATCGGTTGTCTTTTTTGTTGTTGCGTTTCTGGTAGTTACATTTATGTACTATAATTCATTACCTATATATAGGATTGACGTTTGTTAACGTTTTCCTAAGGCTTCCGTTAAAGCGTTGTTTGTAGTGCGTACGATGGATCTCGTCTTCCTGTACGATGGTTTCGTCAATTATATTCTGGGGTATTGTATTTTTTATTTTTTCCCACAGCTTTCTTGCTCTTTTTTGCAAGACTGTGTTTATGGGTTCTGTAGTAGATCTGTGGTGGAGTTCTTCTGCTGGTATGTAATCTAGTCGTCGTGTGTTTGTTATGAACCTAGTGGCTTGATTTTGGACTCTTTGAATTTTCTTAATTTGGGAGTTACTTAATGCCTTCAATGGTACTATTGGGTATAGGAGCTTAGGTTGTACTAAGGCTAGGTATAATTTTCTTTTATTTTTGGCTGATAGTTGTCTAAATCTGTATAGTGTTGATAAAGTGGATTTTGCTTCGATGATTTTTTGTGGTAGATGGCTTGTATAGCCTGACGTTGTTACTTTTAGTCCTAGGACACGTCCTTCTGTTGAAAAAGAATATGCCTTGCCATCTGCACGCACAGTGGCTTTTTTCTTTCTGTCCATGGGTATTAGTTTGAACTTATCTTTGTTTGTCTTAATTTTATTCCTTTTTTCGTAATCGTTTAGGTTTTTAATTTCTATTCCTGTTCTTAGGGCGATGTCCTTGGGGTTTTTTTCTGTCACTGGTCACTATCTGAGTAATATCGTCCGCCAACTGTATATACATTCAACGTTCATCGGTTTGATTCGGAAGGTCCCTGGTGTACACTGTGTATAGTGTTGGTGAGAGGCAGCCTTCCTGTGGACACCCGTTTGCAGATTAATTGCGTCGCCCGTTTTGCCGTTTATCTACAATATTGCTTTCCTCTCATCTAGGTAGTTGCAAAGTGTTTTGCAGAGGTTTATTTGCAGGTTAAGATCACAGATTTTGGCTTTTAGACCAGGCAATCACACCTTGTCAAATGCTTTAGCAACATCACAGAGTACAATGTCAACTCTGTTGCCTCGCGCTGTTTCAGTAGCAATTTTTTCAGTTATGATTGCTAGCGCGGTGTCTGTCCCTCGCTTGCTCCGGAACCCGTGTTGTTGTGGGTTGTATAGGTTGTTTACGTTAAGGTAGTTGATCAACCTTTCGTTAAGGAGTTTTTCTAGAGCTTTGCCTAGAAATTCCAGGAGCGAGATAGGATGGAAACTTAAGACTTGATATTTCGGTTTGCCCGGCTTCGGTAGGAAGATCATCTTTGCCGTTTTAAATGCTTGAGGGAAGTATTCCATATTTAGGCAGGCATTGAAGATATTCACTACAGTTTCGTGCACATTTTTTTGGGCATTGATTAGGTGAGCTTTGGATATCCCACTTTTTTTCTTTTTTTTTGTGCACACGCACCTCTTTATTAGTACAAATGGAAATGATCATGAGCTATTTAAACACACACGAGATCATTTTAAAATTAATGAATACAGAGCAAAGTAATTTCAAGTAAACAGGAGCAAGGTGAGAAAACGAGTCCCAATCCACGGATCAGCCGCCCGTTATATAGTCGAACGAGAGTGACGTCATAAGTTTTGGTGACGTATATGATAATGAGTCAAACATCATTGCTAGCAAACAATGACGGAATCATGTTTTCAAACTTCATTTTCCTTTGTCTCCTTTGCCAGAGAACTAGATCAGAGTGACAAATAGTCAGATAAGATAAGATAAGATAAGATAAGATAAATAAAGTTAGAATGTGTAGAGAAAGTGAGATAGGATAGATAGAAATTAAAGTGTTGTGTGTGTGTTAATGTATGTAGGATGATATATGAAGATGATAGAGATTTGTGCCAGGTTGCCTGGCTAACGCTTTCGTTTTTCTTTTAATTTTATTATATTTTTGTGATACATTATTATTTTAAGCATTGGAGCCTTTTTTTTCTTTTGCTCAGTAGAGCGTTTGTATCATTTTATTGTTTTTTATTTATTTATTTTTTTTTTTATTATTATTAATGTTATTATGTAAATATAATAGTTCTTCATCGGGATTCTCATTTGGGTTGTATACTTGGTAGTCGCAATCGGTTTTCCTTTCTAGATGTTGCATTATGGTTTACTACCTATAGATTGAGTTGACGTTTGTTATCGTTTTTCTCTGGCTTCCGTTAAAGCGTTGTTTGTAGTGCGTACGATGGATCTCGTCTTCCTGTACGATGGTTTCGTCAATTATATTCTGGGGTATTGTATTTTTTATTTTTTCCCACAGCTTTCTTGCTCTCTTTTGTAAGACTGTGTTTATGGGTTCTGTAGTAGATCTGCGGTGGAGTTCTTCTGCTGGTATGTAATCTAGTCGTCGTGTGTTTGTTATGAACCTAGTGGCTTGATTTTGGACTCTTTGAATCTTCTTAATTTGGGAGTTACTTAATGCCTTCAATGGTACTATTGGGTATAGGAGCTTAGGTTGTACTAAGGCTAGGTATAATTTTCTTTTATTTTTGGCTGCTAGTTGTCTAAATCTGTATAGTGTTGATAAAGTGGATTTTGCTTCGATGATTTTTTTGTGGTAGATAGCTTGTATAGCCTGACGTTGTTACTTTTAGTCCGAGGACACGTCCTTCTGTTGAAAAAGAATATGCCTTGCCATCTGCACGAACAGTGGCTTTTTTCTTTCTGTCCATGGGTATTAGTTTGAACTTTTCTTTGTTTGTCTTAATTTTATTCCTTTTTTCGTAATCGTTTAGGTTTTTAATTTCTATTCCTGTTCTTAGGACGATGTCCTTGGTTTTTTTTCTGTCACTGGTCACTATCTGAGTAATATCGTCCGCTAATTGTATATACATTCAACGTTCATCGGTTGGATGCGGAAGGTCCCTGGTGTACACTATGTATAGTTTTGGTGAGAGGCAGCCTTCCTGTGGGACACCCGTTTGCAGATTAATTGCGTCGCCTGTTTAGCCGTTTATCTACAATACTGCTTTCCTCTCATCTAGGTAGTTGCAGAGTGTTTTGCAGAGGATTATTTGCAGGTTAAGATAACAGATTTTGGCTTTTAGGCCGGGCAACTACACCTTGTCAAATGCTTTAGCAACATCACGGAGTACAATGTCAACTCTGTTGCCTCGCGCTGTTTCAGTAGCAATTTTTTTCAGTTATTATTGCTAGCGCGGTGTCTGTCCCTCGCTTGCTCCGGAACCCGTGTTGTTGTGGGTTGTATAGGTTGTTTTCGTTAAGGTAGTTGAAAAACAATATGCTTCGCCATCTGCACGCACAGTGGCTTATTTCTTTCTGCCCATGGGTATTAGTTTAAACTTTTCTTTGTTTGTCTTAATTTTATTCCTTTTTTCGTAATCGTTTAGGTTTTTAATTTCTATACTTGTTCTTAGGGCGATGTCCTTGAAGTTTTTCCTATCGCTGGTCACTATCTGAGTGATATCGTCTGCTAATTGTATGTACAACGAACTTTCATCAGTTGGGTGTGGAAAGTCCCTGGTATACACTGTGTACAGCGTAGGTGAGAGGCAGCCTCCTTGTGGGATCCCCGTTTGTAGGTTGATTGCATCGCCCGTTTTGCCGTTTATCTGCAATATCGCTGTCCTCTCATCTAGATGTCTTCTCCATTGTATATGGGGAGCTGGACGTCGCTCTCGTTAGACTGATAGACACACCTTTTGGGTACACGGCCATATGCCAAAAGGTAAGCGACGCTGAACTCTTGGCCTCGCCCAAGGGAACGAAAGTTTTCAATGAGATTAATCTGACTTTCAAAATCCCTCCGCAAATCCAGACACACCACAGTGTCGTTTGCCGCCGGCTTGATTCATGGGTAGGACATAACTTAAGTGCCGAAATCTCTCAAGAGATTGAGAGAAACCACCCCTGGGCTAAAGTCTCTAAGGTTATCAAGTTCAGAGACTATTCCCATGTATTCAAAGTGATTTTTGCCGATACGGGGATGGCACAGAAGGCCAAAGAAGTCGGAGTTCTCCTTTTACACGTCAGGGTCTGCCTTGACTAGATCGAAAGAGAGGAGTTTACACAAATACAAACATGCTTCAAGTGCTACAAGTTGAATGAGCACACTACCAAATCTTGCCCCCAGACTGAATCAATTTGCTCCATCTGCAGTAAAGTTGGACACATCTGGTGTGACTGCAGAAACACTGAAAAACGTTGCATGAACTGTAACGGGGATCAGGCAGTCATGGCAATGTCTTGCCCGGCTAAGAAGGCTGCTATAAGGAAACAGCAGCAGAAGAAGAAAGAGGAAGAAGAAGCCCGGACCAACAGATCTTATGCCAAAGTGGCAAAGGCGGCAGTCGGCGAGGCAGCGGCTCAACGCACCTACCTTAAGGTAGAGAGCAAATAGTCGACTAAGATCATGTGCTGCATATATTATGCACACATAGCCAATCTTACGAACCCCGGCTCCTTCAAAAAGAAACTGAACCAGATGCTGAAGAACAATGGGATGGACGAGATGTGGTTTCCCGAGAACCCACCCTCGGAGGAAGTCTTTCGCATCCAAATGCAGCCCCCACAACCAAAAACAACCACTTTACAAACAACTGATGTTCTCACTCCCACAAATCAAACCCAAGGAAATCCATGAACGACAACAACAACTGAAACCGCCATTACCGTTCCTGAGGTGAAATCACACAAAGCAACAAAAACGAAGCATCGCCATGGTAGCCGCTCCAAGCGCTCACCCAACCGGCAGAGGGGTAGATCAACCTCTTCGTCGAAGGAGGACAAACATGCCTAACAAGGAAGAAAAATCGAGCAGAAAATCTTCACCACAGAAGACGCCCCATTTCCAGATGTAAAGAATGATACAAATAGGAGTACTCCGAGGACATCCCAGAGAGGGTAGTTGAAGAAGCCCTCATCCTCGAGACGGTCTGGCTCAACCAGGACGCATTTGGGACACTTACGAACTCAGGCCCGCATCGGGCCCGACTTCCCCACCTATATCACCGACACCTACGCAACCACACCAGATATCACCCTGACCAGCTTTCAATTTATCTACAATTACCATACCCAACCCGGACCTCTAATCCCTAGCGACCACGTCACTACCTTAATCAAAATCTCATCGAACCCCATTCAAATACCCGTCAGGGAGCAAAAATGCTTCTCCCAAACGAACTGGGAAGATTACCGTACCCTTCTCAGTGAGTTCAGAGCTCAACCGCTCGAAGAATTCAACCTGGAGGAGATCGACCAGGAACTGGCAAGGTTGACGAAGGCAATGGTGTAGGCGGACCGTGCAACGGTACCCAAAAACTCATAGAAAACGTTACCAGCACCAAAGTGGAAACAAGAGCTATATGACCTAACGGACGAATATAAAAGACTTTTAGAAGATATTAGACTGATTAGCACACACAGAATTAAAAACAGAAGGCTACGAACACTAAGGACAGAAATGAAGACACTCATAACAGAACAACAATCAGCACTCTGGAATGATCTTGTCGACAAACTTAACGAATAAACGGAATCCCGAACTTTCTGGAACACTCTATCCAGATTGAAGGGTAAGCCACCTGACAAAACCATTATCCTCAGTAAAGATGACGTGACAAAAATGGACGCGAAAGGAACGGAAGAGGAGTTCCGATGCTACTGGAAAAATGTATTTTCCATCACTCCAGAAGAAAACGAACTCTTTGACCTAGACTTCGAAGAACAGATTCATGACCAATTAAGACCAGAACTAGACAGGACATAGACCTTCAATAACACGACTGCTAACAGAGAGATGACAGGGTATGGAAGAAGAATAACGACAGAAGAAGTACTAACGACGCTACGTACCTTCAAACAGAGAGCACCAGGTAAAACAGGGTTGACCAAACTTAACTTGTTGAACGCCCCCCCATAACATCTTAGAGGAGCTGGTCAATCTAATGAATGCATGCCTGAACGTCGCTATTTCCCGGACGAATGGAAGATCAACAAAATGATCGTCAGTCCCAAAACCGGGAAACTGCCCGACAGACCAGCAAATTTCAGACCCATCTCCCTCCTCGAAGTGGCTGGCAAGGGAGAAGATCCTTGGTAGCCGAATCCAAAATTTTATGGAGGAAAACAACCTCCATAACCAACATCAGCATGGATTCAGAAAAGAGAGAGGGACTGATACGGCGCTAGCAGTCATCACAGAAAAACTGGCGAATATTGCTAGCCAAAAAAGGTACGCTGACCTGGTGCTCAGAGATGTGAAGAAGGCGTTTGACAAAGTATGGAGGACTGGGCTTCAGTTCAAAATACTAAGACTCGGACTAAACCCAAGATTAGAAAAAAATCTATGCGACTACGTGACAGACAGAAAAGCATATTTACAAATATATGACCATACTGATCCAAACTTCGAAATAACTGCAGGCGTACCGCAAGGGGGGTGCCTAAGCCCCCTCCTTTACAATATATATATATATATACCCTCGACCTACCCGATCCAGTCAGGGAAGACACACTATATGTTCAGTTCGCTGACGACATCTCTCAGATTATGACTGCCCCCTTCAAAAATCCCTATCTCATGGCACAGATCACCGCCAGAGAAATAGACCATATCAACAGGTTCGAAAGAAGATGGAAGATCGCTACGAACACCCCAAAATTTAAGGTGATTCCATTCTTCCGTAGTAAACGGGCAAACATCGAGACCGATAACGCCCGGATTCCTTACAGCAACGACGGGACAGTACTTGGATTAAAGATAGGTAGTAATGGATAGTCACGTTGCTCAGACAGCAGCGCGAGCGCGGGTCGAGCTTTCAAAGCTGTTCGGGTTTCGAAACCTGAACACGGCCAACAAAAAGAAAATCTACAACGCGCTCATAAGATCAAAGCTCCTGTATCCATCAATACCTATTAATACTAGTTCCAAAAATAAAGTACGACTTCTCCAAAGAGTACAAAACAAAAGTGTACTCCTAATAACAGGCACCAGGAGGAGAGAAAAAAGGAGGCAGAGGGACCTTCACCAAGGCATTCAGTTGACTCCAATCAACATGGAGATACAAAGAAGAGCCTGAAAAAACTGGGAGAAAATCCCAACACTCATGACGGACGAAACCAGACAGAGACACATCGACATTCCGCTAGAAGACTTAAACAGAAGAAGGCTAGACTTTGTCAGTGGCAAAGCACAGACCGAAAGACGAGAAGATCCAATCTTCACATAAGACTAAGCATAACAAATAATGGACTACACAAGTATAAACAAGAAGAAGAACACTGAAAATATATAAACGAACAACGAGAGAAACACAAAAGTTACAATAAACACATACAAAGGCTTGAACGCTACAAATACCACTTTAAAATTACACGAAACATAATGAATACACAACCAATAACATAAAAAACAAAAAACACACAAACAAACAAGCTAAACCATAGAAACCCAAACAAGAATCAAACAAAAAGAAGCAGATAACTACAAATAAGAACAAGAATATTAGATCAAGAAACAAAGAGAAGAACATCAACCTTAGACAAATTCCTGCGATTCCCTATCACCAGGGATTTTCTACCCCTTCTATCCTTTTCATCAGGGGAATCTATCCCTACCTATCTATCTTCCACTATTCTATACATATATGCATACATGATTGCATTTGCAATCATATATGTGTGTATGTATTTTCCTTTCACTACTTTTTATATCCATTGTCCATTGAATAATTCCGACGGCGTAGAATCCTTGGTTATAAGCAATTGACAACTCTCAGAACCGGTAAAGGAGGGAAAGTTTGGGGGATATTTCCCCAAAACGCCTCCGAAAAAATCGAAAGAGTACTTAAGAAAGAGAGATATTACTCATTTTTATCACCATCACCATTTTACTAATTTCATCTTTCTCTTTTAGCGGCCCCACTTAAGCAGATGACTGCTTAAGTCCCCAGCCCCGCCCCCCTGCGTTAACTGCCGTCGGATGTGAGAGGGGTTTGCCATTCATGTTTCGTCCCAACTATGCCGGGCAATAGCTTGGCCATAATTAGGGGCATTGGAGGAAGCTGGTTTGGGGAGTAGCCCACAGCGGATAACAATGTCAGAAACAATTCCGGACAAGGAACGGACTGCCACCTCCGCCGGTCAGCACAGCGGGAGCCCCTTCCAGGATCATAGAGGTTCACACAACCGTCTCTATGGTATGTTGGGATGCGGTCGCGATTAAAACACCCTCGGGGGGGGGAGGGTTGTCAATAAGTCCGCCATACAATCAGACCTCTGAGAGGATCCCACCCGGATTCATCTTATCCATTTTCATCATCCCCCTAAAGGCAGATTTCCTTTTCATCCAGGCGGAGGTTTATCGAGGGCGGCCCTCTTCTCCCAAAAGGTAACATAATATTTTCTTTCCAAGCAAGTAAAATAACAGATACCCATAAGAACTAGTGAGTCCCGAATAAGAATAAAAGGCCAAAAACAAAAAGAAAAAGTGTGCCCCCTCTTCAAGGGGTGCTTACCAATAAAATGGCGACCCAAGATGCCCTGAGGGTCCCGCTAAGGTGTATTAGCGGCCGTGCCACCCGGACAAGGGCACAGTCTACAAGACTCTGTTCGGCAAGATCTGTGTGGCAGTTTTGAGGCTGATTGACACACCTGCTGGATATGTCGCAGTGTGCGAGCACGAAAAAGACATAGAGTCTTTAACAAAGGAGGAAGGAGTAAAACACCTAAGAGATATTAACCTCCAACCGACCACGCCTCCACAAATAGAAGCGCACAGGCGCGTGGTGTGCAGAAAGCTGGACCCACGGGTCGGCCAGCACACTAAAGAGGAAATAAAGGAGGAGTTAGAAAGTAACCAAACATGGGCGAAAGTAGCCGAGATTATCAAATTAAAAAATAAAAGAGATAACTAAGACTACCAACATGTCTTCAAGGTTATTTTCACCGACACTGAAATGGCGTCCCAGGCGAAAGAGAGAGGGCTGCTCCTCTCTAACGCCAAGATTAGTGGTGAACAGATCGAGCGCGAAGAATACACCCCCGTGCAGATCTGCTTCAAATGTTATCCGACTGCAAGGAGCAGGAATCAACCTGTTCCAGATGTAGTCAAAAAGGCCACGGCTGGCACGAATGCCCGGCCAAATAAGAAAGTGCCCTAATTGTAGTCAAAGACATGTGGCAATGGCGATGTCCTGCCCCCCTTCCTCCCCCCAAAAGGAAATACTAAAAAGAAAGGCGGAAGCAAAGAGGGAGGAAGGAATTAGGAGGGCAAACACCACCTACGCCCAAGCGGCTAAAACCACCCCCTCAGTTAGTGCCCCTAACAGCCCAGCTCCAAGAACATTTAGCAAAGTAGGCAAGGAGGACAAAAACTCCACCAAAATCCTTACTTGCATTCTTTATGCACATATACGGAACCTGACAAACCCGGGCTGCTTTGCCAGTGAAATGAACAATATGCTCAACACAATGGCTTGGCAGAGATGTGGTTCCCGGAGAACCCGCCCTCAGGGCAGGTCCTATAAATTCAGTTCGGAGCAGAGGAAGAGGCACCTGCGAGCCCTTTCCCAAGAGATATCGAGGCAAAAGAAACAAGGAGCAAGATCATGAAACAGAAACCAGCCCCACATAGGTCCCCAAACAAGGACCCAAGAATAGAAGCGAGAAGGAAAAGGGAAGAGAGTGCGAAGAGAGCAGCCAGACGAATTAAGCAGGCTGAAGGTAACCTCCTAAGCTCCGCTTCGTCACCCGAGGATGAGCAGGAGATCTCCCAGCCCCCTAAGATGAAAGAGAAAACAAGGAGCAAGAACTGTAAGAAAATCAAAGAATACGATGGTGAGGAAATCAACATCAAATTCTTCAGAAAGTCTGAAACCTCCTTCCCAGAAGACCCCTAGGTTGGGGAGATCATAGAAGGAGTAAAAACGGGCCTATTAAAATGGTCTTACGACTCACCAGACCAAGAAGCGCTAGTAAGAACAGCGCTCATGAAGGCCAGAATAAAACTTTATAGGGACTCCTGCCTCGCCGTAAGCGAGGCAGAATTCAAGAAAATTCGGAACGGGAAATACACAAGCGACAAAAACCACTAAAAGAGGAAACTAACACATGCAAACACACAAGATACAGGTAACACAAACATGGAAAACAATAGCAATACATTAAGATCTCTCACAGCTAACGTTGATGGATGGGAAGGGAAACACATTCCTTACGGGAACATATTTCGTAAAGTGCATCCTGACCTAATCCTGATCACCGAACACGGCGTTAACTCAAACACCAACACCATCAAGATACCCAACTATACGGTCATAAACAAAAACCACACACAGGAACGATACAATGGCGCTGCCATCGCAATCCGAAACAACATAACATACTAAACACTTCCAAGCCTAGATGAATCATTTGTGGCAGTAGCAATACCTACCCTGGTTGGAAACCTGACTATGGAGACTGCCTATCAACCTCCACGACGAGATTACCTCCCGATCTCTAACTTTCACAACCTCTTCCAGCGCGGAAAACTTACATTGCTTGGTGGTGATCTTAATGCCAGATGCCGTGCATCAGGCTACGGAAGCACCGACCAAAGGGGAAGAAACCGACCTTCTTAACGCAACGTTCGGCAACAAAACCGGACATTGTGTTGACATCCAAGAACTTCCCCTTCAACATCGTCAATGAGCCCGGACCAGTGGTACCGAGCGACCATATCCCGATTCTCACCACTATCTCGCTTGCCCCAATACTCAAGCCCATTCCACTTAGGAAAAGTTACGCGAAAGATGAATGGGAGCTATATAGTGAGATACTCAGTACATACCAACCAACTGACCTGGGAGACGATAACCTCGAAGAGATTGATGAGGAGATTAACAAGATCACTAATCTCCTCATTCAAGCCGACGAGAGATGCGTTCCCAGAATCTCCTATAAAATGCTCCCACAACCTGAGTGGACGGACGAGATGAAAGAAATTGCCCGAGAACATAGATAAATCTATGATGAGATCGGCAGGACAGGAACCAATAGGGAAAGGACAGCCAGAAGGAGGCATCTAGGCGTGGAACTGAAAGACATTTTAAATGAAAAACAAAGAACAATCTGGAATGACATCATTGGGAGGTTGGATAGGAAGAGCAATCCTGACAATTTTTGGAATAACATTCGAAGAATTAGGGGATTGCCTCCCAGAACCAGAACCCAAATCAAAGATGGAAACGACATCATACAGGACCCAGAGTCTCTCAAAAGAAGATTTAGAGCACACTGGCAAGAGATTTTCGCTATATCACCTGAGGAGAGCAACGACTTCGACCAGGACTTCGAAGACCAATTGCTCGACGACCTCGGCACAGTGATACATAGAACCCACCCCCATCCGGAAGTATCTCGGGAAAGAGTGATGGTTGACTACGGATGCCCAATAACTGTTGCAGAGACCTTGAACACCATAAGGTCCTTCAATCAGAGGGCTCCAGGCTGGTCTGGGATTACGAAGAACAACCTCGTAAATGCCCCAAGGCAAATTATTCAGGGTTTGGCGAACACAATGAACGCTGCCTTGAATACAGGCTACTTTCCTGACGGATACAAGATGGCCAAGATCATCTTTATTCCGAAGGGAAACAAGCCCCCGGACCAGGCTGCAAACTATCACCCGATCTCTCTTCTTGAGATACGGGGAAAAATCCTTGAAAATATTTTAACAAACAGGCTACAAGCTCAACTGAGCGAGTTAGGAGCGCATAACCCCCAACAACATGGGTTCCGCAAAAAAGGGGCACAGACACCGCCCTGGCGCTCCTAACGGAAAAAGTAGCATACTCCCAAGCGAACAGGTTCTATGTAGACATTGTGTTGAGGGACGTGCAAAAGGCCTTCAATAAGGTCTGGCTGAAGGACTTCAATACAAGATCCTGAACCTCCAGCTAGACCCAATCCTGGAAAGGATCCTCTGTGACTTCGTCATGGACAGAATGGCATGTCTCATGATAGAAGGGTACAGAGGCCTCGAATTCGAATTAAAGGCGGGCGTTACTCAGGGTAGCTGCCTGAGTCCTCTGCTTTACTTGGTCTTCACAATTGACCTCCCAACTCCGGCGCACAGGGACACGATGTATCTGCAATTCGCAGATGACGTCACTCAAATTGTCCCATGCCCGGAGAGGAAAGCGAGGGCGCAGGTGGCTCGCACAATAGCAGAAATCAATAACATCAGCCAATATGAGAGACGATGGGAAATCAGGACCAACAGGGACAAATTCAAAATCGTCCCGTTGAGCCGCGAGTTGACATGGCCCATCATCATAGATAGGAGGAGATACGGCTACTCAGCCGAAGGCACCGTCCTGGGCCTTAAAATCACCGACCATGGATACTCGAGACACGACACGGAGAGGCGGAACCTGGCAAGGAGAGAAATCTCCAAGCTTGACAGGTTTAGAGATCTTAGTTCGGCCAACATCAGGAAAATATATCTGATGTATGTCCGGGCTATGCTGATCTATTCCGCAGTGGTCTCCCAAGCGGCAAATAAAACCTCGATGAAAAGGCTCCAACGTGTCCAGAACACTGCCTCTCTGCTAATCAATAAAGTAAGAAGGCGTGATCATCTTAAGCGAAGTGATTTGCACAGGAGGAAACGTTTGGAGTCCATCAATGTCATCACCCAGAAACTGGGTAAAAAGATCTGGTCTACTCTAACGAATGGTGTCATTCCAGAGCTACAGGGAACAGGCGGCAGGCTTAATATACCTGCAAGGCTTCGGGTGAAAGTCTCACGCCAAAGTCGATTCCCGAGCACAAAACTATGTACCCAAGAAGTAATTACACCACTATACACATAGAAATAACACAATACAACACATTAAAAACGCTGCAGTAAAACACACACAAAAATAAGAACAGCAAACAATACAACTAACACTAAAAAGGCAATACAAGGGAAATTGTCGGCAAACAAAGCTATGAAAGGCTTAAATGCTAAATATTTTCCATCAAAAATTAGAACAACAAATCACAAGGAAGAAACAAAAAGAAGAACACTAAAGAACACACGAAGGAACATAAACAGAAGATGTTTATAGATAAGATTGCTGAATTAATCAATAACTTCAATGTTACAAACTATGACGACATAATAATTACCGGAAATTTTAACTTTGATTTATTAAACTTTGAAAACCACGCATCAACTCAGTCCTTCCTCAATACTTTTTATTCTCATTCCTTACTTCCAATTATAACAAAACCGACAAGAATAACCCAAAACTCAGCAACACTAATTGACATTATTTTCAGAATTCACCCCGAAAATTACTCTTCCGGTATTCTCCTTTGTGAAATATCGGACCATCTTCCTATATTCATGATCCAAAAGTCTTTTTTTAACTCGAACAATATTCATCAAAACCGTACAATAACCTACCGCATAATTAACGAAAATACCTTAACAAACTTTTATAACTATGTTCTAAATCAGAATTTATATGAAATTTCCATATAAATGACATCGATTCTGCTACCGAAGAGTTAATTTCAAGGCTAGACGATGCTTTTAAACTTAATTGTCCTCTAAAATCTAAAACCATATCAGATAAAACCCCCCAAAAACCTTGGATAACAAACGCAATTATAAATAACATCAAAAAACGTCAAAAATACTTTTATCTTTATAAGCTTAGTCAAATTCCAGAACACACATATACAAATTTTCGGAATCAAGTTACTAACCAAATTAAAATAGCCAAGAAAAATTATTACCCTGAACGATTTAATCAAACGAAAAACAATATAAAACAAACTTGGAAATTAATCAATTCTGTGATAAAACCTGAAATTACTAAAAGAACAAACCAAATGAAACAAATTATCATTGACGGCAAACCAGTTGATGACAATAAGGAAAAAGCGAATGAATTCAATAATTTTTTGTCAACGTAGGTAAAAAAATCTCAGACTCCTGCAAAATAGTCGATAAATCTTTTCTTTCGTATTTTAATGAGATTAATGTACCAAATTCCTTGTTCTTTTCTCCTGTAAGCGTAGCCGATATAAAAAAAAATCATTAGTTCACTAAAAAAAAAAAAATAAGGTATTAATTCGTTCTCCACTAAAATTTTAAAATACATCTCTGATATAGTTGCTCCAATTTTAGCATCAATAATTAATAAATCATTTACGCAGGGTATATTCCCAAGTGTATTAAAAGTTGCTCGGGTAACACCGTTACCAAAGGCCGGAGACCTCACAAACGTCAGCAATTACCACCCTATTTCATGTCTTACAATGTTCAGTAAAATATTTGAAAAAATACCATTCAATAAACTTTATAAATTTCTGGAATCTAATTCACTGTTGTATAAACACCAATATGGTTTTAGACGTCAGAAATCAACAATTCACGCGATTATTAACCACCTTCAATATTTATATGATAACATTGAAAAAGGCCACATTGTATTCTCAATTTTTCTCGATTTTAAAAAAGCTTTCGATTGTGTCAACCATAATATTCTACTGTCAAAATTAGCTATGTACGGAATTAGAGGCAACTGTCAAAATTGGTTCAAATTATATTTAACTGAAAGAAAGCAATTTGTCTCCGTCAATGGTCAAGACTCATCCCACCTTAAAATATTACAACGGGGGTCCCACAAGGCTCCGTGCTAGGGCCACTGTTATTTTTAATCTATATTAATGATATTGTTAAATCATCTTCTTTGTGTAAATTTATATTATTCGCGGATGATAGTACCTTATCAACTCCCTTGCCATATGACAAACCGAGCAACATTGCATCTACAATAAATAAAGAACTTGAAAATGTCTTCAGGTGGCTTAATGTTAATAAACTATCAATAAATGTAGATCAAACCAAATATATTCTTTTCTCTTACAAAAAATCTATTTAATTGCCCCATATTAAAATGGGAGACGGAATAATTCCTGAAACTAATCATATCAAATTCCTAGGCATCTTTATTGACAAAAATCTGAGTTTTAAACAACATATTACGCATATCTAAACAAAACTATCAAAATCGATTGGAATGTTATATAAATTAAATAAGTTTCTTCCTAAATCTATTCTCCACTCTTTATATATGGCATATGGCATGGAGAGTTGGTATGGAAAATATCAAAATTATCTCAATAAATTAGTCATATTACAGAAAAAAGCCATTCGAGCCATCCATCAACTTGACTACAAAGAGCACACTAATCGATATTTTAAAGAATCCAGAATTCTAAAATTAAATGATCTCTTTGTTTTTCAAACATCCTTATTCATTTACAAAACAATAAATTGTTCCTATAATAACTATATGTTTAATATATTACAAACAGCTGACAATACCAATAATCACCAAACCTGCAATAGAAGAAAATTGATTTCACCCTTGTATTCAAAATCAAAATCACAATGTAGCTTTCTGTACAAATCTATCAAAATATGGAATGGCTTGGACGACAATATCAAATCCCAAACCAATTTAGCTCAATTCAAAAAAGCTCTTAAAAACAATATATTTCGGCTTACTAAATTTCTATTTAGTTTTTGTTATTGTGTATTTATTTGTTACCGTACACTATTATACTGTGTACTATTACTTTGATTTATACATTATAAATATGTTATTATTTATATAAGACTGCTGACTATGTTAACTACAGATCTGTTGAAATAATCACTAAAAATATATAGTTTTTTAATTTAGCTCTAAATTTAAATAATATAATTATTCGTTATTTGCAATCTTTACAATGGTTAGGTTCTCAAATGTATACTAAGTTGTTTATATTATAACAAAGGTGTTCTCTGTTCGTAAACATGAAGGGATTTTATTCTTGATAATGTTATGTTTAGTCTTAAGTTTTAAGTTTCTGCCCTAAAAGTCACTGACTTATTTTGGGCCCATAACTAATCTTTGTATGTATATACATATATACGAGTATGTATAAGTACTTATTATAGCTTTTCATTAAGATTTAAAATGTAATATGTTTATACTGTACATTGGATTAATATGGAACAAATAAATAAATAAATAAACTAACAAAACTAAAAAAGGCAAAATGAACAGAAAATAAAAATAAAGCGATGCCCTCCCTACTAGGGCAAAATACCCCCTCCCCATCTTTAATTTTCCCCTACTATATCTTCCACTATCCCATCTTCTACTAAAACTGAATATATCATCATCAATAATTCCATTTCTGTTCATTCCCTGAAGATGACCTAACATGGTCGAAAGACAGCTCGGAATAAAGAATGTCATTCGCGGATATTTTTTCTTGCCTCGAAGACCCCGTAAAAAAACTTGTTAGAAATATTAATAAAATACAAGTTAAAATTAATAACGCTGCCACAGCTGTGGACTTCAATAGAACCTGCATACAACATGGCCTTTTACCTAATTACATATATATATATATATATATATATATATATATATATATATATATATATATATATATATATATACATATATATATATATATATATATATATATATATATATATATATATATATATATATATATTTCGTAAAGGAGAGGGAAAGATTATTTTTTCTCTTGAATTGGATGTACTTTCGTAGAATGGGAGAGAGGGGGAGGGGAAGGGAGATGGGTAGAAGGGTGAGGGTAAGAGGGGGGGAGTGGGGAGGGGAAAGAGAGGGGGGATTGAGGGGAGAGGAGGAGCGGGATGGGGAGGGGGTGGGGAGAGAGGGGGATAGTGCGGGAGAGGGGAGGGTTAGAACGGGATTTTTTTATTCCTGAAAAAAGACAAACACAAACGCACAGAGACATACTTCATTATATATATATATATATATATATATATATATATATATATATATATATATATATATATATATATATATATATATATATATACTGGGTTTTAGAAAACTTCTGTTACACTCTGTTTTTTATCTTTCGAGAGATTTACGTGTGTGATAGATAAAGTTTCGTCCAACCAAATTAATATCCTACTTTTCGAGCACTTGTCATTAAAATATCCTTACTATTGTGTACCGAGATAGACGTGAAAAGAATCGAGGTCTCTGCTCTCCAGCGCGCCGGCCATCACCAAGCGGCTCAACGTCAGGCGAATGACCGTCCACAGAGTCGCGGAGAGGCTCAGGCACGGGCAAGACCTCTAAGATTGACCTCATTCAGACAGACCTCAAGTTGTCATCCATTTGACTGTGAAAAAAAGACTCGCAAGTGCTCCGCAGCACAAAATGACCGCGCTCCCGAAGAAGAGGAAGAACCATCTCCAGGGCCGCCGCAGTCTCCCGATCTTCATCTCATCGACTACTGCATGTGGAAGCCAAGACCTGCAAGGTCCGGCACATCAACTTCGACCAGCTGAAGTCCTCTGTCAAGCGCGTGTGGGCCAGGATGAGGAAGGACTTCGTCCGCAAAGTGTGCGCGGCCTTCAGGTCTCGCTTGGAGCGCGTGCTCACCGCAGAGGGAGGTCACATTGATTAATATTACAATATAAACTTATATATTTCTATGTTAAAACAATAAAATATGTCTAACTCTACCAAAAACTTCCTCGTGTTCTTTGATGAGAGCGTCGGAACGAGTGAACAGGACTTTTGCAATACCCGATATATATTATTTTTTTTTAAATTCGAGTCCCTAAATTATTCCAAGTGAGATAACAACAGCAGAGATCATCTAGCTCTATTTAATAAAGGTTGCGCTGAGAAGGGAGATTACAGAGGCTGCGAACCAGATAATTACTAAAAATTACACTTGGAAACGACTCCCATTCTAACACACACAAACATACGCCGAGATTTTCCCAGTGGCAACCGGCACACCCAAATCCACTGACCTCGCCTTATCACAAAATCTTCACTTGATTGGACGGAAACGGATGGCCTAAGCAACTAATAGGTATGTTATTCAGTACTCAAATTCTTATGTAACGCTTGACCATTATTATTCTTATCCATTCACTACAATTGCTTAATTCATTAATTCAACAGTTCTATTTATCAGTTCTCAACTCTTCACTACCCAAATTATTATTTCATACAAAAGTCTGAAAGGCTTTGATTTAATTGTTTTTCCTGCAAGAAGGTTTATTTATGTAAGAATAAATATCCTCTTTCGAAGAGAGAGTGACTAATATTTCCGCTTGTGGAGTCAAGAACAGCGGAATAGTATCAAAGAAAACCGCCACCCTCTATTTGTATATACAGTTGCGTAAATAAGTATAGGCAACGTCAGACGCAAAGTCTAATAAATATAAGACCTCATTTTTATATTTTATAAGTTTGAATCCATTTTTCGTGTTTATATTGTAGCAGGAACATTCTGTTCCTTGCCTGGTATATTCAAATCGTTTATAACAGATTTTGCTGTTTTTGTATTCGAGCCAATATTATGCGATGGCAAAAGTATAAGCAACATAGAGTAGAGAACTTTTGTGTTTTAATGATTACATGGGTATTTTTTTCATATAAACCAATGCTTCGGAAGTCTTTAGAAAGTTTTTTAAACGATTCTTCAGTAAACTATAACTTTTCTTATTACGACTTCGCCAAGGAAACGTTTCCAAAAGCGCAATGGTTAAGACCGCCGAGCCTTCAGAATCTTCAGAATATGAAAGAAATCATGTCGGCAAATTGCATAAGGTCGGTCATGGATATAGAAAAATTTCCTCCATTGTGATAATTCCAATTTCTTTTGCAAGGAACATTATTGTAAAATATAAATCTTATGTCATCACAGTAAATTATCTGAGTGAATGTCGACCAAAGAAACTGAGCCATAAAGATGTTCGGGTTATGATGGTGATAGAAACAATACTAAGACTTCACCAAATGAGTTACAAGCAAATCTTGCCGCGCGTGTCGTAGATATACACACTTCAGTACAATTTTATATACACCGGAAAGAATTTCATGAATTTTGCTCTGCATGAAAGCCTCCGTTGAAGAGGGTTCATAAACTGGTCAATTTGGTGTTTCTAAAAAGTATCTAGGAGAGAGCTAAGATAAATTAGATAAAATACTATGGTCAGATGAGAAAACAGAGTTTTTTGATAAAAATGACCTTTGGCGGAAGAAGAACAACATTCCTACAATCAAACATGCAAGAGGTTCTATTATGTTGTTGGGGTGGTGGTGGTAGTGGTGGTGACCCCGTCCCCGGCTCGACAGTGGGTCGGGGACCCTCACACCTATTCCAGCTCCCCGGACTATCGCAGGAGCAGACAAGCCTCCTCCCAGGGTCTCTCCTAGAGAACCACCGAACCCAGGTTTGTGTGTATCTGTGGGCAGTTGAAGAGATGTGTGGTATCGTGTATCTGTGTTAAGCATTTGGGGCAGTTTGGTGTTGTATGGGTGGTGGAAGATATTTTGTGCATTTATGACGTCAGGAGGGGTGATTTGCTTGTTCGTATCTGTGCTAGTGTCCTTCTGATGTGCTTTGTGAGTGTTTGATCTGAATTGTGTATGGTTGGAGATGGTGCACTTAATATTTTGTTGTGGGTTCTGTTTGTCAAGTATTGTTGTGTGATCTGAGGGTAGATTGTTTTCATGTTTTGCTTGATTGTGTTTTCTGTTGTTGTGTTAGGGTTTGTGTCTTAATTGGTGGTGTAGTTGTTGTTGTTATCGAAAATAGTCTGTTTTTTGTGTCGTTGATTGGGAGGTTGTCTGGTGATGTGGTGGAGGGAATGATTTGGATGTTGTGTTTTCTGCCTGAGTTGTCACGCAAGTAGTTGTAGGTGAATTTTGATTGGTTGATCTTCGTCTCGTCGGGTAGGTGCATCAGAAGTGATAGATGAAACCATTAATGCTGCAAACTATCAATGGTAAGGAAAGTGGGACTTGAAGGAATTTCACTTGTCAACACGACAACGATCCCAAACATACTAGCAAATCTACTCAGAAATACCTAGCACAACGCCACCCAGATCACTCCTAAAATTCCTAATTTTAAATCCATTATTACTACTATCTTGATTTCTCTTTTCTGAGATTAAAATAAGTCGGTTAACTTCGTGCCGTGCATAGGCTCAGCGCCACCATTCCTTGCCAGGTAAGTAAGCAAATACAAGGGAAAATTCATTATGAACGACGCGAACAATAAAGTTTTATGTTGGCAGCACTAATCGCCGAGACGCCTTGCAACCAGCCATCTAAGCTTATTTCTAAGTGCAAGAGGAATTCCACACGAGTCTCCTTTTCCAAGTCTTGCCAAATCGAAACATTTCGTTAGCTCTCTGCACCGCCTCCTAAATGGCATTGGAATTTACAGTGTCCTCATTTGCCACACTTTCCACCTTCAAACCGTGAACTACTAGTTATGCCCTGCAATCACTATGCCAAAACAGATTCCCACTATGCTTGCCTGTCTCGCCCAGCGACCACATCTGCGTCTATAATTCTCCTTCCTTTTAATCTCATCTCGACTATCAACTGTTCAATCGCTACTTTATCCTTGTGGATTTATAACTCTTCATTACCATCCGAATCTAACGCTACATTACGCCACCTATCTTCTGAAGTTTGTTCTATAATGCCTTCGTTGGTATCGACTACTTCTAATCCAAAATGCCGCGCTATAGCTTTGCTCAATAGGGTTGTTCAAGTTCATATTGTGAAAATATATATGTTGTGGGAGATTTCAGGCAACATGTTGTTCTTGTTCCACTTGGGGTCGTATAGGTGCACATAAAATTTGAACTCGATCGGATAAGATATAAAGGTTCCCCAGAGCGACACATTCTCCTCTCCCTCCATGCGGCTGCCACCTGGTCCATTATTGAGGTGACGTTGGCAGCCAATCAAGTGGATTGGCCTTTGGAAGTGTTTGTTTGGTGTCTAGAGGTCACCAACTTCTTCATTCTTTTGGTGGTAAATTGGTACGAACATTACTTGTTGTTTGGGGAACTGAAAGTTATTATTTTCAGTCGCGATCCCTAAAAGAACAGAAAACTTCAATAATCCCATTTTTCCTCTCGCAAGTGCGATGGTTTCTATTCGCAAACAGTGGTGGTTGATCAGTCACCCGGAGGAGAACATCACCGAAAGCCGTCGCCCATCACTTTCTGGAAAACAAAACAAAGGAGACCGTGGAGGGAGTCCTGTGGATTTGACAAAGGGCAAGTCTCTATACCTTCACACTACGTTACAGCAAGGCGAAGCTGCTCAAGTTAGTGGATGCCTACGAGGGTCTTCAGAAGCACAAGAAAAGAGCTTCGGAAACGGCAAGAATGAATGAGGAGATATTTCAAGGGGACCTTGATGACTTGTTCGAGGTGGCGCACAGAGATGCCCTTGAGAAGACAACAAACAAGGAGAACAGGGCCTTCCTCATCAGCCAAAGAGAGGATCGATCGATTTCTTCCATGACCGGACTGGACACTGTGTGATCGAGGCTCCAAGAGAAAAGGCGGAGGCGGAAAGAAACGGAGGTGAAGCGGAAACAGGCTGAGTAGATGGAGAAAAAGATCGCCTTAAATGTAGTACGTTCAAGCCAGGTGGCCTCATCATCTTCCTCCTCTCACGGGAAAATGGATGGAAGCGATGCCGAGTTCAAGTGCCTAAGTGTTCCTAAGAGAAGAGCTGGAAAGAAGTCTGCCATGATCATGTCAAAGAAAGTGAGCACCAAACTGGACCGCTTCAAGGTCTCAAATCCGGCTGTGATGACAGTGGTAGGAGCCGTGGCCAAGGCAACCGGTCAGAACATCGAAAACATCACGCTCTCTACTAGCTCCATCCGCAACCATAGGAGGAAGAACCGAAAGGAAGTGGCCACTGCAAAGAAGATCAAACTCCCAGGGAGATGCCTCGTGCTACTTCCCTGGGATGCCAATCAGCTGCCTGACATCGCTGGGAGACGTGAACGCGTTGAGAGGCTCGCCATTCACGTCACAGGTGGGGACAAGGAGTACCTCTTGGAAGCAGCCAAGATCCCCCAAGGCACTGGGCATCACATGACGGAGGCTCTCTTTATGGCGGTATCCGACGTTGGACTGGAGACGCGCATTCAAGAAATCGTGTTTGACACTACTGCCTCGAAAACGGATTCCAATGAAGGAACTAGCATCAAGATTCAGGAGGGTCTGGGAAGGAATCTCCTCTGGTTTGCGTGCAGGCACCACATTCTGGAAGCGATCCTCGAAGACGTTTTCAAACACTGTTATGGACCTAATGTCCCTCTCTTCATTCGGTTCTGGGACCAGAAATCTTGGACATCCTCCATCCTTTCCTGACAGGCAAGCTGTCTGATGCAAGGGAGACAGCTTTGAGCGAGCTCAAGAGAGCCATCAAACAAGAAAGCCATCTAAAAGACGACTAGAAGGAGCTCTTGGTTCTCTCATACATCTTCTTGGGAGTCAATATTGGGACGACCTTCAAGATGAGGGCACCAAGAGCGTTTCATCAAGTGAGATGGATGTCGAAGGAAATCTACGCTCTCAAGATTTTCCTCTTCAGGTCTCAGTTTCGGCTGACCTCTCACGAACTTCAAGCTATAGAACGGGTGTCCCTCTTAATCACCCTTCTTCACGCCATTCCTTAAAACGAGGCCATGGTTCCTTCCCATGCTCCCTACAACAATCTCCTCTTCATGAGGGAACTTTGCAGAGGAATCTCCAATAAGCGCGTTGCTGAAGTGACCCTGAAGGTATTCAAGTGCCATCTCTGGTAGGTGCAGAAGACTTGGTGCCTCTCTTTGACAAAAGAGTTACACAGGAAGAGAAGCCCGTCATGGTCCAGAACATGAAGAGGGAGGCGAAGGGACTGAAACGTCTGGATGAAAAGGCCTTCAATCCCAACAGGCCTCTTTCAGGCTTCTTCAGGTCCCGGTTGAGAAAGGCGCTGGATATCCTGCTCCCAGGTCAAAGAGAGGAACTGGCCACACTCTTGACTAAGAGCCCTGCCAGTTGGGAGGGAGATCCTCTCACCTACAAGACGAAGAGGGCGATTGACCAAGAGAAGGTGGTCAACGACGTTGCCGAATGGAGAGTTGCCCTGATGACCACCTTCAACGCGGCCATCACCCGAGAAGAAGCTCGGAAGCAGTTCCTTTTGAAGATGGTGGCCAAGGACAGGAGGGAGACCCCCACGATCTCCAAGGCAGCCCTACTGAAGCCCGAGCGACGGGACTCTGAATAAAGCAAGGAGGTCTTTTCGGAACTGTTTTTTGTCTTGTTTCAGTTCTCAGTAATGTCATTCTATTTGTACTTCTCTGCGTGCGAAAGGAAATATAGTAGAACTTCTTTTTGCATATTTGCTAACTTTTTGTTTCCTTTTTTGTTTGTTTTTAAAAAATGGTTGCTTCATAGGGGACCCATAAGAAAGTCCGATTACAATCAAATTTGGCACGAATCTTTTACTTTTTTAGTGGAACAAAAACATGTGGCCTAAAAGTGTTTACAGCATGTGACATTTTGAACAGGTCTATAATGCCTAACCTACCCTTTTCCACGATTTAGGCGCATGGGTATTCTACCTACTCGTTATTTCGACAAATTCTTTCCTTGCGAAAGCATTTAAAGATTCCATACCAAGGTTTTCCAAGAATTCAGCAATGGAAGCCATTCCAAATTAACGGAGTCTGAGTCTACACACACACACAAACACTCATGAGCATATGTAAACACGTAAATACGCACACACTCATGAGCATACAGATGACCGGGCACCCCGAGTCTACCCCCGTTACTGGTTTGTTGCCAAAATATCCTCCCTCCCTCTCTAGGTCAGTGATATTTTTTCGAAGGAATCAGAATCTGATCACACGCATACACTCATGAGCACATTCAAACACGTACACACTTATTGGTTTGATACCAGTTCCCACCGCCTACCCCCATCCTAGGACAGTGACATTTTTTTAGCAAATAGGTAGGGTTTCTTTGACGTGGTTTGAATTTTCATGTATTTTCCCGTATTACCATAACAGTTGAGTTGTCACTTAATTTTTACAATCATTTAATTGGTCCGTCTAGTTGACATCTTTTAAATTATCTGTCTCTAAACCTCTCTGTGCATGACAAGTTCTAAGATTATCCTCCATCCACACCGTATCACACCCAGACTTAGTAAATATTTTGCAACCAAAGATGTGTGTGGATCGGATTATAAATTCATCCCAAACTATTCATCTACGGTTGATTTCTTCGATCATGTTCGTCGACTTATTCATGAACACTCAATTGATCGGATTGAATTTCTGTATAGTGGGTCAGTCCAACCCCTTTTCAACTACAATAACGGAAAAGAAGTACTTGAACATCTCCAGTTTATGGATTTAGAAGATTTAATCATAGGTGAAAAATTAAAAAACGAACTTATGGATGGTGAGAAAGAAGTGAACATCGATATATTTGGCACAAACCCCCTGTTTTTTCGCTTTCTCTCATGGTATTCCCACCAGCTCACTGATATGATGAAAACCAAGATTGAAGAGGCAAGGACGAAAGAATTCTCCTTTTCCCAAGATCAAGAGAATGTGATGAGTTATTTTGTAGAAAAATTAAAACATTGGTAGTATAACGCGTATTGTTTCATCTTTATTTTATTCATATTTATTATAGAAAATTATTAATGATTAAAAATATATATATACATAAAGATCGCATAATAGTTGACAGGGATTCAATGTATATTAACTTTATAAATGTCATGTAAGATTCCTTTGAAACCGAAAGGTATGGTTCGATAACGCCCTTGGAGTTCAACACGTTTACGAAATGTCTTTCTCAAAACTTTTTTTCCTCTCACCTCTTTCACTCCACCATGTTTCTCGAGGAGAATATTTTTCCGGAAAATAATTTTCTTTCCACTTTATTCAGCAATATTGATATTTATTTAAATGAAACATCTGGAAAATAATTACCACTATCGTGCATATTTAGAGACCCTGTTGAACTATATTGAAAAAGAAAAATCTAAATTTATTTCCAGTGCAGGATATTACTCTAGTAAAGATCGTATAGAAAATAAATATAGCCTATAGAAGAAAATGCTAATTAATGCATATGGAGAACTGCACGCCGATTACTTCTCGCAACATAAGCTGTTGATGAATGGAGTCTCACTAAAGATAAAGTTATCCAGAGCACTACATTCATTTACACTATTTAGAAACCCGACTGGTTTAGAAGCTAAGATAGAATTATTAGAGAGTTTCCTTTACCTAAGAAAAGTCCACCTTTCAGCATGAACCCATCTGGAGATAGAAAATAGGCTTCTTACATTAAACGCTGAGTACCCTATAACACAAGCTCGTATCCGAAATTTTACAATTGTGAGTGGAATATCAATGAAGAGTGTGGATAATATCTTCATGGGAACAATACCCACGAGGATAGTAATTGGTATAGTTGACCATTCGGCATCTTCTGGTAGCTATGATATATCACCTTTTGAATTTAAACCTTATAATGTGAATTGTATCACTATCTATATAAACGGGAATGAAGTTGAAAGACCATTTGAATTAGACTATTCGGACGATGCAGATCCAGTCGCTTCAACGGCTTTTTACTCGTTATATAACGGAATAGGGGGTTTGGAGGAGGGCAGAGTATTTGGACTTACGTATAAACAATTACTAAAAAAAAAATTTATTTATTAACATAAATCAGGAGAAGAGTACTACTTGTCTTGGAGAATGCTCCAATCCTATACTTCACGGCATATTATCAATACAGTTACAGTTTAGATCTCCATTAATATACCCGACCTCCCTTGTTATATATGTAGAGTTTCAATCTGTTATTGAGATAGATAAGTCTAGAAACATACTATTTTATTCTTAATAAAATGAATGCAATATAATAGAAGAACTATTTTATCAAAATAAAACTAAAAAACTAGTTTTTTATGGCTGTTTTGTGAGACACTCAGCTATGTGTACATTTAATACTGCCAGTATCTTATATCATTAATCTGCCAGCAGCTATCAACCTGGATCGCATTGGGTAGCCTTGTTTTATGAAAAAAGTCTATTATTTTGATAGCCTATGTCTAGGGTTCCAGAATGATGTTTCTATTCGTGACAACATCGCAAAAATGAATAAAATTATTATCGTCAATCCATTATGAGTTCAAAGTTACTTTTCAGATTCTTGCAGGTTGTTTTGTGTCTATTTCATTCAGAGATGACAATCGGTAAATTATATCGAGCTTTTATTGAACAATTTAAATCTTATAATGATCAAAGAAACGAAGAAATTGTTATAAGGAATACTTGTATTAGAATGTAAAGATAATTGATATTATACACTCAATAAATATTAATTGTTAGTTGGAAAATATGTAATTGTGTAGCCTATCTACAAAAATATATATATTATATGCCATTATGTAACCTGGTTAGTATCAATTAAATATGTTATTTTTCGATTTATTAATCTGTAGAAAATGTATGCATATTTGAATTTAAATGTAAAATAAATCATTATAACGACCTTGAATTTAAAAAGAAAAAAGAAAAAAAGAAAATGACTTACTCCGTATACGAAGCTGTCAATAGCGAAACTGCGAAGTGTTCGAGAAAATCACAGATCTCGCCGCATGAAATCCATTCATATTCTGTAAATGACTCCATATTCTTATGTTTACTTAAAAACTTTAAGTTCTATCAGCTGAACAAAGAGGAATAAAATATCTTCTCCACAACAAAGCTAGGAACTTTTGGACGACAAATGAAAAGCAATCTTTGTCTTGTTGTATCATTAAGCCCCTTGAAAAAGATTTTCAAGTATTTTCACTCGAAAAAACATCATGTAGATGATAGATATCTATTAGTGTAGAATGTGTCACAGACGGTAATAACCCTCGCTCGAAAAAAAGTCACTAAAATGTTTAAACAAAGATAACCATCTCATCGCCTCATTAAACACTACTAATATTTTTTTCAAGTATTCACTAATGTGAAATGAACCCCTACCGATTTACTCCACAAAAGGTCAATGATCTATGGGGAAAGGTCGTGTGTGTGTATGATCGTGTATGTGTGTACTTGTTTGAATGTGCTCAAGTATTTACTAAATAAGAAATGAAACGAGAAAATACTTGAAAAGGTCACTAACCTAGGGACGGGGTTTGGAACATTTGACGATAAATAAATAAGAGAAAGAGAGAGTGAGTGTGTGTGTGTATATACTCTGGTTCCTTCTACAAAATACCACTGACCTAGTAGTGGGGAGAGGAGGGAGAGGGACATTTCGACGACAAACCAATAAGGGGGAGGGAGTAGACTCGGGGTGCAAGTTGATGTGTGTTCTCATGAGTGTGTGCATCTGTACGTGTTTGAATGTGCTCATAAGTCTGTGCGTGTGTGTAGACTCTGAGTCCACTCTATAATACTACTGACATCTCCAAGGCTGGCGTCTATTTGTGGTCGCTGTGTTTAGGGTTCAGCTAATTCTCAAATCAGGTAGTTCCTGATATTACTATTTGACTAATTATCTTTTATATTGGCTGGTGGATTTCAGCAAATATTAGGCAAATGCGAAAACACCCTCTACAACAATTTATTTTATTGAGATTACTCTAATTTAGAGAATTGACAGATGATACCAATTCTTATGAGACAAAATTAAAAACTAAATTGTATAATTAGGATCATTGGAATTATTTTTAAGGAGCAAATGTAGACAATTATAATTCCGTCTGAATTACGCTACCAACTATAACGGAAGGAGGGTTTATGCCAAAACCACAGAGCTTACTTAAATATTTAACACAGCTTGGATAACCTAAAGAGATTTTTGGAAGTTACGTCCCTTGAAAAATATTTGAACAAGCTGATCTTTCCTAAGGGATGGTTAAATTTTAGCTATCTTGTCAAAATAACCTTTGTTAGAAGCTTTTACAACCCCCAGGGTTGCTCCTCACTCCAGTAACTGCATACTAACTCTCCACCTTCTGTCTCCATTCCCATAAGTTTATTCACCGGAACTCCGATTCGTACAACCACCGTATTTTCCTCACTCTTGAAAAAAACATTCTCTTACACCGAAATAATGTCGACATTTAATTACATCTCCAATCTTTAGTGCTTTCTCTTTTAAAGGTTTGAAAAATTATAAAAAAATAACATTTTGTCACCATAAAACTGTGACTCTTGTTGACCACCATCAGACTGAATCATTTAAATTGTTTTCATTTCGACTACCCTCTCGTAACTGCATTAAATGCATACCAAAGTCGGTCAGGCTTAAAGATAAAAAATATGCCAGCTTCACTCTCCCCTGACAACAGACTATTGAGGTTTTACTCATACCTAGACAGTATTTAAGTTGAAGGAAACCTATATAAATATCACTCGTGAAGGGTTTTCTTTCTTGGTTAAACGTTTTAGACCCAGAATTTCAAGATCAAGTAGGCAAATATTATATTAGTTACTTTACTGGTCTTGTGAGTCATTAGGTTAGCTACCATATATGAAACTATTACCAAACCTAATCTAACAGAAGTTTTTCTCTCTATCGGTGTTTTGACCAATAAATATTTGTGCGACTATTAGTGTTTTGATCACGGAGAACACAAGGGTAGACTAAATAGTGTAACAAAATTTTAAGAGTGTAATTGAAAAGGTCATCGATGTAAAGACCGCCTCATAACAAGCTATGAACCTTATGCTTACTGCAGGGTCCCAATCGTAAAGACTACCTATAACAAGAAATGAATCTTATGCTTATTCCAGGGCCCCAAGAGTAAATACTGATTCATAACAAGCTATGAAATTTATGCTTACTTCAGGGCACCAATCGTAAAGACCTCCTATAACAAGCAATGAAGAACATTATGCTATGATTCATCTGAAAATACAAGGAACTCTGAAGGTAAGTTGACATTTACCTCTCCTGCTGAGTGTTATTTTATTTCATTCTTTTACGATAAAATCTAAGGTTGATCTTTCTCTCAAGTTTAAAAGAACCCAATTAAGATTAACTGCAAGGCGAAGCAGCCTCCTGCAAGGTAACCATTATTCAAGTATTTTAATGGAGGAAAGAGTAGCTATTGTATCCCTTCCCCTCCACATTCCAATGACCACACCTTTCATTTGCACACCTGAGTATTAGACGTACATATTTATTTTCATATTTATTATTTACATTCCATCCTCACCGTTCATTTTTTTTTCTATATTTATTTTGAATCTCAAAGAAAGTTTAATTTCGATCAGTTGCATTTTTTTTTTTTAAACTTTTAATATATTCTATACAATTTTATCTTTTCTCATAAATTTCCTGTCAAGCCCATCAAATCTTACCCTTTACAACTCAGACACTGAGAGAGGTGGTAAAAGACGAAGATGCATTCGAATTAATTTTGAAAGCAAAGTTTTCTGGCCTCTGTAGTATATATTATATGCCACTTTTGATGTTGGAAACAAGGTCAACGATAACATGAAAGTGAGTATGGCCCACAAAAACTTGGAAGTGAGTACGACCCAAGAAACCATGAAATTAAGTATGGCCCACACACATCTGTAAGTGAGTATGACTCAATAAAACATGAAAGTAAGTATGGCCTACAATAACCTGGAAGTGAGTATGACCCATGATAAAATGAAATTAAGTATGGCCCACACACATCTGGAAGTGAGTATGAACCAAGAAAACATAAAAGTAAATATGGCCTACAATAACCTGGAAGTGAGTATGACCCAAGAAAACATGAAATTAAGTATGGCCCACAATAACCTGGTAGTGAGTATGACCCAAGAAAACATGAAAGTAAATATGGCCCACAATAACCTGGAAGTGAGTATGACCCAAGAAAACATGAAAGTAAGTATGGCCCACAATAACCTGGGAGTGAGTATGACCCAAGAAAACATGAAAGTAAGTATGGCCCACAATAACCTGGAAGTGAGTATGACCCATGATAACATTAAAGTAAGCATGGGCCACAATAACAGGGGAGGCATTATGGCCCACAATTACCTAGAAGTGAATATCGTCCACGATAACACAAAAGTAAGTATAGAGTGATAGAGGAGATCGACTTCTGTTTCATACGAATGGCGTCAATTGACCTCATGGGGCGGGTAAAGGAAGGAGATTCAAGCCGTCTTTACTTTTCCTTAACGAATGACGGGGAGACAAAGGAAGATAATCTCCAAAGGGTCCCTTTCTTCTTTTGGGGACAAAACCAGTTTCTTTTCAGAAGATTGGCATTTTTATTCCCACACTAACTCCCTAAATGTTCTACTTGAGTCATTTGCACTTTACTAAACTTCAGCACCTTTTTTATTAACTTCCCTCTTTAATGAAATCAAAGCCATTCATAAAGGTCCATTTTTAATGCCTAAGCTTTCCACAGCCGTTGGTAGGCAATGATAGATAAATATTTCGAATAGTGTCTTAGGCAATGAAGTATCAGACTGGTAGGTGGCAACAATCTGGTTCTTCTTTCACTCTCCATCTCACTAGAGAAACATAGGCATGATATCTTGCGTCCAATTGAGCGGTCACTTCTACAGAGTTGTAAAACGTTTAAAGTTAGGTTTATTGGTGTATTTTCTATGGTCAATTTCATCTCCAATACGCCTATATTTATATACATTTTTCACATACAGTATATTTCTAAATAGACGAAAAATACATTAAGATATTTCGTGAATTGTGTTATATGTTTACAGGTAGTAGCACCAACATCAACTCTATGATGTCCAAAATCTGTTATCAATAACTTTAATACAATAACCAGTCGAAAATTTTCAAATGTGAACATTAATATATAGCGATGCAGACAATGGCTTAATGGAGTGGAATGAGGGTAAATTTCAATCCATAAGTCACCTGCATCCAAAGAAAGTTTTGATCATTCTTTAGTGAGATTATATCAGTGCTATCCACTTTAAATTCGTACCAGTTAATCAAGCAAATACAACAGGCATTTCGTGTCACTAATCTGGCCGTTTAACACACCTTTGATGCCAAAAGACCTTCTATGCACAATCCACAGACCATGTTGTTCTATCTTAAAAATTCATTGCTTCATACAGCAGACATTCTATCCCAAATGGTGGAAGACCTTGGCTGGGACTAGCCCCCATATCTTACTTATTTTTGATTTTTTTCTCTTTCTCACAATAACCTATTTTGGAGTTTACATAGCCACGAAGAGATGACAACTACCCGCTCTCTATTATTTTCATCGAAACCCAAAGTTCTATACAAATGGTATTAAGAAGCTTGTGAATTCTTGGAGGGAGGTCATTGATAATTAAGGAAATAATGATAACTGAATTTCATCACATTCATTATCTTCTTCTGTTGTCTGATATTCATGACATTACTAATGGAATGTCCATAGTGAGAAATACATAATTCTGAATTCCTCAAACAGCATTAAAGACAGGTGAAGCACAGAAAAGTCTAAGGAATTAGGTGCTCATATTTCAATAGTGCAAAACTCCCCGAGAATTTATACCTGTACTCATTTTGCACTAATGAGAACGATATACCTGACAATGGCGAAAATATATGCAGATATCAATGGAAACATTATGAAGTGTGTGTCTAGCAACACTACAAATTATAATAGGGTAATGGTCAAAATGTCAGATTGAATTTAAGTGAACCTCGATCTTTATTTCACAAGTAATTTAAAATTGCCTTTTGATCGAACAGGATCATTCTACCTTCTCAATCTAGAATTATTTTTTCAATTATTAAAAATGGAATCAAGCAACGAAGGTGAAACAGCCGACCCATTGAATTAATCGAATGCGTTTATTTCATGACCTGCATCCAAATTAAATACACCAGCTTAATTTACCCACCCTTAGCGAAAGATTTACAAACCTTATGGGATATAAAGAGGAGAAAATTAACATAAAAGATTATCTCGCAATGAGAGCTTGTCAATATGTATAAGTATTGTATAGTATCAAAATAAATTTATTTAAATTTTACTACCGATCTGAACTCATTTAAGATATCTTTTATTTCTCAGGGGAGACCTATGGTTTAACGTAGAATCCGAACCAAAGATATTCCCAGCACAGATGTCGACCCATATCATGAGTCCATTCGGCAACTAACCATCCTCAATGATGCTTAACTTATGTAAAATTGAAAGCTGTGTTTTTTCTCGCTACCAAGTTTGAACACTCATCTGTGGGACATTTCAAGTTTTATGACCAATGTAAGAAAGTGTTTTGAAAGGTTCGCACTAGAAAGTTATCTATTCATCTTCTCTTTTACAATTCAAATACCTTTACTCTATTTTTTAACACTCAAATTATGCTAACACCTCTAATTGGAGAGCGGTGGTAGTGTGGAAGAGGGGTTTTTAGCCTCCTAACCAGTTTCTTTCTTCCCATAAACACGGCGGTTATGGGTGTTACCAAATATTAATATCTTACTTGCATCATACAACGGGAAACCATGAATCAGTCTTCCACTTCTCTTTGTTCAAAGGAGCCATCTTTCTAGCAGTAAAAGATTAGAGGCCAATAAATATTAAAGAATTGCTCTTTTTCTTTGTGGGTACTGAATTTATTCTCTTTCCAAGTGTTTTTGCAATTTCCATGAGGTTACAGTGTATTCCCTTTCCTCATCTTAATGTTTATTCTTTGTTCTCAGGAAAATTTTACTTGGCAATCTCATGCTATTAGACGATTTTCATAGTGCCATACTGGCTCCATTATCTCAGGCCTTAATGCGCACTAACTATGATGGCACAAAGGTCCTAGAAAAGTTCTATGGTCTTGACTATTTTCATCGAACATTTCTTCTCAATTTGGCCAAGGCTAGAGAAGGGAAACAAAATATTTAATTACCTTGAGGTAAACTAATTTAAAAAAATTCTACCCGGTTTTGCAAAAGCTCTCATAAACACGGTGTTTTTATCTTTCGAGAGATTATCGTAGGTAATAGGAAATGTTACGTCAAAGAAATCTAACGTTCTACTTTTCCATCACGTGTCTTTAAAACTTCTTTTCCAATTGTGTGCAACTGTATCGAAATGGAAGGGAAAAGAATCGAGATCTTTGCTCTCCTGGACACGGGCCACCAACAAGTCCGACATCGCTAAGGGGCTCAACGTCAGCCGGATAACTGTCTAAATAGTCTCGGAGTGGTTCATGAACGGGAAAGACCTCAAAGATCAACCTCGTTCAGACAGACCTCAAGTTGTCAACTGTTTGTTTGTAAGAAAGAGCTTCGAAAGTGCTCCGAAGCTCAAAATGACTGCGCTCGCCAAGAAGATGATCTCGGTGGCCACGGTGGCCACGGTCATCAAGGAGGAGGGCAACAAGAGCTTAATGCGCGTGGTAAGGACTCTGAAAGGCCTTCTTGCCTTGGGTGAGAAAGATCACGAAGAAGGCAGACTACGTCTTTCATTAGGACGGTTCATCGGACCACACGGTCCAGACCTTGCACGAGTAGATGGGTCCAACATAAACCTATGGTCGAAGAACTTTTGGCCGCCGCAGTCGTCCGACCCCAATTCCCTTGATTACAGCGGCCCGCCACAACAACATCGACGAGCTGAAGTCCTCCGTCAGGCGCGTGTGGACCAGGATGATGAAGGACTTCATCCCCAACGTGTGCGCGTGATTCAGGTCTCACATGGAGCGCGTGATCGCCGCAGAGGAAGGCCACATTGATTAATATTACAATTTAAAAACAAATTTATGTTAAAGCAGGAAAAATGTGTCTAACGGCATAAAAACAATCATTGTTTCCTTTGTTATAGTATCTCTCTCTTTCACTCTCTTATAATATTTCTCTCTCACTCTCCTATATTATCTTCCTGTCTCATATTCTCGTCTCATTCTCCTATACTCTCTCTTTCTTTTACTCTCTTATACTCTCTTTTTCTCATTCTGTTATACTCTTTGTTTTTCTCTTACTCTCTCTCACCTTCTCATAATCTCTCCCCCTCTCTCTATCATACTCATAATCTTGCTCTTTATATTTCTTACTCATTCATAACACAGGCCTGCATTTGAAAAAGAATTTATGTTCCTCAGGATTTATTTGTGGTTTCTTAATGAATCAAACCTCCTGAGCTCAAAAATGAATTATTAATGAATCAAACCTCCTGAGCTCAAAAATGAATGTATTTTTGTTCAATTAGGTTAGATTTTCTCAATACAGCATACACCATTTTCCTGAGAAAAAAAATTTCAAAAACCTTTCTCTATCAACTAATGCATTATTTTTGTTATATCATAGAAACATGAATAAACATATGTAAACTATAATCCATTTAATTAAGCAAAAAATTAAATAATGCAACATAATAAAGAAAATTATAATTTCCAAGAAAAAACGCCCTTGACGATTTTCCTTTGTGCCTCTCATCTGGTGCATCAGGTACCATTTACCCTGATACCTGGCTTCCATTGTTTTTATGTCCTGGTGGAATCTTTCCCACTGTTCTTCACTTTAATCCACGCAGTTTTCGAAAAAATAATCCAGATGGGACTGTAAAAAGTGTATCTTTATAGACATTCGAGCTCTCAAATGTTTGAGACTTGTTAGGAGCTGATTGACCAGGGCAACATATTTTGGGCTTCTTTTTCTATGTCCGTCATTGATACCTCAAACTCCTGATCCCTCATCAAGTTCCTGATCTGAGGTCCATCAAAAATTCCCGCATGGAGCTTAGCGTCACTGATTTGTGGATATTTTTGAAGAAGAAATTTAAAAGCTTGGCCTCCTTGATTAAGGGTTTTGACGTAATTTTTTATTATGCCAAGCTTTATATGTAGTGCAGGAAGCAGTATTTTGTGAGAAGGCACTAAAGGTTCAGCTATCACATTGTTTGATTCAATTCTAAATGCTTCTCGTGGAGGCCAAACCTTCTTCTCATAGTGCATACTATCTGCACGACTGTCCCATAAACATAGGAAACAGGGATGATTCGTGTAGCCTGCTTGTATCCAAAGTATAAGAGACACCATCTGAACAGAAATTTAGCAGAGTATGTAAATCCAAAGTGTAATATTTTTAAAAACAAATTCAAAGTAATATTTCCTAAAACAATAAGAATATGAATATGTACTGAAAATTCTTGTATGCCGATGCATTAGATCATTGTATTAAAACTAATTGTATATATGTACATCTTATTTTGAGTTTATTGAGTTATGTTGTATACCTTCTCAATTAGGATAAGTTCCCCATTAACCTAAAAGGATGCAATAACCTATAAGGACATACTTCAACAAAAAAAAATATAACTCAAATATGACTCATGATTTCCAGATTTGAATTCTTGTAAAAACTACGAGTAAGTTGACCAAATGCTGCATACAAGTATTAACAATTAAAAATCAAAGTGTTAAAATGAAAAAGCTTAGAAAAGTCAAGGGTAAAATAATCTTAAGTCACTACATATCCTCCAATTGTGGGTAGAGGAATTTATTGCATCCAGCAATCTTTTCATATTTTCATAACTTTCAGTAAGTTGGATTGAATGGCCTATATGAACGGAAGCTATCTTGTTACTAATATTCAGTAACACAGCTTTTAAACTTCTACTGGAGGAATCTATGAAAAGTCTCCATTCTAATGGGTTATAGGGAATTCCAAGTGCCTCAACAAGTCCTTTAATAATGGCGCAGTATACTAAAGAGCTGAAAAATGCTGTAAAAAATAGCTTCGAAACTATTTTTCTCTATTCCTGTACCAAAAAAGTGTTGTTTCTTTAGCGAGAAGATTACTTTCATGAAGTCGAGAGCCAAGAAGTTGTGCATTCTATTTTAAAAGCCCCAAATCGCTGGTAAGGTTATTTAACTAAACTTGAGTGAATGGTCTTGCGACCATGTGTGGAAGCCTGATAAGACTCAGATGTGTCATAATCTTGATCAACTTCCATATTAATCTCTTCATGGACTTCTATATGTTCATAGGAGAAGGTATATGAATTCTTGGACCATGGAGCAGGTGCTTGATGGCAGAAGAAACATCTGGATATGCCACACTATGTTTATTGTTCTTATTTATACCTGTGGAAAATATAATTGCATATTACATAAAGGAATTGGTTTATAGTTGCAGATAGTACATAAATGATTAGTAAAAGATATGTTCATGCTGAAGTAAACTATGGTAGTTTTTTAATTTTATGCTAGGTATATGCATAATAATGACATTTTCAGGAGCCAGTATAATACAGAAAGCTTAAATACTTGATACAATGCTCACCTTTAAGATTTGTCGTGCAAAAATAGCAGTCCGCAGTGTGGTCCTTGCCCTCTCTCCACACCATGGGAACACCAAAAGAGAGAGACTTCTGTTCGCCCTAACTCCAGTGTCTTAAACTTATGTAGCATCCCTTGCAGCAGATATGTGGTGAAAAACCTTTATCTTGATCTCTTAGCCTTACTCCAGCATATGCATGATACAAAGATTTAATTACAGGAGAGATTGTACATTGCTGCTCGGAAAAAGTCACTTTGCCGCAAACATCGCAAAATCTGTCGGAGCTATACTTACATTTTCTGTTCATTTTTAACTCAACCATTATTATTATTATTATAATGCTAAGCAATTTCTAACCTGCAAAAATAAATACTTATTAACAGAATTACTTAAAATGTACACAAAACTTACTGCGAATAGAGTAGTGCAAAAACTATTGAAATTTTGATGTAATATAGGACATGTATAGACTATAAAATTATTATCACCCCCTGTATCGCAAAAACGGGACCTGATAGAGAAAAAGGGATGCCAGATTCGGATTTAGGAGGTCAATTTTATTAAGAAACACTACAGAAAACCAAGGTACATTTTTGACGCAGACCAGTGTAATATTTCATTTCTCTCACTCTCTTATACTCTCTCTTTTTCTCACTCTCTTATACTCTTTGTTTTTATCTCACTCTCTCTTACAATTTATACTCTCTCTCACCTTCTTATACTCGCTCCCCGTCTCTCTATCATACTCTTATATATCAAATGATCTCAAGTTTAGTTTTCAATGCATTGAAGTAGAAAAAAAAGCCTCCAAAATCCTCGGATACATAAAACGTCAATTCAAATACAGAAACGAAACTATCGTATTAAATTTATATAATGCATAGTTCGCCCACACGTGAAATATTGTGTACAACTTTGGTCCCCACATTTAAAAAAGAATATTGAAAGGCTTGAGAAAGTTCAAGAAAGAGAAACGAAACTAATACCATCGTTGAGAAAACAAAACTATGAAACAAGTTTGAACAGACTAAATCTCTTTAGCCTGGAAACACGAAAAATGCGAGGCCAACTCATAGAAACATTTAAAATATTAAATAAGATAGAAAATATAGAAGCCAAGATATGATTCAAGTTAAATGAATCTGAGACAAGGAACAACGGAATGAAGCTGGTACATTTGCGGTATAGAAAAAATCTAACTGCAAACATTTTTTCATATAAAATTGTTAACATATGGAATAAGCTACCTCGAGATGAAATACGCAGTAAAACTGTTGACACTTTTAAGAAAAAAGTATACAAAATCATACACACACTCAGTTATAAATTTGTTAACAAAATGAAATCGATAAATATGTATATAAATAGAAAAAGTATAATGACAAGATTCTCAGAATCGACGTATAGATATTCAAATGAAATAAAAAATGGAATAAATATTTTGGAGGTGTATATAATGTAAATGTAATTGTATATAAGTTAAATGACGAGATTTCAGCTATCAGAAAATAAAAGATTCTCAGGATCAAAATGTACATATTCAGATGAAAACAAAATTGGAAATCAATATAGATCCATAGAAAATTAACCCACAGGAAAATGAAAAGATGAATCCAAGAACTTCGAACTATATTTGCAAGTTTATTTTCTTGTGGGTTAATTTTCATATTATTGCTTTCCTCATGTGCCACTTTGTGAGTTTTTATTATAGATAGATCCATAGGTGTATATAGTCAAACGACGAGTTTTCAACCATAATAAAACAATTTATTTCAAATAGTAAAACATTGATTCATCGGTTTCTGATTTTAGTTCAAGTAGTTGATGATAATTCTAATATCGTGATTCTCTAACTAGGTAAGTTTCAACACCTTTACTGTAAAAACTCCTGGTTGAGCACTATCTAACTAGGTAGGTTTCAACACCTTTACTGTAAAAACTCCTGGTTGAGCACTATCTAACTAGGTAGGTTTCAACACCTTTACTGTAAAATATCCTGGTTGAGCACTATCTAACTAGGTAGGTTTCAACACCTATACTGTAAAACTCCTGGTTGAGCACTATCTAACTAGGTAGGTTTCAACACCTTTACTGTAAAAATTCTTGGTTGAGCACAATCTAACTAGGTAGGTTTCAACATCTTTACTATCAAAATTCCTGGTTGAGCACTATCTAACTAGGTAGGTTTCAACATCTTTACTATCAAAATTCCTGGTTGAGCACTATCTAACTAGGTAGGTTTCAACATCTTTACTATCAAAATTCCTGGTTGAGCACTATCTAACTAGGTAGGTTTCAACATCTTTACTATCAAAATTCCTGGTTGAGCACTATCTAACTAGGTAGGTATCAACACCTTTACTGTTAAAATTCCTGGTTGAGCACTATCTAACTAGGTAGGTTTCAACACCTTTACTGTAAAAATTCCTGGTTGAGCACTATCTAACTAGGTAGGTTTCAACACCTTTACTATCAAAATTCCTGGTTGAGCACTATCTAACTAGGTAGGTTTCAACATCTTTACTATCAAAATTCCTGGTTGAGCACTATCTAACTAGGTAGGTTTCAACATCTTTACTATCAAAATTCCTGGTTGAGCACTATCTAACTAGGTAGGTTTCAACATCTTTACTATCAAAATTCCTGGTTGAGCACTATCTAACTAGGTAGGTTTCAACATCTTTACTATCGAAATTCCTAGTTGAGCACTATCTAACTAGGTAGGTTTCAACATCTTTACTATCAAAATTCCTGGTCGAGCACTATCTAACTAGGTAGGTTTCAACATCATTACTATCAAAATTCCTGGTTGAGCACTATCTAACTAGGTAGGTTTCAACATCTTTACTATCAAAATTCCTGGTTGAGCACTATCCAACTAGGTAGGTTTCAACATCTTTACTATCAAAATTCCTGGTCGAGCACTATCTAACTAGGTAGGTTTCAACATCTTTACTATCAAAATTCCTGGTTGAGCACTATCTAACTAGGTAGGTTTCAACATCTTTACTATCAAAATTCCTGGTTGAGCACTATCCAACTAGGTAGGTTTCAACATCTTTACTATCAAAATTCCTGGTTAAGCACTATCTAACTAGGTAGGTTTTAACATCTTTACTATCAAAATTCCTGGTTGAGCACTATCTAACTAGATAGGTTTTAACATCTTTACTATCAAAATTCCTGGTTGAGCACTATCTAACTAGGTAGGTTTCAACACCTTTACTGTAAAAACTCCTGGTTGAGCACTATCTAACTAGGTAGGTTTCAACACCTTTACTGTAAAATATCCTGGTTGAGCACTATCTAACTAGGTAGGTTTCAACACCTTTACTGTAAAACTCCTGGTTGAGCACTATCTAACTAGGTAGGTTTCAACACCTTTACTGTAAAAATTCTTGGTTGAGCACAATCTAACTAGGTAGGTTTCAACATCTTTACTATCAAAATTCCTGGTTGAGCACTATCTAACTAGGTAGGTTTCAACATCTTTACTATCAAAATTCCTGGTTGAGCACTATCTAACTAGGTAGGTTTTAACATCTTTACTATCAAAATTCCTGGTTGAGCACTATCTAACTAGGTAGGTTTCAACATCTTTACTATCAAAATTCCTGGTTGAGCACTATCTAACTAGGTAGGTATCAACACCTTTACTGTTAAAATTCCTGGTTGAGCACTATCTAACTAGGTAGGTTTCAACACCTTTACTGTAAAAATTCCTGGTTGAGCACTATCTAACTAGGTAGGTTTCAACACCTTTACTATCAAAATTCCTGGTTGAGCACTATCTAACTAGGTAGGTTTCAACATCTTTACTATCAAAATTCCTGGTTGAGCACTATCTAACTAGGTAGGTTTCAACATCTTTACTATCAAAATTCCTGGTTGAGCACTATCTAACTAGGTAGGTTTCAACATCTTTACTATCAAAATTCCTGGTTGAGCACTATCTAACTAGGTAGGTTTCAACATCTTTACTATCAAAATTCCTAGTTGAGCACTATCTAACTAGGTAGGTTTCAACATCTTTACTATCAAAATTCCTGGTCGAGCACTATCTAACTAGGTAGGTTTCAACATCTTTACTATCAAAATTCCTGGTTGAGCACTATCTAACTAGGTAGGTTTCAACATCTTTACTATCAAAATTCCTGGTTGAGCACTATCCAACTAGGTAGGTTTCAACATCTTTACTATCAAAATTCCTGGTTGAGCACTATCTAACTAGGTAGGTTTCAACATCTTTACTATCAAAATTCCTGGTTGAGCACTATCTAACTAGGTAGGTTTCAACATCTTTACTATCAAAATTCCTGGTTGAGCACTATCTAACTAGGTAGGTATCAACACCTTTACTGTTAAAATTCCTGGTTGAGCACTATCTAACTAGGTAGGTTTCAACACCTTTACTGTAAAAATTCCTGGTTGAGCACTATCTAACTAGGTAGGTTTCAACACCTTTACTATCAAAATTCCTGGTTGAGCACTATCTAACTAGGTAGGTTTCAACATCTTTACTATCAAAATTCCTGGTTGAGCACTATCTAACTAGGTAGGTTTCAACATCTTTACTATCAAAATTCCTGGTTGAGCACTATCTAACTAGGTAGGTTTCAACATCTTTACTATCAAAATTCCTGGTTGAGCACTATCTAACTAGGTAGGTTTCAACATCTTTACTATCAAAATTCCTAGTTGAGCACTATCTAACTAGGTAGGTTTCAACATCTTTACTATCAAAATTCCTGGTCGAGCACTATCTAACTAGGTAGGTTTCAACATCTTTACTATCAAAATTCCTGGTTGAGCACTATCTAACTAGGTAGGTTTCAACATCTTTACTATCAAAATTCCTGGTTGAGCACTATCCAACTAGGTAGGTTTCAACATCTTTACTATCAAAATTCCTGGTCGAGCACTATCTAACTAGGTAGGTTTCAACATCTTTACTATCAAAATTCCTGGTTGAGCACTATCTAACTAGGTAGGTTTCAACATCTTTACTATCAAAATTCCTGGTTGAGCACTATCCAACTAGGTAGGTTTCAACATCTTTACTATCAAAATTCCTGGTTAAGCACTATCTAACTAGGTAGGTTTTAACATCTTTACTATCAAAATTCCTGGTTGAGCACTATCTAACTAGATAGGTTTTAACATCTTTACTATCAAAATTCCTGGTTGAGCACTATCTAACTAGGTAGGTTTTAACATCTTTACTATCAAAATTCCTGGTAGAGCACTATCCAACTAGGTAGGTTTTAACATCTTTACTATCAAAATTCCTGGTCGAGCACTATCTAACTAGGTAGGTTTTAACATCTTTACTATCAAAATTCCTGGTCGAGCACTATCTAACTAGGTAGGTTTCAACATCTTTACTATCAAAATTCCTGGTTGAGCACTATCTAACTAGGTAGGTTTTAACATCTTTACTATCAAAATTCCTGGTTGAGCACTATCTAACTAGGTAGGTTTTAACATCTTTACTATCAAAATTCCTGGTCGAGCACTATCCAACTAGGTAGGTTTTAACATCTTTACTATCAAAATTCCTGGTTGAGCACTATCTAACTAGGTAGGTTTCAACATCTTTACTATCAAAATTCCTGGTTGAGCTCTATATTTGAACTGAACCAGGCATCTTTTCGGTTTTCCGTCCCCCGTGGCGGGTGGGAGACGAGGGTGAGGAGAGACTTCAACTTTACTGTCCATTTGTCTCCAACTCCTCGTTATATTTTATTTCTTTATGTATATATTGATAGGGAACTTATACAAGTTCCTTCCCAGCATGGATCGAAAGGTCTTTTAAGGTGCTTGCTTTCCTTGTGACTCCTTGTGACTCTCTCATAATCTTGCTCTTTATATTTCTCACATTCTCACTCATTCATAATATTTAATTTCTCTCACTCTTATCATTTTTCTCTTTCCCCGACTCTCATACATTCATTAGATTTCTCTTTACCTTCCCCTCATTCGCTCATAATCTTTCTCTCATCACTAAAATACTCTTTCTATTTCACTTTCAACTTTTTCCTGTTTTTTTCTCTTTCTCTTTGTCTTCTATCCTCTTTTTTCTACTTTACACTATTTTTCCTATTTCCCACTCTTTTTCCTATATTACTCTTTTTTCCCTATTTTACTATACCTTTTCATCTTTTATTCTCTTTTCCTATTTAATCTCCCTTCCTCTCTCTTTACTCTCTTTTTCTGTTAGCCTTTTTTTTCCTATTCACCCGCTTTTTTCGAATTCCTCTCTTTCTATATTACTCTATTTTTCCTATTTTACTCTTTTTCCTTTTATTATTCCTTTCCCTCTCTTGCTCTTTTTTTCTATTTAACCTCCATTTTCTTCTTTTACTCTCTTTTTTTTCTTTTACATTCTCTTTCGCTCTCACACTCTCTTTTTCTGTCTATCTCTATCTCTCACTTTCTCTCTCTCTCTCTCTTGCTATCTCTCCCTCTCTTGCCATCTTTCCCTCTCTTGCCATCTCTTCCTCTCTTGCCATCTCTCCCTCTCTTGCTATCTCTCCCTCTCTTGACATTTCTTTCATTCTTGCCATCTCGCCCTCTGTTGCCATCTCTCCCTGTCTTACTATCTCTCCCTCTCTTGCCATCTCGCCCTCTGTTGCCATCTCTCCCTGTCTTACTATCTCTCCCTCTCTTGCTATCTCTCCCTCTCTTGCCATTTCTTTCATTCTTGCCATCTCGCCCTCTGTTGCCATCTCTCCCTGTCTTACTATCTCTCCCTCTCTTGCTATCTCTCCCTCTCTTGCCATTTCTTTCATTCTTGCCATCTCGCCCTCTGTTGCCATCTCTCCCTGTCTTACTATCTCTCCCTCTCTTGCTATCTCTCCCTCTCTTGCCATTTCTTTCATTCTTGCCATCTCGCCCTCTGTTGCCATCTCTCCCTCTCCTACACTCTGTTCTGTTCTTGTTATCTCTCACTTTTTGCTCTCTCCCCTATCTTGCTATATCTCCCTCTATTACTCTCTTTCTCCCTCCTATTATCTCTATTCTTATTAGTCCATCTCCCTACCTTGCTCTCTCTCCCTCTATCGCGATCTCCCCCCTCTTGCTCTCTCTCCCTCTATCGCTATCTCCCCCTCTTGCTCTCTCTCCCTCTATCGCTATCTCCCCCCTCTTGCTCTCTCTCCCTCTATCGCTATCTCCCCCCTCTTGCTCTCTCTCCCTCTATCGCTATCTCCCCCCTCTTGCTCTCTATAGCTCCTTCTCGCTACCTTTCACTCGTTTGCTATCTCTCCCTATATTCCCATATTTCTCTTTCTCGTGCTATATCTCTATATTTTAGCCTCTATCCCTCTTTTACTCTCTACCCCTCTCCTCCTCCCCCTTCCTTTCTCCTTCCCTCTCTCTCCTTTTCCCCTTCCAACTCCCGCTCTAATTTTCCATCTTCATTCTCTATTATCTGTTGACTATTTTTATAAACATTATTCAGTAAAAATTCCATTTATTTTCCTTATGAAAAAATATGCATTTAGAGTTTCGAATTCTTATTTTTCGCCTCTATTTTTTTTTAGACAATAAAAATGAACGACTGGAAAGAGATTTGTTTGAAAGTGTGAATATGAATGAAGCGGTGAAAGATTTTAAAATTCTTTTGGAGTAAATTAATTACAGAGCTGGCGAATTGTAGAGTTAAATTATAGTGGTGATGAGAGTATTATCTTTATGGTATCAACTACAAGGTAAAATTACTAAGCTGCATTTTGATCATTCTGTAATCAACAGTGTATTTGGTTTAACTTGGATAATTTTGTAATAAATAGTAGTTTACATATCATGTATTAGCACTGTTGTATTTTAGGGCAATTTTATGGATAGACAGACTTCCCGTTCTTCATTTTAAACGAGCAAACAGGGAGCCATAAAATTGCTCTAAGTTCCTAAACTTTGCGTGAAGTAGAATATTGAAATCCTTCTGACAGCTTTTGCATTGAGATCTCCCGAAGAAACAACTAAAGAGGCCTACAATTATTTATGAAATTCGACCTTTATTTAACTCTCAGACTCCATGTTTTATTCATTGCAGGGTTTCTTAGAGACTACTTTACGATTGTATACAGCCATGTATTTTTATTACCGCCTTGTTTTCTGTTTATTAGAGTTACGTATCTTTTCAATACTCCAATTAATGATCGAGTTCTGTCTGTGAAAAGATCGACACAGAATAAAGCTTGAGAATTATATCTTTCACTTTGCTTTTTCCCCCTAATTAAATTATCGGGTCATATTCTTTGACTATTGTGAACAAAACTAGCAAATGTCTGCATTTTAGTCATTCCTTGTCTATATCGATCGACTTGCAGAACAAATATTTCACTTGCCTTTATAAAATTTTCCAGTTTTTTTTCCTCCATAATACTTTATATTTTTAGCAATTAATTTAGTCAATAAGTAAATAGCCTCCCGAACTTTATCGAAAAGTATGAATACCTAACTGAAGTTTAAATTTAAATTTGTTGTGTTTTGGCATTAAAAACTATTAAATTTATTCTTACGTCTATTACCAAATGACAATTTCTAAATAGAAATTTCCATTTTTTTTACTTCGGTTAGAGCATTGTTAGACAAATTATATTTGCAAGTAATATAACTCTTATAGAATCAGCTTTCTAACATCCAAGCATGATTGGAAAAACACCGACTATAACGTTTCTTTGGCTTATTCCTAAGATTGCTCAAAGAACCACGGGGGGGAGGGGGGAATGATGAGGAAATCTTGACAAACCCAGGAAGATAAACTGCCTAAAAGTGTCTTTGTTCGTCCTCATCATTCGTTCCCGAAACTTTCAAAAGCAATCATTTTAATTTTATTTATGTTACAGTTAAAATTAAGTGATTAAGGAAATTATTTGTTTATTTAGTCAGAATTTTATATTCAAAATTCTCTGAAAGAGGATTCGATTCAGAATTAGGTCTCAAAAATGAAAATGTGACATAGATTTATAAATAAGAAGGGTTTACCGCGTGAATTATTACTGATTATTTTTATTTAAAAGAAAGGAGACTTGGTAGGGTGTGGAGATTTTCTACTTTATTCTCATCTCTACCTCTTTGATAGGTAGTGGGAAAAAGGTGCCAATTGGGTAGCAATAATTACCACAGGGCAATCCAATTAATTTCCTCCTTTTATTCCACCATTTGTGAATAAATGCTTGATAATTTAGTGTTGCCATATGTTGCGCCATCGTTATTTCGCTCGTGGACGAGATCCCTCGCCCTAAAAAGGAAATCCCACCCCCCACCGACTGAATAATGAAAGTATTATAAAGATCGGCATAAAAATCGCGGGGGAGCCCTCGGGAACCTCGTGCTAAACCTCGTTCGCCGGGGGAAGAGGGCGTGGGGAAAGGATCTGCGTCTTGACCCCAACTAGCGATTCGGCAGGAACCTTCATCACCGCTGGGAAGGTGACCTTTTACAAAGGCCTGAGAGAAAAGATAAGAGATGTTGTTTTGATGACGTTTTTAAGTTCTAACTACCCATGCGGCGGTGAGCACAACCCATTCAAAGGTCGGTGGTCAGAAATCGATCTCCGCTGACGTTTGTGCCCACCGTTGCTTGGTACTAAACCCAACACCTTAACGTTTGAAGCCTATTAAAGCTCATACATGGTAGGTCTCATTAAGAATAAGGCTAATTTGAGTACTCCCTCTAATATTTGTAATCTATTTTTACTTTATTTTCTTTTAAATATGTATCTAATTTTTTCTTCATAATTTCTGCTTTTGGAGCGCTGACTACTTCTTGTGTTAGATTGTTCCAAACTTGAACGATGCGGTTGCTGAAGGCAAATTTTTCCGTTGATGTTTTGAATTTCCACCCCTTCGTGTTGGGCGGATTTCTTGTAGAAATAAACTTATTTTCTTTTCTTTCTTTTTGTGTACACGCGTTGGATTATGTGACAAAATATAAAAAAATCCACAAATATTTTGACCATGGCAATGCATCTCACCCGATAAGAATAAGGCCAATTAAATACCTTGTCGTTAATTGGCGCCACCGAAGATGACGTCATTCTACGTCAATATAACCTGACCAATCTTATGAGTCACTTTGTTTTGAAGCTTAACCTACAAATCCTCAAATGAGAGCGGGGGTAAATTGGCAACAATTGACTTTACGCATTAGGATGACGTAAATTGTTTTTCTGGCCTACTTTTCTGACGACAGTTATGATTGGTTTCTTTAAACCAAATTCCACAACTTTATTCTTTGATCTTTCGTAAACTGGTAAAAAAAGTGAAATAATCATCAATCATCCTGACAAAGGAACATGAGTTATAATTCTTTGTCGTTGATATTACGTGTCAAATATGATTCAATATTCTCAACGATTATATATTTGAGGTAATTTATGATGGCCATAAAATACCTGTTCTCAAACTCGGTGACAGAGTAATTCAATTCATGAGGAAACATAAAGTAGAAAAAACTATAAAAAGACACCACTCATAATTATCATTTACTTCCTAAAAAATGAGTTCTACTTATACAATAGCCAATTACAAATTTACCAAATTCCTAGTTCTTTTGCTTATCCCCTATGCAGTAACCAGTGTAATATGAAAAATAGTTATTTGTCTTCAGAGGAAATTTCTAAATTCTAAATAGATAATCCAAACTTGATTACTAGATTTATGGGAAAGTGGTTATAGAACTCGTGCGCAAATCCTATTCATCGCTTAATTAAATTTTTCATCGATTTTCCCATTTTCACTTTATGTTCTAATTGGAATGGCATATTAAGAATAACTATTTCATATTTAATAGAATAGTTATCACCCTATAAATAGTAATGATGAGAGTTTTCTCATTATCCTTAGAACAAGATTTCATGATTCCTAGCAACTTTGCGTTACAATCTCTTTTTACAAAATCTATTTGGACGATAGCTTTTTGGTTTCAACTCAGAACTGGACTCTACAATGTTTTAAAAATACGTAAGCCCAGCTACACCCATACATACTTATAAACAATGTAACAAAATCATTTTCTCTCATTCTTGGATATGTTTTCTTGCTTTCTCATGTAGCTTCCAGGTAAGGGCCATTTATTAGGCTAGTAGCCTAGATAAACTTTACTTACCGAACAGGTTTTTCTTAGCGATCCAGCACTCTGTCTATCAGGAGGTTTTGTCTCAGTTGTGCTTGTGTTTGGCATCTTTTGAATGTGTTAAGCTGTGTTTAATTCCTGATAGCTGAGAGAGTAATTGTCTGTGTTTATTTCTGGTTGTAGAAGTGCGCCAATGAGATTGTTTGAACCCAGAGATGGGATGTTCTGCTATTTTATGTGTATGCAGATTGTTTTATAGGTAATTGTGGTTTAATTACCGGGATGTAGGATTCTTGGGTTCATGTCTCATACAAAAGATGTGTTGCATCTACAGTGGTTAGCATTAGGTTAGCGTTGACTGTTTGCTTGTATGTATTCTCGCTTTCAGCTGCCAACGCTGGATAGCATGTGCAAAAAGGAAGCCGAGTGTGTCTTCTTCTGACAGTATATAACCTCTCAATAATCAAGACTCCCACAATGCCTTTTCGCTGCTACTATAATGTTCCTGCCCAACAATAAAGGGGGTATCGATCATACACCATAAACTGACCCAAACAATTCTCGGGGACGGCTTCTCTTATCCTGTGCTAACTCATCAAGGTCCTTAGCCACAAGACCGACTCCAGACTATTACCGAGTTCTTGGTCCCAAGAGCGACTCTAGAGTCTTACTCTGACTGAGTTTTGTTCACAAGACCGACTTCAGACTCATACTAAGTCCATGGTCCCAAGACTAACTCGAGACTCCCTGGTCCTACGACCGATTTCAGACTCTAACCGAGTCCTTGGTCCTAAGACCGACTTCAGCCTTCTACCTTCTCTCCGTTTCCAGACGCTTCACACGACAACCGCCATTAATAAATTTGACGTTCGACTCTATTCGACGAGATTTTACTCGAAAAGCCCACTATTTTTTCCGAATGTTGGGCAAGGCAAGCCCCACTCCCCCACCTTATCCTCTTGTCCGCCTGAACGTTGATCCCCTGTTCTTACTTCTGCTCCTTTACTATGTTGCAATGGACCCTGCCTTATCACGTCGCTGCCCGGTCTATAAATTTGAGATTGACGATCAGTTCCTGTGGTGCTCGCCATTCATCAGTGTTCGAGAGACAAGGGAGTGAATGCGCTTTTCTCCTGGGCACTAGGCCCACACTTAACTACTACGCCAGTATCTTTTCCAACCAATCCAGTGGCTTCATTCGCTCGCCGCCTTATATGCCTCGGCAACTCCTTTGGTTTCATTTCCACCTCAGCGGGAAGGGTAGCATTTATTCTCTCTTAGATTTCTAAGACTTGTGATTTGTGATTTGAAAGTAAATGTTCGAATTTAGTTTGTTAAGTTAATCAACTTTCTTATCTCGCTTATCTCTCACTATAATTTGGTGGAAAATCTCTTTTTCAAGATTCCTTCGTCCTTTGCACCATCTGCAGTTTAATTTGCCGTGTCAAGACTTCTCGAAACTTTATCTTTGGCGCACAATTCCTCGAATTCCCGCAGAAAAATCAGGTACTGGTTAAACTCATGTTTCTTTCCTCGGGCTAAAGATCACCGTAGCAAACGTTTGTACAGGTTTTAAGAAATCCGTAATCTTCGCTTTTTTTTGTTTTCATTTTTCCTATTTGGACATTTTTTTTACACTCTCCTCATAAGAAACGTCTTTCTCATTTAAAAAACACTTTGAGCGTTTTGTCACTTATTAGCTTGAAATTTATATCCAAGAAATTTCAGTTTAGAGTGAAAAAATTGGAATCTTTTGGATATCTATTAAGGATTAATGGAATATCATCGTTACTCGTTCGGGTGAGCGCCATTTAAGAATTGCTTACTTCTAATTTTAATTCTAAATTGGATATTTGTTCAAATGTAACTTTTATATAAAGTACGCAAAAAAGTTTCCATTTCGGTCCATCTTGACTCCGAATACAAACTTTGAGTTCAAAAATGCGAAGGAGCCATTGTAAGCGAAAGGGAGTCATTGATTTAAAGGCCGCCTAATATCAAGCCATTAACTTTATACTTGCTTCAAGTCCTCAATTGTAAAGACTACCGCAAAATAACCCATGAACCTTATGCTTGCTTCAGGACCTCAATCTCAAAGAAAGTTTAATTTCGATTATTTGCATTTATTTTGTTTGTTTGATTGTTTTTATCTTTTTAATATATTGTATAGAATTTTATCTTGCCTCATCAATATCCAGGTCTAGTCTACTCAAATCGTTTTTAACATCTCAAGCCTTGATAGCAATCATAAATTCGGTCAAAATTTATCACCCCCTACCTTAATGCAGGACTTATTTTTACCATATGCAAATTTCGAGGTGCATGGAACGTTGGGATAGCTGCAAAAGTGAATTTAGATGTCGTAGGCCTGCTTTTAGAACAGCCTAACCGCAGCATGAAATAAATGTCCTTTTAAGGGAATTATTGGAAGTCTATCCTTCGGGTGAAGAGTTCTTCCCCTTGTAACAATTTAGATTGACTCTAAAGAACTCAAAGAGCATTTAACAGACCAACACTCTCCTCCACCCTAGATCGCTCCTATGATGGAGTTTATTATACAAATGGTGGACAAGGTAGAATGGTCTAAACCAACAATCTTCCAGCTGATTCTTTTTGCCACCCCAATCTTAGAGAGCAGATCCACTCACTCATTAAAGCGCCTAAACATACAAGGAACATTTATTAACCGTACTATAAAACACATTTTCTAAAACAGATATGGTAATTACCTAATTACCCTATTTCACAAGACGCTGACTTATAAAATGGACCTCTTTAGCAACAATTTCATCCTTACTGAAATTTTGCATAGGTCAAATTAAGGTTATTTATCAGGAAAATATCCGAAATGGTCCTGGCTATGTCAATTCATGACGACAGATTACACATAACAGCTCTCTTCACGCCCTGATCTTGGTCGGAAAATTACAGATGACCAACCTATACGAAGGATTCAGGTACTGTTTCCGAGTTCCTTACTGCGCAAGATGGTAAACTTTGTTTTTCGAGCATCCATTTCTCTTATAACCAATGCTAATAAATTATATTCATTAATTTGCTCTTATTTAAATATTGTTAATAAATGACTAGTTACAACTTTTCAAGTCACATGGTAACAATCCCGACTGACAGAGGCATTATTTCCCACAATTTGCATTAGGTTCTTAACCCTAGTTTACTGGTTTTAACTAGGGTGGCTGCAATAAATATCCGATACATGGTCAAAAGTTTATTTACCATAATTACACACAACAGCAAAGTAATCGAAAATTGAACATCTTATGTATTTTGTACGTTGAATAAAAATTGGTGTCATATTGCAAAAATAGTAAAACATTACTATGATTACGGCAAAAATAGTAAAACATTACTATGATTACGACAAAAATAGTAAAACATTACTATGATTACGACAAAAATAGTAAAACATTACTATGATTACGGCAAAAATATCAAACGAACGTTTCAAAAAGCATCCGATACATCTATAAAAACGAGTAAGTATTTGGTGATATGACCTTTCGTCGCTAGTACAGCTTCCAACTGTTTGGGATACTCGTATTTACTTATGAGGTTCTTACAAATATTTGTAGGTATCTTGGCCCATTCTTTTTGGCATATTTTTTTTTAATATATTAGATTTCTTGGGTCCCTTTTCTGAATCTTTAGTTTTAGTTCTCGCCACAGGTTCTCAATAGGATTTAGGTCTGGCAACTGACTTGGCCATCCCATAACCTATATTTTCTTCTGCTGAAACCACGCTGCAGTGCCCTTGGCTGTATGTTTTGTATCGTTGTCCTGCTGGAATGTCCATCCTCTTGGCAACTTCAAGTCGTCTGCAGACTGTAAGAGATTATCATCCAGAATCCTGCGATACATCTGAGCATTTATTTTCCCTTCAATAATATGGAGTCTTCTAGGACTTGCAGAGGAGAAGCAGCCCCATACCATTATGCCGCCTCTTCCAAACTTCACTGTCGGGATTGTATTTTTAGGATCATGCGCTGATTTTTTATGCCTCCAAACATGAAAACACTATTCCGCCCAAATAACTCAATTTGTTTCTTCAGACGATAGTACAGCGTCCCCAAAACTTCAGACGATTTTTGACATGAATTGGTTTCAACAGAGGTGACTTTCTTGGTGTGCGAGAATGGAATCCCTCGTTCCTAAGAACTGCTCTAATTGTATTTTTGCATACATTTGTCCCAGCTGCTTCCAAATCTTTCTGAAGTTCAGATCGAGTCACTCGAGGATTCATTCTTCTTTACTTTACGGACTATATGTTTAGCAGCACGGTTTGAAATTTTAGATGGACGCTTTGAACGTGGTAGACTTGCAGTGGACTGATATGACGTGAACCGGCGAATCCTGTCACCAATGGTTGAGATTGGTATCTTTAGCATAGATGAAATTTTTATATAGCCCAAACCAGTTTTATGTAACTGAAAAATTAGTTCTCTGCTCCTTTTTGCCAATTATTTAGCCTTCGCCATATAGAATTAGAGTGTTGAACGATGACCTCCTTCTCATGCAGCTCTCAGACACTGACTGAGGTCCGCTGTTTCACGTGGACGAAGTAGATTATTTTTCTAGAAAGTTCTACCGCATTCCTGTCACGTATAAACTCTGAAATGTTTGAGAACTATATATTATCGCTTTAAAACTAATTTGGTGGGTGTGTGGATACTTTTTGAGGCGATAATCTAACACTTTTGTCGATATAATATCAATGCTTTACCATTTGTGTATTCTAATACCGAATTTCTATTCAACGTACAAAATACATAAGATGTTCAATTTTCGAGTACTTTGCTGTTGTGTAACTATGGTAAATAAACTTTGAAACATGTATCGGATATTTATTGCACCCACTGTATATCTTATTTATCATTGATAAATACACTAAATACTCGTAGGTAGAAACAATTTCTGCCAGAGGTCTGTACTAGGCTGAAGCGATCTATGTCATTTTATATGTTGGATTAACTCGTTCTTCTTTAAGAATTAAATGCATTTCAACTCCTGCTATAACGGGGACGCAAAAGAAGTCATGACCTCATTTCACGTTTTTTTTCAAACGTTGATTTCCATTTGGGTTTGTACGTGATCAGTACCTTCACAAAATGTCCTGGTAGTAATTGCTTACCGCACGCAAAGGAAAGAGGTCGATAGTATATCTTTCACTGAAGCGGTCAAAGACACCATATCAAGATTTATGTCACCCTTCATAATGGTAAAATCTCCCTTCGATAACTACAAATATACAGCAGAAACGCCACGTGAATCTACATTTTTACTAAATAAAAGCCAGCAATGTCATGTATTAAACTGTAGCCATTTAAAACAAGATTCAACAGACCTAAGTCGCGTGCTCTCAATTATTTCAATAATTAAAAAAAAGAAGGATTTAATTAACAAACTTATTATCAATTAACAAACATATCAACTGACTTTACGACCTTCAAAACTTTCAAAAGCTTATTGAATAGTAAAATGGCTACATCTGACCGACCGACCGACATAGTAACTTATACAGTCGCGTGGATGAGACAAAAATAAGACAAGAGACGAAAAAGGAGACCATATCGATGATGATACAAATAATGTTTTATAACAAACTCAAAGGGGTTATTAATAGTTTAATAAAGCAAGATCACTGAAAACTACAAATCTCCCAAACAGACGAAACATAACCTTGATATACATAAAATGTAACCGGAGAATACAATTAGGAACGAAAATGGGAGATATTAAATGGGCTGAAACAATAACGTACGTTAATGGTCATAGTACACATTATCGAGTTTATAAGTGAGAAAATGAGAATTTTTCTGAAAAACTATATTCAGGAGATTACATAGTTTGTTAAGTAACCATATTCCATCTTCATTCTAAGAATAATTATAACAAAGGGGAAATGGTTCGGTTTTATATAGTAGCAGATCCAGTTTTCACTGTCTTTATGTTTACATCTGAGTTTATATAAACCCGAACCATTTTGCCTTTGTTGTCATAAAGAAGGCAAACTGAGCTCCATAACTTTATTGAGTTAATGCCCATTAATGCCGAGCTGCAGAGCAGAGCCAAAATGACTCGGGGCCATAGATAGACGCCTCTCCCCCGATTTTTCACTCGAGCCCCTTAACGTGGCGGATATAAGACAAACGAGGGCATTAGCTAAAGATGAGGCGAAGCAATTTGTCTTTCCACGAAATGTTCCACTTAACATATACACATAAACTCTTCAACTACCTAACAAAGTCATAAGTTCCCTTTAATATTATTTTCTAAATTTATCATATTTACTTTTTACAACTTTAAACACAAATATTCGCTTCGCCATGAATTGAAAATCTAAAAAAGCGCATAAAATCAACTAGACCAACTTCCCCATCCAGATTAACATCAAACCGCACTAGGGGATCTGACCCCGCTGTGGGGGTTTTTTTTTTACACCCACACTAAAACTAGAACGAAATACACAAAGCCTGAGATACCTTTTCACCAGGGACCTTTTTCCGCATTTCTCAGTAGAGAGTTCCGAAACCAGTCTCCTGAATCTAGATTTACAGAACTGCGTTTAATTTTCTCGAGAACATATGTTAATTTGCAATGGTAGAGATTTGGTAGTTAGTTAATGTTTATTTTTAGTCGCGTGTGACTCTATAAGTTACTATGTCGGTCCGTAGGTCGGTCGGTCAGATGGTAACCACTTTACTTGTCAATGAGTTTTTTGGCAATAACATAGTAACTATTCGGCTGATTCTAACGAAATTTGAAACCCTTATGTTGTTTTAAATTCTCTCCCGAATGATATAATTGCCAAGGTCCTCCAGAGGTTAGTCTGGGAATTATCGAAAGTTTTGAAGGTCATCAGGTCATATGGTCATAAGTCAGAATAATTGAGAGCACGCGACTTAGCTCTGTTGACTTTGTTCAAAGCTAAGTTGGATTTATTAAAACCCCAAACTTTATTTTTTGCGTGCGAGTGGATCACATGAATACAGTACCCTACGCCTTAGGTTAGGTTAGGTTAGGTTAGGTATAGTTATCTCTCCAATGGGTCGCTTGACTACGGACATGATGGCGTCTTCGTTTGGGGCTTATCACTGCTGAATTTAGCTATGTAACGATTTACGGGAAAAATTCTTACCTGCGAATCGGGCGTCACGATTTTCCATTTTCCTGCTCGAACTTCGCTGGGATGGAAGCAGAAACAAGCGCTGTATGGAATCATGGTAGCACAGCAGGAAGCCTCTTCCTTCCAGAGGTAATTACCCCGCTTGCTGAATTCGAGGGAGGATTTTCGTGTTTAGCTCTCAATTCTCATGGAAAAAGTGGGAAGCGATTCCACAAAAGATACCTCTCAAAAAATGGATATTAAAGAGAAAGAAGAGCGATGGTTGCTAAGCACAAAGACTCGAAGACTGCTTCGACCGGGTCAAAAATTTGCGTTCGGACAAAAATGAAAGTAAAAATCACCTTTCCCAAGGCATGTGAAATTATCTCGTCATTATGGTTGAAAGTGTGGTAATGGGATTATTAATTCGAAGTCCTATGTAATCCTTATTACGATTTGATTAAAATTGAAAAGAAATTGTTTCTAAATGGTAAAGAGGAACTACAGACCGATGACTTGGAAACCGGGTTCACAGTTTATCCATTTCAAAGTGTCCCTTAAGTGGATTTTCCCCTTTCAGCTCAATTTAATTTTCAATTATTTAATACTTAGTTGTACCCACCTTTTGATCTAATTATAGGCATAATTTTTCGTGGTGTAAATTTTACCAAATTTTCAAAAAAGATTTCTGCAGTTTTGCCCTAATTTCACATTTCGAACTTGATTTTAAAGTATAACTCGATTAAAAGAATACTTAATTATTAATAATTGGCGAAAGGTGTGTCACTGTCTAGTTCACTTTGTCAAGAATAGTTTCTTACTTCTATATTTTACAAGGTTTCAATTTATAAATGAGTCCTTGCAGTGTCAGGCGAGTTTGTGTGACACAAGCAAGTTTACATCAATTGATAAGGAAAGAGAAACACCAAAGTCTCGCTCATTCCAGAAGTCTCTCAATTAGAAGTGGTGTAGGTGAAGAAAGGAAGAAGAGACACTTGTTATATGCTGTCTAACTTGGAGAACACCCTCAAGCCACATCCATTTCTAGGGTAACTGACTTGTCGCGGAGAGTAAGCCCGGATGCATCGAGCTGATGTTTTGCACATGCGCCGAAATGCCAGCATTTTTGTAACATATTTTATTAATAGCGTTTAAAACATGTCTCTATGAGGATAAAAACGAATCTTAGAATGTCTCATGACTGCTTTGGCCGAACTATTACATAATGTACCCGAAAATTGAATGTCTCCCAAAAAGAAGAGAGGAGAGAAGTGCGCCATGCTCTAGTGACGCTCCGAATAAACACAGTGTAGGAAGACTTAGTGAACACGACACGAAAAGTTAGTTCCATCGAAAGGTGACCGCAACTGGGATCAATTTATAAATAGAAAAATGAAAGTGAAAACTAACGAAGGCATCTGTAACAGTTTGTAACGAATCTATAATTAAAGTGAAGTTGGAAAAGGTGAAAATTTGTAGAAGATATACAAACACAGATACTCCTATATGAATTGGGGTAGATAGGGAACGCATCTGCGAGCTTTGTGACCCGATGCGCACTGATCCATCGAGATGATAGTTGCAGCATGATTTCCGCGTTTCAGCTGACACTCGCGGGGGGGGAATAAAGCAGAAAATGTTAAATACCACTCCCACCTTACCCACACCAAGGCGGATAACTCCGCCCTGTCCGACCCTTACCACGGTGAATAGGTGTTAGCTGGTAGGCGACTAGCCTACATTTTAGGTTAGCTGCCGCACTAGAAAAGTAGATGAAAAGGGGCCTCTAAAGACAGTGAATATATATATATATATATATATATATATATATATATATATATATCACATGGCACAACTCGCGGACGAGTATAACTTGTGGCCGGGAAAAACGTTGGCTACATCTCCTCGGGTACTCCTGTGCGCGATTTGTTTAGCGTGGATGCACGGGCGCACGAACATTGTACCCACGATCTTCACTGCGGAGATTGATGCCCAGTGGAACAGGAGACCGCGCCCACAGGATCATCTCCACAGTTGCAACTTCTCATCCGCTCTTGCAGACATTGGAATCCGAAATGCGTCATCTCATCCCACTGCTTGGCCATTGGAGGATTTGAGTTAGATGATCGTTCTTGGTCTGCCTCCTCACCCTCGACCAGGTGTTCAAGTATACTGAGGCCTCTCTAGGGGTCGTTGGAGCACGCGAGCTTCTGCACCGCGACAAGGTGACGATCGACGGTGCTCTTGATTAATACGATCATCCAAACATTCATTCAGCTGCAGTATCCCTTTTGGTTCATAGAAAAAAAATGTCATTATAAAGCCAGAACCATCTTTTACTCACCAGCTAATCCTAAGGAAAAAGTATGTGACAATTATTATATTACATTCCCATATTCGCCGCAACAATTAATTAATTTTAAAAAGTTAGCACATGTAAACAACATCAATGTTGCCTTTCAATACGAAAAAACGACCCGAAATAGTCTGTCTAAAAATAGATCCATCGATAAAGAACAGGGAGTTTATTATATCCCTTACAAATTTTGCAATCCAGTATATATTGGCAAAAGCAGCAGATCCTCCAAGAGAATGAAGGAACATAATGTGATGTGCGACGTGGATCTCTTTTTCTAGTTTGTTTCTTCACATATCAAATGAAAACCATTCAAGTGACATTGATAATGCAAAAATAATTTATAATTCTAACAATTTTATACATAGACGTCTAATTGAATTGGCGCTTATAAAGGAAATTCCCTAACTTTAATACTTCCAATAGCCAATTCAACACGAATACCTTGATAAGTAAGAAATTTATACTTATTTTACTAAAAAATGCCGCTGTTTCCTCATACCGCCCCCCTCCTTAATCAGATTCCGACTTGTAAATTTGTAGGTCCAGAAGTTTTGCATCTCTTTTGTATTTCATTAGCCTTCTAGCGATTGACAATGACGGAGGTTTCTGTTGAATCCTGCTTTCGCAAATAAATTGATCCTATCACTGTGGTTTATTTCCTGCATATATATATATATATATATATATATATATATATATATATATATATATATATATATATATATATATATATATATATATTGTTAAAGACCAGGTTGTATTTCAACTTTACCAATTTTATTTTAGCACATTTTAACTGTCGAATGCATGTATTTTATATGAGGCTGAAGATTAAAAATCAATTGAGGAAAATCCATTTTATTTGGTTTTATTTAAAAAATTCAAATTTTTACAAATTTTGGCCGTGAACTTTCGTCTTTCTTCAGGCACCTTCAGACGGAAGTCTTGGTTATTGTTGAGGCGGCATTGATAAAAATTTACTGTTCTCGTTGCCTCCTTTACTGGCGAGGTAATTGTTTGGTGAGCAGCAAAGAATCAATTTCGAAATGAAATGTGAAAAAGTTAAATATTCCCGTGACCCCCCTCCCCGACCGGCCCCTCCCATCAGAGAGTTCTACTACATACTAATTACCGAAAGTTCAAGAAACTCAAGAAATCATATTTGAAGAAGTAGCAAAGGAAGACAGACAATAAGAGGAAGGGATCCCAGTGTCTGCAGCCGTGCGCCAATTATCTGCCCAGGCTGCGGCCACCTCGGCAGACGCACCTCCTCTGCCTACCGCATACACAGACACCCCTGTACCGCCGTCTTCTCTCCTTTAGAGAGGGACACCCAGGCCCCAGATTCCTCCGCAAACTAGAATCGATTCGCCGACGAACTAGTATCTCATTACATCTAAACCCCGTGCCGAAATTGACTCACCTAGATTCAAGAGAAGAGATCGTGAGGAGATCCAGCAATTGCTTGTGATATACAAGCTCAGGGATTTCCTGAACCCAAAAAAGCTCTCATCGTTAAAGGCAAGATTACGTTTATTCTATATAGTGTTAAATTATAATTGGGGTCCGGCCATACGAGACTCAAGAGAGAGAGAGCCATCGAGGATTCTAGCATTGGTCAGACAGAACCCTATCTACGCGCACTGGTTTTCCTAGTGCTCCTACAAATATCTTTTTCAACCGACAACAATCTACCCAACTGGGTATTGACGCCGAGCACAATGTGAAGGAAGGACTCGGGCTTACGGCAAGAATCGTAGCAGAGATCGCTGAAGAGGAATGGCTCCGAAAATGGAATCATCTGAAGGGGATCGCCGAGGGCGCCTTGGGTTCGTCAGGATTCACCTCATCCGAAGGCAGGAGTTGTTTTTTTGTCGATTTCCTCTACAGACTCCAACACCCTGTATTTGGGCATGCCTCCCGCATGATCTCGGCGCCTTCAACTTCAAGCCAACGATCAAACCGCCGAGTCTACCATTGATTATTCGCCGAAGACGGATTTCAGTAACTTTAGTATTAGTGATTGTGGAGAAATGGCTACATTAAGCATCCTGGAGGAGTATAGATACATTAAAGCCCCCCCTCCCTTATGAGGAGAAGCGTGGGAAAGGTAGCCGGCGAAAATGCTTACCATGTGTGATCTCCCCGCCGCTGTGGGCAGTTGGAGCTAACATCTGTTTGAAGGCGACCACCTAAGGTCCTTAAACGACGCTCTAACGATCGAATTACCTACGAGACCAATAAACCCGTGGTTATGGAAAAAAAAGCGGTGCGAGTCAGAAGGCACGCCAAGTAGCGGTGCGGTTGCGAGCCTGTAGTTTGCGAGCTGACTTGGGCACCCCAGTGCCACCTCAGGAATTCTCGCTCTCCCCAGATGCTAACTCTTCATTCGCTCCCCTCCTCCCCTTTGCCGCTGTGGCCTGGTCACTTCCCTCTTTAGATGGGGCGGCAATCCGCCTATAAATAAGCCCCGCAAAGAAAGAGAAGAAGATTATCAGAAGTCGATACGCCAGAATAGGATTAGTTCGTGAAGATCGATCCATCGGCCAGACAAGAAGATTATTAGTAGTCGATTCTCTAGAAGAAAGATTAGTTCGTGAAGATCGATCTTTCAGCCAGACAAGATTATCAGAAGTCGATACGCCAGAAGAAGGGTTAGTTCGTGAAGATCGATCCTTCAGCCATACTAGACTATTTCCGTGAGAAACGATAGGATCAGATTGAGAAAATTGATCCCCCCTTTCAGGGCCGTATTAAGCTAAATAGTTAAGTTTTAAATCGGTGCCATACCGAAGAAGCCTTTTCAGTCTGCAAAGAAGTCCGATTGAAGAAAAGCAAAGCCGCTCACACTCGAGTGATTCTCACATCTCAAGCACTGTAAGAGTGAGAGGAGAAGAACCCTGCCCCAACGAGCTCCCGTTCTTTAATTACGTTGAAGAATCAGCCCCCGTCACAGGCGACGAAAATTCCACTAGCGGCCACAACACTCCAAAGCGAGAGATAAGTCCTCCAGCGACATCCGGCAATCCCTAATACCTACCTGTAAGTTAACAATAACATTTATATCTCTATTGCGATAGTAGAAGTTTAGTACGTCCCACGTCTTAAAGGAGTGTAGAAACCATTATTCTTGAATCTAGGTCATATGTGTTTGTAGATGAGAGTACGTTAATTTAAGGTTCTACCCTAATCAAATAGAGTCGTAATAAAAATACTAATTGGCAATTGGTATGTTTACTGGAAGCCTATTTGTTTATGTTTTGTCATTGAAAGATCTTTGAGGCCAAAGATAGAAATGTGTTTACTGTTGGTTTGTAATATTTAATTTAAAATACATGTTTATTTTGGTAGATTCTGGTGTTTCCTCTTATCCTTATGTGTTTAAAAATAGCTCTTCCTTAAGAACTAAACCACTAAAATAGCACTCTTAGAACAAAGCCTACTTCATCATAGAAGTAACTCACGCCCCTTAAAGCATACCGATACTAAAAGGGTGTCAAAAAGTATAGTGATCAAAACCAAGGGTCATTCTACGACAGTGATACGAGTAAAATAGTGATGCCTAAATTAGTAAAAGCCTCGGAATTACTCAGTTATAGGTTACACTTATTAGATTTAAACCTAGTACCTCTTAAGTTCAAGTGAAAGTAGCGGAGTATATAGTGTTCATGCCACTATCATAAGTAACAGTGATGTAATACCGGCTGCCCCTGCATTAGAAAGAATAGCCCGTGATCCAGCTCTAGAAAACGTGGGCAGCGAACTTGGAGCATTAAATATACGTGAACAACCAAATAACTTAGATAGATTAGATGTTAATGTCATTAACGATAATGACCTCCATTTAGGTAGGCTGCCGGTGCTAACACGCGCTTCCACTGAATTATCAGTGTCCTCAACTCAATCCTGGGAGATCCATGATCTCCTCAGTGGTCCACCAGATATTATATTTCCCAGGGTTAGAGACCGGCAAAATAACAACAATAATAATAAAAACAATAATAGTGACGATAATGATGCCAATGGTAATAATAATAATGTCAATAACGATCAGAATTACCGATTATTTCCAAAAGTGCACACTAGGTGATCTTAGAATAGGCAACTTGTCTAATGTACCAGGATCCAATAACTTGATTAAAAGCTGCCAAAACAAGGGCATTAAGCTCTTTTTCCCCAACAATCCTGGTTAGGTTAGGTTAGGAGATTACTCTTATTTTTTTTTACTTGTACACAAGTTAAAGGGAACTTGGAAAGAGGTAGTGGAAGAGAGAGAGATTTACAAAAAGAGGTAAAAAAGGAGAAATGTTGAGTATATAATATTAGTAGAGTACAAAAATTTATTACATGAAATTTTTAAAAATAAGAAATAGGGCGGGCCAGGTGGGGGAATTCGGCAGGAGGAGTTCTCGCTACTAGGGCAAAAGACCGACTGAGGTCTCCCGCTCTGCGGGGCCCCTTATATAGTTATTACCTATAGGACCCCGTAGGTCGTCAGACCCCAGTTCCTGAAAGGTGTGGGAGACCCCATCAGCGAGATTCCTTCTGCTTCGGACGAATCGGAGATTCATGGCGGAGGAAGGCTAAGATTTCTGAAAATTTTATTATTAAGGGAGCTGAAAGTTTATGTAGTAATTGTTTCGGAATCTTCCCCCTCCTGCCATTAACCGTCCATTAGGAAATATACAAAACACCAGGTAATGGCTTCGCCACTCCCCTCCTACGGAGGGGGGAGCTTGCGCATCGCTACTAAAATTAAAATTTAAAATCTAAAAAAAAGCAGCCATGGTTAAATTTTTATAAATTTTCTGAACTTTGCCAATTATAATAATTTTAAAAAGGAATTAAATTTCCCCCCTCTCAAAATATCACGTTGCTAAAATAGTTATAGAAGAAGATATATAAAAATAAATTTTATGAACTTCACCATTTGTAATTCTTTGGGTTTTAAAAAATTCACAAAATTTCGATACTTATATTTATTTCTGAACTTCACCATTTTGTTTTTGGAAATTATAAAAGAATTATTAGAAATAACTTTGCTAAAAAAACATAAGTCATAACCAAACTAAGATGAAATTATTATTCAAATACTCAAAAAAATCCCCTTCTTAAATTATAGAGTTAGTGATGATGATGATGATGATGATTAATAATGAAGCAATACTCTCCATTTGAAAAATGTTAGAACAATTAAAAATATTGGGTATGGCCCATCCACACGTCACCCACCTCAAACCTATGCTACTTTTAGAGGCATCGGAGGCATCTTGTTCCCCCGAGGTCTCAACCCTGGCGCAGGCCTGGAGTGGAGGACGTATCTCAGGGCACACACCCGAACAAAGTTGTTGCTCTTATTAAAGAAACTTTCGTAGGATTCTGCACCCAAATAAAGGGTAATTTGAGTAAAGGTGCGACAAAGTTCAGAATACCTGCTAACCTTAGCCAAAAATAGGGGCCATAATCAATTTCGCGAAGGGCGTTAACAATTTTATACTTTAAAATTTTGGTTAGTTGTACATGGTACTCAGCAATGTTAATCCTAACCCCTAAATGAATAAGGTCTTTAGTAGGCAACAGGATGGATTTATTATGGATAACTAGTAAGGAGGAATCGAAAAGATCACTAATTACAGTACTCGGGACGAGTTCGTGCACACCGACCTGTGGACTTTTAGACTTCTTCCCTTTATTTAAATAGTTGGGGTGTTTTCTTATTTTACTAGGTCACATGTTCCTGCGCCGAGGGGGGAGGTGGACCTCCCCCCAACGCCTGAGCTTGCTTCCTGCTTATTACTTTTTTTTTTGTTTTATTTTATTGATGTTTTTTGGGGGGGAGGGGGGAAGGGTTAGCATCCTCTTTTAAAGACACCTAAGTTTAGGCAATGTTGAATACGGCGAGTAATGCCCGAGTAGGCAGTCGCCAGATGAGCTCTTAAAAAAAAAAATCACTAATGACATTTAACAGGATATCTGGATTTCCTACAAACAGGAAATCATCTAAATAAAGAAAGGCCCTGACATTATGAGTCTTAGTTAATTTATTTCAAATGGTAGACATAATGGATTGCATTAGGAAGGGACTACCAAAAAAACCCATTGGTAGTCTTGTAAAGAGAAACATTTATCACCACTCCTAATACCGATGTTCTTCTGAGCTTCTGGGTAGTAGATCGCACTAACCATCTACTATAAAAATAAACGAACATCAACTCTTTTCATGAAAAATAACCCCAAACCTCCTCCTCCTCAAACTAAACAAAAGACCCACCTGATATATGAGTGGTATGTACCTTAGGAAACTGTGAGCTCTTACCTAACTCGTATATCGGAATGACCGAAACCACACTCTCAAAAAGAATACCATACCACCTCAACAATGGTGCACATAAAAAAACATAAACAAGAAATACATGGAACTTACCTTAACAGAAAAATGATGGAAGAAAACAACAAAATTTCAGATTATGCTTCCAACAAGCGCCAATTACTCCTCCTTGAAGCAATATATAATCAAGAAAACCAACCAAGTCTCAATATACAATCTAACTCCTATGAAATCCTCCCTAGTGCAAGAAGAGGAAATCGAGGGCCAGGTACATTTAGAACAGCTGCCTCTAGCAGTTAATCACAAAAAAGTAGCTTACCCCCCCCCCCCCTCGGCCAGCCACTTCCACTTCCTCGACCAGTTACTACCTGCACATCCTCGCCAGCCAGTTCGCCTACACGTGTCTACGTTCCATTCGTTAGTTTGTTAAAACATTTTCATAATATATAAACTGGAATACATGTATTAATTCCCCATTCTAACTCTGAAGATGATACTTGTCGTATCGAAACGCGCTAGTCAAATAAAAGAAAGTGCTAAGGTGCATTAATTTCCTTCCACCTTTTTGGAAGTAATAAATATCAGTCTCTAATGAACTTCGGTAGGCTTATTCATGGGTTGAACAATGAAGAAAAGGTGAACATAAGACAAATCGAGAAGATTGAAAAGAAAATTATTAACACAAGACTAGCGGTCGCTTTCAATAAAACCTGCCATAATGAAATTATACTGCCCAAATTCATTGTCGTAGAATAGACTCTCGACGATATACCATATATAACTATTCGTTGAGGGAATTATTCTTATATTTTGAGTGCGTAGTAATTCTGATTGACCGAGGTTATTTATCTTCAATATGCTTAAGAAGTGGAACTGGGCTCAGGGATAATAATATGGCTATCATTAATAAAATAAAGTTTTATTAATTAAACTATCAACAACACACAAAACGGTAAATGTTTACATAAACGGAGAATGGAAAGGGTCGTGGGAATATCTGACTAATCCGAGGATTAAGATTTGGGGAAATTCAAAAAGTCAAACAAATAAAAATTAGAGGGGGTGGAATGGTTTGCTAAACCATTTAAAGCACAGGGTAGGGTTGACGAAAGGTTAGATAATTAAAGGTAATGCTCAGCTTACGTAATTACAAGTTGTTGTGCAGAGAAGGCGACGCGAAGGACTCTTCAGTCCGCTGGCGAGTTCCAGCCAAAGGGGGGGGGGTTAAATTATCCTGACGTGACGTCTTGGGAATGAGAACCGTTTCTTGACGAACGGGCTTGAAGAACAATGGCTTTTCTAACGTTGTTCTCTTCTGAACAACAGGGGGAGTGAGAACCGTCTCTTGTCTACGGGCTCAAAGAACAATAGTTGTTCTAACGTTGTTCTTTTTCTGAACAACAGCGGGGGAGGGTGAGGACCGTCTCTTGTCAACGGGCTCAAAGAACAATGGCTGTTCTAACGTTGTTCTCTTTCTGAACAACAGGGGGGGCCTTGTGGACTTGGCGTCTTGAAGGCTCGAACCTTGGCACTCAAGGGATATTGTCCTCTCTGGACAATAATGGTGGATCTCGAGATAGAGGGCCGCTGGTGCATAAGGTGAGACGGGATCGGCGTGATGTCTCGCGAAGATTATCTGGATCTGATCTGATCTGATTCAATCGGGAAAGTTTTCATATAAATAGTCTAGGCCATCCCTTTGGCGTAGGGGACAATGGAGTGGGAGCTTCGAGGGAATGCCCCAGCCGCGCCTTGGAACATACCTTATCTGCCCATAAGCCTAACTCAATCTGGCGAGATCGACGTATGGGGCGAAACGGGGGAGGGGATGAACCTCGTTGGTTAAATATTGACTCAGGTGGCGATAGCGCGCCCTGCTTTCTCATCGCAGATGCACGTGGGTAGCCATGTGTTCTAACAAACATGTGATAGCGACTGGAATTAAGCGGCCTCAGACCGTTATATCACATTCATATAATATATATATATATATATATATATATATATATATATATATATATATATATATATATATATATATATATATATATATATATATATATCTGTAATTACGGTCATAATTCTTCGTGGTCTGGATTTCACCAAATTGTCAAAAATTTTCATCAAGTTCTGTTTTATTTGTACGTGTGGTGTGGCTGGATGTATGGCATGAGGCATTGTTCTATTGAATTATAACTTCATTTATTTGTATTCTTCTTCTTCTCGGCTTTTCCCTACCCGGGGTTGTCTTTCTTTATGAGTCGTTTCAAAAGATTCCTGTTTAGTGTATTCGTTAAAAGACTCATCCATTAAGGTTTTGGCAGAGACTTTACGGACGGATGTCTCTCCTGACTTTGACCCTACCTATATATTTATCCTGGCTTGGGACCGGCGCTGAGTTGGACTGGCTTGCTCACCCCCTCCACAGTGGACAGGTAATGAAGCTACGATGATGGTCCTATTATTTCATGGTGAGGATCAATTCAAGCTCTTGAAAATCTCTTCTACGATTACTTCTTGGAAAAATCGGGTCGAATTTCGCAAGAAGTCAAAAAGGTAGCCATGGCAATTTCTGGATAGATGACTAATAACTGTGACAATAACAATATGATGGTATTAGTTGTGAGCTCATTCTTTCCTGGCATAAAAAACATCTCCCCTGCTGATGAAGACATGCAGCTACATACCATGATAAAACCATTTCCGTGTTTTACAGTTGGTACCATACAAGCAGGCGAATTGCATCTTCAACTCTTCGTCTCACAAAGGTAGCGCCAGAAGTGCTGAAAATCTTCAAAATTGTTGCAAAAAAGTTACATTTTTTAATCAGTTTCTTCCGACATAAATTTAAATAAAATTACATAAATTACATAGAAAACAAGAACACAATAGGTTTATTTTCTTTCATACCTGATAATTACAAGCGATTTCGCCTTTTGTATAAAAACAAACAAGGATCAAATATAGATTAGCTTAGTGGTTTCCTGATGACGTAGCGTCTTCCGAATCCTTTAACATCAGTATACTCCCATCAAAGAGAAATAAAAAGCCACAGAAATAAGATATTAACGACTCTTTAAGCAAGACATCAACTAACAGAGCATCAAATCGAGACACAAGAATTCGCCAAACAAGGCTACAAAAGAAGAGTCATGCTGAAGATACCTTGGAAACAGAACCTCTGCTGAAGATACCTTGGAAACAGAACCTCTGCTGAAGATACCTTGGAAACAGAACCTCTGCTGAAGATACCTTGGAAACAGAGCCTCTGCTGAAGATACCTTGGAAACAGAACCTCTGCTGAAGATACCTTGGAAACAAAACCTCTGCTGAAGATACCTTGGAAACAGAACCTCAAGAAGTTGCCGACAGCGTAAAAAGACAATGATAAACTAAACTAAAAAAAAACAAAAAAACAAACAACTCCAAGCCCCGCACGTCACAAGGAAAAACAAAAGGCGATCTAATACATGACAGCAGAGAGATAATTTGAGAAATATACGCAATTGAAGAACAAGGTTTACATACCTAAGTCGCGTGCTCTCAATTATTCTGACTTATGACCTTACCATCTTCAAAACTTCTAATAATTCCCGTACTAGCCTTAGGATGACCTTGGTAATTATATCATTCAAAAGAGAATGTAAAACAACATAAGGGTTTCATATTTCGTTAAAATCCGCCGAATAGTTAGGATGTTATTGCCAAAAAACTCATTGAAAAGTAAAATGTTACCATCCGACCGACGAACTACGGACCAACATAGTAACTTATATAGTTGCGTCCGTGCGACTAAATACATACGCAATGAAAAAAAACGCATTATCCTATAACATTTTATCTGAATTTCCTCACGGATTACGAAAATGCGTTTATAAATCGAAGTAGGAAGCCCAGGTCCCTGAGCGGGAGGTTGAAAGAGCCCAATTATCCTATTACCCGTGTTAGATAGTCCCCAAAGACTCGTGGAGGAAAAAGAAAGGTGAAAAAGTCTAGTTTCAAGCTGAAAGAGGAATAATTAAAACTTAGAGTAAACAGACCAAATAAATAATCACTAGCCCCAAATCACTGACTAATGAAAGATACACACAATTTAATGGGACAAAGTATTGTACAAAAATGCATCAGGATGGAATGATAAACGGTAAAGACTTTATAATGAATACCTAAGCAAAGGCCATAATGTTTTTTTTCTAAAAAAACACAATATAGACCTAACCAACAACGGGATCAACATTTATAACTAGAATGCAATTGCGTAAAATACGCCTGACTTAATATACGACGGAACGGCAATAGCAGTAAGGAATAAGAGGAAAAGTCCTTCCAATGACCTGCTGCGTTTTGTGATAAGATGATAAATGGTCATCGCATCGATGGTTTCCCATGGTTAAAATCACTTACAAGTGCCTTTGAATGGCTAAATGAGGCTTCTGCCACTAGATGGGCCCGCGCCAAATCCGATGGTAGATTTGAAATCTCCAGGGTGAATAATCCTATGTCCCATGGTAATATGGGTCATTTCATGGCTCTAATTGAACTTTACTCCTTTTGAAAAAAAGCGACGCCTTGACCTGGCGCTTCGCCGCTGGTAAAAACTTAGAATCTAAATCAATACTTGACCCAGGCGAATTATACCTGAGAGTTCTTATCTTGAAAGGTACGGAAGATGACAATAATGACAGACCACCAACCACCTAGGAGATATTTGCCCTTCTATCATTTCTTAAGAGTATTTGGAGGAAATGACGCAGTAATCTTCCTAGGTGACCAGAATGAACACACTCCGTTGTAGGTCTAAACAACTCCCACTAATCAAAGAGCTCGTAACTTTTAGCCATAGCATATCGGTGCATTTTGGAACGTTTAGGAACATAATTCCAAAGTATTACTGCCACCTTGAAGCCACCAAACCAAATATAGCGTTGGCCAGCCTAAATCTAAATTACTTACTTAAGAGAGGGCACGACTCCTAGTAAAACTGAGGCAATATTTTGCTCTTATCATCTGCCCCAATCCAGACAAGATGAAGGCCAAGGAAGAACTATAGGCTGGTGAAGTGGGACTAATATGTATAGAGTCTTAAATTCATATCACATGGAGACTTCACAAACACAACCTTTGGAGAAATCTATACAGAACTAGATTGCATAATAAATCTACATATTTATAGAATATAGAGAAAACACCCTAAAACAATATTTAAGACGTTATTACATACTTACTGAACCCAAGAAATGATTAAGCAAGAAAATAAATATAGAGCAATAAGACACGAAATACAAGTAAATAGCCTAACCAACACCCATTAATAATGCGTAGCTTTGAAATGTGAGGAGGCGCCTTAAACTTAGAAATAGTACATTAAAGAAACACTGGTGTAAACGAGTTCATACAAAACATTGATGAAGAACTCCATTCAAAACAGTTCTGGCAGAAAAAATAACATCCTAAAGGCAAAAGGAAATAGAAAAAAAAGTTATACCTAAAATAGAGAGGAAGAAACATCGAATATATTTAGAAAGCATCGAAGAAAAGTGTTTAAATTTTCCCCAGATGAAAATAAAAACTACGAGAGGGACCCTAAACTGAAAGTCTTCAAAAATGTAGGAACAATTCGCGAGAATTTAGTCAGAACTCTGGATAGCTTCTGTCGGGCATTCGTCAACCTGTTTCACGCCTCGCTGAGCGTTAGGTACTTCCCAGACAAGCTAATAAAGTTCAGTCATACCAGTCCCACAGATGACCCGAGAAACTTCAACCCCATTTCTTTACTTGAGCTGTTTGCAAAATTACTAGTTACAGTCTCGAAACTCACGAAGTGATCCCTCGTCACCATCACATTATACACCATTTATACACTGGATAATTTCAGCCCCATCCCCCTCCAATCAACAAAACCGCAACTTACATACAATTTGTGGATGAGGTTACGCAAGTAGCCACCTAGTCCTACAAGTATGCACTAATGATAACAAGGCGAACAGCAGAAAAAGTTAGCAACGTGAAGAACTGCAGAAAAAAGAGAGAAAATACACTGGATAATTTCAGCCCCTCCCCCCCAGTCAACGAATCAGCAACTAACATTTAATTTGCGGCTGAGGTTACGCAAGTAGCCACCTCGTCCTACAAGTATGTACTAATGATAACAAGGCCACCAGCAAAAAAAGTTAGCAACGTGAAGCACTGCAGAAAAAAAGAGAGAAAATCAAGTCAAAGACGAACAAGGCTAGTTAGTGATCACAGTACGAAGAAGAAAGATAGCCGACATAATAGGAGACGAAGAAACATAGTGCTACTGTAATGAAGTTTCCTGGGATTGAAACTAACATCTAACAGTTTTTAAAAAAAACACATAGATGAATGAATTGTAAAAGATACAAGTAAAACTGTCAAAATTATTCCAGCTTCACGATTTGAAGACGAAAAAGAAAAGGAAACTATAAAATACATTAATAAAAATGGGTCCTACTGTATCCAGCAATGCTTCCTAACATAACTAGAAAAACGACGATGCTTCGTATGTAGAGGATATATAATAAGAGTGCTTTAATACTAGACGTGCAGAACAGAAAATACCAGAAGACCAACACAGAGAAATAGCCCCTAAGTTGTGGAATGCTCTTCCTGCTGAAATCAGGTCTTCTTCCTCTCTTACCACATTTAAGCGTCTCCTGAAAACGCATCTTTTCAGTATTGCCTTCTCCCCCTCTTGAATTTCCATTCTCATCTCAGCACAACGTGCGCTCTGGGAAGGCCTCAGGCCTTGAAGAGCGCATTACAAAAGACATTATTATTTATTATTATTATAATAATAACAACACCGGGGAAATTTTCACAGCGCTACAACTAAAAATGAAGTTCAACCAATATTTTTGCCTGAAGTGGAACAAAATATCCAGAAGTCATTATATGTAACTCACCATATGTCATTAATTAGTTAGCTAGATAGACTAGGTTAGTTATCTTATGATATAATTGATTTAAACATGAATTTCTTTTGTTTCTATATTCTAATAAAAGTCAAGTTTCAACGAGAGTAAAGAAAGGATAAAAGTAAACAAATGCAAAATATGTACTGAATATTGCGAACAAAAATCATTATATCTGTAATAATATAATAATCCTAGGAGGATCAAGGGAAAAAAAACGGGGGTAGAGGGGCTAACACGAATTCCTCCCTCTGAGTAGTCTGAGCAAAAGGCATTGATGATTAATAAGGGTTATAATAGACAGTAGTGATAATAACTAACAGCATCTCATAAAGGAGTGAACACTGACTCTCTCAGATCCGAATTTGTGGATGTCAGCTAAGGTATAATACTGAATTTAATTATTTTGAGATTTTCATGTATTTTAGACATGTATCATATAAGATACATTCGATCGCAACGGTTTTAAAAAAACTGTTTTTATATATATTCTATATTATTACATAACTCTTTCTCAATAGTAGAATACGAGTATGGTTTAAAAAACGAAATATAAACATAGATGGGTCTGAAATTTAGGAGGGGGGGTCAGCCCTCTCAGCCCCCTAATGTAATCTGGCAAAATTGTAGATAAGAACTTAAGACGATGGCCGGTCACCCGTCATACTATTTATATATCTAATACTATTTCTCTTCATACTTAATCTTCTCAAACTTTGCACTTTTTTTCAACTATAGACTTTCTTTTTGTTTCTGACTTAAACAATACTTAAAAATACCCTTCAATGTCTTCGTTCGGTAATGGAAGAAAAGCTCTCGTAAAGAAAGCTGCGAGACGCTTCCCATTGGTCTATTCATGTTGGAAGACGTTAGGCTGAACCTGGGGTTTTCAGTCCGCCCCAGGTGGGGCCAGGAGAGTACTGGTTTATAAATAAACCTGGTGCTACAATTAGTCACTCTCTAAATGCAAAGAATGCAGCTTTTAGGGGTGTTCTACATCCTTTAGGTGCTTTGTAAGGGAGTTGGAGCCCCCTCTCCCTGTCATGCGGTAAAACTGATGTTTCTTAATCATTTTCTTTATACCCATGTGGTTTTTACCGTAGTGTGTTCTTAATTCTTCACAGGAGATTTCATAAACTATAGAGGTCTCTCTTGTCACCATGTCAGTCCTAACTGGACTAAATCCGCAATTTATCCTCCTTATGCCTAAGCCAGTGGTTCTTAACCTAGGGCTGTCAGTACTTTAAAGGGGGACGCGATCCTTTGGGAAAAACAGGAATTTCTTTAATTGTATCTGTTAATCTCTTAACGAGAGAATGGGAAAATATTGAGTAGTTTATGAAAAATGTAAAAGTATTTCTTATAGTTTTGATTTTCTATAGTATACTATAGAAAACTAAAGCTATAATTATAAGGTAAAACTAAGTAGGCCCTAAATAGAGTGGTAAAGTAATATTCTAATTCATCATTGATATATTGTATTTAATAATCATAATTTACTAACAAACAAAAAATTATATTTATTTATAAATGTTACATTACTTTAACAGTAAATTAACATCACTATTACACGTGTTCTTTCCGCTTTGTGTAGTAATCTGGAATCGGTTTGCATTTCAGCTGCAAAACATATAAAAATCGGGTTACAGCCACATTTAATACACTCTACTATTAACGTTTAAATAGCAATTTCCTGTAAAATATTGAAATGTTCTTGTAAGACGATCGAATTATCTCATGACGTTACATAGCGTGATTTGAGCTTCAATCAATCGGAGCGTAAGATTTATATGTTCTGAAAACGGCGGCCGAGAGTCTTTTCGTATAAACGAATCTCTTGTGTCCCCAGCTATCGTGGGAACAGGTTCGACCCAAAATTTAACTGTGCATTGCTAAAGTATTATTTGTTTCCTGTCAAATGTAAATGTTAACTTAATATTTTTCTCTTATTCTAGGACCCTATTTGTATTACCATATTTGTGATCCTATCCTATTTTACTTACATCCTATTTTAATGTCATCCCAATTATTACTTTTATTCATTGTCATCTTATTAATTCCTCAAATTATATACTTGCATAAATCTTTCCCGTTAATAATTTATCTGACTTAAATAATTAATAATCTCCTTCTAGGAATTTCCATCATGTTGTCGTGATATTTTCTCTCTCCAAATCTATCTTAGCGTCTCATTCTTGATATAAGTAATCTTGTCATCAGGCAATAGTTTATATAAATCATTTCATTTACCATTTATATTTATATAATTTAGTATTTCCAAAGTTAATAAGTATTTAACAGACAAAATTATATCTCATCTAGTACAACAATAATTCAAAATGTTATTTATATTTCATCTCATATTTTTAATAAATAGTTTTATTCTTTTTATCTCTTTTCAACTCATTTTATCTCACCCCTATTCTCGGTTTTTACCTGCGTTTTCTCAGAGAAATATTACTTCTTTCATTCTCCGGATTATTACAATAATACAGGAAGGTATTGTGATATCTAAATTAGATTGTCGCAATAACAATATTGTTAAAGAACTAATCAAACATTGTATTTTTATTTAGTATGTGAGTATCATAATATGAAGGTGAAATATACAAAAGTATTAGAGCCCAAACCCATGATTATTAATAAATACAGTCAATTGATTCACGCAGTCAATATTTACAATGGTGTGCTTTGTTCTTCAGGATTACTTCAATTCGTTTGGAATGCTGGAGACAAAATCTTTGATGATATATTGATAAGTACCCGCAATTGCCCACAATTGGATGACTTCTGTTTATCAACCGCTAGTTTGATTATCGCCCCAAAATTCTTTATTGGGCTAAAATCCTGAAAATTTTCGGGCCAAGGTTACAAAAATTCGATGTTATTTTGAAGCCAAGAACATTAATATTGCTTTTGCTTTGTGACAAGGTGCGCCATCTTGCTGAAAACTACAGTTATCATCTTTAAATTGGTCCTGAGCTGTTGGAAATAGGTGCTGATGAAGCACGTTTTGGTATCATTTTGATTTCATGGCAATGCTCTTGTGCAAAATTGTTAGTGCTCCATTTCCCTTAGATGAGAAGCAGCCACAGACATGGAGAGTGTTCAGATGCTTCACTATGGCACGACACATGACGCGTGAAAGTGCTCCCCTTTTCTCCTCTTAACAAGAGATCGCCCTGGAACTTCAAAAAAGCGCAATGGTGCTTATTTTAAATCGTGAGTGTAACGAGTAGTAAAGTATATACAAATTGTCTCTATTTTATAGGGTTTAATCAACTATATTCATAATACATCTAGAAAAGAAACAAAATAAAATATTAGTAGCATGAATACATATGAACAAATATATATGAATAAGTGCAACATATGTATAACAGTCACTCCCACCAAAAAGAATTCATTCCTTTTCAAAATTAGAAAATATACACTAGATAAAGAGAATTAAAGTCAAGCATCAAAACGAATTAGAAATCAAAAAGATTACAAATCTAAAAGACATACACGTTTATGAGCGCGTAAAGATCTATAGCCAGGCAACTGTATTATCAGATTGTCGTGACTATTTACACTGTTATCAGCATCATGAATATGATCTTTATGTGTTTAAGTTTTTTTTTGCTTATGTCCAAATATATTCTCGTTTGCTTGAGGAAAGTTACTATTTGTAGATGGGAAACCAGAATGGGAAGCAGGATCGGAAAGGACACCTAGATTTCGTGATTAGGAATCATTAGGTCGAATATTCCTAAGACATGAAGCTAAAGTACGCAGAGCAGCAGTGCGACCTCTCCCATCAGGGAATTTCACAAGAGCATGTGTAGAGTTAGCATCAATGAGATCAACGACGTCCAAAGCTGGTTCGTATTTACTGCGATTCCTAAGCCGTTTGAGGAGGACTTCTACAGGTTCACTTAGCCAAGAAGGTAGTGCTGAACCACTAACTGGACATCTTTCAAAAGCAAAAAGTCGTTGATGCAGCGTGGTATTTGTAGAGTTACAAAGTAGTAAACTTTTGGCATGTAAGGCATCAGGTAACACATCCTGCCATGCACTTAATGGCAACCTTCAAAATTCAATAGCTAACTTCACAATATTCCAAATAATGCCATTATAGCGCTCACATTGGCTATTTCCACGGGGGTTGTATGGATAGGTGTGGCTGTTGTTTATACCAAGACGTAGTAAGAGAATTTTTTCACTTCCTTGTAAATGAATGAAACTCCGCAGTCTTCTGAATGGATATATGCGGGTAGACTAAATAACGAAAAAAGATTTGTAAGAGAATCAATAACTACTTTGGATGGCATATCGCGACATGGAAACGCAAACGGAAATCGGCTAAACTCATCAAAAATTGTAAGGAGATAACGCGACGAGTGCCAGGAAACTGGAAGCGGCCCCTTAAGATCAATTGAAAGACATTGGAAAGACAAAGTTGCCCGTATCAAAGAAATATTTTCTGGTTTAAAGAAACAGGGTTTAATTTTAGCACATACCTGACAATCAGCAGTAATACGGCGGATTTCATCGATGGAGTAAGGAAGGTTTTTAACATGAACATAATGTAGCATTTGCTGGACTCCAGGATGAATGAGAGTCATGAAGTGATTTTAGACTTGTAATATCCGAAGTGGCTTTACAATACGATCGTAATAGTGTATAAGGAACAATATTTTCGCGACCCGGGCGATGATGAATATCGAAGGAAAATGAAAGTAATTCCATACGCTGACGCTTGATCTTATCATTCTTGATTTTACCTTTTACATTGGTATCAAACATGAATGACGCAGCTCTTTGATCAGTTGCTACGTTAAAATGTCTCCTCGCCAAAAACGGTTTCCATTTACGTATGCACTCTATCACCTCATACGCTTCTTTTTCAACGATGTGGTGTCTCTTCTCTGATCGGTTCAATGAGCGTGAAAAGGAATCCATTGGTCATCCGCACGCTGATAAGGTGGCACTGATTGCATTATCCGATGCATCCGTTTTTATGGAAAAGGGGGCGTCTTCATCAATAACTTTCACTAAAGATTTGGCAATGTCATTCTTTGAAGTTTCAAATGTTTGAATAGCCTGAAGAGATAAAAAAAAAATATGCCACAATCTACAAAAGGCCGTGCTTTGTCTGAATAGTTGCGAATCCATTTAGCGTATGCAAATAACCCCAAACAATGCTGCAAGGATTTTACAACTATATGGTACGGGTAATTCTAACAAAGTTCTCATTCGTTCAGGATCAAGTTTTAGATTGACGTCAGAAATTCAGTAACCGAGAATATTATGCAGGGGTAAGAAAACTTAGATTTCAGAATTCAGGGTGATATTGTATTTAGAAGTAGCTTCCATGAAACGCTTTAGATTGCTATTATGTTCTTCTTTCGTTCTTCCGGGGACTGTTGTGTCGTCGAGATAAGCATAAGTATTACATAGTTTTTATCGGTTATAAACTTATTCATAAAGCGTTGAAAAGCGGAAACCCCATTCGTAACACCCAAAGGTATGCGCTTGAAGGAATCCCTGATACTCTCATCACGATAGACGGAAACATGAAGCAGTGCTGGTAAATCGATTCTCCTGTAAGTTGAATTCGAGTAGAAAGCAAATGTCTGGCATGAATTTCATTGGGAGTCTTAATATAAGCAGCTTGCAACAATTCGATTGCCTTTGAATGATCAGCACAGCCCTCTATTATATCCACGACATGAAAACTTCTTCACAGGAGTGTAACCAGTTTTTAAAGTCATTAATGACCATAAAGCTGACACTATTTACTGGGGAGGTTACCTCCGTGACTGAGCATCACTGTGGGGACGGGTAGGTGGAGCTCGTACTCATGTTAGGGCAGTTAACCTAAAAGAAGGATAACTCTGACTTCAAAACCCTGGATTTAAAGGCATAATTTGCCTCTTCCAGAAGATCCTCTGTGAGAATAGCGATGGTGCTCATTGATGCAATACCTGTAGCAACTATCTTCTTGCATTTCAAGTTACTTCCCTGCAGGGCAACAATAGTTGCATGCTTTGCTTTCGAAAGAACCATTTCGGGAATTGCAAAAGATTCAAACTTTTATTTTTACAAACAAAATATTACGAATTTGATTATAATTACATAATATCATTCATTTAACTCATATTTGTCATTACTTTTGATCGAATAGCAAAGCTCTAGGGACTGTAACTCATCTCCTACAGGATCAGGATCAGACCGCGATTTTGGATTCAGCAAGGGATGCACTGTTTTTTTCTTATTATTTTTTTAATGATGCCCTTTTAATAGATTTGCAATAATTTAAATATTATTAAATATTATATGAAATGAGTCAGCTAACAGATGAAAGTCACCTTTTAACAACGTAAAATCATTAAATCTTCTAGGACATTCAATGTGGAAATTCTACAACTGGGAACTATATTTTCCAAAATTTTCAACAGGAACTTCAACCATTTGCAACGTTTTAAAATGTAAAAGTGACTATATGCCTAGAGGTTCTAATAGATTAAGCCAGGTGTCGTGGATACATATTGAGATTAAAAAGAGTATTTGGATATAATATTTGCATAAAATTTCGAAAAACAGAAGTAGTGTCGAGAATCGAAAGCGAAATCTTTACTATCGTTGCCTTTATTATGTAATTAATTAGTGTTTTACTTAGCCTAGATAGCGAACAAGAATTATCTCATAATAATATTTTCAGATGAAAATGGAACACTGAATTTAGTCCTAACGACGGAGGATTGACTGTTAACGCGTTGGAAAATTAGAAGGAATGGAAGAATGAACGATAACGAAAGTAAAATGTTTTTAAGAATTAACAAATGAAAACAGAATTGATTGAATATAACATACAATTTAGTATACACGAGTTATGGTTTAAATGGATATTAAGAGGACGTTGAATAAAAAGCTAGATATGATGTTAAATAATATACTATCATAATACGATATTAAATTGGATGTAAACAGTAGTGTTAATAATAGTTTGTTAGCGATCACAAGGAGATTTTAAATAGTTTGTTAACTATCACAATGAGATTAAATAAGATGTAAATTAATAATTTGTTAGCGATCACAATGGTAATAGTAAATTGGGGTCTGCAATGCATTCAAAATATCTATTAATACGTACTCACGCTTTAGATGAATTTATTAACCAGATTGAGGAACTCTTTTTCACAAACCTTGCGAGTCGGAAGACGCGAGCACAATCACGCAGATTTAAGACGATTGGGATTTATTTTAAACAATGCGGTTCTCGGGGTATTTGTTATATAGGGGGATTGTAATTTGTTTATATATATATATATATATTGGATTTACAGATACAGATACCAGTTACATTGAAGTGCTCGGAATAACATAAATTATTTAAATTCTTTTGGAGTAGTGCAGATTTACATGATAATTTATTTTAATTATTTTGTGTAATACAGAAATCATTATATATGCGTACATTATTTTGTTAATTTTTGGAGTAAGGCAGATTAACAACAATCAGGCAGTGCTACAAATACTCCCCACTAGACGTCAAGGTCGGGAGAATACAGGACCTCCTGTTGTCTCGATCCGATACAGCACATTAAGTTTAATAGGCCTATCCTTTGAAGGTGGAAGGGTAAGGTCGGAAAATTCCTGAAGAAGGTGCTGAAATGGTGGTTCGGTGGGTAGGAGACGAATAGAAAGTACAGAATTCTAAAGGTGAGTAGGAACCAGGAACAGTGAGTGAAGTTTTGCGATCGACAAGCTTGCGGTGAAGAGAATCGACCAAGAGGTCGTGAGCCAAAAGAAATCGAGGCCCAATATTGTCGCCCTTAAGAATTAGTATGACTGCATTCTGCACCAGTGTCCACCAGGAATGAGAAACCAGAAAGTGGGTCAAAAATGCGAAAGGGAGGACCTACCTGAGGAAGTGAGGTATAGGCAGGCGACGTAGACCCTTTTGTCCAATGCCTTTCTAGTTTAAAAGAGAATTTGAGGTTGAAATTTGAATAGTTGGGTTGAGAAGAGTGATGTGCGAGAAGTGGAGTGTTGAGATTAGGTGATGGGGGTGGTACTGGTGGTAAATATGTGCACGGTTGTAAGAATTTTACAGCCTTTTCGACATATTTGTTGTGGTGCCAGACCATTGAGTAGATTGGCTGAAAGATCCATTATGCGTTGGGAGACTACTAAGCGCAGTGTAGGGAAAAGCATAATGGTGGTTACAAGGCTGTATACAGCGTTGTTACCCTACCTTTGATGGTACCAGCAGAGACCCTTTTGTTGAGAAAGATCATGGTGAGAATAGGCGGACGATTGCGAAAATTGCTGCATCTCACCTTTTGTGCTGAGGTTCCCTCGTTAGTTTCTTTTACGTGAACTCGAACAGGTCATATCTCTCCGCTCACCATGCCCGTGGCGTCGCTCAATCAATGCCTCTTGCTGCAGTTTCAACCGACCGAGGTCACTCAATCCTCGATAACGTGGCAGCTAAATCCCTCGTTGAGGAATTTCGCTACTCTCCGGTCGTTCATAAGCAGAACTCACCGTTACCCGAACCTGTGAAATGGAAGAATGATTAGGCTCAGAAATGTGTTTTTGTGTGCTGCTCAAATTTACATACAAGTTTTTAGAAAGTCAAAAAGGTTAGATTGAGCATTTTTCGTTCTTATAAGATCCTTTAAATGATTTAAAAAATTAGTGGAACACTTATCTCCCATCTCCTGAGTGTTAAGGAGCTCCCTCAAGTCTTAAACCTGTGACTTCCAAAATTCGTTTCGGAAAACCTCGTTCAAGTCTTCATAAGCTCCAACTTTCTCCCCATTAAATAAGATATACCTAAATTTTATGAATATACTTATGGGAACTCTGGATTATTGCAGAAATCTTCTCTTCCTCTGTTATGGCTTGAGGGCGGAGAATTACGTGACAAAAGTCAAGCCAAGTGACTGGGTTTGTTGCATCATAAACCGGAAGTGAGAGAAATGGATGAGGTAATTTGACCAAATCTTGCTGTGCTGCAGTTGAGGATTGTGACAATTGCATAGTTGAAGACGTTTAGCCATTCACCGATGACTGGTGTACCATTGTGATGCTTTTTAGATGTACGAGTATGTGGTTTGTAAATGAGAATATCGTATAGAGTAGAATGATTGAATTTTATAATTGCTGTGCGTGAAAGAATGAGAGTGCATGCACGTGTGTGTGTGTGTGTGATAAAAAGGGAGAGAGAGAGAGCGGGGTCAGGTTAGTCACGGGACGGAAACGTGAAAAGATTGAGAAAACTTTTTCGTATAAAGAGAAAATTAACTACTAGTTATATTAAGGGATAATATTTAATTTAAATTAATAAGAATTATAATGATTGGAAGAATGATGTTTTGGATACAACGTGTGAATGGCAATCTTTCCTGAATACAAATTTTGTTGTTGAAGACCATTGTGTATTTCGCCTTGATTAATTTCCTCTGGCAACTTTCTCTTCTTCTAACTATCTTTTTTTATTCCATCTTGTAGATGGTGGATTACTTGTCCAGTATTCATATCTTTTAAATTAATGTGTTTGGTAAAAAACAAACTAAATTGCTGAGCTTTCGACCTTATTCGATCATCTTCGGAGCGTTTTGATATGTTCTTGCTTCCTTTACCGATATAATGAGTGGAGTGAGGATCTGACAGGATGAAAGAAAACGATTTTTAAGGGGTATTTATTCCGCCTAGGTTGAGCATAACGTTAGAGGAAACGGCCAGTCCGGTGAGGGGAATTTTAAAATAATTTTTATGTGCGATTCCAGCTTGTTGCTTGACTGTTGATGGCTGGCTTATCTTCGTTTATTAATATGTTTTTTACCAAACACATTCATTTAAAAGAGATGAATAGAGGAAAAGTGATCCACCATCTACAAGATGAAATAAAAAAGATAGTTAGAGGAAGAGAAAGTTGCCAAAGGAAATTAATCAAGGCGAAATACACAATGATCTTCAACAAGATTTGCATATATATATATATATATATATATATATATATATATATATATATATATATATATGATTTACAGTTACAAATACCTGTTACATTGAAGTGCTCGGAATAACATAAATTATTTAAATTACCTTTGGAGTAGTGCAGATTTACCAAATAATTTATTTTAATTATTTTGAGTAATACAGAAATCATTATATACACGTACATTATTTTGTTAATTTTTGGAGTACAAGAATCAGGCAGTGCTACACCTTTTCAAACTCAAAATAAGAATAGGAAAATGACCTATGAAAAAGAATTAGCGTAGTTGGAACAAACACGAGTCAAATAAATTTTATAAATATGTAAATAGTCGTAAACAAATTAGAAAGTATTTCGACCGACGTGGTGAAGACTTTAAATGAACATTTTGTGAATGTCTCTACCGTCGAAGATACGAATAACTTACAATAAACAACGAAATAAGCTTTGAAGGCAACATTAATCTATCAAATATTGATATAGCTAAAAATTATATAAGTTTTTACATTAATAATGAATAAATTTCCAAATCACCCGGTCTCAAAAAAATCTACCAGATCTTTTTTACAATTTTTAAAAAGTCTATACACAAGAGAATAGTTATTCAGGAGTTCAAAGAGGCAGGTGTGACACCAATTTTGTGGGGGGAATGCATAAACTCTGACCTGGAAATTTGAGGCCCATGTCCCTTACTTCGCTCGTTAGTAAACATTTGAAGTCTATTGTAAGAGATAGTATCGTGGAGCAGCTGGAGGTAAATAACTAAATAAATGGCACATGCCGGCTGTTGACGCGGAGGCTCATGCTTAACTAATTTTCTTGTTTTGGATTTTTTTTTTCAAAATTATCCTAAAGTTTGCCTAGCTAAGACAACAAATATAGTTTATCTCCCTTTCCAAAGGACTCTTGATACCGTTCCACATAAAATATTATAAATAGGAATTAAAAACTGACAAGAAAAAAGTTGCAAGAGGGTCGTTGTCGATGGAAATAGTTAATCATGGACAACGCTCTCTAGCGGCGTTCCTCAGGGATTTTTTTTTCACGTAAAATTTCAAAATTTCCCTAGAACAGGAAACCGGGTAGTAGAGTAAAATATCATAGAGAATGTGATAACTTTAACTTGCAAAATGACTTAGATAGTCAAATATTCAGAAAGATCGCATATGTAATTCAACGTTGACAAGTGTAAATTAATGCATATTGATCATGATCATCTCCGAAGATATTGTAATATGGGTGACCAAATTTTAAACTCAGTCAACATGGAAGAAAATTTAGGTGTCTTGAATAAAAATAGTGCAATAATGTAGCAAAATACAAAAAACCGAAATTATGTTGGATGAAGTTAAGAATTAATAGAGCAAAAAATACAAAATTTAAAATGAATATGTAACAATAAATATTCCACAATATTATAATAAATGAGATATAAAAATTTAATTATGTCAACACGCAATTAAGATTACCAAAGAATGCAAGCTATTTAAATCTCCACTCTCCTGGAGAGAGCTCTCGCTAGCCGAGTGGATACGGCGTCGGTCCGCCATCGTCGCGGTACCGGGTTCGATCCCGGCAAGATCGGAAACAAACGTCAGAACACGTAGAGATCTGGCTACCGATTGGTGGACGCGCTTTGCTCAGCCCCTTACTGGGCTGGGTAGGTCTTACACTTCTCATCACACTCTCTCTCTCTCTCTCTCTCTCTCTCTCTCTCTCTCTCTCTCTCTCCCAAGGGAATCCTGCCTATGGTATCTATATCCACATATATCTGACACGGAACAGGTCTCTTTGCCCCAAGGTAACGAAGGCTTCCACCTGAACGCTGTTTGGTGTCGAAACATAATACTTCCTGGCATCTTCCCCAAAAGAGGACTGACCCTTGGTACCCTCGGGCTCACCAAAGATTGTCATACTGATCTTTATGTCTATTTTATTATCCAGTCGGGATCCGCCTGGATAAAGGAAGGTTAGCGAACCACCACCACTACTACTACTCTGCTGGAATCTTTGTTACTCCCTTCGTTCTTATAAAACTATCCCTTCCCTACTTATCGCTTCAAAACTTTGCCTACCTTTAGAACTAGTGTATTTTTGTTACGTTTTATGATCTTGTTTAAAATAGTTTGTATAATAGTAGAGATAGTGGTATCGGGCACTGGGTACCACTACCTCCATTCCCGCATAGGTGAGCAGTAAGGTGTGTCTCCCAGTGGACCAGACTCCTCTATGTTCTCTCACTTCCTTCAACGGTCCAAGTGAGCCTGGTGGAGGAGAGTCTGTGGAAACCGATAAAAGAGAGAAGTAGGCGGAAGGGTGAAAGGGTAGTTGTAGGTAAAAAGGCGAACTTTGTTGATCTTCTTTTAGATGACAGAAGAGCAGAATAAAATAGTTCCATTGTTTGGACTTACTGATTAACGTATAATCCGAACCACAGGTACTTTCCTCTTTATCCATTTTATTTATTTTATTTGTTCTTTTTAATTGTTCAAACAACTTCTTAGATGGATGACAGAGCAAACATCTAATCCCTGTCATCTTATACTCATTCTTTCATTCATGTAATTCAGGTGCACACTGTAGTAATTCATTCCGACGTCTGCATTTTGATATGAGCTATTCTATTATTGGGCAGTTTAAATTTTCCTTTTTCAAGTTTTGTCAAAATGCAGAGACCTCACTTCCTAGTGCTAGATAAGCCTTCCTCTTATTTTTATGTTAGAGCTTGTTAAAGTGAATTTGAGTATTAGCAGTGGAGTTTCTCTGTTTATCGTTTCGGGTAGATGTTTTTTCGTAGCCGCTTGAGCTTATCTTTAGACCAAGTACCTTGCCTTCAGGATGATATCGGCACAGCTTGTCTTCTACATCCATATCTGCTGCATTTATTATTTACATATATCGGGAATATCTTAAACTTCTTTCCGTTGGTTTTTAGTTTTAGTCTTGCTCGAAACGATTTGTATTGCCAATTTCGATGTATGTCATCATTTGGCTGAAATTCTTCATTCCTACACCGGCTAACGACTACTTAAGCTATGTCATCAGCGAATTTCATAATTATTTATTCGTGTTGGTGGCAGAGCTGCTGTATAAATGGAATGCAATGTGAAGTTAAGGCACTAAATATGTTTTTATGGGAGATAGTCACAGATAATTCTTTGCTGCTTATTGTTAAACTAGAGGGTTGAGATCTGATAATACTTGCTTTCAATCCAGACTTAATTCAAGATCTTTTCAACATCTCTCAGGACCAGATCAATGTATTTATTCTCTGCTTTGGACTTGGCGATATTTTCGCTTATGATGGCAAGTGCCATTGCGATGTCTATTCTTCTGTGGAATCGGAGCTGATGTTACTTGGTGATTCGCCTGGTTTCGGATAAAGACCATCATGCCGTGTTTGTAGTCATCTGGGAGGTAAACTGTGCCAAAATCGATATAGGTATGTAGCTGATGATGTGACTCGGTAATTTGCCTGGTTTCGGTATGGAAATCACCTTAGAGAATTTATATTCGTTTGAATTTTGACTATATTCCATGGTGACTTAGTGAAGTTGCTCCTGGTGTTTCCTACATGCACTGGCGTTTTCTGTTTGAATGAGTAGATGACGCCTTTTATTTGTTCTGGTGCTACTGTGGTCTCTGGTCCCATGATTTCTTCCATGTGTGGTTCAACTACAGGCGCTGGGTATATTTCTTCTTGATTATTGCGTAAGTTATCATTTTCCATATCTTTCATTTCTGGATTGATTTATGAATTCTATTTTAGTGTTATTGAAAATACTGACTTCCAATGGAGTCGAAATTCTTGCTTGATGGCCTTATTGTCCTGAATATTTCTCCCTTGTTTGTTGGTTATTGAGATTTTGCTCCGTGAAAGTCTCCCTTCAACCCTATTTGTAAACCTACAATTTGATTTCTAAGTTCTTTCCTCATAGGTTTCTTTTATTAAGCTATCCCATATAATCATTTGTTTTCTTCTATGAAATTCCTTATTTCTTCTTTCTTTATATATAGGATCGTATACTTTTCTTGACCTGATCTAATCGTATATGCCACTGATTTGTTTAATCTTCGCCCTCATCTTGTCTATTAGAAATAGGGGAGCGTGCATTATATTTTCATCGGTGCGTTTTTTATCTTCTGCTGCGATAAGAGCTCTTTTCAAATGCTCATTTAATTTATCTATTTCCTCTTTTTATATCCGATAGATCATTTCGAACAAAATTCAGAAGTTCTTCTCTGTACCTGTTCCAATTCGCTTAACTGTAGTTTTTTTGTAGGTCGCACGTTCCTGCACCGGGGGGAGGCCCACCTACCCCCGACGCCGGAGCGTGCTTCCTGCTTGTTCTCTTTTCCATTTTCCTTTCTCTTTATTGTTACTATTGTTGTTTTTTGTTTTATTTTGCATATTATTTTAATGTAGCCTAGTACTAGGCTGTCGTGAGTACGGTGACTTCTGCCCTAGTATGTAGTCGCCAGATGGGCTCCTAAAATAAAAAATAAATAAATAAATATCTTGGAATGTCTTTCGAACCGCCAAACATCTTTCTACTATTAGATTTTCTAATATTCGATGCCATTTACATAAAATTGGTCACTCAATCTCAAAGGATCAATTTCCTATCCTCTCTACTGCACCTTCTATTCTTTTATCCCAAATATTAGAATCACTAGAGAATAAGAGAATCAAATTAGCATTTAATCAACCCGATTCTTCCACCTCCCCCCCCCCCCACCCATATTGGCCAACACAACAACAACAAACCAAACTAACTGTCAATTCCGTTTCCTACCTCTTCCTTCACTCTCAGAATGGACTCCACAATCTAAAGGTAAACTTCTTTGGTCACTCAATCTCAAAGGATCAATTTCCTATCCTCTCTACTGCACCTTCTATTCTTTTATCCCAAATATTAGAATCACTAGAGAATAAGAGAATCAAATTAGCATTTAATCAACCCGATTCTTCCACCCCCCCCCCCACCCATATTGGCCAACACAACAACAAACCAAACTAACTGTCAATTCCGTTTCCTACCTCTTCCTTCACTCTCAGAATGGACTCCACAATCTAAAGGTAAACTTCTTTGGTCACTCAATCTCAAAGGATCAATTTCCTATCCTCTCTACTGCACCTTCTATTCTTTCATCCCAAATATTAGAATCACTAGAGAATAAGAGAATCAAATTAGCATTTAATCAACCTGATTCTTCCACCTCCCCCCCCCCCACCCATATTGGCCCACACAACAACAAACCAAACTAACTGTCAATTCCGTTTCCTACCTCTTCCTTCACTCTCATAATGGACTCCACAATCTAAAGGTAAACTTCTTTTTGTATCAATTTCTTTTCACTTCAAATAAATCCTTTAATCCTTTTAACTTTTGCGATTCAATAATTCTAATTCTGCGGTAAATAGATAAATACTAAATTTTTGATTATTCTAATTTTTTAGTTAATCTTTTTAATAATTAACTAATTGTCATTCTATTATAGATAGAATAAATTTTAGCATGTATTTTTATATTTTTGATAGAGAATCCCTTGAAAAAGTTCAAGTTTATGCAAGAAACGTCGTTTGAAAATAAATGTTGAATTAACAACAAAATCTAGAGCAAAATTGTGACAATTAATTCATTACACTGGGGAAGACAATTTTCGTTGAGTTAGATGTTAGATTTAACATTCGTTTTTGACTAACTTAATCCCAAAATGAACCAATGTTTATGTATCACATAAACTTTTTGAGCTACAGGATGGCCTCGCTTTCTATAGAAAAAACATAAAAATATCGCATATTATAAATTTATACTTACATATTTTATTAAATATTTTAACAACTTACATACACTTGAAAATAATATAATATTGCTTAACTGAAATGTTTGTACAAATTTATTTTGTTGATACAAAGATTTATTGTTACTGTAAGTCAAATTTTGTGCAAGTAAATTAAGGCAAAAACTTACTCTTATACTTCTCCTGGAGTGTTTAATATGTGGAAAATTTCGAATTATACTCTTTCAGTAGTCAGCCAAAGTACGAAGGGCGGTCAATAAGTTTTGCGAATCAGTAGGGCAAAACAGAGGAAGGGGGATGGCTGTTTGCGGGGGTGTTAGGACAAGTTATGACAAGTCAGGACCTGCAGCCCCACGCTCCTGCCTCGTCTATTTAAGAAGCAGTAACTGATCGCAGATCGTTGGTCACAAATTTTCCAGTGATCAAAATTTTTGACCAAGGAAGGCAAGAATGCAAAAGAGATCCATGAACGCATGGTTGCAGTGTATGCAACAATTGCTCGCTTGAATAGGGAGTTCCGCCATGGTCGTGAGTCCCTTGAAGATGACGCCCGTCAGACGTGACCAATGAGGACAATGTGGCCCGTGTGGAGAGGATGATCCTCGAAAATCGACGGGTGAAGGTCGAAGAAATTGAGCGACAACTTGGAATATCACATGGAAGTGTTATTAACATCATCCACGTCAATTTTGCCATGACCAAGGTCTTTGCCCGCTGGGACCCTAGAAACCTCACGCCCCATGATCGACTTTAACGTCGTCAAAGTCCACAAGGCCAGAGTTGCACAAGCTGCCCTGCGCGAGTGCGGATTCGAGGAGCTCAACCATCCCCCCTACAGTCCAGATCTGGCCCCTAGCGACTACTTTTTATTCCACCAGCTCAATGCTGCACTGCGTGGACGCTGGTTGGGGACGATGAAGATGTCCAGCTCACCGTCCAGGAGTGGATTGAACAGCAGTCGGGAGATTTCTGGTTGTCGGGAATTCGAAGCCTCAGGGACAAGTGGCGCAAGTGCATTGAAGTCGAGGGTAGTTATATTGAAAAATAATCAAACACTTTTCCTCATATCTCGTTTCCTTATATCCAAAATTGAAAAACTTATTGACCGCCCCTCGTATTTGCATCCGATCTACCCTGATACAAGAAATTCTGGGCAAGGTCTTTGTAAGATAACCAAGCATTCTTTTTAAGTTCTGACATTGTTCCGATGAAATGTTTATCTTTGATGAGCTACCGAATTTGTGAACCATCAAATACACCGGAATTGATTTTTTCCATTGACAGTCCAGGAAGTGCCAAAAGTAGGTACTTTAAACAGTCGCCTTTTGTGGAGAATTGCTTTAACGAACTTCTACATGAGACTGAGTTTGATGTGCAGAGGGGGTAATATAATTTTCTTTCTGTCAACAAGTGGCTCATCACCAGGTTTGAGGTCGGATATTAGAAACCAATTCATCTCCACATAATGCTTATCTCGAGCTCTGTTCTCCCACATGTACCGAAAGCAAGGATACTTCGCGTAACCACGATCCTGACCAAGAAGGAAGCATACCATTTTAAGGTCAACACAGATGATCCAATTGTGTTTGTGATATTGCAACAACTCAATGGCTCTCTTTATCTCTCCATGTTCTTCACGAAGACTAACTGAATACCCAACTGGAACTGCACTATATAAATTGCCTTTGTGGAGAAGGAGACACTAAGCTCCGCTTTGAGCCATCGATAAACCTCCGCCATTCAGTTAAGTTGTAGATTGGAATTCCCAATTCCGCCAGTAAACCTTTAATGTTATGGCATTACGCAAAGCTACTGTCATTTCGAAAGTACTGCAGAAATGTACTTTCTCTGGATTAAAATTAGGATACATTCGCTACTTGTTCAAGCAAACTTTTCACATTCATTCTTGATGCTTTGAGTTCTGAAGCCTTTTTTGATATTTCCAAATCTCGTGTCAAATCATTTAACTCATGATGATCAAATCCCTTACAAGCTGAGTCCTATTCAATTCAAAAATCTGCATCATTGTTATTACTGAGTTCTTCATCATGATCCAGATTTTCAAGAGAGGGTAGTTGAACGAAAACTGGCACTGGGATTTCAGCTGAATGAGGCACTTTTGTATAGCTGATGGTAGACTAAGATATAATCGATTTAACATTTATTTTTTCTTGTTATATTCTGAAGTTTTTACTGAACAAATGTTACAGTTTGTACAATGATCTTTCGGCTCTCGCAAAATCATAGTTATATCAAATGCCAACATATCACGTGTTCCCTTTGCCTACATCCGTAAACTCTCGACACACTGTTTGCGCACTTTGTGAGGGGCTCAAGACTTGTCTTGATCAACCAATTGTTACCTTAAAATATATAAAATTGGCTTACTTAACAAATGCGCTGATGTTTGCGCTTTTGCAGGGAAGAGGGAAACTGCCACAGATGTAACAAAAGGAGTCCACGATGCTTAGGCACTTACGACGAGAAGTAGTAGAGGTAGACATGATATGAAAGAAAGGAAATCAAAAAATAAGTTGAACAATCACAAGCTTGGAAAAACAAAAATCTTATATAAGGCCTGCTAACCCTTTATATACAGATTTTTTTTGTCAGCAGAATACGCTAGTAATCACCTACATGTATAGATTGGAACACAACCTCACAGTTATAACTGAATCGACAAGTTGTAAGCTGTCACCGTTTGCTCGGTCGGGACGGTTAGTCCATGCGGTATAACCCGTGTAGAAGCATCAAGGGTACCATGCGGGACGTGTGTTTTTATTGGTGTTCACGCTGCGGAGCGGCCTGGACCGGCAGTCCCTTAGCAAGGCCGAATGTTCCCATACCATTAAATAATCGGGCGTTTATTGTTGACTCAAGGGATCTCTTTAGGAGCATCAATGTTATTATTTTAAAGAGGGGCCTCTGAGACTTTAGAGGAAACCGTGTGAGGGTGGCTTTCAAATTGAATAAAACAAAGGGAAAAACTCTTTGCCTAGGGGCATAGATGAGGGGAAAGTCCGTCAGCAGTAAGAGAATTCTGGAGGTGGCCTGGTGAAGGGATAGGGAAGACCGCCTCCGCAGAAAAGAGACATTCGTTTGGTGCTGTCTCTCAATGAAGAACTAGTGAAGAAGAAATCTCTTTACCATTTGAAGGTTGTTGAAAAGGAAAGTCTTCCACCAGTCCGAGGTGTGTTCTTGTTTGCAAATACCTCTCTGCTACCAAAATCGGAAGCATCGCTTCTTCTGTCAACGGCGCGGTACTTCCTTATGTTAGAGCCATGAAAATTTTAACAGAAAGGACTTGGATTGAGAAGAAATATATTATGACCTCCAAGTGCTTTGATTGATATAGGAACAGTCCCTATATTATCTAAACATTGGGACTATGATCATTTGCACATACAAAGCCTCGGATTTGAGAGAGGATGTACATTGTAAACACGAAAAAAATTGTCCTTGAGTTTGCCCCATAAAGAATTGGACAGGCGTAGTCACCTTATATGTGCATCAGAAGCGGTGAAGAGATTCGGAAACTCAGTGCACTCACTATCTCAGACATTTCCCAGTCACCGAGCTTTCTACCATCGCAGTAAGTAGGGCCTCTGTAGTGTACCCCAACACTGGAGTGAGTTAGAATATATAATGCCGTAAGAAACTCAGAAAGTAAAACCTGTAGTTAACAAGAGAAAGAGTTGAGTCTATTATACATATGGCTGCGTTCTATTATTATATCTATTTCTTGATAATGAACGTAAAAATATAGTGCGAAAGTACTTGAAATTTACTTTCATTTTCCTGTGTTTGATTTTTGCAGTTATATATATATATATATATATATATATATATATATATATATATATATATATATATATATATAATGGAATGGAAGATATCACATTAATGTGATGTATATCAGTAAGAGATAATGGTAAACCACAATATTTGAATCAAGATTTTATTAATAACTATCGGACTAGTTTCGGCAAGATGCCATTTTCAACTAATAATGAAGAAACTAGGCATGGAACACAGTATATATAAGGTAAGACACATCCTAAACAAAATGAAATCACGAGAGGTAACACGTAAATAGGTATAAATATTTGGTTGTACCACGTAGGGTAAAAGAAAGATTGATTGGAGCTACTACCTTCACTATCTTAATAACATTTTCAAACTGTGAGATTGAAAATTTTATTAAGATAACGAAAGTACCCAATCCATCTTTCTTTTTCCCTGCGCGGTACAACCATATATATATATATATATATATATATATATATATATATATATATATATATATATATGTGTGTGTGTGTGTGTGTGTGTGTGTGTGTTGTTTGGGCTAAATTTGACGATATTTAATGTCTCCTTTTTTCAGGAACATGTTGACATATCGGTGAACAGTCAACGGCGTTGGATATCAAACAGCGTAAAGTTATTAGTTGAGAAAAGGTTAGCTGACCTGGAGGACTGAAGTCATCTAAATATTATAAATATTTTAAATCAAGGATAAGCGAGCATTCTGTAGCAAGTCGAGCCCCAAGACGGGATGACCGACGTCAGCAACTAAAAACAATCAAAGGAGAGACCGTCCCGGAAAGATAGAGATCGAAAGAAGCTTATTAGAATAGATCGGAAAGTCTGAACTGAGACATTTTGGAGCGAGGAAACCGTCGTAGCTCATCGTCTGTCCCGAGGTCAAATCCGAAGAATGGAGACAGGAGAGCCACTGTCAACGAGGAAGTAGAGTCCCGTAACTGGATCCCGGATGAAGATACAGGGGTTCGAGCCCTGCATCGCTCCCACGGCAGTGCGTTGGCAGGTTGTTGCAGTCCCCGGAGGAAGGTGTTCCTGAGTTGGAGCTAGTGGCATGCCGGAAGGCGCCGAAGATGGGAATGACAACTTTGACGAGGTGAGGTTAGGTTTAGGTTTTCACCGTGAAATACGGCTGTCAATTCCCGTAGATTTCCCGACTTCCCGCAGCACAGCTGAGACAAGCCTTCTTTACTCGTCTCCCCATTCACATAACACATCCTCAAGGCGATGGGAGATTTGACCATATTTTCACTTCTACTTGGACTCCAAGGGGAAATAATGTATTCGAGTTGTGTCATGCTACGCTAAGACGCTCCCTGCTTGAAGGTTAAACTCCCGATCAATGGTATAATAAATTACCATGGGTGTTTCTTGCCAACCGCTCCCAAACTAAGGAGGACTCTATAACATCACCAGTACACGCATTATTGGCTGCTCTATCCGTCTTTCCTCCACACTTTCAATTTCCTTAGATGCCTCCATTCCCCTTTATTAATTCGCTGAGGCCCAAATAACTCACATGGCAGAATTGCGCTCCAAGTCATCGCGCAAATTCCCTCCCGATCAGAAGGTATACATTCGTAACAATCTCTAAACTTGTACCCATTTGTTCGTTATAAATATGAGAAACTCTCCGAAATTCCTCGACACTTTATATTGTCCTTTCCAGTTAAATTCCGCAGATGACACTTCTTTCTGGTTCAAGTAGGCTCAAACGCTCTAAGGACCCTCGCATCTCGTAATATGGAGCCGGTTAGGCTTTCACTAAATCATCAAAAGACTGCAAATTCCATTCTGAGGTTTGCCCCGCCGCTAACGCAGAAACAGCAGTTACACTTTGCTACATGAAAGCACGTCAGATTTCTCTTAAGCGGTCTTTCCCTATGACACTCGCAACTTTCTCGCGGACTCTACTACAAAAATTTCATTCCTTTCCTGACTCGATTTACTCCTTGACGTATTGGGGGAGTGGTATATGTCTGGGCAGCTATGTATGCACCTCGTCATTAGATACTTGCTCGGGGAATAGATCTGCATATAGTAGGGTATTCCAACGATGTATAGAATATGGTATTCTAATTTTCATTTTAGGTTGATCTAACTCCAATCTTGGTTGAGTGTGCTGGTGCAGCCAGAAACAGCTGGAAACCACCTGACGGCGACACCTAGCAACCTCACGCCATTTCGGGCTTATTTAGTGGTACTGGGAAGAGATGCAAATCATATCACTGGGGAGCAATGTATTTAGTAAATTGACAAAAGTACATTTTCCTACCTAATTCGAGCATAATGAATTCAAATCTGAAATCAGATTCTCTCTAAATGCTACAGATTTTTCGTAATATCAATAACTAATATTATACAATAATTTTCATTTTATTACGCCTATCATCATGCCCTATCATCATGGACTAACCGTCCCAACCGAGCAAACGGTGACAGCTTACAACTTGTCGATTCAGTTATAACTGTGAGGTTGTGTTCCAATCTATACATGTAGGTGATTACTAGCGTATTCTGCTGACAAAAAAAATCTGTATATAAAGGGTTAGCAGGCCTTATATAAGATTTTTGTTTTTCCAAGCTTGTGATTGTTCAACTTATTTTTTGATTTCCTTTCTTTCATATCATGTCTACCTCTACTACTTCTCGTCGTAAGTGCCTAAGCATCGTGGACTCCTTTTGTTACATCTGTGGCAGTTTCCCTCTTCCCTGCAAAAGCGCAAACATCAGCGCATTTGTTAAGTAAGCCAATTTTATATATTTTAAGGTAACAATTGGTTGATCAAGACAAGTCTTGAGCCCCTCACAAAGTGCGCAAACAGTGTGTCGAGAGTTTACGGATGTAGGCAAAGGGAACACGTGATATGTTGGCATTTGATATAACTATGATTTTGCGAGAGCCGAAAGATCATTGTACAAACTGTAACATTTGTTCAGTAAAAACTTCAGAATATAACAAGAAAAAATAAATGTTAAATCGATTATATCTTAGTCTACCATCAGCTATACAAAAGTGCCTCATTCAGCTGAAATCCCAGTGCCAGTTTTCGTTCAACTACCCTCTCTTGAAAATCTGGATCATGATGAAGAACTCAGTAATAACAATGATGCAGATTTTTGAATTGAATAGGACTCAGCTTGTAAGGGATTTGATCATCATGAGTTAAATGATTTGACACGAGATTTGGAAATATCAAAAAAGGCTTCAGAACTCAAAGCATCAAGAATGAATGTGAAAAGTTTGCTTGAACAAGTAGCGAATGTATCCTAATTTTAATCCAGAGAAAGTACATTTCTGCAGTACTTTCGAAATGACAGTAGCTTTGCGTAATGCCATAACATTAAAGGTTTACTGGCGGAATTGGGAATTCCAATCTACAACTTAACTGAATGGCGGAGGTTTATCGATGGCTCAAAGCGGAGCTTAGTGTCTCCTTCTCCACAAAGGCAATTTATATAGTGCAGTTCCAGTTGGGTATTCAGTTAGTCTTCGTGAAGAACATGGAGAGATAAAGAGAGCCATTGAGTTGTTGCAATATCACAAACACAATTGGATCATCTGTGTTGACCTTAAAATGGTATGCTTCCTTCTTGGTCAGGATCGTGGTTACGCGAAGTATCCTTGCTTTCGGTACATGTGGGAGAACAGAGCTCGAGATAAGCATTATGTGGAGATGAATTGGTTTCTAATATCCGACCTCAAACCTGGTGATGAGCCACTTGTTGACAGAAAGAAAATTATATTACCCCCTCTGCACATCAAACTCAGTCTCATGTAGAAGTTCGTTAAAGCAATTCTCCACAAAAGGCGACTGTTTAAAGTACCTACTTTTGGCACTTCCTGGACTGTCAATGGAAAAAATCAATTCCGGTGTATTTGATGGTTCACAAATTCGGTAGCTCATCAAAGATAAACATTTCATCGGAACAATGTCAGAACTTAAAAAGAATGCTTGGTTATCTTACAAAGACCTTGCCCAGAATTTCTTGTATCAGGGTAGATCGGATGCAAATACGAGGGGCGGTCAATAAGTTTTTCAATTTTGGATATAAGGAAACGAGATATGAGGAAAAGTGTTTGATTATTTTTCAATATAACTACCCTCGACTTCAATGCACTTGCGCCACTTGTCCCTGAGGCTTCGAATTCCCGACAACCAGAAATCTCCCGACTGCTGTTCAATCCACTCCTGGACGGTGAGCTGGACATCTTCATCGTCCCCAACCAGCGTCCACGCAGTGCAGCATTGAGCTGGTGGAATAAAAAGTAGTCGCTAGGGGCCAGATCTGGACTGTAGGGGGGATGGTTGAGCTCCTCGAATCCGCACTCGCGCAGGGCAGCTTGTGCAACTCTGGCCTTGTGGACTTTGACGACGTTAAAGTCGATCATGGGGCGTGAGGTTTCTAGGGTCCCAGCGGGCAAAGACCTTGGTCATGGCAAAATTGACGTGGATGATGTTAATAACACTTCCATGTGATATTCCAAGTTGTCGCTCAATTTCTTCGACCTTCACCCGTCGATTTTCGAGGATCATCCTCTCCACACGGGCCACATTGTCCTCATTGGTCACGTCTGACGGGCGTCATCTTCAAGGGACTCACGACCATGGCGGAACTCCCTATTCAAGCGAGCAATTGTTGCATACACTGCAACCATGCGTTCATGGATCTCTTTTGCATTCTTGCCTTCCTTGGTCAAAAATTTTGATCACTGGAAAATTTGTGACCAACGATCTGCGATCAGTTACTGCTTCTTAAATAGACGAGGCAGGAGCGTGGGGCTGCAGGTCCTGACTTGTCATAACTTGTCCTAACACCCCCGCAAACAGCCATCCCCCTTCCTCTGTTTTGCCCTACTGATTCGCAAAACTTATTGACCGCCCTTCGTACTTTGGCTGACTACTGAAAGAGTATAATTCGAAATTTTCCACATATTAAACACTCCAGGAGAAGTATAAGAGTAAGTTTTTGCCTTAATTTACTTGCACAAAATTTGACTTACAGTAACAATAAATCTTTGTATCAACAAAATAAATTTGTACAAACATTTCAGTTAAGCAATATTATATTATTTTCAAGTGTATGTAAGTTGTTAAAATATTTAATAAAATATGTAAGTATAAATTTATAATATGCGATATTTTTATGTTTTTTCTATAGAAAGCGAGGCCATCCTGTAGCTCAAAAAGTTTATGTGATACATAAACATTGGTTCATTTGGGGATTAAGTTAGTCAAAAACGAATGTTAAATCTAACATCTAACTCAACGAAAATTGTCTTCCCCAGTGTAATGAATTAATTGTCACAATTTTGCTCTAGATTTTGTTGTTAATTCAACATTTATTTTCAAACGACGTTTCTTGCATAAACTTGAACTTTTTCAAGGGATTCTCTATCAAAAATATAAAAATACATGCTAAAATTTATTCTATCTATAATAGAATGACAATTAGTTAATTATTAAAAAGATTAACTAAAAAATTAGAATAATCAAAAATTTAGTATTTATCTATTTACCGCAGAATTAGAATTATTGAATCGCAAAAGTTAAAAGGATTAAAGGATTTATTTGAAGTGAAAAGAAATTGATACAAAAAGAAGTTTACCTTTAGATTGTGGAGTCCATTATGAGAGTGAAGGAAGAGGTAGGAAACGGAATTGACAGTTAGTTTGGTTTGTTGTTGTGTGGGCCAATATGGGTGGGGGGGGGGAGGTGGAAGAATCAGGTTGATTAAATGCTAATTTGATTCTCTTATTCTCTAGTGATTCTAATATTTGGGATAAAAGAATAGAAGGTGCAGTAGAGAGGATAGGAAATTGATCCTTTGAGATTGAGTGACCAAAGAAGTTTACCTTTAGATTGTGGAGTCCATTCTGAGAGTGAAGGAAGAGGTAGGAAACGGAATTGACAGTTAGTTTGGTTTGTTGTTGTTGTGTTGGCCAATATGGGTGGGGGGGGGGTGGAAGAATCGGGTTGATTAAATGCTAATTTGATTCTCTTATTCTCTAGTGATTCTAATATTTGGGATAAAAGAATAGAAGGTGCAGTAGAGAGGATAGGAAATTGATCCTTTGAGATTGAGTGACCAAAGAAGTTTACCTTTAGATTGTGGAGTCCATTCTGAGAGTGAAGGAAGAGGTAGGAAACGGAATTGACAGTTAGTTTGGTTTGTTGTTGTTGGGTTGGCCAATATGGGTGGGGGGGGGGAGGTGGAAGAATCGGGTTGATTAAATGCTAATTTGATTCTCTTATTCTCTAGTGATTCTAATATTTGGGATAAAAGAATAGAAGGTGCAGTAGAGAGGATAGGAAATTGATCCTTTGAGATTGAGTGACCAATTTTATGTAAATGGCATCGAATATTAGAAAATCTAATAGTAGAAAGATGTTTGGCGGTTCGAAAGACATTCCAAGATATTTATTTATTTATTTTTTATTTTAGGAGCCCATCTGGCGACTACATACTAGGGCAGAAGTCACCGTACTCACGACAGCCTAGTACTAGGCTACATTAAAATAATATGCAAAATAAAACAAAAAACAACAATAGTAACAATAAAGAGAAAGGAAAATGGAAAAGAGAACAAGCAGGAAGCACGCTCCGGCGTCGGGGGTAGGTGGGCCTCCCCCCGGTGCAGGAACGTGCGACCTACAAAAAAACATTAACAACAAAAAACAGTTAAATAAAGTGGAGGAGGCCAGCCTCCTCCAAAAAGTCATAAAATCCACAAGTCAGTGTGCACGAATCTGTCCCGAGTTCAAGGGACCAGCGGTAGCGACCCCGCTCATCCCGGTACCGGGAACAGGTAACGTGCGCGAAGATCACCCAGACTGGGACATTCAACAAGAATGTGCCGAACAGTCTGGGGGACAACGCAGTCGTCACAATAAGGCGCAGGCGAGCGCTTCATCGAATGGCGGCGCTTCCCGCGAGTGTGTCCAATTCAGAGACGACAAAAAGAAACCTGAAGCCGTCGCGGCATTGGGGGATAGGTCCATGGGAACAGTTCCGGCGCAATGGCACGTAACTTTAAGTTCCCTTCGACCGTCTCCCATTTTCTTTGCCAAGCAGTCCGAAGAGCTGCCCGTATTTCTGTCATGTAGTCGGAGTGAGGAAGAGCGAAACGCTGGTCCGGTCGCAGAGTCCTCGCGGACTCTTTGGCGCCCTCATCGGCGCGCTCATTCCCCGAAATTCCTACATGTCCAGGAACCCAGCAGAAGATAATCTCGACATCCGCCTGGCTCTCCCAAACCGTGGCGTAACGGATATCGCGAACCAGGGGATGCGGAGATTCCAATGCCCCGAGAGCACTCAGGGCGCTTTGTGAGTCGCTATAAATCACACCGAGAAATTTATAGATCGTCTACTTAAGATTTAAGCCAGTTTAGGGCAGGTAGCAGGCATTGCAGGCTGTAATGACCTTTACATCAAAGGAATACGTTTTTTTTTTATATGGGAATAAAGAACCTATACCATTTTGCTTGATATATATAAAATTAAACTTAACTTGTGGTAGAATATTTAGTTAAAATATCTTTGAAAAAGTCTCCAAACAAAAGTGGACGGGCCAATAAAGGGAAGTTTTTTAAAAAATTCTGTTTTGGAACTGTAAGGTATACAGGATCGGATTTAAATAGTCTCTTGAGGAATTCCTTGAGGTATTTATCCAAAAAATTGATAGGATACCTATTAAATTTAAAATAATTTCTCAGAAATTCTATCTAGTTCGAGTTGATTTTATTAGCCCTAAATATTTTGATCTTTATATTAACTATGTAGTTTGAATTTCATTTAAACTGAGCTAAAAAAAAAGTTAGTTCTTAAAATGGTGATTGGTAGAGTTCTGTTTATGGATGTTTTAAATCTTCCATCCTCTCTATACAATGCTACATCAAGGAAATTAAGCCTGTTTATATGTTTCTTTCGGCAATATTATATTTGGGTGTTGGAAATTCAAATACTGTAAAAATAACACAAAATGGTCTTTGTTACGGAAAAGGAGGAAACAGACATTTACGTCTTTTATAAGCGACAGGCTTGAATAAAGAGGAGCAGATGGTCTCATAATGACAGTAAGGGATCTCATTGCCAATTCCATCCACCTGTTTGTAGAGTTTATTGATAAAGAAAAGTATATCTAATCTAATCTTTAAATATTTGAAAATAAAGTCTTATCTAAACTATGAATTACTGAAGTGGGGATAAAAAAATATTACATATTATCTGGACGTTTTCAGAGACGGGTATATTAGTAACAATGTCAACATACCTAGGTCGTGTGCTCTCAAATATTCTCACTATTGACTGTCATAGAAGAGAGCTACGAGGCCTCTCCATGGGAGAGAGAGAGAGAGAGAGAGAGAGAGAGAGAGAGAGAGAGAGAGAAAGAGGGGCATCGAGTGGCGTAGAAACTTCCCAATCTACAGCCGACATAAGCATTTCCGGCGATAAGACGCCGTGCTGGGTACGCCAAGGGTCGAGCGTGGCGAAGAAAAGGGATTCTGCGACGCCGTGAACCAAGCGAAGATTTTCCCTTCCTGCGACCCGCTTGGTAACTGGGAGTCTCTCTCTCACCATCCAGGGCAAACCCCTTCCGGCTGCCTCGTATGAATATCCAGACGATGGAATTAAGAATTTAGTATGGTCCAGTCTCCGCGAGCATCGCCAGTATTCGCCCGTTTCGCTTTGACCGAACGCATCGCGCAACTCTCCCAATCGGATCCCACTCCGAGGCAGGAATCCCGTTCAGCTAATTAATAGCCTAGTATCTAGAGGATATTGTCTGATTCCAGGCATCGCTTTTAGCTCTATGACATACTCCCTAGGTTCCTACTCTCGAGGTCACCCGTGGTAATCATAACTCCCCGTTGACAGGATTCTCTCTCTCTCTCTCTCTCTCTCTCTCTCTCTCTCTCTCTCTCTCTCTCTCTCTCTCTCTCTCTCTCCCTCTCTCTCTCACGCACACACACACCCTCTGTCCACTTCCCGGAGACCCTTCCTCTAAATCGAGGCTACGTATGAGTCGTTCGTGACTCAGGCCTCCCGTCTTGTGACAAGCGTGCGTTTGTTTGTATATCATTGCCGCGTCCAAACTTTTCCCTGTTCCGTCCCAGTTTGTACCTAACCTAAATGTATATTGTAATATTCCCTTGTTAAATTATATATATATATATATATATATATATATATATATATATATATATATATATATATATATATATATATATATATATATATATATATTGGTTTCTTAGAAGTGAAGAAAGTTTTTTTTTTGTTTAAGTAAGTTTCGATACCCCATGAACCCCCAAGATAGTAGATGTTACGGCCAATTTTAATCACACTCTGTTCTTGTATATAAATTCCCACGCACATCACGGCTAATCCGTGCACGTAGACTCGCTTCTTGAGGGTCAAAGGAGCCGAGGTAAGGTGCGTCTTTATCTGACCTACGACATATATATAGTATATAATAAACTGGTGTCAGATGTGGTGTTTAATCTTGATTAATTTATTAGTTAATCTTGGTTGGTTCTGGAGATTTAAATTATAAGGAAATAATCGTTGCCTAGATCACTTATAAAACAAATTTTGACTTTACTCGTCCCATTATTTTGTAATTTCATTTTTTTTTTTTTTGTGAATTTTTGCGACTGTGCATCGCTGAGTAATTCCTCGTAGAATTTCTATCTTTCCGGCCTCAACCCGTCGGCCAATTGAAAGATACAGTGAGATTTGTATTGTTTTGTGTTAGTTACCCTGTATAGACGCGGTTAGCTTGTCTCAAACACAGCGAGGGATTTTGTCTCCCAAAGTTTATTCCAACGATCATACGGGATAAAACACACCGTGCGAAGTTTTGCGTCCTTCGAGAGGGTTTTTGTGGACATCGGCTAGACCGAAGTCGTCGCCGCGCCTATTAAACTTTGCTCCGTATTAATTGGCCAGTGTCCACGGATTTCTATCCCCACCGTGGCTCAACTCGTGCCCAAGCAAGACAGGAATTAGAAGCACCTGCACCCTTGGAACCCACCTGTATTCCTGATTTCCCAAGGTGATGAGCAAGGACTTCGTCGAGAATCAAAAGCACCAGGCTTTTCTCACACTACGGATTCTTCTTACATTCTCAAATCTATCTCGTATCTGTCTCCTTCTGGGCGATCCTCAATTCCAACGCCTTTAGCAAGAGTTTCCTGTCATTACTCTTTATTTTGGAAGGACATGGCGATCAAATAAAGTGTCGTTAACCGGAGAGAGACGATAGAAGAACCTATTTAACTCGTTCTAGAAGTCTAGTCACCAGATAATCTTACAGTAATACGCAAAATGTTCTAGGTTATGCTAGAAGTTAGCATTGCTTGTCCGTCATTTCCACAGGATTTTATGTTAGGTCAAAGTCTACACTTGTTTTGAGATCAATGAGGGATTATAGAGCTTTGAAGGATAGTACTTCCACATACAGATATGTCTTACCGAACTTGATTTTTCAAGTTTTCTCGTCGGTTTTTCGATCCTGTTTCGTTTTGATTTGATTCATGCTTTCAACCAGATACCTTTTGATCCGGTCAATGTGCTCATGTCTGATATCACCCTTGGGCTTTTTCAAAGTACCTCCGATGCCATATACCTTATAGCACTGGCTAGACCTTCCAGTATTTTATGTATCAGGTTCAGATTTGCCTTGATCTTGTCGTTTGCTGAAGAGACAACCTTTTGTTATTGTTTCCTTGTTTGTAGGAACATCTTCACGTCTTTTCTTGCCTTGACAAGTACGGGATAGTATTCCACACTTCTAAGTGTCTTTTCGGTGCCTTGCAACTCTCCTTTGTCCAACACCATATTTCTTTTGTGTTCATGTCATGTAACCCCTAAACCAAAAGACCATCATTTCTACAGCAGTTTCCTAAAGTATGCGAATCGTTTCTCGGACAAGAGTCCATTGCCTCCGCTACCTATTTAGCCCATCCATTCCCAGGCGCACCTATCAGCATTTCTCTGGACGTTTCCTCCACTCTTGTAAAGGCACGACGATGCAGCCAAAGGTCGTGTAAAAGGCCTGATTGTCTGTTTACGAACAATGTTTATAATTTAAAGTGTCGTAAAAAGTGATACATTAATACAAATCTCGTAATAGTACTTAAGGGATAAATTGCAGGAACTAATTTTTTCGACTTTCCCATCGTAAGTTTCAAATAAGGCATCAAACAGAGATTATAAGCCACCCGCTTACAATATCGTCAGATTAAACATCTATCTAAGCATACTCAATTTAAAGCTGAAAGCTGTTCCGATCCATGATATTAGAGCTTCGACCATTACTTGAACAGTCGTTTTTGTTTTGGTTTGGCAATTTAGTGTTCCTTCTACGATCATGACCGATCATTGAAGCCCATTCAAATCTCTAAATCTCGTTTTAACAATCGTTCATGTTTATTGTGAATTTTTCTCGACATTACTATGATTTATAACATTCAGAGAAACGACTGCAGCGAACAGCTTACCACTCAGCTGAAGGCATCCTACGCTCCACGGACACGTACATATATTACATGGGTGGATAAGTTGACAGTGGTCTTGCCTGAATATTTTTTTCTTTGAAAATAGTTTGTGTTCGGTCGCTGAGCTAGTATATGGCACATATCTGGTACTAACAGATCAATTCTTCGCTTAATTTGACAGTTATTTGTCTTTTTCTCTCGACCCACCTTCGTATGTCCATAATTTGGTACGGTGAAGGGTAAGGTTCACCCCGAGAGGGCCTACTAATCAAGTTGCTTTTGTGCCAACTGAATTGATATCTTGTTCTCATGTTTTGTGTGCGTTGAGATTAAGCCCACTTTCCTTATGGTCTGTTTACCATAGCTACGACGAAATCCTTCACATCATTTTCCATAGGCTAAAGATTTTCTTTATTTGACATGGCACTCAACGTGATAATCTCTCTCTATATAGCTCATAAACCTACTTTTTTAGATGCTAATCAACTTAAACAGTCCTCATATGTTTCTTCTCCCACTATCGTTCCAGTTTGTTAAAGGATTACTAAAAATCATTCTTTCCATTTCCACTTAGCTATCCCCTCTTATATGGACACTTTTCCTTCTACCAATGTAATGCCACCCGATCCTATTTTGCGGGATTCCTCATGGAGAGTATCCCCTGCGCACGATAGTTGTTCGCCTGCAGTGGTCAGCTTAACATCGACAAGCCTGCTCGCAACATTCCAACTCAAGAACAAAGTCTCATTCGCAAACGCCCATGAATGTATTGTCCTCATACTTGTCTGTTAGTAGATACAGTTATCTGCTCACGTCAACAGACAATGGCAAAGCATCGTGCCTACTGTATTTATTTTCTTACTAATAAAGGGTTAAATTCGTTTTCATACCATAATGGCATTTTAATTGAGAATGCATATATGTGATGAGTAATTTTTCACCTTTACTTTAGTAGCTCTTAATTCCGCGCATGCGTGTTGATTGGCGTTGGTTCTCTCTCTCTCTCTTCCGATTATAGTAGACTCAGTTGTGCATCGCCTGTGAAGGAAATAATACTATGTTGAATTTAATCCTCCTGAAATTTAGAAAATGTAAGCTGTGGTGCATGGGATTCACTCCGGGAGCTCCAATGGGAAGATCTCCGAGTGTTTTGGTGTCAATCTTAACACGGTGCAGAGGATCAGGAAATCATTGGATGAGTCAGGTTGTGATTACGAGGGTACGGCGGCTCGGAAACTTTATTCGAGCCGTTTTGATACGAAAGGAACCCCTGAATTTGTCGCGGAGATCCAGGCCGTCAGGTCAATGAGGTTCAAAACAACCGCTGGCTAGCTGTGTCTTGCATAGATGTACCAAGAATCATCAAGACCAAGTTCCCGGTCCATATCATAGTGTTTGAGGTTGTCAGTACCGCGGGCCACGTTATGCCCCCTTTTATCTTGCCGGAGGGCTACATCAACTGATATTGTCCTGGATCCATGAGGTGGCTGTCGGAAGGCAGTACGTTTAGCAGGATGATTCTGCACAATTTCTTTGGAACTATCCCACCGAACATCTGGCATCCCTAGTCTCCAGACTGCCACCCCGTATGGACTATTATGTATGGGACTCGGTTGAGAGAGAGAGAGATGAACAAATTCAAGTGCACCACCAAGGTAGAGCTTAGGTCCACAGTTTTCACCCAGTTAAACAAGGAGAGATTTTCGCGTTTTGAGGTTGGAAGCGAGAATGGTCTCAGAGATTAAGGTACGAGAAATAGTGGGGGAGTTAGAGAGTAGTGTAGAGGTAGAGTTAGGATTTTAGACGGGGGTTGGGGTGGAAACTTTTTTGTTCGAGGTGTATAGTTTGCCAGGATACTGACTGTTCTCTTTTGTTTGTCTTACTTCTGTCTTGTTTATTTCGATATCTCCAGGTCAACTGGACTATTGTATATTTGATCGCCGTGCTATCTTCTTTGCCTTCTGTTGCTCCCATTTGGGTGTAGTTCGTTCTAAGTCATTTATATGGTTGGCAAGAAAGTTCTGACTCACTTAGAAAGCAGAAAGAAAACTTCAAAATTTTATGGAGCAACACCAAAATTAGGTTAGGTTAGCCTTACTCATTAGACCACCAGCCTCCATAAGAAACTGTCGTTTGTTTCTCCTGCGCAGATTATTTCTCTCTGTGTAAGTCATAACTGACAGAAATTGGTTTGGGAGAAAGTGGAATTAGAGTTTTGATTCGCTAATATTAGAAGCAAAAACTTTCTACAAGAGTTGCTGTGAAGGAAATTTGAGATACTGAAGGAGAAGGCATAGTCAGTCAAGCGAAGGTCTCGAGGTGGTATAGTTGTTTTAACTCCGGCGATCTTACCCTTGACGAATAACCGCGTTCCGGCCGACCATCAACCTAGCATCTGGGACAGATTCGGATGCTGAATGATCGCTGAGGAAAGATCGTAAAGAATGAGAGACTTTATTTTAAAGAATGAATGTCACTGTTGCTCCATAAAATTTTGTTGTTTTCTTTCCACTTTCTAAGTGAGTCAGGACTTTCTGGACAACCTAATATTTTGCTATATCCTACTATTACTTTGAAGTTTTCTGGCCTTCATACCTTTTTCTTCTTCTTCTTTTTTTATCGTATGCAAATATTGGTTCTTCTACATGCTTCAGGTGTAAACTTCTGATTGGGAATAGATTGTACCGATATTCTGCATTGTTTGTTTTTACTTTGTCACTTGATTCTTCGGGTTTCTCCTCAATATGTTCCCAGATTTTAGTTGCACTTTCCTGTAGCGTTACATGAACGGGTTCTAAATATGCCCACTATTTTGTTTAAATTCCTTATCGTTTCTCTCTCTTATTTCGGTACTAGTGATTAAGTAGGACGTAGGTAGCCTTATTTTGCACTAGTTGATTTTTCGTTTGTTTTTTTCTTGAATTGTGCAGTGTGGTTGGTAGATGTAAGAGCGCTGATTCTACGATTGATTTGTACAATGATTCTTTCCGTTTCCGGTTCAAGTCTCGCAGATAGTAAAGTAGCCGTAGTCCTTATTTTGCTCTTGCTACTCTTGTTTTTTGTTCGTGCATGGTATCCTCTGGTTCCAATATGTAGATAGAATATTATTCCTTCTAACGTATAATTGTAATTCCTCCCTACAATATAATTATTATTGGGACTTTTTGATGCTTTGATTTTACAGCATTTCTCCTATTTATTGATGTTTGATACTTCTAAGACCGTTGTTCTGGCTTACCACCTTTAATTATTGAATGCTGTTCAGGTTACCTGGCTGATATCGTCGTCGGCATACTGGATGTTCGTGCAACTCGGTGGGTTTTCTTTCGGAGGGGGGGTTAGATCGGCCCTGTACATGCAATACGGTGTAGAGCTTAACCATGCGCTTAAGGTACTCCGGTTTGTATGTAGTATAGTGTATGGTTATCAATGTGATTTATCTTCGGTTAATAAATCAGCCTAGATAGCGTTTAAAAACCATACCTATAAATTTTGTTTGATCGAAGATGTCTGCCGTTAGCTTTAGGCCTAATGCGACAGCGAAGTAAATTTTTGAATATGACTTGGGCTTTAAGAAAGACAATTACACAAATATAAATATATTTATAAAATTCAACGAATGTACAGAGATAAGTAGGTTAAGTAAATATGGTGAATAATATGGTGAAACACTATAGAGTGAATAATAGAGTATCTTTGATATAGTAAATAATATTGAGTTGTAAGTAATATAGTGTCGTAATTTAGAGTATTTTAAAGTATCTATAATGGCCTGTGAATTGGGGGCTGCAATGAGAAGCAAATATAATTAGGACTTACTCTCGTATTGTCGTTTGCAAAGAATGTGAGAGTGGAATTAACTCAGTATGATTTATTTGGAGGTAAACGAATAATTGTGGAAAGAATGGTTACCGACCTTTAGACGACGAAAGCGGCGAGTGAAGTGGGCAGAAAGCGTGCTTATTTAGTCGAGCTGGGAACGTGTGTTTGTTTGTTTGTGTGCAAAATTTGAGAGATGTTGTTTGGGACAGTATATGTTAATTGAATTGGCAAGTAAAATAAATGAATTAATTAATTATTAAGTTTAACATAAATGATTTAATTTACAAAAGTTGAAGTACATTAATTTGGAAGATTAAATAGACAAAGTTAAGTAAAATGATTAAATTAACAGTTAAAGTAAAATAATTAAATGGTTAAATTGACAAGTTTAAGTAATGCATAATGAATTATTTAAATGACAAAAGAATTGAAATTTATACATAATGATGATATATATATATATTTAAGTTTCCCAGGAGTTTTTTATTATAGGAATGCCCAGAGGCATTGCTATAGTAGAAGGAGGGCTCCTCGTGGTCCTCGATGGATATGAAAGCTCTTCTTTCACTAATGTAGTTAATAACAATCCTCTCAATCTTGATGCCGAGTCCTAGTTGCAAAAATTCGTTTTATAAGCCTTTGCCCAACACCTTGTTTAATTCTTTCTAGACAACTCGAATGACCGCGTATACGTACCCATTTTCTGAAGAGGCTTTGTCTATTTATTCTTTTAGGGTAGCTAGTGTCATTGTGGAGTGTTTGTTTTATAGAACCAGTATTGTCGTTGGTTGTACTTTCCGTTTTCTTTAAGATACTCTGCAAATCTTCTGTTAGTATTTCCTCTAAGACTATGCCGAGAAAGTCCAGCAGAGAATTTGACCGGTAAATGGAAATTTGCGTCGGTGGTTTGACCGGTTTTCCTTGTTTGATTAGGAAGTTTCTTTTTACTGTTTTCTATTTTCTGTGAAGCTTCATATGTTTAAATAACCATCGAATAGGCTGGTTGTTGCTTTGAATTTGTTCTCTGGATCATTTTCGTATTTTTTTTTTTGTCTTGTGACCCTGTAGCAACCGGCGTGTACGTCCAGAATAGGACACACGCGAGGGTTGCTACACACATAAAGTACACAGAGAGAGAAAAGTAAAGTTAGCGCCGTTTACGAGAATGTCACACGGTAGTAAACGGAGCACAGGTATCTCTGTTAGAGTTGGTCGAGGCAATCTTAGGCAAACATTATAATAAAGGCAGAATCCAGAATAAAACGGATAGCTATCACAGTTAAACAGATAGAAGCCAGGTCAAGAAGCTGTCTCCATGGCAACATGCCACCGCCCACAGAGAATTTACCCAATAGTCGGAGTGCTTTTCTTATCAATATGTTCGGCAGTAACCAATCAAAAGTCGAGATATGTTAATACCGACAAATCAACAGGCCGGTACATAAGAGGGAGGTGTGGCTTACTTGGACGAGGAACTTGCACGGCGTGGCTTAAATTGAATATATAACTGTGTGAAGCCAGAACAAAGGAGATAATTAGATTACTGTTTTATATAGCAATATATCGCGTTATATATCGTTCAGTCCGATCTCTCGGATTCGCGTAATTCATCTTTGTATATAGTCGTGTACATAACGAAGACATTGAGATGTAACTCTTAAAGGCTCTATTCGTCCGGCCTCCTTTAGACCTTGCCCGAACTTGACCTCGAACTTAATTTATGTCATAACTTAGAACTTAAAACTTAATTAAAGAACTTTTGTAAAGTGCAATAAGATCTAGTTTCAATAATAATTCTATTTTTACTCAATCTTCCTGCTTCAAGGCCTTATTAATCGGGAAAACCGCCGTTGCGCATTCTCCTCGTTAATCACACTTACATAACTCCCGAAATACCGCTCTTCTACCTTGATGTGGCCTATCCCCAACTTCCAGACTATTTGACCCCGCCCGTTGCTAGAATAAGGCCGCCCCTCGGCTTAGGGCACTCCATAGTAATCAACAAATAACTCTCGTCGGAAATAAGGAAGGGCAACACAAACCAACTGGAGTATCTGTATCAACTGGTGTCCTTGCCAGAAGATTACGCGATAACTCGGTAATCTATCACCATTACTGGCAACCAGCGTCCCCCTTCCAAGGCTCTTGGGTTGTCTTCACGATTACCTTCAAGGTTCTCCCATAATTAGGTACGACCTTCAAGAGCCTTCCCCCTCCCCATAACCCTGTTGTTTTTGCTGAAGGAGTTGATGGCACTCTTCACCTCGTTTTCTGTTATTGCCGCCTCTCTCCCTACAGGTTCTGTGATCTCGTCCACTCTCTGAGCCTGTGTTTGGTTGTTTGTTCGTATTTGGTTTTGTTGCCGTTCTACTTTCCTGAGGCTATTCCTCTCCATGACTAATTCTAGATTCTGTCTTATTTTATTTTTAGTTCAGTATTTCGATTTTTAGTTTCTGGTATTTATGTCAACCAGTAAGATGATTGAGTCTCTTCTGTTGAAGATATCCATAACTAAGTATTTCGGTAGGTAATTTCTGCAAGGGAGCTGGTAGGCTGTGTAGCATTCGTCTACCTACCTTTCTTCCGTGTATCTTATGCAGTTTCTGATCACAAATGACACCCAGTCGTACCGGTCTCCGGTTGGGTTCTTTAGATACTAGAATTATAAGTTTTGAGTGTTTTGTTTTTATTCACGCCGTGTTCGGAAATGGCAATTACGTCTGGACCTAGATGCTTAAATATATTACCCAATGAATTACTTTTGTTTTTCCATCCGTCAGTATTAAAATGTAGTAATTATATGTTTATTATTGTGTTACATTTTGTTGTTTCTTTCGTTTGTTTATTCAATATTTTATTATTCGCTCGAATGTGTCCTTTTTCATAGTTTTTTACGTCGCTGAGGTATATCTATATTCTATTTCCATTCAATAGCTTTTTATTGACTCTTCTTCGTGTTCCGTATAGTAACTCCATTTAAATTTTGCGTTGTCCATTATTTTTTAAGTCTTTCGGTTTTGCCTCGGATACGCCTCGTGTACGAAATGCACAGTTTGAGGTTTCTGACATTGTATACGCATCCTTGTTCCTTGCCATTTTGTTCTTTTTTGTTTCCTTGCGTTTCATTATCTGTTTTGAATTCTATACGACAAGAAAATCATCCACCATAAGATAGCGGCAACCATTGCTGTCGTTATTGCGGAACTCGTCATGCATATGTTTGAAAAGCTTACACTCACCGGTCGACGATACATTTGTGATTCTCAAAAAGGGAGAGGTACCCGACTTTCCCTGCTATAACAACATTATCTTTCCTGAGATACAGTTTACAGTGTACAGGAAAAAGACTCACGGACCGAAGTTTGGATTTCCACGTTGTTCACCCGGCCACACACATAAAAAGATCGCCATACTATTACACATGACTAAAATACACTGCAGCAATAATATATTACGGTTTGATGAAAGTAACACCTGGATGTAATGTTTTCATCTAACAATTATCCTAACCGGTTTGTAGACTCGTCAAGTAGGCCACTGCGCTACAGTATTTATGGGAGAGCGCAAGAGAGACATTAATCTACATACATACCTAAGACACTTGAGATAACGGCGTGATTCCTTCGTCTACAAAACATTGACGTGGGGCATAGACCATACAAAACTCTATTAAACCAACTCACTTCGTGAAGGACGTGCTAAATGAGAAGGAACAAACTGGAGTCATGTATGAGATCGGTTGTGGTAAGTGACTAGTCAAGAAAACAGACAAGGATCGAGAAACACCAAAGAACTTCCCAGAGGATTGACTCCTCTTAGTCGTCGCATCGCACCAGAACAACGAACGACATGAAGTGAATTGGGAGGATACCAAGGTTTTGGGACGATCAACCAACAAGAAGGGTAAAAAAAAACCTCAAAGTCTGTTTGTTTTACTACGACAGAAAGAACAGGCACTTAGAGATTTCCGACTGCTAAAACAGCCTTAAATATTATACGCATCCCACTGTATTGCCACCCGTAACTTTTTTGGGGTTTTGTCTTTATTTTTTGTTATTTTCCTTTAATAATGTATCACATGTTTGTGAATTCTTCTGAATTATTTTACTATTTCATAGTGTCACAACTGTACTTTCACCCATCCTATTGTTTGGGACAGGTGTTTTTATGACGTGAGTTACAGTAACAGCCACAACTCAGCTACAAATAAGCCTTGTTTGCAACTCAGAGATCATGGATCAGTCAGTTTGCTGGAATCGTTGCTCGTTGCTAAGAATTTACCGAACTGGTAAAGGGGAAAAAACTCGCAAGCAGAAAGGGGGGGGGGGATTTAGCAAGTCAACGATAGAATAAATATATGAGTTCACTGATCAAATTGGAGATTCCTCCTGTTTTATTGGACGGGAGAGATGCCCTAAAGGAGGATATTATCATTACTTTTCACTTGTAATCTACAACGTTAAATACTACACATTCCACACTCAAGCAACCAGTGACACTGAACTCAGAACCACATAAAAGTAAGGCATATCAACCCCAAAAGGAAGGCACTTTAAGGTGAGCAAAGAAAAGGGATCCTTAAGACCACGAGCACCAAATTTTTTCAAAACACCACATATAAATAGGTATATTTAGGTATGGTGGTCGTGAATTGCTTCACCTATAGGAAGGTATACAGGGACCCAAAATCAACACAACAGAATAGAACTTTTCTGGCTGCCTTTCTTTTCAGAGTGTTTCCTGAAGAAGGCAACGGATACGGATCAAGAAGGAGAGCAACAAAACAGTGCAGCTTGGGCGCTCGCTAAGGAACGAAATGGCGGGAACGCTTGCCGCAAAGGGGAAGGGATATAGGCTACAATACCTTTGAGTATCACTCAAGATCATTGATTAAGGAAGCAAACCTGACATAGGGAAATTATGCAAAGGACTCTAGGAAAAATTTAAGGTCTCCCTAATCCACATTCTGACCAGCCTTAATGGACATGTGAATGATATTCAACAACTAAAACGATGTATAAAGACTTGGATACATCGAATGCTTTGAAACATTGCAGAGAATAAGACTTACATTCAGACCCCCCCCTTCCCCCTCATAAATCACGGCGAATATGAGCCTCATTTTTCGCAAAGTGGATATATGTGCATGCTCCCACAACCAAAAAAGATACTAAAGAAGAGATATAAAAAATTACACAAGCATAAAATAGCTGATATAATCAGATTTCGAAAATACAGGTACGTATTTAAACTGCGTACAACATCTGAGATGGCCAATAAAATAGCCCGAAAGGGTCTACGATTATTCAAAATGAGAATTCCACCTGATATATGGAAAGGGAGAAGTATATCAACATGCAGTTATGACTCAACTGCTATCAAATAGAAACTCATACGAAAAGGCAATGCACCGAATCCGAGACCAGCTGCCCCGAATGTAGATAAAAAGCCGCTATTGGAGAGAGTGCAGCGAGACCACACACGCCAAAAAATGCCTCAACCTCAGAGGGGTACATGGGACACAAGCAATGACGTGCCCTATCAGGAAATAAATCATCTTGGAAAATGAAAATGAAGAAAAGGAACGACATATGCAGGCGTGGTTAAGGCCGCAGTTCACGAGATGAGAGTAGAAAAGACCCACTTCACCGTCCCGAATGAATCGTCTATGGAAGTATTGACGTGTAGACTATAAGCACACGTCATGAATATATGCAAATCCTGCCCTTTCGCGGAAAATTTGAATAACAAGCACGTGAAAAATGGAAGGAAGACGATAAGGTTCTTAGAGAACCTAACCTTTTCAGAAATTCTTAACATATATGTGGCCAAAACTATTGGGCAAATATCATAGCTAGAAAGTAGACACCCAAAGAGAACAACCGAAAGGAGGCCAAAATTCCTAACAATAGAAAGAAAAATCCAACTAGGACAACCGAAAATAGGATGGCCAAAAGGAAAATCTCAAGACCTCCCAATGCAACGAAAAAAAGGAGTGAGGCGACAGAACTCAGCCTCAGATGTTACATCCGCGAAAACTTATAGGTAAGGTTATTGGAGACCTGGAAATGGTTGGCTTAATATTTCCCGGTAGAGGTCAACTTGACGGTCTCCCATCGAAATGCTACCAAGGCCCAATGTTGCTTAACTTCGACGTGGCGCTTTAGGGGTACTGAGTTACCGGATGCTGAGCTTGGGCTGGCTCCAATTTGGGAAAGATTATCCTCTTGCTTGATTTTTAGCGATGTAGGCTGGGTAAAATGACCGTTTGATTACCCGTAGGAAAAGAAAATCTTGGAAGACGGATTCAAGGTCTCTTTATTTGGGGGAGAACTGGGTGGCTTAGGCGCAATGAATTCGATTAAACATATGTCGGATATTTGGGGCAGATTTACTAATGTTGAGGTCTACTTTGGCTTACGTTTCTTCGAAACTGGCTACTGTCTTACTGTCCTTTGTTTTTTATTTACTCTCTACCTGACTGACCTTCGGGGGCTACTTAAGATGGTATTTAATGTGTCAAAATTTGTGGGCGTGGTCAACTGTTAGCTAATGATGCGGTTTGAGCGGAGCTTACTCGACTCGATGTTTATTCGTGTGTATACGAGATAAAGAGAAGGTAAGCAGGGAGTCAAACTTCAACGAGACAATCTTTATCTCAATTTTGGAGAATAAGATTTCGTGTTTCACGGCCCTGTGAGAATAAACAAAATCTGCGTCTTCTTTTTTTCCATCTCGGTGCGTTTTGATAAACATGTTAACACAGCTGTTTTTGGCGCCTCCCAAAACTGTGGTTTAGCCCCCAAAAAGAGGTCTGGAAAGATATCGCTGGAGGTGCCTTTCTGCGTGTCACTGCGTGTGCGCGTATAAGTGTATATGCATGTGAGTGTGGAAGCGTGTGAAAGATTCTCGACTTGATTTTTGCCTAGAGCCCTTAAAAGAATAGTATATATATATATATATATATATATATATATATATATATATATATATATATATATATATATATATATATATATATATATATATTATTATTATTATTATTTACCTGACCAAATGTTAGATGTTATTATTTAAATGACAAAATGTTATATATTATTATTTGCATGACAAAGTGTTATATATTTTTAGATTACTTGCATGTGCATAATTATGTGCGTGTCCTTCTCAAGAAACAGAACAAGTTCAGTCATATTGCGTGGATACTTTCCAAGACGTTTGGCCTGTTGTTCAAGGCAGTCTCACAGATTTTCGATTGGGTTCAAATCTGGGGACTTTGCCGGCTAATCCAGATGTAGCCATGATCTCGAATGTTCGTCATGCCATTCAGCTACAGTTTTGGCCCCGGTGAACGCAGCAGTTGTCTTCCTGGAAAAGAAGTGGAGAAATGTTCCATTTTGTCGCTAAGATGTAGAGCAAATAGCAGAACCTGATTGTCCAAGAGTTCAATTTAAGAATGCTGGCTCGATTAACAGTTACTTCAACCAAAGAGCCCATCTCACTATAGCTGAAACAGCCCTGATACAGCACAGAGCCTCCTCCAGCTTAGGTCACACCCTACATACAGTCTTCCTTAAAAGCTTCATGAGGTTTTCGGTGAACACGTCGGCAAGCATCGTTCATAAACAGACAAAATCTTGATACTTCAGACCATATACGAGGGGCGGTCAATAAGTTTTGCGAATCGGTAGGGCAAAACAGAGGAAGGGGGATGGCTGTTTGTGGGGGTGTTAGGACAAATTATGACAAGTCAGGACCTGCAGCCACACGCTCCTGCCTCGTCTATTTAAGAAGCAGTAGCTGATCGCAGATCGTCAGTCACAAATTTTTCAACAATGGAGAAGGTTAAGCACCGCGCAGTAATCAAATTTTTGACCAAGGAAGGCAAGAATGCATAAGAGATGCATGAACGCATGGTTGCAGTGTACACCAACACCGCCCCTTCCTATGCAACCATTGCTCGCTGGAATAGTGAGTTCGCCATGGTCGTGAGTCCCTTGAAGATGACCCCCGTCTAGGACGCCCCTCAGACGTGACCGTCGAGGACAATGTGGTCCGTGTGGAGAGGAAGATCCTCGAAAATCGACGGGTGAAGGTCGAAGAAATCGAGCGAGAACTTGAAATATCACATGGAAGTGTTATGAACATCATCCACGACAATTTGGCCATGGCCGAGGTCTCTGCCCGTTGGGTCCCTAGAAACCTTACGAAACCTCACGCCCCATGATCGACTTCAACGTCGTCAAAGTTCGGAGGAGCTGCTGCTCTTGTACAACCAAGACCCGGCGGGATTCGAGTCACGCATAGTGACAGGTGATGAAACTTGGGTCCATCACTGGGATCCCGAGACCAAGCCCGAGAGCATGACCTGGAAGAACAGGGGCTCTCCGACTCCCCATCAAGTTCCGGACCCAACCCTCAGCCGGGAAAATCATGGCCACCATCTTCTGGGATTCTGGTGGACTATGCGCCTCGTGGAAGGACCATCACAGGCCAATATTACGCCGAGGAACTGGCTAGGTTGAAGAAGTGAATCCGTCAGAAGCAGCGTGGCAAGTTGACACGCGGTGTCCTGCTCCTCCACGACAATGCCCCTGTCCACAAGGCCAAAGTTGCACAAGCTGCCCTGTGCGAGTGCGGATTCGAGGAGATCAACCATCCCTCTACAGTTCAGATCTTGCCCCTAGCTACTACTTTTTATTCCGCCAGCTCAAGGCTGCACTGCGTGGACTCCGGTTTGGGGACGATGAAGATGTCCAGCTCGCCGTCAAGAAGTGGATTGAACAGCAGTCGGGAGATTTCTGGTTGTCGGGAGTTCGAAGCCTCAGGGACAAGGTGCGCAAATGCATTGAAGTTGAGGGTAGTTATATTGAAAAATAATAAAACACTTTACCTCATATATCGTTCCCTTATATCCGAATTGCAAAATTTATTGACCGCCCCTCGTAGCAGTTGTCCACTGCTCCGCAGTTCACTTTTTGTGTGCCTTTGCCCATTGCAACCTGGCAATTTTGTGTGCAGCTGTTAGTAGAGACCTCTTGCGCGCCACTCTGCTCCATATGTTCATGCCATGGAGTTCCCTGCGTACTGTTCTTTCTGAATGTGTTATGAAGGACCAGAATTGACGTTTTGTAGCAATTCATACCTAGAAGAAAAGTGATTTGTAATTACAAGCCTGGAGATTCTATGGCGGTCCCTGTCTGTCAACACCTTCTTCCGTCCGCAATTCTGGCGAGAGTTATCCGCATTTTTGGAGTTCTGCCATTGTTTGTAAATCCGTATGACCGTACGCGTTGAAACACTGGCAAATTCCGCCACCTCCTTCACAAGATGACCTTTAGCACGACCAAATGCAATCACACCTTTTTGCCATTCGGTGACGTCGCTTTTCCCGACCATTTTAAGTAGAGCTGATTTGCTATATACTCATATCCACGCAGTCCGCAACACAAATAAAGACTAACTAACGTTTCGACGTGAACTAAGGTACATCTCTCGGGTGCTTAAGGTTCCTCCATGCTTCAGATGTTGTTATGGTTTTTCTCCTTAGGCGACAAATTATTTGTCGGCGAGCTTATTCTCGAAATGATACTATTTTAATCTGTAAAGAATTAATTTCCATTACGATTAGATTAATATTCTACATCAAGGCTTAGCGGGGCTGCCATAACCATATATTCGTTGTATTGCTAACTTGAAATAGTAAATTATTATTTATTTTTCATTATAATTCATTCTACTTAATAGTTAAGAAATATCTGTCAAGTTCTTGTTGTTCATCAAAGGAAATAATCATATATTTTGTGTAGACTAACTACGTTATTATTAAGTTCCGGAAGTTGAAAATAACATAGGTGAGCATCATTTTAACAATTAAAAAAGTTTGTCTGAAAATTAAAAAATTGCAATTGTGTTAAAACGAATCTTATCTAAATCCAGCCCTTACAAGTCATGGAAAGGAAGACCATACAGAAGGACATTGACCAATTAATGGAATGGCTCCTAAAATTTAATATCCTCAAATGCAAAGTAATGCAGGTAGGTAGGGTGCCGGAATGACAGACACACAAAATGGTTGTGAAACATTGAAAAAGTGATAGCAGAAAAAGATCTTTGTGTTCTCTTCACAGAAAATTTAAAATTTACTGAACTCGTAAATAATTCACAGCCAAGTCCAATAGTATACTAGGATTAATAAAAAGAACATTTCAGGCACTGGGCTGAGGAAGGGTTCATTACTGTATACAGGACCTACATTCATCCCCACCTGGAGTATGCAGCAGAGCTGGGCGTTGCGTCAATGAGTTGCGACTTTGCCGCACTATATTTCATAGTCGAAAGTTGCAAACATTTTGATAAAGTTGGACTAAGCAAATTCACACTGTCAATTTTCTGCGACTTTGAACAGGAATAAAGACAACTTTTTGAAAGAAATTGCCGATGCTGTTTTTAAGCCAGTTCTAAAGCATAATTTGGCCCAAAATATCAAATTTGAGTTGGTAACAACTAACTTTATTTTTAACTTTCCTTTTACGATAAATTAAATTCTTCACATTATCTGAGACTGATGTTACATGAAACTACCTAAACGTACCAAAAAAAAAGTTTGTCACTCTGAATTGATGGACAGCCTGGAGGAGCAGAGCCAGAATGGCAACCTGGTATATGCCAAGCCCCTGGTGCAGGCCCTCCTCATGGTCTATGAAAAGAGGTTTTGACACCTCTATGACGATGGCGACCCCTTTATAGCCACAGCTATCCACCCCAAGGCCCTGGAGATCATTGCCTCTGATAAGGTGGAGGAGATCTGGGACACGATCACTAGGGAGCTAAGGGCTATCATCAAGCCCATGGAAAAGGAGTAGCAGCAGCGTCAGTCTGACCAGCCAAAAGTGCAGGAACCCATAACATAACATAATTACACGGATGACAAAAGCCACAAGGGCCTATCAAAGGTCATCCATCTCCATCAAAACCCACCCACAAAAGCACCATCACCAGGGGAAGACAAAATTAAAGTCCCCCACAATATAATATAACAGATGACAAGAGCCACAAGGGCTCATCATAGGTCATCCAAGTCAAACGGCCTCTTTTTTAAGGCACCCAAACTCCCAGGAAAACTACATCCAGAGGATTGCGTCCAGAAACAAGGGTATCACCAATCAAGGCTTGTCAAGAACTAAATCATGCAGCTATAGATATATACAAACAATATTAATATATACAAAACTTAGGAACCATCACAACCTTCCCTCCCCATAAACTCATCCAACCTACTCTTAAATACATTTAAATTTGGACTACCTACTACCCTCCGCGGCAATTTATTCCAGAAGTCCACCACTCGATTGGTGAAAAAATATTTTCTTAAATCCAACTTACACCCTTGCTTTTTAATTTTCAAGTGGTGACCTCTAGTCCAATTTCCATCATCTAACTCAAAAAACTTGCTAACATCCAATTTATCTATCCCGGAAAAATTTTAAAGAGCTCAATCATATCCCCTCTCACACACCTTTTGAACGAGAACATATTTAATACCCTCAGTCTATCTTCATATTCAAGGTGCCTCAGGGAAGGAATAATCTTTGTTGCCCTCCATTGCACTGACTCAAGAAGGTTAATATCGTGTCTAAAATGTGGGGACCATGCCTGTATACAGTACTCTAGATGTGGCCTAACATAAGAGTTATAGAGTTTAAGAATAACCTCCTTACTTTTGTAACTGACATTTCTCTTAATGAAACCCAGCACTCTATTTGCCCTATTTCTTGCTTCAATACACTGCTTAGAAAACCTTAATGACTTATCTATTACTACTAGATCTTTCTCATCCTCTACTGAGCTCAGCCAATGCCCATCCATTTCATAGTTAAATTCTCTATTATCTTTTCCCATGTTAATAACTTTGCACTTATCAAGGTTGAAAGTCATTTGCCACCAACATAACATAACATAACAACATAACATAATTACACGGATGACAAAAGCCACAAGGGCCTATCAAAGGTCATCCGCCTCCGTCAAAACCCACCCACAAAAAGCACCATCACCAGGGGAAGACAAAATCAAAGTCCCCCACAATATAATATAACGGATGACAAAAGCCACAAGGGCTCATCATAGGTCATCCGAGTCAAGCGGCCTCTTTTTCAAGGTACCCAAACTCCCAGGAAAACTACATCCAGAGGATTGCATCCAGAAACAAGGGTATCACCAATCAAGGCTTGTCAAGAACTAAATCATGCAGCTATAGATATATACAAACAATATTAATATATACAAAACTTAGGAACCATCACAACCTTCCCTTCCCATAAACTCATCCAACCTACTCTTAAATACATAATTATGTTATGTTATGTGCCCAGGATAACAATTTATTTAAATCCCCCTGCACTTTAAAATTATCATCAATATCTTTAACTACAGCTGCTAATTTGATATCATCCGCAAAAATTGACACTTTATTATTAACTGCCTCCCCAAGATCGTTTATATAGATGACAAATAATAATGGACCGAGAACTGATCCATGAGGAACCCCACTGATAACATCCCTCCACTCTGACTTTACACCATTTAGCACTACCCTTTGCTTCCTGTCTTTCAGCCACTCAGCTATCTAATTTGAAACACCCCCACATATCCCAATCATTTTTAATTTATGAACTAGTCTCCTATGTGGTACCTTATCAAATGCTTTACTGAAATCTAAGTGGACCTCGTCGGTCTTGCCTTGTTCAGCGACAAAATCACGATCGAGGAGAAGACCAAGATGGTGGAGAAGCTGGCCATTGGCAAGGACCTCGACAAGAAGCGATGGACGACAGTGCTAACATAACATAACATAACATAACATAATTACACGGATGACAAAAGCCACAAGGGCCTATCAAAGGTCATCCGCCTCCGTCAAAACCCACCCACAAAAAGCACCATCACCAGGGGAAGACAAAAGCAAAGTCCCCCACAATATAATATAACGGATGACAAAAGCCACAAGGGCTCATCATAGGTCATCCGAGTCAAGCGGCCTCTTTTTCAAGGCACCCAAACTCCCAGGAAAACTACATCCAGAGGATTGCATCCAGAAACAAGGGTATCACCAATCAAGGCTTGTCAAGAACTAAATCATGCAGCTATAGATATATACAAACAATATTAATATATACAAAACTTAGGAACCATCACAACCTTCCCTTCCCATAAACTCATCCAACCTACTCTTAAATACATTTAGATTTGGACTACCTACTACCCTCTGCGGCAATTTGTTCCAGAAGTCTACCACTCTATTGGTGAAAAAATACTTTCTTAAATCCAACCTACACCCTTGCTTTTTAATTTTCAAGTGGTGACCTCTAGTCCGATTTCCATCATCTAACTCAAAAAACTTGCTAACATCCAATTTATCTATCCCGGAAAAAATTTTAAAGAGCTCAATCATATCCCCTCTCACACACCTCCTTTCGAACGAGAACATATTTAATACCCTCAGTCTATCTTCATATTCAAGGTGCCTCAGGGAAGGAATAATCTTTGTTGCCCTCCGTTGCACTGACTCAAGAAGGTTAATATCGTGTCTAAAATGTGGGGACCATGCCTGTATACAGTACTCTAGATGTGGCCTAACATAAGAGTTATAGAGTTTAAGAATAACCTCCTTACTTTTGTAACTGACATTTCTCTTAATAAAACCCAGCACTCTATTTGCCCTATTTCTTGCTTCAATACACTGCTTAGAAAACCTTAATGACTTATCTATTACTACTCCTAGATCTTTCTCATCCTCTACTGAGCTCAGCCAATGCCCATCCATTTCATAGTTAAATTCTCTATTATCTTTTCCCATGTTAATAACTTTGCACTTATCAAGGTTGAAAGTCATTTGCCACTTATGTGCCCAGGATAACAATTTATTTAAGTCCCCCTGCACTTTAAAATTATCATCAATATCTTTAACTACAGCTGCTAATTTGGTATCATCCGCAAAAATTGACACTTTATTATTAACTGCCTCCCCAAGATCGTTTATATAGATGACAAATAATAATGGACCGAGAACTGATCCCTGAGGAACCCCACTGATAACATCCCTCCACTCTGACTTTACACCATTTAGCACTACCCTTTGCTTCCTGTCTTTCAGCCACTCAGCTATCCAATTTGAAACACCCCCACATATCCCATTCATTTTTAATTTATGAACTAGTCTCCTGTGTGGTACCTTATCAAATGCTTTACTAAAATCTAAGTAAATTATATCTACATTCTCTCCCTTATCTACTTGATCTGTTACAAACTCCAGAAAGTCTAGTAAGTTAGTCAAACATGATCTACCTGATCTAAACCCATGCTGAGCATCGCTGATTAACCCCTCCCTCTCTAGATGTTGGCAAATCCCTTTTTTAACTATTTTCTCAAGAATTTTACAGACTACAGGAGTTAGGCTAACCGGTCTAAAGTTATTTGGATCCTCTTTACTACCCTTCTTGAAAATGGGGACTACATTCGCTCTCTTCCAATCATCGGGTATTTCTCCATATTCCAATGACCTAGTATATAACTTGTCCAGAGCTATTGAGATACTTTCTACCCCTTCCTTAAGTATCCTAGAATGAATATTATCAGGGCCGGAGGCCTTGGTAGTATCTAAATCACCTATTAGTCCTTTTATCATCCTCCGATCCACACAAATGTTAGTAAACACCTCTTTTCCTGACCTATGAGTACTATACATAGGACTATTTAGTTTCTCTTTTGTAAATACTGATGCAAAATGACCATTTAGTACCTCAACTATTTCCTCATCAGTTTCTCTCACAAACCCTTCATATTTGATAGGTCCTATTTTAACTCTGCCACACTTGTTATTAGTTTTATAGTAACTAAAGAACTTTCTAGGATCTTTGTTGCTATCCTGAGCTAATTTAATTTCTGACACCCTTTTGTTCTTCTTTATAATCTTATTTAACTCATTCCTAGCCATTCTATAATCACTTAAATTTTGAATATTATTTTCTACCTGTAATTTTTTATATGCCCTTTTCTTCTCTGAAATTTTTCTAGCTATCTCCTGATTCCACCATAATGGTTTCCTACTTTTGTTCCTAATGGCCTTCATTGGGATACATTGTTCTTGGACTACATTTATTATATGCTTGAAAGTATCCCACATCCCATAAGCATTTTTACCTCTGAATTCTATATCCCAGTCTACCAAATTTAGCAAGCTTTGAAGTTTTACATAATCTCCCTTATGAAAATTTGGAACTTTTTCAGCATTCTCAGTTATTTTACCCTTCTCAATTCCCAAGTTAAAACGAACTATCTGATGGTCACTATTTCCCAATGCTTCCCCAACAGTCAATTCTTGAACTAAATGATCACTGTTAGAAAGTACTAAATCTAATATATTGTCCCCCCTCGTTGGCTCATTAACAAATTGATTCAAAAAATTATCCTCAAAGCATTCTATGAACCTGCCACTTGTTCTATCCCTACCTATCATATTTTCCCAGTCCACAGAGTTTAAGTTGAAGTCCCCAATAATAACTGCATCTGTTTCACATCCCTTACTTATTTCCCTTATCATTAGTTCATCTATATCATCAGTCTGCCCAGGTGGCCTGTAAAAAGCTCCCAAATGCACCATTCTATTTTTACTGAACCTAATATCTATCCAAAGTGACTCAACTCCATCCTGCTTTATTGAAGTATTTAAACTTGAAACAATGTTGTTTTTTATATAGATAATTATTCCTCCACCAATCCTACCTGTCCTTTGACTAATGTACATATTATAGCCCTGAAAATCAAATTCACTTATAGTGTCACTAAATTCTATTTCATTAACCCATGATTCAGTAACGCATAATATATCTATATCCTCATTGCTAATATAACTAAATAGCTCATCCTTCTTGTTTCTAAGACTACGAGCATTTGTATAGAAACAATTTAACCCCCCTATCCCTGAAGCACCTCTTGAAACTTGAATGACCTCACCTCTATCGCCTTGGAACCTATTTCTGTTATGTGCCAAGTCCATTCTACTTTCAGTACTATAATGTCCTCTCATAATTCCCTGACCACTATTAGTATCTAGTTTCCCGCCCGCAAAGACCTAATAACACGATCATACTCCTCCCACAACACATCTACCCCCCTCCTACTCAAATGCAGTCCATCCATCGCATACATTTCTTTCATTCCAACAAACCTATCCCACACATCCACAAACATGACACCTTCCATCTCACACATCCTCCTCACATAATCATTCAGACCAATTGCATGAGACATCCATTCTACCCCAACATCCATTCTTGGAAGCACACCTGTCACAACACCTTTCATTCTACTTTCTTTCACCTTTTCAATCAACCTCTTGTACCTCTCACGTAACTCACATGCACCCACTTTCTTCACATCATTCACTCCTACATGTGTAATCACAACCGCATCCCTTGCACAGCCAGACACCAGTTCCTCATACCTATCAGACAGATCTCTCACTCCAGCACCCGGCAAACACACCCTCAAACCATTCAATCTACTTGCATTCAACTTCCTATCTAAATATCTAACTCGCGAATCACCCATCACAAGCACTTCAGTCAGACTCCTATTCCTAACCCCCACAGACCTAACTCCATCCCCACTCTTATTCTCATTCAAACTACCAGTCACTCGAACTCCACCCCCACCCCCATCAGTCATATCACTTCCAGTTACTCCCTCTCTTAGGGCACTGAATCTATTAGTCAAGCTAATAGGTTCTGTGTCCCTCTGACTCACACACCTATTCTCCCCCTGGCTAACCACCTCAACAGAGGCAACCCTATTCTCACAAAGAACAGGAGAAGCCTCCCTAGCTTCATGTTTCCTAACCACTCTCCACTGTCCCCCATCCTCACTAGGCCTATTTCTAACTAATCTAAGGGGGCTAACTTCACTATCACTAGAACTATCATATCCTACCTCCTCCACCGGCCCTCTACCTTCACCTGAAACATCTAACTGGCCTACCTCACCACCTAACCTATTCCCAAATCTAGGCCTAACACTAAGTTCCCTCCTGAGCTCAGCAACTAACCCCTCCAGCCTACATATCCTGTCTAAATCCTGCCTTCTCATCCCCTCTAAATCTACAATGCATTCACGCAGCCCACATACAACACATGTATACCCCTCACCTAATACACCACAACCAATGCATACATTCCGACACTCATGCTCACTTTCATCCCCAAACTCCATCACTTATTCAAACAAAGAAAGAATTTAAGTAGCAATAAGAAAAAAAAGAAGAGCAACTTAGCTTTGGCTGATTGTGGTGAGAAAAAAAAACAAAAAACAAACAAACTATAGAAAAATCTGAAAAATAGATCAACAGACTGAGAGCTCTATAAAACACGTGCTACCTGTTCGGTGACTTTGAATGACCTTGTCACCAAGCAGTCATTTTTCTCCTTCACAGCACTGAAGTTGGATGCCTCCTTTCTCCAATCTCCTGTGCTCAGTTGGAAGCAAAATGAGGCATACAACCAGGGGAAGGAGACTGTCCACTATCTGGCAGTGACCAATGATGCAGCGGAACGGGCAATCAAACTGATCACACTGATTATTCCCAGATCCTCACCAAGGACGAGAGCAATCGACAAGCTCCTCTGTAAGCCATTTTTCAATTTTAAATTGAAGAAAGTCCAGGAAATGTGCCATTCCTATCACTGTTCCTAAGTGTTCCTTGTATAGTATCAGAGTAATATTCCTCCCATATACACTGTTGTATTGTAAAATGTTTCTAGAATAGCTATTTACCTCACTTCAGAGCAAATAGTTTCGTTTCTGTGGCATTTATAGTTTATGTGAACAAATAAGTATGAGAAATTTCACATGAAACTTTTTGTGCTTTTTTTCCTTGTTATTCCTCACAATAATTCCTGAGTGCCGTAAGAGATTTCAAACTTATCATTTTTTTACTCACCCTAATATATATATATAAATATAATATAAACATCTCGCCATTCACACACACATTCTTACAGAGGGAGGGAGAGGGTATTGGGAAAGGGGTGTGAGAATGGCCCTTCACATGCACTCACATTCGCTCCACCACACCCCTCCTTCGATCACAGCCATTCACAATACACTCTCAATCCTTACTCACGGTACCTTTTATACTCAATCGCGCCCTTCTGCACCCATTCACACTTATGTACATGTCCCTGGCTATGCGTAGCAATCTGTCAGGGTTGTTTGTCAGTCATCCTGTTAGTCTCCCCATCACTATTGATCATGTCGTCCACCATACTTTTAGCCTTCATTACTAACTCTCCCATCTCTCGACAGAACTCTTTCATACTCTTCCATTCAGAACCTTCACTCTTCATACCCCCATTCATCAGCTCCTCACTCACAGCTCTCATCCAACTCAAGGTACACTCTTGTGAAACAGACAAATCACTCACATCCCCTCTACTCTCAGCAGATATACCAGAAACCCCTTCAACTGGTTCCCACCAGAAGCCAGAAATGTCAGTCACCTCCTCATTCTCCACATCAAACTCACCTCTACCCTTACCACTCGCAAAACCAGAAAAATCAGCCACACTAAGTTCATTCTGCCCAAACACATGTATCATTCGTACTGTTCCCAAACCAGAAAAATCAGCCACAGGCAGCTCACTCACTTGTTTACTTACATCAGCCAAATCACTCACCTGCTTATGCAAAAATTTAATCTCTCTCAAGCTCTCCTATACCAGAAAGACTTTGCTCAGACTAATTTCATTTGTACTTGCATTCTTCCTTTCACTCTTCTTTGTACGCTTTCTACTCCTCGAGACCAAGACAAGCTCTTTCCCAGACAGATCCATACTATCACACTCCATCTTATCATCATGCACCTTATCTCTCTCTACACAGTTCATACACCGGATGGCTCACCAAGTAGTCAGGAGGTTCTCTCCACCTCCTCATCTGACTCTGATGAGCCCGTACTCTCTCAGTCACACCTTCATTCAAACTCTCCAGAACATATGTCACCATTTTCGAGGACTCTCACAACTATACAGTCCTTCAAACTTTTCACTCATCTTGACACATTCAACCTTTCATGCGCCTTACACCATACACTGCTCACTTTCACTCAAATGAAACCTATCTTTCACTCGCCTTTCAAAATTCATAACAAACTGACATAGGGACACCCCAGTTGCACTATGGACCGTCAAATTATACGCCCATAACACTCGACTCAACCATTTATCCCAGTGACTCAAAGTTGTACTCATCATTCTCAACTTCTCACACAAGGTCCATTTGAAGATGGAACATACAGTCATTCTTAAATGCTCTACACCATTCTCCCTTAACATTTGCTCAAATACTTCATTCGCAAACTCAGCCCTATTATCACTCAGACATCTCCTAGGCTTCCATACACACAGGAAAAAACAACTGCTCAATCACACGCGCAACAGTCACACTCCTTTTATCTCTCACAGGCGCTGCATACACAAACTTACTTTCATGATCAACCATCACAACTATACCAATATTCCCAGCACTCGTACGTGGTAAAGACACACAATCAATCACTACTAATTCAAACAGTTCTTTGACATCAACTTTCAACATTGGTGGCTTCACTTACACACCTTGCACCTTTCGCTTCTGACAACTTTCACGTAGTCGTAACATTATTCACAACAGTCCTCAGAAACAGATGAAACACACGCTCCTTCATGCACTCCCACAACTTAAACTTACCCATATGCCCATAATTATCATGCACAACTTTCATCAGACCAATCATACCAACCAAGGACATCACAGGTACATGTATATCATCCCCATCCTCATATGCCTCACAAAATATACAAACAATAAAATCCTTAGCATACTTTTTTAAATCACTCAAACACTCAGGCCATTCATTCAAATCAACATGCATCATCACACACCACTTCAACTCACTGACAAAAGGACACATCTCTTGCATCTCTAGAATATTATCATCCCTTAAAATCTCATTCTCATCATCCATGACCAATTCGATCATACCACAAAACTTGACAACATTCTTTGCATACTCATTCAACCTCATCACCTCACATTCACCTTTCATAACACAATCCTAATCAGCATCAAAAGATAAATCATCCAGTCTCATAAAGTCCACACCAAGCAAGAAACAACACAGCATTTGCTCATCTTTCAGAATCACAAAGTCATGCTTCACATTCACACGATTGCCCAAACTCACTCTCAGACTAACCTGTTCCCATGCCACTATCATTCCATTCCCCAATCCACTTATCGAATGTTTTAGTCTCCCTATAGTCAAAGATTCTTTCAAGAAAACAGTTATATATCTTCCCAACAAGGACGCATACCCAGTGGAAAAGTTCAACCCCTATTTGTACATGTTGTACACAAGTGTTAATCAACTTAGAGAACTTGTACAGAAACCTGCGACTCCTCAAAAGGAACATCACATGAGAGAAGACCTATCACCATCCACCTCCTTTGAACAAATTATGGCTAATATCTTCAGGAAGCCTTCCACCTTGACACTGGAGCAGAAATCGTGCAGACGGAAGCTTGATGTTAACAGCTGTGTCATAACACATGAAAATTTCCTGGAACTTGTAGAGACACAAGAAAAGGCAACCCTTGAAAAGAAAAGAAAATATGAATGAAGGAAAGCTGCAAGCGAGAAGAGGTGCTGACAAGTACTCCATTTCCTACTTCATCCGATGAGGGCATTGATGATGATTTGCCTACCTTCAGCGAATCAGATGAATTAGAACCAAATGAGGAAGAAAAGGGAGTTGTTGCATTCAGCGCACAGAAGTATCTGACTATGCAGAAAAAAAAGAAGAAAACAGAAATATTAGTGTGTTGATTATGACAAAGTGTTCATTGGGTGTGTGTTGGACATTGGAAAAAGTAGCATCAAAATAACTCTTAGAAAGAAAACCAGATGACAGATATGACTGGCCAGAGAAAGCAGACATTGATAAAGTGAACATGAAGGATATCTTTGCTGGCCCAATAAGCATAATAGGCTCAACACCTTATTAAAGGTGTTGATGAGGCCTACAAACAATTAAAAAATTCAATAAAAAAGCTAGTGATAACTAGCTGAACTTGCTTCTATGGAAGCCTTTATTTATCAGTGTAAATATTTTGCTAGTTTAAAAGCTAAATTTATTAGTTATGTACTAAGATAAGTAAAAAACATTAAAATACACCATAAAAATAAATTCAAGAAGTTCAAAAGAAGAAAATTGAAGTGGATCAATTCACCCCAGACTGGTGGCTAAATTCATCCCTGACCATAAGAAAATGGTGAGCCACCTTTCAGTATTAATCATCACTAACTCTAAATTTAAGAAGGGGATTTTTTAAAGTATTTGAATAATAATTTTATCTTAGTTTGGTTATGAATTTTTTTTTAGCAAAGTTATTTCTAATAATTCTGCACCAAAGAATTACAAATGGTGAAGTTCAGAAAATTTATTTTTATATATCTTCTATAACTATATTTTAGCAACGTGTTTTTTTCAAAGGGGAGAAACTTAGTTGAGAGTTCCTTTTTAAAATTATTATAATTGGCGAAGTTCATAAAATTGATAAAAATTTAACTATGGCTGCTTTTGTTTAGATTTTAAATTTTAATCTTAGTAACGAAGTTCAAGGTCTCCCTACAGTGGCGAAGCCATTGCCTGGTAACTACTATAGTTTTAATCATAATTAATTTTTTTCTTTACAGGATATGCAGCACCATGTAAGGAATCTACCCACCAAATTTGGTTGGACTTTACAAATTAATATAGGAAATATGATAAAAGATTATAAAACTAGCTCATATTCACCCCAGCCAACATTACTGATAAATGATAATAATCTCTTTGATGAACTAACTTATGTAAAGAATTTTGTGACAATAGAAAAAAATAAAGAATGTAATGACTGAAATTGAGGTTGACTAGTTGGGGTGAGATATTTGAACATTTCAAAAGTAAGAACATTCCATTTAAAAATATTTCTCAGATAATAAATTCTTTTTGAGTCTACCAGAATCCAATGCACCAACATAAATGGTATTTTCAATGATGAAAAATTACTGGACAAAACAAAAAATCAAATTAAATATCAACCAACCCTTTGAAAGTGGCGCTATTAACTAGGTGCACTTATGAAATCAATTGTTTACAATTTTCTGATTACCTAAGCTAAAAAATAAGCCTTATTGAAAAGATCCATTCCAATGAAAGTACAATACTGGACCAAATTAGGTAAGTGAGTACTAAATTATAAATTACAAACTTTGTTTGCTAACTAATTTTTTATTTATTATATATATATATATGAAAATTAATGCAATATCGCAAGAAAAGATGAGGAATTAAACCACATTCTCCGAAGACAATTTAATTCAGAACAGTTTCGGTGTATCTCATACCCTTTTTTCAACTGACACTGGGCAGAAAATATGAGAAAAGCATAACACAAGATCCCCTCTTTTTCCCCCCAATCCCCTACTTATGGCTAATCTGGAGGGGGGGGGTTAGGCCTAAATATATTGAAGGGCTGACATTTTACTATTTTATTTATTTGCGATCTTATTACAGGATTAAAAGAAAATTGACCCTCAGATAGATTTAAATTAGGAACTGACGATATCAAGCTCGATTCAACGATTCTTCTCTTAACATAGTTGGCCGATTTAAATAACATTTTACTTCATTTGAAATCGATCGTATGATTCTTGTCTCTAACATGGCAAAAAATTCCACTACTTTCCCTGCCCACTCTAATATCTCTTTTGTGTTCGTACAATCTCTTGTCTAGATTTCTCCCCGTTTCTCCTATATAAACTTTATGGCAATCGTTGCATGGTACTGCATATACTCCTATGTTATGATGTTCTTTGGGTTTCCTGGCCATCATCAATTGGTTTAAGGAATTATTATATTTAAAGTCTAGATTAATACCCGCTTTTCCAAATATGTCCTTTAAACTATTTAATTTATTATTAAATGGCAATGTTATACATTTGTTGAAGTCGTTAGTGCGGGAAGGCTTATTACCATAGAATGTTTTCCTAGCTGCAAAATGGGCAGACGATATGAACCAATCGGGGTAATACAAATTAGAAAAAATGGTCCTGATAATGACAATTTCTTCATCTAAATAGGAAGGATGACATATTTTGTATGCTCTAAGGAAAAGGTTAGAAATTACCGATTTTTTAACAGTATTATCGTGAAATGAAAAATAATGTATATAGGCATTCAAGTGGGTTGGTTTCCTATATGATCGATTTCAATGGAAGTAAAATGTTATTTAAATCGGCCAACTATGTTGAGAGAAGAATCGTAGAATCGAGCTTGATATCGTCAGTTCCTAATTTAAATCTATCTGAGGGTCAATTTTCTTTTAATCCTGTAATAAGATCGCAAATAAATAAAATAGTAAAATGTCAGCCCTTCAATATGTGTAGGCCTAACTCCCCCACAGATTAGCCACAAGTAGGGGATTTGGGGGGAAAAAGAGGGGATCTTGTATTATGCTTTTCTCATATTTTCTTCCCAGTGTCAGTTGAAAAAGGGTGTGAGATACACCGAAACTGTTCTGAATTAAATTGTCTTCGGAGAATGTGGTTTAATTCCTCATATATATATATATATATTTGTGTGTATAATGTACCTATGTGTAACAGTATATGTATGTGGGGTCGTATGTACCTTATTACCTACATATAATCGTGTTTATAAATATTTAAATGGCACCATCCTGCATTATGTAAAAAAAAAAGGGGGGGGGGCCTAGGTATAGCTCTCAGGCCAGTGTCAACCCTGGTTCTTCCTAGGATGCCACCCTGGAGCATATCACCTCTGGCTATTTGTTGTCCTGCTTCTGCTCCCAAAGCTTCTACAGCGCCAGGAGTATTGCGTTCAGCCTTTTTGGAGCACACTTCATATGATGCTGGAACCGTGCCAGTATATACGGATACCTCCAAGTCCCATGAGAGGGGCGGTTTCCATGCTGTATCTCCTCTGTTTGAAGTCAGTGGGACTCTACCAGGGGCTGCATCTATCTTCACGGCTGAGCTAGTTGCAATACACCACTTGGTGCAGGAGATAATGCAACATGCCCCGTTCGGAGAGTGGATTGTGATTTATAGCAACTCACAAAGCTCCATGAATGCTCTTGGGGCATTGGAATATCTGTATCCCCTGGTTCGCCATATCTGTGATGCTGCGTTTTTGGCGAGCTGGGCGGATGTTGAGATTATCTTCTGCTGGGTTCCTGGACATGTTAGAATTGCTGAGAGCCGCACCCTGCTTCTTCCAAGAAATCCTAGCTGTTCAGGGTATGGATTGTGTAATTTCTCAAGGCTAATGACCTGGTCCTGACATACCCGGCACTGCCTGGGATGTCTTATGCCTCAATTTTACAAAAAGGCACCCTCTGCTCCAGGCCTACAAGCACAGTCATTTCCGCACCCACTCAGAAATTCCTTGGATTATACTTACCAAAGGTGCTCCCATGGTAGAACTAGCAAGCACAAATGCTTCACACCCAGCCTCAGCTAAAACCAGGGCTCTCCCTATTCTTCCCCTGCATTGTAATAGGACATTACTCTTTCCTTTATTATATTTATATAGGTATATATTATATATTTAGATAGGCATATTATTAAAATAGTTTTAAATAAGTTCCTTTGGTTTTAGAGAAGATATCAATATCCTATAATTATATTAAAGCATTCCGAATCGTAAATTTTTGGTAGGTAATTAACTTTATACACTAAATGCTCTAAATTAAGAAGCAGCTCTAGTATTAAAAATAAAGACCCCAGCTAAGAGGTAAGTTACCTGTATTATTTTACTAGTTTTGCATTTAAGGCTTTATCTATTTCATTATTTACCCGTTAGGATATTTAGGTATTTAAATTTGTAATAATTCTTACTTTAGTTTAAGTTTTGTTGACTTGTTTCTGTGCCAGACGGAGGTTTCTTCACCTCATGAAGTTTCTGTTGTAAATTAATAAGCCTAAGTCCAACTTATATTTATTATAATTTATAGCATAGATTTACATGACTAAATTTATAATCTTTGCATCCATTTCATTATTAAATTTTCGTTTAGAATAATTCAAGTGTCATATCTTAATAAAAACTGTATCTTTTAGGTTCTAATCTTGGACCAAAGAAATAGCTCAAGTATTGGACTGAAAAACTTCCAATTGTGCCAGTCTTGGATGCAAAGAAATTGTTCCATTCTTGGACTGATTTGAATCTTGGATCTATTTTTGTCTGACCGAAAAATCTCTGCGAGTTGCTCCAATTTTAAATATTCTTTTGTATAGTAGTTAGTTCTTAAATAAATCTATTCTTATAACCCTGTTGTTATTAGTAACCCAATTGCTTAAAATCTCAAACTTCTGCCTCTTGGTTCCCTTTTCTTAAGTCTATCCTTTGCTCCCTGATTTCTCCAGTTCTGCATAACCTTGAACACCGAACCATTTAAGTCTTTTTCCTTTTCACTCTTCTACTATCTCTTTTCCTATTTTCTTTCTGAATACTCCTTCCCTGAGTTGTCATTTGGGCTTGATTTACACCCCAGCTAAGAAACCATTCAGGGGAAGCTGGCCTCCTCCACTTTATTTTACCTTATCTTATGTATGTTCCACTGACTCAATCGGAGCGGTAACAGCGTGACCATTTCCAGTAAGGTGAAACGGCAGCATTTCCAATGAGTCGTTAGACTCACAGGAGACAACACCCCAGAAGGTGGTTGTGATGCCAATTTCTAGGGTTCCTAAAGCTACCCCTTAAAAGGAGCTTTGGCTCCTACACTCCCAACCAAGGCTAGACTAGGTCGCTCAGAGACAGTTGATCCTCAAAAGAAGGGACCCCTGTCTCCGAAGGTATGAAAAGACTTACATACCGAGCCCCACTCCCCCAATAAGTCCTCGATGGCTACAGTGCCTGGAGTTCTGCCTCCAGGAAATGTACAGCCATTCCCATGGGGGTCATCTCTTCTAAGAGAGCCTCCTGCATCTCCTTCGAGCTAGGCATGGAAGGCATATTCCTTCAATGGAAATGCCTCAGATTTCCTTAACTAAGACTAAGGTGGTGGACTTTTACCACCAACCACTGCTCTATACTGACCCAGACATGTTCTTAAATGGGGTTCGTGTGGAAGTGGTGGATTCGCACTGTTTCCTCAGGCCCATTTTTTACTGATGATTCACCTGGGAGGCTCATATTTCCAGCCTAGGGTCTCTTGTATCTGCACCATGAACATTCTTCATTCTTTTCTATCCAAGCTTGACTACAGATGTGAGTTTTATGCATCTGCAGCAAAGTGTGTATTACAGAAGGTGGATTCATTCTGCCACACCGGCCTCCTCCTAGTGACTGGTGCCTTCCTCACAGCCCCCATTGGGAGCCTACTTGTCAACAATGCTGGAGGAGATGCCACTCACTCTGCGCTGTGCACAGTGTATTATGCCCCTGTATATGGGAGCCCGGCACCTCCCTTGGTTACCAATGGCTCTCACTGTATGCCAACGAGACCCAACTCTTACCCTAAGTCCTTTGGGCTAGGAAACTCCTTTGAGATCTCAGTGTAGCTCTTGAGCCAGTGACACCCCTGGTTCGCTACACCTCTTCTCCCAAAGCTTCTATGGTGCTGGGAGTATTGTGTTCAGCCTTTATGGAGCACACTCTGTGTCACACTGAAACTGTGCCAGTGTATATGGATGGCTCCAAGTTCCAAGAGGGGTTCAGTTTCCATGCTTTATCTCCTGTTTAAAGTCAGCGGTGCTCTGACAGGTGCTACGTCTGTCTTGATGATTGAGCTGGTTGCAATACACCCCTTGTTATAGGAGATAGCACAGTATGCCTGGTTCGGAGACTGGATTGTGATCTATTGTGACTCATAAAGCACCTTGAGTTCTCTTGGGGCTTTGGAATCTCCATCCCCTGGTTTGCAGTATCTATGATGCCACAGTTTTGGCAGGCTGGGTGGATGTCAAGAATATCTTGTGCTGGTTTCCTGGACATGTCGGAATGAGGACACCAAGGAGTTTGTGAGGACTGGATGACCAGACCAGCATTTTGCTTTTCCTCTCTTGGATTATATGGCAGACATCCGGGTTGCTTGGGAAAAAAGATAGGAGATGGCCGAGGCGAACTTAAATTTGCATGTCATTGCGGTGCAATGGTTCTCATGGACCTACCCCCAATGTTATGATAGCTTCAGGCTGCTTTCTGTCATCTCTGAATTGGACACACTCACAGGACACACCGCCATTTAATGGAACGCTTGCCTGCACCTTAGTGCGATGACTGTGTTATCTCCATGAATGTTAGGCACATTCTTGTTAAATGTCCCTGTCTGGGTGATTGCAGATGTTACCTGTTCCGGTACTGGAATGATTGAAGTCGCTACTGCTTGTACCTTGTACTCGGGACAGCTTCATGTACACAGACTTGTGGACTATGACTTTTCAGAAGAGGCATTGTCCCCCAGACCGTTCAGCACTTTCTTGTTGAATGTCCCAGTCTGGATGATCTTTGCTGCGCACATTTTATGATGAGTGGGGTCACTACCACTTGTCCCTTGTCCTTGGGATGGGTTTGTGTACTCAGACTTGTGGACTATCTGACTTTTTGAATGGAAGAGGGTGGCCTCCTTGATTTTTTGACTTTCTTTGTTGTAGGTCATATGTTCTTGCACCAGGGGCAGGTGTCTCTTCCCCTAACACTGGAGAATGCTTCCTTGTTTTTTTACTTCTTGATTTGTTTTTCTTTTTTTGGCTTGTTTGTCTTTTTGTTTTTGTATTCTTATTGTTTGGTGTTTGCATGTTTTTTTTTTAATCTAGCTTAATGCCAATTTATCCTAATAGGCAGTTGCCAGATGGCCTCTTTTAAAAAAAATAGGCATGCTAAGATGTGCTTGGGTCCCTGAGAGAACCATGCCTCTTGGAATGACACTAATTTTGGTAATGTGTAGAGTATGGCCGGATCCGAGTCCTAACTTATTTTGGGCTATTTTTCCTAAGCTGAAATCTATGTGGACGAAGTTTATGGTGATTTCCAATTATATACTGGGCCCATTATGGCCCATTTCCCCGACGAGCCAACCCTCAAAATAAGCTAGAATCGCATCCGCCCATACTCGCAACATTTACCCTAATTTTTATTCTCTTAATCTTTGAATTTTTTACTTATTTAGTGTTTGTGATTTGTAATTAGCCTAGACATAGGCTTTTCTTGTTACTTTTAGCAGTTATGTCCTCCTCAGTGCCTGCAAAATGAGATCACTAACATTATTTTATAAGGAAATATTCCTCATGAAAATGTGGAAAATGATTTAATGATATATATATAACTATTAATTTTACTAATGTTTTGTTTTCTGCTTTTCAGACATATGTTACATACAGTTTATTTAATTTATTCCTATCACTCTTTTCAAAATGTTTTCATAAATACTTTCTTTGTGAATAATTCAGGAAAATTAACAGAGGATGGCCAATTAGACTGACAAAATGATTATATCTTCTTACTATACCAGGACTACCATCTATTATAATGGTAAATATCCTTTTGAAGTCAAATCCTCATTGTTTGAAATAAGTACAAATCCCCATTGTTTGAAATAAGTACAATCTTTTGGATTATATATCCTTTCCCTGGATAGTATCAATCAATACCTCACTATTGATATATCTAGTGACATTTATATTCATACTCTCATCAAGTGCTATTTACATCTGAAATATATATTTGAACTGATTTTGCCAAAATAGGTATATACTATTTTATCCTTTAAATAATTTATCTTCTTTGCAATATCTTCGAACAATATCTGAGCTATGAGTAATACTTTTATATAATCACTCAATAAATGGTCTTCCATGTTTAGCATTGCACAGTGAAACTGCATAGCTACCTTAATCTATTTCAGGTTCAGGTTAGATTTCCAAGGATGGGCTTTGGTTACAGCTCCATGTAGTCAATTTTTCTTTTATTTGTATATAGTTGGGTTTTTTAAAGATTAGGCAGTTGCAATTCATCTACAAATTTTCTTCATTTTCTTTAATTAATTTGAATCTAGTTTTCCATAGTTCATGTTGTAGCGGGCCAAAAATATATCTCTAATCCCAATCAATCCAACCCGCTTCCTACACTGTCCGGACGTGAGAAATTGAGGGAGAATGAAACGGATTGTATATACAGTCCCTTTACTTACAAAAGAATACAGTTATATTTACAGCAATTTATATTTACAAGGGAAGTGTGCACACTTCAAAATGAGGCCAAATTCCCCAATCCAAATAGGATACCAAAAGAGAATTTTCTAACAGGCGAATACAACAAATTTACTTATATATCTACACAAAACATAAAAAAACACAGCAACAACCAAATAGGGACGTGAGACTTCGAAACCGGGAGCGTGACGGGATTGGATTGCAGTCCATACCCAATTAGCGTGGCAGGTAGTTTGGTTGTTTTTCACCTTTGTCTATGGCTGTTACTAACCTGGGAGGATGGCTTCTGTGGAACAGGGCCTCCATGATGAGATTGTGAGACTGAGGCTGGAATTGAGGCAGAACGAGGAGGAATGTATGATGTTGAGGAACATGATTGATGGATTGAAGAGTGATGTGATGAGTATGGATGAGAAGACAGACAAGATGAGGAAAGAAATGGACGAGAGACAGAAGCAGGTCGACCAACGGATGAAGGACTTGTATGACATGATGAAGGGGTCAGGACCGGCCCTAGGACCCTCGACCTTGACCCCTGCTCCGACTGAAGGGGATAAGACTAATGGGATCAATGGGAGTGTGTGCGAGTCTAGAGAGGATAGGGTGATTATGAGTGATAGGAAGGACGGAGAATGGAAGAAAGTTGAAGGATAGGAAAGGGGAAGGATAGGAAGGTAAGAGGCAAGAGTGTGGACTCATTGTACTCGGATGAAGGAGAGAGTGATGGTATGATTGATATGAGTGAGAGTGAAGGCAGCTCAAGTGAGAGTGAAGTGAATGTGGGAAATGGTATTTTGATAAGGGAAGTGCCAAAGATAGATAGATTTAGGTTACATGGTGGGAAAAGTGTGGAAGAATTCTTCAGGGAATTTGAGCGATATTGTAAGCTCAAGTACCCGGAGAATAAGGGATACTGGATGAATGTTTTGGGGGAATGTTTGGAGGGAAAAGTATTGGAGTTTTTCCCGCGTGATTACAAGTGTGGGGGAACCAAGGTACGATGTGGTGAAGAAGCGGATGATTGGACAGGTGAAACGAATGAAAGAGAGTGTGAAGTATAAAAGGGTAAATGAATTTGAGAAGGCTCGAATGGGGAAAAGTGAAAGTGTGAACATGTATGCACATAGGCTTGAGAGTATGGCAAGAAAGAGGTATGGTGATGATGATGTAAATGAATGTAAACCACTGATGAGGAAGTTTTTGGACACGATCCTGCGAAAGGTGAGTGAATGGCTGAGTGGAAAGAGAAAGGAGAGAATGAGACTGACAGGTGAAAGGTTGATGTGGGAGGATGTGTTGGAGCTGTTGGAAGATGGACGATTTAATGATGAAAGCGATCTAGAAGAGGATGGATGGTACAGTGTGAACGTTGGGGGTAAGAAGCCCAGGAGCTTTCCTCCACCCCAGCAGTATGTCAGCTACAGGGATGCCCCAGCTGGAGTGATGTCGAACTTCCTGGGCCGGCAGAATGGATGGGTAAATGGAGGGTGGTCAAATGGAAGGGGACAGATGAATTTCAAGCGTGGGAACGGATATATGAGAGAGAAACCGAGGTATGTCCCAGCAAACGAGAGATCAAATGGTGGGAGAAAGATTGTGGAATGTCATCGGTGTGAAAGGAAAGGTCATATGTTGGCAGAATGTAGGTGGACATCTGGTGCATGTTTTGGTTGTGGTAAGAAAGGGCATATGATAAAGGATTGCCAGGAAAGTGTGAAAGAGTGCTTTGAGTGTAAAGAAATAGGCCATTTGAAGAAAGATTGTCTGAGGTTGAATGGTGGAGCAACTGCTGGGGGGAGTGTGAAGTATGCTTGTGGTAATTGTGGAAAGGCTGGTCATTATGCGAGGATGTGTCGTGACCAGAGGAATGTATGTAGCTATTGTGCGATGGAAGGACATTCAAGTGAAAAGTGTTGGATTAGACTGAGAGTGCAAGGTGTGAATGGAAAGTCTGAAGCGGGAAACTGAATTGTAAGAGGGTACCTGGTGAAGTATCCTCTGGGTGCATGAGTGTGAGTAATGTGTTGGTAAGTCTGTCGAGTGTGAAAGTGCTGTCTGGTAGGAAGTATGAGTGTCTGAGTGTGAAGGTGGAATTGAATGGAATTGAGTGTTTGGCTTTAATAGATTCTGGATGCAAGGCGAGCTTGGTGTATAAAGATGTGTATGACAAGGTTAGCGAGAAAGCCCTCCTGTCTGAGTGCAAGGGTAGTTTGGTAGGTATTGGTAATAGGAGAGTGCCTGTGATTGGAATGATAAGGTCAGCTGTTCGAATGCATGGTATGATGATGAATGAATGTGAATTTTCTGTGATTGATAAGGTGAGTAGTGAGTATGGTGTGATTTTGGGGTATGATTTTATGAAAATGAATCGTATGGTTGTGCATCCTGCGAGTGATCAGATTGAGAGAAAGATTGGTAAAAATGGGGTGTATAAGTTATATGTAGGGAAAGATGGTAGTGTTTTGAGGAGTGTGTTTACTGGTATTGAGGTGACTGCTATGGAGAATGTAAGACTTGTGAAGGGTGAAAGGGTGTCTGTTAGAGTGAGTTGGAGTAAGGATGTTAGTTTGAATGTGAGTGAGAACACTGTGATATTGGATGGAAAGGATGCGTGTTATAAGGTAAGGCGTGTTGCTTGTGTGTTTGATGGCTTGATGAGAATGAATGATCCTTTTGTATGTGTGCAGGCGGACCCCAGTGTGAAAGGGCAGGTGAGGGGAATCCAAGTCGGAGATGTACTGGGCCACCTCCACTGTCAATGAGGTAGATATGGATGATAGTACGGATATCAGGGTGAATGTTGCGAATGAAAAGACATGTGAATGGATGTATAATGAGGTGAAGGACATGGTGAAATTGGATGGATGTTTGACTGAGTATGAAAGGGAGGATGTGTATCGAATGATATTTGAGCGAAAGGGAGCCCTCAGTAAGGGTGATCTGGATTTCGGGGTTGCAAAGCTCCCGGAATTCAAGATTGTCCTGAAGGAGGACTCCCCAATCTATCAGCGGCCAAGGCATTTCCCACGTCCGGTTGCTGATGAGATTGCGGAGCAGTGTTTGGAATTGGAGCAATTGGGGGTGATTGAAGAGAGCGAGAGTGCATGGAATAGTCCAATTGTACCTGTACGTAAGCCGGATGGAAGATTGCGTCTGTGTGTGGATTATCGAAAGGTGAATGAAAGGACTGCGAAAGAAAGGTTTCCGATGTGTGTGGTATCTGAGTGTGTGTATAGTATGTATGGGATGGAGTGGTTTACAAAGCTGGATCTGGTACGGGGGTATTACCAGATGCCCATTGCTGAGGAGAGCCGGCCAGTAACTGCCTTCTCTTCCTCAAAGAGGCATTACCAGTTCCGGAACCTCAGCTTTGGGTTGGCTAATGCTCCCGGAGCCTTCCAGCGGGCAATGAATGTTGTGTTGAGTAAGTTTGCGAGTAAGAATGTGATTGCGTTTATAGATGATATTTTGATTATGACTGAGACTTTTGAGGAGCATATGAGATTGGTGAATGATGTGTTGAGAACGTTGGAGAGTGTTGGTGTGAAGGTGAAAGTGGCGAAGTGTGAATGGTTTGCGAAAGAAGTGGAATTCCTTGGGCATATGGTGAGTGAGAATGGGTTGCGAAAAGCACCGAAGTATGTTGAGAAGGTGCGAATGTTTCCTAAACCGGTGACTGTGAAGCAACTGAAGTCGTTTTTGGGTTTGATTGAGTTCCAGCGAAAGTTTATACGTGATTGTTCTGGTGTGAGTAAGCCTCTGACTGAGTGGATGGGCAAGAAAGGTAGTACGGTTGTCAAGTGGAATGATAAGATGAATGAGGCGTACCCAGATTATAGTGTAAATGCAAAAATGCTTGAACTGTATACAGATGTGAGTGGGTATTGTATGGGAGGTTTTCTGATGCAAGAGCAGCGTTTGAATGGAGAGAATGTCAGGCGAATAATTGGGTATGTATCCAAGGCTATGAATGTTGCAGAACGAAAGTATTCGACTGTGGAACGAGACCTGGCTGCGATAAGATATTGTTTGAAAGTGTTTTGTCCATTTTTGTATGGTGTGAGGTTTGTGATAAAAACCGATCATCAACCTCTTGTGTATCTGCAGCGTATGAAGTGGGCTGATAGTAGGATTGCAAGGACTTTGGAAGATTTGAGTGACTTTGACTATGTGATTGAATATGTGCCTGGTGAACGGAATGGAGTGGCTGATTTGATGTCAAGGTATCCTGGTACGAATTACGAATGATGAAAATGTGTGTGGAGTGAGTGATCCTGAGTATTTGCCGAAAGGGATTATGAATGGAAAAGAGAGTAAGGGTGGTGGTGATTCCTTGTTTGAGAGTGTATGGAATGGTTTGCAAGATTTAAAGAGTGATGGAGTAGACGTGAGAGTGCCCGATAGTGTAGATGATTTAAGGAAGGAGGTAATGAATGAAGTGTGTAGGAAGCCTGAAAGCATTGGTATGGCAAAGGTGCGGAACTTCATGAAAGAATTGAGAGCGATGTGTATGCAAGGGGTCCCGCCATTTCAGGAAGTGTTGATTGTAGTGAGTCGTTTGTATGGAGTGATTGTTTATGTGCACTTTGGTGGTGAGAGGCCGATTGTGTACAAGGATGAGAAGATGAAGGGTTTGAATCCTAATGTGGTACATCTGCAATGTTTGAGCGGTGTGCACTACAATTGGGTGATTGAAAAGTGTTCATATATAACAGAGAAGAATGATTGTCTGGATGAAGATGAGTGTGTGGTGAGTGATGATATGGGAGTAAATGACAGTGTGGATCGATTGGGGCTTGTCTAAATTTTTCGGCCCGCTACAGCGCTATCACTTGTGTGCTGGAGGTGGGTGGTAGTAGGCTAACATAAAAGGAGGCAGGATTGTCAACCAATGCGGGTATGGTGGTCCAGGTGTCAAGCGAGGTATGAAAGCCCTCCGTCTCAGGGCTGGGCGGAGCACTCGTCTGTAGAACCCTTCTTGCCGTCTGTCCAAGCTTCCACTCTCTGTAGAAGAGATATATCCTCCGTTTATGACCCATTTACTTATACATGGAAGGGAAACTAATAAGTGGGCATTACCCGAGTAAATTTATCGACTAGCTTACCTCTAACTGTATATCCACACAATCCTCAAAATATAATCTTTTGATAAAAGATTATTTTAAACAAAGTACCATTTTGTTTTAATTATAGTGATATATCAAAACTAGCTACTATCTTTCCAGAATATGGCGCCTGGAAAGAAAGAAAAACATGGTAATCATTTTATACATAAAATAAACAAAAACAAAACAAACCCATTCCCATTCACACACATTCTTACAGAGGGAGGGAGAGGGTACTGAGAAAAGGGGTGGGAGAATGGCCCTTTTACACACACTCACATTCGCTCCACCACAATGTAAGTATCTCTTAGTATCTGATATTCTTTTTTCAGTTCTTGTCTTCAAATAGTAATATTTTTGCAATGAAGTCTTCTTTAGTAGTATCATTACATACTGTAATATTATATTTTATTCTAATCGCATATAGTTTTTCACATTTTACCAAGAAGTGGCTTAGTGTTTCATCGTGCATTTTGCATAGTTTACATAAGGCACTTTCATTCCGAAATGCATTTCTCCAATTAAGCGGTAGGGGGGTGTCTGACTGGGCCCCAAACAGCAATTTGGATGCAAAGTCATTGCTATAGATATTTTCTTGAATTATTGTGTGGGATTAAATTCTTTGCTTATAATTTCTCTCATCTACATGTGGCTGTCTATTTTTTTAGATGTTCTTTGATATGTTCATTATTATTTTTCTTTAATTCATCAAAATTTAATTGGTATTGGCTCAGGTAATTTCTTATAGTTTTTATCAATATTGCTTAATTTTTTCTTATTTTGAGATTGGCAATGCTTGCTATTAGCTCATTATTTGAATTTAATAAGTGTTTTATATACAGTAGCTTTGTTTGCGCATCCCTTGTCATCATCAGGGAAGCTCCAATTTCTCCTCGTAGTGCACAATTTGGAGCATAAAGATGAGGCATTTAATATTGACCTGTATACTTTGTTTTCTATTTTCTGCAGCTCATCAATATGTTATTATCTCTATTCCATATTCTATTGTTGGAACTACAAGACCCTTCCACTATGCTTTACCAATTATCATTCTGTTACAACTTTTTGGGATTATGGAATAGGTCATGTTTGCATGCTTTCTTGCTTTCTCTATAATTTTTTATTTGTGTATCTTGAAGCAATTTCTCTTATTATTTATTGTTATTCCTAGATATTTAATATCTTCTACAACTTTCAGGTCTTCAATCATATCTGGTGAATTTTTCATGTTGAAAATTAATATATTACTTTTTTTACTATTGATCTCTAGTTTACATTCTTTAGCTATTTTCCTTATTTCATTTATTATCATTTTTGCATCTTCAATATTGTGAGTTAATATTATGCCATCATCTGCAAAGAAAAGTGCTACAATCGAATATAACTCGTCTAAGAAACCTTTACCTAATTTTTCTAGTTTTTCAATAATTAGATATGTTATTAGTAGGAATAGAAATGTTGATCCATTACAACCTTGTTTGATTCCACTTGATATGTTAATTTCCTGGATACATCTTTCATTTATAAATAATTTGGTTGTATCCCCAGTATACAGGGTGTCCACAAAGTCTGGGTACATAGGAATTTTGATATTTTAATATTTAATATTTTTAAATGTATGTATTTATCCACATTGTACCCAGACTTTGTGGACACCCTGTATATGTTTGCAATTGTTTTTATAATATTGGGGTCTATATTGTATTTATTTAAATAGCATTTCTATAATTTCTCCCTTTTAATAGTCAAATGCCTTCTTGAAGTCGATTGCTATGACAATCAAGCTCTTTTTATTTTTGAAGCTAGTGTCAATACAGTGCTTCAAAATAAACACGTTGTCCATGGTTCTTCTACTCTTTGTAAATCCATTCTGTAAGGGATTATTTGCTTTAATGTTAATCATATGTTCTTCCATTTTTTTTCTTAAGATATTCATAAATATCTTATAGGATTGATTCAAAATCCCTATAGGTCTGAAGTCTTGCGCTGTGCGTTTGCTTTTGCTTATTTTAGGGATTAGTTTTGTTTTTTAAATTTTCCATCTCTCAGGTACTTCATGGTTTCTTATTATTTGATTAAAACAGTGTTAGAATATTTGTTTTCCTTATTTGTTTTTAAGAGGATTTTATAAAATTCAGGCTTAATGCTATCCAGACCTGGTGCTTTTTTAGTCTTTAGATTTTTTAATAAATCCACAATTATTGATTTTCCAAATTCTAATGGTATCATAGTTTTAGGGGTTTTGTATGATATCCGGCCGAGCATGTCAGCATGGTCTTCTAAAGCAAAAGGAAGTTTAACTTCTTCAGGTTCTTCAATTACTATTTTTACCATATTTCTCTAGTTATCTTCTATAATTTTGTTATATTTTATTGCATCAAAATGTTCCATAATATTGTCATGAATGTGAATAGATTTTTCCTCTTTGGTTGTTACTGTGATCTTTCTTTCCATAATTTTATTTGCTTCTATAATTGGTAATGTATTCTTTATCAAATTTTGATGTTTCTGGTATATATTTTCCCAGCATTCCTTCATTATGTGTCCGATCTATGTAGCTTCTATCTTAGTACCATCATTATATATATATATCAACTTCTTTATCTTGGATTTTGCAAGGATCTCTTAGCTTATTAATATATTTCCATAAGTTCTTATTTTTATTGTCTTTATTCATTATACTGTTAGGTTAATTTCATAACTCTCTTTTGCTTCCATCTCAAGTTTTTGGGCATAGTAATTTTGTTTATAATATTCATCTTCAGATTTTTTCCTGTCATGAGCTGTTTTAGCATTTCTTTTAAGTTTATTAAAAAGTCTCCTTTTGCTAATATTTTTTAGAATTTGCTCTGTTAGCCATTGAGGCTTAATTTTTTCTTGTTTTTTGTTTAATGTAATGTGTTTGTAACCTCCATAGTTTTTTGTGCAGTATTTAAAATGAGAAGAATCCAGATTCTCAATGTTTATATCATAGGGCTTCATCAGGTTACTAGTTATTTTATCAAATTCTAGAATGAAATCTTCCTCTGTTTTATCATTTATATGGAAAATTTCCTTTTTTTTCTTAGTATTATATTCCTCTTTTATGTTACTTATCTTGAATCTTGTTTTCATCAATTTTCATATCCACAAAGTTATTATAGAAACTTGGGTTTATCAGTACAAAATCTATACAACTCTTTTGATTTCTTGCCTGCCAGGTAATTTCACCAGTGCATCTATCATCTGCATTTAATAGAACCAGGTTGTGGGAGGCCATAATCTTGAGAACCAATTTACCATTGAAATTCAAATTTTGGGGCCCCAAGAAGCCAATATGACCATTAAAATCTCCCAAGAGTATTATTGGTTTATCAGGATCTATATTTTTTATGATATTGTTTATCTCTTGTTTGATCTTATTATTTTTTTCTTTATCCCTAATTTAAGTATGTCATACTTTTGTTTTGCATATATAAATCTTACCTTGATTGGTCTTGGCCTATTTTGATCATCCAATTTTTTTCCTATTTTATTTATATTTTCTATTTCTGTTTCTTCATTATATTTTAGTCCAGTCTTAACTAGATCCTTGCAGAATTGCTCATCATATTTCTTACTTTCCTCTATTGTTTCAGCAGAGTATTCCTTTACATTATATATTATGAGATTATTTTTTTTTAGCTTTTTCTCCTCTTCCTATCATTTCTTCTATGTCTTTGTCTTTTATTTCCACGATTAGATTTTAATTGACAGTGTATTCTCTAAACATCCCTTGTAATTCTTGTCCCAATTTGATTTTCATATTATTCATTCTTTCTTCCATTTTTTGAAGTTGCATTTTCAGTGTATTATTTTGATCTCTAAGGGCTTTGTTTTCCTCCACTAATATTTTGTTGTGTTTGGCTAAATTTGCTAGATTTTTTGTGCAGTTGTAACAGTACCATTGTAGTTTCACATTTCCTTTATTTAACATTTTATATTCCTCTACCATCATTTTAATGCATCCAATATGGTACCATACATTACAGAGGTCACAATGTATTGTCCTATCTTCATCTTTCACCACTTTTTTACACTTTCCACAATAGTCAGCTGCCATATTTATTATGAATTTTGGCGTTTGTTTTGTTTACATAATCATAATCTATTTTATGGTATACCATATTTTCTTAAAAACTGGTTGCTTTTCTTAATGGAATATTTCCTATTTTATCACCAGCTTTACTTACATCATATTAGAGGGGTGGATGTCTTTTATTTCAGTATGGCGCTTACACTTAATTTTCAGAAAATAGTTTAAAAAATCGAAAATATTGTAAGATTGTTTTGAGATATAAATCACATCTGATATAGTCGGAAACCAACTTGTTTGATGAATGCTGCCTTTGAATATTTTTTTTAAAAGGCAGTAATAGGTTGGATTTGATACCATTTACATCTTTATTTTGATCATTTTTCAAAATTAAATAATTTTACAATATTAATTTCAGACATAATAATATCTGAATCATGGTTGAGAACTGATATGTGACTAAATAAATATTCACAAATAGCTCTCTCACTGATAATGATATATTAACTTAAATGACTTGATTGAAAAAGATGATAAAGGAATTGCAAGTATTTATGATTTGTGATTCTATAAAAGCATTTAAAGTTTTAGTTTTCATTCCTACAGTGAGCAAAAATATTTTATTCAGCTATAATTAATATTTTCCTTGTGTACCTTTTGCACATGTATGCCCAAAGAGGCTTGCCCTTGCAGTAAGAACATAAGAAAAGGAGACTGCAAAAGACCATTCATGGCCTACACTTGGCAGCTCCTGTTCCATTCAACACACAAAAGATTTCTTACCAGAGAAAAGTCATCAACATTGTCACCCTTTACAGGAGTTCGTCAGATCTAATCTACAATATACATAAAATGCATCCAGAGGATTATGTCCATTCATGCAACCGCAAAATATAATCTCCCCACTCCTTAGAAAAATATATACATATTATTGGATACAAACTCCTTTATAAATATTGCTTTATATTTCAAGCAAATTATATATTTTTGTCATTATTTTATTAGGAAATCTTGAGCAGTATGATAAATACTCAGTTTTCAGATTACTTAAAAATAAAAATGGATCTTATATGACCCATTCATGTTTTTTAAAAATAGACACTCTCATTCCTTGAGAGGATTACAAAATATTTGGAGACTTCAAATGGAAATTTCTTTTCTTGGAGCAACTGCACAGACTTTTCCATGGCTTAATGTTACAAGATTTTATACTCCTAAACCTTCAAATGAAAAAAACTTTTATGACTCTTTAGAAATTTCATCAAAAGCAACAAGCAGCCAAGTAAGAAAGAATTTTTTTATATTTTTGTAAATGTTGCTATTAAATTTATTCATTCAATAATTTTTAAAAATTGTGTTTATACTATTGGTGTAAAAGTAGTTAGGTGACTCAACAGATGACTGGATATAATAAAGTATATTGTATAAAGTATTAAACTGGGCATGCCTTCACCTACAAAACAGTGGATGGTAAGCACTTTACCAATTACATGGTTCTGCAATCTCTTATCAATTTTAAGAATTATTAATTCTCTTCTAGTGAAGAATTGCAACATTATACTGCAAATCTATAGGGTAAACATGTAGATGAGCGGCCCGGCCATAAAAAATTATTTTGGGTAAATATTATCGTTCACCCGTGCCATTTCTGACATCATACCCCACCCCCAACTCCTATTATAATTCGCAAAACGATTAAAAGTGCTGACATGATGTAGTTAAAGCATTCACCTCTGTAAACGTCAGAACATTATAAAAATTAGGATTATATACTGTGGGGCTGTGCCCCCCAGACCCCCCCTAATTTAATGAAACTCAGGATCATCGTAGTGCGGTCCACGCATCATGTTTAACCCCCCATGAGCCATCGCCTATAAATGTACTCCGAAAAATGTGAAACATTTTGGAACACAGACAAAATAGTACATCTTATCGGCCAGGCCGCTCGTCTACATATTTACCATTTTTAGCATTGATATACTTCTATAAAAATATTGGTTTACTTTAACCTATTAGTCGCCGAGTGAATTGCTTTGAAATTGCCCTCAAACAATTTATCATTGTTGCCTTGTTATGGAAAATAATAAAATAAAATAATTAAATCCTTTATTATATCAAATAATATACATATCATTTTAATTGCAAATAATATTCTATTGATTTAACCTAAAAATTATTAATAGACTTCTACATATTTAGAATTATGACTGGAAATATTTGTTTGTGGCTCAGTTATTTCTTGTTAACTGAAGAAATGAATTGTTATATTTTAGTTACTGTTCCTAAGTTAATGCCATTTTATAGAAAATGTTGCTTATTTCTTATGGATAACTATTTTATATGAAATCATTTTTAAAATTCGGCGAAAAAATGGAACCCCCCTTCCCAAATTTTCACATTTTTTGGCTGAATAGCCATTTACCCCTTAGTCCACATTGAATAACATGCTGATTTTAATTGAATGATTTTTAAAATGATAAAAAAAACAAGTGTATTAAAAAAAAAGAAGGAAATCCTCAAAAACCGGCTCTTTTGACGTGTGTGAACCATAAATTGGCCCCCTTTTTTTGCCACCGCTTTATGGTGTGGCCTTGAACCTAGTCAAGTAACTCTCATTCATAAATCTCTATTTACAAACAGAAGGACTGACCTAAGCCATTTATATAGTTTAATTAAGTGATTACTCACTAACATAAGAGTTTGACAAAAAAGATGAATTATCATAATAATCAGGGCGAATACGAGTCTAAAGGTGAAAGGCTTCAAAAGGCCCTCGGGCAATTACATAGCACTAAATTGAGGACCTCTGAAGGCCCTCAGGTGACTAATGGGTTAATGTATTGAAAAAAAAGAAAGAAATAAAGATGAAGGAAAAAATGTCTAAAAAAAGAACTAAAGTAGTGAGAATATTGATATTCAAGAATATTAAACAGGAAGAAGATGAAGTACCATTGGTGCAACGAAAGTCTGGATCCTCACTATTTTATGTTATTTTTATATTATTTACCCACCTTAAGGGGCGCGGCGATTTGCCATCCTGGCCGCCGTGCTGACGGGATTCAGCGCTCCATCCGGCCCCAGCCTAGCCTCTCTTCCTTCTACCCAGCCCCGGCTAAAACCAGGGCTCTCCCCTCTTCCCCCAGTGTGACCGTTTCCAGTAAGGCGAAATGGGCCATGCGCCTCCACCGAGTCGTTAGACTCACAGGAGGCAACACCCCTGAAGATGGTCGCTAGGCCATCTTCTGGGGTTCCTAAAGCTGTTCCCCGAAAGGAGGACAGCAACAAGGGAGCTTTGGCCCCTTCGCCCATGCCCCGAGGCGGAGCGAGTGGCTCGGAGATGGTGGTTCCTCGAAAAGGGGGCCCCCCGCCTCTGAAGCCGCAATGCCCGCCTAAGGTTTCGAGGTGGAGAGAGGAAAAGACTCGCATGGCGAGCCCAACAGCGCCCGGGGTTCTGCCCCCGGGAAGCGTACAGCCATTCCCGTGAGGGTCTTCAGTTTGAGGAGGGCCCCCGCATCTCCTCCAAGCTAGGCCTGGAGGGCATATTCCTTCAATGGAATTGCCGTGGACTCCGGGCCAACTGGGAGGAGCTGCGGAGGCTCGTCTCGTCCCGTTCCCCGTTAGCTATCTTTTTGCAGGAGACCATGCTAGGCGCGTGCCCCCTGCCCGCCCTCCCGGGGTATAAGGGTCTTGCGACCCCACCACCGCAGGATGGATGGGCAGGGGGATGCGTGGTTTACACCCGGCATGATGTCTCCATTCTTCCTTTCTCTTTTGATACCTCCTTTCAGACAATGGCTGTGCAGCTGCACCTGGATAGGAGGTATACTATAATTTCTGCATACATTCCACCGTCAGCTGACTTCAACGCGGGGGACTTCCGCCGCGTCGTGGCACGGTTGCAGAGGCCCTATCTCTTGCTTGGAGATCTGAACGGCAGGCATCCTCTCTGTGGAGATTAAGCCATAAATCCTAGGGGACAAGTCCTTGCTGATCTGATCGAAGAGCTTGAGATGGGTGTCCTAAACGTGGATGAGTTTACGCATCACTGTCCGAGAACCGCTTCATTTTCTTGCCTTGACCTATCTTTGTGCTCTTCGTATGCACAGCCTGATTTTGATTGGGGGGTGGTCGATGACCTCCATGGAAGGGATCACTTTCCCATTCAAATATCATTTTCAGGCCAACTGCCGCCTGAGAGCCCACCTCGGTGGTGCTTGGCCCGGGCGCGGTGGCCTGCATTTCAGGAAATTACTGAATTCTCTATCTCAGTTGAGGAGTTTAGGTCGGTAGATGAGGCCGTTGAGTTCTTCTTCAGCAACCTCATCGCCGTGTGCCTGACTACTATTCCTAGGACGTCTGGCCGTTTTGCACGCCGATCACTCCCATGGTGGTTGGCCGAGTGTGAGACGGCCCTCAAACAGAAGCGTTGTGCCTACATGCGCTATAAGCCCGCCGCTCTTCTTGGCGGGCATACGTGTCTTCACTTAACGGGAAGACCCCTTTAGCTTAGGTGTGGAAGCGAGTCAAAAGGATTCAGGGCAAGTTCTCGCAGGACCCCCCTCCCGTTATCCAGGAGAATGGGACCGCAATCTCGGACCCTGCGTCCGTGGCGGAATCCTTAGCGACCGCTTTTTCCGCATTCTCTAGCCGTGATGCGGCTTCGCCAGCATTTAATGCACGTTGTGATGTCGCGGAAGGCCGCCGACTGGACTTTACCTTGAGAGGCGGAGAACCCTTCAACGACAAGTTTACTGTGAGTGAGTTGCGCTCCGCTCTCGCTTTGTGCGCAGACACTGCCCATGGTTCGGACGATATCCCGTACGCCATGCTTCGACACCTGGGTGAGCGAGGAAGGCATTTCTGTTAGATTTGTTCAACAGGATCTATATGGAGGGTCTTCTCCCAGACTCCTGGCGAATCGCGACTGTGCTCGCCTTTCGCAAACCGGGGAGAGATCACTCTACTCCGACCGGTTTCCGCCCAATCTCTCTAACCTCTTGCGTGTGCAAGTTGATGGAGAAATTGGTAAATGTTAGATTAGCCTTTTTCCTGGACAGCGGAGGTCATCTGTCTTCCGCACAGTGCGGCTTCCGCAAGTTCCACTCCACGTCGGATGCTCTGCTCCGACTGGAAAATGCCGTCTGCGAGGCTTTCCTTCGTAGACGGCACTACGACACGGTGTTTTTCGATCTGGAGAAGGCCTATGATACCGCATGACGATACGGTATCATGGAGACTCCACACGATGGGGGCAAGGGGACGCTTCCCAATGTTTATATCTGAATTTTTGCGAGATCGTCGATTCCGCGTACGGGTGGGGGGAGCCCTCTCTGCCCCAAAGGAGCAGGAAGAGGGTGTCCCGCAGGGAAGTGTCCTCAGTGTCACACTCTTTGCCCTGGGCATCAACGGCATCACCTCGGTGCTGCCGGAAGATGTTCTCGCTACGCTCTACGTGGACGACCTTTCGATCTCTTTTGGCGCGGCCCAGATGCCAACTCTGGAGCGTCGACTCCAACAGGCATTGAACCGCGTCTATCGCTATGACGAAGCGCACAGGTTTCGCTTTTCTTTGGCCAAGACTAAGGTGGTGCACTTCTGCCGCCATCCACGGCTTCATCCCGATCCAGATTTGTTTCTTAATGGGGTGCGCCTAGATTGTTTTGGAATCGCACAGTTTCCTTGCTCTTGTATTCGACCTCCGCCTCACCTGGGAGGCTCATATTCGCAGCCTTAGGGTCTCTTGTACCCACCCCATGGACATTCTCCGTTCCGTGACGTTCAGCGCTTGGGTCGCTGATAGGGCTACTGCCCTACTTTTTTATCGATCCTTTGTTCGTTCGAAGCTCGACTACGGATGCGAGTTTTATGCATCCGCAGCCGAGCGTTTATTGCGGAAGGTGGATTCGATCCACCACACCGGCCTTAGCCTTACGACCGGTGCCTTCTGCACTTCCCCCATTGAGAGCCTGTTGGTCGATGCTGGGGAGATGCCACTCGCTCTGCGCCGCGTGCAGTGCATCACTCGCCAGTACGCGCGAGCCCGGAGCCTCCCTCAGTCGCCAACAGCTCTCACTGCATCCGCAGCTGATCTCGATGGTCGCCAGTCATACCCTAAGACCTTTGGCTTTAGGGCCAGGAAACTCCTTCGAGAGGTAGATATAGCTCTCGGGCCGGTGGCGCCCCTGCTTCTGCCCAGGACGCCACCCTGGAGGGTACCACATTTGGCTATTTGTCGCCACACCTCTGCTCCCAAAGCTTGTACTGCGCCGGGAGTATTGCGTTCGACCTTTTTGGAGCACACATCGTGTCACGCTGGAACCGTGCCAGTGTATACGGATGGCTCCAAGTCCCAAGAGGGGGTCGGCTTCCACGCCGTATCCCCTCTTTTGTTTGAAGTCAGCGGGGCTCTACCAGGCGCTGCGTCTGTCTTCACGGCCGAGCTGGTGGCAATACACCACTCGGTACGGGAGATTACGCGACGTGCCCGGTTCGGAGACCGGATTGTGATCTATAGCGACTCACAAAGCGCCCTTAGTGTTCTCAGTGCATTGGAATCTCCGAAACCCCTGGTTCGCGATATCCGTGACGCCCCGGTTTGGGCGAGCCGGGCAGATGTCGAGATTATCTTCTGCTGGGTTCCTGGACATGTAGGAATTGCGGGGAATGAGCGCGCCGATGAGGGCGCTAAAGAGTCCGCAAGGACTTTTCGACCGGACCAGCGTTTCGCTCTTCCTCACACCGACTACATGGCAGGAATACGGGCAGCTCTTCGGACTGCTTGGCAAAGAAAATGGGAGACGGTCGAAGGGAACTTAAAGTTGCGTGCCATTGCGCCGCGACTGTTCCCATGGACCTATCCCCCAATTCTGCGACGGCTTCAGGTCACTTTCTGTCTTCTCCGAATCGGACACACTCGTGTGACGTATCGCTATTTGATGGAGCGCTCGCCTGCGCCCGATTGTGACGACTGCGTCATCCCCCAGACTCTTGGTCACATTCTTGTCGAATGTCCCAGTCTGGGTGATCTTGGCGCACGTTACCTGTCCCGGTACCGGGATGGGCGGGGTCGCTACCGCCTGTCCCTTGTACTCGGGACGAGTGCGTGCATCATGACTGGTGGACTTGTTGACTTTTGGGGGGAGGCCGGCCTTCTCCCTTGTATTTAACTTGTTTTTTGTTATTGTTGTTTGTTTGTTTTTTTTTGTAGGTTGCATGCACCTGCCCTGGGGGAAGGAGGACCTCTTCCCGACGCCGGAGCTCGCTCCCTGATTGTTATCCCCTTTTTATTGTTGTTTCTGTTAAATTTTTTATTTTGGACACACTTGTGTGATGCATCACTATTTGTTGGAGCGCTCACCTGCGCCCTATTGTGACGACTGCGTCGTCCCCCAGACTCTTCAGCACATTCTTGTCGAATGCCCCAGTCTGGGTGATCTTCGCGCACGTTACCTGTCCCGGTACCGGGATGGGCGGGGTTGTTACCGCCTGTCCTTTGTACTCGGGATGAGTGTGTGTACCTTGACTGGTGGACTGATAGACTTTTGGGGGGAGGCCAGCCTTCTCCCTTTTATTTAACTAGGTTTTGTTGTTGCTTTTGTTATTGTTTTCTTTCTAGGTCGCACGCTCCTACGCCGGGTGGAGGGGGACCTCCCCCCAACGCCGGTGCTTGCTTCCTAATTGTCATCTCTTTTTACTGTTGTTTTGTTTTCAAATTTTTATTTATAAGTAGCCTATAACTAAGCTGTTTGTTTGCGGCGGCTTATGCCCGAGTGGGCAGTCGCCAGATAGCCCCTTAGAAAAAAAAAGAAAAAAAGTTTTTTCTTTTATTGTTTTCTTTGTAGGTCTCACGCTCCTGCGCCGGTGGGAGGGTGACCTCCCCCCGATGCTGGAGATTGCTTCTTAATTGTTGTGATCTTCCTTTTTTATCATTGTTTTCATACTCTTATTTTAAATTAGCCTAGTGCTAGGCTGGCTGTATTCCAAGTGGGTAGTCGGCAAATAGGCTCCTAAAAAAATATATATATATATACAAAGCCTGAGTATAAATTAGTATACAGAACTGTTAATGCTTGCCAAAGCAGTCATTGTGACTTGTCTATTTTCCGGGGGGTTTCTCCTCACCCATCCATTTCTGTTATTGATTATATTCTCATTGGATTATGCTACTTTCTTTCTCAAATATAACTAACCCATCAGCAACTTATATTGTCATTTCCTTTATAGTTGAGTTAATTTTACTTTTTTAATTTTAATAGGTCAAGAAGGCATATTACAAGTTGTCTATGATATATCACCCTGATCAAAACAAGTCTGCAAAAGCAGCTATAAAATTTCATGAAATTACTGAAGCATATGAAGTTCTGAGTAATGCATCCAAACGCCGATTATATGATAAGGGATTCCTTGGCAAGGAATCCACTTTTTCTGCAGATAAGGCAAAGTCTTATTCCCAGAAAATGGCCGCATCTAAAAAACATCAATCTAAAAGAGCTCCAGTATCTGGTCACACCCCAATTTATAATTTTGATGCCTGGTCCAAATCCCACTATTCCGCCTCTTTTCAGAAACAGCAAAAAATAAAAGCATTTAATGAATTTCAAATAAATAGGCAAGAGACACATATAATGAGGAGACAAAATTTCACAATTTCTCTGGCATTGTTTTTTTTCTCTATGATGTTTTATTACTTTATACCACATTCAGTTTATGAAAGTGACGTACCGAGTCAGAAAACAAAATAAGCTTTTGGAAATTTTGTTTCTGAAAATATCTTTATTTTCAAAAGATGAGTGATATAGTCTTAGTGTGTGTATACCCTTAAAATTTACATAGAAGAAAAAATTATATTCTTACCACATTTGTGATGGCAATTGCAATTGGCGAGTCATTTAAGGTGATTGGGAGATTGGAAGCATTTATTCCTTTTATAGGTAAACTACACAGGATTTGATGCTATTATTTTCTGATACAATATAAAATTGACGTAAATAGGGTCTTTTCCTCTTTGCACTTTATTATGTACCATTTTTTTTTTTTACATCTGGTTAAATTGGGTGCTTTTTAATAAAATTATAAGGGCTGATCTAAAGACCTTCCTCATCTGTAAAATTAATTGTGTATTCATTTGCTATCCAAGCAATATCTTTTGTTTAATCCTTTCATCCTATTCAGTAGAAGAATGTTTCTTTGTGACTCTCAACTTTCCTGGCTGTAGTATATCATTGAGATAAAATAATTCATTAGGAGAACTAGAAATAAAATAATTCATTAGGAGAACTAGAAACAAAATTCCCACTGATTTTTTTTCCTCGTGATAATGTTCTTGGGTTTTGTCATGGGGTTCATTTTTAGTCACTATGAGTTTTAAAATTATAAATAGGTAACATGTTCTGTCATCTGCTTTTGGTAATTTGTTTGTAAAAAAAAAATAATTTCTTAAAAGACAGTTCATCGCCACTTCCTCTACAACCCTCTCTTGTTACCTTTGCCATCCAAATTTGAAGCAAGTATGAAAAGTTTCCATCCTGTTTTCTAGTTCTGCAAGTATTCCTATTTTTACTACTCAGGCTATGTACAAGGATAATATATATGAATATAAGGCTAAATGGAAGCTAGGCAATAATTTATTTTAAATGTTAAAATTTTGTGTTACACCATGCCAAACTATAAATGCTACAGAGCCAAGGAGATTAAAAGAGAATCTCAGTTAAATATTATCATAGAGAACAAAATTAATGTGAAATCTGCTTCTGATTTTCCTGACTTATTTTCTTTTAATGAGATGCACCTATTGGTTTTTGCTTCCATGGTATTTCATGTAGACAATATTTGTTACTAAAAGTTAGCATTAGCACACTTTGTGATCACTCCATACACTGTGTATTTAATTGTTAGCAAATTGTAAAAAATGTAAATATGGTTTAATGCACATGAATACCTTGTTAATAAATATAAATCCTTTTATTTTTATTCAAATTTAACTTGGATACCAGCAGTAAGATATTTTGAGATAGATTTGGTATGTTAAAGCCATTTTATGAAGCCTTCAGATTGTTTTGACTGTTTAAATATTTTTGAAGCATAGAGATGAAGGTAAGGATGGTTTCTGAGTTCTACTTATGTTTTATCTTGTCCACCCTGTAAGGGGCGCGGCGATTTGCCATCCTGGCCGCCGTGCTGACGGGATTCAGCACTCCGTCCGGCCCCAGCTTAGCCTCTCTTCCTTCCTTCAAAACACTTGTTTCCTCTCTTTTCACACAACCTCTCCCACAACTTCCTCTGGTCAGCCTCCCCGTAAGGGGCGCGGCGATTTGCCATCCTGGCCACCGTGCTGACGGGATCCAGCGCCCCGTCCGGCCCCAGCTTAGCCTCTCTTCCTTCCTTCAGATAGCCCGATTTCTCCCCTACCTCGTCGCTTTTCATACAACCTCTCCCACAACTTTCTCTGGTCAGCCTCTAATTTCACAGGGTAGATGCTGACCTTCTTCTCAAGCCAACCACCCCGGATCGGGGCTGGGGGGAGAGGGGACATTGTTCCCTAACCCCTCAGCTCCGGTTCGGGATGGGGGTTTTTTAACAACCTGCTTCATCCCCACCCATACCTTCCTCACATCCCTTTTCCTCTCCTCTTCACATTCTATCTGTTTTACGCCGTGTCTAAGGTGGAGCCACCATGCCGAAGGACTGCCAGGCCACCAGGCGGGAGGGGTGGTCCCAAATGGCAGCGCCGGGCCTGTAAGCACCTCTTGCAGTGCGGGCTACTGCAAGAGGTGGTGAGCGATTGCGTCCCGTAAAACAAAGAGGGTCACCATGCCCAATGATGAAAAAAAAAAACATCTCCCCTTAATTCCCCCTAAAACAACGGAGCCGCCCTCGTGCAGCTCCACAGAAAAGATGGAGGTCCCCCCCTCTGTGCTTGCGCAGGGGACCCTCCATACCTCTTTAACCGGAGAGGAGGCTTACTCCTCTCCTACGCCTACGGGTGTAGGGGACTCCCCCTCACCCCCTTCTCTGGAGGTGCTTTCGGGCACCTCCCTATCTCCAGCGGCAGTCCCTCCTTTGCTTTCTAAAGGGACTGCCAAGAAAGCCAGCAGGCAGCCCATTGCCAACTGCCCCTCGTACAAGCGGCTCGGTAGGGCAAACCCCCTTAGGGGGGAGAGGGAAGCCAGGCCCCTTCGGTCGCTTCCCTCAAAAGACCTGCTGGCAAGAATTTTAAACCTTGCTGGGGTCAAGGCCTGTGCCTCCCCACACAAGACTGGCGACACTGCCAAGGGGACCTGCGATGTCCTGGGAGGGGATGGCCAACTGGAGGCCCCTCCTGTGATAGACATGGTCCTTGAGGAAAACCAGCCTCAGAAGGTAGGGCCTTCCATGGGGGGGAATCCGGGCTCGGTGCCAAGCACCGAACCCGAATCCGCCCCTATGCAAGGTCCCCCTCAAACGGCCGAGGGATCCGAGGCAGTAAAAGGAGGGGAGGGATCTTCTCCGATAGGTGCCCCTACGACGACCAGGACCTTCTCCATTTCGGAGAGGGACCTGGCTGAGGCCGGCCCATCTGGCATGGGGGCTTCTGCCGGCGGAGGTGAGAAGCGGGTTCATTCCCCGCCCTCCTCTCCTAAAAAGAAAAATACTAAAAAGACGAAGAAGACTCGGGGCTCCTCTCCATCCGCGGGGGCTGCGGGGACGGATGGGTCTGCTGCCACTTTGGTAGGCGACCAAGCCAAGATCGGCACATCCGGCCCCTCTACCCCCTCGTGTGCGGAGCCCCTGACTAAGACTAACACCAATAATGCACAGGGCGGAGCCTCGATGACATCGGGGCCCCTCATTCAGAGGTTACCTGGCGTTTTCGAGCCCGCTGGCTTCAAACGCTTCCTCGTTATTCGCTCCACTGATGGCACCATGTTGTCCAAGGGCAACATGATCCATCAGAGGAGAGGATTAGCTAGTGCAATTGGTAGAGAGCCGAAGGTAACCCGTTTCTCGGACGGGAGCCTTCTAGCGAATGCGGCCAAGATAAGTGCTCTTCGGACACTTCATGGCATCCCGGTGAGTGTGACGCCGCACTCTACCATGAACTTTGTGAAAGGAGTAGTTTATGCGAGAGAACTCGTTGACTACTCCATAGAGGACATCACCCTAGAGCTGGCCGACCATGGGGCGGTCAAGGTCGAACGTGTGATGAGAAAACAAGGAGGGGCCTCGAGACCCACCCCTACACTCTTCGTAACGTTCGACTGTGACAAGCTCCCTGAGTCGGTGCGTGCCGGTTGGTACCGCTACCGCGTGAAGGCATTCGTGCCACTGCCGCGGCGGTGCTATTACTGTCACCGCTTCGGCCACACGAATCGATCATGTAGACGTGCAAAATCGGGGTCACCCGAAGATAGGGGAAATTGCTCCAAGGTCGCACACGATAAGTCCAAATCGTGTGTGGCCAAGTGTGTCAATTGCGGAGAGCCGCACCCTGCTTCTTCGAAGCAATGTGGTGCATATCTCCTGGAGAAAGAAATCCTGGCCGTTCAGGCCCAGGATAGATTCATTCCGCGAGGCAAAGGACTTGGTCCTGGCGCGCCCAGCTCTGCCTGGGACGTCATATGCCTCAGTAGTTCGAAAGGCACCCACTGCTCCTGGCCCATCCAGGCCAACGAGCACGGTTGTTTCCGCGCCCATTCGGAGCCCTTCTGCGGGCTCTACCCAACCCGGGCGCTCCCCTGGTAAAGCTGGCGGCAAAAAGGGTTCATACCCAGCCCCGGCTAAAACCAGGGCTCCCCCCTCTTCCCCCAGCGTGACCGTTTCCCGCAAGGCGAAACGGCCACGCGCCTCCACCGAGTCGTTAGACTCACAGGAGGCAACACCCCTGAAGATGGTCGCTAGGCCATCCTCAGGGGTTCCTAAAGCTGTCCCCCGAAAGGAGCTTCGGCTCCTTCGCCCACGCCCCGAGGTGGAGCGAGTGGCTCGGAGACGGTGGTTCCTCGAAAAGAGGCCCCCCCGCCTCCGAAGCCGCAGCGCCCGCCTAAGGTTTCGAGGCGGAGGGAGGAAAAGACTCGCATGGCGAGCCCAACCTCCCCCAATAAGTCCTCGAAGGCGACAGCGCCTCCAGCGCTTTGTCCGGCCAACAGTGCCCGGGGTTCTGCTCCCGGGAAGCGTACGGCCATTCCCGTGAGGGTCTTCAATTCGAGGAGGGCCCCCGCGTCTCCGAGCTAGGCCTGGAGGGCATATTCCTTCAATGGAATTGCCGTGGACTCCGGGCCAACTGGGAGGAGCTGCGGAGGCTCGCCTCGTCCCGTTCCCCGTTAGCTATTTTTTTGCAGGAGACCATGCTAGGCGCGTGCCCCCTGCCTGCCCTCCCGGGGTATAAGGGTCTTGCGACCCCACCACCGCGGGATGGCCGGGCTGGGGGATGCGCGGTTTACACCCGGCATGATGTCTCCGTTCTTCCTTTCTCTTTAGATACCTCCTTACAGGCAGTGGCTGTGCAGCTGCACCTGGATAGGAGGTATACTATCATTTCTGCGTACATTCCACCGTCAGCTGACTTCGACGCGGGGGACTTCTGCCGCGTCGTGGCACGGTTGCCGAGGCCCTATCTCTTGCTTGGAGATCTGAACGGCAGGCATCCTCTCTGGGGAGATTACTCCATAAATCCCAGGGGACAAGTGCTTGCCGATCTGATCGAAGAGCTCCCCGTAAGGGGTGCGGCGATTTGCCATCCTGGCCGCCGTGCTGATGGGATCCAGCGCCCCGTCCGGCCCCAGCTTAGCCTCTCTTCCTTCCTTCAGATAGCCTGTATTCCTATCCTACCTCGTCGCTTTTCATACAACCTCTCCCACAACTTTCTCTGGTCAGCCTCTAATTTCACAGGGTAGAAGCTGACCTTCTTCTCAGCCAATCGTCCCGGATCGGGGCTGAGGGGGGAGGGGACAATGTCCCCTAACCCCTGAGCTCCGGTCTGGGGTGGTTGGCTTTTAACAACCTGCTTCATCCCCACCCATACCTTCCTCACATCCCTTTTCCTCTCCTCTTCAAAATCTATCCGTTTTACGCCGTGTTCAAGGTGGAGCCGCCATGCCGAAGGACTGCCAGGCCACCAGGCGGGAGGGGTGGTCCCAAATGGCGGCGCCTGGCTCTGCCAGGCCTGTAAGCACCTCTTGCAGTGCGGGCTACTGCAAGAGGTGGTGAGCGATTGCGTCCCGTAAAACAAAGAGGGTCACCATGCCCAATGATGAAACAAAAAAACATCTCCCCCTTAATTCCCCCTATAACAACAACGGAGCCGCCCTCGTGCAGCTCCACAGAAAAGATGGAGGTCCCCCCCCCCCCTGTGCTTGCGCAGGGGACCCTCCATACCTCTTTAACCGGAGAGGAGGCTTACTCCTCTCCTACGCCTACGGGTGTAGGGGACTCCCCCTCACCCCCTTCTCTGGAGGTGCTTTCGGGCACCTCCCTATCTCCAGCGGCAGTCCCTCCTATGCTTTCTAAGGGGACTGCCAAGAAAGCCAGCAGGCAGCCGATTGCCGACCGCCCCTCGTACAAGCGGCTCGGTAGGGCAAACCCCCTTAGGGGGGAGAGGAAAGCTAGGCCCCTTCGGTCGCTTCCCTCAAAAGACCTGCTGGCAAAAATATTAAACCTTGCCGGGGTCAAGGCCTGTGCCTCCCCACTAAAGACTCATGACGCTGCCAAGGGGACCTGCGATGTCCTGGGAGGGGATGGCCAACTGGAGGCCCCTCCTGTGATAGACATGGTCCTTGAGGAAAACCAGCCTCAGACGGTAGGGCCTTCCATGGGGAGGAATCCGGGCTTGGCGCCAAGCACCGAACCCGAATCCGCCCCTATGCAAGGTCCTCATCAAACGGCTGTGGATTCTCAGGCAGGACAAGGAGGCCAGATGAGCTCATAAAAAAAAAAAAACAGGACAAGGAGGGGAGGGATCACCTCCGGATGAATCCCCTGCGCCCACCGGGACCTTCTCCATTTCAGAGAAGGACCTGGCTGAGGCCGGTCCATCTGGCCTGGGGGCTTCTACCGGCGGGGGTGAGAAGCGAGTTCATTCCCCGCCCTCCTCTCCTAAAAGAAGAAAAAGACAAGAAAGACGAAAAAGACTCGGGGCTCCTCTCCATCCGCGGGGGCTGCGGGGACGGATGGATCTGCTGCCACTTTGGTAGGCGACCAAGCCAAGATCGGCAAATCCGGCCCCTCTACTCCCTCGTGTGCGGAGCTCCTGACCAAGACTAAGACGAAGAATGCACAGGGCGGAGCCTCGATGACATCGGGGCCCCTCATTCAGAGGTTACCTGGCGTTTTCGAGCCCGCTGGCTTCAAACGCTTCCTCGTTATTCGCTCCACTGATGGCACCATGTTGTCTAAGGGCAACATGATCCATCAGAGGAGAGGATTAGCTAGTGCAATTGGTAGAGAGCCGAAGGTGACCCGTTTCTCGGACGGCAACCTTCTGGCGAATCCCGCCGAGGCGGCCAAGATAAGTGCTCTTCGGACACTTCATGGCACCCCGGTGAGTGTGACGCCGCACTCTACCATTAACTTTGTGAAAGGAGTAGTTTATGCGAGGGAACTCGTTGACTACTCTATTGAGGACATCACCCTAGAGCTGGCCGACCATGGGGCGGTCAAGGTCGAACGTGTGATGAGAAAACAGGAAGGGGCTTCGAGACCCACCCCTACACTCTTCGTCACGTTCGACTGTGACAAGCTCCCTGAGTCGGTGCATGCCGGTTGGTAGCGCTACCGCGTGAAGGCATTCGTGCCACTGCCGCGCGGTGCTATTACTGTCACCGCTTCGGCCATACGATTTGCTCATGTAGACGTGCAAAGTCGGGGTCACCCGAAGTCTGTGTAAATTGCTCCAAGGTCGCACACGATAAGTCCAAATCGTGTGTGGCCAAGTGTGTCAATTGCGGAGAGCCGCACCCTGCTTCTTCGAAGCAATGTGGTGCATATCTCCTGGAGAAAGAAATCCTGGCCGTTCAGGCCCAGGATAGACTCTCATTCCGCGAGGCTAAGGACTTGGTCCTGGCGCGCCCAGCTCTGCCTGGGACGTCATATGCCTCAGAAGTTCGAAAGGCACCCTCTGCTCCTGGCCCATCCAGGCCAACGAGCACGGTTGTTTCCGCGCCCATTCGGAGCCCTTCTGCGGGCTCTACTACACCCGGGCGCTCCCCTGGTAGAGCTGGCGGCAAAAAGGGTTCACACCCTGCCCCGGCTAAAACCAGGGCTCCCCCCTCTTCGCCCAGCGTGACCGTTTCCCGTAAGGCGAAATGGCCACGCGCCTCCACCGAGTCGTTAGACTCACAGGAGGCAACACCCCTGAAGATGGTCGCTAGGCCATTTTCGGGGGTTCCTAAAGCTGTCCCCCGAAAGGAGGACAGCAACAAAGGAGCTTCGGCTCCTTCGCCCTCGCCACGAGGTGGAGCGAGTGGCTCGCAGACGGTGGTTCCTCGAAAAGAGGGCCCCCCGCCTCCGAAGCCGCAGCGCCCGCCTAAGGTTTCGAGGCGGAGGGAGGAAAAGACTCGCATGGCGAGGTCAACCTCCCCCAATAAGTCCTCGAAGGCGACAGCGCCCGGGGTTCTGCCCCCGGGAAGCGTACGGCCATTCCCGTGAGGGTCTTCAATTCGAGGAGGGCCCCCGCGTCTCCTCCGAGCTAGGCCTGGAGGGCATATTCCTTCAATGGAATTGCCGTGGACTCCGGGCCAACTGGGAGGAGCTGCGGAGGCTCGCCTCGTCCCGTTCCCCGTTAGCTATTTTTTTGCAGGAGACCATGCTAGGCGCGTGCCTGCTGCCTGCCCTCCCGGGGTATAAGGGTCTTGCAACCCCACCACCGCGGGACGGCCGGGCTGGGGGATGCGCGGTTTACACCCGGCATGATGTCTCCGTTCTTCCTTTCTCTTTAGATACCTCCTTACAGGCAGTGGCTGTGCAGCTGCACCTGGATAGGAGGTATACTATCATTTCTGCGTACATTCCACCGTCAGCTGACTTCGGCGCGGGGGACTTCCGCCGCGTCGTGGCACGGTTGCCGAGGCCCTATCTCTTGCTTGGAGATCTGAACGGCAGGCATCCTCTCTGGGGAGATTACACCATAAATCCCAGGGGACAAGTCCTTGCCGATCTGATCGAAGAGCTTGACATGGGTGTCCTAAACGTGGATGAGTTTACGCATCACTGCCCGAGAACCGCTTCATTTTCTTGCCTTGACCTATCTTTGTGCTCTTCGGATGCACAGCTTGATTTTGATTGGGGGGTGGTCGATGACCTCCATGGTAGTGATCACTTTCCCATTCAAATATCATTTTCAGGGCAACTGCCGCCTGAGAGACCACCTCGGTGGTGCTTGGCGCGGGCGCGGTGGCCTGCATTTCAGGAAATGACTGAATTCTCTATCTCAGTCGAGGAGTTTAGGTCGGTAGATGAGGCCGTTGAGTTCTTCTCCGGCAACCTCATCACCGTGGGCCTGACTACTATTCCTAGGACGTCTGGCCGTTTTGCACGCCGACCACTCCCATGGTGGTCGGCCGAGTGTGAGACGGCCCTCAAACAGAAGCGTTATGCCTACATGCGCTATAAGCGCCGCCCGAACGATTTCACTGTCGCTGAATTTCGTCGAGCTAGGGCTAGGTTCCGGTATATTTCGAAGCACGCCCGCCGCTCTTCTTGGCGGGTATACGTGTCTTCACTTAACGGGAAGACCCCTTTAGCTGAGGTGTGGAAGCGAGTCAAAAGGATTCGGGGCAAGTTCTTGCAGGACCCCACTCCCGTTCTCCAGGAGAATGGGACCGCAATCTCGGACCCCGCGTCCGTGGCGGAATCCTTAGCGACCGCTTTTTCCGCATTCTCTAGCCGTGATGCTGCTCCGCCAGCATTCAATGCACGTCGTGATGTCGCGGAAGGCCGCCGGCTGGACTTTACCTCCAGAGGCGGAGAACCCTTTAACGACAAGTTTACTGTGAGTGAGTTGCGCTCCGCTCTCGCTTCGTGCGCGGACACCGCCCATGGTCCGGACGATGTCCCGTACGCCATGCTTCGACACCTGGGTGAGCGAGGCATGGCCTTTCTGTTAGATTTGTTCAACAGGATCTGGGTGGAAGGTCTTCTCCCAGACTCCTGGCGAATCGCTACTGTGCTCGCCTTTCGCAAGCCGGGGAGAGATCACTCTACTCCGACCGGATTCCGCCCAATCTCTCTAACCTCTTGCGTGTGCAAGTTGATGGAGAAATTGGTAAATGTTAGATTAGCCTATTTCCTGGACAGCGGAGGCCATCTGTCTTCTGCACAGTGCGGCTTCCGTAAGTTCCACTCCACGTCGGATGCTCTGCTCCGACTGGAAAATGCCGTCTGCGAGGCTTTCCTTCGTAGACAGCACTACGCCACGGTGTTTTTTGATCTGGAGAAGGCCTATGATACCGCATGGCGATACGGTATCATGGAGACTCTCCACACGATGGGGGCGAGGGGACGCCTCCCAATGTTTATATCTGAATTTTTGCGAGATCGTCGATTCCGCGTACGGGTGGGGGGAGCCCTCTCCGGCCCAAAGGAGCAGGAAGAGGGTGTCCCGCAGGGAAGTGTCCTCAGTGTCACACTCTTTGCCCTGAGCATCAACGGCATCACCTCGGTGCTGCCGGAAGATGTTCTCGCTACGCTCTACGTGGACGACCTTTCGATCTCTTTTGGCGCGGCCCAGATGCCAACTCTGGAGCGCCGACTCCAACAGGCATTGAACCGCGTCTCTCGCTATGCCGAAGCGCACAGGTTTCGGTTTTCTTTGGCCAAGACTAAGGTGGTGCACTTCTGCCGCCATCCACGGCTTCACCCCGACCCAGATTTGTTTCTTAATGGGGTGCGCCTGGATGTGGTTGAGTCGCACCGTTTCCTTGGTCTTGTATTCGACCGACGCCTCACCTGGGAGGCTCACATTCGCAGCCTTAGGGTCTCTTGTACCCGCGCCATGGACATTCTCCGTTCCGTGACGTTCAGCGCTTGGGGCGCTGATAGGGCTACCGCCTTACTTTTTTATCGATCCTTTGTTCGCTCGAAGCTCGACTACGGATGCGAGTTTTATGCATCCGCAGCCGAGCGTTTATTGCGGAAGGTGGATTCGATCCACCACACCGGCCTTCGCCTTGCGACCGGTGCCTTCCGCACTTCCCCCATTGAGAGCCTGTTGGTCGATGCTGGGGAGATGCCACTCGCTCTGCGCCGCGGGCAGTGCATCACTCGCCTGTACGCGCGAGCCCGGCGCCTCCCTCAGTCGCCAACAGCTCTCACTGCATCCGCAGCTGATCTCGATGGTGCCTATGCCGCCGAGAGACGCCAGTCATACCCTAAGCCCTTTGGGTTTAGGGCCAGGAAACTCCTTCGAGAGGTAGATATAGCTCTCGGGCCGGTGGCGCCCCTGCTTCTGCCCTCTGCCCAGGACGCCACCCTGGAGGGTACCACATTTGGCTATTTGTCGCCACGCCTCTGCTCCCAAAGCTTGTACTGCGCCGGGAGTATTGCGTTCGACCTTTTTGGAGCACACATCGTGTCACGCTGGTACCGTGCCAGTGTATACGGATGGCTCCAAGTCCCAAGAGGGGGTCGGCTTCCACGCCGTATCCCCTGTGTTTGAAGTCAGCGGGGCTCTACCAGGCGCTGCGTCTGTCTTCACGGCCGAGCTGGTGGCAATACACCACTCGGTACGGGAGATTACGCGACGTGCCCGGTTCGGAGACCGGATCGTGATCTATAGCGACTCACAAAGCGCCCTGAGTGCTCTCGGGGCATTGGAATCTCCGCATCCCCTGGTTCGTGATATCCGTGACGCCACGGTTTTGGCGAGCCGGGCAGATGTCGAGATTATCTTCTGCTGGGTTCCTGGACATGTAGGAATTGCGGGGAATGAGGGCGCCAAAGAGTCCGCGAGGACTCTGCGACCGGACCAGCGTTTCGCTCTTCCTCACACCGACTACATGGCAGGAATACGGGCAGCTCTTCGGACTGCTTGGCAAAGAAGATGGGAGACGGTCGAGGGGAACTTAAAGTTGCGTGCCATTGCGCCGCGACTGTTCCCATGGACCTATCCCCCAATGCCGCGGCGGCTTCAGGTTGCTTTCTGTCGTCTCCGAATCGGACACACTCGTGTGACGCATCGCGATCTGATGGAGCGCTCGCCTGCGCCCTATTGCAACGACTGCGTCGTCCCCCAGACTGTTCGGCACATTCTTGTCGAATGTCCCAGTCTGGGTGATCTTCGCGCACGATACCTGTCCCAGTACCGGGATGGGCGGGGTCGCTACCGCCTGTCCCTTGTGCTCGGGACAGATTCGTGCACAATGACTTGTTGACTTCTTGGGGGAGGCCGGCCTTCTCCCTATTATTTAAGCAAGGTTTGTTTGTTTTGTTTTTTGTTGTTGTTTTCTGTTGTTTTTTTTGCATTTTTTGTTTTTTTTTTTTCTTTAGTTGCACGCTCCTGCGCCGGGGGGACCTCTCCCCGACGCACCAGCTTGCTTCCTTTCTCCCTTTTGGGGTGGTTTTTTTTTTTTCTCTCTTTAATTTCATTTTAAAGTAGACTAGAACTAGGCCAGTTTTAATACGGCGACTAATGCCCAAGTAGGCAGTCGCCAGATGAGCTCTTAAAAAAAAAAAAAAAAAAAAAAAAATTCCAAGGGGACTGCCAAGAAAGCCAGCAAGCAGCCCTTAGCCAGCCGTCCCCATCAAAGCGGCTCGGTAGGGCAAACCCCCTTAGGGGGGAGAGGGAAGCCAGGCCCCTTCGGTCGCTTCCCTCAAAAGACCTGCTGGCAAGAATTTTAAACCTTGCTGGGTTCAAGGCCTGTGCCTCGCCACACAAGACTGGCGACACTGCCAAGGGGACCTGCGATGTCCTGGGAGGGGATGGCCAACTGGAGGCCCCTCCTGTGATAAACATGGTCCTTGAGGAGACCCAGCCTCAGACGGTAGGGCCTTCCATGAGGGGGAATTCGGGCTCGGCGCCAAGCACCGAACCCGAATCCGCCCCTATGCAAGGTCCTCCTCAAATGGCTGAGGGCTCCGAGGCAGTAAAAGGAGGGGAGGGATCTCCTCCGACAGGTGCCCCTACGACAACCAGGACCTTCTCCATTTCGGAGAGGAACCTGGCTGAGGCCAGTCCATCTGGCCTGGGGGCTTCTGCCGGCGGAGGTGAAAAGCGGGTTCATTCCCCGCCCTCCTCTCCAAAAAAAAAAAGACTCGGGGCTCCTCTCCATCCGCGGGGGCTGCGGGGATGGATGGGTCTGCTGCCACTTTGGTAGGCGACCAAGCCAAGATCGGCACATCCGGCCCCTCTACCCCCTCGTGTGCGGAGCTCCTGACCAAGACTAACACCAAAAGTGCACAGGGCGGAGCCTCGATGACATCGGGGCCCCTGATTCAGAGGTTACCTGGCGTTTTCGAGCCCGCTGGCTTCAAACGCTTCCTCGTTATTCGCTCCACTGATGGCACCATGTTGTCCAAGGGCAACATGATCCATCAGAGGAGAGGATTAGCTAGTGCAATTGGTAGAGAGCCGAAGGTGACCCGTTTCTCGGACGGCAGCCTTCTGGCGAATGCGGCGAATCCCGCCGAGGCGGCCAAGATAAGTGCTCTTCGGACACTTCATGGCACCCCGGTGCGTGTGACGCCGCACTCTACCATGAACTTTGTGAAAGGAGTAGTTTATGCGAGGGAACTCGTTGACTACTCCATTGAGGACATCACCCTAGAGCTGGCCGACCATGCGGCGGTCAAGTTCGAACGTGTGATGAGAAAACAGGGAGGGGCTTCGAGACCCACCCCTACACTCTTCGTCACGTTCGACTGTGACAAGCTCCCTGAGTCGGTGCGTGCCGGTTGGTACCGCTACCGCGTGAAGGCATTCGTGCCACTGCCGCGGCGGTGCTATTACTGTCACCGCTTCGGCCATACGAATCGCTCATGTAGACGTGCAAAGTCGGGGTCACCCGAAGTCTGTGTAAATTGCTCCAAGGTCGCACACGATAAGTCCAAATCGTGTGTGGCCAAGTGTGTCAATTGCGGAGAGCCGCACCCTGCTTCTTCGAAGCAATGTGGTGCATATCTCCTGGAGAAAGAAATCCTGGCCATTCAGGCCCAGGATAGACTCTCATTCCGCGAGGCTAAGGACTTGGTCCTGGCGCGCCCAGCTCTGCCTGGGACGTCATATGCCTCAGTAGTTCGAAAGGCACCCTCTGCTCCTGGCCCATCCAGGCCAACGAGCATGGTTGTTTCCGCGCCCATTCGGAGCCCTTCTGCGGGCTCTACCCAACCCGGGCGCTTCCCTGGTAAAGCTGGCGGCAAAAAGGGTTCATACCCAGCCCCGGCTAAAACCAGGGCTCCCCGCCTCTTCCCCCACCGTGACCGTTTCCCGCAAAGCGAAACGGCCACGCGCCTCCACCGAGTCGTTAGACTCACAGGAGGCAACACCCCTCAAGATGGTCGCTAGGCCATCTTCAGGGGTTCCTAAAGCTGTCCCCCGAAAGGAGGACAGACACAAAGGAGCTTCGGCTCCTTCGCCCACGCCCCGAGGTGGAGCGAGTGGCTCCGAGACGGTGGTTCCTCGAAAAGAGGCCCCCCCTTAAGGTTTCGAGGCGGAGGGAGGAAAAGACTCGCATGGCGAGCCCAACCTCCCCCAATAAGTCCTCGACGGCGACAGCGCCTCCAGCGCTTTGTCCGGCCAACAGCGCCCGGGGTTCTGCCCCCGGGAAGCGTACGGCTATTTCCGTGAGGGTCTTATATTCGAGGAGGGCCCCCGCGTCTCCTCCGAGCTAGGCCTGGAGGGCATATTCCTTCAATGGAATTGCCGTGGACTCCGGGCCAGCTGGGAGGAGCTGCGGAGGCTCGCCTCGTCCCGTTCCCCGTTAGCTATTTTTTTTTGCAGGAGACCATGCTAGGCGCGTGCCCCCTGCCTGCCCTCCCGGGGTATAAGGGTCTTGCGACCCCACCACCGCGGGATGGCTGGGCTGGGGGATGCGCGGTTTACACCCGGCATGATGTCTCCGTTCTTCCTTTCTCTTTAGATACCTCCTTTCAGGCAGTGGCTGTGCAGCTGCACCTGGATAGGAGGTATACTATCATTTCTGCGTACATTCCACCGTCAGCTGACTTCGACGCGGGGGACTTCCGCCGCGTCGTGGCACGGTTGCCGAGGCCCTATCTCTTGCTTGGAGATCTGAACGGCAGGCATCCTCTCTGGGGAGATTACTCCATAAATCCCAGGGCACAAGTCCTTGCCGATCTGATCGAAGAGCTTGAGATGGGTGTCCTAAACGTGGATGAGTTTACGCATCACTGTCCGAGAACCGCTTCATTTTCTTGCCTTTACCTATCTTTGTGCTCTTCGCATGCACAGCCTGATTTTGATTGGGGGGTGGTCGATGACCTCCATGGTAGTGATCACTTTCCCATTCAAATATCATTTTCAGGGCAACTGCCGCCTGAGAGACCACCTCGGTGGTGCTTGGCGCGGGCGCGGTGGCCTGCATTTCAGGAAATGACTTAATTCTCTATCTCAGTCGAGGAGTTTAGGTCGGTAGATGAGGCCGTTGAGTTCTTCTCCGGCAACCTCATCGCCGTGGGCCTGACTACTATTCCTAGGACGTCTGGCCGTTTTGCACGCCGACCACTCCCATGGTGGTCGGCCGAGTGTGAGACGGCCATCAAACAGAAGCGTTATGCCTACATGCGCTATAAGCGCCGCCCGAACGATTTCACTGTCGCTGAATTTCGTCGAGCTAGGGCTAGGTTCCGGTATATTTCGAAGCACGCCCGCCGCTATTCTTGGCGGGCATACGTGTCTTCACTTAACGGGAAAACCCCTTTAGCTGAGGTGTGGAAGCGAGTCAAAAGGATTCGGGGCAAGTTCTCGCAGGACCCCCCTCCCGTTCTCCAGGAGAATGGGACCGCAATCTCAGACCCCGCGTCCGTGGCGGAATCCTTAGCGACCGCTTTTTCCGCATTCTCTAGCCGTGATGCTGCTCCGCCAGCATTCAATGCACGTCGTGATGTCGCGGAAGGCCGCCGGCTGGACTTTACCTCCAGAGGCGGAGAACCCTTCAACGACAAGTTTACTGTGAGTGAGTTGCGTTCCGCTCTCGCTTCGTGCGCGGACACCGCCCATGGTCCGGACGATGTCCCGTACGCCATGCTTCGACACCTGGGTGAGCGAGGCATGGCCTTTCTGTTAGATTTGTTCAACAGGATCTGGGTGGAAGGTCTTCTCCCAGATTCCTGGCGAATCGCTACTGTGCTCGCCTTTCGCAGGCCGGGGAGAGATCACTCTACTCCGACCGGTTTCCGCCCAATCTCTCTAACCTCTTGCGTGTGCAAGTTGATGGAGAAATTGGTAAATGTTAGATTAGCCTATTTCCTGGACAGCGGAGGCCATCTGTCTTCTGCACAGTGCGGCTTCCGTAAGTTCCACTCCACGTCGGATGCTCTGCTCCGACTGGAAAGTGCCGTCTGCGAGGCTTTCCTTCGTAGACAGCACTACGCCACGGTGTTTTTTGATCTGGAGAAGGCCTATGATACCGCATGGCGATACTGTATCATGGAGACTCTCCACACGATGGGGGCGAGGGGACGCCTCCCAATGTTTATATCTGAATTTTTGCGAGATCGTCGATTCCGCGTACGGGTGGGGGGAGCCCTCTCCGGCCCAAAGGAGCAGGAAGAGGGTGTCCCGCAGGGAAGTGTCCTCAGTGTCACACTCTTTGCCCTGAGCATCAACGGCATCACCTCGGTGCTGCCAGAAGATGTTCTCGCTACGCTCTACGTGGACGACCTTTCGATCTCTTTTGGCGCGGCCCAGATGCCAACTCTGGAGCGTCGACTCCAACAGGCATTGAACCGCGTCTCTCGCTATGCCGAAGCGCACAGGTTTCGGTTTTCTTTGGCCAAGACTAAGATGGTGCACTTCTGCCGCCATCCACGGCTTCACCCCGACCCAGATTTGTTTCTTAATGGGGTGCGCCTGGATGTGGTTGAGTCGCACCGTTTCCTTGGTCTTGTATTCGACCGACGCCTCACCTGGGAGGCTCATATTCGCAGCCTTAGGGTCTCTTGTACCCGCGCCATGGACATTCTCCGTTCCGTGACGTTCAGCGCTTGTGGCACTGATAGGGCTACTGCCTTACTTTTTTATCGATCCTTTGTTCGTTCGAAGCTCGACTACGGATGCGAGTTTTATGCATCCGAAGCCGAGCGTTTATTGCGGAAGGTGGATTCGATCCACCACACCGGCCTTCGCCTTGCGACCGGTGCCTTCCGCACTTCCCCCATTGAGAGCCTGTTGGTCGATGCTGGGGAGATGCCACTCGCTCTGCGCCGCGTGCAGTGTATTACTCGTCTGTACGCGCGAGCCCGGCGCCTCCCTCAGTCGCCAACAGCTCTCACTGCATCCGCAGCTGATCTCGACGGTGCCTATGCCGTCGAGAGACGCCAGTCATACCCTAAGCCTTTTGAATTTAGGGCCAGGAAACTTCTTCGAGAGGTAGATATCGCTCTCGGGCCGGTGGCGCCCCTGGTTTTGCCCAGGACGCCACCCTGGAGGGTACCACATTTGGCTATTTGTCGCCACGCCTTTGCCCCCAAAGCTTGTACTGCGCTGGGAGTATTGCGTTCGACCTTTTTGGAGCACACATCGTGTCACGCTGGAACCGTGCCAGTGTATACGGATGGCTCCAAGTCCCAAGAGGGGGTCGTCTTCCACGCCGTATCCCCTCTGTTTGAAGTCAGCGGGGCTCTACCAGGCGCTGCGTCTGTCTTCACGGCCGAGCTGGTGGCAATACACCACTCGGTACGGGAGATTACGCGACGTGCCCGGTTCGGAGACCGGATCGTGATCTATAGCGACTCACAAAGCGCCCTGAGTGCTCTCGGGGCATTGGAATCTCCGCATCCCCTGGTTCGTGATATCCGTGACGCCACGGTTTTGGCGAGCCGGGCAGATGTCGAGATTATCTTCTGCTGGGTTCCTGGACATGTAGGAATTGCGGGGAATGAGCGCGCCGATGAGGGCGCCAAAGAGTCCGCGAGGACTCTGCGACCGGACCAGCGTTTCGCTCTTCCTCTTTCAGCGCTCCGTCCGGCCCCAGCTTAGCCTCTCTTCCTTCCTTCAGATAGCCCGATTTCTCCCCTACCTCGTCGCTTTTCATACAACCTCTCCCACAACTTTCTCTGGTCAGCCTCTAATTTCACAGGGTAGAATGCTGACCTTCTCAAGCCAACCACACCGGATGGGGGCTGAGGGGGGAGGGGACATTGTTCCCTAACCCCTTAGCTCCAGTTTGGGATGGGGTTTTTGTAACAACCTGCTTCATCCCCACCCATACCTTCCTCACATCCCTTTTCCTCTCCTCTTCACATTCTATTTGTTTTACGCCGTGTCTAAGGTGGAGCCGCAATGCCGAAGGACTGCCAGGCCACCAGGCGGGATGGGTGGTCCCAAATGGCGGCGCCTGGCTCTGCCGGGCCTGTAAGCACCTCTTGCAGTGCGGGCTACTGCAAGAGGTGGTGAGCGAATGCGTCCCGTAAATCAAAGAGGGTCACCATGCCCAATGATGAAAAAAAACCATCTCCCCTTAATTCCCCCTAAAACAACGGAGCCGCCCTCGTGCAGCCTCACAGTAAAGATGGAGGTCCCCCCCCCTGTGCTTGCGCAGGGGACCCTCCATAACTCTTTAACCGGAGAGGAGGCTTACTCCTCTCCTACGGGTGTAGGGGACTCGCCCTCACCCCCTTCTTTAGAGGTGCTTTCGGGCACCTCCCTATCTCCAGCGGCAGTCCCTCCTTTGCTTTCTAAGGGGACTGCCAAGAAAGCCAGCAGGCAGCCGATTGCCGACCGCCCCTCGTACAAGCGGCTCGGTAGAGCAAACCCCCTTAGGGGGGAGAGGGAAGCCAGGCCCCTTCGGTCGCTTTCCTCAAAAGACCTGCTGGCAAAAATATTAAACCTTGCCGGGGTCAAGGCCTTGCCTCCCCACTAAAGACTTATGACGCTGCCAAGGGGACCTGCGATGTCCTGGGAGGGGATGGCCAACTGGAGGCCCCTCCTGTGATAGACATGGTCCTTTAGGAAAACCATTCTCAGAAGGTAGGGCCTTCCATGGGGGGGAATCCGGGCTCGGCGCCAAGCACCGAACCCGAATCCGCCCCTATACAAGGTCCTCATCAAACGGCTGTGGATTCTCAGGCAGTACAAGGAGGGGAGGGTTCTCCTCCGGATCATGCCCCTGCGACCACCAGGACCTTCTCCATTTCGGAAAAGAACCTGGCTGAGGCCGGTCCATCTGGCCTGGGGGCTTCTACCGGCGGGGGTGAGAAGCGGGTTCATTCCCCGCCCTCCTCTCCAAAAAAGAAAAGGACGAAGAAGACCAAAAAGACGAAGAAGACTCGGGGCTCCTCTCAATCCGCGGGGGCTACGGGGACGGATGGGTCTGCTGCCACCTTGGCAAGCGACCAAGCCAAGATCGGCACATCCGGGCCCTCTGCTTCCCCGGGTACGGAGCTCCTGACGATGACAAAGACCAAAAGTGCACAGGGCGGAGCCTCGATGACATCGGGGCCCCTGATTCAGAGGTTACCTGGCGTTTTCGAGCCCGCTGGCTTCAAACGCTTCCTCGTCATTCACTCCACTGATGGCACCATGTTGTCCAAGGGCAAAGTGATCCATCAGAGGAGAGGATTAGCTAGTGCAATTGGTAGAGAGCCGAAGGTAACCCGTTTCTCGGACGGGAGCCTTCTGGCGGAATGCGGCGAATCCCGCCGAGGCGACCAAGATAAGGGCTTGTCGGACACTTCATGGCACCCCGGTGAGTGTGACGCCGCACTCTACCATGAACTTTGTGAAAGGAGTAGTTTATGCGAGGGAACTCGTTGACTACTCCATTGAGGACATCGCCCTAGAGCTGGCCGACCATGGGGCGGTCAAGGTCGAACTTGTGATGAGAAAACAGGGAGGGGCCTCGAGACCCACCCCTACACTCTTCGTCACGTTCGACTGTGACAAGCTCCCTGAGTCGGTGCGTGCCGGTTGGTACCGTTACCGCGTGAAGGCATTCGTGCCACTGCCGCGGCGGTGCTATTACTGTCACCGCTTCGGCCATACGAATCGCTCATGTAGACGTGCAAAGTCGGGGTCACCCGAAGTATGTGTAAATTGCTCCAAGGTCGCACACGATAAGTCCAAATCGTGTGTGGCCAAGTGTGTCAATTGCGGAGAGCCGCACCCTGCTTCTTCGAAGCAATGTGGTGCATATCTCCTTGAGAAAGAAATCCTGGCCGTTCAGGCCCAGGATCGACTCTCATTCCGCGAGGCAAAGGACTTGGTCCTGGCGCGCCCGGCTCTGCCTGGGACGTCATATGCCTCAATAGTTAGAAAGGCACCCTCTGCTCCTGGCCCATCCAGGCCAACGAGCACGGTTGTTTCCGTGCCCATTCGGAGCCCTTCTGCGGGCTCTACCCAACCTGGGCGCTCGCCTGGTAAAGCTGGCGGCAAAAAAGGTTCATACCCTGCCCCGGCTAAAACCAGGGCTCCCCCCTTGTCCCCCACCGTGACCGTTTCCAGTAAAGCGAAACGGCCACGCGCCTTCACCGAGTCGTTAGAATCACAGGAGTCAACACCCCTGAAGATGGTCGCTAGGCCATCTTCCGGGGTTCCTAAAGCTGTTCCCCGAAAGGAGGACAGCAACAAAGGAGCTTCGGCCCCTTCGCCCACGCCCCGAGGTGGGGCGAGTGGCTCGGAGACGGTGGTTCCTCGAAAAGAGGACCCCCGCCTCCGAAGCCGCAACGCCCGCCTAAGGTTTCGATGCGGAGGGAGGAAAAGACTCGCATGGCGAGCCAAACCTCCCTCAATAAGTCCTCGAAGGCGACAGCGCCTTCAGCGCTTTGTCCGGCCAACAGCGCCCGGGGTTCTGCCCCCGGGAAGCGTACGGCCATTCCCGTGAGGGTCTTCAATTCGAGGAGGGCCCCCGCGTCTCCTCCGAGCTAGGCCTGGAGGGCATATTCCTTCAATGGAATTGAAGGAATATGCCCTCCAGGCCAACTGGGAGGAGCTGCGGAGGCTCGTCTCGTCCCGTTCCCCGTTAGCTATTTTTTTGCAGGAGACCATGCTAGGCGCGTGCCTGCTGCCTGCCCTCCCGGGGTATAAGGGTCTTGCGACCCCACCACCGCGGGATGGCCGGGCTGGGGGTTGCGCGGTTTACACCCGGCATGATGTCTCCGTTCTTCCTTTCTCTTTAGATACCTCCTTTCAGGCAGTGGCTGTGCAGCTGCACCTGGATAGGAGGTATACTATCATTTCTGCGTACATTCCACCGTCAGCTGACTTCGACGCGGGGGACTTCCGCCGCGTCGTGGCACGGTTGCCGAGGCCCTATCTCTTGCTTGGAGATCTGAACGGCAGGCATCCTCTCTGGGGAGATTACTCCATAAATCCCAGGGGACAAGTCCTTGCCGATCTGATCGAAGAGCTTGAGATGGGCGTCCTAAACGTGGATGAGTTTACGCATCACTGTCCGAGAACCGCTTCATTTTCTTGCCTTGACCTATCTTTGTGCTCTTCGCATGCACAGCCTGATTTTGATTGGGGGGTGGTCGATGACCTCCATGGTAGTGATCACTTTCCCATTCAAATATCATTTTCAGGGCAACTGCCGCCTGAGAGACCACCTCGGTGGTGCTTGGCGCGGTCGCGGTGGCCTGCATTTCAGGAAATGACTGAATTCTCTATCTCAGTCAAGGAGTTTAGGTTGGTAGATGAGGCCGTTGAGTTCTTCTCCGGCAACCTCATCGCCGTAGGCCTGACTACTATTCCTAGGACGTCTGGCTGTTTTGCACGCCGACCACTCCCATGGTGGTCGGCCGAGTGTGAGACGGCCCTCAAACAGAAGCGTTGTGCCTACATGCGCTATAAGCGCCGCCCGAACGATTTCACTGTCGCTGAATTTCGTCGAGCTAGGGCTAGGTTCCGGTATATTTCGAAGCACGCCCGCCGCTCTTCTTGGCGGGCATACGTGTCTTCACTTAACGGGAAGACCCCTTTAGCTGAGGTGTGGAAGCGAGTCAAAAGGATTCGGGGCAAGTTCTCGCAGGACCCCCCTCCCGTTCTCCAGGAGAATGGGACCGCAATCTCGGACCCCGCGTCCGTGGCGGAATCCTTAGCGACCGCTTTTTCCGCATTCTCTAGCCGTGATGCTGCTCCGCCAGCATTCAATGCACGTCGTGATGTCGCGGAAGGCCGCCCGCTGGACTTTACCTCCAGAGGCGGAGAACCCTTCAACGACAAGTTTACTGTGAGTGAGTTGCGTTCCGCTCTCGCTTCGTGCGCGGACACCGCCCATGGTCCGGACGATGTCCCGTACGCCATGCTTCGACACCTGGGTGAGCGAGGCATGGCCTTTCTGTTAGATTTGTTCAACAGGATCTGGGTGGAAGGTCTTCTCCCAGACTCCTGGCAAATCGCTACTGTGCTCGCCTTTCGCAAGCCGGGGAGAGATCACTCTACTCCGACCGGTTTCCGCCCAATATCTCTAACCTCTTGCGTGTGCAAGTTGATGGAGAAATTGGTATATGTTAGATTAGCCTATTTCCTGGACAGCGGAGGCTATCTGTCTTCTGCACAGTGCGGCTTCCGTAAGTTCCACTCCACGTCGGATGCTCTGCTCCGACTGGTAAATGCCGTCTGCGAGGCTTTCCTTCGTAGACAGCACTACGCCACGGTGTTTTTTGATCTGGAGAAGGCCTATGATACCGCATGGCGATACGGTATCATGGAGACTCCCCAAACGATGGGGGTGAGGGGACGCCTCCCAATGTTTATATCTGAATTTTTGCGAGATCATTGATTCCGCGTACGGGTGGGGCGAGCCCTCTCTGCCCCAAAGGAGCAGGAAGAGGGTGTCCCGCAGGAAAGTGTCCTCAGTGTCACACTCTTTGCCCTGAGCATCAACGGCATCACCTCGGTGCTGCCAGAAGATGTTCTCGCTACGCTCTACTTGGACGACCTTTCGATCTCTTTTGGCGCGGCCCAGATGCCAACTCTGGAGCGTCGACTCCAACAGGCATTGAACCGCGTCTCTCGCTATGCCGAAGCGCACAGGTTTCGGTTTTCTTTGGCCAAGACTAAGGTGGTGCACTTCTGCCGCCATCCACGGCTTTACTTCGACCCAGATTTGTTTCTTAATGGGGTGCGCCTGGATGTGGTTGAGTCGCACCGTTTCCTTGGTCTTGTATTCGACCGACGCCTCACCTGGTAGGCTCATATTCGCAGCCTTAGGGTCTCTTGTACCCGCGCCATGGACATTCTCCGTTCCGTGACGTTCAGCGCTTGGGGCGCTGATAGGGCTACCGCCTTACTTTTTTATCGATCCTTTGTTCGCTCGAAGCTCGACTACGGATGCGAGTTTTATGCATCCGCAGCCGAGCGTTTATTGCGGAAGGTGGATTTAATCCACCACACCGGCCTTCGCCTTGCGACCGGTGCCCTCCGCACTTCCCCCATTGAGAGCCTGTTGGGCGATGCTGGGGAGATGCCACTCGCTCTGCGCCGCGTGCAGTGCATCACTCGCCTGTACGCGCGAGCCCGGCGCCTCCCTCAGTCGCCAACAGCTCTCACTGCATCCGCAGCTGATCTCGATGGTGCCTATGCCGCCGAGAGACGCCAGTCATACCCTAAGCCCTTTGGGTTTAGGGCCAGGAAACTCCTTCGAGAGGTAGATATAGCTCTCGGGCCGGTGGCGCCCCTGGTTCTGCCCAGGACGCCACCCTGGAGGGTACCACATTTGGCTATTTGTTACCACGCCTCTGCTCCCAAAGCTTGTACTGCGCCGGGAGTATTGCGTTCGACCTTTTTGGAGCACACATCGTGTCACGCTGGTACCGTGCCAGTGTATACGGATGGCTCCAAGTCCCAAGAGGGGGTCGGCTTCCACGCCGTATCCCCTCTGTTTGAAGTCAGCGGGGCTCTACCAGGCGCTGCGTCTGTCTTCACGGCCGAGCTGGTGGCAATACACCACTCGGTACGGGAGATTACGTGACGTGCCCGGTTCGGAGACCGGATTGTGATCTATAGCGACTTACAAAGCGCCCTGAGTGCTCTCGGGGCATTGGAATCTCCGCATCCCCTGGTTCGCGATATCCGTGACGCCACGGTTTTGGCGAGCCGGGCAGATGTCGAGATTATCTTCTGCTGGGTTCCTGGACATGTAGGAATTGCGGGGAATGAGCGCGCCGATGAGGGCGCCAAAGAGTCCGCGAGGACTCTGCGACCGGACCAGCGTTTCGCTCTTCCTCACACCGACTACATGGCAGGAATACGGGCAGCTCTTCGGACTGCTTGGCAAAGAAGATAGGAGACGGTCGAGGGGAACTTAAAGTTGTGTGCCATTGCGCCGCGACTGTTCCCATGGACCTATCCCCCAATGCCGCGGCGGCTTCAGGTTGCTTTCTGTCGTCTCCGAATCGGACACACTCGTGTGACGCATCGCTATCTGATGGAGGTCTCGCCTGTGCCCTATTGAACGAATGCGTCGTCCCCCAGACTGTTCGGCACATTCTTGTCGAATGTCCCAGTCTGGGTGATCTTCGCGCACGATAACTGTCTCGGTACCGGGATGGGCGGGGTCGCTACCGCCTGTCCCTTTTACTCGGGACGAGTGCGTGCACCATGACTTGTGGACTTATTGACTTTTTTGGGGAGGCCGGCCTTCTCCCTTTCATTTAACCCGGTTTTATTGTTGTTGTTGTTTTTGTTATCGTTTTTGTTATTGCTTTGAAAACACCCCTGCACTCTTCGTCACGTTTGACTGTGAAAAGCTCCCTGAGTCGGTGCGTGCTGGTTGGTACCGCTACCGCGTGAAGGCATTCGTGCCACTGCCGCGGCGGTGCTATTACTGTCACCGCTTCGGCCATACGAATCGCTCATGTAGACGTGCAAAGTCGGGGTCACCCGAAGATGGTGGAAATTGCTCCAAGGTCGCAGACGATAAGTCCAAATCGTGTGTGGCCAAGTGTGTCAATTGCGGAGAGCCGCACCCAGCTTCTTCGAAGCAATGTGGTGCATATCTCCTTGAGAAAAAAATTCTGGCCGTTCAGGCCCAGGATCGACTCTCATTCCGCGAGGCAAAGGACTTGGTCCTGTCGCGCCCGGCTCTGCCTAGGACGTCATATGCCTCAATAGTTAGAATGGCACCCTCTGCTCCTGGCCCATCCAGGCCAACGAGCACGGTTGTTTCCGCGCCCATTCGAAGCCCTTCTGCGGGCTCTACCCAACCCGGGCCCTCCCCTGGTAAAGCTGGTGGCAAAAAGGGTTCATACCCTATCCCCGTGCTAAAACCAGGGCTCCCCCCTCTTCCACCAACGTGACCGTTTTTCGTAAGGCGAAACGGCCACGCGCCTCCACCGAGTCGTTAGACTCACAGGAGGCAACACCCCTGAAGATAGGCGCTAGGCAATCTTCCGGGGTTCTTAAAGCTGTTCCCAGAAAGGAGGACAGCAACAAAGGAGCTTCGGCCCCTTCGCCCACGCCCCGAGGTGGGGCGAGTGGCTCGGAGACGGTGGTTCCTCGAAAAGAGGGCCCCCCCGCCTCCGAAGCCGCAACGCCTGCCTAAGGTTTCGAGGTGGAGGGAGGAAAGACTCTCATTGCAAGCCCAACCTCCCCCAATAAGTCCTCGAAGGCGACAGCGACGGAGCCACCCTCGGGCAGCTCCAGCAAAAAAATGGAGGTCCCCCATCCCGGTGCTTGCGCAGGGGACCCTCCATATCTCTTCAACCGGAGAGGAGGCTTACTCCTCTCCTACACCTACGGGTGAAGGGGACCCCCTCACCCCCTTCTCTGGAGGTGCTTACGGGCACCTCCCTTTTACCAGCGGCAGTCCCCTCTTTTCTTTCCAAGGGGACTGCCACCAAAGCCAGCAGGCAGCCCTTAGCCAGCCGCTCCACATCGAAGCGGCTCGGTAGGGCAAACCCCCTTAGGGGGGAGAGGGAAGCCATGCCCCTTCGGTCGCTTTCCTCAAAAGACCTGCTGGCAAGGATATTAAACCTTGCCGGGGTTAAGGCTTGTGCCTCCCCACAAATGACTCTTGACGCTGCCAAGAGAACCTGCGATGTCCGGGGAGGGGATGGCCAACTGGAGGCCCCTCCTGGATAGACGTGGTCCTTGAGGAGACCCAGCCTCAGATGGTAGGGCCTTCCATGGGGGGGGGATCCGGGCTCGGCGCCAAGCACCGAACCCAAGTCCGCCCCTATGCAAGGTGCTCCTCAAACGGCGGAGGGCTCCGATGCAATACAAGGAGAGGAAGGATCTCCTCCGACAGGTGCCCACACGACAACCAGGAACTTCTCCATTTCGGAGAGGGACCTGGCTGAGGCCGGCCCATCTGGCATGGGGGGCTTCTGCCGGCGGAGGTGAGAAGCGGGGGCATTCCCCGCCCTCCTCTCCAAAAACCCCGTAAGGGGCGCGGCAATTTGCCATCCTGGCCGCCGTGCTGACGGGATCCAGCGCTCCGTCCAGCCCCAGCTTAGCCTCTCTTCCTTCCTTCAGATAGCCCGATTTCTCCTCTACCTCGTCGCTTTTCATACAACCTCTCCCACAACTTTCTCTGGTCAGCCTCTAATTTCACAGGGTAGATGCTGACCTTCTTCTCAGCCAACCGTCCCGGATCGGGGCTGAGGGGGGAGCGGACAATATTCCCTAACCCCTGAGCTCCGGTCTGGGGTGGCTGGCTTTTAACAACCTGCTTTATCCCCACCCATACCTTCCTCACATCCCTTTTCCTCTCCTCTTCAAAATCTATTAATTTTTACGCCGTGTTCAAGGTTGAGCCGCCATGCCGATGGACTGCCAGGCCACCAGGCGGGATGGGTGGTCCCAAATGGCGGCACCTGGCTCTGTCAGGCCTGTAAGCACCTATTGCAGTGCGGGCAACTGCAAGAGGTGATGAGCTATTGCGTCCCGTATTAAAAAGAGGGTCACCATGCCGATGTATGAAAAAAAAACCCCAACCCCCAACTTCCCCCAAAACATCTACGGAGCCGCCCTCGGGCAGCTCCACCGAGAAAATGGAGGTCATCCCCCCTTGTGCTTGCGCAGGGGACCCTCCATACTTCTTTAACCGGAGAGTAGGGGACTCCCCCTCACCCTCTTCTCTGGAGGTGCTTTCGGGCACCTCCCTATCTCCAGCGGCAGTCACTCCTTTGCTTTCTAAGGGGACTGCCAAGAAAGCCAGCAGGCAGCCCATTGCCGACCGCCCCTCGTGCAAGCGGCTCGGTAGGGCAAACATCCTTAGGGGGGAGAGGGAAGCCAGGCTCCTTCGGTCGCTTCCCTCAAAAGACCTGCTGGCAAGAATTTTAAACCTTGCTGGGGTCAAGGCCTGTGCCTCCCCACACAAGACTGACGACACTGCCAAGGGGACCTGCGATGTTCTGGGAGGGGATAGTCAACTGGAGGCCCCTCCTGTGATAGACATGGTCCTTGAGGAGACCCAGCCTTAGACGGTAGGGCCTTCCATGGGGAAGATCCGAGCTCGGCGCCAAGCACCGAACCCGAATCCGCCCCTATGCAAGGTCTCCCTCAAATGGCCGAGGGCTCCGAGGCAGTAAAAGGAGGGGAGGGATCTCCTCCGACATGTGCCCCTACGACTACCAGGACCTTCTCCATTTCGGAGAGGGACCTGGCTGAGGCCGGCCCATCTGGCATGGGGGCTTCTGCCGGCGGAGGTGAGAAGCGGGTTCATTCCCCGCCCTCCTCTCAAAAAAGAAAAAGACTAAAAAGACGAAGAAGACTCGGGGCTCCTCTCCATCCGCGGGGCCTGCGAGGATGGATGGGTCTGCTACCACTTTGGTAGGCGACCAAGCCAAGATCGGCACATCCGGCCCCTCTACCCCCTCGTGTGCGGAGCCCCTGACTAAGACTAACACCAAGAATGCACAGGGCGGAGCCTCGATGACATCGGGGCCCCTGATTCAGAGGTTACCTGGCGTTTTCGAGCCCGCTGGCTTCAAACGCTTCCTCGTTTTTCGCTCCACTGATAGCACCATGTTGTCCAAGGGCAACATGATCCATCAGAGGAGAGGATTAGCTAGTGCAATTGGTAGAGAGCCGAAGGTAACCCGTTTCTCGGACGGGAGCCTTCTGACGAATGCAGCGAATCCCGCAGAGGAAGCCAAGATTAGTGCCCTTTGGACAATTGATGGCACGCCTGTGAATGTGATGCCACACTCTACTATGAACTTTGTGAAAGGAGTAGTTTATGTGAGGGAACTCGTTGACTACTCCATTGAGGACATCACCCTAGAGCTGGCCGACCATGGGGCGGTCAAGGTCGAACGTGTGATGAGAAAACATGGAGGGGCCTCGAGACCCACCTCTACACTCTTCGTCATGTTCGACTGTGACAAGCTCCCTGAGTCGGTGCGTGCCGGTTGGTACCGCTACCGCGTGAAGGCATTCGTGCCACTGCCACGGCGGTGCTATTACTGTCACCGCTTCGGCCATACGAATCGATCATGTAGACGTGCAAAATCGGGGTCACCCGAAGATAGGGGAAATTGCTCCAAGGTCGCAGACGATAAGTCCAAATCGTGTGTGGCCAAGTGTGTCAATTGCGGAGAGCCGCACCCAGCTTCTTCGAAGCAATGTGGTGCATATCTCCTTGAGAAAAAAATCCTGGCGGTTCAGGCCCAGGATCGACTCTCATTCCGCGAGGCTAAGGACTTGGTCCTGGCGCGCCCGGCTCTGCCTGGGACGTCATATGCCTCAATAGTTAGGAAAGCACCCTCTGCTCCTGGCCCATCCAGGCCAACGAGCACGGTTGTTTCCGTGCCCATTCGGAGCCCTTCTGCGGGCTCTACTACACCCGGGCGCTTCCCTGGTAAAGCTGGCGGCAAATATTGTTCACACCCAGGCCCGGCTAAAACCAGGGCTTCCCTTTCTTCCCCCACCGTGACCGTTTCCCGTAAGGCGAAACGGCCACGCGCCTCCACAGAGTCGTTAGACTCACAGGAGGCAACACCCCTCAAGATGGTCGCTAGGCCATCTTCCGGGGTTCCTAAAGCTGTTCCCCGAAATGAGGACAGCAACAAAGGAGCTTCGGCCCCTTCGCCCACGCCCCGAGGTGGAGCGAGTGGCTCATGGACGGTGGTTCCTCGAAAAGAGGGCCCCCCGCCTCCGAAGCCGCACCGCCCGCCTAAGGTTTCGATGCGGAGGGAGGAAAAGACTCTAATGGCGAGCCCACCCTCCCCCAATAAGTCCTTGAAGGCGACAGCGCCTTCAGCGCTTTGTCCGGCCAACAGCGCCCGGGGTTCTGCCCCCGGGAAGCGTACGGCCATTCCCGTGAGGGTCTTCAATTCGAGGAGGGCCCCCGCGTCTCCTCCGAGCTAGGCCTGGAGGGCATATTTCCTTAATGGAATTGCCGTGGACTCCGGGCCAACTGGGAGGAGCTGCGGAGGCTCGTCTCGTCCCGTTCCCCGTTAGCTATTTTTTTGCAGGAGACCATGCTAGGCGCGTGGTGCCCCCTGCCTGCCCTCCCGGGGTATAAGAGTCTTGCGACCTCACCACCGCGGGATGGCCGAGCTGGGGGATGCGCGGTTTACACCCGGCATGATGTCTCCGTTCTTCCTTTCTCTTTAGATACCTCGCTTCAGGCAGTGGCTGTGCAGCTGCACTTAGATAGGAGGTATACTATCATTTCTGCGTACATTCCACCGTCAGCTGACTTCGACGCGGGGGACTTCCGCCGCGTCGTGGCACGGTTGCCGAGGCCCTATCTCTTGCTTGGAGATCTGAACGGCAGGCATCCTCTCTGGGGAGATTACTCCATAAATCCCAGGGGACAAGTCCTTGCCGATCTGATCGAAGAGCTTGAGATGGGTATCCTAAACGTGGATGAGTTTACGCATCACTGTCCGAGAACCGCTTCATTTTCTTGCCTTGACCTATCTTTGTGCTCTTCGGATGCACAGCCTGATTTTAATTGGGGGGTGGTCGATGACCTCCATGGTAGTGATCACTTTCCCATTCAAATATCATTTTCAGGGCAACTACCGCCTGAGAGACCACCTCGGTGGTGCTTGGCGTGGGCGCGGTGGCCTGCATTTCAGGAAATGACTGAATTCTCTATCTCAGTCGAGGAGTTTAGGTCGGTAGATGAGGCCGTTGAGTTCTCCGGCAACCTCATCGCCGTGGGCCTGACTACTATTCCTAGGACGTCTGGCCGTTTTGCACGCAGAACACTCTCATGATGGTCGGCCGAGTGTGAGACGGCCCTCAAACAGATGCGTTATGCCTACATGCGCTATAAACGCCGCCCGAACGATTTCACTGTCGCTGAATTTCGTCGGGCTAGGGTTAGGGTCCGGTATATTTCGAAGCACGCCCGCCGCTCTTCTTGGCGGGCATACCTGTCTTTACTTAACGGGAATACCCCTTTAGCTGAGGTGTGAAAGCGAGTCAAAAGGATTCGGGGCAAGTTCTCGCAGGACCCCCCTCCCGTTCTCCAGGAGAATGGGAGCGCAATCTCGGACCCTGCGTCCATGGCGGAATCCTTTGCGACTGCTTTTTCCGCATTCTCTAGCCGTGATGCTGCTCCGCCAGCATTCAATGCACGTCGTGATGTCGCGGAAGGCCGCCGACTGGACTTTACCTCCAGAGGTGGAGAACCCTTCAACGACAAGTTTACTGTGAGTGAGTTGCGTTCCGCTCTCGCTTCGTGCGCGGACACCGCCCATGGTCCGGACGATGTCCCGTACGCCATGCTTCGACACCTGGGTGAGCGAGGCATGGCCGTTCTGTTAGATTTGTTCAACAGGATCTGGGTGGAAGGTCTTCTCCCAGACTCCTGGTGAATCGCTACTGTGCTCGCCTTTCGCAAGCCGGGAAGAGATCAATCTACTCCGACCGGTTTCCGCCCAATATCTCTGACCTCTTGCGTGTGCAAGTTGATGGAGAAATTGGTAAATGTTAAATTAGCCTATTTCCTGGACAGCGGAGGCCATCTGTCTTCTGCACAGTGCGGCTTCCGTAAGTTCCACTCCACGTCGGATGCTCTGCTCCGACTGGAAAATGCCGTCCGCGAGGCTTTCCTTCGTAGACAGCACTATGCCACGGTGTTTTTTGATCTGGAGAAGGCCTATGATACCGCATGGCGATACGGTTTTATGGAGACTCTCCACACGATGGGGGCGAGGGGACGCCTCCCAATGTTTATATCTGAATTTTTGCGAGATCGTCGATTCCGCGTACGGGTGGGGGGAGCCCTCTCCGGCCCAAAGGAGCAGGAAGAGGGTGTCCCGCAGGGAAGTGTCCTCAGTGTCACACTCTTTGCCCTGAGCATCAACGGCATCACCTCGGTGCTGCCGGAAGATGTTCTCGCTACGCTCTACTTGGACGACCTTTCGATCTCTTTTGGCGCGGCCCAGATGCCAACTCTGGAGCGTCGACTCCAACAGGCATTGAAGTCTCTCGCTATGCCGAAGCGCACAGGTTTCGGTTTTCTTTGGCCAAGACTAAGGTGGTGCACTTCTGCCGCCATCCACGGCTTCACCCCGACCCAGATTTGTTGATTAAAGGGGTGCGCCTGGATGTGGTTGAGTCGCACCGTTTCCTTGGTCTTGTATTCGACAAACGCCTCACCTGGGAGGCTCATATTCGCAGCCTTAGGGTCTCTTGTACCCGCGCCATAGACATTCTCCGTTCCGTCACTTTCAGCGCTTGGGGCGCTGATAGGGCTACTGCATTACTTTTTTATCGATCCTTTGTTCGCTCGAAGCTCGACTACGGATGCGAGTTTTATGCATCCGCAGCCGAGCGTTTATTGCGGAAGGTGGATTCGATCCACCACACCGGCCTTCGCCTTGCGACCGGTGCCTTCCGCACTTCCCCCATTGAGAGCCTGTTGGGCGATGCTGGGGAGATGCCACTCGCTCTGCGCCGCGTGCAGTGCATCGCTCGCCTGTATGTGCGAGCCCGGCGCCTCCCTCAGTCGCCAACAGCTCTCACTGCATCCGCAGCTGATCTCGATGGTGCCTATGCCGCCGAGAGACGCCAGTCATACCCTAAGCCCTTTGGGTTTAGGGCCAGGAAACTCCTTCGAGAGGTAGATATAGCTCTCGGGCCGGTGGCGCCCCTGCTTCTGCCCAGGACGCCACCCTGGAGGGTACCACATTTGGCTATTTGTCGCCACGCCTCTGCTCCCAAAGCTTGTACTGCGCCGGGAGTATTGCGTTCGACCTTTTTGGAGCACACATCGTGTCACGCTGGTACCGTGCCAGTGTATACGGATGGCTCCAAGTCCCAAGAGGGGGTCGGCTTCCACGCCGTATCCCCTGTGTTTGAAGTCAGCGGGGCTCTACCAGGCGCTGCGTCTGTCTTCACGGCCGAGCTGGTGGCAATACACCACTCAGTACGGGAGATATAGCGACTCACAAAGCGCCCTGAGTGCTCTCGGAGCATTGGAATCTCCGCATCCCCTGGTTCGCGATATCCGTGACGCCACGGTTTTGGCGAGCCGGGCAGATGTCGAGATTGTCTTCTGCTGGGTTCCTGGACATGTAGGAATTGCGGGGAATGAGCGCGCCGATGAGGGCGCCAAAGAGCCTGCGAGGACTCTGCGACCGGACCAGCGTTTCGCTCTTCCTCACACCGACTACATGGCAGGAATACGGGCAGCTCTTCGGACTGCTTGGCAAAGAAGATGGGAGACGGTCGAAGGGAACCTAAAGTTGCGTGCCATTGCGCCGCGACTGTTCCCATGGACCTATCCCCCAATGCCGCGGCGGCTTCAGGTTGCTTTCTGTCGTCTCCGAATCGGACACACTCGTGTGACGCATCGCTATCTGATGGAGCACTCGCCTGCGCCCTATTGCAACGACTGCGTCGTCCCCCAGACTGTTCGGCACATTCTTGTCGAATGTCCCAGTCTGGGTGATCTTCGCGCACGATACCTGTCCAGGGTACCGGGATGGGCGGGGTCACTACCGCGCGTTCTTTGTACTCGGGATGAGTGCGTGCAGATCGACTGGTCGACTTGTTGACTTTTGGGGGAAGGCCGGCCTTCTCCCTATTATTTAAGGAGGGTTTGTTTGGTTTTTTTTTTTTTTTTTTTTTTGCACCGGGGGAACCTCTCCCCACGCAGGAGCTTGCTTCCTTTTCCCCAATTTGTGGTGTTTTTTTTTTCGTCTCTTTAATTTTATTTTAAAGTAGTCTAGAACTAGACCAGTTTTAATACGGCGACTTTCCCATGTAGGCAGTTGCCAGATTAGCTCTAAAAAAAAAAAATTATTCCCTTATAGGTCGCACGCTCCTGTTCACTTCACTTTTCCTTTTTTGGGGGGCGAGGGGTTGTTTTTTTATCTTTTTGGATTTCATTTTGAAGTAGCCGAGTACTAGGCCAGTTTTTAATACGGTGACTAATGCCCAAGTAGGCAGTCGCCAGATAAACTATAAAAAGAAAAAAAAAGTTAATAAATCAGGGTAAATAGCGTTTCGAAAACCATAACTATAAATTTTTTTGATAGAAGTTGTCTGCTAGTTTTTAGGCCTATGACGAAAGCGAAATAAATTTTGAAATAATGAACTGGGTTTTAAGAAAAACAATTAAACAAATATAAATAGATTCATAGAATCAACGAATGTACAATGATATAATTTGGATTAGGTATATAATGTAAGATATGGTAGAATATGATTTACAGTAACAAGATGTGAAGCGAAATGAAGTACGTGAAATAAATATGAAATAATATGGTGACTATGATGGACTGAATTGGGGGCTTTATGCGGAGAGGGCGAGAGTCGAATGGGAAAGAATAGTGTGCTATTTGGTCGAGCTGAAAGCGTGTGTTTGTTTGTTTATGTGTGAAATTTTAAGAGATGACTTTTGAAACAGTAGTACGTTAAATGAATTGACAAGTAAAATGAATGAATTAATTAATTATTAAGTTGTACATAAAATATGATTTAATTTACAAAAGTAAAGGAATTGCACAATATGAATTTTATATAATAATTGATGTACACACACACACATATATATATATATATATATATATATTTAAGTGTCCCATGAGGATTTTATTATAGGAATGCCCAGAAGGCATTGCTATAATTTTACATAAGATTTAATAGAAATTGTAGAAATTAAATGGGGAAATGGATATTTTTGCATTGAATTTAAAAAGGAAAGTAAGCTAATATTTATGCACAAGGTACATTGCGTTAAAATATTAGGTAATGGTAATATTTAAATTCATGCAATGGAATATTGATACATGTAATATTTTATAGGAATGCCAGAAGGCAATGCTATACTAGGTATAGCTCTCGGGCCGATGGCGCCCCTGGTTCTCCCCAGGACGCCACCTTTGACTATTTGTCGCCACACCTCTGCTCCCAAAGCTTCTACTGCGCCGGAAGTATTGCATTCGGCATTTTTTTTAGCACAATTCGTGTCACGCTGGAACCGTGCCAGTGTATACGGATGGCTCCAAATCTCCAGAAGGGGTCCGTTTCCACGCCGTATCCCTTATGTTTGAAGTCACCGGGGCTCTGCCAGGCGCTGCGTCCCTCTTCACGGACGAGCTGGTTGCAATACACAGCTCGGTACGGGGATAACGCAACGTGCCCGGTTCGGAGACCGGATTGTGATCTATAGCGACTCACAAAGCGCCCTGAGTGCTCTCGGGGCATTGGAATCTCCGCATCCCTTGATTCGCGATATCTGTAACGCCACTGTTTTGGCGAGCCGGGCGAAAGTCGAGTTTATCTTCTGCTGGGTTCCTGGACACCTAGAAATTGCCGGGAATGAGCGCGCTAAAGAGTCCGCGAAGACTGGTTACCAGAACACCAATTACATGGCAGGAATACGGGCAGCAGCAAAGAAGATGGGAGACGGTAGAGTTGCGTACCATTGCACCGCGACTGTTCCTATGGACCTACCCCGCAATGGCTTCACGTCGCTATCTGTCGTCTCCGAATATGACACACTCGCGGGATGCATCACCATTTGATGGAGCACTCACCTGCCCCTTGTGAAGACTGCGTTGTCCCCCAGACTGTTCGGCACATCCTTGTTGAATGTCCCAGTCTGGGTGATCTCCGCACACGTTGCCTATCCCGGTACCGTCACGAGCGGGGTTGCTACCGCTTCTACTCAGGACGCATTCGTTCACACTTACCTGTGGATTATAGGACTTTTTGGAGGATGCTGCCCTCCTCTACTCTATTTGAATGTTGGTTGTGGGTTACATGTTCCGGCGCCAAGGGAAGGCGGGTCTACCTTCGACGCTGGAGCGTTCTTCCTGCTTGTTTTTTCTTTGTTTTCTTTTGTTGTTGTTTTTTTAGCCTTACCTTTTTATCGTTGTTTTTTTAATATAGCCGAGTGATATGAGCCTTAGTAGGCAGTCGCCAGATGGGCTCCTAAAATAAAAAAGTATGAATACGGTTCGCAATCTCTAAGTGTCTTTCCAGGGGAACCTTCAGCACCTTCCCTCGTGAACATCCCCCTTGCCTTATCTCTCGACTCCAGATCTGTAGGAAATACCTGATTTTTTTGCGAGATCGTCGATTCTGCATACGGGTGGGGGAAGCCCTTTCCGGCCCAAAGGAGCAGGAAGAGGGTGTCCCACAGGGAAGTGTCCTCAGTGTCACACTCTTTGCCCTGAGCACCAACGGCAACCTCGGTGCTGACGGAAGATGTTCTCGCTACGCTCTACATGGACGACCTTTCGATCTCTTTTGGCGTGGCTCAGATGCCAACTCTGGAGCGTTGAGTGAGTTGCAACTGGATGGTCCAGAATGTGTCCCGTTATCGGGTTCTATATTGTTGGGTTCCTGGGGCCCCGGATAACTCTGCATTGCCTTTTTCGAGATGTAATCCCTCTAAAAGGGGACGTTTTTTTCGATGGTGGCTGGACGAATGTGGTGGGTGTTGATCATTTAAATTACATAATATCACTCTCTCCGTTCGTGGCCCTCGAGCCTTCATAGATTACGGTCCCTAGAAACCGCATTCGCATCAGCAGGTTCTCGAATCACGCCTGGCTGCAGTTTTTATGGAATGTCCTCATTTTGTCTCTCCGGTGGTCGTCGTTTCCCCAACCCTTTCAAGTATCCCTCACCTGCTTCGCCTTCGTTTCCTTGTAGCAGAGCAATCTTTTATATCCTCATTTTTAAAACTTTTTATCCCATGGTGTGTGGTGGCCTTATTTTATAGTTAATTTGCTGCCATTTAGAATCCACTTGGATTGGGCAGCTGTCCATTTTGTTCCTTAAATTCTTCTATACATTCAAACGCATCATTGTCTTCCTCTTCCAAGTTCTGGCACTCACACACAACCATTGCTCTACCTGTTAGGTACCACTTCCTTAAATTTCTTCAAAATTTATTTTATCTCCATGCTAACTAACCCTCCGCCACACTCTCAAATATTCTTACATACTCTCCCATTTATCTGCGATTCAATTAACCTTTCACCTTTTTTTTCTCTCCCTTCCTTTCCATCTTCCTCACGCGGAGTCACGTAAAAAAAATATATATATATATTATTATTATTATGCGGTTAAAAGGCTATTTTTGGGCAAACCAGTCTTCTTCAAAACCTTCAGAACGAGTTCTTCTCACATCCACGAGAAGGTAACACTTAAAATAACCATTTTAACCACATAATTATGATTGTGTTATTGCAATAATTTTTCTCGATATATATAGGCTCGACAGCCGTGACCGGCAGCTCATCTAGGAGAAAGAAAACTCTGATCACAAACCCTCGTGTCCAAAGTCCTCAACGACGGATCAGGCATGGGATGTTCAACATCCTAAATGGCTGTGAAGGCAGAGGAGGCTGCCACGGCCCGATGCTACCGGTCGTCCTTGCTTGCTCTGCCACTGGATCAATAGCAGCAGACGAACGGTGTGAAGACCGTTCGTGCTGAGTGTCCTTTCCACCTTAAAAGATGACCTGAATAGGCACAGGCTTCTTCTGGTGCGATGACCACTCAGAGGACATCCTCGCTAGCGAGTGACACCAGACGATTACCTCTTAGCTTTCAACTCAAATACGTCTCGCAGCATATTCATTCTTACAAGGCACAGACCAATCATAATCTTGAGTTATACCATGATTTTTGGCACCATCCAACAGTTAACACTTTTTACATTAATAGAATTTTGGAACGCGTGTGATTGTGGCGATGTGGAAACGCTCTTAGAAGTACAATATAAAATATGATCTATATAATTTTTATAGAGCTACAAGTTCAATTCGTAAACCTTGCTTTTCTGGTAGTTAGAAAAGAATATTATAGTTGACAAAGAAATAGTGAAGGTTCTTGTGTACATATCAATCTCACATTTACAATAAAATTTACTTGACTATTAAAGTATTAATACTATACAAAAATATTGGCCAATTATGCCTACAACCTTATACAAATAGGATTGAAGGAAGAATAAATGCAAGTATAACAAGAAAAATGGAACCAAAAGTTCCATTTATCTCTGGCTATTTCGGCATGAATACGAATCAAATTCAAAACGAATCGTGACAAACGTGAGGGTTCTTCAAAAAGTTCGTAGAAAAATAGAACACAATTCGAAAAATGTATACATTTTATTTAACATAAGCTCCATTGAGGTCGAAACACTTTGGTAGGCGCTGATGCCATCCTTTTAAACCATTTCTATAAAACAGAATTAAACTAAATTAAAATAGTTCTTTTAATATCATCAACAGAAGCTAAATGTTTTTTTTTAGGGTTTTGAAAAAAAAAAGTCGGACTTTATTTTTGTTTTAAAAGTAAAAAAAAAAAAGACTCGATTTTTCTTTTGTTGATGTTATTAAAAGATGTTTTAACTTGGTTTAATTCTCAGTTCTATTTTAGAGAAATGGTTAAAATTGGATCATATCATCTTTCACCTCAATGGAGGTTATGCTGAAAAATAAAATTTATACTTTTTCAATTTATTCCATTTTTACAAACTTTTTAAAGCTTTAACTCCTCAAAGTTTTGTTAAAATAATTACGAATCTACTATAAAAATGTACAAATACTATAGGTATCCCCTTGAATTAATATTCGATATAACAACATAAAAAGAAGCAAATAAATTAGGGCATGGGGTAATTTGGGATGGGCATATTTGGTAAATGGGTAGGGTATGGCGTCGCCCAAGGAGTCGTAATCGGAGGTAACTGGAAGAGAGAACTTTGACTCTCACTTCTGTTCTTAGTAGCATTTACGAGTTCTTTCGCTTTGTCTCCTTTAATCCTCCTCTGATGAGCGAGACACCGTCCTGAAACGAACGCTTCCATGAATTCATCCACTGTTGGCTCCTCCTTATTCAAGAAATCCTCAACCATTTTCTAAAAGAGAAAGATTATTCGTAAAACAAAAGAGAGTAACGTAATTACTTGTTTGCCTCCAGTGAGGCAGGAGGCCCACAGGAAGGGGGGAGTCCGCAGGTCCCTTAGTGAAGGGATAAAGTGTGCGTTGCGTGAATGTGGGAGGCTAAGACAATCGAAGTGTTTTGTGTCTTCTGGGGCATGTCGGTGTTTGTGCGAGCTTTATTCTGGGTTTGTATTGTAGTATGGGTGCGTGGGCAGTTCGTGGTTGGGATAGGAGTACTCGTGTAGTTTCTGTGGAGAGATTTCTCTGAGTGGATTTGTGGGGGTTTCTCGTTTAGGATGGGGTTATACGCAGTAGTAGGTATTATCCCTATGCAAATAAACTGCTAAAGAATAACACACAGCTTCCGTAAAGAGATTATGGCTCACACTTCTTAGTACGTTTACCATCACACTTGTTGCAAGGTCTTGGAATGCACGTAATAACCCCCGACATTAAGAGTAAAGGATGATGATGTATATAAGTGTCGGAGGTTATTAGCTCGCATTCGAAGACCTTGCAACAAGGTCATTATCCTAGATCGCTTCAATTTCCTTTCCTTGAGTCACTGAAAAGATATTATTAAATGAACTGATCTTTTTATATTAACGGAGTGCAATTTATTCGGATACGAGACTAGACTTGACAAAAAAAGAAGTAATCAGGGGTGGTCACCTTCCCAAACCAAGCACTAGTACTATACCGGCCTGACCGAGAGAGACTATCTGCACTGGCTGGGACCAGGAACCAGACAGGGGTCAGCGCATTCACAATATGCCTGAAACACAATTAAAAAAAATCTACAGGTATACGAAGTGTAAGATCTCTGGCGAACCGCATCCGTCCGGCAGAATTCGTCAAGGCTGCTGGTCTAAGGGATGGATCAAGACAGTGATTAAAGCTTTAAACGAAACAAAATAAAAAAAACACTCAGAAAACCCGATCCATCGGATTTTCCCTGGCAGCGATTTAAAAAAAAATCGCAATAAAGAGATTTTTGAAAAATAGAAAAATAAAAGCGGTGAAATCCGATTTAAAGAGTTAAAGATCAGAAAACCCTAAAACAATATATGAAAAAGAGGAGAAAACTTGAAAACAAAGGCGGATGTCGCAAAATAAAGACACCCCAGCAATGCAATCTGAAAAAAAATAAAAGGGAAATGAGCCTGTATGAACGTATGAACATGAATAAAAAAAAATCAGTAACCCAAATAATATAATACATTAGCAGTCATACACACTGGGGGGGGGGACGAGAAAGCTGAAGGCCAGGAAGAATGTGCCAGAACACTGAGGGGGGAGGTTTGATCATTTCTAGGTAACTCATTCCAAACGGGCCATTGAAGTAAGAGAAACAGTCTGAAGAGCACAAGGAAAAATTAGGACAACTAAAGGATCAAACAAGGAGTAAAAGACTCGGTTTATCGCCCCCAGTTTCTCTTCAGTCAAACCTGAATGCGCTTGGGCACCAGGCTTCCCCTTTAGCAAAACATCCAGGTTGGAGTGGAGCCGTGGTTGGCGGTAGATGTGCACCACCTTACTCTTAGCTAAGGAAAATCGAAACCTGCGCGCTTCGAAAGATGCAATTCAATGCCTCTTGGAGTCAACATCTGTGCCGCACCAAGAGAGATTGAAAGGTTCGTCCACGTAAAGCGGAGCAAGAACATTTTCCGGCACCAACGAAGTGATACCGTTTATGCTCAGGACAAAGAGTGCGACACTGAGGACAATTCCCTTCGGGGAAGGCTCCTCCCACCCGTAAGCGGAATAGACTATCTCAAAGAAATTTAGATATGAATTTTGGGCGACGTCCTCTCGCTCCCATCGTGTGGAGGGTCTCCATGATACCGGATCGCACTGCAGTATTAGAGATCTCGCAGATAACATTTTCCAGCCGAACCTGAGCATCCGACGTGGAGTCGAACTTACGGAAGCCGCACTGTGTAGAAGACAAGTGGCCTTTGTTGTTAAAAAAAAACTCAACTAATTTAACATTTTACCAATTTCTCCACAAAGTTGCGGAAACTTGGGTGGGGTGTAGTCATATCTCCCTGGTTTGCGAAAAGCGAGCACATAATCGATTCGCCAGGAGTCTGTACGATACCCTCTGTTCAGATCATGTTAAACAAATCTAGCAAAAAAAAAGCCATCCCTCACCTAGGGGTTGAAATATGGCATACGCGACATCGTCCGAACCCGGGGCGGAGTCCGTATAGAAGAGAGCGAAACACAAGTAGTTACTCAACGTAAAAATGTCGTCAAATGTTTTTCCGCCTCTGGAGGTAAAGTCCAGTCGCCGGCCTTCAGTGACATCAGGATGTGCATTGAATGTTAAGGGTGCAGAATGTCAGCTAGTGCATGGGAAGAAAGCAGTCGCAAAAGATTCATCCACGGACACGGGGTCTGAGATTGCGGTTCAGTACTCCTGAAGAACGGGATGGGCGTTTTACGAGAAATTGCCCTGAATCATTTTGAATCGCTTCAACACCTCTGCAAGAGGAGTCTTCCCGTTTACTGAAGAGACGTACGAGGGGCGGTCAATAAGTTTTGCAATTCGGAAACGAGATATGAGGAAAAGTGTTTTATTATTTTTCAATATAACTACCCTCGACTTCAATGCACTTGTGCCACTTTTCCATGAGGATTTGAATTCCTGACAACCAGAAATCTCCCGATTGCTGTTCAATCCACTCCTGGATAGCGAGCTGGACATCTTCATCGTCTCCAAACCGGCGTCCACGCAGTGCAGCTTTGAACTGGCGGAATAAAAAGTAGTCGCTAGGGGCCAGATCTGGACTGTAGGGCGGATGGTTGAGCTCCTCGAATCGGCACTCGCGCATGGCAGCTTGTACAACTCTGGCCATGTGGACAGGGACATTTTCGTGGAGGAGCAGGACACCGCGTTTCAACTTGCCGCTCCGCTTCTGACGGATGCACTTCTTCAACCCAGCCAGTTCCTCGGCGTAATATTGGCCTGTGATGGTCCTTCCACGAGGCGCATAGTCCACCATCAACACTCCCTCAAAATCCCAGAAGATGGTGGCCATGATCTTCCCGGCTGAGGATTGGGTCCGGAACTTGATGGGGGTCGGAAGCCCCTGTGATTCCAGGCCATGCTTTCGAGCTTGGTCTCGGGATCCCAGTGATGGACCCACATTTCATCACCTGTCTCTATGCGTGACTCGAATCCCGCCGGGTCTTGGTTGTACAGGAGCAGCAGCTCCTCCGAACTTTGACGACGTTGAAGTCGATCATGGGGCGTCAGGTTTCTAGGGACACAACGGGCAGAGACCTTGGTCATGGCCAAATTGTCGTGGATGATGTTCATAACACTTCCATGTGATATTCCAAGTTTTCGCTCGATTTCTTCGACCTTCACCCGTCGATTTTCGAGGATCATCCTCTCCACACGGGCCACATTGTCCTCGTTGGTCACGTCTGACGAGCGTCCTGGACGGGGGTCATCTTCAAGGGACTCACGACCATAGAGGAACTCCCTATTCTAGCGAGCAATGGTCGCATAGGAAGGGGCGGTGTCGGTATAAATTGCAACCATGCGTTCATGATCTCTTTTTGAATTCTTGCCTTCCTTGGTCAAAAGTTTGATCACTGCTCGGTGCTCAACCTTCTCCATTGTTGAAAAATTTGTGACTGACTATCTGCGATCAGCTACTGCTTCTTAAATAGACGAGGCAGGAGCGTGCGGCGCAGGTCCTGACTTGTCATAACTTGTCCTAACACCCCCACAAACAGCCATTCCCTTTCCTCTGTTTTGCCCTACCGATTCGCAAAACTTTTTGACCGCCCCTCGTATGCCTGCCAAGAAGAGATGCGGGTGTGCTTCGAAACAACAGAATCTATCTCGACGAAATCGTTCGTACGCCGCGTATAGCGCATGTAGGTATATAGTTTCTGTCTGACGGCCGATCACTAAGGAAGCGAACGGCAGGCAAAATGACCAAACATTCTAGGAATAGTAGCCAGGCCCACGGCGATGAGGTTACAGGAGAACTCAACAGCCTCATCCACCGACTTTAACTCCTCGAATTGGGGGCAGAAAAATCAGTCATTTCCTGAAATACAGACCATCGTGTCTGCTTGAGACACCATCATGTGGTTTCTCAGGTGGCAGAGGGACAGAAAATACTTGAATGGGAAAGTGGTCACTATCGTGACGAACGGAGACATAATGCCAGGTGTAAATGGCGCATCCTCCACCCAAGCTCCCATCCCGCAGTAGTGTGGTCGCAAAAACCTTATATCCCGGGAGAAGAGCCTCCGCAGCTGCTCCAAAATGACCCAGAGTCCCTGGAAAAGCACAGGGGAGGCCACATCCATCACTGATGTAGAGCTGGCCCAGGGCGGCTCCGAGATGGCAAAGTGGAAACTCCTTTGCCGCACGAAAATAGTCGGAGGAGACCCCCTCTACCGGTCAGAGGGTTGATGTCCCTCTACTCTCAACTTCTCTGGTCTTGTTGAAATATTTTAGTCTGAATTTAAAGCTGGGCATCAAACCGAATGTGCTCTACTACATATTACCGACTGTCATCGCTGGAAGGCCGACGATGGTCAGCTCTCCATCCTGATGCTACTTTGATCTGTCACGCTTTTCCTCTTTGTCCTCCGGGAATTCGTGGGCGTTTCTGGTACTGGTCTAGATTGGTTCCGTTCGTAGCCCTCTTCCCACACTCGGTCAGAGCATATCAGAAGTGTGTTTTGGGGCCTATGCAGGTACGTTATAAAGTCTCTCAAGGCTGGGTTCTCGGTTCGCTACTGCTTCGCATTTATCTTTTTTTTCCCGCGGAATAATTCTGCGCCGCCTCGGCCTCTCTTTCCATATCTCAACCATCCTTTCTGCGTAAGGCACAATGAATGAGTTACTCTGACAATCTCCTAAAGCTCGACCATGGAAAAACTGTCGTTCTATTGGTGGGCACAGCTAGGGATATGGACCGCTGTAGAACTATAGATTCCTTCATAAATCTAGCTGGTTTCCCAGTTCCCGTAATCTCAGACGGGTTCGTTTTCACTTCAATAATATTAGTTTTGAGACAGCTATTCATGCATTAATCCCCTTGCGCCTCGACTACTGCCTCATCTTTCCCGTGCCCTTCCGCCTCTACCCATCGTCCTCTTCAACTCGTGCAGAACTTTGCAGCTCGCATTCTTCTCGCCAGGGTTGCTTCTCCTGGGCTAAACCGGTGCTTCGTGGTCTGTAGTGTCTTATATTAGTTTCCGCATCACTTTCAAGGTTCTTCTTCTTGCTTATAAAGCCCTGAATGCCGCGGCTCCTTGAATTAACTCGCGCGAACACAGCGATCTAGCTCTGCCCGTCGCCTGCAAGATCATAGTAGCCGTCTCACCTGCAAGAGGAATCACGCCTTCACAGTTTGACTCCGAGACTGTGGAATGCTCCCGCCCCTCTCGTTCTTGCTCCTCCCTTGGTGCCTTCAAGTGTTTTGAAAACATCTCTTCTCACTAGCCTTTCCCTTGTCCGTTCACGGCCGGCGCTCTGCGAAGGTATGTCACCTTTGAACTCCATATAAAAACCTATTTACTTACTTTGGTTTTCTTTAGGACTTACTTTACTTCGTTGCCCACCAGGTTCTTGTCAATCGAACCCGGAGGTACTCTGGAAGGATGGCACAGCATGTGGTTGTCTTTAGAGGTCCCCTAGATTATGTAGGAAGAGCGAAGTGTTTGATGTGATGTAGGGAGCACATTTGCGGTTTATGGTGGAAGGCATAGAGAGAGTAACATAAAATTTTGAGGAAGAGACAGTCATCAGTTAGGATTAGGCATTTATTAGTATGGATTAGTGCGAGTCCCTTTAGAAGGGTGAGGAGGAAACTCGAGCTCGAACTAAGGCTTATAATGCCAAGAACGCCAGGAGGGAGGGTGCTGTTTTACACTGGCGACCGAGACCAGTTTTTGAGAAGATCTAGTTGTTTTATACTTCACCCAAAGATAACGTTTTTTACACAATGGGACAGACGATGAAATACAATTATTGTGGTTGGAAATAATAAAAAATGCGGGTGAATAATAAAGAGTTTGAACGTAGTTCTTTTGAGCAACGGCTGCCCTTGCACTTTGATCTCAGTAACGTAGAATCACTGGCTAGATTCTCATCACCGTTCGGAAATTCTTTGCCGCCCGTCCTTTCTTCAACTGGTGACCATGGGTAGGCCGAGCTTTGCTGTTTCTTTACCCGTCGAGACAAAGCTTCACAAACAGCGAAAAAAAAACCAGTTCTAGAAGGAGTGTGGGATACTATGAAAAAGGTGATCAACTTATAAACTCTGTTTGAACTATTTTTCTTAGTTCTAGGCTATCTTAGTCAGTAAGGCGCCTATCCTTTTGATCTCAGCAACACGAAGTCAATAGTTCTATTCTCGTCACTGTTCCCAATCCCCCCCCTACCCCTCTTTTCTTCACAATCCAACTTTTAATCACTGCTACTAACCCGACCAGTGGGGAAAGAGCATTAAACCCATTAAAAACACCGTAACCATTCTTGAGCAGTTAGATAAATAAAAGGTTCACTTACTTCTGTTTCTTCATCCTTTTCTCGAGCAGCCTTCTTGATCAAGACGAGCGCTGCTTCGGGCGTTTGCTTAGGTGAAGAACTATCTAAGGGAGGAAATTAAGATTAGAAATTGAGAATCATTTTTTTTTATCAAGTTATGCATATACATATTAATAGATAGCCGATTTGAGATGTTTATTTAACTGTTTGGTAGAGAAAGTCTTCTTTATAGCTTTGAAGCGACCAAAAGTGTTCGGATACATCAGAATTTTTAGGAAATTAGATAATGACAGGATCCTAAAGTATTTATTCGCACATCAATATGAATATAACAATGAAATAAGGAAGAATAAATAGCAATAACTTATATATGCCCCATTTATCAACAAGAATTAATAATAAATAGCAATAACTTATATATGCTCCATTTTTCAACAAGAATGAATAAAAAACAAAATTTGCCTCAACATGTAACAGTCAAGCAGAAGCAGCTCTGGGAAAATTACAGCAACACCAAACTGATACAGGAAGCTCGGTAGTGTGGCGAGTCCCTTGGCAGTGATGAGAGCATTTATTCTTCGAAGCCTACTCTCGACGAGGGTGTCGCTGCTGGCTCCTCCTCGCTGATGACTGTCTTCACTTGCACATTTGAGACTGGCTGACGACGTCTTACGGCCTATTTTCAGGTCCTGTCAGAGGTTTTCCAGAGGATTCATATTCGGAGACTGAGATGGTCAGTCCATCACCATGATAGTTTTGTCTCGAAACCACTCTATGGTGGACGAGACTTGTGACACGGGGCATTGTCCTCCTGGATAATCATATTCTGGGAACTTCTGGGAAGGTCTCAGGGCTGGGGGCAGCATGTAATATCTCAGGACAACTTGGTACTCCTCTGAATTCATGGTACCATCACAAACGGCGAGACAACCCACCCTTGAACTTGACATGCAACCCCATATCATTACAGAGCGGCCACCATGCTTTATTATTGACACTATGCATTCTCGATTCTACTGCTGCACTGGCCTCTTGTAGGATATAACGTTGCCTTGGGTCGAGAAAAACTAGAAAGTAGACTCGTCGGACCATGAGAGGCATAGCCCAATTGCAGTGGTCGTAAGCCAGTCGACGTCGCTTCTGCTAAAGTTTGACCAGCGGCTTCTAGCAGGCTTTACATGACTTTAGGCATTGTACAAGCAGTCTGGGATTGACTGTTCTGACGAATGCATTAACCTGGATGCTCTCTTTCCATTCACGTTGCAGTTGAACCGCAGTTTTCTTATTATCGCGAAGGTTCACGTGACGCAGACCAGGCATGTTATTACGTTGCGTAACTGACCATGGGTCTTCCAGAAAGACGTTGGTCTTGGATGGTCTCACTTTCTTGAATCCTCTTCAACGCTTCTGCAATACCGGAATGTGATCTGCCGACGCCCCGGGAGATTTGTCAACAGCTGAGACCATCCTCATGCGCCGTACATATCAGACTTCTTTCCTCTACGGTATAGTTACACGTTTCCACCACTATCCTATCATTATCAGAGCCTGTCGACATGGAATATTATATTAATCAACAATTTTTAACGCCCCAAAACAAGAATAAAGAACACAAAAAGAAGCACACTCCGGCATCAGGAAGAGGCCCGCTCCCTCCGGCGAAAGAACATGCGACCTACAACAAAGAGAGTCACATAAAATGGAGGAAGCCAGCCTCCTCCAAAAAGTGAAATAGTTCAAAGGGTCTGTGCGGAAGAACCTATCTCGAGTGCAAGCGACAAGCGGTAGCAACCTTGCTCGTCTCGGTACCGGGACAGGTAACGTGCGTGAAGATCACCTAGAGGCTGGGACACTAACAAGAATGTGCCGAAGTCTGGGGAACAATGCACTCGTCGTAGTAAGGCGCAGGGGAAAGGGGCAATTAAAAAGCGGTGCATCCCGCGCGTGTACCCAATTAGAGAAGATGACAGAAAACGACCTGAAGTCGTTGCAGCATAGGAACATTCGCGGCGGAATGGCAAGCAACTTTAACTTCCCATCGCCGTCTGCCATCTTCTTTGACAAGCAGCCAGTAGGACGGCCCTGGTGAGAGCCATGTAGTTGGTGTGAGGAAAAGCGAAAAGCTAGTCTGGTCGCCGAATCCAATACCCCATTATTAACCGCAATTCCCACAAGTCCAGGAACCCAGCAGAATATAATCGACATCCACTAGGCTTGTGGCAACTGTGGCGTCACGAATACCGCGAACCAGGGGGTGCGGAGACTCCAATGCTCCGAGAGCACTCAGGACGCTTTATGAGTCGATAAAGATCACAATCCGGTCTCCGTACCAAGCGATGTATTGCAACCAGCTCGGCTGTGAAGACGGACCTAGAGCTTGGTAGAGACCCGCTGACTTCAAACAGAGGGGGCACAGGGTGGAAGTAGACTCCATCCTGGGACTTGGAGTCATCCATATATATTGGCACGGATCCAGTGTGATCCAAAAAGGCGGAACGCAATACTCCGAGCGCCGTTGAAGCTTTGAAAGCAGAGGAGGGGCGACAAATAGTCAAAAGTGGTAACCTTCAGGGTGGCATCCTGGGCAGAAGCAGAGGCGCCACCGGCCCGAGAGCTACACTAAACTCTCGAAAAAGTTTCCCAGCACGAAATCCAAACGTTTTAGGATATAAGTGGCGCATCTCGGCGGCATAGGCATCGTCGAGATCGGCTGCGGATGCAGTGAGAACCGTTAGCGACTGAGGGAGGCACCGGGCTCGCGAGTACAGGCACAAAATACACTGTGCACGGCACAGAGCGAGTGGCATCTCCCGAGCATCGACAAGTTGGCTCTCAATGGGGGACGTGCGGAAGACACCGGTCGCCAGGCGAAGGACAGTGTGGTGGATCGAGTCCACGTTCCGTAATACATGCTCGGCTACGGATGCATAAAACTCGTACCTGCAGTCAAGGTTCGAAGAATCAAATGACCAGTAGGTAAATAAGGATGTAGCTCTATTAGCAACCCAAGTACTGAACTCCACGGAACGAAGAATGTGAATGGCGCAGGTATAAGAGACCTAGGGCTGCGAATACGAGCTTCCCAGGTGAACCCTTTGTCGAGTCCACCACATACAGGCGAACCCCGTTTAGGAACAACTCCGTTTCGGTAAGGAGCCGTGTATGGCGGCAGAAGTGCCAAACCTTAGTCTTGGCCACGGAAAACCGAACCCTGTGCGCTTCAGCATAGAGATGTTGTTCAATGCCTGTTGGAGTCGACGCTCCAGAGTTGGCATCTGGGCCACAGCAAAAGATATCGAAAGGTCGTTCACGTACAGCGTAGCGAGAACATCATCCGGCAGCACAGAATATATACCGTTGATGCTTAGGGCAAAGATTGACACTGAGGACACTTCCCTGCGGGACACCCTCTTCCTGCTCTATTCAGCCGAAGAGGGCTCCCCACACCCGTATGCAAAATCGACCACATCGTGAGGAGTCTCCATGATAACCTGTGGCCATACGGTATCATAGGCCGCACTGTGCAGAAGACAGGTGGCCTCCACTGCTCAGGATAGTCTACCATTTACCAATTTCTTCACCAATTTACAAACACGAGGTTAGAGAAATTGGGCGGTAACCGGCAGGGGAAGAGTCTGGGAGGATACATTCTGTCCAGATCTTGTTGAACAAATCTAACAGAAAAGGCATGCCTCGCTCACCTGTGTCTAAGCATGACATAGGTGAGATCGCACGGATCAGGGGCGGTGTTAGCGCAAGAAACGAAAGCGGAACGCAACTCACTCAATGTAAACCTGTCGTTGAAGGGTCCTCCGCCTCTGGAGGTAAAATCCAGTTGGCAGCCTTCCGCGACATCACGACGCGCAATGAATGCTGGCGGAGCAGCATCCCGGTTGTAAAATGCGGAGAAAGCGGTCGGGAAGGACTCTGTTACGGACGCATGGTCCGAGATTGCAGTCCCATTCTCCTGGAGAACGGGTGGGGGATCTTGCGAGAACTTGCCCCGAATCCTTTTGACTATCTTACACACCTGCTAGAAGGGTCTTCCCGTTAAGTGAAGACACGTATACCCCACCAGGAAGAGCTGCGGGCGTGCTTCGAAACATACCCCTAGCTCGATGAAATTCATCGACAGTGAACTCTTTCGGGCGGCGCTTATAGTACATGTAGGCATAACGCTTGTTTGAGGGCCGTCTCATAATCGGTGACCAATACGGAATTAGTCGACGTGCATCAGGCTAGAAGTTCTAGGAATAGTAGTTAGGCCCATAGCGACGAAGTTGCCGGAGAAGAGCTCAACGGCCTCATTCACCGACCTAAACTCCTCGACTTCGATTTAGAAACCAGTCATTTCCTCAAATGCGGACCACTGCACCCGCGCCAAGCACTACCAGGGAGGGGAAGGGGGCTCTCAGGGGGCAGCGGTCCCGAAAATGGTAATTGAATAGGAAAGAGGTCACTAAAATGGAGATCATCGACTACCACCCACCCAAAATCAGGCTGTGCATACGGAGAGCCCAAGGATAGATCGAGACAGGAAAATGAAGTGGTTCTCGGGTAGTGATGCGTAAACTCATCCACATTTAGGACACCCATCTCCAACTCATCGATCGGGTCGGCAAAAACACTTTCCTCCACGTCGTGGCACGGTTACCGAGGCAGCATGGTGGTGCAGCACCACCGAGTACCAAGTGTAACAGGACAACATGGTACCCCACTGCAGGTTATTAATCAAAATAAGATGTGTTATATAAACACATTTAAACTGTAATATACCACATACTGATTCCAGGATTTCATAGATTTCAATAACATCGTCATTTTAGATATTTAAAATTTATAAGGAAGCTTGTACTTTTATTTTGCTTTCCTGATGTAGTGGAAACATGCATGCAAACCTACACAAACATATTTATAGACATATCCAAGACCTAAGAAAAATTCCGGCTGTCCGATAACTTTTGGCCGCGTCTGTATGTCCCTGAGGACGGCTTCATTTATAGTAAGAGGCAAAGGCATATTTATGTAAACGTCATCCCACGTCAATATCGTAGTCGTTGTCACCACATGTATCATTCGAGGCAGTTAAAACCTAAAGTGCGTATTACTGTTAATATCTCTTGATCGGCTAGTCATCCCCAGGCCCGGAACTCTTAATGTCTACAAATCTAAAGTAGGCCACGAATACATTAAATCCTTCATCGCATATCTAGACGGACTCATTAAAAATGTGTTTGCGCGTGTTAGGACGCCAAAACAATCAGCGACTCATAAACCAGGTTCCCTGACGTCATAAAGATGGCGGGCCTACAATACCACTGGCGGCGAGGTTGGCTTTTCCGTAAAGAATCTCCACCATTACTGTTGAGATGTGTGTGTGCGCGCGCGCGTGCGTGCGTGCCGGGTTTAAAACTCAACACCAGAGTTGGGCACCAAAGCATTTTTTACAAGACAATACTCCTAGCTACGCTTTCGTTTTAGCAAATCATGGCTTAAAGTTGAGGCTTCACTGGTGAAAAAATAATGATGGATTGGCCTCCCAGTCTCTCGGTTTAGACCCGATTGAGAATTTGTGGTCTAGAATAAACCGCAAAGTAAAAAAAAAATGGCCGTCAATTCAGCAAAAAGCATAACTCAACGGATGACAAAAGCCACAAGGGCCTATGAGAGGTCATCCGACTGGATCAAAGAGCCTCAAGATGCATCCATCATCCCCATAACTGCATCCAAAATACTACTTCAAGCATCACCAATCAAGGCTCGTCAAAAATTAAAGCATGCTGCTACAATATATACATCGATATTAAAAGAAAGTTTTAGAGTTGCATCTTGCAGTTTGCTCTGTAATTTCTTCAAATGAAATATAATAAAAACACGTCTTCTGTGCATAAAATAATCATACAAGTTAAAAAAAATAATAGATGTTATAATGTTTCCTGTCTAGTAAGTAATGTACGGATATTTAGACAACGAAGTATTAAACATTGAAGAAGGCAAGAAAGAGAGGACGGTGGAGAAAAAGAATTCGGAATGATGATGAGAATCGAACCATTGACTAACTTCGCTGAGATCAAATGGAGCAGTCGCCTTACTAAGCTTATAAGTCACCAATGTTTTTCTTCCGTTAAATACTAAATCAATGAATTTGGTTAATCATTGCCTATATTTTCTTTAAAAAATGTTCTAGCATACACTTTTGAACTGTTAAAACTAATATAAGTTTTGTTGTGGTGCTCGTGTTATATAATAGGTAGGCTGCTGGCACCAAATTGCAGAATTTAATAGGCCCAGCGAGAAACGCCACAAATGGACGCTCGGTGGATTTATCAAATCCTAACAAATTGCCTTACATGTAAATAGCGGAAATAATGGCTAATGTGAGAATAAGGAGATGAAAATATATGCTAATTTGTAGAGAATAAGGAAATGAATATACACAATTTGTATAAATAAGAGATGAGGCAAGCGGTCGGTAAAGTCGCGCGCGGGAACACACATAATACGAACGCGGAAAGCAGAAACGGGAGGCTACAAAGAAGTTGAGCAAATAGACTTTGACCAAAGAAATTTGAACAAGGATCTGTAACGAGCGATTCCTATAATAATAAAGATAAAACTAATGGAAATATGTAGGTATATCTTGCACACACAGCTGTTCGGTAACTGCGCCCTAGGGGTGGAAATTAACGAACCAGACCACTGGGGTCCGCCCCACGGAGAAGTCTAGGTCACGCCCCTTAGGAAATGAACACACATATAGTCATGTTTATTATTTTAAATTCAGAAAAACAACCAATCAGAGAAAAAAAAATCATTATTCGTTAACATCGTTTACTCCCTTGGTAGCGTTACGGAACCCGTTTAATTCGCCTAAGTCATGTCGCCCTTGAACCCAATACTTCGCGCAGAATAGGCCTACTTATTGCCCCTTTAATAGGCCAATGTAAGAATAAAATTATATTTTTTGCTACGTACTTCTTTACCCCGATTACCGGAAAACCTTCGGTAAGCCCAGCCTAAATCAAGACCACCGTCAAGAATTATTAGAGTCAGAAATAATTAGACGGAGATATAAAGTAAGCCCAGTTGCCGCGCCAGTTTGGGCCATAATGAATTTTAGATAAACGTTTAATTTTATAATTTGATTAATATAATTTTATAATGTTTTTTTTATATAAGCTTGGCATTAAGATCTATTTCGTTGTTAGAAATAATTAAACCTTTCAGGCCTAGTGTATATATATATATATATATATATATATATATATATATATATATATATATATATATATATATATATATATAACATTAACTATAAAAGAATTACTCAGCCTTATGCATATGTATTTTATGTCTATTTTCGTTTAAACATAAAAGTGATAACTGGCATGATTTCGCCAGTAACCGTCTTGCTGTCAGACATTGTCAGACATAATAGTAGTGTTTGGAAGCATTTCCCAGCTATGCAATCCAGCGCCATTGCTTCGATATGTTAATGTATATACGTATACACACACACACACACACACATATATATATATATATATATATATATATATATATATATATATATATATATATATATATATATATATATATATATATATAAATATATATAATATATTATTGAAGGCGACTGCAAATTCAGTGTTATTATCTTTTAGTCTCTCGGTGTCTTATATTCCCCGCTTTTGATTGAGTTAACCCGCGGATAAGTTTAAGAAAATAATTAGCACTATATTCACGGTTGCCTTCAATAAATTTTACGAAGAGAATCTGCCTAGTATATATGTATATACTAAGGTTATATGCGTCAAATGTGATATAAGATTATGCCTTACAAGTTACCGAAACTGATATATCAAATACCGTGAGAAATAGCTTTCTTAAAGCTTTAGAAGTACATTTTTTCTAAATAATTTAGTCTATTTTAAATTGTCTCAACATTTATTTTTTTTTTTATTTCTAATAGGTCGTTTTTAAAAGACATCAATATTTGCCGACTGTTGTCACATGGCAACATGTAATTTTTCAATTATTTTATTTATTAGCATTATCAAAATTCATGTATCAAAGGGTTAATATACTTAAGTAGCTGAAAACACTCGCGGGGCATAATACGGCTTATAACCGTCCAAGGTTTATGGAATAGTTCACTAAAATTCCCACTTTCACCGATGCTCTTTCGACAATTAGTCGCTGTTGATTTTTTAAATTTTTCTAATATATATCATATGTTTTAAATATACTCCTTTTTTTAGTTAATTATTATGAATTGTTAATTTAGAAGTATTTTTTTTTAATTAGTTAATTAATATTTGTTAAAGTTATCTTATATTAAAAAAATAATAAGATCAATCCTGACCATAATTTACGGAGTTTCCTCATTGATTTTGTTTATGATTATATTTTCCAGCCATATTTATATTATTATTCGTTAAAGAAAAATTCTTTAGTTTCAAAAGTTGCAAGACAAAAAGGTAAATTAGAATTTTGTTTTTAACAATTATTGCGGGAATTATTAACACTATATATTTTGGTATAGAATGACATTTCCAAACCATAAAACTAAAAAATGCAAATAAAATTAAGCTCGTTTTGAAGGAGACATAGACTGCAAATGCGATATATTAAAAATTTGGTATAAAAAGGAATTCTTAGTGGATTTATCGGGGCACGAATAAAAATGTATAAGAATTTGATTTTTTTTATTTAACGAATTATTGAAGTTAATGGCGAGTTTTTAGTTAAGAACATATCGAAGTTTGGGAACTTGTAACGCCAATATTATATGAGGTAGTTTTTTTTTTAATTGTCCACAAATAAACTACCAAGTATATGCGAGGGCATTGCTCATGCTGTCATGGAACTGTCTGTAAAAATAATATTTTCGCAAATTAAAACATTGTTTGATCTGCATAAATGCACAAGTTGGATATTTTTTTAGCGAGTTAAGTGAAATTCACTATCTAATCTAGGAAGGAGCGCAGGCATGAAATTAAGAGCTGCTTTGACGGGTACCTTTGGAAAGACTATTGACGTCAAATACTGATAATTTTATTGTGGATAAATCAATATTTTAACATTTTCGAGGCCCTAAATGGATCAACTAACAATCGGATATTTTTCTAACTAACTTTAATAAGTATATCGTTCACCAACCATTTTAAAAGGTTATAAGAAAACGGTACGGTAATTATTGTATGGCAACTTTTACGGGTTTAAATTCTTCCTATGAATACCAAAATAACCGAACGGAAGAGAGCAAACTTGAGCTTCAGCTTCACAACACGTTTAATCGCCTGTACTTTGTAGATTGGCCAAGCTTGAATTAGAAATAATAAAAAAAATCCCAAGTGGAAAGCTCGGCACTAGAGGCCAATTCCTATGTAAGCGTAGAAGCCGTAAAGGAAGAAATAGGTACGAAGAGAGTTGCAAAGATAAAAGCAAGTTATAAACTGAGGCTCAGATAGGACTGGAGACTTAGCAGGCTATCTATATGTGGACAATAATGGATCAGAGAAATTGGAAGGTAAACATGTAGACGAGCGGCCCGGCCGGAAAAATTATTTTATGTAAATATTATCATTCACCCGAATCAATCATTTCTGACATCATACCCCACCCCCAACCCCTATTATTATTATTCGCAAAATGATTAAAGGCGCTGACATGATGTAGTTAAAGCATTCACCTCTGTAAATGTCAGAACATAAAAATTAGGATTATATACTGGGGGGCTGTGCCCCCCAGACCCCCCTCCCAATTTAATGAAACTCAAGGTCATCGTAGTGCGGTCCACGGATCGTGTTTACCCACCCACGAGTTGTCCCCTATAAATGTACTCCAAAAACGTGAAACATTTTGGAACACAGATGAAATAGTACATCTTATCGGCCGGGCCACTCATCTACATATTTACCAATTGGAAAATGTGAAGTATATATAGTAAATGTTGCGAGTATGGGTGGTTGCGATTCTAGCTTATTTTGAGGGACAGCTCGTTGGGGGGATGGGCCTACGATGATCCTTAGATTTCAATCATTTGGAGGGGCACAGCCCTCCCAATATATAATCGGAAATCTCCATAAACTTCATCTACATAGATTTCAGCTCAGAAAAAGTAGCTAGGAAAAATAGCTCAAAATAAGCTATGACTGATCCGGCCATACTCTACACAATTACCCAAATTGGGAACAAAGCGAGAACTGAAGCAGAAAATATTGAAAATGAACAGAAGGGAAGTATATGATAAAAAAGCCTTGATATTTACAGGCACAAAAGAAAACGTTCTAGGAAGAAATGTATGATAGAAGCAAAGACAAGTTTTACTCAAAGCATGAATATAGAAACAAAAAGTAATTGTTAAGTTGGTAAACATGGAGATCGGCGGCGCGCTCCCAAAAGTTTTTTTGGGCAGGTACATTTCATTCAACCGTGCATGCATATTCATGCGCATTTGGTTAAATAAAAATGCTAAAACATTATTTTATAAACAATTATGATTATATATAGACCCCTCCCCAATTGATTGAAACTCAGGATCATTATAGGGAGGCCGGGGGCTGCAGTGATAAACCCCCTCACAAGCAGTTTCCTTGAATTTACTCCAAAAAGGTGGAACATCAATGAAATATTTTGCGTCCCATCATTGATGCCGCAGATCTTCATGTTTACTGTTCAGTTTAGGGGCGGATGATTTTGCCCTTTTTCACACTAGCCCCAAGGACCTCTCCATACAAACAAGAGGACACTTTCTCAAACTTTCAAAATCAAGGCACCGTACAGTGAAAAGGAGCAAACTTTTTGATGGTAGTCATCAACAAATGGAACAATCTGCCAGAGAATGTTGTGACTAGCCCCTGTACCAACACATTAAAAAATAGGCGACAAACACATGGTTGATACTCAGAGAGAAAAGGCACCCTTATGAGTTTGTTAGCTCCCTAACCTCTCTACTATCACTAAGGTAAACACGTGATATTTTGGGCTATTTTGCTATTTTTTTTTGTTCGTCAGCTATCCCACTGGCCAATCAGCAATCTGTATTAAATACTCAGATAGAAAAACTAAGGGCCTAACGATATTTAGTAATCACTTTTTTCATTCAAATCTGATGTTAGGCTTTCAAATTAGGAATATTACAAGGGGGGGGGGAAGCCCCCTATTTCAAAAGTAACTAATGTTTATTTTTGGCAGAAATAGTCTAAAGTATGCCTAATATCAGATTTGAATGCAAAAGGCAATTGTTAATTGCGTGTAAAATCACTCGCCCCTAAACTGAACAATTACCGGGACAAACATAGAAATGGAATGGGGAAGATGACTTATGATAGGCAGAGAGAGACTAGAACATCTGATGGTAGAATGAGGTGAGAAGTAAAGGATCATGGACTCATGATAATAAGGTTTAAATGTGGAGAAAATGTAATAGATGACCCATATTTTTACTGAGTGTTTAGAAGAAGAGAGAATAGCTATAATTAATCTTTATTTAGTTTACAGAAATAAATGCCATATCCTGTTAGAAAGGGTGGCATAACTTGAATCTGTCCCTAAGCTAACAAATAATAATCACAAATTAGGCCTGTGAGTGACATTGAAAAATTGCTAGCTTGGCTAGAATTATTGGAAATAACTATAAAATGTCAAAGAGAAGTGAAAATCACCATGGTGCTGGATATGAGTTGGAGCAAAAACTTACAACAAGAGAGAAAAAAACAGCTAAGCATGATAGTGGGGCAGCTGACCTTGAAAGAGTCACAAATTATGCAGAAGAACAAGAAATAAAATCAGATGCAAATTTTATGTCCGTTATAAATGATGTCAAGCGACAAGAGGCTCTCAAGAAGGTAAGATGATGCAAAAATGTTAGTGAATTTATAAGTGTGTAATATTAACCCTTAATCAGCGGACATCATCAATTGACGTTGCCTTAGAGAACGGCGGGTAACATCAATTGATGATTCAGAGAGTTTCATGCCATACAAGCATGGTTAATTGATGTCCCGTTGTTTTATTACTAAGTGGCAACTCCTTGAGTGAAAGAGTTGACAGAATCACATTTGAGCTTAATTTATGCGTCATTTTTCAGTCCAGTATAAAGATGGAGTTTGAAGCTTCAACGTCGTCAAATTTTCAAAAGCGTAGAAAGTTATCTTCAGGAGAAATAGTTTATATTTTTTTCATAATCTTTTTTTACGATTTTTTCTAACATTTAGAATAATACAATATAGTTTACATTGCATATTTACTTAAATAAAATAATATTTTAAATGATAAATGACTTTCAGAGAAAAATTAAAATTACTCATTTTTCCCTGTATGGCACAAGCTCTGACGCAACCCAGACCCGCCGGTTAAGGGTTAAAGTAATTTACTTGTTTGTTTGTTTGTTTTTTTTTGTATATTTTTAAGCTTAATGAAATCTAGTAATTCTCCAGATTAAGCCTCCCAATGCAATTAAAAGTGCTGTTTTATTGAATTCTTCATTTTTTTAATATGTAAGGTATTATATATATATATATATATATATATATATATTGAACATTTAAAATAGATTTTTAAAAATACATTCTTTTTAATTGCAATTAAACATCTACATATGTAACATATTCTTATGAATTTGATAATAATTATAAGTATTAGTCACATACCTATCAGTCAGAGCCAGCTTTTCTGTGTATTGTTTAAAAGATGAGCGAACCAAAGAGGGGGCGGGGGAGGATACAATTGAAAAAAGTAAAACAGCCAGTGTAAATTCAATGAGGGATATTAAGTATAAGGTCAATGGGTATTTGGTGGCATATGTCAAGAGATCCAAAAGTTATTCATGGCTATGGTTGAAAACTAATTTACAGAAATTCTATTAATTATAATGAAATGGCAGTCAATAGTGTTTAAAATATTGTAAAGGGGAGAGAAATATTCCTCAATAAGCCGTATCAAATGGTAGCTTTGGGATATTAAGTACAAGGTCAATGGGTATTTGGTGGCATATGTCAAGAGATCCAAAAGTTATTCATGGCTATGATGGTGTTCAAGGGTTATTTCTTATATAATACTTACATTTTGAAAAAAATGCATAATCTTATCTATATGTCTCATAGATAGTTAATTTTGAATAAAATAGCAACAAACATTTTAAGCTATTAAATTCTGGAATATTGTCATAGAAGTAATATTTTGATGGCAGAGAAGGTCTATCACCTTTTATAAAGTCAGGGAATCCTGCCACAATTCCATTTTTAAATGCTATGAGACTGCCCAGTTACACTCGTGTTTTAATGTTAAAATTAATTCATTTTTAGTTTCTAAGCCATCAAAACAATGAAAAAAAAAGTTTCATCATATCATTTCAAACTCGCACTACTCTGTTAAACCAGTTAAAGGAGCCCACCCCTCAATTGGAGTAACATTATTTTTTGCATTAATCTGTAATTACCCAAAACTAAACACGTTTAAACCAACTAACCCTAACCTTCTACATCGTGTCTTGGAAAATACTAATTTCAAGTGCTAATAAATCAGAAAATAGTAATTCCCACACCAAATAAATAGCAACAGATAATTTAGATAGACCTATATAATAGATAGAAAGTAAATTTTCTGCAAAAATAATGGCGCAATTTAGAATTCGATAGGTGCAAGAATTTCTTTTGTATGCTATAAAAGGGCATCATTACATTTAAAATGGCTTCATTGAAGGATTTTTGTGTTACACAATTGAGTTAAAATATTGACTCTATACAGGGTGATAGAACCTCTACTGTCTAAATATTACTCCTAGGACACTATTACAATGATAGAAAGTATTACAGAATTTGATCATTCTACAGATAAAGAACTTTATTTTTTTTACTTTCAATCTATTATAGAAGCTAACATTTGCTGCCACTAGTATAAAATTATAAGTTTGAGGGAGGTAAGTCATTTTCAAAGATTCTAGAAATATATATTACCAATAATGATACTAACTTTACTATGATGTAGAAGGTTAGGTAGGGGTAGTAAGATATTTGAGCAAAGTTTTAAGCTGTCAAATTACCAAAGTGGATGAGGTTATGCCACAGCGGAAAACAGCACATAAAACGTAACAACTCACTAAAAAAACAAAAAAAAACACCAAAAAATTAACCTGCATAAACCCCCACTTAATCAAAGCATTATTTTGGGGTGTTTGAAACAAGCTATCAATGGCAAGATGGCTGTGAATCTATTTTCTATTATAAGGAAAGTTTTGTGTACCTATACACTAGAATAACCAAAGATTTAGTAACTTAAAAATATGGGTGCCATCTTAATGAGCTTGTTTCCACTGCAAACTTGGACACTGATGACTAATTGACTGCTTACTGTCAAGCAAAAATGCTACTAAAACAAGAGCCGAGACTTTTTTTCATGAAAATAAGGGTGCCCTTTATATCATGAAAAATACAGTAAACTAAATTGACCTGCATTTGCTTTTTAAAAATCTTATTCAACTCATTATTAGTCAATATATAATGCCTTAGACTTTCAAAACTATTTTCTATTTGCATCTTCTAGTAATCTTTATTGGGATACACTGCTATTAGACTACATCTTATTATAATGATCCTAACGTGTATGTATGTGTCCATCTGTGCATTAAAAAAAAAAAGAAGAGAAAATGATATTTTTTTTTGCACACCAATTTTCAATGTGTTGTGAAATAAAAAACTTTTCTCTAGCATACTTTCTAAATTTTGTGAAAGTGAACAAGTGCCACAGGCTTAGAAAAGTTTTGCTAGTTTAATATAATATACTTATAATTATTCTTAAATCTAAATTCAACAAGTGTCAGAGCATTTGTAATGGCCTTATATATATTTTTTTTTTTAGATTCTCAGATATTCTACCATTGCTTATCCCTAAGTTAAAATGAACTATCTGATGTGGTCATTGTTTCCTAATGCTTCTACAATGGTCAATTCTTGAACCAAATTATTATTGTTCAAAAATATTAAATCAAATATATTGACAAATTGAATGGAAATAATTATCTTCAAAGCATTATTAAGCTAATAACTTACTCTATACCTGAGATATTAGGACAACTCCCCATCCCAACCTTACTGAATCAAAACACAATACAACCCCTTACCTATGAAGCACTCAGACACCAGTGAAACAACACCCTACTTCAACCTTTTGGAAACCTGACCCACCTATGATCAGGACACTACCTCTCAATACATTAACAAAAAACAGACTAGACCCTGAATCTCATTCTCACCTGCCCTCTTGAACACCTGGGAGCTGACTATACCGTGTCACTTCACCTGGAAGGGAGGCTCCATGTGCTTGAGTAGTGTTTTTTGGATGTAGTAAAGTGTTGTACAATGCAAGTCCAGGTATTGAAGTGAACCTGTACTCTGACTTGATATATTTAGAGAATGTTTGGCATGTGTATATATGAGGGGGATCCAAGGTTTCTTTCCATCTCTGGCTCAAAGCAGAATCCAAGAAATGCCCACAGTAGAGTCAATTCTCAATGAAAAATAGGTTGTTGCTGCCATTCCTCATGCTGCCTGGCCAAACAGCCCCAAGCTCCTGAGAAAGGTTGTATCCTGGACAAGCTTACCCACAAGAACCTCATGAAGTGTAGTATATTATGTTGTTGGTGTGTGTGGTTGTGTTCAATGTAGTTTTCTATTGCATTTGATGGTGTGGGGTTTTGACAGATGCGGATGACCTTTGATAGGCCCTTTTGGCTTTTGTTATCTGTGAAATTATGTTATGTTTTAGCCTGGATAAACATCCATGATAGAATTATCCAGCCTCTCTTGATAGCTCTGAAGGGCTGGGTGGTCACTCTGCAGCATAGCCAAGTAGACTTTGTCTTTACAGGGAAGAGAAAATTTGGAAAGGTGGAGCTCCAGAGACTGAGCTTGATGCTGAGTATTGTTTTTAAATGATTGAATGGAGTGGATTGTGGTGGGAATAATGTACTAGGTGTTGTTTTGATGTTCCTTGCAGTGTGTTGGTCTTCTGACATGTAGTGTATATTTGTGGGGGGCTGGCAAGTGTTTACATGCCTCATGTTCAGGCGATCCTTGACTTTGAGGCTTGGTTTCATGGGGTGAGTGTAGTAGCTGTGTATTCTGATTATTTTTAGGGCAATGTTTTGTGTTATGCTGTGTGTCAGAGAGGTTAGAGACCCAAACAAGGCTTGCATATGGCATCACTGAGAGTATATAATGTGGTTGTGGTTTCTTTGTTGTGTCCGAATCTTGTACTGTTTTTTTATATTTGTGGTATATATTGTTTGAATAATATTGATATGTTGTATGTTACTCGAAGTATGTTATGTGTGTGGTATATGGGTATGGTTTATGGTGAGATTAGGTGTATAGTTATGTTGTGCTGTCCATTTAGTGAGAAGGGTAGCTATAGATTTGGCTGGGGCTATCTTGAGACCCATTTATGGTGAAGTGTTTTGGTAGGGTTGAGGTTGAAGAAGTTGGGTAGCTATGTGTATATATAATTATGTCATCTGCAGAGGAAGATATTTATCTGAGGTGTGGGTATGTCATGCATATACAAGTTAAATAAAGTTGGTGAACATACAGATCCATGCAGTACACAGTTTCTGAAATTTCTAATTTTTTATTATTATTATTTAATAGTTTTTACACACAGTCCTTATTTAGGCTTAGTGTGATGAAAGAAAGAAGAAGAGGCTAAGCTGGGGCCGGACGGGCATGTCTACCCTCCAGATAGTTGACCAACCATCCTTTTGTTTTTATGTATGTTTGTGTTGTATAATTTGGTATGAAAGGCTTTGCTGATATCTAGGGTAGTGAGGCCTGTGAGGAGTGTTTGTTAAGTTTAGTGGTCTGGAACTGTGTGGTGTGACTAAGTTTAGGATGAGGCATTCAATGACTTTGGAGGGAGCGCAGAGGAGCTGATGGATCAATGAGAAGAAGGAAGTGTGGGGTTTTTGTTAGGTTTGGGGATTGTGATGATTTTACCATGCTGCCAGATGTTGGGTATTGTATTGTATGAGTGCTTGTATGCTTTGTGGTCGGGGGTGTGTAGGTGTATGTTGCTGATGTTAGAGGTTATGGATGATGTGGTTCATCTGGGGTTTGTGATGGGTACATAGTCAATGATCATTAATGTGATTGATAAGGGTGTTTGTTTGAGAGTATAGTGTCTTTTATGGTGATGGCTGTATGTGATTATGTAATGTTACTGTTGGAGTGTGAGGCTGTTTTGTAGTTAAGAGTGTTCATGTACTTGTGCCAGTTTAGTAGGGGGGGGGGGGTATTTGCATGTTCAGAGCTTGTATTTGGAGTGCAATGTCCTATGTGGGGGAGGGGAGTTATGCTTTAGTGTATCACAGTGTCTGCTAAGGTCTTGAGGTTGGTGTTGTGTTTTTCTGTTGCTTTTAGGGATGTATTTTCTGTCTGTGATATGAGTACTGTTTAGTGTTTCTAAGTTTAGTTTGATTTCATTTGTTAAGCTTTCCCAGTTGGCACTTGTGTGGACTGATGTATGCCCCATGGTGAGATTAGAGGAAACCTTTGTATCACTTTTACAAAATAACATGAAGCTAGAGTTTAATATAGATTTAAAACTATATGGCAGCATTTTCAATGTCAGCATGGTAAAGAAACTTGGGAGGTATCCCAAGAATTTAGACTTGGAACTAGTAATGTACAACTCTGAACTTAATTACCCCAACTTGTGCAATAAAGGGAGCTTCCCAATGCAAGTAGATTGATCCATTTACAGGCAAAGGGGAACAGTTACAAGTAAAAAAAGATCTATACAATTTTACCAAACTAAAGATACATATATGAATATAACATAAATGAGAAGTTTCCACTAAGAGGTTAAAATAAATGAATTATTCAGTAGAACAAGGTATAATTGATTTTTGTCCTAAATTTCTTTTCATTAAGGGACATTAATATCTAAATAGTAAAGTAACCATAAAATATTGATGTATATATAACAAAGATAAGGCAAATTTATAGATTTTTTTTTTTATCTTTCAGATGGCAAAAGAAAAGGAATTGGCAAAGGTTTCTATCAAAAAGGAAGATGTGGAACTAATTGTAAAGGAATTAGAAATTTCTAAACCTAAGGCTGAACGTATTTTAAGAGAGCACCAAGGAAACTTAATTGATACTCTTATAACATTAACCGACTAATGCCCATTTGTATTAAATATTTTAGCAAATCCAATCCATTATTTTAAGCCCTTATTTAAATTTTTTTAAGACCATTTCAAATGATGTTCACCTCTTTAATATGAATCCTGGTTACACTTGTGGGATCTAAATGTGGAATTAAGGTTATTTATATTAACACTTAGGGTAAACTCGCCAATTAAGATGCACTTGTGAGAATAAAAAGTTCTGCAAAAACTTAATGCACACAATCAAAATTGTTTATGCTTAAAATGATGTAAAACCATCTACCTAAAAGATTTTGATTGTGGTCATTAAGTTTTTTTGACAAGTGCGTCTTAATTGGTGAGTTTACCCTATTTGAAATACCACTTGACAAATAGGGGAAGTTAACTGACATTAAATGTAATTAGTTATAAAATAGGGATACTCGATTATAGTCACATTGGCATTGCAGCAGTGGTATATGATTTAACAGCTTGTGTTTTGGATCCCACATTAACAAGGTCAACAGGCCTAAGTCGCATGCTCTCTATTATGATAAACAACCTTCAAAACTTTTAAAAAGGTGGGGCAATCTGACCCATAGGTAGTTTTCTCTTAATAATTCCTGGACAAACCTTAAGAGGAACTTGACAATTATAGCAATTGAAGGAGAATGCAAAACAACATAAGGGCTTCAAATTTCATCAGAATCAGCCAAATAGTTACAATATTATTGCAAAAAAACTCATTGAAAAGTAAAATGGTTACCATGGTAGCCATATATACAGGGTAACCGCCCCCAAAATGGGGTCCATTTTTTGGGGGGGGGCCCTATATATATTATTGAAAATAATATAAAGCAATGTCGTCATGTTACACAGGAAGTTTATAAGCATAGATCTGCAAAGAAAGTATTGAAGTTAGGAGCAAGAAAAGGGGTAGGGAAGAAATAGAGCAGCGGATGTCCCTGTAGGCATTGTGGAGGATACATAATTCTTTAGATGTCAGTCGCCAATGCTACACCCGAGATCCCCTTGCAGGTATATAAAAGGATGGGATGAATGCAGCCGTTAAAAAGAACACACTCAAAAGGGATGTGCTGGGTGAGAAAAATCATCATGGCACCTTTGTAAAAAATCTGATCAATTAGGGTACCATTTGTAAAAAACAAAAACCCTTTTTGATCCATTATTGTAGTTATTTATTTATTTTTAATTTGGAGAGCCCATCTGGCAATTGCCTAATAGGGCAAAACTCGCGGAACTTACAACCCAGACTAAGGTTAGGCTAGATTAAATAAAAAAGGAGTGTGCTCCGGTGTTAGGAGGTAAAAAATATTAATTCAAATGAAGAGGGGAGAGGCCAGCCTCCTTCCAAAAGTTGTATAGTCTACAAGTCTGTATGCACGAGCCAGTTCCGAGTACAAGGAACAAGCGGTAGCAACCCCCTCATCCCAGTACTGGGACATTCAACAAGAATGTGCCCAAACAGTCAGGGGGACAATGCAGTTGTCACAACAAGGTGTAGGCGAGCGCTCCATAAAATGGGGGTTCATCCTGTGAATGTGTCCAATTCAGAGATGACAGAAAGCGAATCCATCATGACATCGGGGAGTAGGTCCATGGGAACAGTCACAGCACAATTGCACACTTTAAATTTCCCTTGACCATCTCCCATCTTCTTTGCCTGTATTCCTGAGAGCTATAATGAGCTCTCGAAGGAGTTTCCTAGTCTTAAACCCAAAGGGGTTAGGGTATGACTGGCATCTCTTGGTGGCATAGGCACCATCAAGATCAGCTGCAGATGCAGTAAGAGCTGTTGGCGACCTAGGGAGGCGCCGGGCTTTGAGTAGATATAATTTACTTAGATTTTAGTAAAGCATTTGATAAGGTACCCCACAGGAGACTAGTTCATAAATTAAAAATGATTGGGATATGTGGGGGTGTTTCAAATTGGATAGCTGAGTGGCTGAAAGACAGGAAGCAAAGGGTAGTGCTAAATGGTGTAAAGTCAGAGTGGAGGGATGTTATCAGTGGGGTTCCTCAGGGATCAGTTCTCAGTCCATTATTATTTGTCATCTATATAAACGATCTTGGGGAGGCAGTTAATAATAAAGTGTCAATTTTTGCGGATCATACCAAATTAGCAGCTGTAGTTAAAGATATTGATGATAATTTTAAAGTGCAGGGGGACTTAAATAAATTGTTATCCTGGCCACATAAGTGGCAAATGACTTTCAACCTTGATAAGTGCAAAGTTATTAACATGGGAAAAGATAATAGAGAATTTAACTATGAAATGGATGGGCATTGGCTGAGCTCAGTAGAGGATGAGAAAGATCTAGGAGTAGTAATAGATAAGTCATTAAGGTTTTCTAAGCAGTGTATTGAAGCAAGAAATAGGGCAAATAGAGTGCTGGGTTTTATTAAGAGAAATGTCAGTTACAAAAGTAAGGAGGTTATTCTTAAACTCTATAACTCTTATGTTAGGCCACATCTAGAGTACTGTATACAGGCATGGTCCCCACATTTTAGACACGATATTAACCTTCTTGAGTCAGTGCAACGGAGGGCAACAAAGATTATTCCTTCCCTGAGGCACCTTGAATATGAAGATAGACTGAGGGTATTAAATATGTTCTCGTTCGAAAGGAGGTGTGTGAGAGGGGATATGATTGAGCTCTTTAAAAATTTTTCCGGGATAGATAAATTGGATGTTAGCAAGTTTTTTGAGTTAGATGATGGAAATCGGACTAGAGGTCACCACTTGAAAATTAAAAAGCAAGGGTGTAGGTTGGATTTAAGAAAATATTTTTTCACCAATAGAGTGGTAGACTTCTGGAACAAATTGCCGCAGAGGGTAGTAGGTAGTCCAAATATAAATGTATTTAAGAGTAGGTTGGATGAGTTTATGGGAAGGGAAGGTTGTGATGGTTCCTAAGTTTTGTATATATTAATATTGTTTGTATATATCTATAGCTGCATGATTTAGTTCTTGACAAAGCCTTGATTGGTGATACCCTTGTTTCTGGATGCAATCCTCTGGATTTAGTTTTCCTGGGAGTTTGGGTGCCTTGAAAAAGAGGCCGCTTGACTCGGATGACCTATGATGAGCCTTTGTGGCTTTTGTCATCCGTTATATTATATTGTGGGGGACTTTGATTTTGTCTTCCCCTGGTGATGGTGCTTTTTGTGGGTGGGTTTTGACGGAGGCGGATGACCTTTGATAGGCCCTTGTGGCTTTTGTCATCCGTGTAATTATGTTATGTTATGTTATGTTTGTTTAGTATACAGGGGAATAATGCGTGATATTGGCATCTCTCCAGCATTGAAAGTAGGCTCTCAATGGGAGACATGAAGGCACTGGTCGCCAGGTGAAGGCCATTGTGGTGGGTCGAGTCCACCTTCTGAAATACACAATTGGTTGCAGATGCATAAAACTTGCATCCGTAGTTGAGCTTCAAGCAAACAAAGGATTGATAAAAAAGTAAAGCCGTAGCACTATCAGTGCTGAACATCATAGAACAAAAAATATCCATGGTGCGGGTACAAGAGACCTTAAGGCTGTGAATATGAACCTCCCGGGTGAAGCGTTCAATGTCTGTTGGAGTCAACACTCCAGAGTTGTCATCTGGGCAACGCCAAAAGAGATTGAAAGATCGTCCACGTAGAGTATAGCAAGAACATCTTCAAGCAGCACAGAGGTGATACCATTGATGCTCAGGGCAAAGAGTTTGACCTTGAGGACACTTCCCTATGAGATACGATCTTACTGCTCCATTGGACTGGAGAGGGCTCCCTCCCACCCATATGCAGAATCAACAATCTTGCAAAAAATTCAGATATAATGATTGGTAGGTGTCCCATCGTGTGGAGAATCTCCATGATACCAGATTAAAAAACACCTTGTCGTAGCGCTGTCTATGAAGGAAGGCCTCACAGATGGCATTTTCCAGTTGGAACAAAGCATTTGTAGTGGAAACTGCATAAGACAGGTGGCTTCCATTGTCCAGGAAAAAGGCTATTCTAACATTTAGCAATTTCTCCATCAACTTATACAAGTAAAAAGTTAGAGAAAATACAGTCACCGCAACAGAAATTGGTCAGGTTGCACTAGAAATACATGAAAAAGCATGATCAACAAACATTGTACATCTGACAGCTCTGTGGTTTGAAAGAAAATTATACCAGTTCTTAGTTGCTTCTCAGCTATTGCATAGCACATGTTGCTTTGCGGCTAGTTCTCTGCTCAGTTGGGCTAGCGATTTACCACCCAACATTTTTCCCAAGTGGAAAGTCAGGACTGGGGAACAAAAGAAGACTGATCTGCTGCTAAAGAATCCTTTCATTACAGCTACCAAACTGAAAAAGAAACCCCCCAATCGGTTGGAGAATGTGTTGATTCGGAAATTAATGGGTGACTGTAGGAGGAAACTTGTTAGGATAAAGTGAACTCTCCCCGCTTTGCAAAAAGTGAGCAGAAAAGATAATCATCAGGAGTCTGGAAGAGTACCCTCTTTTCAGATCATGTTGAACAAATCTAGCAGAACTGCCATGCTTCACTTACCTAGGTATCAAAGCATGGCAAACAGGACATCATGCGAACTAAGGAAGTTAGGTGTCTGTGCAAGAAGGGAGAGCGGAACACAACTCATTGAGGGGTTCTCTACCTCTGTAGCATCGTACTAGAGAATTTGGAGAAAGCAGCCGTGAAAGACTGGATCTAAGATTGTGCTCCCGTTCTACTGAAAAACAAGAAGGGGATCATGCTAGAACATGATCCTCTACTACTAAGTGGAGATGGGCAAAACTTAGGCATTCTAGGAACAGTAGTTAGGCCTACAGTGATGAAGTTGCTGGAGAAAAACTTGAACAGCTTCATCCACCAACTTAAACTCCAAGACTGGGACAGTGCTCTCTATCATTAATGTCATTATCGACCACCTCACACCCAAAATCCGGATAGCACAGGGATAGTACGAGGCCTGAAAATGATGCAGTTCTTGAAGGTGATGCGCAAACTCAACAACATTTAGGACACTCATCTTCAGATTGGCAAAGACATGACCCCTGGGATTGATTGCATAGTACCCCTAGAGGGGGATTCTATTGTTTAAATACCCGAGCAGAAGAAAGGACCTCAGCAAATGCTCCATGATGTAAGGCAAATCTCCCATGTCTAAGTGTAATGTCCAGAGAAATGACACTATAACTTCTACCCAGGTGTAGCTGTACATCACTGCCTGAAAACGAGGTATTTATAGCAAATAGAAGAACAGAGAAATTGTGCATCCTCTTGTCCAACCCCCCCCCCCCTCCCATGGTGGTGGGGTTGCAAAACTCATACCCTGGGAGGTTATGCAAAGGGCACGTGTCCAGCATGGTGGTGTGTCCTGCCTCCGCAGCTCCTCCCAGTTGTCTCAAAGTTTATAGGAATTCCATTAAAGGAGATGCCGGGGGGGCACTCTTTGAAGTGAAGACCCTCATGGGAATGGCAGTATGCTTCCATGAGCAGAACTCTGGGCGCTTTTGGCCGTACAAGGCGCTGAATGAGTTGTTACCTATGAAGACTTATTGGGGAAGGTTAGGCTCGCCATGCAAGTCTTTTCCTCCTACCATCTCCAAACCTTTGGTAGGTAGGGCATTGGAGACAGAGAGGGAGGGGTCTCTTTTGGAGGATCTTGCATTGTGGTAGATGGCTGGTATGTGAATGGAGGGAATATTTGGGAGCCATTCTCCCCATTTGTTGGCTATGGATTTTTCACCACTTTGCCTTAGTCTGTCCTTTTACCCTACTTTTCTTTGTTTATGGTAGAAGAGTGCGAGTGTTGCTAGGAAAGGGGGGGGGGATAGACTAGGTTGTAAATAGAAATTAGTAGTGTAGATTTATTTTTTCTTGTATAATATTGTTTTCTAAAAAAAAAAATTCTCTTTGTTGCAAGATATAAATCTTGTCTAAATAATTTATAACAAGTAATAGTTGATATTTAATCTTGTTAAAACAGAGATTCTTAGCTAGAGCCCACCTTTGGGTTGTTAAAGCAAGGCTCAATAATTTTGCCACTAGGCCCATTTATTGTGGCAGATGCCAATTGTTGTTTGGCAGCAGATTTTCTGGGTCAATTTGGCTGGCCTACTTCCATCGTATATTGGTGAACTGCTGCTGCTGACCATTTCGGCCAATTTGCCTCCACCAGCTTCCCAGCCAATGGTGTAAGGGGGACACCTTAAGACACTCGAGTGGAAGCCAGAGTCAGTTCAGTGGAAAGACATCTTACCCTCCCTTCCATGGATGAAGAAGGTCTGATAATTTGAAGGGGTTCAAGAGAACAGTCCATAAATTGGAGAATATTTGTAAGACTGATGTGGCCATTAAGATCTCTCCAACATATATTTTCTTGGTTTGCCATAAGTCTGACAGCGCTGTCTCACAATTTATTAATTCTGTAAATATTTATATGTACATATTTTCATTGTATCTTGCCACATAATATTGGTGCTCAAACAGGGACCCAAAGGTTGGGAAGCCATAGCAAAGGAGGAGTACAATTATTACTAACAGATAATAGCAACTGAGCACAAGATGATAGAGGAGATCATAAGATTAAGGATGGAGTTGAGAAAGGAGGAGGAATGCGAGTCCCTGAGAGAGACTGAGGAGTATGGGAGAGGAAATGAATGGGTTAGAGGCAGGATGTAACGAGAGAACAGAGCAACTGGCTCCGGAGGCCAGAATGGAGGATAAACTGATGGAACTCTACGCAAAACTGGGAATGGGCATGGAAGAGACACACGGGACTTATGACAAGATTGCAGAGACAACAGATGCAACAGGGAGTAAACCCGCGCTCCTTGTTGGTCTTTGGGGCTGTGTGCCACCTGAGAAAGCCATGCAAGGAGGGCAAACTCAGGTTCAGTGTCTGATACTGAGCCAGTGTTTGCCCCCTTGTAAGACCCAACCAACTGGGGCGGGGTCACCTCCAGGACAATCTCCACCCGAATGTGACGGTATCCCAACTGGGGATTCATAGGGCCCATGGCTCATCAATGGAGCCAGCATGCCGACCTGCATTGGGAAAACAAGGCGAGTAGGCATGCTGGCTCAAACATCGGGTCTATGAGGTGCATCAGTAAGCCCTTATGCATTTGAGGGTTCGACAATGTTGACTACCGGGATATTTTCACACTGAGTGAGAACAGAACGCGCAATCACGGCTTCAAACTTGAACTGAAGCGTTACAACCGCAATCTGTGTGGAAATTTTTTCACCTACAGTATCTGCGGTAAGTGGAACGCACTTCCAGTGGAAGTTGTCAACAGTGAATCTGTTGACCAGTTCAAGTCAAGACTAGACAAGGTCTTGAAAAGTGGCCGTTTAGGGACGCAAAACAATTGAGCAGCCTTGTGCCCGCTCGATTGCAAGTCCAATGGTACCCTCTTTGAATGGACTGTAAGGTCTCCTAGGGTACCTTCTTTCCTTGTTGTTACACTGACCACACATATGTTTTCAACCAAAACTGTCCCCACAACCCCCATCAGAAAATCTTTCAGCACTGTTCAATGCCACATCTTCAAATACCCAACATGGTTTCACAACACAAACATTCCACACCCACACTATGTTTTTAACCAGATCTGTCTGCCACAACACACATCAGAAAAGCCTTCAGCACTGCTCCATGCCACATCTACAAAAAAAAACTCCATACCAACTACCACACCAATAATAAAAAATAGCAAACCTCCCCCTCACATGGATACAAAAAAAGAATCAAACTTGATCCTCCAACCCAATGGCTCCAGCAACCTGAAAGTACTGGCCATCTCATCCTATCCTAGTTTTAAACGGCTGCCCAAGGAATAAATATACACAATGTGGCTAAAATTAGCTCAACATAACTTAAATATATGATTTAAAGAAGCTCCCCACCCCCTGAGCCCCAATGTCCTACATGAAAAGTTCTATAATCTTTTTTGGCCAATCATATTTAGTAATACCTCGGTATACAAGTGAACCAACATACAAATATTCTGAGATACGAGCCAGCTTTCAAGCAATATTTTGCATTGAGATATGAGCATGCTTCAAGATGCTAATGCTAGGTGGTAGAGCACTTGCGGTGCTCAGTTCACATGTTCACCGCCTTTGATATGAATCTCCTGTGTTGTGTTTACACTTTATATGATTTTTTTATTTGATTTTGTGAATATTTTTGTGTTACATCATGGGTCCAAAGCAAGTGAGTGCTAAGGCAACTAGTGAGAAGAAAAAACATATGTCAATGAAAATTAAACATGAAATAATTGAAAAACATGAGAGAGGTATGTGAGTGAGAGATATAGCCAGGTAGTATGCATCAACGATCTGTGTTTATAGCAATTAAAAACATGTTCTTTCCAATTAATTAGGATGGATTTGTGTGTTTTGGTAGGGCTGGAGTGGATTGAATATTTTTCCATTATTTATAATGGAGAAAATTGATTTGAGATGGAAGTATTTCCGAGTTACGAGCTTGATCCAGGAATGAATTATACTTGTATCTCAAGGTACTACTGTATATTAAATATGTGAAGATGTTTTATATTTTGTAATGAGTAAAATTTTAAAGCCACCAGCACTTACCTATTTGTTGTTTTATTATTTTTATTTGTTCTTGGACAGAGGCCAACTCTTCATACTTAGATATTAATTCTTGTTTGCCCTAAAAGAGTAAACAATTTAAAATAACATTAACTAAAATTCTTATCATAAAGGAGTAAAAGCAGGTTAGAAAGAAAATAATTTAAAAATCAGGAACTTAATTCACAATAATCTCTCCATAATTCTGTCTCCATAAAAATGGCAACAATCTGAGATAATTCTGTCTCTATAAAAATGGCAACAATTTGAGCTAATTCTGTCTCTATAAAAATGGCAACAATCTGAGCTAATTCTGTCACCATAAAAAATGGCAACAATCTGAGCTAATTTTGTCTCCATAAAAAATATGAGGGTAATGAGTTAAAATGGACAAGTGATCATGAATGGTAATGTAACAATGGTATCCAAAGAGGCCACAACATGGAGTGAAACTAGCTATAACAAGCTCATGATAAAGAAAGAAAAGAAACAACAAGAAATTGATGATCCTAACAAACTGTTTTGTTGTGCCATTCCACCAGTGTCACAAAATACCAATGGAGGCTGCAGCCATAGCCATAGCCCCCCCATCCTTCCCACCAGTCTTGAAGGCGCCCTACTGTGGCCAAATAATTTTATTTTATTAATGAAATATAAAAATTTTTAATACACATTTTCTGTAAGTATTCCACAGCATTGGGAATACTGAGAATAGTATTTGGGACTGCTGAGAATAGTATTTGGGACTGCTGAGAATAGTATTGGGGACAGATGAAAATAGTATTTAGGACTGCTGAGAATAGTATTTGGGACTGCTGAGAATAGTATTTGGGACAAAAATCCACCTAGATATGATTGGAACCCAACCATCAAGTGACAGCAATGCTCCCACAACCCAGAGAAGAAAAAAGCCCCAGCACATTACTGCCAACACCTATACAATAACCTCCTTGCCCACAACCAAACCCCAAATTAAACACATCTACACTACCTTCACCCAAAGATACTTATACACACTAGCAACAAACATCCTAAATGAGCTCCCCCACCCCCACCTAAATAAACCAATCAGAGAAATCACCATAGTAATCCTATCTCAATCAGGTCAGGCCACTCCATTATATTCCAACAATAAAAACCCAGAATAAACCTTGCCCCAACAACACGCACCAGATACAAACAAAGCCCAGACCACATCAAGCACCTACTTTTAGACTGCCCAAACTGCACTACACACAATATCTTTTCTCTTAGGGATTTTTATGTACCCACACAGGGAGAGTGATGACCTTCCTAGGGGTGACCCGCATGAAAGGAGAGGTAGGAGGGCCAGCAAGTTATAAAAATAGTACCACTTGTACACATACTTCAAAATAATTATAAATCTTTTAACCTATCTTTTTTAACTACATTGCAGCCTGGTAGTGTTTTAAGGAACTTACCTCTACTCATTAAAGAAAGCCAAGAGATGATATTTAGACATGCCAAGGAGCCTTTTCAAAACACATTTCAAAATGTCCAACATTTTCACTTATCTAGCTACTTCTGTCTCCATAAAAATGGCAACAATCTGAGCTAATTCAGTCTCCATAAAAATGGCACCAACCTGAGCTAATTCTGTCTCCATAAAATGGCAACAACCTGAGCTAATTCTGTCTCCATAAAAATACCAACAATCTGAGATAATTCTGTCTCCATAAAATGGCAACAACCTGAGCTAATTCTGTCGCCATAAAAATACCAACAACCTGAGCTAATTCTGTCTCCATAAAAATGGCAAAAATCTAAATAGGTATATGCAAAAGTCCCCCTTCCAACAACTTGCTCTTTGCCCCCTGGGGTGTTCTCATAGCCAACCTGTGACCTAAAGAAAGCCACTATCATGGTGACCAGAAACCACAGGTTTAAGAAACCTTGTCAGATGGGTGCCAAGATTGGACAATATTTATGTAATTGCTTAGAATTATCAGTGTAGTGGTTGAGCATAGGGTAGGTTGGGTTGTTGACTTAATTTGTTAGGTTATTGAGGGATTTGGCTATTTCAGGTGGAGTGTTCAAAATGATGTGTTGTTTTGGAGGTAGTGTGCAATAATAATGGTCTCTCTTCTGGGTTAGGCATGGCAGTAGGGAGAAGGTAATGTAAGAAGGGTGTGGCTTCTATTCCTAGGTGGTGGTGAGTTCATTCCAACAAGGAGGGATTGTATATTCTTGCATAGAACTGGGGACTGAGTATGTTTAGATAACTGTCAATGGGGGGAGGAGGTATTTTTGTTTCTGCGTGCAGGTGATTTATTTGGGTGGATCAAGTACATCTAGTGATTATGTGGAGGGCTTTGTTTTGACTGACTTGGAGTATAGTGTTGGATGACAGGCTGTGGAAGCATAGTTAAGTGTGGATTTTGAAATATTTTTTTAGGGACCCATCTGGTGACTACCCACTTGGGCATAAGTCACAATACTCATGAGAGCCTAGTACTAGACTAAATTAAATTAATAATATTCAGGAAAAAAATACAAAAAACAAAAGAAAAAGAAAAAAAGCAGCAAGCACGCTCAAAAAAGTCCACAAGTCAGTGTGCATGAATCCGTCCTGAGTACAAGGGACAAGGGGTAGTGACCCCATTCATCCTGGTACAAGGACAGGTAACAGGCGCAAAGATCATCCAGACTGGGACATTCAACAAGAATATGCCGAACAGTTGGGGAACAATGCAGTTGTAAAAATAAGGTGCAGGCGAGAGCTCCATCAAATGGCGGTGCGTCCAATTGGGAGACAGAATGGGACAGAAAGCAACCTGAAGCCATCGCAACATAGGGGGTAGGCCAATGGGAACAGCATGGCACAATGTAATGCAACTTAAAGTTCCCCTCGACCGTCTCCCATCTTCGGTGCGCTCAGCAGAAGATAATCTTGACATCCACCTGGCTAGCCAAAACCATGGCATCACAGATATCGTGAACCAGGGGATGTGGAGATTCCAATGCCCCCGAGCACTCAGGGCACTTTGTGAGTCACTATAAATCACAATCCTGTCTCTGAACCGGGCACCTTGCATAATCACCCATACCGAGCGGTGTATTGCAACCAGCTCGGCTGTGAAGAGGGACACAGAGCCCTGCTGACTTCAAACAAAGGGGATATGGCTTGGAAGCCTGCCCCTTCTTGGGACTTGGAGCCATCTGTATACACTGATATGGTTCCAGCGTGCTCCAAAAAGGTCAAACACACCAGTTGACAGGCGAAGGCCGGTGTGGTGGATTGAGCACACCTTGCACAATACACACTCAGCTGCAGATGCATAAAACTCACAGCCATAGTCGAGCTTCGGACAAACAAAGGATCGATAAAAAAGTAAGGCAGTAGCCATAGTAGTGCCCCAATCACTGAACATCACAGAACGAAGAATATCCATGGGGCGGGTACAAAAGACCCTAAGGCTGTGAATATGAACCTCCCAGGTGAAGCGTCGTCAAATACAAGACCAAGGAAATGGTGTGGTTCAACCACTTCCAGGCATACCATACCCCATTGGGAAACAAGTCTGGTTCAGGGTGGAGGTGTGGATGGCGGCAGAAGTGCATCACCTTAATCTTGGCCAACGAAAACTGAAACCTGTGCGCTTCGGCATAGCGAGAGACGGGGTTCAATGCCTGTTGGAGTCGATGCTCCAGAGTTGGCATCTGGGCCGCGCCAAAAGAGATTGAAAGGTCATCCACATAGAGCATAGCGAGAACATATTCCAGCAGCACCGAGGTGATGCCTTTGATGCTGAGGGCAAAGCGGGTGACAGTGAGGACACTTCCCTGTGGGACAACCTTTATCTGCCTCATTGGGCCAGAGGCCAGAGAGGGTTCCCCCCACCCATACGCTGAATTGACAAACTCACAAAAATTCAGATACAAAGATTGGGAGGTGTCCCCTCACCCCCATTGTTGGGAGAGTCTCAATGATACTGTATCACCATGTGCTATCATTAGCCTTGTTCAGACAAAAAAACAGTGGTGTAGTGCTGTCTACGAAGGAAGGCCTCGCAGATGGCATTTTCCAGTCAGAGCATCAGACAGGGAGTGGAACTTGCCTCCATCCAGAAAAAAGTCTAATCTACCATTTACCAATTTCTCCATCAACTTACACACGCTAGAGATTGGGGGGTAGAGTGATCTCTCCCCGGTTTGCAAAAATTGAGCACAGTAGTGATTCGCCAGGAATCTGCGAGGAGACCCTCTACCCAGATCCTGTTGAACAAATCTAAGAGAAAGGCCATGCCTTGCTCACGCACATGTTGAAGCATGGCATACGGGACATTGTCTGGACCATGGGCAGTGTCCGTGCACAAAGAAAGAGCAGAGCAGAACACAACTCACTCACAGTAAACCTGTCATTGAAGGGTTCCCTGCCTCTGGAGGTAAAGTCCAGTCGGCGGCCTTCAACGACATCACAATATGTATTGAATGCTGGCAGAGCAGCATCCCGGCTAGAGAATGCGGAGAAATTGGTCCTGAAGGATTCCATCACAGACGCGGGATCCGTGATTGCGGTCCCATTCTCCTGGAGAATGGGAGGAGGGTCCGGCAAGAACTTGCCCCGAATCCTTTTGACTCGCTTCCACAACTCTGCTAGAGGAGTCTTCCAATAAGTGAAGGTGGTCATAACGGAGTCGTGGATAAAAACCTCAAGCCGAGATTTTGAAGGTGAATTCACGATTCCCGGTTACCAGCTCTTCCTGAAAGATAGGCCAGACAGAGAGGGTGGCGGTGTGATGTTGTATGTCAAGGATACTCTCAACTCGACGGATTGCAACATCGTATCCGACCATGAACTACTAGGTGTTGACCTAGAGATAGGTCCTGCCAAATACAGGACCCTGGTGCTTTATAGACCTCCTGCCCAACTTGTTGAAAAGGACAGAGATCTGTACCAGCTACTAGGAGAACTTGTCGAAGACAGAGTGTGTATCGTCATGGGGGATTTCAACACACAAGTTGACTGGGAAACCAGAGAACCCTGTGGCGAGAACGCACTACTCCTGGAGTTCTGGGTGAGAGAGCCAACGAGAGGAAACAATATCCTCCACTTGGTTTTCACCTCTGAGGATGACATCGTTGAGGACCTCTCTGTTGGCGAAGAGCTCGGTGGCAGTGACCACCGACTAATTAGATTTGTAGTCAAAGTTCCGAAGGCAGGGCCTGCAACTAGTAAATCGAGGAAACTCGATTTGAAAAGAGCAGACTTTGCAGGTCTTCGTGCTGGACTGACTGACGAGACTAGAAGTGTGCGATGTTGTTGAAAACTCGTGGAACAGTTTCAAAACCACATTCATGAGTCTTCAATCGCGTTTCATCCCTCTGAAATGTCCCCGTCGGTCTTCTGTTCAACCAAAGTGGTTTAATCGAGAAATCGGCCAACTGCTTAGGAAGAAGAGAACTGTGTACCGGCAATCGAAGATCTTGGGTGACTTTGACGAATACCGGAGGCTAGCCAGGAGAGTGAAGTCCAGCATAAGGGCGGCTAAGCGGTCTGAGGAACTCCGAGTGGCGAGACTCTGTAAAGAGAATCCCAAGGAGTTTTTTGGATATGTGAACAGCCGTAAACCAATCCGTCGAACGATTGGCCCTTTGAGGAATGAGGAGGGGAGATTAAAGCATTCAGATGCAGAAAATGCTAACCTCCTCAACGACTACTTCACTTCAGTGTTCACTGAAGAGTGTGATCCCATTCCCCAGCCGACGGATTCCTACTCGGGGGAAAAGCTGGAGGCAATGGACTTCACCGAAGGAGAAATAAAGAAAAAGATCGCGGACCTAAAGACGAATAAGTCCCCTGGACCGGACAGGTTTCTACCCAAGGTGTTGAAGGAAGTGTGCGATGAAGTATCAAGAAAGGAGACCCCAGCCATCCGTCAAACTACCGACCTATCAGTCTGACTTTGATAGTCGTAAACTCATGGAAAGCATTATGGTGGACAAAATGACGTCGTATTTAGAGTCAAACCTGCTACTGAGGAGTTCCCAGCACGGCTTCCGAAGGCAACGGTCATGCCTGACAAACCTTGTGGAATTCTTCCACTTCGTTTTCAGTGAACACAATCGGGACAAGGCGGTGGATGTGGTTTACTTAGATTTTCAGAAAGCCTTTGATAAGGTACCACACCGTCACCTTCTCCGGAAAGTGCGAGCACTGGGCATAGACGGAAAAGTAGCCGACTGGATCGAGAACTGGCTAAGTGGCAGACGGCAATGGGTGGTGGTAAATGGACAGGCTTCTAAGCGGGTGCCCGTTACTAGCAGGGTGCCTCAAGGTTCAGTCCTGGGACCACTACTATTCATCATCTACATCAACGACATGGAAGGTGACATGGTTGCCAAGAATTCCAAATTTGCCGACGATACCAAGCTTGGTATGAACGTTGCAAAGGATGGAAATACTGCCCGCCTGCAGGAAGATCTTGGGAAAATTGGGGAGTGGTCAGACACGTGGCAAATGCCTTTTAACGTGAACAAATGCAAAGTGATGCATATCGGCCACAGAAACCCCCAATCTCATTATATCCTTAAGGGCACTGCTCTTGAATCGAGTGACACTGAGAAGGATTTGGGTGTTACTATCATTAGCGACCTCAAGTTCTCAAAACAGTGCATCGAGTCAGAGAAGAAAGCCCAAAGGATGTTAGGCTACATAAAGCGCCAGTTTGGATACCGTAACAAGGAGATAGTACTTTGTCTGTACAACTCCCTGGTTCGGCCGCATCTGGAGTATGCCGTACAATTTTGGAGTCCTTCGTTTCGAAAGAACATCGCAAAGATGGAACGCGTACAAGCTAGGGCAACCAAACTGATTCCCTCTATCCGACATAAAAGTTATGAGGATAGACTAGGGGAATTAGATCTGTTCTCGCTGGAAACCCGTAGACTGCGTGGTCAGCTCATCGAAGTTTTCAAAATGCTTTGAGGATTCGACAATGTTGACTACCAGGGTATTTTCACACTGAATGAGAACAGAACGCGCAATCACGGCTTCAAACTTGAACTGAAGCGTTACAACCGCAATATGTGTGGAAATTTTTTCACCTACAGTATCTGCGGAAGTGGAACGCACTTCCAGTGGAAGTTGTCAACAGTGAATCTGTTGACCAGTTCAAGTCAAGACTAGACAAAGTCTTGAAAAGTGGCGATTTAGGGACGCAAAAAAATTGAGCAGTCATGTGCCTGCTCGATTGATAGTCCAAAGGTACCCTCTTTGAATGGACTGTAAGGTCTCCTAGGGTAATTACTTTCCTTGTTACACGTATACACGCCAAGAAAAGCAGTGGGTGTGCAAAGCAGCCAGAGCTTCTAGATTGGGTAGTTTGGCCCACATCAAATAGGTTGCCAAAGAACTCAACAGCCTCATCTACCGACCTCAACTCCTTGACTGAAATAGAGAATTCAGTCATTTCCTGAAAGCCAGACTACCACACCAGGCTCTCAGGCGTCAGTGGCCCCAGAAAATTATATTTAAATTGAAAAGTATCACTGCCATGGAGGTCATCGACCACCTCCCAATCAAAATCAGGCTGTGCATCTGGAGAGCACAAAGATAGATCGAGGCAGGAAAATAAAATGGTTCTCGGGCAGTGATGCGTAAAACTCATTCACATTTAGGACACCCATCTCAAGCTCACGATCAGATCGGCAAGGACTTGAACCCTGAGATTAATTAATTAGTCTCCCCAGAGGGGGTGTCTACCGTTCAGAAAGGGCCTAGGCAACCATGCCACAGCGTGGGGAAAGACCCCCACATTGAAATTGGCTGATGGTCGAATGTACAAGGAAATAACAGTATACCTCCTATCCAGGTGCAGCTGCACAGCTACTGCCTGAAAGGACGTATCTAAAGTGAAGAGAAGAACGGAGACATCATGACGGGTGTAAATCACACATCATCCAGCCCTGCCCCCATCCTGTGGTAGTGGGGTTGCAAAACCCTTATACCCCATGAGGGTGGGCAGGGGCATGCACCCAGCATGGTCTCCTGCAAAAAGATAGCTAACAGGTAATGGGAGGAGATGAGACCCCGCAACTCCTCCCAGGTGGCCTGGAGTCTGCAGCAATTCCATTCAAGGAATATTCCCTCCAGAGAAGCACCTCACAGGAATGGCCATATGCTTCCCAGGGGCAGAACTCCACATGCTGTTGCCTTCAAGGACTTATCAAGGGAGGTTGGGCTTCTGCCTCCGCCTCTAAACCTTAGGCAATCGGTGGGGGCTTTGGAGGCATGGTTCCTCCTTTGCAGGACCCACATTCTCTGAGCCACCCAGCCTACCTACCAGTGGGTGTGGGCGAAGGAGCTGAAACTCCTTTAGTGCTGTCCTCCTTTTCGGGGGCAGCTTTAGGAATCCCAGAAGATGGCCTGGTGACCAACTTCAGGAGTCTAACAACTCGGTGGAGGCGTGTGGAATGGTTTTAGCCGGGACTGGGCGTGGACCCTTTGTGCCACCAGGTTTACCAGTGGAGCACCTAGAACTGGCAGAAGGGTTCCAAATGGGCATGGAAATGACTGTGCTTAGAGGCCTGGAGGGGCCAGGAGCAGAGGGTGTCTTTCTTACTATTGAGGCATAAGATGTTCCAGGCAGCGCTGGGCATGCTAGGACCAACTCCTAAGCCTCTCCTCTTGGAAGGAGAGACAATCCTGTGCCTGAATGACATTATTTTTTTTTATAGGAGAAATGCACCGCATTTCTTCTAAGAAGCGGGGGGTGTCTCTCCGCAATTGACATGCACCGACTCAGGGAGCTTGTCACAATCAAACATGATAAAGAGTATAGGGCTGGGTCTCGAGGCCCCTCCCCATTTTCTCATCACACGTTCGACCTTGACAACCCCGTGGTCAGCCTGCTCTAGGGTGATGTCATCTATGTAGTCCACAAGTTCCCTCACATAAATTACTTTTACGAAGTTCATGGTAGAGTGTGGCGTCACACTCACAGGGGTGCCATCAAGTGTCCAAAGAGCATTAATCTTGGCCACCTCGGAGGACCCCGACGCATTTGCCAGAAGGCTCTTGTCCAAGAAATGGGTCACCTTGGGCTCCCTACCAATCACACTAGCTGAAGCTCTACTCTGATGGATCATGTTGCCCTTAGCCTTCAGGACCAAGAGGGCAAGTAGATATCTTGACATCTAGAGCATAGTTGGCTATAATATTGTGGCAATAATCTCAATTATAGATCTGATTGAAATGCTTTTTATTTATGCGCACTTAGTCGCATGCGACTCTATTTCTCACTATGGCAGTCGGTCTTTTGGGGATGGGGGGGTAATAACATTGTAACTATTTGGCCAATTCTAATGAAATTTGAAACCCTTATGTTGTTTTACATTCTCTTTTGAATGATATAATTGCCAAGGTTCTCCGAAGGTTAGTCCTGGAATTATTAAAAGTTTTGAAGGTTGTAAGGTCATAAATCAGAATAAGTGAGAGCACGCAACTTAGGTCAACAGACCTTGTTTGACTAGCAAATTCAAATCATAAAATAACCTAAGATTTTTCAATCAATCTTAAATAATAAAAAAAAGTCAGTATACACACCATAGATAATTTATGTTCAAATGTAACATTGGATTCAGCTAGAGATTTATTTGCAGCGAGCAGCATTTCTTTTTCACTGCTTAAGTTTTTTATCTGGAAAATAAAATTAAATCATTGAGACACTTTCCTACAATTTTCTTTATAATACTCATAATTTTGCATGACTGGATTCATCTTAGTAATATATATATATATATATATATATATATATATATATATATATATATATATATAAGCATATTGAAGCTGTTATCCAGCTATGTATCTGCATATAACTTATACTATCAGTATAAAGTGAACATACATACATGGGGTAAATCTTTGATGAGATCTGAAAGCTTATCATCATCATTGACAAGTTCATTGAGTTCACTATTTGATAAACGTTTGATTAAGACTAAAGCACCATCTTGATCTGGCTCAGCATTCATCATTATATAAGTTGTATAAAATAAATAAGCAGATACTTGCTAGATTACTAAAGAAATATACATGAATAATGCTGAGAAAGAAAGATAGGTAGTTATTAAATAAGAAATAATAAAAATTAAGAGATAATCTAGTGGATAATTAAGGAGAATATATTTCATGAAACTGAAATCAGTAATGTATTAGGAATGGGCGCAAAAAGCATGAATTAAAATTCTATCAAATATAATTGATTAAGGGAACTTCCACTTCCTAGGTGTTGCATGGACCACTAGCATTGGGGTGGGGGGGGGGTGCTATAAAGTTCTGGTTAATGTTGGGTTTATGCCTCCCCCTCCCCTGAAAATTTTGTGGGTAGTTTATTATAAATATCTCTATTTTTAAAAGATTCACTGTGGGTAAATTACTAATTATGATGTTATGGCAAAAAATAGATTGGCCCCCATCTTGGGAGACATTGTGAATTTTGAATCACATTATATAGAGTATTATCTATTGTTTTGAAGTGAATTTTTTCTGAATTAAAATTTGATTGATATAAATAGCATTCGGGGATGATGCTTATATCTCTGAAATCAAGGAACGTGGTAGAAAAACTAGAAGCCTAATGACATTTAGAATTTGAATCTAATGGTATGCTTTTGAATTAGGAATATTACAAGTTTTTTTAAACATTTTAAAAATTATATATATGTTATACAATATGATGCAATTACAATAGCCTAACAAAAAAAGCACTTTTTTTTTAATTTGTCTATATTAAAAAACAATTGTTTTAAAACATATATATATATATATATATATATATTTTGAATTATCCAAAAATTCAATGGTAAGCATAAACCCAACATTAACCAAAATTTCCCCAGCATGCAACAGCCTCCTCCTCAAACCTGGTCTTTCAAGACATTAACGGGGCCTATACAGGATGTAGGATCAAACTGAACACACTTCTGACATCAAATTGAGAATATATATATATTTTTTTAGGAGCCTGTCTGGCGACTACCTACTTGGGCATAAGTCGACGTAATCACAACAGCCTAGGACTAGGCTATTTTAAAATAATATGAAAAACAAAAATTCAAAAAAAGGAAAAGGACAACAAGCAAGCTCCGGCATCGAGGGGAGGTCTGCCTCTCCCTGGCGTAGGAAAATGCGACCTACAAAGGAAACTACAAAAAAATAGTTAAATAAAGGGGAGAAGGCTAGCCTCCTCCAAAAAGTAATTAGGTCTACAATTTAATGTGCATAAACCTGTTCCGAGTACAATGGATAAGCAGTAGTGATCACACTCATCCTGGGACCAGGACAGGTAATGTGCACAAAGATTGCCTAGACTTGGACATTGAACAAGAATGTGATGAACAGTTCTGGAGACAATGCAGTCTTCACAGTAGGGCACAAGAGAGCGCTCCATCAAAGCATCATCTCCGTAGGTCCATGGGAACAGTTGCAGCACAATGGCACACAATTTAAGTTACCCTTGACTGTCTCACATCTTCTTTGCCAAGCAGCCCAGAGACACTGGTCTAGTCACCCAGTCCTTATTGACTCTTTGGCGCGCTCATTCCCAGCAATTCCTACATGTCCAGGAAACCAGTAGAAGATAATCTCAATATCCGCCCAGCTTGCCAAAACCGTGGCATCATGGATATCATTAACCAGGGGATGCGGAGATTCCAATGCCCCGAGAATACTCATGGCGCTTTGTGAGTAGCTATAAATCACAATGCAGTCTCCGAACTGGGCACGTCGTGTAATCTCCCGTACCGAGTGGTGTATTGCCACCAGTTCAGCCGTGAAGACAGATGCAGCGCCTGGCAGAGCCCCACTGACTTCAAACAGAGGGGATACGGCGTAGAAGCCAACCCCCTCTTCGGACTTTGAGCCATCCGTATACACTGGCACGGTTCCAGCATGAAACGAGGTGTGCTCCAAAAAGGTCTAACGCAATACTCCCGGCACTGTAGAAGCTTTGGGAGCAGAGGCATGGCGACAAATATGCAAAGGTGGTACCCTCGATCATTTACACCCAACTTGCTCCACTGCGTTATTTTTTCCTCTTCCTCCTTGATCTTTATATCCCAGATTACTTGTATAACTTTTTGCTTTTGCTTCCTATATTCTAATTCCATCCTTTCCACTTGTTTTGCCTCAACCCTCTTCCTTCTCTCTCTATTTTGCCTTAGTTTCCTTAGTTGATTGTTCATCTTTCTATCTTTCCAAACTTCTTTGTTCCACCACCCCTTGCTCAACCTATTCCCTCCTGTTCGGATCCATTTTTTCCCAATCTTTTGCATTACCACCTCTTTTATTTTTCCTTCTAACCACGTATAATTTACCCTCATATCCTCAGAGATTATTAGTCCTAACACAACATAACATAATTTCATGGATGACAAAAGCCATACAGGCTTATCAAAGGTCATCTACATATGTCAAAACCCACCCACAAAATGCATCCATAGGATTGTGTCAGATCATGCATCTACAATATACAATTAGAACCATACACAAAAATGTTTCAAAAATAAAAAGCATCATCATCAAGACTCATCAAAATCAATCGTAATATACAATAATAAAAAACTACATTCACAGGAATGAGTCCAGAATATCCACCAAAGTTAACCCTTCCTCCCCATAAAATCATCTAATCTGCATTTGAATACATTCAAGTTTGGACTGTCTACCATCTCAGATTGCAAAATATTACAGTAATCTACCCCTCTATTGGTGAAAAAATACTTTCTAACATCCAACCAGCACTTCTGTTTTTTTAATTTTTAAGTGTTGACCTTTAGTCCTATTACTACCTTCCAACTCAAATAACTTGCTAAAATACAACTTATCCATCCCAAAACAGATTTTAAAAAGCTCAATCATATCTTCCCTTACACATCTTCTCTCAAATGAGAACATATTTAGTACCCTCAGTCTATCTTCATATTCAAGGTGCTTCAGGGAAGGTATTATTTTTGTTGCCTTCCTTTGTACTGACTCTAGCATGTTGATGTCATGTCTAAAATGTGTATACAGTATACAGTACAGTATGCTTGTATACAGTACTCTAAATGTGGCCTAACATATGAGTTGTAGAGTTTAAGAATAACCTCTTTACTCTTGTAGCTAACATTCCTGTTAATGTATCCTAGCACCCTATTTGCTTTATTTTTTGCCTGAATACACTGATTGAAAACTTCAGTGACCTATCTACTACTACACCTAAGTCCTTCTCATCCTCAACTGAATTCAGCCAATGCCCATCCATTTCATATCTAAATTCCCTATTATCCCTTCCCATGTTAAGAACTTTGCATTTTTTAAGGTTAAAAGTCATCTGCCACTTCTAAGTCCAAGCTAATAACTTATTTAAGTCACTCTGCACTTTAAAGCTACCCTCAACTTCTTTGACTAAAGCTGCCAATTTAATATCAGCAAAAATTGACACTGCTATTTATAGCCTCTCCAAGATCATTTATAAAAACTATGACTAATAAAGTGTCTAGAACCAATCCCTGAGGTACGCCACTGATAGCGTACCTCCACTGTGACTTCACCCCCATTCAGCACAACTCTCTGTTTCTGGTCTTCCAGCCATTCAGTTATCCAATTCAAAACTTTATCACATATCCCATGCATTTTTAATTTGTGAACGTTTCCTATGTGGAACCTTATTAAAAGCTTTGCTAAAATCCGAGTAAATTACATTAACATTCTCTCCCTTATCTAATTGTTTAGTAACATAATCCATAAAATCTAGTAAATTTGTTAAACACAATCTACCTCTTCTAAACCTGTGCTGAGCATCATTTATTAACATACCACACTCTAGATCAGGGGTCGGGTAACTTTTTTGGGTGTTACCCCAAAAGAATTTGTAGTAAAATGAATTTACCCCTGACTTTGAAGTACTCTGGGAGACAAACCAATTTACTTATAAAAATCATGGATAATAAAGACCCCCAAAAATTTATATTGGGATAATGTTTGATTTTTTATTTCATCTATCATTAGGAAATAAAAGTCCGTCTTTTTGGCATGGAAATAGCACACAAGAAAAAATTGTAGCAAAATTATCGACTATGTCACCATCATGTATTTAAAATTTGTACAAAAACAAAATAGGAAAATGTTATTGAATACACTATTATGGGGAAAAAAAAGCTCTTCTGCCAATCCTTCAGGCTCTTCAGGCAAATCAGCCAGTTCTCATTTGAATGGATTTACAACCCAGCTGACAGTATGTGAATCAAGCTCTGGAAAGTAGTCACAGAACCTATTCCTAAGTTTGGTCAGGTGCCTTGTGACTGATTCCTTCATGTCACTAAGACTGCAGTCTTCACATTCTTCCAAAAATTCTGCCAGATTTGGAAAGACAGCAATCTTATTGGCATTTACTTTTTGGCTTGCAATGCCTTGTTCAACACATTTACATGCCCAAAAATGTCAGCTAAGTATGCAAGAAGAGATAGCCAGGTTGATTTTCTGAACTTCTATGCAAGTGTGTGTTTTTGATCAGTCAGAAATATTTCAAGTTCGGTTTTAAGACCCCACAATCTATTCAGGACATTTCCACGTGAAAGCCACCTCGCTTCCGTATGGAAAAGAAGGGTTGAATATTCAGCCTCTCCATCCTCACATAAATCATGAAACATCCTTGTGTTTAGTGCATGCTATTTTACAACATTGACAATCTTAATTACATCATTCAACACAGCTTCCACTTCTGGTTCCAAATCCTTCACAACTAATGCCTGGCGATGTACGAGGGGTGGTCAATAAGTTTTGCGAATCGGTAAGGCAAAACAGAGGAAGGGGGATGCCAGTTTGTGAGGGTGTTAGGACAAGTTATGACAAGTCAGAACCTGCAGCTGCACACTCCTGGCTTGTCTATTTAAGAAGCAGTAGCTAATCGCAGATCATCAGTCACAAATTTTTCAACAATGTAGAAGGTTGAGCACCATGCAGTGATCAAATTGTTGACCAAGAATGCAAAACAGATCCATGAATGCATGGTTTCAGTGTACACCGACACTGCCCCTTCCTATGCAACCATTGCTCGCTGGAATAGGGAGTTCTGCCATGGTCGTGAGTCCCTTGAAGATGACTCCCATCCAGGATGCCCGTCAGATGTGACCAATGAGGACAATGTGGCCCGTGTGGAGAGGATGATCCTCAAAAATTGACGGGTGAAGGTCAAAGAAATCGAGCGAGAACTTGGAATATCACATGGAAGTGTTATCAACATCATCCATGATGATTTAGCCATGACCAAGGTCTCTGCCTGTTGGGTCCCTAGAAACCTCACACCCCATGATCCACTTCAATGTCATCAAAGTCCATAAGGCCATAGTTGCACAAGCTGCCCTGCACGAGTGCGGATTCGAGGAGTTCAACCATTCCCACTGCACTGCGTGGACACCGGTTTGGGGACGATGAAGATGTCCAGCTCGCAGTCCAGGAGTGGATTGAACAGCAGTCGGGAGATTTCTGGTTGTCAGGAATTCGAGGCCTTAGGGACAAGTGGCACAAGTGCCTTCAAGTCGAGGGTAGTTATATTGAAAAATAATAAAACACTTTTCCTCATAGCCAAATTTCAAAACTTATTGACCGCCCCTCGTATCATACAATGGATGAGCTGAATATTTGGATTCTGTTGTTTGGCCAAAGCCACAAAATCAGTGACGTGACCAAGCATGGCAGGAGCTCCATCAACTGATACTGCAATACAATCTTTCCACTTTAAATCAACACTTTGTTTTTTAAAGTATGCATCAACCTTATTGAACACATCAAAACCACGAGTTATCAACTCAAGAGGAGAATATAGCAACATTTCTTCTTCAATTTCATCAGAACCCCTGTATCGAACGTATACCATCAGCTGTGAATTGCTACTGACATCTGTAGTCTCATCAAGTTGAATGGCAAACTCTTTACTCTTTTTTACTGAAGAAATCACTTGTTCTCTCATATTTTCTGCCAAGATGGAAATTCTTTCTTTAATAACTCTTGCGGACAAAGGCACTATATTCAGTTGTTTAGCTACTTTCTGCCCACACATTATTTCTGCCATTTTCATAGCCGCCAGTTTAATTAAGTCTTCACCAATAGTATGTGGTTTGTTGTTTCAAGCAACCAACCATGCCACTGCAAAACTAGCTATTGCTGTTGAACATTGGTCAAACATTGCACTCTTGTTATTTTCCAGATTCTCAAAGTATTCCCGTGGTTTGCAAGACAGATGTGAATGAACCTTGTCTAAGTGTTTCTTCAGTTGATTCTTTTTGAAAGACTCGGCAGTCAGTACTTTCATACAGACGACTCATTGGTTTCATTTGTCCTTTTCCTTGCTGATGCCATCTGAAAATGAAAGACAAATCTATCACTTTTTTAAGGTCTTTTGACTTCTATTTTTAAAAAATAAAAAATTATTTAGTGATGAATTTAAGAGTTTGAATTAAAACTTTAAAATAACATAACATAAAATCAAACCACAACTCACAACCATAAAAATTCAATATATAGATAGACTGAGGGTATTAAATATGTTCTCGTTTGAAAGGTGTGTGAGAGGGAAAATGATTGAGCTGTTTAAAAAATTTCTGGGATAGATAAATTGGATGTTAGCAAGATTTGGGAGTTAGATGATGGAAATCGGACTAGAGGGCACCACTTGAAAATTAAAAAGCAAGGGTGTAGGTTGGATTTAAGAAAATATTTTTTCACCAATAGAGTGGTAGACTTCTGGAACAAATGTCCGCGGAGGGTAGTAGGTAGTCCAAATTTAAATGTATTTAAGAGTAGGTTGGATGAGTTTATGGGGAAGGAAGGTTGTGATGGTTCCCAAGTTTTGCATATATTAATATTGTTTGTATATATCTATAGCTGCATGATTTAGTTCTTAACAAGCCTTGATTGGTGATACCCTTGTTTCTGGACGCAATCCTCTGGATGTAGTTTTCTTGAGAGTTTGGGTGCCTTAAAAAAGAGGCCGTTTGACTTGGATGACCTATGATGGGCCCTTGTGGCCTTTGTCATCTGTTATATTATATTGTAGGGGACTTTGATTTTGTCTTCCCCTAGCGATGGTGTTTTTTGTGGGTGGGTTTTGACGGATGCGGATGACCTTTGATAGGCCCTTGTGGTTTTTGTCATCCGTGAAATTATGTTATGTTATGTTAAAACGAGTGAGCATTACATCTGTAGGAGCTGCATGAAATCTTCTTAAATAGAGTTAAACTTGTTAAAAAACTTACTTTTAATATAAAATAATTCATTAAACTAAACAGCTGATGAGACAATTAAGCCCCTTACAAATAAACTAAAATATCCTAAAGTCTAAACTAATCTTATATTTATATATTTAACTTTTGTTGAATTTTAATCACAAAAGTCTATATAGAAACGTAAATATTATAGATCATATCATAACTCACCTTATGTAAATAATTATTATATCACTTGATCAGCTCTACTAATTCATCAACTACTCTGAAAGAGGCATGTTCACAACGTGGCAAAATGCCACCTAATTAAGAGAAATGTTGCCAGATTTTACCGAAAAATAGAAGAAAGGCTCCGCGATGCATTCTTTTTTCTCCTACTGTCATATTTGTTTTCCTCACTTAGCACATCATAAGAACATAAGAATAGAAAGAGACTGCAAAAGACCATTCATGGCCTACACTTGGCAGCTCCTGTTCCAGTCAACACACAAAAGATTTCTTACCAATGCATCCAGGATCTGTTTTGGGTCCCTTGCTATTCTTAATTTATATTAATGATCTTGACATAGGTATAAGTAGTGACCTGAGTAAATTTGCTGATGATACTAAGCTAGGTAGGGCCATTAGGGCTGATTCTGATGCTGTTGTAATGCAGGAGGAATTGACCATTCTGTCCAATTGGGCCGAGAAATGGCAAATGAAGTTTAACATAGACAAATGTAGTGTACTTAGTATAGGTAGAAATAATCCATTGAATAGTTATAAATTAAATGGGAGAATTTTAGGGAGGACCGATTGTGAGAGGGACTTGAGTATTTTGGTAAGTTCAGACCTACATCCTAGAAATCAATGCCTAAATGCTAAGAATAAAGCTAATAGGATATTGGGATTCATTAGGAGGAGTGTAAGCAATAAGAGTGCTGAAGTCATTCTAAAACTGTATCTGGCGCTAGTTAGGCCATCTAGACTATGCAATACAATTTTGGTCACCATATTATAGGAAGGATATTGATTTGCTTGAGTCTGTGCAGAGAAGGATGACAAAGATGATTGGTGGGCTAAGGAACTTACCCTATGGTGAAAGGCTCAGAAAACTAAATCTACATACATTGGAAACGAGAAGAGTCAGAGGGGAATTGATTGAAGTCTTCAAATGGGTAAAAGGATATAATAAAGGGGATCTGGGTAAGGTTCTTATACTTAGTGAACATGACAGAACACGTAGCAATGGGTTTAAGCTTGATAAGTATAGGTTTAGAAAGGAGATTGGGAGGAATTGGTTTACAAATCGTGTGGTAGATGAATGGAATAGGCTCACTAGACATGTGATAGAAGCCTCCTCTCTGGGTAGTTTTAAGAATAGATTAGATAAATATATGAATGAAGCTGCTAGATGGGACTGACTTTTTTTATGTACATATGTATATATTTTTCTAAGGAGTGGGGAGATTATATTTTGCGGTTGCACGAATGGACATAATCCTCTGGATGCATTTTATGTATATTGTAGATTAGATCTGAAGAACTCCTGTAAAGGGTGACAATGTTGATGACTTTTCTCTGGTAAGAAATCTTTTGTGTGTTGACTGGAACAGGAGCTGCCAAGTGTAGGCCATGAATGGTCTTTTGCAGTCTCCTTCTTTTCTTATGTTCTGTGATGTCGTTTCCTAGGATTCATCCTTCATCTCTTCGTTCTCCAAATATCATTATTTTGCACTTTCCTCTACTAAATTTTACTTTCCACTGTTCTAATGTAATTATCTCTACCCCTGCTCTTTGCCATTCCCTTACAATCGCTTTTATCCTGCTACTAAATCCTATGTAATTCCTTGAACAAGATGAAGGGAGAGAGGCGATGCTTTTGTAACGATAGGTCGTAATGTTTATAGCCGTCCAAAAGTGATATATATTTGATAATTCTACAGGGAAACAACTCCAAAGGTTTTTAAGAAAAAAAGGTTTCATTCTATTTTATAGGTATATCAGAATTGTATATTGCTATTTATTCACATCCCAAACAATATTTTTTACGTTATCAGCCCATGAAACGGTGAAACTTGATAAGACCAACGGCGTATTTTTAGTATTAAAAAAGTACTAATGGTGTTTTGGTTATTTTTCGGCTTATGCTGCTTCTCTAATTTTGTAATATATATATATATATATATATATATATGCAAATTTTGTTGAAGACCATGTTGTATTTCGCCTTATTTAATTTCCTTTGGCAACTCTCTATTCTTCTAACTGTCTTTTTTATTCCATCTTGTAGATCACTTGTCCTCCAAATCTTCCCCTAAACATTTTAAGGAACATGTTACGTTTATGCACATCAGAAGCTTCATTCAGGTCACCGGACCTTTGCCAACTACTATATGGGTAAACTTGAAGAGAGATTATTGGACAACAGTGAAAATAAGCCACACACATATCGCCGATATGTAGACGACATCTACATCAACGTCCAAAACGAAGAACATCTGATAAACATTAAGCAGCAATCTGGGGAGAACTCCGTGTTAAAATTCACTTATAAATTGAGCACGGGCAATAAACTCCCTTTTTTTGGACGTTGAAGTTCAAAATATCAATGGTAGCTATATCACAAAAGTATATAGATAAAGTACGGACATGTGAAGATGCCTTAATGCGGATAGCGAATGCCCTGAAAGGTATAAAATAAGTGTAATCGGCTCATTCATCAACGGAGCATTCCTATGATAAAAACCTCCTGCGAAAATGAAATATATATCAATTATTATGTCAAATTCATATCATGTAATTCCTTTATTTTTCAAATATTTTTCATTTCTTCACATTCTTGTGCTCGTGAATAATTTCCACACAAACACACACACACACGTGCACACAGCCACAACTACTTCACTCACGTCAACACATTCATTCAACTAGCACAAGTATACATAAAACAGTAACTATGATGGATCAAACACACTAAGTAAGGACATCAGTTAGCGGCCAACCTGATCGTCATGACCAACCGTCTGTCTCGAACCCACAGTCCACGCACAGACAACCACATGCGTACCTCTGTCTTCCTGTTTATAATCCTGCAAACCCGCCTGAAGGAGGCTTTCCTCAATAAATACGGTAGGTTTCAAATACACTCCCTGAGAGAGCTCCTGAATACTCAGGAAATGCGAGATAAGAGTCCTACTTCTTTTTTAACTCATCTGAAGGACCTTATCGGGGTAAAGGGTGCTTAAATCGAACTTTTTAGCCCTCTCCTCGCTGAGATTTTTATGAGAGGAGTCTCCGAGAGTATCAGGCCATTAATCCTAAGCTCGAATCCCACGAGCATTGATGAGGTTGCTGCAGCCGCAGACAAATTGTATAAAAGTCCTTACGCGAATTGGGGCAACGGCCAAACTCACGGCCCATTTAACAATCCTTCAATTTCGCAGGTTCGAGGCACGTCGAGCTCCTCTGACAAACGGGCCGAGCGTTCAAGGGTTCCATCTTCTCTATCGATGGACCTTGAGGTTTCAATACGGAGGATGAAAGCCGACATCCAGTGGTTAAAGCTGCAGCGGGAATCACGGAGCGAGCACGGACGCGGGTTTGGCAATCGAAGGCGCAGGTCCCACTCTGGTTCACGAAAGAGAAACCAACGATAGCATCCCGATGCAAGAGGTGAGAGACAGCAAAATTTTCAACCTCATTCGTCCAACTATTCACACCATCTTCCACACCATCAGGGCCTATGCTGGTATCATCAAAGGTACGGGCAGAACGCTGTACAATGTACATAGACTTGTAGACACCGTTATGTTTCTTCACATACTGCGCCAAGTAGTCTCCCGAAGCATAACGTTTCCTTTTCCTCTCATCCAACTCAATGGTGCTGGTACCACAAGAAATATGGTGCACAAGCTCTAAAATGCTTGCAACCGTGCACATATTCGGACCCAGTACCTTCTTCAAATCTCAGGCCTCCAGTTTTCTCACTTCCCCCAACTCAACTACTTTCTCCAAATCCTCAAATTTCAAATTCTTGCGTTCCTCTCACTCCAGCCTCTCAATCACATCCTTTAAACTAACATCTCAAGGGATTAACAATTGACAATAAACGGGTCAACATCTAACACCTGCCCCTCACTTCACTTATTTAAGGTAGGTCCTCACTTTTGCACTGACCCACACTCAATCCTCACTTTTTCATTTTGACCCACACTCAATCCTCACTTCATATCGCCATCATTTCATTCAGCACTCATACAGTGCTACGTTGTCAATTCTCTCGCACTCATATAGTGCTCTGGTAACGTCATTAATTCTCTCGCACTCACATAGTGCTCTGGCAACACGCCATTAATTCTCTCCCGCTCACATAGTGCTCTGACAACACGTCATCAATTCTCTCGTACTCACATAGTGCTCTGGCAATATGCCATCAATTCTCTCGCACTCACATAGTGCTCTGGCAACACGCTATTAATTCGCTCGCACTCACATAGTGCTCCAGCAACACGTCATCAATTCACTCGCACTCACATAGTGCTCTTGCAACACGCCATTAATTCTCTCCCGCTCACATAGTGCTCTGACAACACGTCATCAATTCTCTCGTACTCACATAGTGCTCTGGCAATACGCCATCAATTCTCTCGCACTCACATAGTGCTCTTGCAACACGCCATTAATTTGCGGGCACTCACATAGTGCTCTGGCAACACGCCTGAAACCCACTTATACCGAAAATGTTTATCTAGAACCCAAATCACTTCATTCTCCTCCTACTACACCCCTTTATGGTACAGTAAACGCCTAAAACACCTCAACCATGCCTTTTAACTACTGTCTGTCCAGCTCAACCTTCCGTTTTGCTGCCTCCTCCTCCTTTGTTGTAGGAACCCTCGTCGGCAGAAGTGGTCAGTCAGGAGCAAATCTCTCCCCCACTGGTCACTCCGTCAGCGGACAACGGGACTCAAGACTCCCACATCCCGCTTGACGCCATCTCGGAAGGAACTAATAAGCGGATCACCTTCCTTCCATCAACTTTCTCTCGTGTCAGCGCCTTGTCCAACGCCACTAGCACTGCCACAGCAACCAATGACACGGTCACACGCTTCGGTCGCGTCGTCAGGAGGCCTCGTCCGTACTCAGACTTGTAATCTCAAAATAAAAAAGGGAAGTAACATTCTTAGGGGAGGGGTGGTTATAGCAATGCGCTTTGGTCATTCCCATAATAAAAACCTCCTGGGAAAATTATATATATATATATATATATATATATATATATATATATATATATATATATATATATATATATATATATATATACATAAATTATTATGTCAAATTCATATCATGCAATTCTTTTACTTTTGTCAATTTAATCTTTCAATTATTTTACTTAACTTGTCAATTCATTTAACGTACTACTGTTTCAAACAACATTTATAAAATTTCACACACAAACAAACAAACACACGCTTTCAGCTCGACCTAATGGCACACTATTCTTTCCCATTCGACTCTCGCCATTCTCCACATAAAGGTCGGTAATCATTCCTTCTACAATTAGTCATTTACCTCCAAACAAATCATATTTAGTTTAATTCCACTTTCTCTCACAATTCTCTGCAAACGGCCATACGAGAGTAGGTCCTAATTCTATTTACTTCTCGTATTTGCAGCCCCCAATTCAGTCCATCATAGTCACCATATTATTTCATTTTTATTTCACGTACTTCATTTCTCTTCACATCTTGTTACTGTAAATCATATTTTACCGTATCTTACAATGTATACCTAATCCAACTTATATCATTGTGCATTCGTTGATTCTATGAATATATTTATATTTGTTTAATTGTTTTTCTTAAAACCCAGTTCATTATTTCAAAATTTATTTCGCTTTCGTCTTAGGCCTAAAAACTAGCAGACGACAACTTCGATCAAACAAATTTATGGTTATAGTTTTCGAAACGCTATTTAGGCTGATTTATTAACAGAAAATAAATCCCATGAATAACCATATACTATAATATAAATGCTGCTCTGCGTGGGAACTTTTCCACGCGCAAAACAAACATTCGTGAACAACGATTTCTCGAACAGCATGATTGACAAACAACTCCAATCGTTTTTTAATAATTGCTTCAAAGATACGGATACAAAGAAAAGTAATCAGGGCGTAGTAAACAACATTAAACTGTACTACAGAAATCAGATGTCCACGGCCTATAAAATAGATGAAAAATACACCAAGGAGATTATTAAGAGTAACATCAAGTTAAAGAATCAATTGGATAAAATTCAACTGATTATTTACTATAAATAACATAAGCCAACAATCTCCTTATAAAAAACAACAGCTGCCAAAACTCCTCGAATATCAAGTCAACTGTTGCAGATTTAAATGAAAAATGTGATCACTGGTAACCACTTCCCCAACACAAAAGAAACAAATAATAAACTAAGAAATTAGTGGACTGTATAATATAAGTTACTCACTTGTGGTATTTATAATGATGGAAATAATAGCATCCCTTAAAACTATATGAAATCCTACCAAGTGCACTAGGGTTCAGTGAGAAGCGTATTAGCTATAACACAAAGGAAATCGACATATAAAGAGAATAATTATGTGAACGATGGTGGCGGTATCTTGCTGTGGCGTCTAGCTTCCGCTGGTCAGGTTGAAGACATGGTCATACGGGATCTTACCCGCACGTAAATCAATATAAGTAGTTATGGCAAATACAGAAGATTCTGTGCTCTGTGCAACACTGAGGAAGTTTTATATACAGGAATTATGAACGGTTTAAGTGTTGATTGATAAGAAATATAGCGAGTGTCACGCGACGGTTAGTATGGGTAACGGAGAACGAATGCCTCACACAAAATTTTACCCGCACGAACCTAGTTCGCTCCTCGTTTTGTTTGGGCTTGCACATGTAGCGGTTTATACCCCTACAAGTGGAAATATTTAATCATAACAATATATATATATATATATATATATATATATATATATATATATATATATATATATATATATACATAGTTTCAAGAAGGGTTGGTGACCATAACTTAAATCGTGTGATTGGTACGCCCGATCTCCAATGCGTTTATAAACAAACGTGAGATTTATTCACTTTGCTCGCCTCATCGGAATCAGGTCTGTAATATTTGAATAGTAAATTTTAGCTAAATATGTCCCGAGAGAATCTCGATTTAATGCGTGATTCTTCTCTCATTTACAGACCCTCCCAACTCCGTTATAATCTATTTATGTATCCAATTTAATCCATATAATCTATTTGTACATATAATCTAATAACCATACAATCTGTTTATACCAATATTTATACATATCAATCTACTTACATAATTAATATTAACCCAATCTATTTAAAGAGAATCCAATTTGCAAGCTATTTACCCAATATATTTAATATTTATCATACATTTATAATATTTACTCATTTAACATTAAACTATAATTTAATTAATAATTGTCAATCTAATTATCAATCACCATATGTGTACTCTAATTCTCATTAACTCATGTAAGGTTAATTCACCCGCGTAATCCCATCCAATCATAAACTGTATAATTTCACTTTTAAATCATAACTATTCATTCCATAATATATATTTTTCGTATTTCTTTGTTCTTGATTCACGTATCCCCACGACGTCGCTGATTTAGGCCTAAAGAAAATTCGTCTGCAAATTCAGACTTCCCGTTAGCAATTAACTTCATTCCCCTTGTATAACAAAAATATAGGTTTGGGGGTTTATTGTGGCGCAATATACACCTAGCAACCAATAAATGGTGCCTAGAATAGTTTAATTATCTCCCATCCATTCATTCATTCGTAATAATAAATTAATTTTCACCATCACGTGTGTTATATTTTCGGACCACGCATCCCGCCTTACTCAGTTCAATTTTTTTTGTCGATTCGCGTTGCCGCAAGCTTATCGACAGAACCACGAGACTAACAGTTGCTGGTTCATTTTTTCCTTCCATCAGCTCTGTGCTCTGTTCGTCTCCCTGCAACTGCCCTCCACTTCCAGCAACTTTTGCGGGAGTTCCCAAGCCTTTGTCTGCCTCCTTCTAAGAACAGACCTATTAAGCACAATGTGGTGCACAGAATAGAGACGAAAGGAGGACCAGTTTTGTCACGTCCCCGTCGACTGGCCCCAGATAGTCTTACCTTAATGAAGCAGGAATTTAAGTTCATGATGGAGGCTGGGATCGCTTTCCCATCCACCTCCACATAGGCTTCACCGTTCATTGTAGTACCTAATTCTACCCCGGGGGAATTCAGAGCTGTAGGTGACTGCAGTTTGAATATGGCTTCCGTATGTGAAATTTGCCCTTCGTCTATTATCGAACTTTGTACTTTATTTTCGGATTGAGATAAATTGTGGACCTTTTTGGACTGTCATAATTTACTTAAGATTAAAATCGATTGCGAGATTTGTGGCCAGGCATTAGATATTAGAGATAATTTTGAATTTAGATGTTCTAAAACTAAACGTGACTCAAGTGATCGCTATTATTTTAAGAAACCGCCATGGTAAACTTTTACCACAGGTTCATTTCGAACATCTCCCACATTATGCAAACTCTCTTTGAATTGCTTTCCAAGTCCAAGAAGAACCTCTCTCTTTCCTGGTCCCACGAAGCTTGCGAGGCTTTCTCTCACACCAAAGAGGCTATTGCTCCCGCTGTCGCCCTGCCCATCCTTGCCCAGGAGCTCCCATAAGCATTGCTTCGGACGCGTCTGCTACTCATGTCGGTGCGATGCTACAGCAGAAGGTTGGTGACTCTTGGCAACCTCTCGCCTTCTTCTCTAAGGCTCTTCTTCCTTCCCAACAGAGGTACAGTACGTTTTCCCGCGAATTACTGAGCATATACCTCACCCTCAGTCACTTCCAACAATACTTGGAAGGGCGTGAATCCACTGTCTTTCCTGACCATAAGCCATTGGTTGGTGCGCTCGCCTCTAGTGACACCTCCTCTGTGCACTCTGCAGTTGATACTCGTCAACTTGACTTCATCCTGCAGATGACAAACGATATTCGCTATGTTCCTGGTTCTTCAAATGTCGTACTAGATGCGCTCTCTCGTATTTCATCGATTTCGGGCACGCAACTCTCCCAAACTGCGCCTATCGATCACGCGACAATAGCGCTTGCCCAGGAACAAGATGAAGACACGCAAACACTGCGTCACTCTTCTCAGCTTATCATTTGCGAAATCGACTTACCGGACAGTCCCTCCAGGCGTATTATGGTTGATTATTCATTGCCTGACTGTCCTCGTCCACTCATTCATTTCGCTTACCATCGGCACATTTTTGACCAGACTCACGGTCTCGCTCATCCTGGCATTCGAGCAACTCGCAAGCTCATCACACAACGTTATGTGTGGTCAGGTATGAACGACGACGTGGCCAAATGGACACGCGCATGTCTGCTTTGTCCATGTGCAAAGGTTCAACGCCACACAAAGTCCCCTTTGGCTGCTTTTCCACTTCCATCGGCACGTTTTGACGCCGTTCACATCGATCTGGTTGGTCATCTGCCCTTTTCGCGTGGTTGCACTTACCTTCTCACCATGATCGATCGTTTTACCTCTTGGCCAAATGCAGTTCCTATCTCGGTCATCAGAGCTTCCACTGTAACTCGAGCCTTCGTCTGATCATGAGTTACTCGTTTTGATGTCCCATCAACAATCATAACTGATCGAGGTAGCGAATTTGAATCCCACCAATGGAATGCACTCATGTCAGTGATTGGCTCCTTTCGTCTCCGTACCACTAGCTAGCATCCCCAGAGTAACTATAAGGTGAAACATTTTCACAGGACTCTCAGGGGAAGCTTGCGCTCCACTGACCCCAACATCACTTGGGTAGACAAGCTACTCTTAATTCTCCTGGGAATTCGTGCCTCCTTGAAAGAGGATTTGAATTGCTCTGCTGCGTAACTCGTCTACCAAGCCAATTCTTTTCTTCCGCTGGCTGTCCTCTTCTTTTCGACATACATCCTGCTGCATACGTACCCAATTTAGTACGGGCGATGTCTGAGGTAAGGCCGACCGCCACAAGAGTGCCTGCTAATCAGAAACCTTTCGTGCCAAAGGAGATGGAAACTTGCTGTCATGTGTTTATCCGTTGCGATTCCACTCGCACATCCTTGCAATTTGCATATGACGGACCGTTTCTCGTCGTCTCCAGGGAGCCGACATTCTTTATACTGCAGCATGGACACAAGAAGGATACGATTTCCATCGATCGGCTTAAACCCGCTTTCATAGCGGCTGTTCATCTGCAACAGTCACCACCTTTCTCTTCTGCACCCAACTATTTCTTCCACACCTTCCAACCAACTAACTCCACTTCCCAACCCTTCTTTAGCTCTTTCAAATCAAATTGCAACTTTTCCTCCCACCTCTTTACTCGCAAACCCTCCGCCAACCATCTCTACACCCCCCAACTCTTCTTCCCAACTGCTGCCGCCTCCCTTTTTGTTATAGGACCACTCGACAGCAACTGGAGAAGATCGAGGGACCAACGCGCCACTCCTGACTGTCGCCTTTGCGGGAGGTCCAGAACAATCGTCACCCGACGCTCCGGTCCTCGCTCACGACAATCTCCCGCATCAATCGAGTGGCACTTCTAATCGCCACCTTACCCGCAATCGGAGTCAGCCAATTGGCATTATAACCCGTTCTGGACGCGTTCTAAGGAGGCCTCGCCGATATATAGACTAATATTTTATGTTGTGCGAGCTTTTCCCTCGGTGGGGTAATATTGTAGCGGTCTATACCACTACAAGTGGAAATATTTAATCATAACAGTATATATATATATATATATATATATATATATATATATATATATATATATATATATATATATATATATATATATATAGTTTCAAGAAGGGTTGGTAACCATAACTTAAATCGTGTGATTGGTACGCCCGATCTCCAATGCGTTTTAAAATTAAACATGAGATTCATTCACTTTGCTCGCCTCATCGGAATCAGGTCTGTAATATTTGAATAGTAAATTTTAGCTAAATATGTCTCGAAAGAATCTCGATTTAATGATTCTTTTCTCATTTACAGACCCTCCCAGCTCCGTTATAATCTATTTATGTATCCAATTTAATCCATATAATCTATTTGTACATATAATCTAATAACCATGCAATCTATTTATACCAATATTTATACATATCAATCTACTTACATAATTAATATTTACCCAATGCATTTAAAGAGAATCCAATTTGTAAGCTATTTACCCAATCTATTTAATATTTATCATACATTTATAATATTTACTCATTTAACATTAAACTATAATTTAATTAATAATTGTCAATCTAATTATCAATCACCATATGTGTACTCTAATTCTCATTAACCCATGCAAGGTTAATTCCCCCGCGTAATCCCATCCAATCATAAACTGTATAATTTCACTTTTTAATCATAACTGTTCATTCCATAATATATATTTTTCGTATTTCTTTGTTCTTGATTCACGTATCCCCACGCTCTTTCCGATTTAAGCCTAAAGAAAATTCGTCTGCAAGTTCAGACTTCCCGTTAGCAATTATCTTCATTTCCCTTGTATAACAAAAATATAGGTTTTTGGTTTATTGTGACCTGAGCTATCTAGTGTACCAGCGCAATATACATCTAACGACCAATACACATATTAGCCAATATGTATAAACCGTAAATTCTGGGAGTATTTTAACGACCCAAAACAAAATAATAAATCTACTATTCTCCTTTTCGCAATTTCTGGAGTGAAATACATGACATCAACCAACATAGTTTACGAGTTCATCTGCCCCAATAAAGACTGCAAGCTTTATAATAACTCTGAATATTTTGGCATGGCAACTACCACCTTTTCGAGACGTTTAACTATGCATCTGCAAAGCGGCGGACCTAAAAATCATATAGAGGGCGCGCATAACATCAACCTAACGAGAGATATTCTAGTTGACAACACCGTAATTAAAAGAAAAGAGGGAAATAAAGCTAGGCTGAACATCTTAGAAGCCATTTTAATAAACGAAGAAAAGCCGGCCATCAATAGTCAAGCGTTAAGCTGGAATCGAACATTAAAGTTGTTTTAAAATTCCACTCACCGGATTGGCTAGTTTCCTTTAACGTTACGATCAACCAGTCTGGATAAATACCCCCTAAAAACCGTTTTCTTTCATTCAGTCTGCTTCCGACTCCACATTTCATTGATAAAGGAGGAAAGAATATATCAAAACGCTCCAAAGATGATCGAATAAGATCGAAAGCCCAGCAATTTAGTTTGGTTATTACCAAACCAATTCATTTAAAAGAGAGATGAATACAGGACAAGTTATCTACCATCTACAAGCTGCAATAAAAAAGACAGAAGAATAGAAAGTTGCGACGGAAATTAACTAAGGCGAAATACACCATAGTAGTCAACAAAATTTGCATTCAAGAAAGACTGCTACACATCTGTAGTGGTCTACCCCCTTACAAATATAAATATTCAATTCTTACTGTATATATATATATATATATATATATATATATATATATATATATATATATATATATATATATATATATATATATATATATATATATATATATATATATAATTTCAAGAAGGGTTCGTAACCCTGTCTTAAATCGGGAGAATGGTACAACTGCTCTCTGAAGCGTCTTAAAAATAGACATGAGGCTTCATTCGCTATACTGTGCTGCATCGGTAAACAGGTCTGTAGATATTTGAATTGTAATTTTTTAGCTAAATATTTTCCAGATAGAATTCTGAATTAATGCTTGATTCTTTTGTCTCATTTACAGACCCATTCAACTCCGTTATAATCCAATTTACCAATTAATATTTACCAACCAATTTACCAATTACTTTTTAACAAAAATACAATCTATTTACCAATTAATATTTGCCAATCAATTTACCACTTACATATAATTAATTTACCCAATCTATTTATCAATCATTATTTGTTATACTCTAATTACCAAACTATATTTATCAATTGTAAATCTATTCCCGTTAACCCATTAAAATTAAATTCACGCGTAATTCTCAATACAATCATAAACTGTTACTGTATAAATTTCCCCTTAAATAATCTAACTGCTTATTTAATAATATATTTTTTTCTTAACTCTTTGTTTTTAATTTAAATATTTTCCCAGCGTCGCCTAGTTTAAACCCAAGGAATTCGTCTGCAAAATTTATACTCGCGTGATAATTTAACAATTCATTCCTTCGATTAACGAAATATAGGTTTTTATGTTTATTGTGATCTAGGAGCTATCTAGGATATTGCCGCAATATTCATTTAAAACCTATACATCTACCGTAATATATATATATATATATATATATATATATATATATATATATATATATATATATATATATATATATATATATATATATATATATATATATATACAAAAACAATTGTTTTTTTAATGTAGACCATGCTTTTTCTTAGGAAAATTAAAAAAACCTGCCTTTGGTGGGGGGATGCTGAGCTATTGCAATCGCATCATATCGTATTATATATCATTTTTAACTTAATTTAAAAATGGGGGCTTCGCCCCCTCGTGGATTGCACCCCCACACCCCCAGTAAATAAAATAAAAACTGGTAAATATTCCATTTTCGAAAAACTTATCCTTATTTTCAAATTCAAAGGCCCGATTGCCAAATCTCATTAGGCCTCTATTTGTTTATAGCGTGTTACGTCATTCGTTCGTACCCATATCTACACAATAATGACATCTTAATAAAAAAATATATTTAAGGTGTTTTACAAAAGTAAAAAACTAAACTATATAAACCCCTATGTAACCGATTCTTTTGAGGCGAAGACCTTACAAACCTTACAAAAAAAAAAAATTAAACTAACTAGATTCTTCCAATAAAAAGATGGCAGCCAATCTATTTTTCGTCATAACATGATAATTGGAGATGTACCCATATTAAGTACTTAAACTGCATTTGGTTGTTTTTTGTTTTTTTAAATAGAGATATTTATAACAAACCGCCCACGAAATTCAAGGGCGGGCATAAACCGAAAAATAACTGGTGTTTTTAAGTATTGTAGTCCTCATAGATAATTTCGGTTTAGTGCGGAAAGTACATATTTTTAAAATACTCCACCTTGATGGGGTTAAAAACTTAAAATTGAAATTTAAAATAAGTCCCCGTTGCCTTCTCTTGATGTGAAAAGATATCATGATTTTCACACATTGGCAACACGCAATTTGACTCTATTTCAAACATTGGCAACCTGGGTGCAAGCACTTATAAACAACGCTAATTTCGAATTTAATACTAAAACCCTTTGGCAATCGTTTGTGAATGATACCGGCTTGCGATTCTTGCGCATTTAGTTTGTTGAACTTTAATAATAAGATCTTTGTTAATTCTTCGGTCAATTTAAAAGAACTTTTTATAGCTCATGGCCTCATTTTGAAAGCGAAGCATTGCGGCCGATGAGATAACAAGGCGCGTGCCGATTATAGTATCCCCAGTACTAAATAATGAGTTTTGTTTGTCCTTGCATTCAAACCTATTGCTAGGCATTCACATTTTTAATACTAGTAGGTGTTTTAAGTTAGATTTCTTTAGGTTAGGTTGTAGTAAAAACCGTACTAATGGTATATTTAGGCATTTCAATCATCATATAGGGCTTCGTTTTGGAAAGGAAAGCAGTTATTTTTTACATAGTAAAACTGAAAATAGAGCCGTACTCAGAGTGCTAGTATCTAAAAAAATAACTGCTTTTCGCGCCTAACTAATGCCCTAAATGATGACTAGAATGCCTAAAAAAACATTAATACTGTTTTTACTACAAAAAACATGGCATAGTTCTTCTGAAGTTTCACCCTGGAAAGTACTATTTTGAAATGCAGAAAGCTATTATTTGCCGCTGCTATGCAGGGGCGGCTCTATGCTTGCTGGTGCTCTGGGCAAGCAGATGTTCGGCATCTTTTTTAATTAAAATAAACTTTTTCACAGAGTAAAAACTAAAATTGGAGAATAATAGAAATGAGTGTATTACCTGGCTTGTTTTGTAGGGTCAAATCAATTATAACATTCGAGTAAAAATTGAAACGGGTTACACATTGACCACAATCATACCTTTTGTAAATGGGAAGATGCACTTCCAGGTACCGGTATAGATATAGGACCATCGTGGTATACACCTAGGTAGAAACTTCATAACAAACCTATATCTATAAGTTTTTGAGGAGAATGTTATTGAATTGTAAAAAGTGGATCGAGTGGCTAATCTTATGGCGAAGTTAGTTAGGGTTAATGGTTGGACACGAAATCGTTAAGAAATGGAGGAAATACAACGAGGATACAATAAAATATATATTATTATAGATTAAAAAAATGGAACATATTTGAAATTATATTGGTTGAATTTGAATTTAATTATACAAAATAAACATGTGTTTAACACTGAATTTTTGTCGTGAGTAAACTTGGCGTAAGGTAGATAGGTAATTAATTAAAATGTAATTGTAACTATTTAAAATGTAGTTAAAATAATTGCAATCATGAATTGAGAGTAAATGTAATTGAAATAATTAAAAATGTAATTAAAATAATTGAGATGAAATTAAAATAATTGAAATGTAGGTGTAATTATGAAAATCACGATGGTTAAAAGGGGGAAACATATGAGAGTCTGGAAAAGTAAATATAAGGAATTAGACAGCGTTTTTGTTTGTAAAAGAATTCAACTGACCTTGAGTTGGAGATCGCGAGGGCACAAGTGAAAATTTTAGTCTCGCATGCGGAATATTTGGAAGCGTTAGTCGTGCGTGTAAATGTTGTAAAAAATGTTGCCAATTGTTTTTGAAGACTTTTCTACAGGTATATAATATTTAAGAAAAATGTTATAAAGTTTTAGTTATTTATATATAAAGGGTCTTTCGACAAGGACGGACCCAGGATCTTCTCCATTTCGGAGAAGGACCTGGCTGAGGCCGGTCCATCTGGCCTGGGGACTTTTGCCGGCGGAGGTGAGAAGCGGGTTCATTCCACGCCATCCTCTCCAAAAAAGAAAAAGAAAAAGACTAAAAAGACTAAGAAGACTCGGGGCTCCTCTCCATCCGCGGGGGCTGCGGGGACGGATGAGTCTGCTGCCACTTTGGCAAGCGACCAAGCCAAGATCGGCACATCCGGCCCCTCTGCCAACCCGTGGGCGGAGCCCCTGACTAAGAATGAAACCAAGAGTGCACAGGGCGGAGCCTCGATGACATCGGAGCCCCTGATTCAGAGGTTACCTGGCGTTTTCGAGCCCGCTGGCTTCAAGCGCTTCCTCGTTATTCGCTCCACTGATGGCACCATGTTGTCCGAGGGCAACATCATCCATCAGAGGAGAGGATTAGCTAGTGCAATTGGTAGAGAGCCGAAGGTGACCCGTTTCTCGGACGGGAGCCTTCTGGCGAATGCGGCGAATCCCACCGAGGCAGCCAAGATAAGTGCTCTTCGGACACTTCATGGCACCCCGGTGAGTGTGACGCTGCACTCTACCATGAACTTTGTGAAAGGAGTAGTTTATGCGAGGGAACTCGTTGACTACTCCATTGAGGACATCATCCTAGAGCTCGCCGACCATGGGGCGGTCAAGGTCGAACGTGTGATGAGACAACAGGGAGGGGCCTCAAGACCCACCCCTACACTCTTCGTCACGTTCGACTGTGACAAGCTCCCTGAGTCGGTGCGTGCCGATTGGTACCGCTACCGCGTGAAGGCATTCGTGCCACTGCCGCGGCGGTGCCATTACTGTCACCGCTTCGGCCATACGAATCGCTCATGTAGACGTGCAAAGTCGGGGTCTCCCGAAGTATGTCTAAATTGCTCCAAGGTCGCACACGATAAGTCTAAATCGTGTGTGGCCAAGTGTGTCAATTGTGGAGAGCCGCACCTTGCTTCTTCGAAGCAATGTGGTGCATATCTCCTTGAGTAAAAAATCCTGGCCGTTCAGGCCCAGGATGGACTCTCATTCCGCGAGGCTAAGGACTTGGTCCTGACGCGCCCGGCTCTGCCTGGGATGTCATATGCCTCAATAGTTAGAAAGGCACCCTCTGCTCCTGGCCCATCCAGGCCAACGAGCACGGTTGTTTCCACGCCCATTCGGAGCCCTTCTGCGGGCTCTACCCAACCTGGGCGCTCCCCTGGTAAAGCTGGCGGCAAAAAGGGTTCATACCGTAAGGCGAAACAACCACGCGCCTCCACGGAGTCGTTAGACTCACAAGAGGACCCACCCCTGAAGTTGGTCGCTAGGCCATCTTCCGGGGTTCCTAAAGCTGTCCCCCGAAAGGAGGACAGCAACAAAGGAGCTTCAGCCCCTTCGCCAACGCCTAGTGGTGGAGGGAGTGGCTCGGACACCGTGGTTCCTCGAAAAGAGTTACCCCCCCCCCCGTCGCCTCCGAAGCCGCAACGCCTGCCTAAGGTTTCGAGGCGGAGGGAGGAAAAGACTTGCATGGCGAGCCCAACCTCCCCCAATAAGTCCTCGAAGGCGACAGCGCCTTCAGCGCTTTGTCTTGCCAACAGCGCCCGGGGTTCTGCCCCCGGGAAGCATACGGCCATTCCCCGGAGGGTCTTCTGTTCGAGGAGGGCCCCCGCGTCTCCTCCGAGCTAGGCCTGGAAGGCATATTTTTTTAATGGAATTGCCGTGGACTCCGGGCCAACTGGGAGGAGCGGCGGAGGGTCGTCTCGCCCCGTTCTCCGTTAGCTATCTTCTTGCAGGAGACCATGCTATTTTGAGAACGAAGATGGGATTGCCATAACCGTCAACGGCGACACCTACAGATCGATGATAAGCAACTTCTTGTGGCCTCAACTGGATTATATGAATACTGACGACATGTGGTTCCAACAGGACGGCGCTACGTGCCACACTACGCACGCCACGATAGACATTTTGCACCAGCGATTTCAGGGCAGGATCATCTCGCGTGGCGGTGACGTTGACTGGCCACCGAGATCATGCGATTGAACTCCATTAGACTACTTTCTTTGTGGTTACCTTAAATCGCTGGTCTATGCGAATGATCCGCAAACAGTTGATGTCTTTAAAGTCAAGATAATGAACACCATCCAGCAAATTTAGCCAGATTTATGCGGCAAAGTCATTGAAAATTGGGCCTCCCGAATACGTTCTACCAAGCGAAGCTGCGGCGGACATTTGAACGACGTTATATTCCACATTTAATGCCATGAAATGTACTTTCAGATTTAAAATAAATTGAGTTCATATATCACACACAACTTGTTTTATTTTATTTTAAATTTGAAATTACATTTTATGGCATTAACTGTGGAATATAACGTTATTCAAATGTCCGCTGCGACTTCGCTTGGTGGAACGTATTCAGGAGGCCCAATTTTCAATGACTTTGCCGCATAAATCTGGCTGAATTTGCTGAATGGTGTTCATTATCTTGACTTTGAGGACATCAACTGTTTGCGGATTATTCGCATAGACCAGCGATTTAAGGTAACCACAAAGAAAGTAGTCTAATGGCGTTAAATCGCATGATCTCGGTGGCCAGTTGACGTCACCGCCACGCGAGATGACCCTGCCCTGAAATCGCTGGTGTAAAATGTCTATCGTGGCGTGCGCAGTGTGGCACGTACCACCGTCTTGTTGGAACCACATGTCGTCAGTATCCATATAATCCAGTTGAGGCCACAAGAAGTTGCTTATCATCAATTTGTAGGTCTCGCCGTTGACAGTTATGGCAATCCCATCTTTGTTCTTAGAAAAAATGCGGTCCGATGATTCCGTTAGATGAAAATCCGCACCAAACAGTAACTTTGTTGAAAGGCAATTGGTGCTGGTGTATCTCATGATGATTGTTTTCGTCCCAAATCCGACAATTTTGCTTGTTCACAAATCCACTCATCCAAAAATGGGCCTCGTCGCTGAAGATGATTTTTTGGGGGAAATTTAAGGCAACTTCCAACTCCTCTCGAACCCAATCATTGAACACACAGCGTTGCCAATGGTCATTTACCTTAAGTCCTGGGTAAGTTGGATTTTGTACGGGTGCAGACCTAAGTCCCTACGCATAATTCGCCAAACTGAAGTCGCAGGTAGGCCAAGTTCTTGTGAACGACGAGAAATTGACTGTCTCGGATTTTCCCGTACACTCTCATTTACGGCAGCGATGTTTTGAGCAGACCTTGCGTTTCGGCGACTTACGGGTGTTGGTTGATTGTTGATCGACCCTTTTGCCACGAATTTGGCCACCAAGCGTCGAACAGTGGACTCGGCAGGACGATTGTGGCGAGGATAGAAATTACGTAATGCGCAGAACGTTTGTCGAACGGAGCACTGATTTTGATAATAACATTTGATGATTTGCACAAGCTGTTTAACGCTATAAACTTCTATCGTGTCTTGCCAAGTACTACTAAACAGTTCACAGTGAGGTTGCCAGATGTCGCTTTAACAACATGGCCACTATCGCCTGACAAAGGTCGAGCGTCCTTGTTGAAAGACCCTTATATATATATATATATATATATATATATATATATATATATATGTAGCTGCAGAGCTTCTACAAATACTTCCCCCCCCCTAGGAGAGTTACTCGCCCATCAAAAAAATTCTAAACATGGAATATAAATTTTTAATTCAGATACCGATGAGGTCTTCTAACAACGCGACCAGAACGTGTCACGGGGCCATGTGGATGATTTCGATCATGTGGACACAATTGACTGGCAGTGCCAATCATTTGCGGCGAAACACTCGTGCTAGAGGGCAGGCTAGGCGAAGGACATCCGTTCTGTTCCCCCAAACTGGCAGCTAGCCGTTGTAAGGCTGGCTCTCTGCTGCTGACGAGGGAATTGGTTGTTGGAGAATGGTTTGTAGGAGGGATTTGAAGAAAAGTATGAGAAACCACTGGATCACTATCAGTCATAGGGGGGGGGGGAGAAAGACAATGGCTGTTCAAGGTGAACGGCCTCTATAAAGGCGGGTTTCAGGCGATCGATGGAGAGAGTATGCTGCTTGATGCCAAACTGTAGTACAAAGAATTTCGGCTTCTTGGAGATGAAGAGAAAGGGTCCGTTATAGACTGGTTGCAAGGAAGAGCGAATTGAGTCGCGACGGACAAAAACGTGAGAACAAGTTGCCATCTCCTTTAGGCAAGAAAGGTTTCTGATAACCAGGCACTCTTGGGGCGGTCGGCTTAACTTCAGACATCGCTCGTACTAAATTACGTACGTATGCAGCAGAATGAACATAAGATGGTAGAGGACGGTTAGAAGAAGAAAAAATTGACCAGGAAGATGAAGTTGAGTACCATAAATAAGTCCCGCCGCAGAGCAAGCCAAATCCTAACCGAGAGGAATAAGTGGACGAGGACAGTCAGGCAATGAATAGTCAACCAGGATGCGCCTGGAAGGACTGTCCGGCAAGTCGATTTCGCGAAAGACGAGTTGAGAAGAGTGACGCAGTGTTTGCGTGTCTTCATCTTGTTTCTAGGCGAGCGCTATTGTCGCATGTTCGATGGGCGTAGTGTGGGAGAGTTGCGTGCTTGAAATCGATGAAATGCGAGAGAGAGCGTCCGGAATGACGTTTGATGAACCAGGAACGTAGCGATTATCGTTTGTCATCTGCAGGATGAAGTCAAGATGACGAGAATCAACGGTAGAATGCACAACAGAGGTGCTACTAGTGGCAAGCGCACCAACCAACGGCTTATGGTCGGTAAGAACAGTAAATTTACGCCCTTCCAAGTATTGGCGGAAGTAGGAGAGGGCGAGGTAGACACTGGGAAGTTCGCAGGAAAACGTGCTGTACCTCTGTTAAGAAGCAGTAAGTGCTTTGGAGAAAAAATCGAGCGGCTGCCAAGAGTCACCAACCTTATGCTGCAACGTAGCACCAACATGGGTATCGGATGCGTCAGAAACAACGCTTATGAAAGCTCTTGGGCAAGGATGGGCCAGGGAAACAGCGGAAGTCATAGCCTCTTTCGTGCGAGAGAAAGCCTCTCACGCCTCGGAAGACCAGGATAGAGGAAGGTTCTTCTTGGATTTTGCAAACAGATCGTAGAGAGGTTGCATGATGTTAGAAATGTTGGGAATGAATCCGTGGTAAAAGTTTACCATACCACAAAATCTACGAAGTTACTTGAATGTAGAAAGACGGGGAAAATCTCGAATAATTGCAACTTTATCCTCGAGAGGACGATTCCGTCAAGGGAAATGTGGTGTCCCCAAAAAGAGAGCTACGTGACACCAAGAAAGACACTTAGAAGTGTTAAGTACGATACCATACTCTTTTAAATGAGCGAAAACCTGACGAAGGTGGGAGAAATGTTCCTTTAAAGACGATGCTATCAGGAGGTCATCTATGTAGCAAAATACGAAGGTGATACCTATCAGAAACTGATCAATAAACCGTTGTAAGGTCTGACCACTGTTACGAAGACCGGAATGCATTCGTTTCATGACGAAGGAGCCAAATGGAGTGGTGATAGCCGTCTTTCGGACGTCATCTGAGTGAATAGGGATTTGGTTGAAAGCATGAACCAAATCGAGTCGAGAATCGATTGAAAAACCGAAAAGAGCAGAATTAAAATCAGACAAGTAAGGAAGAGGACATCTATCTGGAATGGTACAAGCATTGAGTCGTCTGTAGTCACCCACGACCCTGAACTCACCCGTCGTAGACTTTGGCACTGAGTGAAGCAGTGAACCCTAGGGAGAAGTAGATTGAAAAGCTATTCCGGCCTCTACCATAAACAGGAACTCCTGTTTCATTAGAGCAAGTCTATCCGGGGCCAGTCGACGGGGGCGTGAAAATACAAGCCCTCCTGTCGTCTCTATCCTATGAACCACATTGTTTGATAGGCCTGTCCTTTGAAGGTGGCAGACTAAGGTTAGGAAATTTTCGCAGGAGTTGTTGGAAGTGTGGGGCAGTTGTAGGGAGACAAACAGACATGAGATAACTCTGAGGAGGAAAGAACAAACCAGAAACGGTCAGAGTAGTGGTTCTGTCGACAAGCTTGCGATTGCGAGAATCGACAAAAGCTCGTGAGGTGAAAGGAAATCGAGGCCCAAAATTGGAATGTTGACCTCGGCAACGATGAAGGTCCATGGAAAAACACGACGTTACCCAAGAGAGAGCTCGAAAAGTTAGCAGCTTTAAGGACAAGGTCAGACAGGCAAGCTTTGTTGTCCGGAAAGGTTGGAATGACACTGCATTGAGCACCGGTATCAACCAAAAATGAAAAACCGGAAAGTGAGTCGTAAATACTAAAAGGAGGATCGACCTGAGGAAAAACTGAGCTTGCTTACGTGATAGGCCCACGAATCACTTGCGTTTTGAGGTTAAAGGATTATGCTGTGCAGATGGGCTTGAAATTTGTGTAAGAGAACCCGTAGAGTTTTGCTGATTTGGTGCGTTTGAGGTTGGTGAAATTAGGTATGTGCAGAAGTTGAAGTTGAAAAACGCACATGATGTTGGTACGTGCATCGGTGTAATCATCTTTCTGCCATAGCACCAAACCTGCAATGGTACCAGCACCAATTTGAAAGTTGGGCAAAAGAAACTTGAGCAGCATGATTTGTCGGAGGGTGAAAATTTGGCGAATAAGGATTAGGTGAAGAACGAGGATTAAATGCGTGGTAGAAGCTACAAGGCTGTAAACAACTTACGGCGTTGTTACCATATTTAGAATGATACCAGCAGAGACCCTGAGAATTATTGTCAGGATATGCGAAATTGGGTCGAGAATGAAAATGATTCTTCAATGCCTGACCTCTTGAGTTGGAGTTCCCTCGTTGGTTTCTTTTTCGGGAGAAGAACGGCGTCGGCCTTACCCTATACCCTGCTCACGACTGTGCTCTCACTGCATCCCTTGTCGCACCTTTAGGGCATGAAGATGGCTATCTATCCTTTCCAACACAGCAGCAAGATCCCGTGCTGGGTGGGGAGGGGGGATGACTTACGTGCGAGTTCTGGTCGGTTGTCTGAAGACTCCCTCGGTAAACGAACCTGTGAAATAGACACATTTGAACATGGTTCTTGAGAGATTGAAATTGATCCCAGGCTTACGTATGGATTATTGAACAACTCATCGGCTGCCTTTGCCATTTGCTCCACATTAGTGGGTGATGTCATTAGGATGAGTGGCCCAATATTTTCAGGAATTCCACGCATAAATATTTTTGTGAGCAGGGAGTCGAAAAATTCTAACTGAGCTCCCTTAGTTCAAATTAAGTCTTTTAGATGCTCCAGAAATCGCGTGGGACGCCGGTCACCCATCTCCTGAGTATTCAATAGCATCCTTAGATTTTCGACTTGCGATCTCCCAAACTCCTCCCTAAAAGCCTCTTTTAATTTGTCTCAAGCCCCAATTCTACCGCTTTCTAGCGAGATGTTTTTTAAAATCGAAAAGATACTTAATGGTAAATTTTGAGTGATGTAGAATATCCGGTTTTGTTCAGAGATGGCGTAATGCATCATTATAATTTCTGCCATTTCTAATCAGGCAATGGGGTTGCCCGAATCATATTTTGGGGGGACAATCGAGGAAGGAAGGAATCGAGATCGATCTTCTTGGATGTTGAACGAATGATGAAGGATGCTTGCTGAAGTAACATTAGAGATACTCGTATTGGTGGAAGCAGATAGGCCAGCCTGCGATGTAATAATGGTATGAGTTGTCAGCGAAGATGCTGATGTAATCATCGTGATTTTCTTACTAGTATGAGGTGCGTGTAAAACTCAGTCACGCAAATGAGCGTAAAATAAAAAAGAAATATTATTCAATCGTTGTATTTATATAGATATAATCAATTTAATTAAATAAGGATATTATTAATTCAATTAAGGATGTAATTGGAAACTTTGGATTAGAAACTAACACGTGTTGAGAGTCGCCGCTCGAAAAATGAACAAGTGAGTAAGTGACTCGAAAAATATGTGTGATAGAACGGGTTGAGGCAGCGTTAGTTTCAACCCCTATCCCATATTATTTGAAACCACGATGCTCCCACGTGCATCTTCGCTTCGAAGCTTGGTGCCTTATCGCAGCCACCGGATGTCAATGTTTAAACAAGGAGGTTATCGTCCCCCCGTTCGCCCCCATACGCCGACCTCGCCAGATTGAGTTAGGCTTATGGGCAGATAAGGCATTGTTCCCAGGCTCGGCTGTGCATTCCCTCGAAGCTCCCACTCCATTGTCCCCCACGCCAAGGGAGTGTCTCGACTATTTAGATGGAAACTTTACCACTAAGATCAGATTGGAGATCCAGATTTTCGTCGCGAAACATCACCACGACCCTCTCTCACTTTGTGCGCCAAGGGACCTCGACCTCGAGATTCACCATCACTTGTCCAGAAGGAGGACAATATCCCTTGAGTGCCAAGGTTCGAGCCTTCCGTGACGCCAAGTCATCAAGGCTTCCCCCTCGTTGTTCAGAAAGAGAACAACGTTAGAACAACCATTGTTCGTTCGAGCCCCGTTGACAAGAAACGGTTCTCACCCTTCCCCCGATGTTCAGAAGAGAACAACGTAGAACAGCCATTGTTCTTTTGAGTCCGTTCGCCAAGAAACGGTTCTCACCCTTCCCCCTTGTTGTTCAGAAGAGAACAACATTAGAACAACCATTGTTCTTGAGCCCGTAGACAAGAGACGGTTCTCACCCCCCCCCCCTGTTGTTCAGAAGAGAACAACGTAGAACAGCCATTGTTCTTCAAGCCGTTCATCGAGAAACGGTTCTCATTCCCAAGACGCCACGTCAGGATCCTTTTATTTCCCCCCTTCGGCTGGAACTCGCCAGCGGACCGAAAATTCCTTCACGTCGCCTTCCACTGCACCACTAGTATAAAGTTACGTAAGCCAAACGTCACCTTTGAGTACTTAACCCTTTTGTCAATTCTATCCTGTGCTTTAAATGGTTTAGCGAACCATCCCATCTCTTTAACTCTATATTTGTTTTACCTTTTTAAATCCTTTAATCCTCGGATTAGCCCGAGCCCCCACGACCCTTTCCATTCTCTGTTTATGTCAATATTTTCCGTTTTGTGTTTGTTGATAGTTATTATTAATAAAACTCTATTTTATTAATGATAGCAATATTATTATCCTTGAGCTCAGTTCCACTTCTTAAGCATATCGAAGATACATAATATTGGCCCGCCAGACATTAACGCACTCTAAAGATAATTAAAGAAGTTCCCTCAACGAATAGGTATATATGGTATATCGTCGAGAGTCCATTCTACGACAATATGAAACCATGTGACTGGGTTGAAAATTTTATAATTAAGAACGGATGAACTTACGGGAGATAATTAAGCAAATTTTGGGCACCAATTTATAGATCGTGGTATGAACCTAAATAGAAACTTCACAACAAACCTATATCTAGGCTGATCTTATGGCGAAGTTAGGCTTAATGGTTGGACACAAAATCGTTAAGAAATGGAAGAAATACAACGAGGATACAACAAAATATATATTATTATAGATTAACAATAATGGAACATATTTGAAATTATATTGGTTAAATTGGAATTATACAAAATGAACATGTGTTTAACACTGAATTTTTGTCGTAACTAAACTTGGCGTAAGGTAGATAGGTAATTAATTAAAATGTAATTGTAACTATTTAAAATGTAATTAAAATAATTGAAATCACGAATTGTGGGTAAATGAAATTGATATCACGAATTGTGGCTAATTGTAATTGCAATCACGAATTGTGGGTAAATGTAATTAAAATAATTGAAATGAAATTAAAAGAATTTAAATGTAATTGTAACTATTTAAATCACGATGGTTAAAAAGAGGAAATGTATGATAGGCTGGAAAAGGAAATATAAGGAATTGGACAGCGTTTTTGTTTGTAAAATCTAAGGATTATATGGAGAAAGAATTCAACTAAACTTGAGTTGGAGATCGCGAAGGCATAAGTGAAAATTTTAGTCTCGCATGCGGAATATTTGGAAGCGTTCGTCGTGCGTGTAAATGTTGCCAAAAATTTTGCCAATTGTTTTTAAAGACTTTTCTACAAATATATAATATTTACAAAAAAATTATATAAAATTTTATATATATATATATATATATATATATATATATATATATATATATATATATATATATATATATATATATATATATATATATATATATATATATATATATATATACTCGTATATGTAGATGCAGAGCTGCTACACCGGTATGTAGTATTCTCTCTTTTGTAAATGGGGGAACGAAATTCCCAGTGTTCGTGGTCGGTGAAGGAGCTTCCTGAATCGTTGCCTCTCGTGCTGGGTAGGGAAGTAAAGAGCAAATGTGATGGATATTTTTTTGGATCCTCAGTCGTGTAGGTCACAAAGGGGCATTGCTGATTCGATGCTACTTAGAACTCCTTCTGTTATTCTCCTTGTAAGACCTCGTAGGGAAAAGAGTTCACGTTTTCGAATTCGCCTCCCAAACCTTTGCCTCCTTTACCAAGAATGAATATTCAGTAGCGTAGCTTTTTCCGAACTCTAATTGAGCGTTTAAAAGCTCGGAAAGGTATGAAAGGTATATTTAGGGACAGAAATACAATAAGTTTTTTTTGCAAATATTTAAAATTTTAATACATATACGTAAAAAAAAATGGTAATAGTTGTGAAAGATTTTGTTAAATTAGCGGAGAAGAGTAAGATATGAGTATGAGTAAGAAAAATAAAGTGGTTTCCCCCGAAATTGTCCGGGAATGACATATTTTTAATCTCAACGTTAGTTATTTTTATCTTTGACATTTCGCATAAATAGGGTTCGTTTTTGTTTAAAATCATATTATTAAATTTTTAGAATAGGTTGTTCACAATATTATTAGCATTGTTAAATTTTAATAAAATTATATACCATTTTTGGTCCTATTCAATCGCTGTAGTATTTACATAATTCCAATTTGAGTTATTCTTTTATTCGTTATTATTTATTTTAGTCATGTCTGGTTATTTATTATAAACATATTTTAATCACGTTAGAGTCATTATTTATTCACTTTTGTAAGTATTATTTACTTCTCTCACTTTAGATTATTTATCAATAATTTATTTTAGTCACTTGTTTTAATCACTATTTATTCGCTTTTCTATTTTTTTTATTCACTTTTCGTTATTATAGTCACTTTATTATAGCTATTTAATCTACTTTATTTATTCACTTTTCGTTATTATAGTCACTTTATCATCGCTATTTAATCTACTTTATTTATTCAATTTTCTTCGTTATTATAGTCACTTTATTATCTCTATTTATTCACTTATTATCGTTATTCACTTGTAGTTATTATTTATTTTTCGCACGATGTTTTTTGGCCACCTTTTAACTTTTTGTAGGTGGACATATTGACGGTGTGAATGCACGAGTCCAGGATGAACATCGCGCGCTCCATCACTAGTCCTCCTATTTCCTTCGACGAACAAGGTCCTTCGTAGGTCCACTTGTAGTCGCCATGGTAGATACCTTCGAGCAGTTTTTCAAAGTTTCCCTTTAGGATCTGCAAACAGAAGCGCCGAAAACTTTGAGATTCACGTCCTGGACGCCGGAGAAGAAACCCTGCAGTAGGATATCCCTTTTCTCCGTGAGGGGTACTCCAGGATAGCCTAGGATTTCATCTTCTTCTGAGCCTTTTTCCACTTCTTTACTCTCTTCCTTCTCTATTTCTAATCTCACTTCCGTCTTCTTCCTTTTTCTTTGTCGTTTTTTCTTCGGGCTCTTTTTGGAGTTTACGTTCTTTCCGTTTCTTTTTCCTCCGTGGTTGCTTCTTCCTCTGTTTTTGTTGTTTTTATTATCTTCATCTCCACTAATAGTCATACCTATATTATTTTAACAAACAATAAACAAGTATTATATTTATTATTTTTACCTTTTATTTTTTGGAAGATCCTGGATGGCGCCCCTAATATGCATATGATGTACCCCAGGCAACTGTCCGAGTTGCCGGTACCTTGAGCTGGCACTGCTGCTATGAAGTCATAAGCCCCGGGAAGGGGAAGAGAGTTTCAATGAACCAGCTCGAGAAATGGATAATAGTTATTACTAGCGATCATGCTAATATAAGTACGATATTGTGGTTAAATACAAAATTTAGACGAGGACACTTACCCCTGTTTGGCAGTCTGAATAATTTTCTACTGAGTGCCAACCCTAGATGGAACCAACCTCAAATAAAACCAACACAATCAGCAAACAAAAATAGCGGGCTATCTGACAAGAAGGACAACGACGTATGCACAACCTATCGCCTCTGATTTCAACTAACAAAATGGCCAACACTTAAATCATAGCCCCACCTCACCTTCTCTGCAGTGGGAGTCTGGATAAGTTAAACCAACCATACGCCCCCCTGATTACAAAATCATATCCCCATACATAGTAAGGCATATCAAAAGATACACATTTGTAATAAAAGAATTAGGAAAAAAACATGTTGAAAAATTAACCAAACGAAAACAATTGTAGAAAAATACAAACTATTCAAAACTGTAATCATCAGCCCAGACGGGTGGCTGCCTAGTTAAGAACATAAGAACATAAGAAAAGAAGGAGACTGCAAAAGACCATTCATGGCCTACACTTGGCAGCTCCTGTTCCATTCAACACACAAAAGATTTCTTACCAGAGAAAAGTCATCAACATTGTCACCCTTTACAGGAGTTCGTCAGATCTAATCTACAATATACATAAAATGCATCCAGAGGATTATGTCCATTCATGCAACCGCAAAATATAATCTCCCCACTCCTTAGAAAAATATATACATATGTACATAAAAAAAAGTCAGTCCCATCTAGCAGCTTCATCCATATATTTATCTAATCTATTCTTAAAACTACCCAGAGAGGAGGCTTCTATAACATGCCTAGTGAGCCTATTCCATTCATCTACCACACGATTTGTAAACCAATTCCTCCCAATCTCCTTCCTAAACCTATACTTATCAAGCTTAAACCCATTGCTACGTGTTCTGTCATGTTCACTAAGTATAAGAACCTTACCCAGCTCCCCTTTATTATATCCTTTTACCCATTTGAAGACTTCAATCAATTCCCCTCTGACTCTTCTCCTTTCCAATGTATGTAGATTTAGTTTTCTGAGCCTTTCACCACAAGGTAAGTTCCTTAGCCCACCAATCATCTTTGTCATCCTTCTCTGCACAGACTCAAGCAAATCAATATCCTTCCTATAATATGGTGACCAAAATTGTACTGCATAGTCTAGATGAGGCCTAACTAGCGCCAGATAGAGTTTTAGAATGACTTCAGCACTCTTATTGCTTACACTCCTCCTAATGAATCCCAATATCCTATTAGCTTTATTCTTAGCATTTAGACATTGCTTTCTAGGACGAAGGTCTGAACTTACCAAAATACCCAAGTCTCTCTCACAATCAGTCCTCCCTAAAATTCTGCCATTTAATTTATAAATATTCAATGGATTATTTCTACCTATACTAAGTACACTACATTTGTCTATGTTAAACTTCATTTGCCATTTCTCGGCCCAATTGGACAGAATGGTCAATTCCTCCTGCATTACAACAGCATCAGAATCAGCCCTAATGGCCCTACCTACGAGGGTACCCTGTAACAAAAATTTCCTGTGGTTCATCCTCATCATCTTCCCCCTCATCCACCACAAATACTATACCCTCGTCATCCTCACTTCCTTCACTGGAGCTCGAATCCTTCGGTGGTAAAATTATTTTTCTAATATCAATTACATAACGAGGCAAACCATCTTTAACTACATTATTGTCTGAAATAATATCAGTCACTCTCTCGTTTTCCCCAGGTGAGGCGAATCGAGCTTGCGGGGGCTTCGATCACACTTCTTCCCCCACTTTAAGTGTTTTTCTTCAATCAGGACGTAGTGCTGGATGCCTCCAGTCATACTGGTATATTTATCTTTGTGGAACAGAGATCTCACCCTGGCAAATTTTAGGTGAGATATTATACCGAAAACCAGCTTCTTGTGGCGACATATTACCTCTCTCACACACTGTTTTTATGGTTCTGTGATATCTTTCCACAATTCAGTTTTCACTTGGACGATATACAGTACGGAAATAAGATTGAACGTTGCACAATGGCGGGATCTCTAGACACCAGTTCATAGGGGTTTTTTGAATGTTATCCGTATATGGAGATAAATAGGCCTCTGTATTATTGCGCGTCTTAAGGTTAGCGGTCTAGGGGAGAAAGGTTGCTCTGATTCCAAAGGTTTCACGTACATTCTGCTTCTAGGCTCGGTTCCAAAAGGTACCTTGGTTACCTCAGGGTTAAAGGAAAGGATTCGAAAGGAAAGCAACGATAAGTAGGCTTTCATTCTTGAATAGGGTCTACCTTATTAGGTGTAAGTGAACTAAATTGAGTCTTATGCTGTTGTATGTAAGTTTATTAAAGTTGGGGGTAACTGTGGCTAAAACGATAGTACTTAAGGACGAGGAAAAGACTCGTGATGCTACTAATGATAATTGGGCTAGGCATCTGCCTTTACTTGAGTCTATCCTACCGAATGATTTAACTCTATCCTTATGATGTTTGCGTTCGTTTATTTATAGTTTCCTTGATTAAGAGGGCCTGACCTCTATTTTTTCGCAAGGTGCGGGGCGGAGCTAATGACCGGAAACGCATTTGTTAGTCTCTCCGTTGACCGTTGGACGGAGTTACCAGAGGTGTGTGCGTTCCTACGTAGTTGTACATATTTTCAGATCGGGTGGGTAAATCCTCTCAAGATACGAGAGTTTATGTTTCGTTTGACACTCTCACGAGAACTCAACCGGTCATAGCATATATCACTCTGTATTTGCTTGGCTCCCCTTGTTATCAAGCATTGGTATATTTCCGTCCCACAGCTACTCCTTTGTGTATATGAATGTGTGTGTCCGCGTGTGAAACCAGTTATTCGCTTGCCTTTCTTATGCTTTTCCTAATAAATTTACAGTTGTGAAATAGGTATTTCTCTATTTCACATTGGTTTACTACTTATTACATGTCATATTACCTAATTAATTAATGTGTGTGCTCAATTTCAGGATTTTCTAGATCCACTGAGCACCCATTTGTGGGGTTTCCTCACTGGGCCTACCTAACCTACAATTTGGGTGCCACGGGTCTACTTCCCTTGCACTCTAGATTCCACAAAAGACTCCCCCCCCTTCGAGTTATGGAGTAACATAAATAAATACCTACTAAGTATCGACTTAGGGTAGATATTATATTTTATTAACACTGCTACACTCTTACATGGCTTGGATATTGATTAATATATATATACATATATATATATATATATATATATATATATATATATATATATATATATATATATATATATATATATCTTTGACTCAACAATACGGGCCTTTTAACTAGCTACTATAATTATACAAATGTTGCAATTATGATACATGAAATATATACACTTTAGTTCGTAGGAAAGTTACAAAATATTAAGGCGTGCGGACATTTTTCTCTTTTTCTCTTTCATTATGATAAACCGTGGCAATGCAATGACCTTAACCGGATTAAAAATTAGAGGGATGGTGGGTCTTTGGCAAACGTAACTCGTCTCCAAGAGCGCGTGAAGACCTCCGCCTTGTCGTTGTTCTCTTCGGTGCCTGTAGAGGTTTCTCGTCGGCTTCCTTCGAGTCATTATCCTCTGTTTCATTCTTTCCATGAGGTAAAGTGAAACAAGTCACCCTCCTGACTCTTCCCTGAGTCCTCGGACGTCGCTGATTACTCAGCACATTATCACAATACGAGGGAGGAAGCCTCGTCTGTTTTAATCTGTCCACTGAGACATTGTCCCTCTTGCCCCCAGGGAACTCCACTTTGTAGACCTTGTCGTCGCACTCGACCAGCGGAAAAGGTCCAGCATATGGCGTTTCTAGCGGTTTTCGAACGCATTCTATTCGAACCAACACATGAGTTTCCTCATGAAAATCTTTGCGTACGAAAGGCTTGGGCGCCGAGCTCAGATGTCCTAGGGAAGCCTGTCTTAAGTCGACTTGTGCCATGACTGTGGCTAATTCTTTAATGAATTTTGAATCGCTTTTCAACGAGGAGGATGAAACCAAAGGTTTCGGGCAGAATAGTGTAGTCCCTGTGACTGTTTTGAAAGGTGAAAGTCCCGAGTCATTAGGCAAGGAGCGAATGCCCAAGGGGATAATCAAAAGGACCATCAGCCAGCCTAGCCGACGAGCCATTATGGAACACTTCAAAGTTATGGGTGCCCTTTCCGCGATGTCGTTGGGCTATACGCCGTGGTGCGGAGACGATGAAAACCAACGAGGACTGATAATTCCTTAAATAGCTCGGCCTCAAATTGGGCTCCTCTGTCGTTTACTACGTATAACGGGACTCCAAATCTGGAAATTCATCAGTCTAGGAAAGCCAACGCTTCGATCCATGTTGTAGCTCGATCAATGCACGATAGTAGATACCGATTGTGCGACGGGTAGGATTGTCCACGCAAAGTACCTGGTGGGCGTGGTCCAACGATATCAATATGCATCGTTTCGAATCTTGAAGACGGAATATTAATGGGCAGGATTAGAGAGATTTTGTGTGGCAATCGATCTTGGAGGACTAGCCTGAGAGGCACTCCCTTGCCCAGGAGCGAATGTCCCTGTCCACATTAGGCTAGAAGTATCGAGACCTAATTAAACGAAGTGATGCCTTTATCCCAGGGTGTGAAACATTGTTCAATTGACTGAAAATAGTCTTTCTGCATGCTGTAGGGACGAACGGTCGTGGGTATCTTGATGTTACTTCACACCATATTTGAGTTCTCCGTGAAAAGAGAAATATTTTAATCAGGGGCGACATTCCTTCGTTTCCTCGTCATTATCCTGCGCTGTCGCTAAAGCTGAAAGGTCAAATGAGGCAAATTGGATCGAATTGACGTTCCTCGCTAGAGAGTCAGCAACTACGTTGTCTTAACCACGCACGTAGGTAATATCGCTGATGTACTCCAAAATAGACGTCCAATAGCGTTGCTGTCTGTCCGTTTTGGCATTCAATGGTGACGAAGAGGCCGATACTAGTAGCTTGTGGTCTGTGAATAAGGTAACATGGCGACCTTCAATCATGTGCCCGAAGTGGATCACAGCAAGATACGCCGCTAAAAACTCTCTTTCGAAAGTGGAGTATGCCTGGTATGTCCAGTTTAACTTGTTCGAGAAGAATGTCGCCGGTTTACCATTTGCTGAAGGGCAGCACCTGCCGCGTATTGGGAGTAATCCGTCACCAGCTAATTTGGCCAATCATCGGACAGCGTGTGGCAGAGCTTGATCAAGTTAATCAAAGCCGATTTAGTACTTTCAAATGTTTCTCGTGTATCATCGTTTAATTCGGGCTCACGAGCCTTCTTAGGTTGCAGGCGTACAAGCTCGGTCAGCGGGGCTGCAATCGCGGCAAAGTTAGGAATATTCTTTGGTAGCAACCCAACATGCCCAAGTATCGTGTTGTTCCTTGTAGTCCTTCGGTAAAGGCATGTCCCATATTTCTTTCATTTTCTTGGCCGGTGGGCAAATTCCTTCCGCCGAAATGTGATGCCCTAAAACAATCAATTTCCTCCTTTGTCATTTCGCATTTCTCCATGGATATCCTAGACCATTATCGACTTGGATTTTTAAAACTTGATCTAAATGTTCCAAATGGTCGTCCAGATTTTCCGAAAATATCAGGATGTCGTCTATATATACATAAACGAACCCTAATCCCCGAAACAGTTTATCCATGTTTCGTTGGAGAGGGAAGTTTGCATCCCAGAGGCCAAAGGGTAGCTTCATGTACCCTCAAAAACCAAACGGCGTTATCAGCGTAGTCTTCTATATGTCCGCCGGGTTCATAGGGATTTGATGGTAAGCAACGAACCAGGTCTAAACTTGAAAAATTGTTTTGCCATGGAGGTGGTTTGCCACATTTTGAATTCGTGGCAATGGATATCTGTCGTGCTTTGTGCTCACATTAAGTGCCTGGAAGTTGCTGACCACTCTGTATTCACCTGGCGAGTTCGTTGGGATCATGTGAATCGGTGAGGCGCACGACTCCCTTCTTCAATAGCGTTTCGAACGTTGCTTTGGCAACTTGCAGTTTCTCCATTTAAAGAAGTGTCGGCCGTGCAAATGTCGATGTTGCACTGTCGGCCTCAATTGTGTGCGTCACTGAGTTAGGCGAACGGGGGGGAGGAGAGATTAGTGGGCTCGGGACTTTACAAAGCCTCATACCTCTCTAATACGGCATTGCTACCGGGCGGTAAGGGCTTTAGGTAATTAATGATCAGAGCTACCACAGGCTCTCCGGATTGTTTCACTTCTGATATGAGCTTAGTTTGATTGTCGATAAGGATGCTGCGCGCGCAATCCAACAAAAAAATAAAGTGCTTCAGAAAGTCAATTCCCAATAACGGTGATGTTGTATCCGCGACCACAAACGACCACCTGAATGATCGGAGAGGACTCGGGATAACTATATCCGTGTGTACCTCACCGTGCACTTTTATTTTTACGCCATTAGCCGTTGTAATGTTCACACTAGATTCGTGTAAATTCGCCCGATCGCACCAATTTAGTCGGAATTATTCACACACTCGCCCCCGTATCAATTAGAAACTCGCACTTTAATCACTTTAGCGGCGACGGTGAAGACAGACGGCATACTAGCGGTCGCGCTTGCAATGGCATGCCTTGCTAGTTTTCTGATGGGGCTGGCGAAGATGCCCTGGATTAACATTGTATTTGAACGTGTTCCCTTCTCTTTAGCCACCTGCACCTTGGTTTGCAGAATTGAGCACTCTCACCAAAATACAAATGTGAACGGCATATCACAGGTCTTTGGTTCCTACGAAGCGATCGCAATCCAATCGGTATATTATAGGCACCGTGATCATCATTACGCTGTACAAAATTGGAACGGTTTCCATTAGGGTACTCACTTACGGGCACTGATCGCGTACTTCCCGTAGAATTCACATTATTTACTTAATTATCACCTCTATTATTAAAATTGGGAATACACATACCTGGCAAAGAAGTGACACTGCGTTCTATGGAGTCACTGCTATAGAATGCCATTAGTTCACCCGCAAGCTTTCTTAACTGGGCCAGGGTTAGTTCGTTCTTGGTAGCAATTATGGGCACGATGTTGGCTGGCAGGGATTGAATAATCTTGTGCCTCACGAGCTCCTCCCCAACTCCTAACTGTAGAGCAGTTTTCCTTAGTTTTTCCAAATTGGCAGAAGGTCGACCGAGGAGTGTGGAGGAGGCAATGAAGTTCTCGAAGAGCTTGGGTTTAGGCCTCTTGAAGAAGAGCCTAACTACCTCAGTCCAAAAGAGCTTGGAATTTTGATTATATAGGATTGCAGCCGGAAGTCGGTTGACGGTCTCGGAAGGAAGTGCAGCCAAGACATAAAAGAATTTAGTTTCCTTCTTACTTACTCTTGAAATGTAAAACTGGGCTTCTACAATCTTAAACCAACCTGCCACTGCTACCTCATTAAATATGGGTGGCTTGAGGGTGATGGCGTTCACGCTTTCTGTCTCTTCTTGTCCTGCCTGTTGTGGTCTGATTCGTCAATCTTTCTTAACACCTTCACTGTCCGGACAAAGGGGTCACCAGTTTATGGCGGGATAGCTCTTAATACCAGTTTATAGGAGGTTTTGAATTTTACCGGTATGTGGTTGGAAAGGGTCCTTGGCATTATTGCGCGTCTTAAGGTTACCGATCTACAAGTGAGAGGTTGCTCTGATTCCAAAGGTTTCACGTACATTCTGCTTCTAGGCTCGGTTCCAAAAGGTACCTTGGTTACCTCGGGTTCAAAGGAAAGGATTCGAAAGGAAAGCAACGATAAGTAGGCTTTTATTCTTGAATAGGGTCTACCTTATTAGTCGTAAGCGAACTAAATTGAGTTCTATGCCGGCGTATGTAAGTTTACTAATGTCGGTGGTAACTAAGGCTAAAACGATAGTACTTAAGGACGAGGAACGGATTCGTGATGCTACTAATGATAATAGGGCTAGACAGCTGCCTTTACTTGAGTCTATCCTACCGAATGATTCAACTCTCTCCTTATAATGTTTACATTCGTTTATTTATAGTTCCCTTACTTAAGGGAGCATGACCTTTTTTTTCGCAAGGCGCGAGGTGGAGCTAATGATCAGAAACGCATTTGTTAGTCTCTCCGTTGACCGTTGGCGGAGCTACCAGAGGTGTGCTCGTTCCTACAGTAGTTGTATACACTTTCGGACCAGGTGGGCAAATCCTCTTAAGATGCCACAGTTTATGTTTCGTTTGATACTCTCACGAGAACTCAACCAGTCACAACATATATCACTCTGTATTTGTTCGGCTCCTTTTGTTATCAAGCATTGGTATATTTCCGTCCTACAGCTGCTCCTTTGTGTATTTGTATGTGTGTGGCCGCGTGTGAAACCAGTTATTCGTTTTCTTATGCTTTTTCCTAATAAATGTACAGGTGTGATATGAGTATTTCTCTATTTTACATTGGTTTACTACTTATTACATACCGTATTACGTAATTAATTAATGTGTATGCTCAATTTCAGGATTTCATAAATATATAGGTAAAGGATCCCATGTTACCTCATTAATTCGTAGACAATTTATTGTGAAGGTGAATTAAGCTTATGACTTCTCAAATGATTCTTCACGGGTACTCTGATTTAGTCTGAGCTTAACGGTGGTTTTCAGGTAATAACAAGAAAAGGAAGTACCCTAGGAGACCTTACGGTCCATTCAAAGAGGGTACCTTTGGACTAGCAATCGAGCAGGCACATGGCTGCCCAATTGTTTTGCGTGCCTAAACGGCTACTTTTCAAGACTTTGTCTAGTCTGGACTTGAACTGGTCAACAGATTCACTGTTGACAACTTCTACTGGAAGTGCGTTCCACTTACCGCAGATACTGTAAGTGAAAAAATTTCCACACATATTGCGGTTGTAACGCTTCAGTTCAAGTTTGAAGCCGTGATTGCGCGTTCTGTTCTCACTCAGTGTGAAAATATCCTGGTAGTTAACATTGTCGAACCCTCAAAGCATTTTGAAAACTTCGATGAGCTGACCACGCAGTCTACGGGTTTCCAGCGAGAACAGATCTAATTCCCCTAGTCTATCCTCATAACTTTTATGTCGGATAGAGGGAATCAGTTTGGTTGCCCTAGCTTGTACGCGTTCCATCTTTGCAATGTCCTTTCAAAACGAAGGACTCCAAAATTATACGGCATACTCCAGATGCGGCCGAACCAGGGAGTTGTACAGACAAAGTACTATCTCCTTGTTTTGGTATCCAAACTGGCGCTTTATGTAGCCTAACATCCTTTGGGCTTTCTTCTCTGCCTCGATGCACTGTTTCGAGAACTTGAGGTCGCTAGTGATAGTAACACCCAAGTCCTTCTCAGTGTCACTCGATTCAAGAGCAGTGCCCTTAAGGATATAATGAGATTGGGGGTTTCTGTGGCCGATATGCATTACTTTGCATTTGTTCACGTTAAAAGGCATTTGCCACGTGTCCGACCACTCCCCAATCTTCCCAAGATCTTCCTGCAGGCGGGCAGTATTTCCATCCTTTGCAACGTTTATACCAAGCTTGGTATCGTCGGCAAATTTGGAAATCTTGGCAACCATGTCACCGTCCATGTCGTTGACGTAGATGATGAATAGTAGTGGTCCCAGGTCAGAACCTTTAGGCACCCCGCTAGGGACGGGCACCCACTCAGAAGCTTGTCCATTCACTACCACCCGTTGCCGTCTGCCACTTAGCCAGTTCTCGATCCATCCGGCTACTTTTCCGTCTATGTCCAGCGCTCGCACTTTCCAGAGAAGGCGGCAGTGTGGTACCTTATCAAAGGCTTTCTGAAAGTCTAAATTCACCACATCCACCGCCTTGTCCCGATTGTGCTCACTGAACACGAAGTGGAAGAATTCCACAAGGTTCGTCAGGCATGACCGTTGCCTTCGGAAGCCGTTCTGGGAACTCCTCAGTAGCAGGTTTGACTCTAAATACGACGTCATTTTGTCCACCATGATGTTTCCATCAGTTTACCGACTATCGAAGTCAGACTGATAGGTCGGTAGTTTGACGGTTGGCCTTGGTCTCCTTTCTTGAAGATAGGAGTCACCTCCGCCTCACGTCAGTCTCTAGGAACGCATTCGGTCCGGATTGACATGTTTAAGATTGCGCTCAGGTGTCGTGACACTTGATCGCGCACTTCTTTCAACACTTTAGGTAGAAATCCATCCGGGCCAGGTGACTTATTCGTCTTTAGGTCACTGATCTTCTTTTTTATTTTCCCGTCGGTGAAGTCCATATCCTCCAGCTTTTTCCCCGAGTAGGAATCCATTGGAGGTAAAGAAGGAATTTAGAAAGGATGTAGCAAAAATATACTTTTAATCTAATACTGGCCTATTAAAGGGGAAAGAGGCACGCCACGAAGTACTTTGCGGGCGACAAGCAGGTTTTCTATTCAACGGGAAGTATAGAATTCTGGAGCGACAGTACTTAGGTGAATTAAACGGGTTTCATAACGCTAAGATGGAAACAAATTAATCTTAATGTCTTAATACTGAATAGATCTTAAAGTCTTAATAATTCATACTGACTTGTCTTCTTGAATTGCTCGACTATATATATACAGTTTTATTTCCTAGGGGCGTAGCCTAGACTCGTCCGTGTGACGAGCCTCCGTCGTTGGGTTTATTAGTTTCCCCCCTAGGGCGGAGCTACCGAACAGCTTTGTGTGTCAGATTTACCTATATATTCCAATAGTTTTATCTCTATTACAGGATTCGCTTGTCACAAATCTGTGTTGCAATTTCCTTTGGTCAGGGCCTGTATTTGCCCAGCTGCTTTGTACTTAAGTTCATACACCATTACTGAACGGGCCTAATCATGCCATGTTCCTTAATATAATACAATAATGATATTTAATACATTTATTTACAATTTATTTTACAATTTGGTCCCATCCTTTTATATTGCTATACAAATTATGATTACGACACTGTACAAATACATAATAAGGCACGTATGAAAGCTATAGAAGCAGCCAGGCGTGTTTATATTTATGCCTCTTCCTCTTTCAATAAATGTGTCGCTACAAAAATGCCTACAAAAGATTCAGAAATATATGAACGACGGATTTCTGGCAAACTTGACTCATTTCCAGGAGCGCGTGAAAACGTATGTCTTGCCGTTACTTTCTCCGGTTCCTTCTACGAGGTGAATCGTATCCGTTCCTCCTTCCATTTTCTGCTTGAATCCATTGGCGTTGATGGCCATTATGTGAGAGAGGTAATCTCGCGGGTTTTAGTCTGTCCACAGAGACAGTGTCTATTTTTCCCATCAGGGAATTCCAATTTGCAAAGTTTGTTGCCGCGCTCGATTACTTGGAAAGGGTCAACATATGGCACTTCTAGTGGTTTGAGAACGTTGTCTATTCGGTCCTACATATGAGTTACTTCAGGAAGATTTGGGGGCACGAAAGGCTTAGGCACCTAGTGCAGGAGCCCTATGGATGCCTGCGTTGTAATACATTCCCCTTTTTTTTCTATGTAATTACCTATTCATTTCTTTTAATTTTTTTCCTTTAAATATTTAGATTAGATTATTGTTAGAATTATTTTAATTAAATAAGTTCCTTTAGTTTCAGAGAAGATATCTGATAATTACCTATGATTATATTAAAGCCTCTAAAATTGTAAATTTTAGGTAATTAGCTTTATAAGTTAAATGCTCTGAATTAAAAAGATTTAAATCTGTAAGGACCCCCAAACGGGGTAAGTTATTTGCTAGTTTTGAACTTATTTATTTACCTTTTAGAAAAATTAAATTATTTAAATTTGTGATAACTCTTAATTTAGTTAAATTTTGTTGACAATGCTTTTGTGCAGGACGGAGGTTTCTTCACCTTCTCACAAAGTTTTATGTTGTAAATTAATAACTAAGTCCAACTTATATTTATTATAATCTATAGCAATAGATTTACATTATTATATTACTAAATTTATAATCTTTGCCTCCATTTCATTATTAAATTTTCTTTAAAAAAGAATTCTAGTGTCATATCTTAATAAAAAACTGTATATTTTAGGTTTTAGTTTTGGCCCAAAGAAATAGTTCTACTCTTGGACTCTGAAACCTCCAATTATGCCAATCTTGGACGCAAAAAATCATTCCAGTCTTAGGTCTATTTTGTCTAAAGACCAACAAATCTCTGGTGCTGCTCCGATTGTAAATATTATTTTGTATAGTACTTAGTTCCTAAATAAATTTATTCTTAGAACCCTGTTGTTATTAGTAACCCAATTGCTGAAAAATTCTCAAGCTCTGCCTCTTGATTCCGTTCTTTTAAACCTGTCTTTGCTCCCTGATTTCTCCAGTTCGGCATAACCTTGAACACCGAACCATTCAAGTCTTTTTCCTTTTCACTCTTCTACTATCTTTTTTCCTATTTCCTTTCTGAATGCTCCTTCCTGAGTTGTTATTTGGGCTAGTTTTACGCCCCAGCCAAGAAACCATTTAAACAACTCACCCTATCATCATATGTTCCACTGACGATTACGAAACTAAAGGTTTTGGACACGAGAGTGTGGTTCTCGTAACTGCCCTGAAAGGTGAAAATTTCGAGTCATTGGGCAAAGAGCGAATGCCTAAAAGGACAATTGGGAGTGGCACAAGCCAGCCTTGTCTATGGGTCAATTATGGAGCACTTCAGAGTCCGGTATATCCTTTTTAACATCCCCTTCGTGGACGAGCGGTACGTCGTGGTGCGGAGACGATGAAAACCAACGATGGCAGACTGCTCGTTGAATATTTCTGATTCGAATTGGGTGCCTTTGTCGGTCACTACGTGAAGCGGGACTCCAAATCTGGAAATCCACCCGTCTAGGAAAGCTAACGCAACCGTTGCTGCTCCTATGTCCGGGATCGGTAGCGCTTCGATCCATCTCGTTGCTCGGTCGATGCATGATAGTAAATACCGATGGTGTGAGGGGTAGGATTGTCTAGGCATAGTACACGGTGGGAGTGGTTCAACTCTATCGATATGCACAGTTTCGAACCTTGAGGATGAAAATATCAATGGGCAGGATCGGGGATTTCGTGTGACGACTAATCTTGGAAGATTGACATGGGAGGCACTCCCTTGTCCAGGAGCAAATGCCACTGTCTACAATGGGCCAGAAATATCGATATTTGACGAGACGAAGTGAAGCCTTGATTCCAGGGTGTGACAGATTATGTAATTGATTGAAGATAGCTCTCCTGCACGCCATCGAGACAAACACTCGTGGGGATCTTAGTGTTACTTCACACCCAAAGCTGAACTTACTCTGGAAAAGGGTAAGATTTTAGTCGCGAGCGAAATTCCTTCGTTTCTTCGTCATTATCCTGTGCTGCCGCCAAAGCTCGGAGGTCAAGAGAGTTAATATAGACCGAATTACGTTCCTTGAAAGGCAGTTAGCGACTACATTGTCTTGACCACGCACGTCAGCGATATTGCTGATGTATACTAGAATGACTGTCCAATAGCGTTGTTGTCTTTCTGTTTTTGCACTTAATGGCGATGCAAAAGCCGATATTAAAGGCTTGTGATCAGTGCACAAGGTAACATGGCAATCTTCGATCATGTGCCTAAAGTGGTTGACAGCAAGAAATGTCGTAGGTGGAGTATGCTTGCTGCGTCCGACTTAGCTTTCTTGAAAAGAATGCCACCGGTTGGGAGCAATCCATCACCAGCGGGTGACAGAGTTTAACGGAGCCGATTAAGGCCGATTTGGTATTCTCAAATGCTCCTCGTGCCTCATCATTCCACACAAGCTCATGAGCTGCGATCGCAGAAAAGTGAGGAATCATTCTTCGGTAGTATCCCAACAAGCCCAAATATCTGCGAAGCTCCTTCTAGTCCTTTGGTAATGCCATGTCTCCAATTTGCTCCATTTTCTTCGCTGGTGGTCAAATTCCTTCCACCGATATTGTGATGCCCTAAAAAATCGATTTCCTCCTTTGCCAGCTCGCACTTCTCCAGGGATATTATCAGACCGTTTTCGACCAGGATTTTAAAGACTTGGTCTAAATGCTTCAGATGGTCCTCCATATTGTCTTAAAATATAAGGATGTCGTCTATATATACATAAACGAATCCTAATCCTTGAAACAGATGGCCATGTGCTGTTGGAAGGTGCAGCTTGCATTTTGGAGGCTGAATGGGAGCTTTACGTACTCCCACAAACTAACTGGACTTGTGACTGCAGTCTTCTTTATGCCTGTCTGGTTCCTATGGATTTGATGATAAGCACTAACTAAATCTAACCTTGAAAAGATCTTTTTGCCATGCAGGTGGTTCGTAACACTTTTAATCCGCGGCAACGGATACCTGTCGAACTTTGTGATCACATTAGGCACTCAGAAATCACCGACCACCCTGTACTCACCGAACGACTTTTTCGGTACCATGTGAATCGGCGAAGCCCATGGTGATTTTGACGAGCGCACGACTCCCTCCTTCAATATTGTTTAGAAAGTTGCTTTGGCAACTTGTATTTTTTTTATTGAAAGAGGCCTCGGCCGTGGGAGTGTCGGTGGAGCACTACCAGTTTCGATTGTATGCGTCACCGAGTCTGGTGATGACAGGTAGGGATGAGTTGGTGCGGGCCTAACAGAGCTTTATATTTCTCCAAATATTGCTCTGCAATGGGGCGCTAGGTGCTGAAGGTCATTAATAATTAAGGCTACCGTAGGTTCTCCAGATAATTTCACTTTCGATAGAAGTTTGGCTTGTTCGTCTAAAGTATGCCGCGCGCACAATCCACTAACAGATTAAAATGCCTTAGAAAGGCAATTCCTAATAACGGTGAAATGGTATCCGCAACTACAAATGACGACCTAAATGATCGGAGAAGACTAGGGATCACTATGTCCGTATGAACCTCGCCGTGCACTTTTATTTTTCCGCCATTAGCCATTGAACTATTTATACTGGACCCGCGCAATTCACCCTATTTCACCAATTTAGCCGGAATTATTGATACACTCGCCCCCATATCGATTAAAAACTCACATGTATTATTACATACTTTAGCGGAGACGTTGAAAACTACCAGCAGCCGCGCTTGCAATGACATGCCCAGCTAGTTTTCCGCCGGGACTGTCGAAGATGGCCTGGATTAGAGTTGCATCTACACCTTTTCTCCTCTCTTTGTGCCACGGTTTGAATAATTTAGCGTCCTCCCCAAAGTATACGTATGAGCGGCAAACTACAGGTCTTTGGTTCATTCAGAAGGGTCTCAATCCTCCTGGTATATTATGCGCACTGTGATCACCTTTATTCTGCACATAACTGGGACGATTCCCATTAGGGTACGCACCTATGGGCACTGACCACCCACTTCCCGCCTTATTATTTATATAATTATTACTCGTATCGTTATTAATATAAGGCATAAACGCGTTGGAAACAAAAACGGCACTGCGTCCTATCTACTCACTACAGGTATTTACATTAAGGCACTGCGCTCTATCGAATGTCATCAGTTCACCCGCCAGGTTTTCTAATTGTACCAGGGTTAGTTCTTTCTGTGTGGCAATTATAGGTGCGATGTTGACCTGCAGGGATTGAATGAACTTGTGCCTCATAAGTTCTTCACCAACTCCTACCTGAGGGGCAGTTCTTCGTAGTTCCTCTAAATTGATAGAGGGTCGGCCAGTGAGAGTGGAGGATGCAATGAGCTTCTACAATTTCGTCTTCTCGAAGAGCCCAATCACTTCCGTCCTTAAAAGTTGATATTTCTGGTGCGATACAATGGCCGCCGGAGGGTGTGAGGCCAATACATGGAAAAATTTAGTATCCCCTTTTTTATTCCGGAGATGTTTTAATTGGGCCTCCACAATTTGAAACCAACCTGCGACTACCGTTTCATTAAAGATGGGTGAATGGATGGTGATAGCGTTTACGAACTCCGTTTCCCCTTGTCCTGCCTGAGGATGGCTTGATGCATCCATTTCCTCGAAACCTTCAATGTCCGGCCGAAACAAAAGGGTCACGAGTTTATAGGAGATGAGAAGGTCACCAGTTTATAGGGGTGTTACCAGGTTTATAGGTGGCCTGGGGATCGGTTTATGGCTTGATGCAAAGGGATGGTAAAAGTGGTTTACCTAATTGGGAAGTGGAGGTAAAAGCTACCCGGTTATTAGGGAAGTTTGGCCGTTAGTCACAATGGCGAGTATATTGAAGAGTCCTCGTTGCTATTGCGCACGATGGGTAGTGAAGACCTTTGGCAACTGGGTTTAATTTATACCTCCGTCGAATTGTCTCTGACTCCTTAATAATTCTTCACGAGGGTTATGATTTAGGCTGGGCTTACCAAAGGTTTCCCGGTAATCGGGGGAAAAAAAGGACTTCGAAAAGGACGTAGCAAAAATATAATTTTATTCTTAATTTTAAAGGGTCAGGCGGCACGTTACGAATACTTTGAGGTCAATAAGTAGGCTTTCTATTCCACGCGAAATATTGGGTTCGAAGGCGACTGGACTTAGACCAATTAAATGGGTTTCGTAAAGCTACCAAGGGAGTAAACGGTGTTAACGAATAATGATTCTCTTTCTCAGACGTTAGTTGTTCTTCTGAGTTTGTGACTCTCGAAATAATAATTGCCTGACTATATATGTGTTCGTTTCCTGGGGCGTGACCTAGACTTGTCCATGGGTGCGGAGCCCAATTGTCTGGTTCGTCAATTTACACCCCTAGGGCAGAGCTACCCACCAGCTGAGTCTGCAAGATATGCCTACATATTTCCAATAGTTTCATCTTTATTATAGGAATCGCTTGTTACAGATCTGTGTTATAATTTCTCTTGGTCAAAGTCTGTATTTGCTCAGCTGCTTTGTAGCCTCCCGTTTTCTGATAAATCTTTCTTAAAACGCGAATGTTTGTTTATGCGTGACCTCCTATTGACTCAGGGTCCGACCTGATATCTGCTTTCCACGTTCGTATTTTGTGTGTTCCCGTACGCGACTCTACCGATCGCTTGCCTCATCTCTATTTATACAAATTAACATATGTATTTTCATTTCTTTATTCTCTATACAAATTAATATATAAAAATTAACATATTTTCATCTTATTCTCACGGATATAACATTTATGTTATTTACATGTAGGGCAATTTGTTAAGATTTGATAAATACACCGAGCGTCCGTTTGTGGAGTTTCTTGCTGTGACTATTAAATCCTGCAATTTGGTGCCAGCAGCCTACCTATTATATGACACGAGCACCACAACCTTACAGCACATGGCCAACCAAAGTGGGAAAACTGGGCACTGAAATAGCCTAATAGCGGGCAAGAGCATCTGCTCGAGTCTCTACCCAAATGGGCGGATCGGGCATAAATACGGGTTACCCCACATGCTGGAGAAAATAATTCATTTTAATTTGAGAGTCAACTTTTAAAAGTTGAATCATTTTTAAAAATTTGAAATCCAGCTTTTTAAAAATGAAGGTCAACATTTTTAATTTGAAATCCAAATATTTTAATTTGAAAGTCAACTTTTTAAATTTAAATGTCAACTATTTTAAACTGAACTTTCACTTTTTTTAATTTGAAGTTCAATTTTTTTAATATGAAAGACAACTTTTTAAATATAATTTTTTTTTTAATTTGAGGGGGAAAAGGTGTAGGTTGGTAGAAGGGTTTGTTACAATTTTAAGTTACGAGTATTACCTCTCGTACAATTATTACTGAAATTATTACTGTTACATAAATTACATAACAATTTCGGGCACTTTTGCAACTGCAAATTAATCAATTAGTTTTTTGGTGTCAATTTTATAGAGTAAATCACTTTCAATGAACAGTCCATGGTTGATCGTTTCACGTCTTCAATTCTTTTCAGATGAGAAAAGGAACGTTCACTTGGACAATTGGTATCATTAATGGTAAGTAATTTCGCAGTGTAGTTCCGTGTTTGAAAAAGCAGAAGACACCAGTAGTGCGGAGCATTGAAAACATCTTGTGTGCACCAACATATAAATTGATGAAATTCAGCAGGGAAATCTAAACAAAGGTCATTCGAATAAAGGTCTTCATCAGACATAGAATCATACTGAGTCAAAACACCAAACCTTTGAGGCACTGTAGAATATGTCTCAATACGTTCCTGCAGTGCACTCTTGATTTGATCAATGATGACGTAGAAAGTGGTAACTTTAAACTTTTCCTGGGCAGACATCCCCTCCAGAACATCTGTAGCATCCCCATCATTAACATTCTTCTTACGTTTAGGCACTCGCCGACAGACAGATTTGTATGTGCTGCAGCCACGCCTTTTACTTGATTTTTGTTCTTAATGTTCAAACTTCTCTCGGCATTCATCTAAGAATTTATCCAAGCTCTTCAGCAAACCAATAGCGGGTGTTAATTCGATGTTCGAGCCTTGCAGCAATATACCAGAGCAGTTAAAACGCTTCAAAATGTCATTCTATAGTTCACACATTAAGGCAAATTCAATGGTGTCCATGTAGTTTACCGGCGACTCTACTTTATTTTTTGTGCCGCCATTCTGAGTAGCATTCTCTGAGATCTCCTGCAGTGTACTTCGAAACTTATGGTACCCCATCAAAACTGCTTTGTGGCATCAGACCGAGCAGACAACCACGTATCTCTGATGGGTATTTCGGAACTAGGCATTCAGGGTTCTTTTTCAACCTGGCTTAAAATGACATGCCAACGATGTGTTGATACAACAAGGAATGAATACAAGCTTCCCAGGAATTAAAAAAAAAGAACCTGCTTCAACGCAACAATCCATCACTGATTGTCCAGTTAAATTTAGAGTGGCCTGCGCAAGGAATATAATTCACTAGACTGTTCTTGTTTTTCAAGATTTGCTTCATGCCAGTATATTTATCAAACATATTACTGGCATTATCTTAAGTCTGACCATGGCAATTTTCAAAGTTGATTTCCTGATCCCTTAAGTATCGAAAAAGTGTCAGCTAGATTCTGTCCTGTGTGACTGGAGATTGGTATGAAAGTCAGCAAACGCTCCACTGGTTGGAGATCCACCATATACAGTACATAGCGCAGAATGATGGTTAACTGGTCAGAATGTGTAATATCTGGAGAAGAATCCACATAAACTAAAAAGTATTGTAACTTGACAATCTAATCCTTGCTGACACTAAGAACTCGTTTACCCATCATGGTAATTAGTTATTCGCAAATTGTTTTTGACAGGTAAGATGTGTGGCCACGTCTGCGATTTACATCGGTATGAATATGTTGGGCCAAAAAGGATCAAACTGTTCAATAAGCTCCAAGATGCCCAAATAATTGCCATTGTGTTTAGATCCAACAATTTCATTACTATCTCGAAGAACCAGACCTCTTTAATAGAGAAAAAATAATTGTTTAACACAGCGCCACAGAATGTTTTTCCAGTAGTTTGTCTGCTCCAGAATATTTTGATGTAACTGCTCATCAACTCACATAGCATCAACATTGAGATGACATAATGTCAGAACTGACTTGATGTGCTTTGACTGGTTCCATGCGGTTTTAAGTACTAAGCCATATTCTTCCAATCTACAAATCCTTGCACAGAAAGCTGTACATGGTCGGGCGAAAACAGAATGCAAGGAAAACAGAATACACAGGCTTTGGCTGGAGAATACCCAAGCCAGTCACGATCAACCCTCTCACCATTCGTTAAAATCCGTTTGAAGGCATCGGAATTTAAAATACTATTCGCACTTTGTTTATGGATAGCTGTCTGCAAAGTTTCGAAAATCGTTTTATCTCAGTCTGATGGAAATTTGACGTAAATGGTATGTTACGTCACCATAAACCCCAACTTCAGTTGGAATTGTTACTAAGAGCAAAATTGAAGCCTCTCTCTTTCAATCTAGATACAAGAAACACAAGGGGTTTTCTCAATTTATTAAAATAATTGAGAAAATTCTGATTACAAAATGTATTGTAGAACATATGGAAACAAATACTATTATTTTAAATGGTACAAAAATATATTGTATTGTGAAGAATTGTAAATAGCTGTAAAATGTTAATACTTATGAGCAAAATGAATGCAGAAAATTTAGTTAAATCATGGTACAGTGAGCAATTGAAGAAGAATACATAGGATAAAATCTCATTATAAATACGAAAAAAAACAGGGTAGGTACACACTTCATTCGGTGTGCGTCAAAGATATTAACCAATATATCGGATTCGCAAGTCAAACAGAGGAATCATGATACAGTAGGAATGACTTCCACCTTCTGGCTCTACCTCCAGTAAACCATTGATGTCCTGGGAAAAATACAGCTTCTCAAGTTAAAATATCCTTAGGGTATTACCAAAATCACAAAAATAAATAACTCATTATCCTTCCACTCATCCTTACTAAGGATCAGTATTCCAGAAATTATTCTTCTCAACTTATTACTTTTAAAGGAACATTTAACTTAATTTTACACTCACACTATAGATTAAGTTCCTGTACCTGTTTACCAAATTTAACATATCTCCTTCACATTTACAAATTAAATTACAACTTTTGTAATCCTTTAACTACCTATAACCTTAACTTAACACCTGAAAAATAACTTTGACATAAAATACAATAATATGTAACTATAGATACGAGGGTCGGTCAATAAGTTTTGCGAATCGGTAGGGCAAAACAGAGGAAGGAGTATGGCTGTTTGTGGGGGTGTTAGGACAAGTTATGACAAGTCAGGACCTGCGGCCGTACGCTCCTGCCTCGTCTATTTAAGAAGCAGTAGCTGATCGCAGATCGTCAGTCACAAATTTTTCAACAATGGAGAAGGTTGAGCACCGCACAGTGATCATATTTTTGACCAAGGAAAGCAAGAATGCAAAAGAGATCCATGAACGCATGGTTGCAGTGTACATCGACACCGCCCCTTCCTATTCAACCATTGCTCGCTGGAATAGGGAGTTCCGCCATCATCGTGAGTCCCTTGAAGATGACCCCCGTCCAGGACGCCCGTCAGACGTGTCCAACGAGGACAATGTGGCCCGTGTGGAGAGGATGATCCTCGAAAATCGACGGGTGAAGGTCGAAGAAATCGAGCGAGAACTTGGAATATCACATGGAAGTGTTATGAACATCATCCACGACAATTTGGCCATGAACAAGGTCTCTGCCCGTTGGGTCCCTAGAAACCTCACGCCCCATGATCTACTTCAACGTCGTCAAAGTTCAGAGGAGCTGCTGCTCCTGTACAACCAAGACTCGGTGGGATTCGAGTCACGCATAGTGACAGGTGATGAAACGTGGGTCCATCACTGGGATCCCGAGACCAAGCGCAAAAGCATGGCCTGGAAGCACAGGAGCTCTCCTATCCCCATCAAATTCCGGACCCAACCCTCAGCCGGGAAGATCATGGCCACCATCTTCTGGGATTCTGGACTATGCGCCTCGTGGAAGGACCATCACAGGCCAATATTACGCCTAGGAACTGGCTAGGTTGAAGGAGTTCATCCGTCAGAAGTGGCGCGGCAAGTTGACACGCGGTGTCCTGCTCCTCTACGACAATGCCCCTGTCCACAAGGCCAGAGTTCCACAAGCTGCCATACGCGAGTGCGGATTCGAGAAGTTCAACCTTCCCCCTTACAGTCCAGATCTGACCCCTAGCGACTACCTTTTATTTCTCCAGCTCAAGGCTGCACTGCGTGGACGCCGGTTTGGGGACGATGAAGATGTCCAGTTCGCCGTCCAGGAGTGGATTGAACAGCAGTCGGGAGATTTCTGGTTGTCGGGAATTCGAAGCCTCAGGGACAAGTGGCGCAAGTGCATTGAAGTTAAGGGTAGTTATATTGAAAAATAATAAAACACTTTTCCTCATATCTCGTTTCCTTATATCCAAATTGCAAAACTTATTGACCACCCCTCGTATCTCAAATAATATAAGATTAAAAACCCATACTAATGCTCATCTTGCTTCATTACGATGACATCGAGAGAAGCAACGAACTTCGTAGATTTTCTCCATTGCCATATCGTCTATACATTTATTCTAAGAGGCCGCTCACCTAATCGGGCACTTCAACTTAGGCAGGCTTGAGTAAGATTCTGGTAAATATCCTTGTGAGTTTCTTGTAATAAGTGGAAATTTGCAGCTTCTGCTCTAGATAATTTTAATATAATATTAATGTGTATAGCACGTAAGGAAAAGGAAAGACTGATTGGAGTTAGTTCTTTCGTGGTCTTAACATTTTCAAACTCACAATGGTTTACAAAATAGAGAGACACCGTATTTATACAAAACAATGTTTTCCCTATAAGGTAGGATTTTTCATGACCTCTGATAAGTCTGATTTGAGAAAGAAAGATAGAACTGGATCTAAAGAAAACAAACAGGGGCTAATATTTACATTTCTCTCCTTTGTGCTAGAGATTAGAAACACTTCAGAGATATTTCCGCTAATAAAATCATTTATATGCATTATGGTATCTGGTTTTGACCAGTTAATCTGGTGACCCATCTTAAGCTTGTGGACGGCCAAAGCACTATTAAAATATCCCTTAGATACTGCATTTTGATGTTGCTTAGTTCTTATAGAGACATCTTAGAAATTTGACCTACATAGAATAAATTACAATCCAAACAGGGTATACTATATATTAAATTATCATCGTTCCTTAGGCTGTGTTTTATTAACATATTTTTTAATGTAGAATTGTATTTAAAAATTACACTTATATTAAGTTGTTTTAACATTGGTACGGCATACAAAAAATAATTATGGTAAGATAAAAGTAATATGTTGTATAAAGGTTCTGTTTTCCCTAACTTGCGATTATAGAATGTTTTTTAGCTTTATTCATACAGTTTTCCAAAAATATTTTGGGTAAAATAGATTAAAGGCAATCTCTTCAATTTTTTAAAATTCTTAATCCATATAGTCAGTACTACATATTCTGTGTTCCCTAAGATACATGAAAGAAAATACTGATTTTTTAATATTTTTAGAATGACCTGAATAAAAATGGACATAAGATCAATTATTTGTCGGTTTCCTGAAAATAGAAAACTTAAACCTGTCTGGTTGTCTAATTATTAAAGCATCTATGAAAGGAAGGCTATTATTTTCTTTTTTTTCTAAAGTAAATTTAATTGATGGAACCAATGAATTAATAAACAAAAGAAAACCATCGAGGTCAAAATCTTCCTGTAGCATTCCCAGGACATCGTCTAAATAGCGGTACCAAACAATTTGAGTGGACTAAACCGGTGGAATCAGCCTACTTTTAAAATATTCCATATATATATATTTGACAATAAGGGAGATAAGGGATTACCCATAGCCATGCCAAACACTTGTTCGTAGAACTTGCCATTGAAACTTGTCGAGGATGAAGACGTGTGACCAAAAAGTATCTAAAGGTACACACTACTATATGCCATGCAGCCACTATCGACGCTGCGCTCGGGTACCATTGACTTGGGGAAAGGTATGGACCTTCTAATTAGAGTGCGATATTATTAGGTTGGCTCATTAAATGGGAATACGTTGGGTGGGTTTGTCTCAAGGGTTATTATAAAGGTACACCTCTACAAAAATAAATTTTAATACAAATAATAAAAAAATGAACAAGTGCACAGATAAATATGGAAATCTAAATAATAATCAGTGTAGATAGAGGGGAGTAGGAAAAGGCGCAGAGAAAAAAAAAAAGCGTAGGCGAGTTGCGAACAGCTTCCCGCGTCGCTGGACCACTGTTAGCCAGCGGCGAATCTACTCGGCCATCTTGAGTCTCATTCAAACAAAGCTTTTAAGCCGCTCGCCTGCACTTCTCGTACGCTATACAACCCCCCTCCTAGAAGCGGAGCGTCTTTTGAAGAAATGAAGAGAGCCCGTTTCGAAATGTTATCCAATGGCTAACGCTCCCCCTCCCGGGTCTGGGAACCATTGTAGATAGAGGGGAATAGGAAAAGGGGCAAAGAAAAAATAATAGCGTAAGCGAATTGAGAACAGCTTCCCGCGTCGCTGGACCACTGTTAGCCAGCGGCGAATCCACTCGGCCATCCTGTCTCATTCAAACGAAGCTTTTAAGCCGCTCGCCTGCACTTCTTGTACTCTATATCAGTACGACCAGAGAATATTATGACATTCAGAAATTAAAGAAACTAAGTCCGGGAAAATATATAAGTGATCTAATAAGTTAGGTTGAATAAAAGACTTTATGTAAACTCTTATTCATACTCGTATTATTCACTACTGAATAAACAATTCCTTTCGCTATGTCTATATGGTTTTGTGATATGTTTTTTTTTCTAATCTAGCAAAGGCAGCGGCAATGTCCACACTTTCAGGTTTTTTTTTATTGAGAACGAGAGTCCAAATCCTAAGGCACGTTTCACATCGGTCGATATTGGCTCCTCCGATAAATTCACAACGCAGTTTTCTTGATATTTTTTGTTCCAATTACTATCACTTATAAGGCAGTTTAATTTGTCCGTTAGGTGGATGTTTAGATTATGTAGTTTCCTTCTGAACTTGTTGTAGATGGCATCTAACAGCAGTGTTTTCGAGTCCCTCAGTACATCATGTATGAAGTTATGTTTCACATTACGTAACTTTTTAAACGGTAAAAACTCATTTCTTTTTGTGACTTCCAGATGTTTGTTTAAAGAGAGGACACTGAACTGACTAAAAGGATGTTCACTTTCACTCCTCAACCGGGCTGGCAGTAACGATTTGGGAATAACATGCTTTTCTAAACACTGATGGAGAAATTTCCGTCGAAGTCTTGTAGAATGGGCTTTCACTAAGGATTTTTGAAAGTCCACATAGAAATAAGCGAAGAAAGGGAACAGGAGGCAGAAGTTACGCGTGGTGTCCATTATGGGTAAAAATGACGAGAGGTAACACGTGATAAGTATAAATATTTGTGTATAGCACGTAAGGAAAAGGAAAGATTGATTGGAGTTAGTACTTTCGTTATTTTTTATGACCTCTGATAAGTCTGATTTGAGCAAGAAAAATAGAAAGCTGATAAATCCAACATGTGTGTAATAATGAATAAAACATTGTATTTAGAAAAAATGCCCACTTTGTTATCTGATACTACTACATTAGTACCGTTAAGAAGCGATCCCTTAGATGATGTAATTAAGATGATGTATTTAAAAAAAAACACAAATCAATTATTGACTCGGTTTCTCTAGTGGTTCATCATTATCTTATTTGTATGGCCTGATAAAAAACCCATAAACCAGGCAATCCAATTAGACCAATCATAGGTATAACTGGGTTAATCTAATATAAACTCAAAATATTTAGTAAATTTAGTTTCTCCGATCTTAGGATCTATAGGTCGCCAAATATAGGGTCGACATTTATTGGTTTGGCGTAAGTAGGCCTTGTTTTGATTGCAAGGCGATCCTATAAAGGTTTGGGGAAGTACCTTGCCTACAGGTTTCTTGACGTACGGTCCGAGGGGTATTAACCAATCAAGGTTTGTAAGTAAAAGGCTCTTTTATGCAAAGAATTAAACACTCGTATTTTATACAATTTTTAAATATTTACACTTATGGTAAAGATTTAATTTGCGCAACGGAATATTTATAATGGCAAGAGTAAGAATAAGGGAGATTCGCAGAGCGGTGAATTAAAAGTCTAATAATCAATCAATGAATGGGTCAATAATAATCTATAATAATAATTATGATAAATCTTTGAATGAAAATGTTCTCTTATTTATACCGGGCATCATTTTCCATGCGACGCGAAGCTCTGCCTTCCTTTGGTCGCAGAGGCGGTGCTTAGCTACCTGTCAGCCCAGCAGATCCTGCGATTGGCTGAAATTCTCCACTTCGTATCTTACTTCGGGGGTCTTTTTCCTGCGAGGGTATCACAGAAACTCCGTTTGCTTAAAGCTAAGATGACCTTATCAAATTTTATATTAAGGCAAAACATCTTTTGTCACCAATTCTGTTCCCATTCCAGACAGCTCTAATTACTTTGTTTGCTTATCTGCTCTCACACTCGGGTGCGATAGCCTTACATTGTGGTGGGGTTTCAAACCAGACGTTCTAATCATATTCCGCTGATTCACAAACTGTTTCCAAACGACCTTATTTTATTGCTCCTACCATTCCATCTTTGATACTTCGAAATGGCAAAATGTGTCTTTGTCCTTCTCTCTCACTCTCTCTCTCTTTCTTTCTTTGTGTGTGTGCAGTTACTGTACACTACAGATCCATATCACCCTCATATATAAAAAAAAATCAGTTGATCTTTACAATAAGTTAGACAATATGAGTTTTGATGTTACCTCCGTCGATGCCTTATTGGATTTCCTAGCTGGTATTCTAAACTCTTATGATTTGCCTTTCCCGTCCAACTCGATCATTCAACTCATTTTTTTTATGCATTAAAAATTGTAAATTTAGCTTCAATGGCAAGTTATACGAACAAGTGTTTGGCATGGCTATGGGTAATCCCTTATCTCACTTATTGTTATGTAGATGATGTTCTTGGAATTCTAAAGAAGATTTTGACCTCGATGGTTTTCTTTTATTTATTAATTTATTGGTTCCGTCAATTAAATATACTTTAGAAAAAGAAGAAAATAATAGCCTTCCTTTCCTATATGTTCAAATAATTAGACAACCAGACAGGTTTAAGTTTTCCATTTTCAGGAAACCGCCAAATAATTGATCTTATATCCATTTTTATTCAGGTAATTCTAAAAATATTAAAACATCAGTATTTTCTTTTATGTATCTTATGAGCATTCAAAATATGTAGTCATGACTATATAGATAAAGAATCTAAAAAAAACGAAGAGATTGCCCTTAATCTATGCTACCCAAAATATTTTGGGAAAACTGTATAAATAAAGTTAAAAAACCATTCTATAACCGAAAGTTAAGGAAAACAGAACCTTTATACAACATATTACTTTTAACTTACAATGATAATTTTATGTCTGCAGTACCAATGTTTAAACAACTTAATAGAATTCAATCTTTTTAATACATTAATAAGTATGTTAATAAATCACAGCCTAAGGAACAATAATCATGTAATATATAGTATACCCTGTTTGGATTATAATTTATTCTATGTAGGTCAAATTTCTAAGATGTCTCTATAAGAACTAAGCAACATCAAAATGCAGTATCTAAGGGATATTCTAATAGTGCTATGGCTGTCCACAAGCTTAAGATGGGTCACTAGATTAACTGGTCAAAACCAGATACCATGATGCATATAAATGATTTCATTAACAGAAAAATCTTTGAATCGTTCCTAATCTCCAGCACAAAGGAGAGAAATGTAAATATTAGCTCCAGTTTGTTTTCCTTAGATCGAGTCCTATCTTCCTTGCTCAAATCAGAGTTATCAGAGGTCATGAAAAATCTGACTTTATAGGGAAAACATTGCATTGTATAAATACGGTTGTAGCGGGCCACGAATCTACAATAAACACCCAATCGATCCAACCCACTTCCTACACTAAATTGGACGTGAAAACCCGAGGGAGAATAAAACAATTAGATATACAGTCCTGTATTTCCCAACCTAATTTACAAGTATCTTTTCAAGAAATAATTAAATTTTCATATAAGAATTCAATTAAAAAAAATGTGTGCACACAACAAAACAAGGCCAAAATTCCTCAATAAAAAACAAAACAAAACAAATAACTAAAAAAAAAACTACGACGGGCGAAGAGAAAAAAAATGTGTACAATAACACCAATCGGTACTGGGTCAAGCGATGAGCGCGCCAAAAAAAAGGAAAAGCAAAAATGAACGGTGCGAGATATTCCAATCAACACCGTACGATGCTTTTAAAAATTTAGGGGGGGGGGGGAGATATCACTCGCGAGTTAGGGCAAGGCTAGCCAAGGCCGTATAGTTCTCGGTTCAAGGCGAGGGTTGGGGAAAGCAGGTGTTGTCTTGGTTTCCATCGAGAGGTCGTGTAAACCCTCATATCAGAACGTGGGTAGAAGCACTCTCGGCCTCTTTCCAACTTCCGCTAGAAGTTCGTTGTCCCACGGTTGCCTCCACATGGTCTCCACTCTATATTCAAACTTGGTAAATCTTCTGGACAACCAATGCCCAAAATTAAAAAAAATTACATAAATCTTAGGCTTTCAACCTATGACTAACCTTAACTCTTTTCTCTGAAAAGAGAAAACAAACCAATAAAAAAATTGAGAAAAAATAACCAAAATTTAAATGCCAGTTATTCACACACAGTCTCACACTGAGGGAGAGAGAGGGTATTGGAAAAGGGGTAGGAGAGTGTCTCTACAAACACTCTCACATTCGCTCCACCACACGGTGTCTCTCTATTTTGTAAACCATTGTGAGTTTGAAAATGTTAAGACAACTAAGTACTAACTCCAATCAATCTTTCCTTTTCCTTACGTGGTATACGCAAATATTTATACTTATCACGTGTTACCTCTCGTGATTTTTATCCATATATATATATATATATATATATATATATATATATATATATATATATATATATATATATATATATATATATATATATATATATATATATACTACTTTGGGGGGGGGGCTGGATTGGCAAATGCCCTTTTTCGCCTAGTGGTTAATCTGACACTTCATATAGGGACAAAGTAAATAGTAAATATAGCAGCTTCCGTAGACACTGTAAAAGAGTTGAAGTCAACTTCCTGAACCAAGTCTTCCTTATGACCTTCTGATCGAGCTGATGTGCCTCTCCTCTAGGTACCAAATTTAACAAGTAGTGAGAAGTCAGCAAGGATAAGTGTAAAGGAAAGTAATAGATGTTTTCAAGATATAAAATAGTGAAAAATATATAGCTGCATGTCTTGCACACAGTGAGACAGGAAGGGTGCGTGGCTACGGTTTGGGGGACGTTGTAGATAGAGGGGAGTAGGAAAAGGGGCAAAGAAAAAATAATAGCGTAGGCGAGTTGCGAACAGCTTCCCGCGTCGCTGGACTACTGTTAGCCAGCGGCGAATCCACTCGGCCATCCTGAGTCTCAAAAAAAACTTATTCAAACGAAGCTTTTAAGCCGCTCGCCTGCACTTCTCGTGTGCTATACAACCCCTCTCCTAGAAGCGGAGCGTATTTTGAAGAAATGAAGAGAGCCCGTTTCGAAATGTTATCCAAGGGGTGACGCTCCCCCTCCCGGGTCTGGACACCATTGTAGATAGAGGGGACTAGGAAAATGGCAAAGAAAAATAATAGCGTAGGCGAGTTGCGAACAGCTTCCCGCGTCGCTGGACCACTGTTAGCCAGCGGTGAATCCACTCGGCCATCCTGAGTCTCATTTAAACGATGCTTTTAAGCCGCTCGCCTGCACTTGTACGCTATAACGTGCTGCTCCTCAAAATACAATGCGTTGAATTCTACAGGGAAAACCACTCCGGCAAGGTGATATGAGGATAGGAGAAGGTTGAAAATGTTTTTTTTCTAGGCAAATATTGCTTAGAGAAGATATGATTTAAGTATCTTGTAGAGGATTAAACTGATATTTTCATACATCTTTTAATCCTTAAAAAAATTCAATTAAAAATTTTATAGACTATATTTCCTCACCTTTAAACTGGTATTTCCTGAATGCGTTCTTTTCAAAAGCGCATTGCTTACTTGTACGACCTATTTCCAGAAAACAAAAATGTTTTTCAGTGTAGAAAAAGCAGGGCCCGCATGGTTGCCACTTTAGCATTTTTAATGCTAAATCTAGCATTTCTAATATATATTTAGCAGCAAAATTCCCTAATCTAGCATTTAGCAGGAAAAATGTTACCTTTGATGCTTGGCAAGGCATACATTATCTGGTCCACGAGTGCACGTCTCTGTCAATGTTCGGCCAAAAATATCGGGCCTTAATTAGCCGCAGCGAGGCTCGAACACTCGGGTGTAACAGATTGTGTAACTGTGCATAAATTGTTTTTCTTTCTGCATTTAGCACGAACGGTCGCGGGAACCTTGAAGTCACCTCACACCACAGTTGTATCCCACCTGCAAAGGGGAAGGGTTTTAATTTCGATTTTAAGTCCTCTAATTCCTCGTCCTTTACTTGTGCAGCTGCCAGCTCTTGCAGGCCAAAGGAATCAATTTGGAACGTGTTGACATCCCTTGACAGGTAGTCTGCGACCACATTATTTTGACCGCGTATGTAGGCCATGTCAGTCACATACTCCAAAATGGTGGTCCAATGTCGGTGCTGTCTGTCGGTGCTGTCTGTACGCGGCAGCGCCTGCCGCGTACTGGGAACAGTCGGTCACCAGTTGAAATGTGGAGTTATTTGGAAGTGGATGATGGAGCGGGACTGCTTCTGACAAGGCCTTCTTTGTGATTGCAAATGCACTTTCTTCTTCCTCGCTCCATTTGACCTCACGAGCCTTCGGCTGTGCCCGTAATAACTCGGTTAGTGGGGCTGCCATCGCTGCGAGGTTGGGCATCATTCTTCGGTAATATCCCATCATATCCAAATACTGGCAAAGCCCCTATGAGTCCTTAGGTCTTGGCATGTCCTCAATTTCCTTTATTTTAGTGGCATAAGGACATATTCCCCTATGCGAAATTTGGTGCCCCAGAAAGGCGATCTCCTCCTTTGCAAATTCGCACTTTTCCAAGGAGATCCTCAGGCCACTTTGGTCCAGTATTTCCAAAACCTGCTCTAAGTGCTTCAGGTGGTCGTCCAGATTCTCGGAGAATATCAGGATATCGTCTATGTACACATAAACGAACTCTAGACTTCGGAAAATACTGTCCATGTACTTTTGAAAGGTACAACTTGTATTTCGCAAACCAAAAGGGAGCTTCACATATTCCCACAAGTGAAATTGAGTGGCAATCGCTGCTTTTTCGACGTCAGCGGGGCTCATGAGGATCTGGTGGTAAGTACGATCTAGATCCAACCTTGAGAAAATCCTCTTCCCGTGCAGGTGATCGGCTAGGCTTTGAATCCGCCGCAATGGATATCTGCCGGGCTTAGTAATAGCGTTTAACGATCTAAAATCCCCGACCATCCTGTATTCACCGGGGGACTTCTTGGGTACCAAGTGTATCGGGGAAGCCCACGGTGACTTTGAAAGCCGAATTATGCCTTCCTTTAGTAAATCCTCGATCGTCTCTTTCGCCACTTTCAGTTTCTCCGTCGCTAACGGTCTCGGACGCGCAAATGTTGGATGGGCACTACCTGTGTCAATTGAGTGCTCCACTGCCCGTTCCACCGCTGGCGCTGGTTGAGCGGAAGCGGGTCCATATAACGCATCGAATTTCTCTATGATCTTCCTGCATGGCGGGGGTACATTCTGGAGATCACTCTTCACTAGGTCGACTAACGGCCCCTCATAAGTTTTCACCACTGAAGGGAGCCTGGTATGTCGGTCCAGCAATTTATTCTGAGTGCAGTCCACGATGAGGTTAAATTCCTTAGATAGTCCATCCCCAGGATCGGCGCAGTGGTCTCTGCCACTATGAAGGACCACCTGAATGACCTCCTGAGACTAGGAATGGCTATATCCGCGCGCACTTCACCGTAGACTTTAATCCCCCCGTCATTGGCGCTTGAAATTTTTACATTCGATTCTTCTATATTGTTTTGATTGACTAAATTGGCTGGGATTATTGAGACACTAGCCCCCGTATCGATGCCGAAGTTGCACCTCTTGTCTTATATTTTTGCGGCGATCTTGAAAACAGCCGGCATGCCCGCTGCTGCGCTGGCTAGAACATACATCTCTAGCTTTCCGGATTGACCGGCGATGATGGTCTGGAGGAGGGTTGCATCTGCAAAGCCTCAGCCTTCTTTGGCCACTTGCACCACGTCTTGCACTACCTAGCCGTGTCTCCGTAGTATAGGTGAGCGCAACACACCATTGGTCTCTGATTCTTAATGAAAGGATGCACATTAACCGAACTAAAGTTCGTTTTGCAACTATTGTTACTCAAATTGTTACCACCATGGCTGTTATTGTTATTACCCCACGGACGCGCCGAACCCGCAACGCCACACTGCCTATTTCGCGTAAACGGCCCGAATGAACTTTCCGCACTGTTAATATTGATGCACTGTTCTTTATTGAACACCATTAATTCGTCCGCAAGTTTACCTAGTTGAGCCAAGGACAGCTCCTTCTGTGTTGATATAATAGGCGCAATGGTGGGAGGCAACGACTGTATGAATTTATGTCTTACTAATTCCTCGCCTACTCCTAATTGCATAGCTGTCCGTCTGAACTCTTCCAGGTTGATCAACGGGTGGCCAGTAAATGTCAACGAGTCTGTGATTTTGTCGAATAGTTCCGGCTTCGTCTTCTCGTACAGGCAATTACTTCTGCTTTTAACTTATCATAATTTTGACCTTAAAAAAATGTCCGCAAGCAGGCGGTTTACCTTTACGGAGGCAACGAGGTTAGCACTTGGTAAAATTTAGTTTCCTCTTTTGTTATCCTGGAGTTGTGAAATTGTGCCTCGATAATTCTGAACCAGCCCGTCACTGCCGCTTCATTGATTAATGGTACTTCGATTGCCACGGCGTTCACCATATCCCACTCTCCTTGTTTACTTTGCTGGTTCTCCATCATTAATCTTCCCTCTTATTCTCTTCTTAAATCCTTGAGTCTTTCTCGTGTTACAATTTTGTGGAACGACGGCAAGAGGTCGCCAGTTATGGGGGGAGGGCTTTGTCTTTTCCGTTATAGTAATTTTGCCACTTTGATTGCCACGGCGTTCACCATATCCCCCTCTCCTTGTTTACTTTGCTGGTTCTCCATCATTAATCTTCCCTCTTATTCTCTTCTTAAATCCTTGAGTCTTTCTCGTGTTATAATTTTGTGGAACGATGGCAAGAGGGGGGCCAGTTATGGGGGGAGGGCTTTGTCTTTTCCGTTATAGTAATTTTGCTACCGCCTATAGGTGCAGCTTGCCTCTTGAGTGGTAATTGCTCGTACCAACAAGGGGTTTGATTGCCCGGTTAGTGGTCACGTTGCCACTCAAAGGGGTGAGCTTCGTAGGATAGGGATAAAGCTGGCCTCCGGTAATGGTATCAAGTCAATTGAATGCGCAATGGAAATATCCCTGTAGGTGGCTTTGTACTTGATCCGAGAAGATGGTACCAGCTGGGATGAATAAAAGAATCTGTTTGTAATTGTAAACAAGTCTCTGTCGATTTATTTCAACTTGCACTAAATAAGAAATACTCCGAATACAATTCCAAGATTTGACTTAACGACAAAGTAATGCGGAAAAATGGTAGAGCGTCAGGACGATATTAATAATCGAATTATTGAATTAATGAACGCGTAACAATAATGAATTACTAATAATGAATGCCCTTTCTAGCATCTCTACCCCCGTTTATGAGGGGGAGTAACGTCCATCGAGTTAGCCTTACGCCCAGCCTACAAATGACGTTGGAGCACGTGATTGGCTGTTCATTCCCTTAGCTTACCTCCTGATTGATTTAAATTAATCCCTTGTTTAATTTTGATTGGATGGCGCAATAATTGCCGTACCTCGTTATTGGTCAATATTTCTAGAAGGCGGAGCTTTATAATAAGATACATTTCTTTAATTTCTGGTTATCTTTGTTACAGAATGATGAAATGATTTATCACATGCCGTTTTATTACCTCCAGACATTCTCAGTATCCCAATGTTTATTCTCTGGCGCCCGTCTGACTTGAGCCCAGATACGGAAGCTACCACTTTATTACAGTGAGAAAATCGAGAATTAACCTCGAAATTGCAGACCCGCTTACTCTCCAAGCCCTACATATCTCTCTCTCTCTCTCTCTCTCTCTCTCTCTCTCTCTCTCTATATATATATATATATATATATATATATATATATATATATATATATATATATATATATATATATATATATATATATATATATATATATATATATATATATATATATATATATATGGGGTCAAAAGGCTATTTTTTGGCAAACACACAATCTTCCTCAAAGCCCTCGGAAGGAGCTTTTCTGACAAACAGGAGAAGGTAACACTTAAAATAGGCGTTCTCTCAGATAGCCAAAAACTATCTTTCGATTTTTCTTTACAAATTTTACCCCTTCTTATCGAAGAGAATGGGAATTTGTTTTTACTCGATTTTCGCCACACCTTATAAATTGAGGAAAATTATTACAGTAATTATGCAGGTAAAAGGCTTTTTGTGGCAAACACAGTCTTTCTCAAAGCCCTGGGAAGGAGCTCTTCTCACATACAAGAGAAGGTAACACTTCGATAAACAGGGATGATATTTAAAAAGGCCAATCGAAAGATAGTTTTTTTGGCTATCTGAGAGAACGCTTATTTTAAGTGTTACCTAGGAATAAAGTATGTCATTCGGTGATGTTTTTTCTCGCCTCGAAGACCCCGTTAAAAAAACTTGTAAGACATTAGGAGAATATAAGTTAAAATTAATAACACTGCCACAACTGTGGAATTCAATAGTATATATATATATATATATATATATATATATATATATATATATATATATATATATATATATATATATATATATATATATATATTATATATATATATATATATATATATATATATATATATATATATATATATATATATATATATATATATATATATATTAATGAATTCCACAGCTGTGGCAGCGTTATTTATTTTAACTTGTATTTTCTTAATAAATTGAAATTATGAACTCTGTTGATGATGATAGATTCTGCAATTCTCCTCTCAATATAATTGTATTAAGAGGAGAATTGCGGAATCCATCATCATCAACAAAGTTGATAATTTCAATTTATCTGAAGAGCAATACAAATTTAACAAATATATATCAAATAGAGTCGTCAATTGTATTTATAAGCCTCCGGTCGCAATGCGTATCAAGGATTAGCAACTCTCCAGATGGTTTCCTGTTCCATTTCATTTTGTTTAGCTTGTCATTCACGCTAGATTCCCTCGAGTTTTTTTCCAGATTGTTTCCTGCTGTTTCATTTTGTTTAGGATGTGCGTTACCTTATATTTACTCTGATCCTTGCCTAGTTTCTTCGGGATTAGTTGAAAATGGCATCTGACCGAAACTAGTTCGATAGTTATAAATAAAATCTTGACTCAAATATTGTGGTTTACCATTATCTTTCACTAATATACATCACTCTAATGTGATATATATATATATATATATATATATATATATATATATATATATATATATATATATATATATATCTATATATATATATATATATATATATATATATATATATATATATATATATATATATATTTATATATATATATATATTTATTTATTTATATATACATATATATATATATATATATATATATATATATATATATATATATATATATATATATATATATATTACAAATCTATTTAAACTAGAATTTAATCCAATTATAACATAATTATATAAAAAAAACAACAAATACACCAAAAGCGATTTAAGAAATCAGTCTACTAACAGTAGTAGCGCAACTTTAAAGGCTTCGAAGCCAAAACAAAGAAAGAAGAAAGGACAACAATAAATACACTAGAAAACATAAACACACAGAGATACCCTTCCCCCAGGCATCTAACTAATTTCTTTATCCCCATTTCCAAAATTTTCACCACTCAACTCTCCTACTATGTATCTAAATTTACTCAAATGTTTCCTCCACTTTTTATGTTCATGTCCATGTTTTCATTCATTTTAGACCCAGAATTCTTGGACGAAATACATTTGCTATTTACATCTCGCTACCCGGTAAAGGAGGTAACGGTTTAAGGGGTTTCGAAAAACGCCTTCACTCAGTAAAGAACTGTAAGCACCGGTTTACTGGGAATCAATATAAGACTTCAAAATGCTCATGTTTGAGCTGGTTTTGAATCAAATGTGATTCTACAATGTGGTTCCGGCACCACAAGAAATCCACTCTGTCGCAACTGTCTCGCTGTCTGTTCATGTTGGGTACTGCAGCATTTAGGTATCGACTGTCTACTGGGCAATTTACGGTCGGTACCGTTTTATTACAGGCAGGAACATGACCCTTTAACGCACTCAAAGTGGGGCTCCTAAGGAGCTGAAAATCTGAGACGTGATAGGTGTGAATGATGTGGGATATAGCCCACCAGCCCATTTTTCTTTATTTGTGGTTACAAGCTGTTTTTTTTTTAATTTTCGCGTGCTTTGGCACCTTCTTAAATGATAGAAAACTAATAAACAAATTGCAACCTTTTCTTACCTTTGTTTTTTGGCTTGGGCGAATACCCGAGAACGCAACTAGACTAGCGGAGCGCCTCCTCCTCTACCACTTTCAATTGGTAAGGGGTTTCTACTTTTACAATTTTCTGAACCGCTCTTGAGGATTATTTAATAACTGGAATCTGGTGATACACACCTCCAAAATCTTTAGCCTATGGTTAGGCTATTTATTTAATATAAATCCCCACAAAATAAAACAAAAAGAGTAACATGATAAATACACAAACAGCCAAACAATTAACTATATAAACAAAGAGAGAAGGCATTCTCCAATGTCGGAGAGAGGCCAGGCTTTCCCTGGTGCTTAAGCATGCACCCGACACAAAACCCCCCCATAGTTAAGCGTCAAGTAAAAAAAAAAATAAAATAAAGGAGGCCACAGACGGTAACGAACCCGCTCGTCCCTGTACTGGGACAGGTACCCTGCGCAATGAACATGAATGTACCAAACAGTCTGGCAGATAGGCATTCGTCGTAGTAAGAAGCATGCGTGACTATCAAATGGTGGTGCATCCTGCGAGTGTGCCCAATTCGGAGACGGCAAAAGGCGATCCCAAGCTGCTGATGCATTAGGGGATAAGGCCAGCGCCGGTTTAACCTGGTAGTACATGTAGCACGTGCTACGGGTCCCGCGCCTTAGGGAGCCCCGCGGGGATGTAAGAAAATAGTGCCCTTAGGCAGAGAAGGCCGAGACAAAATAATTATTCATTTTCCTGATTTTTTTTATATTATTATTATTATTATATCAGATAATTTTTCCCTCTCTGCAAAGGAAAATGGGTGGGTGAGGGTGACATACAATATATATATATATATATATATATATATATATATATATATATATATATATATATATATATATATATATATCAAGAATTATTTGCAATAACGCAATCATAATAATTATGCGGTTATGAAGGATGGCAATTTTTGGCTTACTAGCTCATCATCAAAGTCCTCGGAAGGAGCTCTTCTCACCAGGCCCGTAGCCAGGCCGTGATTTTTTTTTGGGAGGGGGCTAATTTTTTACAAATACCATCTGGATATTTAAGTTTTCGAATCACCGTAATTTCATATATCTAACGTTGGGAATGGAGTGATAAGAAAAAGCCACTTACCAGCCAGTTCGTTATTAGATACCACGACTACCAAGCTAACAAAACTGATAAGTTCAGGGTGTTTAATTAGCATTATTGTTGTAGTTTTGTAGCGTGCGAGAAGTTCAGGCGAGCAGCTTAAATACTTCGCTTGAATGAGTCTTATTTGGACTCAGGTTTGCGGCCGAGTGGTTTAGGACTCTTGCTAACGGCTGCCCCGCGACGCGGGGAGCACGTTCGAAACTCGTTTCGCTACTTTTCTTTATTTATTTTTCTTTGCGCCCCTTTCCTACTCTAAGCCACATGCAATGGTGCCGAAGACCCGGAAGGCCGGGGAGGGCGAGCTTTAGTCCTCGAATAACATTTCCAGACGCCGTTCTCCTCAATCCTCAAAATACGCTCCGCTTCTAGGAGGGGGCTTGTGAGGCATTTTGGCGATTCAGGATGGCCAAGTGGTTTAGGACTCTCGTTAATGGCTGTCCCGTGACGCGGGAAGCGCGTTCGAAACTCGTTTCGCTACTTCTTTTTATTTATTTCTCCTTTGCGCCCTTTCCCTACTCAAAGCTATCTACAGTTTTTTGAGTTGAGATTATAGGATTTTGTTATGGTAATACAAATAAACACTTGTATTTTTATCATAAAATTGATTTTTAAAATGATATTTAATACATTCAGTTGGGAAATAGATTTGCAAATGTGATTTGAGGATTGTGAAGATGGTGTTTGCTACATAAGTATTGGAATGGACTTCCAGAAGTGGCGATAAATACATATACGGGTGGGACCTCGCTGTTCCTTGTGCTACGGGCCCCCACAGCTCCTTAAAACGGCCCTGGATAGGGCCACGGGAATAGCAGAGCGCAATAGACTACTTGGTTACCTCATTGGCACGCCTATTATCCACATTCCCACTAATCCAGCATAAGATGATCACGATCTCTACCCTGCCCCGCAGCCGACGTTGTGTCACGGATGCCACAAACCAGGAGGTGTGGATATTCCTATGCCCCCAAAGCACTCAGGGTGTTTTTTGCATCGCTAAATAGAAAAAATATATCAGAATCCGGTGGAAAATGCCGACACGATGCATTATCTCCCATACCGAGCGGTGTATGGCAACCAGTTCGGCCGTTAAGACATACACAACACCTGATAGAAACCCTCGGACTTCAAACCCGGCGATATGGGGCTGAAGCCAACACCCTTGTAGATAGATGCGAGTAGGAAAAGATGCAAAGAAAAAATAATAGCATAGACGAGTTGCAAACAGCTTCCCGTGTCGCTGGACCACTGTTAGCGAGCGTCGAATCCACTAGGCCATCCTGAGTCTCAAAAAAAGCTCATTCAAGAGAAGTTTCTAAGTCGTTCACCTGCACTTCTCGTACGCTACACAATCCGCTTCCTAGAAGTGGAGCGTATTTTGAAGAAATGAAGAGAACCCGTTTGGAAATGTTATCCAAGGGCTAACGGTCTCTCTCCCGGGTGTGGACACCATTGTGGATAGAGGAGAATAGGAAAAGGGCAAAGAAAAAAATAATAGAGTAGGTGAGTTTCAAAAAAGACTCATTCAAGCGAAATTTTTAATCCGCTCGCCTGCACTTCTCGTACGCTACATCCTCTGGAACATATAGTCATCCGTGTACACAAAATGCACTCTAAAATTCGAACAAAATACTCCCGCTGCTGTACAAACTTTGGGAGTAGAAGCGTGGGGACAAATTGTCAAAGCTGATACCCTCAGGGGGGCGTCTTTGCTCAAACAGTTTCCACCCGCCCGATGGGCACTTTGAGCTCGCCATGGAGTTTTTTTTAACCCTTAACGAAAGTCCTAGGGCCTTAAGATATTACTGGCCAGCTATCTGATTGGAAATCCATAGATTGGGAGCTAAAGAATTTGCGAAGCTTCACTCAATCAGGGCCACCACTTGAAGAGAGCAAGCAAATCAGAGTTTATAAGTCACTCGCTGTTTTCGTCGAGCTAAGAGTTAAACAATTGCATTTAATCGCCTTATATGACGCAGGTCCCACCTCCATCACAACAATTGACATTAATTTAACTCTCTTGTAGTGGTGATTTAAAGAAAATCGTACTTGATATATTAAAAAACAACAACAAAAACAAGAAATGAGTTCTGCAAAGTAACATGGTCCAGTCATTCTAATTATAATGAGTAATTTTGATCTAAATTGCTTGATAATGGTGTAAAAAAAAAGAGGGTAATACTTCAGTTTAGGGGCGGACGATAGGGGTTGTTTCTGGGCTACAAATTTGGGCCTTATGACGCCAGACGCCAAAAGGAGAAGCCCCTCATTTTGAAAGTAACTAAAAATGTTAATTTTTTGGCGAAAATAGCTTAAAGTATGTGACACTATCGTCTTTATTATTTCGATAAACGTGCAGAGCCGATAGCACGTTTACAAATAACAAAGACGATAGCGCCGCCTAATTTAGGTTATTGCCGCCAAATTTAACATTTTTTAGTTACTTTGGAAATAGATTTCAGCCGAAATCTATCGGGAACAAGTTGCTTTTATGTTTCGTTCAGACACGCAGAAACGATTTGTTATAGAAAGCAAAAAGGTGAGAACATTGTTTTATAAACAATTACGATAATATACTGGGGGCTGCGTCCCCTCCCCCCAATTGATTGAAATCTCAAGCTCATCGCAGGGAGGTTTCCTTCACGAGCCGCAACTCAAATTAGTCAAAAAAGGTGAAACATATTGAAACATGGACGAAATATTATGCGGCCAGGACCGGGGAACAGCGGAGTTGGGCGCGTGACGCAGATGTTCAGGTTTACCCTATCTCCACCTTTCACTATTATAATTGAGCCTGGCTTCTTTCAAATGGGACCACGATCTAAAGAAAAGTCTATTAAATTGACCGAGGAATTAACACAAGTCGTATTGAAGTCGAACAAACTGTATTCACAAGTATTGCGCTCTTTTAACTGCTCGGTTTCAAATATTTGAAATAAGGTTGAATTAAGGGTTGCCAGTGTGTGAAATTAATGGTTTAGTTTCACAAAAATAGTTAAACGAAACATACAAAGTTTAATACATTAGTAATTATAAAAAAAATCAATGCATTACTAAATAATTTAATTAAGTAGAAGTGCAGGCATTTACTAAATAATAAAGAAGAAAGGAAACCCCCATCAAAATAACATAACAAATACAACGCCGTGAATGGCCCCCTTTGAAGCTACCCTCTGACCTCATAAGACCTAGATTGTAGCACAAAATTGTAGCCCAGAAACAGCGCCCCCTATCGTGCGCCCCTAAACTGAAGTATTATCCCCTAAAATCTTAGGCCATATTTGTAAATTTCAATTTATTCAGTCGTTAAAATGAGCATACAAGAGTGAAGATGATAAGCAGCATTTTCCTGTAAATTCTAATCGTGAAGCAAAAGTAATGATCGTTACCAGTGCGCAAAATCTTTGGTGACGTCATCATGTTAGAACGTCATAACTTTAAGAAATCTAACTGCCCTAATTTTAATTATTGTTTGCTCTGTTTTATAAAACTGTCTTTTCTTTTCTACCGTCCTTTCAGTCTGATATATAATAAATGTGTTTCTTTTTTCATCAATTTCTCTTATTCTCTTCTGTAAACAATTTTAATTTCCCACAGGTTGAACAAATTAGATGTGGTATTCCAAAATTCAATAGTCAACATTTCTTTAACGTTTGAGGTCCTTTGAGATATCCTTTAATTAACTGAAAATGATATATCGAGTTTTGAGGAGGTCCAATCAAAGTAAAACCCTTTATTCATCATTTTCTTCGAACACTCGTCCTCAGGTAAATATAGGACTACTTAGGTTACTTAGTAAGCGGTATAATTCAAGGTCCTATTCCACGACTGAAGCTGTGCTCCACAGGACCTCTTACCAAGTAGGGCCTTGTATCACTTACAGATCAGGCTGCAGGTGGAAGGGCCCTAAGTCTGGAATTAAGGTACTCCAACCAAATGTTTAAGATGCAATCATACCACAAATTTGTTCATGTATGGATGGTTTAATGTACCCTCTAATAGTTAAGAAGGGGCCTCTGACCATCTAGAGTGTGCTAGGTTAATAAATGATGCTCAGCACAGGTTTAGAAGAGGTAGATCATATTTAACAAATTTACTGGATTTTATGGATTATGTTGCTAAGCAATTAGATAAGGGAGAGAATGTTGATGTAATTTAATTGGATTTTAGCAAAGCTTTTAATAAGGTTCCACATAGGAAACGTTCACAAATTAAAAATGCATGGGATATGTAGTAAAGTTTTGAATTGGATAACTGAATGGCTGAAAGACAGGAAACAGAGAGTTGTACTGAATGTGGTGAGGTCATGGTGGAGGGACATCTTATGATGTCAGACGGTAGCTTCAGATGTTACCAATCACGGCATTATATTTTTTTATTGTTTTGGGGATTTGTAACTTTTAGTCTGTATTATTTACTAAATATCTGCGCCTCTGCTCATTTATAGTTTTAGTAATACTTATATATTTTTTGTTTTGGTGATTTGTAACTTTTACGTCTGTATTATTTACTAAATATCTGCGCCTCTGCTCATTTATAGTTTTAGTAATACTTATATATTTTTTTGTTTTGGGATTTGTAACTTTTACGTCTGTATTATTTACTAAATATCTGCGCCTCTGGTCGTTTATAATTTTTTCAGTAAATATGTAGATTAGCAGCCTGGCCGAAATTTTCTTTTTGGTGTAAATATCGTTCACCCTTGTCAGAATATCCTTTTTAAATTATAGCTGGCACAATTTTTTTTATTCTATAAACAATTAGGATTATATACTGGGGGGCTGTGCCCCCCAGACCCCCCCAATTTAATGAAACTCAGGATCATCGTAGTATGGTCCCCCCATTGTGTTTACCCCCACACGAGCCGTCCCCTTAAATTTACTCAAAAAATGTGAAACATTTGGGAACACAGACGAAGTAGTACGTCCCATCGTTCACACAGATAATCTACATATTTACCGTTTTTTCTAAGTTAGGTAAGGTTTCTTGATGTATTTTATTATTTTTTTTTTGTTTCTCAGTGAACGATAACAGCTTCTTACTGGCAATGCCGTAGCTATAAATAGAACCCGCTTAGCATTTGTTTATCTTTGGTTATGGCTTTTTCGTGCTCTAGTTGTGCTTCTTCCGTTATTTGAATTTGGGTTTATTTTGCATGACTGTGAAAAACTTTTAGATTATTTAGAGGTGCATAAACTAATCAAGAAACCTATATAAGTAAGTATTGTTTGCCATTAGGTTAGGTTTTTCTGCCAGTAAAAAGCTTTTGGGGAGGGGGGGAAATCAGTAAATTCAAGGGGACTGCTTGTGGGGGGATATCACTGAGGGGTGGAACCACCCTGTGATGATCCTGAGTTTCAATCAATTGGGGGGGGGTCTGGGGGTACAGCCCCCCCAGTATATACTCTTATACAAAAAAATATAAGGCCGTAATTGTTCACATCTGACGCTACTGTCTGACGTATTCAGGCAAAAAATAAGAGCAAATAGGGTGCTAGGATACATTAACAGGAATGTTAGTTACAAGAGTAAAGAGATCCTTAAACTCTACAACTCGTATGTTAGTCCATATTTAAAGTACTGTATACAAGCATGGTGACCACATTTTAGACATTACAACAACCTGCTAGAGTCAGTACAAAGTAGGCCAAGAAAAATAATACAGTAAACCTGAAGATCAGGGGCATGCCCCCCAAAGTTTTATTTTTACAGCCAAAATCTATCGGTACCAAGTTGCATTTATGTTTCGTTAACCCGCTCATGAATATTCATCCATGTTTGAGTCCTAGTTCAAATCTACAAGCATTTTTGTAAACAAAATTCCTGAAAGTAACTAAATGGAAAACGTTGTTCAGTTACTTTATTGTGGTGGGTATAGTTCTGAAATAGCGGCAAAGAAAGCATGGTATCTTTCCCATTTAGAGCTGATCTTTTAAAAAAAAATGGTGATATGTTTTTGCATATCTAAATTCATAATTATCTCTGACAGCTAATGCCTGACCACAAACTTCACAATCGATTGTAACTTTAATGAAATTATGCTCAGTCATAAATGTTAATAACTTTTCTCAATCGGATAATAAACCAGAAAGTTTGATAATAGATGAAGGGCAACTTTTACACAATGAATTCTCTAAAATATCTAGCTAGGTATATTTAAATGTATAAAAAAGGTAATAAAAATAGTAAAATGAAAAAAATATATTGAAAAATAAGAGGTTAATAAAAAGACATTAAGTGAAAAACAAAATTAAAATTCACTATTCATTCATTTCTGACATCAGCCCCCTCACACTGATTTTCACAGAAAAGATTTGGTTAAATAAAAATGTTAGAACATAATTCTATAAACAATTAGGATTATATACTGTGGGGGTTGTGCCCCCCAGCCCCCCTCCCCCCAATTCATTGAAACTTGGGGTCATCGCAGTGATATCTCTCCAGTGAGCAGTCCCCCACACCAGCAGCCTGCCCCTCAAATTTAGTTAAAAAAGGTGAAACATATTGGAACATGGATGAAATATTTTGTATTCCAGGACTGATGAACATTAGAGGCAAGCGCATGCCACAGATCTTCAGGTTTACCAATGATAACTTCCCTGAAGCACTTTGAATATAAAGATAGACTGAATGTACTAAATATGTTCTCATTTGAAAGGAGATATGATTGAGCTTTTTAAAATCTGTTCTGGGATGGATAAGTTGGATTTTAGCAAGTTATTTGAGTTGGAAGGTAGTAATAGAACTAGGGGTCACCACTTAAAAAATAAAAAAAAAGAGATGCAGGTTAGATGTTGGATAATATTTTTTTACCAATAGAGTGGTAGATTATGGGAATAGTTTGCTATCTGAGACAGTAGACAGTCCAAACTTTAATGTTTTTTTTTAACGCAGATTAGATTATTATATGTGGAGGTAGGGTTACCTTCTTGGGGGGGGGCTATTCTGGACTCATTCATGTGGATGCAGTTTTTTTATTATTGTATATAATGGTTGATTCCGATTTAACGTGCCTTGATGATACTTTTTGTTTTTGACACATTCCTGTAGATGGTTCAAATTATATATTGTAGATGCATAATATTATGACACAATCCTATTTATGCATTTTGTGGGTTGGTTTTGACAGATGCGGAGGACCTTTGATAGGCCCTTGTGGATTTTTCATCTGTGAAATTATGTTATACACTCATCAAATGCCTTTGAACACATTTAAATTTGGACTACCTATAACCCTGCAGTAATTTATTCCAGAAGTCTACCACTCAATGAATAAATATTTTGGGGTAATTGTTTATTTATGGGTGGATGATTTTGTGCAGATTTTTTTTTGCTATTTGTGTTTGTCAGCTATCCCACTGAAGGCCTAATGACATTTAACAATCGCATTTTGCATTCAAATCTGATGTTAGGCTTTCAAGTTAGGAATATTATGAGTTTTTTTCAAGTTGGGAGGGGTATGGTCGCCTCCCATTTCAAAAGTACCTTAAAAATGTTAATTTTTGGCAGAAATAGCCTATACCCTGCTATCATCGTCTAAATTATTGACTAAACAATTAAGTGCTGCAAAAAAGTAGCTAAAAAATAGCCCCCAAAATCGAACCCAAAATCATCCACCCATAAAGTAAACCATTATCTATTTTTGCAAATCTAGCTCTCATATAATTGTCAACTGAATTCATATATTTATTGCTTTAATTTTATTCATTTTAAGATTTTAGTTGCCTATAGAAGACACATTTTGACATTACATCATAAAGTGGTTTGGTTCTGGTGTATAAATTAACAACAAATGTAAACAAGAAGCGGACAGAATCTCCTCTTCCTCAAAAGCACTCATTTCCTAATAACATAACATAATTACACGGATGACAAAAGCCACAAGGGCCTATCAAAGGTCATCCGCCTCCGTCAAAACCCACCCCACAAAAAGCACCATCACCAGGGGAAGACAAAATCAATGTCCCCCACAATATAATATAACAGATGACAAAAGCCACAAGGGCTCATCATAGGTCATCCGAGTCAAACGGCCTCTTTTTTAAGGCACCCACACTCCCAGGAAAACTACATCCAGAGGATTGCATCCAGAAACAAGGTTATCACCAATCAAGGCTTGTCAAGAACTAAATCATGCAGCTATAGATATATACAAACAATATTAATATATACAAAACTTAGGAACCATCACAACCTTCCCTTCCCATAAACTCATCCAACCTACTCTTAAATACATTTAGATTTGGACTACCTACTACCCTCTGCGGCAATTTGTTCCAGAAGTCTACCACTCTATTGGTGAAAAAATATTTTCTTAAATCCAACCTACACCCTTGCTTTTTAATTTTCAAGTGGTGACCTCTTGTCCGATTTCCATCATCTAACTCAAATAACTTGCTAGCATCCAATTTATCTATCCCAGAAAAAATTTTAAAGAGCTCAATCATATCCCCTCTCACACACCTCCTTTCGAACGAGAACATATTTAATACCCTGAGTCTATCTATATATTCAAGGTGCCTCAGGAAAGGAATAATCTTTGTTGCCCTCCGTTGCACTGACTCGAGAAGGTTAATATCGTGTCTAAAATGGGGGGACCATGCCTGTATACAGTACTCTAGATGTGGTCTAACATAAGAGTTATAGAGTTTAAGAATAACCTCCTTACTTTTGTAACTGACATTTCTCTTAATGAAACCCAGCACTCTATTTGCCCTATTTTTTGCTTCAATACACTGCTTAGAAAACCTTAATGACTTATCTATTACTACTCCTAGATCTTTCTCATCCTCTACTGAGCTCAGCCAATGCCCATCTATTTCATAGTTAAATTCTCTATTATCTTTTCCCATGTTAATAACTTTGCACTTATCAAGGTTGAAAGTCATTTGCCACTTATGTGCCCAGGATAACAATTTATTTAAATCCTCCTGCACTTTAAAATTATCATCAATATCTTTAACTACAGCTGCTAATTTGGTATCATCCGCAAAAATTGACACTTTATTATTAACTGCCTCCCCAAGATCGTTTATATAGATGACAAATAATAATGGACCGAGAACTGATCCCTGAGTAACCCCACTGATAACATCCCTCCACTCTGACTTTACACCATTTAGCACTCCCCTTTTCTTCCTGTCTTTCAGCCACTCAGCTATCCAATTTGAAACACCCCCACATATCCCAATCATTTTTAATTTATGAACTAGTCTCCTGTGTGGTACCTTATCAAATGCTTTACTAAAATCTAAGTAAATTATATCTACATTCTCTCCCTTATCTACTTGATCTGTTACAAACTCCAGAAAGTCTAGTAAGTTAGTCAAACATGATCTACCTGATCTAAACCCATGCTGAGCATCGCTGATTAACCCCTCCCTCTCTAGATGTTGGCAAATCCCTTTTTTAACTATTTTCTCAAGAATTTTACAGACTACAGGAGTTAGGCTAACCGGTCTAAAGTTATTTGGATCCTCTTTACTACCCTTCTTGAAAATGGGGACTACATTCGCTCTCTTCCAATCATCAGGTATTTCTCCATATTCCAATGACCTAGTATATAACTTGTCCAGAGCTATTGAGATACTTTCTATCCCTTCTTTAAGTATCCTAGAATGAATATTATCAGGGCCGGAGGCCTTGGTAGTATCTAAATCACCTATTAGTCCTTTTATCATCCTCCGATCCACACTAATGTTAGTAAACACCTCTTTTCCTGACCCATGAGTACTATACATAGGACTATTTAGTTTCTCCTTTGTAAATACTGATGCAAAATGACCATTTAGTACCTCAACTATTTCCTCATCAGTTTCTCTCACAACCCCTTCATATTTGATAGGTCCTATTTTAACTCTGCTAGACTTGTTATTAATTTTATAGTAACTAAAAAACTTTCTAGGATCTTTGTTGCTATCCTGAGCTAATTTAATTTCTGACACCCTTTTGTTCTTCTTTATAATCTTATTTAACTCATTCCTAGCCATTCTATAATCACTTAAATTTTGAATATTATTTTGTACCTGTAATTTTTTGTTTGCCCTTTTCTTCTCTGAAATTTTTCTAGCTATCTCCTGATTCCACCATAATGGTTTCCTACTTTTGTTCCTAATGGCCTTCATTGGGATACATTGTTCTTGGACTACATTTATTATATGCTTGAAAGTATCCCACATCCCATAAGCATTTTTGCCTCTGAATTCTATATCCCAGTCTACCAAATTTAGCAAGCTTCGAAGTTTTACATAATCTCCCTTATGAAAATTTGGAACTTTTTCAGCATTCTCAGTTATTTTACCCTTCTCAATTCCCAAGTTAAAACGAACTATCTGATGGTCACTATTTCCCAATGCTTCCCCAACAGTCAATTCTTGAACTAAATGATCACTGTTAGAAAGTACTAAATCTAATATATTGTCCCCCCTCGTTGGCTCATTAACAAATTGATTAAAAAAATTATCCTCAAAGCATTCTATGAACCTGCCACTTGTTCTATCCCTACCTATCATATTTTCCCAGTCCACAGAGTTTAAGTTGAAGTCCCCAATAATAACTGCATCTGTTTCACATCCCTTACTTATTTCCCTTATCATTAGTTCATCCATATCATCAGTCTGCCCAGGTGGCCTGTAAAAAGCTCCCAAATGCACCATTCTATTTTTACTGAACCTAATATCTATCCAAAGTGACTCAACTCCATCCTGCTTTATTGAAGTATTTAAACTTGAAACAATGTTGTTTTTTATATAGATAATTATTCCTCCACCAATCCTACCTGTCCTTTGACTAATGTACATATTATAGCCCTGTAAATCAAATTCACTTATAGTGTCACTAAATTCTATTTCATTAACCCATGATTCAGTAATGCATAATATATCTATATCCTCATTCCTAATATAACTAAATAGCTCATCCTTCTTGTTTCTAAGACTATGAGCATTTGGAACCTATTTCTTTTATCTGCCAAGTCCATTCTACTTTCAGTACTATAATATCCTCTCATAATTCCCCGAGCACTATTAGTATCTAGTTTCCCGCCTGCAAAGACCTAATAACACGATCATACTCCTCCCACAACACATCTACCCCCCTCCTACTCAAATGCAGTCCATCCATCGCATACATTTCTTTCATTCCAACAAACCTATCCCACACATCCACAAACATGACACCTTCCATCTCACACATCCTCCTCACATAATCATTCAGCCCAATTGCACGAGACATCCATTCTTGGAAGCACACCTGTCACAACACCTTTCATTCTACTTTCTTTCTCCTTTTCAATCAACCTCTTGTACCTCTCACGTAACTCACATGCACCCACTTTCTTCACATCATTCACTCCTACATGTGTAATCACAACCGCATCCCTTGCACAGCCAGACACCAGCTCCTCATACCTATCAGACATCTCTCACTCCAGCACCCGGCAAACACACCCTCAAACCATTCAATCTACTTGCATTCAACTTCCTATCTAAATATCTAACTCGCGAATCACCCATCACAAGCACTTCAGTCAGACTCCTATTCCTAACCCCCACAGACCTAACTCCATCCCCACTCCTATTCTCATTCAAACTACCAGTCACTCTACCTCCACCCCCACCCCCATCAGTCATATCACTTCCAGTTACTTCCTCTCTTAGGGCACTGAATCTATTAGTCAAGCTAATAGGTTCTGTGTCCCTCTGACTCACACACCTATTCTTAACCCTGGCTAACAACCTCAACAGAGGCAACCCTATTCTCACAAAGAACAGGAGAAGCCTCCCTAGCTTCATGTTTCCTAACCACTCTCCACTGTCCCCCATCCTCACTAGGCCTATTTCTAACTAATCTAAGGGGGCTAACTTCACTATCACTAGAACTATCATATCCTACCTCCTCCACCGGCCCTCTACCTTCACCTGAAACATCTAACTGGCCTACCTCACCACCTAACCTATTCCCAAATCTAGGCCTAACACTAAGTTCCCTCCTGAGCTCAGCAACTAACCCCTCCAGCCTACATATCCTGTCTAAATCCTGCCTTCTCATCCCCTCTAAATCTACAATGCATTCACACAGCCCACATACAACACATGTATACCCCTCACCTAATACACCACAACCAATGCATACATTGCGACACTCATCCCCAAACTCCATCACTTATTCAAACAAAGAAAGAAATTAAGTAGCAATAAGAAAAAAAAGAAGAGCAACTTAGCTTTCGCTGATTGTGGTGAGAAAAAAACAAAAAACAAACAAACTATAGAAAAATCTGAAAAATAGATCAACAGACTGAGAGCTCTATGAAACATGTGCTACCTGTTCGAAGGTCAGTCGAAGACTGATGTGCAAGGATATCTCCCAGTTTAAAGTGGCCTGCGCAGACTCGCACAAGAGGAGGTTTCCGCTAGATGGACGTTGTAGTCTTACCCCCTACAATGCTTGCTGGATGATGAACCATTGATGATTGTTAATTGTGTCCCAGCAATGACTCCAAGAAGACTATGTCAGGAGTTTGCCTAATTTTAAATCCAAGAAGTTCTTTCTCCACTGATTCTCCATCGCTTTCTTTATTTGCTGGATTTTTCCCAGCTCTGTTCTTGCTTTGTAGATTGACTGTCGCTCTCGACTCCAATCTGCTATGAATTAATGAAAATGCACCAAACAAATTTTTATGACTCAACTTTAGTTTATCACATCTCTCGCTTCTTGAAACTAGAGAGTCATGGCTTTCTCGTACATCAACTGAAGCCATCCCTGGAGCTGTGTACTGGTCTGAAGATCCCAAGGAACCTCTCTCAAACACATGAAGTCGTTGGCCAGAAGAAAGGTTTTGAGGGAGAATAATCCTGCAGACTGTTGCTGCGTTCCTCTCCATCCCTGACAGGGGCAGAGTCATCTCCCTCTCCTCATGAAACTATGATTAGCCTATTGCGACACTCATTTCTTTGCAATCTTACTTTTTAGTTAAAATATAATTCAGTTATTGTTTTAAATTGGTAAGTTGTTTGTGTGCTCCTTTTCAGCACCCTGTTGGAAGGTACCCTGTGTAGCATGATATACTTAGTATCTGGCGGAGATGCACATCCTCCTGGCTTGAGTAAAAATGGTAGGGGGGGGGGAGGGCTGTCAATGGGTTGACATGAATTCTTTGCTGGGGCCTGGGAAAGTTGTTGGTGTCCTTTCCACTCGCTCCTACTCAGCAACTGCTGTACCTTTTTATTATTATTATTTAGTATGATTTGATTTTATTTGTTATTAATATTTATAGGTTATTATGTATTATAATTAGTTATTATTATTTAATATTTTTATATTAGTAGTAGTATTTTCTGATATACTATTATCTATCATTATTATTATGTTATTATGTCTATAATTATTTATCATTATTATTTAGTATGATTTTTATATTAGTATTAGCATTTATGATATAATATCAGCTATCATTATTATTATTTCATAAGTATTATCATTATGGCTCCCTAATCAACATTTTCTCCCTGCACTTTGCACCAGGAGTGTTGTTTCCAAACGTACATAGTTCAGTCTGGTATCCATGGTGCCTTGGTGGACTCCATGACATTCTGTGATCACCCACGCTACTCTTTAGTGGAACCGCCTATCTCTACTTCTCTTTATTTGATACCCTCCTAGCCCTTTCTACATTTGCTTGCTCTCTTATTCACAGAGGTTCTGGCTGCCTGGCACACTTTCATCCTCTTATGATACTTAGTTGAGTGGTGGGCCGTCGACTCTGCTCACCTTCCTCCAGTACACCTATAAGCTAGTTACGCTGACACCATTCATCACAGTCAAAGTTCCAGGGCAATTTTGCCTAAATGGCAGGCTGGGTTGGCAAAGCCTATCAATGCCAGACTGGGACCGATTATGTAAATGATCACATTCTGGAATTTCTGATTCTATGGAGACTTTTCTCTTAACCTCCCCACTTATAGGGAGGTCATAGTTTCTACTTTCCATTAAGCCCCCTTTTTTCTTTTTTAGATTATGATGACAATAAAAAGCTATAGTGGGAGACCCCAGGGGCATGAAGATCCACCTCTAAGCTTGGCCTCGGGTATCAGGGAAGATGAGGAAAATTGAGGGCACACCTTTGATCGCTAGGGGGACTTCCCTCTCATCATCTCCATCCCGCAAAGGGGTTTTCCCTTTGGATCCCCCTTCCTGCAGCTCCACTTCGGAAAAGGATCCCCCCCCCCCAGCTTTCTCAGGTCCCCTCTAGAGAGTAGGCAGGTGGCACAAAATCAATCGCTCGCAGTGGAAGCAACTTAATATTGCCATGCCCTTAAGACTCGACTATGACGGAAGATCTCTCAAATAGGATCTGTGATCCGTTGGGGGAAGAGGTTCTCACGGAGGCCCCCTTCCTGAGATGAACATTGGTCCCAGAGAGCAGGATCTTCCATGTAGTTGAACAAGGTTTCAGTGGGACCTCATTCCCCCGCTAGTGCCCCTCTTACAGCTAACACCTTCTCCATCTCCAAGAATGATCTTGCTGAGGCTGGTCCTTGTGGCAGTGGAGAGAAGCAGGCTCATTGCCCACCCTCCTCTCCCCAAAAGAAAAGAAGCAATAAGCACTAAAGGTTCCTCTCACTCTGTGGGGACTTCTAGGATGGACAGATCCACCCTCTTTTCAGCAAGTGACGGGGCCAAGATCTGCATGTTTAACCCAGGATGGGCAGTACCAGACAAAGACCAGAGTCACAAGTGTGTGAACGGATCCTTGATTGCGTTGGGGCCCCCTCATTGAGAGGCTACCAGCCATTTTTTAACCTGCTAGCTTCAAATGCTCTCTGCTCATTTTCTCCACTGATGTCAGCATGTTGGCCAAGGGCAATATGATTCATCAGAGGAGAGCATTAGCTAGCTTGATTGGTAGAGAACCGAGGCTGTCCCATTTCTTGGACAGGACACTTTTGGCTAATGCATCAAATCTGTCTGAGGTAGCCAACGATTAGTGACCTTTGGACACTTAATGGCATACCAGTGAATATGACACTGCACTCCACCATGAACTTTGTAAAAAGACTGGCTTTCATGCTGTATCATCTTTGTTTGAAGTCAGCATGGCTCTACAAGGTGCTGCATCTGTCTTCATCGTCAAGCTAGTTGCAATACGGGTCATTCCATGTCACTTCAACTAGTCATTTTTGTCACTGACTTAGATTTTTTTATTTTCTTGCAAATTACTGTACTTATAAACCTTAATGGGACAAATTCAATGGTATGCGTCTCACTTCTGTAGGTCAAATGGTTTCTGAGATATGACTCCTCAAATTTTTAGGGAAAGTTAAAAAAAATTGATTTCTACGTAAAGTGACCTTTTCAAGGTCAACTTTTTTGTTTAACCTTGTAAGGAAATATATGCATTAATAAAAGTTGTAGGGAAACTTATTAGCTTTAAAATGGTATCAGAATGAGCTCTGTAGGTGCAATAGTCTGAGATATTTGACTTTGAACTTGTTCACTTTGCAAAAATGACCTTTTCACCCAACTTTGAGGGGGCATATCTCAGAAACTATTTGACCTACAAAGGTGAGACACATACCATTGAATTTGTCTCATTAAGGTCTACAAGTACAGTAATTTGCAAGAAAATCTGACTCAGTTGCAAAAAAAAAGAAGGCCAAATCTTGGTTGAATTGACATGGAATGACCCATACACTGCTTAATATGTGATATAACACATCGTGCCCCGTTTGGAGACTGGATCATGACCATAGTAACTCACCCTTACTGTTCTCAGGATATTGGAATCTTGACACACCCATATTTGCACTGTGATGCCATGGTTGCTGCAAGCTGGGCGAATGTTGAGATTATTCTCTGCTGAGTTCCTAGACATTTGGAATTTACTGGGAATGAGTCCGCAAAGAATGGGCAACCAGACCAGCGTTTCACTCTTCCTCATGCCTACTACAAGGCAGCCATCCAGGCTGCAAAGCAGATGGGAGGCAGCTAAGGGCAACTTAAAGTTGAGTTCCATTGCACTAGGATGGCTTCAGGTTGATTTCTGTCATCTTAGAATTGGTCTCACTTGTGGGATGCATGAACATTTGATGGAGTGCTCCTCCCCTGCACCTTAATGCATTGTGCCCTAGACTGTTGGGTACATTCTTGATTAATGTCCCAGTCTGGGTGACCACAAGTGGGTTCACTACCTCTTGTCCCTTGCACTCGAGATGAGTTTGTGTGCACAGACTTGTGGAATATTTTACTTCTTGAAGGAGGCTGGCTTCCCATTTTGTTTGAGTCTCTTTGGTATTGGTCATATGATAGTGGGTAGGTGGGTCCCCCACCCCCTGAAGCTGGAGTGAGCTTCTTTCTTGCCTTTGTTTTGTTTGTGTGTTGTTTTTTTGTTTGATTTTTGGTATTTTAAAGTAGATTGTACTTTTGTATTGTTTGGTTTGGGGGATTTAAAAGTAGATTACTACTTTTTGTATTTTTGGTTTTTTAAAGTAGATTAGTACTTTTTATATTGTTTGGTTTTTGGTATTTTAAAGTAGATTATTATTTTTTATATTGTTTGTTTTTTTGGTATTTTAAAGTAGATTAGTATTTTTTATATTGTTTGGTTTGGGGTATTTTAAAGTAGATTAGTACTTTTTGTATTGTTTGTTTTTTGGTATTTTAAAGTAGATTAGTACTTTTTGTATTATTTGGATTTTGGTATAAGTAGATTAGTACTAGGTTGAAATTTGAATTGCAATGATTTATGCTCTTGAAGGCTGTCTCCAGATGGGCGCTTAAGGAAAAAAAATGATTATAAAATCACAAAATAGATTAATTTTGCTGTAATAAAGACTGGCTCATCCCCTTTTCCCCCCACTCTAAAAGATGTTTCTTTTTTCTTATTGTCCATTCCTTTAATGATACCTTATAAATCAAAGCGAATGCAGGTGAACTCATTAGCCATGCAAATTTTGAGAGCTTTCACCATATTTTAATCATCATTTCACTCTTAATGTTCTACTTTTCCAGCGTGTCAATAAAGGATCTTATCTATTGTGTATAGGTGTGTCGTGATAAAAGTGAAAAGAATTGAGATCTCTGTTTTACTGTGTGCAGGCCACAAGTCCGACATTGGCAAACAGCTCAATGTCAGCTAGATGACTGTCTATACAATTGCAGAGAGGCTTAAGAACTGCCTGCTCTTCCTGGTGGGCATATGTGTCTTCACTTATTGTGAAGATCCCTCTAGCAGAATTCTGGAAGTGAGTCAAACGGATTTGAGGCAACTTCTCGCAGGACCCCCTTTCCATTCTCCAGGAGAATGGGATGGCAATCACAGACCCTGTGTCCATGGCACATGACAGCATTCAATGCGTGTTGTGATATGATGGAAGGCCACCAAGTGGAGTTTATTTTCAAAGGCGGAGAACCCTTCATTGACAGGTTTACATTGAGTGAGTTGCATTCCACTCTTGTTTTGTGCGCAGACACCACCCCCTAGTCTGCTGATGTCCCCTATGCCATGCTTCAACACCTGAGTGAATGAGGCATGGCCTTTCTGTTCAATAGGATCTGGGTAGAGTATCCTCCCAGATTCTTGGTGAATTGCTACTGTGCTCGCTTTTTACAAACCGGGAGAAATCATTCTGCCTAATCTCTCTAGCCTCCTGTGTGTGCAAGTTAAAAAAGGTTAGATTAGTTTTTTTTCTGGACAGTGGAAGCTACCTGTCTTATGGACAGTGCAGCTTCTGCTCCAGCTGAAAAATGCCATCTGCAATGTCTTTCTTCATAGACAGCACTATGCCACAGTGTTTTTTTTTATCTGGAGAAGGCCTATGATAGTGCATGAAGATAGGGTATCATGGAGACTCTCCACACAATGGGGGCGAAGGGATTCCTCCCAATCTTTATCTCTAAATTTTTGCGAGTTCGCTACTTCTGTGTACGGGTGGGAGGATCCCTCTGCGGCCCATTGGAGCAGGAAGAGGGTGTCACGCAGGGAAGTGTCATCAGTGTCACACTTTTTGCCCCGAGCATCAACGACATCACCTCATTGGTACCGGAAGATGTTCTCGCTACACTCTAGGTGGATGATCTTTCAATCTCCTATGTGACCTTTCAATGTGCCTTCCCCACATCTCCTACTGATAATGCTGAGAAGATGTCCCTCGCTCTGCACTGTGCACAGTGCATTTTTCACCTGTATGCACAAGCTCAGCGTTTCCTTCAGTCACCAGCCGCTCTAACTAAATCTGCAGCTGATCTCATTGTTGCCTATGCCACTGAGAGACGCCAGTCATACCTTAGGCCTTTTAGGTTTAAGGCTAGAAAACTCCTTAGAGAGCTCAGTATTGCTCTTGGACCGGTTGTGCCCATTTCTGCCCTGGAATGTACCAACTTTGACTATTTTTGTCCATACCTCTGCTCCCAAAGCTTCTACAGTGCTGGGAGTAATGCGTTCAGCCTTTTTTGAAAATACTTCATCATGCTGGAACCGTGACAGTGTATATGAATGGCCCAAGTCCCAAGAGGGAGTTGGTATCCATCCTGTATTTCCTGTATTTGAATTAAGCAAGGCTATACCAGTGGCTGCGTCTGTCTTAACGGCTGAGCTGGTTGTAATACACCACTCGGTACAGGAGATAACATGCTGTGCTCCATTTTGGAGACCAGATTGTGATGTTTAGCAATGTTACCATCAGGGATGAGTACACGTAGTTCTTTAAGTGATGGCACCAATGCGAAAATCTGATCGAGGGAGAATGAAACTTCAAGTGTTACAATTTTTAATAATGAAAAAGTTTTATTTTGGTAAACGCTTCACAAGTTCATGCCTTTATGCAGTCCTCTATAAGGAGGGGTCCAGTGAAAGTTAAGATTCAAAGTGGACTGGTTCAGGCTGCTAAACAGCCTCTGTAAGGAGGGATCCAACCTTGAAGATTAGCCTTAGTTTTATACTCAATGGGGCCTAAACTTTGAACCTCAAAAATAATATATATTGTTACTATATTAACAAACATAAATGATAATTCTAAAACGAAGCTTTAATTGATTAAATATCAGCCATCAAAAAAATCATCAAACCTAAGAAACTGGTGAAAACAGAGGTCATCTTACCCAAAGAGGTATTAATAAAGATCTTGAGAGGACTGTAGTTCAGTTAAATAAATAAATTAGCTCTGTGGGATTTATTGGTCTATATAAAAAAACTCTAACTTCCGAAAAGAAAAGAAATGGGAAAAATGCAGAAACAAATTGTGGATGAGTGAAAAAAAATACAGTAAAATCAATGGCTCCTATTTCACTCCTCCCCACCTGAGTTTTTTCCCATGAGGCTAAACTCAGATTGCTTAGATTCTTCCTTGTTATTTTATAACCTCCGTTTTCTTTTACATTGCCCACAAATCTATAGGGTTAACACAATTCAAGATTGGTAATTTTCTTTAGACATTACTCCTTTAGTAACTATAAATCACCTACTTATACATATATTTACAGGATTTATCATCATCATTTTGAAGGCTCCATACATGCTTGCATGTGTAGGCCTTATTTACATAATGGTAGCTCTCCATGCTGCTCGATCTCTGGCTGTTTCTCTATTCAAACTCATATCTCTGAGGTCCCTCTTTATGACCATTCCATGTCTTCCTCGGTCTCCCTCTTGTAGTTACACCCCCAACCTCCTAACACCCAATTATTATCCTGCATCCTTTCCACATGACCGAACCACCTCAATCTGCCTCTTCTCGGTTCCACAGCAATGCATCCTATCCCTTAATTTGCAGTTTGCAACTCTGTCACCTCCAGGCCTCAAATTCAGAGATGCACCGCACATCTATCCCAACATTCTCATCTCTGTACACTTGAGCCTTTGGATATCCTCTTCCTTCACAGCCCAAGTTTCCTTGCCATACAACAATGCACTTTGTACACATGCCTCGTACAGACATCCCTTAACTCAACAGAAAAAAAACCCTCAGCATCAAGAGAGGAAGCAGCTCTGAACTTTTTCCAACCGCTTCTAACCCTTGCCATGTAACTCTCCCCCGCACCTCCCTCTGCACTGATCATATCTTTAAGATAGAACTCTACACATTCAAGCGATACACCATTACAATCATCTCCTGTCTCCTCTACACAGAGTGCACTGAAGCTCTCCATCATTCCGCAGCCTACCCCTGATACCACTGCATCTTTTATTCACCCACTAACCACATCCATTACACAGGATAGTTATTCCTTACCCCTCTGTGACAGACTGCACATGGCCACATACCTTCAATGATGTCATTACCACCACCCACTCTTGAAATAATCATCTTTGTTTTATCCAAATTCAGCCCCATAGAATTCATCCAATCCATCCACAACCTGAACTTGTCAAGTGCCGTCCTCTCATCTTCGGCAATCAGCACTAAAACTCTCCATCATTCTGCAGCCTACTCCTGATACCATTACATCTTTTATATACCTACAAACCACATCCATTACACAGGTTAGAGTTATTCCCTACCCCCCTGTGACAGACTGCACATTGCTTACCCTCTCTTCCTTCCTTCAAAACACTTGTTTCCTCTCTTTTCACACAACCTCTCCCAGAACTTTCTCTGGTCAGCCTCTAATTTCACAGGGTAGATGCTGACCTTCTTTTAAGCCAACCGTCCCGCATTGGGGCTGAGGGGGAGGGGGACAATGTTCCCTAACCCCTGAGCTCCGGTCTGGGGGGGCTGAATGCGCCCCTATGCAAGGTCCTCCTCAACGGCTGGGGCCTCCGAGGCAGCACAAGGAGGGGAGGGATCTCCTCTGACCGGTGCCTGTGCAACCACCAGGACCTTTTCCATTTCGGAGAAGGACCTGGCTGAGGCCGGTCCATCTGGCCTAGGGGCTTCTGTCGGCGGAGGAGAGAAGCGGGTTCATTCCCCGCCCTCCTCTCCTAAAAAGAAGAAAAAGACAAGAAAGACTAAGAAGACTCGGGGCTCCTCTCCATCCGCGGGGGCTGTGGGGACGGATGGGTCAGCTGCCACTCTGGCAAGCGACCAAGCCAAGATGGGCACATCCCCTGACTAAAACTAATACCAAGAGTGCACAGGGCGGAGCCTCGATGACATCGGGGCCCCTCATTCAGAGGTTACCTGGCGTTTTCGAGCCCGCTGGCTTCAAACGCTTCCTCGTTATTCGCTCCACTGATGGCACCATGTTGTCCAAGGGCAACATGATCCATCAGAGGAGCGGATTAGCTAGTGCAATTGGCAGAGAGCCGAAGATGACCCGTTTCTCGGACAGGAGCGTTCTGGCGAATCCCGCCGAGGCGGCCAAGATAAGTGCTCTTCGGACACTTCATGGCACCCCGGTGAGTGTGACGCCGCACTCTACCATGAACTTTGTGAAAGGAGTAGTTTATGCGAGGGAACTCGTTGACTACTCCATTGAGGACATCACCCTAGAAACTGGCCAACCATGGGGCGGTCAAGGTCGAACGTGTGATGAGAAAACAGGGAGGGGCCTCGAGACCCACCCCTACACTCTTCATCACGTTCGACTGTGACAAGCTCCCTGAGTCGGTGCATGCAGGTTGGTACAGCTACCGCGTGAAGGCTTTCGTGCCACTGCCGCGGCGGTGCTATTACTGTCACCGCTTCGGCCATACGAATCGCTCATGTAGACGTGCAAAGTCGGGGTCACCCGAAGTCTGTGTAAATTGCTCCAAGGTCACACACGATAAGTCCAAATCGTGTGTGGCCAAGTGTTTCAATTGCGGAGAGCCGCACCCTGCTTCTTCGAAGCAATGTGGTGCATATCTCCTTGAGAAAGAAATCCTGGCCGTTCAGGCCCAGGATAGACTCTCATTCCGCGAGGCTAAGGACTTGGTCCTGGCGCGCCCGGCTCTGCCTGGGACGTCATATGCCTCAGTAGTTTAAAAGGCACCCTCTGCTCCTGGCCCATCCAGGCCAACGAGCACGGTTGTTTCCGCGCCCATTTGGAGCCCTTCTGCGGGCTCTACCCTGGTAAAGCTGGCGCCTCCACCGAGTCGTTAGACTCACAGGAGGCAACACCCCTGAAGAAGGTCGCTAGGCCATCTTCGGGGGCTCCTAAAGCTGTTCCCCGAAAGGAGGACAGCAACAAAGGAGCTTCAGCTCCTTCGCCCACGCCCCGAGGTGGAGCGAGTGGCTCGGAGAGGGTGGTTCCTCGAAAAGAGGGCCCCCCCGCCTCCGAAGCTGCAACGCCCGCCTAAGGTTTCGAGGTGGAGGGAGGAAAAGACTCGCATGGCGAGCCCAACCTCCCCCAATAAGTCCTCGAAGGCAACAGCGCTTTGTCCGGCCAACAGCGCCTGGGGTTCTGCCCCCGGGAAGCGTACGGCCATTCCCGTGAGGATCTTCAATTCGAGGAGGGCCCCCGCGTCTCCTGCGAGCTAGGCCTGGAGGGCATATTCCTTCAATGGAATTGCCGTGGACTCCGGGCCAACTGGGAAGAGTTGCGGAGGCTCGTCTCGTCCTGTTTCCCGTTAGCTATTTTTTTGCAGGAGACCATGCTAGGCGCGTGGTGCCCCCTGCCTGCCCTCCCGGGGAATAAGGGTCACGCGACCCCACCACCGCGGGATGGCCTGGCTGGGGAATGCGCGGTTTACACCCGGCATGATGTCTCCGTTCTTCCTTTCTCTTAAGATACCTCCTTTCAGGCAGTGGATGTGCAGCTGCACCTGGATAGGAGGTATACTATCATTTCTGCATACATTCCACCGTCAGCTGACTTCCACCGCGTCGTGGCATGGTTGCCGAGGCCCTATCTCTTGCTTGGAGATCTGAACGGCAGGCATCCTCTTTGGGGAGATTACTCCATAAATCCCAGGAGACAAGTCCTTGCCGATCTGATCGAAGAGCTTGAGATGGGTGTCCTAAACGTGGATGAGTTTACGCATCACTGTCCGAGAACCGCTTCATTTTCTTGTCTTGACCTATCTTTGTGCTCTTCGGATGCACAGCCTGATTTTGATTGGGGGGTGGTCGATGACCTCCATGGTAGTGATCACTTTCCCATTCAAATATCATTTTCAGGGCAACTGCCGCCTGAGAGACCACCTCGGTGGTGCTTGGTGCGGGCGCGGTGGCCTGCATTTCAGGAAATGACTGAATTCTCTATCTCAGTCGAGGAGCTTAGGTCGGTAGATGAGGCCGTTGAGTTCTTCTCCGGCAACCTCATCGCCGTGGGCCTGACTACTATTCCTAGGACGTCTGGCCGTTTTGCACGCCGACCACCCCCATGGTGGTCGGCCGAGTGTGAGACGGCCCTCAAACAGAAGCGTTATGCCTACATGCGCTATAAGCGCCTCCCGAACGATTTCACTGTCGCTGAATTTCGTCGGGCTAGGGCTAGGTTCCGGTATATTTCGAAGCACGCCCGCTGCTCTTCTTGGCGGGCATACGTGTCTTCACTTAACGGGAAGACCCCTTTAGCTGAGGTGTGGAAGCGAGTCAAAAGGATTCGGGGCAAGTTCTCGCAGGACCCCCCTCCCGTTCTCCAGGAGAATGGGACCGCAATCTCGGACCCCGCGTCCGTGGCGGAATCCTTCGCGACCGCTTTTTCCGCATTCTCTAGCCGTGATGCTGCTCCGCCAGCATTCAATGCACGTCATCATGTCGCGGAAGGTCGCCGGCTGGACTTTACCTCCAGAGGCGGAGAACCCTTCAATGACAAGTTTACTGGAGTGAGTTGCGTTCCGCTCTCGCTTCGTGCGCGGACACCGCCCATGGTCCGGACGATGTCCCGTACGCCATGCTTCGACACCTGGGTGAGCGAGGCATGGCCTTTCTGTTAGATTTGTTCAACAGGATCTGGGTGGAGGTCTTCTCCCAGATTCCTGGCGAATCGCTACTGTGCTCGCCTTTCGCAAGCCGGGGAGAGATCACTCTACTCCGACCGGTTTCCGCCCAATCTCTCTAACCTCTTGCGTGCGCAAGTTGATGGAGAAATTGGTAAAGGTTAGATTAGCCTATTTCCTGGACAGCGGAGGCCATCTGTCTTCTGCACAGTGCGGCTTCCAAAAGTTCCACTCCACGTCGGATGCTCTGCTCCGACTGAAAAATGCCGTCTGCGAGGCTTTCCTTCATAGACAGCACTACGCCACGGTGTTTTTCTATCTGGAGAAGGCCTATGATACCGCATGGCGATACGGTATCATGTAGACTCTCCACACGATGGGGGCGATGGGACGCCTCCCAATGTTTATATCTGAATTTTTGCGAGATCGTCGATTCCGCGTACGGGTGGGGGGAGCCCTCTCCTGCCCAAAGGAGCAGGAAGAGGGTGTCCCGCAGGGAGGTGTCCTCAGTGTCACACCCTTTTTGCCCTGAGCATCATCGGCATCACCTCGGTGATGCCGGAAGATGTTCTCGCTACGCTCTACGTGGACGACGTTTCGATCTCTTTTGGTGCGGCCCAGATGCCAACTCTGGAGCGTCGACTCCAACAGGCATTGAACCGCGTCTCTCGCTATGCCGAAGCGCACAGGTTTCGGTTTTCTTTGGCCAAGACTAAGGTGGTGCACTTCTGCCGCCATCCACGGCTTCACCCCGACCCAGATTTGTTTCTTAATGGGGTGCGCCTGGATGTGGTTGAGTCGCACCGTTTCCTTGGTCTTGTATTCGACCGACGCCTCACCTGGGAGGCTCATATTCGCAGCCTTAGGGTCTCTTGTACCCGCGCCATGGACATTCTCCGTTCTGTGACTTTCAGCGCTTGGGGCGCTGATAGGGCTACCGCCTTACTTTTATATCGATCCTTTGTTCGCTCGAAGCTCGACTACGGATGCGAGTTTTATGCATCCGCAGCCGAGCGTTTATTGCGGAAGGTGGATTCGATCCACCACACCGGCCTTCGCCTTGCGACCGGTGGCTTCCACACTTTCCCCATTGACGCGCTGGGGTCGATGCTGGGGAGATGCCACTCGCTCTGCGCAGCGTGCAGTGCATCACTCGCCTGTACGCGCGAGCCCGACGCCTCCCTCAGTCGCCAACAGCTCTCACTGCATCCGCAGCTGATCTCGATGGTGCCTATGCCGCCGAGAGACGCCAGTCATACCCTAAGCCCTTTGGGTTTAGGGCCAGGAAACTCCTTCGAGAGGTAGATATAGCTCTCGGGCCGGTGGCGCCCCTGGTTCTGGCCAGGACGCCACCCTGGAGGGTACCACATTTGGCTATTTGTCGCCACGCCTCTGCTCTCAAAGCTTGTACTGCGCCGGGAGTATTGCGTTCGACCTTTTTGGAGCACACATCGTGTCACGCTGGAACCGTGCCAGTGTATACGGATGGCTCCAAGTCCCAAGAGGGGGTCGGCTTCCACGCCGTATCCCCTGTGTTTGAAGTCAGCGGGGCTCTACCAGGCGCTGCGTCTGTCTTCACGGCCGAGCTGGTGGCAATACACCACTCGGTACGGGAGATTACGCGACGTGCCCGGTTCGGAGACCGGATTGTGATCTATAGCGACTCACAAAGCGCCCTGAGTGCTCTCGGGGCATTGGAATCTCCGCATCCCCTGGTTCGCGATATCCGTGACGCCACGGTTTTGGCGAGCCGGGCAGATGTCGAGATTATCTTCTACTGGGTTCCTGGACATGTAGGAATTGCGGGGAATGAGCGCGCCGATGAGGGTGCCAAAGAGTCCGCGAGGACTCTGCGACCGGACCAGCGTTTCGCTCTTCCTCACACCGACTACATGGCAGGAATACGGGCAGCTCTTCGGACTGCTTGGCAAAGAAGATGGGAGACGGTCGAAGGGAACTTAAAGTTGCGTGCCATTGCGCCGCGACTGTTCCCATGGACCTATCCCCCAATGCCGCGGCGGCTTTAGGCTGCTTTCTGTCGTCTCCGAATCGGACACACTCGTGTGACGCATCGCTATTTGATGGAGCTCTCGCCTGTGCCCTATTACAACGACTGCTTCGTCCCCCAGACTGTTCGGCACATTCTTGTTGAATGTCCCAGTCTGGGTGATCTTCACGCACGATACCTGTCCAGGTACCGGGATGGGCGGGGTCGCTATCGCCTGTCCCTGGTACTCGGGACAGAATCGTGCACATTGACTTGTTGACTTCTTGGGGGAGGCCGGCCTTCTCCCTATTATTTAAGCAAGGGTTTTTGTTTTGTTTTGTTTTTGTTTTTTTCCCTTTGGTTTCACGCTCCTGCTCCGGGGGGACCTCTCCCTGATGCACCAGCTTGCTTCCTTTCCCCCTTTTTGGGGTGTTTCTTCTTTCTCTCTAATTTTATTTTAAAGTAGCCTAGAACTAGGCCAGTTTTAATACAGCGACTAATGCCCAAGTAGGCAGTCGCCAGATGAGCTCTTAAAAAAAATTTAAAATTCACACACGTCACTTGTCCCATTACTAGGACAATCAATTCTGCCATCCCTTGTGCTTGAGACTGGTTTGTGTACACAGACTTGCAGACTATATGACTCTTTTTGAGGAGCCTGTCCTCCACTTTCTATGACTTTGTTGTAGGTCGCATGTTACTGCACTTGTTTTGTTCCCTTTTTATGTTATTATTTACATGTTACTGTTTTTTTAATCTAGCTGTAGCGTGAGTACAGGGCCTATTGCCCCACTAGGCAGGCAGACATGCGCTTTTAAAATTTAAAAAACAAAATGACTGCACTCGCGAAGAAGAGCATCTTAGTGGCCACAGTGTTTAGGTTGGCAAGAGTTTGAGGTGTGTGTAAAGGTTTCTTTCTCATCAACCATATGCAAGAACGTCAGCAGCATTGTTGCCGTCTCAGCAACTTGAAGAGTCATGGCAAATGAATTCTAATTTTTTCTTATAAAAAAAACATTCATGATCAATCCGATCATCAACAAGCAGAACAAGCAGAAAGGACTTCATCCACGTGTGCACAACCTTCTTGTCTCACCTGGAGCTTGCGCTTGCTGCCTAGGATAGTCGCATTGATTCAATATTTCAATGTAAATACATATTTATATGTTAAAACAATAAAAATCTGTTTAACTGCATCAGAGTTATCATTGTGTCTTATGCTATGTTGAGAGCATTGTAATGAGTGTAACAGGTCTATCACAATCTAATAGAAGGGTGGATATTTCATCATTTTCTCTAGTTATGGAAGTTTATGTAAATTTAAATGGCAGAACCATTATTCATTATTACCCTATAACAATCTTTTGAATTTTACCCAATAATAAAGCATCTGTAATTTCTAATTTATCATTTTAGTTTTAACCTTTCCCGAAATCTGATGCCTATCTCACTGGTGTTTAATGTGGGATACAAATCACTGGTTGTTACAATATATGGCAGCCATCTTTTAATGAATTTGCCTGTGGGATTATGCATGAATTATATAGCATGGTTGTTGATTACCTTTTGTTTCAATAGGTTGGATACATTGTTGGAGTTTATGAAAACAGTCAGGGAAATGTTCTGACACCTGAAGCCAACAAGATAGATACTCAATGCTCTGGAATCCTTACTCGTCAATTGAACTAGTAAGTTATATTGTTTTGATCTTTTAAATTTTGACCATTGCTCTGCTTGAAGCCCATAATGAATTATTTTGAGAATTTCTCTGTTGTTTCCACTATAATGATCGCCTTCATTACAAACTTTCTATTGGAGATGCCCTCATTGGTGTTTTAAGACTTGAACATCTTGATAGGATGAATCCCATTACAGGGACTAAGGTTGGTGGCCACCATTGGGCCACGCCTACCACTGTCATAGGTAAATGTCCTTACCTTGTTGGGGCATGCCTGCCTGTCCCCTTTTTCTTTCCTGATCAAAGTTGGCAGGTTCTTGAGGTGGGAAGGACAAACACAGACACACAACCTTGAGCCAAAGTCCACCCAGCAGCAAGCTCCTCCTGAGGCACCACAGGTCCCTGGATGACTCACAAGGAGATGGGGGGGAGGCGACCACCTTCCCAGGTTGGTGCCCTCTTGCCAGTCAGGGCCTTCTCCATTTTGGAGGACACAACTAAGGCTAGGCTGCCCCTTTTGGGGGTGGACAAAATCTGGCTCACTCTCCTCCTTCCCATCCTAAAAAGAAGAATGAGACTAAGGGTTCCTTTCCTTCCCATTGTTTCCATGCATGGACAAGGTCCACTGCTGGCCCCAAAGCGCCGTCAGTTGAGAAGACCAAGATAAAGATCACAGAAGTTGCAGAAAAAGGTGTGTGGAGCCTTAATAACGTCAGGGAGGCCCCTATCAGGAGATTGTCCAGCATCTTTGAACCTTCCGGCTTCAAGCATTTCCTCATAGTTTGCTCTACTGATGAATGCATGTTGCCAAAAGGACACATGATCAATCAGGTTAAGGTTCTAGGTAGAGAACTGATGGTCTCCCTTTTCTCAAATGCAACCCTTCTGGTGAATGCAGAAGACCCTGCCCAAGCAGCCATGGTGAGTGCTCTTCAGGCACTCAGTGGCGTGTTGTGTAGGTGATGCTACACTCTACCAAGGTCGAATGTGTGATGGGAAAGCAGGGCCTGCTTTTCCAGACTCACCACTACACTGCTTGTCATTTTCGATCGCGACAGGCTCCCTGAGTCAGTGCGCAGAGTTACCTAGGACATCATGTAACTAAATTGCTAAAATGGCATTCTCTGCTCCTAGCCCCTCCAGATGTGTGAGCATGGCCACTTACACACTCATTTGGAACCTTCTTCTTTTGCACTCACCACCCCTATGAGTGCTCCTCTGTTAGAGCTGGTTGCACAAAGGGCTCACAGACGACCTTTGTTAAACCCAGGACTCCCCCCTCCCTGTGTAAGTGTCTCCCATAAGGTGAAACGACTGCATGCCTACTGTGCGTTATTAGACTCTCAGGAGGAAGGTAGTTATGAGACCATCTTTGGGGACCCTTAAAGCTGTCCCCCTGAAGGAGCTTTGGCTCCCACACCCTCATCCAAGGCTATACCGGGCGACTCAGAGATGTGGGATCTTCAAAAAGAGGAACTGACAGGTTCCTAGGTAGAGGGAGGCAAAGACTTGCATGATGAACCCAACTTCCGATAAGTCCTTGGAGGTGACAGCTCCTGAAGTTCTGCCTCCGAGAAGTGTACTGCCATTCCCTTGAATGGCAAATTCTTTCAATGTAATTGTTCTTCTTTTTTTTCGGACAGTAGGAGTGCAGCTAAACCCAGATAGTAGCTATACTGTTATTTCTGCGTACATTCCAACATCTGCTAACTTCAACAGGGAGGAACTTCTGCCTCATTGTGGCACAATTGCTGAGGCCCTCTTGCTGACCTGATTGATGAGCTGTAGATGGGTATCCTAAATGTAGATGAGTTTACGCATCACTGCCTGAGAACTGCTTCATTTACCTCTCTCAATCCTTCCCTCTGCTCTCTGGATGCACAGCCTGATTTGGGGTGGGAGGTGGTGGATGACCTTCATGGTAGTGATCCCTTTCTCTTTCAAATATCATTTTCTAGGCCGCTGCCACCTAAAAAATGAAGAGTTTAGCTCAGTGGATGAGGCCAGTGAGTTCTTCTCCGGCAACCTTATTGCTCTGGGCCTAACTACTATTCCTAGAACATTTGTCTGTTTTGCTATTCATCTGCTTTCTTGGCCGGCTGAGTGTGAGCCAGCACTCAGAGAAGCGATATGCCTGCATGTGCTATAAGTGACCACCCAACGATTTTACTGTCTACGAATTTAAACAAGCTAGGGCTACGAGCTGGTATGTTTTGAAGCATGCAGGGTGTTCTCGGCAGGTATATGTGTCTTCACTTAATGAGAAGATCGTTCTTGCAGAGGTGTAGAAGCGAGTCAAAAGGATTCAGGGCAAGTTCTTGCAGCCTCCCTGCAAGAACTTGCAATCTCAGACCCTGCATCTGTGGCCTTTAGTTTGCCGCACTCGAGCGTGTATTGCGGAAGGTGGACTTGATCCACCACACCGTTATCTGCCTGGCGACCGGTGCCTTTCCCATGTCCTCCCATTGAGAGCCTACTTGTTGAGGCCGGATAGATGACTGTATTATGTGCCTGTACATGCGAGCCAAGCACCTCGCCTTGCTCGTCTGCATCTACGGCCAATTTCGACGATGCCTATACCACCAAGAGACGACAGTCATACCCTAAGCCCTTTGGGTTTTGGGCTAGGAAACTCCCTCATATGGTCAGTGTAGCTCGTATTAGTGTCATCTCTGATTCTGCCAAGGATGCCACCTTGGAGGGTACCACCTTTGACTATTTGCCACCAAGCCTCTGTTCCCAAAGCTTCCACAGCGCTGTGGCTATTGCGTTTGGCTTTTTTGGAAGACACTTCGTGTCACGCTCGTTCGGGGCCAGTATACAAGGATGGTTCCAAGTCCCAGGAGAGGGTCAGATTCCATGCCGTATACAAGCTTTACCAGGCGCTGAGTCCATCTTGATGGTAGAGCTGGTTGCATTACATTGTAAGTTAAGGCGTCGTGCCCGGTTCGGAGACCAGATTGTGATCTTTAGCGACTCACAAAGCGCCCTGAATGCTCTCGGGGCATTGGAATCTCTACAGCCCGTAGTTCCCGGTATCCGTGATGCTGCAAGCCGGGCGGATATCAAGATTTTCTTCTGTTGGGTTCCTGGACATGTAAGAATTGCGGGGAATATGAAGCCAAGGAGTCCACTAGGACTGGGTGACCATACTAGCGTTTCGCTCTTTCTCACACCTACTACAGGCAGGAATCAGGGAAGCCCTCCGGGCTGCTTGGCAAAGAAGATGGGAGACGGCTGAGGGGAAATTAAAGTTGAGGGCTATTACGCCGCGACGGCTTCAGATCTCTCTGTCGTCTTCGAATTGGGCACACTCACTGGACGCTCTGCCACTTGATGGAGAGCTTCTCCACACCTTACTACGACGACTGAGTTGTCCCTCGGACTGCTCAGGACATTCTTGTTTAATGTTCCAATCTTGGTGATCTTCATGGACGTTACCTCTTCTAGTACCAGGATGAGCGGAGTCGCTACCACTTGTGGACTACTCACTTTTTGGAATAGGTTGACCTCTATTTTATTTGAGTCTTTTTGGTTTTGTTCACCTAATCTTGCGCCAGAGGAAGGCCTTCCCTCCCGATGCCGGAGCCTGCTTCCTTCTTCTTGCCATTTTGTTTGTTTCTTTTTTTTGTACCCTGGTGTGGAGTCGCCACATGGGCATTGGAAAAAACAATCTTGTTTCGTGCTCGGACATTTTTCCTGCTCCGCAGATCTCCCGTACACCAAGCTTTGAGACAAGTGAACGATGCATTTCCTATTTGATACACCGTCTTCAAAAGTATCCTCTTGGCGAATGGCTCCTGTTCTCGCTTTAGGTAAACCGGGGTCGGTTTCCCCCTAACCTCTTGCGTGTTCAAGTTGATGGAAAAATTGCTACCTATGTCAGCCTTCTTTCTGGAGAGCGGAGGCCACCTGTCTTCTGTAAGTACCACCACGTTGAATGCTTTGATCCCACTAGAAAATGCTAACTGTGAGGCCTTGCTACGTAGATAACACTGCGCCACAGGGTTTTTTTTCTATCTGGAGGCCTATGATACCGCATGGCGATACGGTGTCATGGAGACTCCACACGATGGAGGGCGAGGGTATCCCTCCCAATCTTTATTTGCGAGATCGTCGATTCCCTGCGGGCATCCCGCAGGGATGTGTCACACTTTTTGCCCTAAGCATCAACAGTATTACCTCTTTGCTGCCGGAAGATGCCAACTCTGGAGCATCGACTACAATAGGCATTGAACGGCATCTTTCGCTATGGCGAAGCGCACATGTTTCGGTTTTAATTTCCTTGGCCAAGACTACGGTAGTGCACTTCTGCCGCCATCCACTGCTCCACCCCGACTTGGACTTGTTCATAAACGGCATTCGCATGGAAGTAATGGATTCACACTGGTTTCTTGGTCTTGTTTTCGACTGATGCCCATATTCGCAGCATTAGGGCCTCTTTTACCCGCACGATGAACATGCTTTATTTTTCTTCCAATCTTTTGTTCGTTTGAAGCTTGATTTCGGATGCGAGTTTTACATATCTGCAACTGAGCGTGTATTACAGAAGCTGGACTTAATCCACCACACCACTTTCAGTCTTGGGGACCGGTACCTTTCAGACATCCCACACTGAGAGCCTACTTGTCAATGGTGGGAAGATGCCTCTTGCTCTGCACTCTACACAGTACATTATTATCCGATTGCACGCGCCTGCCTGGCCTATCCTTCACTCACTAACGGCTCTCACTTCATCTGCTCTCGATTTCGATGGTGCCTATGCCGCCGAGATATACCAATCATATCATAAGCCCTTTGGGTTTAGGCTTAGGAAACTCCATGAGTTCAGTGTACTCTTGTGCCGGTGGTGCCCCTGATTCTACCCAGAATTCCACCCTACGGTGTACCACCTTTGTCTTTTTGTAATTATACTTCTGCTCCCAAAGCTTCCACAATTCTTGGAGTATTGCGCTCAGCATTTTGGAACACACACTATATCACGCTTGATCCGTGCCACGCTACACGGATGGCTCCAATTTCTACCAGGCGTTGCGTCTGTCTTCACGGCCGAGCTGGGTGCAATACACTGCTCGGTACGGGAGATAACGCGTCGTGCCCAGTTCGGAGACCGGATTGTGATCTATAGCGACTCATAAAGTGCCTTGATTGCTCTCGGGGTATTGGAATCTCTGCACTCCCTGGTTCGAGGTATCGTGATGCTACGGTTGCCTCCAGGCGAGTGAATGTCTAAATTATCGTCATTTATTGGTTATGTACTGGCTCTCGCAAAAGTCCTGTTACACTTATTACGACGCTCTCAAAAAGGGACACAATGAGAGTTCTTATGCTGACACGTTTATGTTGTTTTAACATATATGTGCTTAAATTGTAGTATTAATCAATATGTCCGCCCTTGGCGGCAAGCACGCGCTCCAGGCTAGACCTTAAGGCCGCTCCCACGTTGCCGACGAAGTACTTCCTCATGCTGCCTCAAACGCGGTTGACGGAGGACTTCAGCTCGTCTACGTTGCTGTGCCGGAGCTTGTAGACCTTGCCCTCACGCTGTAGTTGAGGGGGATTGAGGTCAGGTGATTGCGGTGGCCAAAAGTCCAGAAGTTTATGTTTGACCCTCGACCATTTTTGCACGGTCTTGGCCGTGCGGGTCCTGCTGAAAGACATACTCCTCCTTCATTCGTGATTTCTCTCACCCAGGGCACGACTTTCGTGGCCAAGATGTCCTTGTAATCGGCCGCGAACCTCACCGGCGGCATCTTCTCGCCATTCGAAGCCACAACCTCGGAGATGTCCTGGTTGAATCTTACCACGCGGTCGTTCTGCTTGTTGATGACCGTGGAAGTTTTTTCATCAGAAAAAATGAGAATTCATTTGCCATGACACTTCAAATCGTTGAAAAGGCGACGACAGCGCTCCCAACGTTGTTCTCGCAACGGTCGGTGAGCAGAGGCGTTTCCACGCACATCAATTCTCGTCGCACTCCTCCTTGACAGCTCTGGACACTGTTGCCACTGAGATGCTATTTTTTTTGGCCTTTCTCACAGCCAAATGGTTGATAAGTTGAGGTCTACCTTTGAGGTTTTTCCCGTTCTTGAACTCCGTGACTCTGTGGATGGTCATCCTGCTGACGTCATTTCACGCATGAGAGCGGAGATCTTGATTCCTTCCACATCCATCTCGACATACCTACACACAATGGAAAGGATGTTTTAATGACACGTGCTGGAAAAGTAGAACTTTACTTTGTTGATAGAACCTTTCTATTACACGCATAAATCCCTCGAAAGTTAAAAATACAAATGTAACAAAACTTTTGCAAAACCCGGTAAGGATTGCTGGGAATGAGCTCACCGATGAGGGCTCCAAAGTGCCCATAATGACTGCGAGACTAAGCGTTTCGCTCTCCTTCACACTTGACTACATGGCAGGAATCAAGTCAGCGCTCCTGGCAAAGAAGATGGGAGACTACCGATGTGAATTTAAAGTTGCGTGCCATCGCGCTGCAATTTTTCGCCTGGACCTACCTCCGAGCGCCTCGGCGGCTTCAGGTGGTTTTTTGTCTTCGAATTGGGCATAGTCGCGGGACCCACCTTGTTACAGCGACTATTCGGGACATTTTTATTGAATGTCCCTATCTGGGTGATATTAACGCACGTTATCTGTCCAAGCGCCGGGACGAGAAGGGGGGGGGGTCCCTACCGCTTTTGTCTTGTGCTCGGAGCGGATTCGTGCGCACAGACCTGTAGACTATAGGACCTTCTGGAGGAGGATGACATTCTTTTTATTTGAATCGTTATTATTGGTCACCTACTCCGGTGTCGGGTTGAGGCGGGCCGACGCCGGAGCTTGCTTGCTTTTGTATTTTAACACAACCTAATTCAGAGGCTTTTTACGGCTGCTCGTGCCCTTCCAGCCAGTTGCCAAGACTGACCCTTTAAATAAATAAAAAGCCATGTTAAAAATAGACGTGGCTAGACAGGGCATTGCCTGTCTTCTCGGCCGAACTGGTTACAATACACCGGGAGATAGCGTCGTGCCCGGCTCGGAGCCAGAATTGTAATTCATTGCGACTCTTGAGTGCCTTAGAAGCTGGATTCATGGACATGTGGGTGAATTGCGTTAAATGAGGGCGCCAAACTGTCTTTTGCAAGGGATGCGCAACCTCGCCAGCCTTTTTCCCGGGCGATTCTCTCACTGGACTATCAAAGCCACATAAAGATCAGAATAACAATTGCTGCCCATCTTTGTTTGGGATAGGTGCGAAGTAGCGTAGTGTACCGTGGCACTCGAAAGGCGAGCAGGAACCCTTTGTACACCAGGGAAGTACAATTTCTTTGGTGTCAGGTGTATGAATATGGAAACCATATAGTTGCTTCCAGGAGGAAAGGAAATAGGCAGAGACATTGTTGTAATTTTCTGTGTGATGATATGGCCTATTCACAGACTCGACGCACCGTCTCATTAGCGATCTCTCCCCCACCTTCGAGCGCAGATCTTTCTTTTGCTTTCCCTCCAAGATCGAATCCCACGCTCTATTCACTTAGCTATCGATTCCTTCCAGATAACTTGTGCTGCTCAATGCTTGAAGTAACTTTAATTTTTGTGTCGGTAAAATACTTTTAAAAATGTTCTCTTGAGCTTTGTGGCGCATTGTCTATCCTATTCTTTGTCCACTTTAGTGTTATTTTCTTAGTTTCCCCGTTTTTTGCTAATGTTTTCCTCTCGCCATTCCTTTTGTGATACATCCTTGGTCCGTTTTCTTTATATGAGTCAGTCCTACAACTTTTCCTTATAAGGGTCATTGTCCTTCACTTTTATAACGGTCATTGTTCTTGGACCTCTTAATTTTAGATGTTCTTTGTTGGATACATCGTCCAGCCTAGGTAACGTCTTTTTACTTAGTCCCGTTATTTTAGAACCGGTACTTTGCCTGTCTTCTCTAGTTTTCATTCTATTCGCATCTTGCTCTACCTTCTCCACTGAGTACTTGAACTCCTGTTCCTAAAAACCGCATTCCTTTAGAGCCTATTGCCCTAAGAGTGTGTGTGATGGGGCTTAAAAGGCCTCTTCATAGGGGTTTGAAGAACACCATTTCCTCTCCATTATCCGGACATGACAAGGTTCTTTTTATCTTTGTATTCCTCTATTTTTCCTCTTCTATAAGGGCTTTTAATTTGCTCCTTTTCGTATGCGTCGTTGATTGGCATTTGCTTTTCTTAGAATATAATCTAATGCGACTTGAAAGACATGGATTCGATGTCATTTAGTTGGGTTTTTTGAGTCATTAATTGGAGCGACATTAAAAAGTAGCTTACCCTATTTATTTTATTTTGTTAATGCATAGCTTATCTGTATCTTTCAGGTCTCATTTGGTAACTGTTTGTGCAGTATGGCATGAATGCTTGGTTGTGAGGCACGTCGCTTTTGACATGGCTGGTCGCAGTAGTGACCCCGAGCCAGGCAATTCTCGGGGACGTGGTAAGGGGGTGAAACGGCCCCATCCCATCCTTAATGGCATAGATGGCACAGCGAATGATATCACTTCTGACTACATGTGTGCCGTGTGCTTAGATTTGATCAGTGAGCCTCATATGACGAGTTGCGGGCATACGTTTTGCCGAGGCTGTCTTCTTAAGAGTATTGAAATGACTCGACGGTGTCCTAAGTGTACATATATGATTTATAATAATGAACAGATTTATCCTAATCATATAGTAAATCAACAAATACAAAAGTACAAAAGGACACTCGCCCTTAAACAAAGTTTCGAAAGGAAAAACAAAATGTCGGCCATTAGTGAACTTAAAAGTTTTATATCTAGTGATTTGTCTTGTTTGGGTGAAGCGGATTTGAATGATATGATTTCCGTTCTTCAAGAAAGAAAAGGACAGTTGAACGCCAAGTCTGAGCAAACCAAGTACGAATTGTTGAAATCTTTTTTGTCCGATCTGTGTAAGAGAAAAAAACACCAATTAACTTCCCTCGAAAGAGAGATTAAATTAATTAAGGGAGATTTGGATGAAGTGGAAAGCAGTTTGAATAAGTTCGATAAAGGTTATAACGAGTCGTTAGATAAGAGAAAATTGTCGAATAACGTCCCCAGTACCAATCACATGACCCTAGCCGATATCATCAAAGACGAAGGAGCCAATTCCTCGGGTATGGTTCAAGAAGCTGAGAAATCTACAGAAGAAGGGTTTAATGTTTCATCCTCTAATTATACCAACCCTGAAACCTCGAGTCTTAGCACTAAGAAGAAAAGAATGCGGCTTTATTTCGACGAATTGGTGGACTTTTATTTCACGCTTCGCGTCCCAGAAATAAGTGAAGAAACGGAACCCAGTGGAAGAGTACTTAATAGACTTGGAAAATGTATAGCTAAATTTACTCACTACACCTCCATGAGACCTTTGGCGACTATCGACGCTGGGGATAGAAACCATGCATCTAGTAACATAGCGTCTAGCATTGAATTTGATAAAGATAGTGAATACTTTGCCGTTGCAGGATTAACGAAAAAGATTCGTCTATTCGACTACAGCAATGTCATAAAAGATGCAGTTGATATGCATTATCCTTGCGGCGAAATGCTTTGCGATTCAAAGATCAGTTGTGTGAGCTGGAGTAGCTACCAAAAGAATTTGTTGGTCAGTAGCGACTATGATGGCACAGTGACTGTGTGGGACGCGTTTGGAGCCCAAAAACGTCACATTTATCACGAGCACCAAAAACGCTGCTGGAGCGTTGATTTTAACAAAATGGATACCAAACTGATTGCTTCTGGGAGCGATGACTCTCGTGTCAAACTGTGGCATCTCGATAAGGAAAGATCCGTGTTTTCCTTGGAAGCGAAAGCCAATGTTTGCTGCGTCCAGTTCAATCCATGCAGTCAGTTTCATCTAGCCTTTGGGTCGGCAGATCACTGCGTTCATTATTATGATTTGCGCAATATGAAGGAACCATTGAAAGTGTTTAAAGGACATCGCAAAGCAGTATCCTACGTTAAGTTTATTTCCAGCGAGGAGATTGTATCTGCCTCCACAGACAGCCAATTAAAAATTTGGAACGTGAATGATACCCATTGCGTTCAGTCTTTACATGGACATACCAACGAGAAGAATTTTGTCGGATTGGCTACTGACGGAGATTATGTTGCTTGCGGCTCAGAGAACAACGCATTGTACATTTACTACAAAGAATTGCCCCAGAAACTGTTTAGTTTTCGTTTCGACCAAAGGCGATTTTTCGATCAAGATCACAAAGAGGAAGAATCAAATGAATTTGTTTCTGCTGTCTGCTGGCGGAGAGGCTCCAGTATTGTAGCGGCTGGAAATAGTCAAGGCGTCATTAAAATACTGCAAATGGTGTAGATCTGAGATAAGACGTCATCTTCACATGGTCTGTGATTCTCACAAACGCTTAATTAAGCTCCTAAGCCTTAGAAACGTAAGCCGACGGCTGTGAAGAGACCGCGTCAGTGTCTCCCTTAATGTCCGTTTTGCTGGTTATTTTGCCATGATGTTTCCTTATCACACTTATAAACATGTCAAATTCCATTACAAGGACTTGCGGTCATTGTGCGGGCGTCTCAGTTTGTAAAATACCTACATTCATTCGTTCATCACACCCGAATAGTGTGAAACAATTAATTCCAACTCTTAAAGAACCATAGCATTTTTTTTTTAAATATCCTCACTGGTTTTTGTCGTCGTAATTTTATTGTACGAAAACCATGTTTCCAAAGTGTGATGTAAAATCTCCGCTTCCAATGTTTGTATATACCTGTTAAAATAATATAAAGCAATGGCTATGTATGCATATAAATAGTTTATATATTTCTCAACTTTATATCATCTTACTGTGATTCGTTTATGACCAACTTAATCACTTCTATCCATACTTAATGATGCCCCTTAATACAGCTAGTTTTTGTAGCCTTTTTATTAGTATATTCACATAACAGTGGACTTGGGTTTTGAACTTAGTCCTGTATCGACTCTTAACCTGGTATATGGTTTAGGTAATGGTATTCCTGTACTTATAAGTCAGCTGCCATCTTGCGTAGTTATATCAACCTTTTAATTAGAAAAAATACAATAAATCATTTTACGCTTTGTTGTTTCGTTATATAAAAAAAAAAGCTTTAGTTTTATTAAATGCGTTTGATTTTATTAAAAGTTTTCTGTTTGCTTCTAAACTGAGCATTATTCATTTTTGATGCAAACTTGTCCGTTTTGTGGGTAGCTAACTATTCCATCATGTTTTGGAAGAAATACTATGTATGACTATTTTACTAATGTTGGTAGTCTTCAATTTTCATACAAATTAGTTTCAGGTTGTCGTGTCTGTGTAGATCCTGGTATAAATTTTAGTCGATTTATTTTCACTTTTCGTCTCATTTTCATCCTTAGTTTCTTTCTCTTTTGTTGACCTGTTCCTTAGGAACTTCAGATAAGTTTGTAAAAGCGAAATCTTATCCCGCCCTTTATTGTAGCTTTTCTCTTTTATTCCTACCGTTTCTTCTATTCACGAAGTTACACTTATCCTCTGTGAAAATCACACTCCACTGGAACACGGTAATGGTGTTGAAAAAGTTTAATCTATTCAATGGAAATTATTTTTTGAAACTGCTTAACTTCCATTTTCTCTTATTTAATATCAAAAAAGTTTTATAGTGTTACATTATTTAATAAAAGTCTTGCTTTTTAATTATTACTTCTTGATCCTCTACCTTTGTTTATGTATTGCTATTTGAAGTATTAAGTTTGTTAAAATTGCAGTGTAATAATAATGGCCGTAAAACAGAAGTGAACTTAACTGTCCTATCTACTAAGCTTGCGAAGTCCTACTGTCTTGTGTGAAAGGGTAGAACATGGGTAACTTCGAATGGGAGTGATCGGTTCTTATTGCAACTGGTCGAGAAATCTTCTCGCACGTTCTTTTAATACTTTGAATTGTACGATCTTCTTTGTTGTGGAGTTAAAATAACTGTTCCTAATAATTGTGGACCGCGTCGGAACCATGCGCCGTGTTGTGTTGTCGGAGGGATGTTTTATTGGGGTGCCAGGTAGTGAAATGGTGTTTAGGAGAGGGGTTTGGATTCGCGCGTGGGTGACCTGCTGTTTCGTGTCTATGAATTGCGGCTGATTGGAATCCGATGTCGGGAGTTGAGGGAGGGTCCTTGAAGTATTCGAGTGTATTGTATATATAGGCTTTGAATCCTGCACATGTTTCGATGTCTACATTTTCTGTGCTGTTGAGAAACCACTCTACGGATGTTGGTTTTGTGGTACTACTTTGGTACAGAGTGTAAGAAATATATTGGTGCACTGGAAACGCATTTAGTGTTAAGATTGTTTTATCTTTCTTCCAGTGTATTGAAGTGTCCAGGTTGCAGATTCGGTGTGCAAGCCATACTAGCATAAACGATAGGATTTGTAGGCGTGATAAATTTCTTGACTTGCCAAATAAGGTGGTGCATTGTCAGTGCTCTTGAGTGTATTATTTTTTATTACTTTATTCGTCTGAATCAAATTCTTCTGTCGAGACTAACATAAAGCACCGTCGGTGTGTTTTAATAGTGTAATGCAGGCATTATTCTTGTCCAAGATTTTAACGACTTGATGTGCCCTTAGCATCATGTTCACCGCACCATTACATCTATGCTCCGAAAATTCCCCATCACTCACCACTAGCATGTTTCGCGCGAAGAAACACAAAAGGACACTTTGATGCCTCACAAATATGGACTATGTTCGCGTTATACTGGTTACCATGGTATGCGCAGAAGTGTTTTGGCTTGACCATAATCTGGTCAGGTGAATGTTACCGGAACGAATCCTACCTCGTGTACTTCAACACTTGAACACTTCAATAGAACTAAATGATTTGCCTCCTTTCAATGGCAAACGATGTTGAGTGCTTAGTGTGTCCTTAGTGATGGTGTCTGACGCTTCAAAGGAAGTTGGGGATATGAAGTCACTGCTGAAGAGAAGAAATGACCACACCCCACTGCTCATCTGAATCACAGGTTCTCAGTTTCTGCTACAGCGATGGAAACCACTGCTCGCACGCGGAAGCACAAACTTCCGAGAACAAGTAGCTAAAGAAAAATGGAAATACAAAGATATGCTGATGCGGGAGATAGTGACGATTTTTATTCACATTAAAGCAAGTATATTAATACTTTAAAGTTTTTAACACCGATCCGCACTCTTCTACTGGCCTTTTTTTATATCTAGGCACCTACAATTTAAATGGAATTCAAACCACTCGTATCTTCACCACATGGCAGTCACCGTAAACTCGATACTTATGGTGACTTCATCCTGCGACTTACCACACAATATTGACTTATTCCGCTTCCGAAGCTATTTTTCCTTGGGTAGGCCTTAGGCCAAACCAAGTGTGGTGCGTCCAATCACTGGTTAGCTCCGCTAATGGAGACACGCTTTAAAATGGTAGAGGCGATATAGTAGATAGATTGAAAGAATATTATAACATGCTACCTGCCCACCGCTGTTAAATTTGTTGTCTAATTATCAGAGTGGCACTATCCCTACGATGGAAGAAGTTGATAGATCAATGCAAAGCTTAAAATTGCAACTCACCGGCTATCGATGGAATTCATGCAGAAAACTATAGATGGGGCAGAAAAACGTAAAAACAAGCTTGCTAGAGAATTCTCATCAGGGTGAAAGAATGTGCCACAAGTGTGAAGAGAGGCAAAATAGTATTAATATACAATAAAAAGGTAATTGAGCAGCTGGCACGAACTTCGAAATAACTAGTTTTATGTTGTTTAGGCTGAATCAGTCGGTATTTAGTTGACGGAATCCTTCCTGAATCTCAATGCCTGTTTCGCCAAGATACAGTTGATAGACAATCGCAAGAGAAATATCTGGAACAACGGCTGATCCTTTATTCTGCCTTCATTGATCTCCAAGGCATTTGGTACGATTATTAGAGAGATGCTGTGGAGAGAAATGGGAAAATATGGCTGTCTAACGGAAGTTTCTCAATATTGTAAGGCTCTTGCACGAAGGAATGATGAGCCGCATCGTGGTTGCTGGTGCTGAGAGAGAAAGAGGGCCATTTGATTTTGATGTTGGGGTGTGTCCCGATCTCTATTGTTAAATCTCTTAGAACAGCGCTGGAGCAGAAGTACGTTTATGATTGTGGCCTGGCGCCCATGGCCAGCAGTCATTGCAACAAATGTTTGGGATGGTGTACATAGTCGAACAGCAACTCTTGTGATAAAATGGATATCATCTGTCAACGGAATGCGGTACCCAGTGATGAACCCCTTTGGTAGCCAAATCCTCCGCCATCTAGGAGTAGGCTAATGCTGGTTAGTTCGGCCTTGGGGCTTTCGTATGGGAGAGAGAGGAGTCACTCCCTGCCCTCATCTTTGAAAAAAGGGACCAAGAGCTACTCTCCGCGAGTGTTCTTCGGACAGACGTGTGGCCAGGCCAGGACGCACGTCCGTCCCGGAGCTCTGTCGGGTGGTGTAGCTGAGAGCCAAGGTGTAAACAAGATAGTTTCAGGTAAGTGAGTAGAGCCTCGATGACGCCACTGCTTCTCATCTAGAACGAACCTGATATTGAAATGCACTGATGAAAGCAGATTGGCTAAAGGTTACATCTTCCATTAGAGAGTAGCGCTATCTTGGGTAATTGATAGTGAGCCGGTCACCCGTTTCTCTGACGGAAGACTGGACCCTTCTTGTGAATGCGGTGAACCCTACCTGGGCGGCTATTAGTGCTCTTCAAACAATCCATGGTTCGCCTGTGCAAGTGACACCGCAAACTACCATAAATTATGTGTTAGTAGTTTGGGGGAACTTTTAGACTACTTAGAAAACCACTCCTGCACTCTTTATCACGTTCCATCGTGACAGGCTCCCTGAGTTGATGCGTGCCGGTTGACATCGCTACCGCACCAATGCATTCGTGTCACTGCCCTCGATGTGCTATGACTGACACATCTTCGGCCACACGCACTGTTCGTGCAAACTTGCAAAGTAGGGACCACCCGTCTTCTGCGCAAACTGCTACAATATTTTACACGATAAGTCCATATTGTTTGAGTCAATTTTGCGGAGGGCAACACCCTGCTTCCTCGAAGCATTGTGACGCTTGATCTCATCGAGAATTGGGTGCTGACCAAATATCATTTTGTTGAGATGCTAAAGATTAGGCCCTATCACGAACTGTGACATGCTACGCCTATCAGGTTTAAAAGGCTCACTTTGCTACTGGCCTCACCAGGCATACGGTAGCTTCTGCGGTTTCTAACCCCTCCAGGTGCTATTCTAGTAGAGCTGGTATTCTACGGCCCGACTAAAACCAACACCCTCCACGTAACGGCTTCTTGTAAGGTGAAGTGGACGCGCGTCTCCATCCACTCTTTACACTTAGAGGAGGCAAAGCCCCCGAAGGTGTTCGTGAGACCGTCTTCCGAAAGGAGGATAGCACCAAGGAAACATCTGCTCTCATGACGCACGCCCAAGGCTGGACGGAGACGCCCTATCTATGAAGCCGACCGTCCGCCAAAGGTTTCCAGGCCCATGGAGGAAAAGACAATATGGCGAGCCTAACCTGCCCCACTAAGTCCTCGAATGTCACATAACCTCCTACGTCCAACAGCTCCCTGAGTTATCTCTCCAGGAAGTCTACGCGAAGTCTGGAAGGATGTCTTCAAAATCTCCGATGAAGAGGAGGAGGACTTCAACCCAGCCTTCGACGATCAGGTCCTCGTATACATGGAAAGAAAGGAGACAGGTTCATTTCTCACGGAACCGCGAACCTATCTCTTCATGATAACTCACAGGAAGGAAATATCATCATCAGTGTGGAAGTGTGTGAGGTTCTCATCGTTCCGACTCAAAGCCCCAGGTCGCAGCCAAATTAGCATCAGGCACCTGAAAGACTCCGGACTAGACTGCTGAACCTGTTCAAAGAGTCCCTGGCAATGGGATACTTTTCAGATGGCCTGAAAATGTCAAGGATGATATTCATCCCTAAGCCTGTGAAACTTACGAACAGGTCATGAACTGTAGGCCTATCTCATTGGTGGAAACCGTTGGTAAGGTGTTCGAGAAGATCCTTAACAGCAGGCTAACTACACACCTATTGAACCAAGAAGGCCTTCGATAAAGTCTAGATCGATGGCCTAAAATACAAAATCGAGACAGAATCACGCCCCATTTCGAAAAAAAATCCTCTCCAGCTACCTGAATGGCAGGCAAGCTGTTATTGCCTTCGAGGAACACACAGGGTTGGCTTTCGAGCTCCTGTCAGGTGTACTGCAAGGGGGATGCCTCAGCCCCACTCTCTTCACCATCGTGGTGAGAGATATCCCCACACCTATAGACGGAAGAATGCTCAACGACCAGTTCGCGAACGATATCACCCAAATCGTGGCCAGAGCCACACCTGCGGAAGCCGAAAAGATCTCCAGCTTTGAAAGGCCCTGGAAAATCCATACCAACATTACAAAATTCAAAGCGTCGGGATCGGGAGATATCGGGCCGTCAATCTCAATATAGACGTGACTGACATTGAATACTCGCCAAGTGTGTCCGTACTCGGCTTCAAGCTTGCCAGCATGGGTATGAACGGACACATCGGCACGAGGATTGGAATGACAAACACGGAACTTAACAAAATTCAAAGATTTAGAAGCCTTAACCAAGCAAATAAAAATAAATTATACACCAATTTAGTTGGATCTAAACTGGTATATCCTGCTATACCGCTTAACGCAGCCTCATCCAGCAACAATTCAAAACTTCAGCGGGTGCAAAATCGAAGACTCCGGTTCATGAACAACGCAAGATTGCAAGAGTTCCGGACGTCAAGGAGCCTCCGCGAAGAGGTCGGCATTGATCCGATCGACGTCTTCCTTTACAGATGAGGACTAAGCATATGGGCAACAATTCTCCCTAGGGAGACCCTGGACACACTTGACCCAGAAGTAGGAGGAGGTAGATTAAAAAAAAAAAAAACATTCCCAACACCAGAACGATTGCGCCTATACCTAAATACAGACACTTGAAAAATAAAATAAGTAAACAACAAACAAGACAAAAGATCCCGTAGTGGAACAAACAAAATTAGAAAAAAATGTAGAAGGACACCCAAAACTAACACACTAAAAAAAGATCCCGGAGTAGGACACCAATACCAAAAAAGGGAGAAGGCCCGATCACCGAGCACCATTCATTTATCTCTACTACTTCCTTCCCCTTTTATCTATTTATTTTGCCCTCCCCTCTCTTCATTACTTCTTTCACCTATTATTCTATCTTTCTAAATGAAATCAAAATAAAATCAATGTTTTCCTGGCCGCCGTGTTGACGTGACTCATCACCCCATCCGACCCCAGCTTAGCCTCTTCTTCTTTCTGACACCTTGTCTTCTTACCCTGCTTCCTCACTCCTCATAAAACCTCTTCCACAACTTTCTCTGGTCACACAACCATCGAGGCTGAGGGAGAGCGGACAAGGCTCACTCACCCCTGAGTTCCGGTTTGTTGCGATGGGTTTTTAACAAAATACTTCACCCCGCCCCCCCTCACCTTACTTACATACCCTTTTTCTCTCATTTCACTATCTATTACTTTTACGCCCAACCCAAAGTGGAGCCGCCATGCCGAAGGGCTACCTGGACACTGGGCGAGAGGTGTGTTCCTAAATGGCGGCTGCTGGCTCTGCCAGCCCCGTGTTCACCCCTCGCAGAGCGGGCTACTGCCTCGGGTGATTAGCGTTTGCGTCCCGAGAAAAGTACAAGGTCACCATGCCCGAGTATAACAAATTAAAAAAAAAACTCCTTTCCCTATGACATCATCGGAGCCGCCTTCGGGCAGCTCGACAGCAGAAAAGGAGATCCCGCCCCTCCCCACCATGTGCTTGGCCAGGGCACCATCCAAATTACTTCTACCGGTGAGGAGGCTTACTCTCCCCTCGGCCTACGGGTGCGGTGGATTCCCTCTCGCCCCTTTCTCCAGCGACAGTCCTTCCTTTTCTTGCACATGGGACTGACAAGAAAGCACGACAGCGGCTCGATAGGGCAAACATCCTTATGGGGTGCAAGGGATGGCAGGGCAGGTCGACCCGCGCCCCTTAATGTCCTTTCATGCGCGACGAGTTTACAGGTGGTCAGTGTACTTCCCTCCCCCCCCCCTCGCTTCATTTTCTTGCCTTGACCTATCTTTGTGCTCTTCGGATGCACAGCCTGATTTTGATTGGGGGATGGTCGATGACCTCCATGGTAGTGATCACTTTCCCATTCAAATATCATTTTCAGGGCAACTGCCGCCTGAGAGCCCACCTCGGTGGTGCTTGGCGCGGGTGCGGTGGCCTGCATTTCAGGAAATGACTGAATTCTCTATCTCAGTCAAGGAGTTTAGGTCGTTCGATGAGGCCGTTGAGTTCTTCCCGGCAACCTCATCGCCGCGGGCCTCACCCTTGAGTTCCGGTTTGTTGCAATGGGTTTTTAACAAAATACTTCCCCCCCCCCTTTCCCCCTCACCTTCCTTACATACCTTTTCTCTCCCATTTCACTATCTATCACTTTTACGCCCAACCCAAAGTGGAGCCGCTATGCCGAAGGGCTACCTGGTCACTGGGCGAGAGATGTGGTCCTAAATGGTGTGGCCCGTCGGCCCGCGCCCCTTAATGTCCTTTCATGCGCGACGAGTTTACAGGTGGTCAGTGTACTCCCCCCCCCCCCCTCCTGCTTCATTTTCTTGCCTTGACCTATCTTTGTGCTCTTCGGATGCACAGCCTAATTTTGATTTGGGGGGGGGGGGTCGATGACCTCCATGGTAGTGATCACTTTCCCATTCAAATATCATTTTCAGGGTAACTGCCGCCTGAGAGCCCACCTCGGTAGTGCTTGGCGCGGGCGCGGTGGCCTGCATTTCAGGAAATGACTGAATTCTCTATCCCAGTCGAGGAGTTTAGGTCGGTAGATGAGGCCGTTGAGTTCTTCTCCGGCAACCTCATCGCCGCGGGCCTGACTACCACTCCCATGGTGGTCGGCCGAGTGTGAGACGGCCCTCAAACAGAAGCGTTATGCCTACATGCGCTATAAGCGCCACCCGAACGATTTCACTGTCGCTGAATTTCGTCGGGCTAGGGATAGGTTCCGGTATATTTCGAAGCACGCCCGCCGCTATCCTTGGCGGGCATACGTGTCTTCACTTAACGGGAAGACCCTTCAAACAGAGGTGTAGAAGCGAGTCAAAAAAATTCGGGGCAAGTTCTCGCAGGACCCCCCTCCCGTTCTCCAGAAGAATGGAACCGCAATCTCGGACCCCGCGTCCGTGGCGGAATCCTTCGCGATCGCTTTCTCCGCATTCTCTAGCCGGGATGCTGCTCTGCCAGCATTCAATGCACGTCGTGATATTGCGGAAGGCCGCCGGCTGGACTTTACCTCCAGAGGCGGAGAACCCTGCAACGACAGGTTTACTGTGAGTGAGTTGCGCTCCACTCTCGCTTCTTGCGTGGACAGCGCCTCCGTCCCTGATGATGTCCTGTACGTCATGCTTCGACACCTGGGTGAGCGAGGCACCGCCTTTCTCTTAGATTTGTTCAACAGGACCTGGGTGGAGGGTCTCCTCCCTGATTCCTGGCGAATCGCGACTGTGCTTGCTTTTCGCAAACCGGGGAGAGATCACTCGCCTCCTGCCTGTTTCCGCCCAATCTCTCTAACCTCCTGCGTGTGCAAGTTGATGACGAAATTGGTAAATGTTAGATTGCCTTTTTATGGACAGCGCAGGCCATCTGTCTTCTACAGAGGGGGCTTCCGCAAGTTTCACTCCACGTTGGGTGCTCTGCTCCGACTGGAAAATTCTGTCTGCAAGGCCTTCCTTCCTAGACAGCACTACGCCACGGTGTTTTTCGATCTGGAGAAGGCCTATGATACCGCGTGACGATATGGTATCATGGAGACTCTCTACACGATGGAGGCGAGGGGACGGACGCCTCCCCATGTTTATATCTGAATTTTTGCGAGATCGTCGATTCCGCGTACGGGTGGGGGGAGCCCTCTCCGGCCTAATGGAATAGGAAGAGGGTGTCGCGCAGGGAAGTGTCCTCAGTGTCACACTTTTCCCTAAGCATCAACGGCATCACTTCAGTGCTGCCGGAAGATGTTCTCGCTACGTTCTACGTGGACCACCTTTCGATCTCTTTTGGCGCGGCCTAGATGCCAACTCTGGAGCGTCGACTCCAACAGGCATTGAACCGCGTCTCTCGCTATGGCAAAGCGCACAGGCTTCGGTTTTTCTTGGCCAAGACTAAGGCGGTACACTTCTGCCGCCATCTACGTCTCCACCCTGACCCTGACTTGTTTCTCAATGTGGTGCGCCTGGAAGTGGTGGCCTCGCACCGTTTCCTTGGTCTTTTATTTGACCGACGCCTCACCTGTGAGGCTCATATTCGCAGGTTTAGGGTCTCTTGCACCCGCGCCATGGATATTCTTCGTTCCGTGACGTTCATCGCCTGAGGTGGTGATAAATGATAGAGCTACTGCCTTACTTTTTTATCGATCCTTTGTTCGCTCGAAGCTCGACTACTGATGCGAGTTTTATGCATCCGCAGCTGAGCTTGTGCTGCGCAAGTTGGACTCGATTCACCAAACCGGCCTTCGCCTGGTGACGGGTGCCATCTGCACTTCCCTAATTTAGAGCCTACTTATCGATGCTGGGGAGATGCCACTCGCTCCGCGCCGTGCACAGTGCATTTCTCGCCTGTACGCACGAGCCCGGTGCTTCCCTCAGTCGCCAACAACTCTCACTGCTTCCGCAGCTGATCTCGACGGTGCTTATGCCGCCGAGAGACGCCAGTCATACCCTAAGCTCTTCAGTTTTAGGGCCAGGAAACTCCTTCGAGAGCTAGGTATAGCTCTTGGGCCGTTGGCGCCCTTGGTTCTGCCCAGGACGTCACCCTGGAGGTTACCACCTTTGACCATTTGTCGCCACGCCTCTGCTCCCAAAGCTTCTACAACGCCGGAAGTATTGCGTTCGGCCTTTTTGGAGCACACTTCGTGCCACGCTGGAACCGTGCCAGTGTATATGGTGGCTCTACTCCCAAGAGAGGTTTCGGTTTCCACGTCGTATCCCCTCTGTTTGAAGTAAGCGGGGCTCTGCCAGGCGCTGCGTCTGTCTTCGCGGCCGAACTGGTGGCAATACACCACTCGGTACGGGAGATAACGGGATGTGCCTGGTTTGGAAACCGGATTATGATTTATAGCGACTCGCAAAGCGCCCTGAGTGCTCTTGGGGCATTGGAATCTTCGCATCTTCTGTTTTGCGATATCCATGACGCCACGCTCCTGCGAGTCTGACGAATGTCGAGATTATCTTCTGTTCGGTTCTTGGGCATGTAGGAATTGTGGGGAATGAGCGCGCCTATGAGGGCACCAATGAATCCAGGAGGACTATGCGATCAGACCAGAGTTTCTCTCTTCACACCGATTACATGGCAGAATACGGGCAGCTCTCCGGGCTGCTTAGCAAAGAAGATGGGAAACGGTCGAGGGGATCTTAAAGTAGCGTGCCACTGCGCCATGACTGTTCCCATGGGTCTACCCCCCCCCCCCAATGCCGCGCCGGCTTCAGGTTGCTTTCTGTCGTCTCTGAATTGGACACACTCGTGAGACGCACCCCCATTTGATGGAGTGCTCGCCTGCACCTTTTTTCGACGACTGCGTTGTCCCCCCGACTTCTCGGCACATTCTTGTTGAATGTCCTAGTCTGGGTTACTTGTCCCCAAAATGAGGGTCGAACGGAGTCGCTACCGCTTGTCCCTTGTCCTCGGGATGGTTCGTGTACACAGACTTGTGGAGTCTTGGAATCCTTGGAGGGAGCGGCCTTCTCTTTTTAATTTGACTCTTTGATGTTGGGCGCACGCTCCACAGCCGAGGAAGGTAGGCCTCACCCCTTTGCGTTGATGCGTGCCTCCCGTTGCTTTTTCCCCTTGAATTTTTGTTTTGTTTGGTGTTTTTTTTAACGTAGCCCAGTAATAAGTTAAGTGACTTGCAGCGACTCGTACCCATGGTGTCAGTGGCCAGATAAGTGCCTTAAAGAAATTCCCCTACCATACTCATACCCACCTGCCTTGGTGCTTCAAGCGTGTCCTTCACTACATCTCTCTCGCTTTTCCTTAATCGATAGACGCGGGCTCTCTCAAGGTCCAGCCCCTTGAAGAGCGCCATGCAACATTTTGTATCATTATTATTAGTCATGCGAGGTATATTATCACTTGAATGAGTAAATGAGACTTGAATTCAGGACACAAGAAGTTACCGTTTCGTGATAATTCGCTGCAGCAACGGTGCTACGACTAATTTATACCCCGGTTATTCTTCGAGTTGCCGTAATACTCGCATTCACTAAGTAAAATTGAGGAAGCTTTTTCGAATAAAGTAAATTGCTTGAATTCATTATATTTATTTAGACTACGATTGCATAAATACCTTACACCGTTTTAGCCCCATCGGGGGACTAATGCCCGAATAAAATATTTTGTTGTGGAAATCGTGGACTTAATTGTGTTTTTTTTTCCCCGGTTCAGCGGTGGTTCATTGAAGGCAGGAAGAAGTCGCGTTTTATTCGGCCTCTCTGACACGTTCCCAATCGTCTCTGTGGTCGGCCTGGGGGAAAAAGACCAGGAATCGGATCCTCTTGAGGAAAGAGACGAGAAAAAAGAACGTGTGCGAACGGCTGTTGCAGGTTAGGCAAATGCTCGACCTTCGATGTTGAGTTTCGATTAATTTTACAGTCCCGTACTCGTGGTAGATTTTTGAGAGTTGTAACTTTTGTATGTGAGTTATTAATGCTCCCTCGTGACGTAAGTATCTACCCTTTCGATGACCTAACTCTTTACTATTCATGCATTTTACAATTTTTCTTGCCATGATTATATATTTTTCAGTGTTACCGCCATTATTTCTGCTAAATTAGCTCAATATGTTTTCCTTGTCTGAAATGGGGTAGTTAATGGTTTCATGTGCAGCAAAGATACTATTAGGTTCTCAAAACCCCACAATAACCCTTGCCATTCATCCTTTTGCTTCAATATGTAACGTCGCACTCACACAAGGAGGTTATAGTCGCCCCTATCACAGATTTTTCAGCCTTGAAGAAATTCGCTTTTGTTTGTATCAGGGCGACATGGCATACAAGGGTAATCCAAAAAGTTGACATAAAATAAAAAATAAATATAGAATGATATATAATTGAAAATCACATGACACGGGATTTATAGATGTATTTAAAGGCCCAAGGAAATGGAAATTGGTAACACAACCCGGAAAAACACTAAGGAGAATATTACATGAACCAATAAAAACTTAAGAAGAAAACTGGGAGATATAGAGAACGGAAAGATAGGGCAAACTATTTTAACCGTTTTATGAAAATAAATAAAGAAGTTGGATTTGAACCTGTCATATAAGGGGGGGGGGGGGGGCTCCTCGGCTCCCCTTAGCAACGCCACTGTATTTGAGACTTCTATCACTGCGCCCCATTTTTATAAAAGTCTCTTGGTTCTCAAGGGCGTAATGCTGCTCGTCGGACTCCTATTAACGAGACGAAACGAGTTAATTTTAAATTTGAAAATGTAAAGAAATCTGAGGGCTGAATCAGTTAATAGGGTGGATCCCGTTGCAAATTTCGGGGAACCCGCCCTTGCAGGGGGCTTATGAAGAATGGGTAAGCAAATTGTCGTTGAAGAGACTGTGTTGCAACTTTCCTGGTCTTGTTTTTTTCCCAGTAATCTCATTTTTCATTTTTCCCGGAATAATCACATTTTACTTTATTTACTATTTATTTGACCTTCGAGAAAGTCAATGAAAATGATCGCTTGTTCCCCTCAAAATTGTAGCCATTAGGTAATTGCATTATTATTTGACCTCTGATCTCTGTTTGGAAGTAGTCTACTTAATCGCGTAGGATGTTATTCCTTTGACTGTTTTCCTCTCAGGGTCATATTTATTGAACGGAAATTTCATCTCCATTTTATATTCTGTGATTAAATTTATCTTCATTTTGTCTCATTTCATCATAGGTGGGCGTTATCGCGATAATGATATCGGGTTATCGGTTATCCGATTTTTTCTTCCGCGTTATCGATTCATCGGTATCGCCGATACTTTTGGTTCAAAACCAACGATAATCGATAATTTCAGTTTTTGCTTCCAGTTTAGCACAGGAGCGAGCCGCGCATGCCTTGGAGGCAGAAATAGGTAGGTCCGAGCTGTGAGGAGGGTCCTCAAAACCTATGAGGAGATGAAGGAGAGCCTCACCAGGTAAGAAACTAAGAAACTATTCAAATATTCTTACTATTGTATTATAAAATAACACTATATATAGTCAATAATCAATATTCTATTATAATTTTGGATTTATCGGTTATCACCTTATCGGGCGATAAATTTATCGCCAGTTATCGATTATCGGTTATCGCCGATAAGGTTATCGTGATACATTTTTTCGTTATCGCGCCCACCTATGCATTTCACTTCACACACCCAGAAAGCTAGGCCCTCTTGGGCTTAGTGTTCTCGGCCCATCGGCTAGTTGAGGTTAGGCGAGTCCTAATTCATTTACTTGGAATGAGGATAACCACGAACGATTCCAACTAGATTGACAATTATTATTTGAGATGAAATTTACGTTTCTTTTTTTTAAATGGAGATTGGGGGGTTTTCTTCATTAGTTGAGGTTGATGGTCTCTTGATTTTTAGTCGCGTGCGACTCTATAAGTTACTATCTCGGCCCGTAGGTAGGTCGGTCGGATGGTAAGCATTTTACTTTTCAATGAGTTTTTTTTGCAATAACATCGTAACTATTTGGCCGATCCTAAAAAATTTGAAACATTTATGTTGTTTTACATTCTCTTTTGAATGATATAATTACCAAGGTCCTCCCAAGGTTAGTCCATTAATTATTTGGCAATAACTTAAAAAATATTCGGCTAATTCGAATGAAATTTGAAACCCTTATGTTGTTTTACATTCTCGTTCGAATGATATAATTGCCAAGGTCCTCTCATGGTTAGTCCGGGAATTATTTGGCAATAACATCAAAAATATTCGGCTAATTCGAATAAAATTTGAAACCCTCATGTTGTTTTACATTCTCGTTCGAATGATATAATTCCCAAAGTCCCCCCTGAGGTTAGACGAGAATTGAAAGTTTGAAGGTCTTAAGGACATAAGTCAGAATAAGTAAGAGCACGCGACTTAAGTCTGTTGACCTCGTTTTAATTCAAGCTATATTTTCGTTATAGTTCCTAATTCCCTTTAATCCAAAGTGTAATTAAGCCGTAGATTTCTACTTGTGTTCTACTCGTGTCTCTTTCTTCCCCTTTACCCCTCTTTCTCCTTAACAATCGCTGGACGGGGGACGCGCACCAACTCCGCTCGACCCCATCTCCCCCCCCCCATAAATGTCCATGAATCTGTTTGTTCTTTATCCAAGTGTGTTCGAACCTTTTCGACTTCTCTTTATTAGTGGACACGAATTCAACAACCTCTCACCAACCATCCATTCGCATCTTATTTTCTCACCGGCGGCATTTGTCATCCTTACGCTCAGCCCCGAAGAATTGCGTATCCTTATTATAATAATAATGACACTACTACTACTAATAGTAATATCAATAACTAATAATACCTAATAATAATAGGAAAATGCCGAATACTAGCAGTTAGACGCATGGAAATTTGATTGTATCAGGGACCCAAGAGGCTGTGTTCGTAATAGTGCTGAAAAATGAGCACTTTGGCGTTTTCCTTCGCCCCTCCCAGTTTTGGAACCACTGTTCTATTCCCGTTGGATCGGATTTGCCATTTATACTAACACTACTACTACTAATAATAATAATATCAATAACTTATAATACCTAATAATAATAATGAGCACTTTGGCGTTTCCCTTCGCCCCTCCCAGTTTTGGAACCACTGTTCTATTCCCGTTGGATCGGATTTGCCATTTATACTAACACTACTACTACTACTACTAATAATAATATCAATAACTTATAATACCTAATAATAATAATGAGCACTTTGGCGTTTCCCTTCACCCTTCCCAGTTTTGGAACCACTGTTCTATTTCCGTTGGATCGGATTTGCCATTTATAATAACACTACTACCAATAATAATAGTAATATCAATAACTAATAATAATATCAATAACTTATAATACCTAATAATAATAATGAGCACTTTGGCGTTTCCCTTCGCTCCTCCCAGTTTTGGTACCACTGTTCTACTCCCGTTGGATCGGATCGGCCAATTTGCCATTTATTTTTTTAATAAATCCATCCTCGGTACTATCAAAATATATCGCTGCGATCCCTCTAGTTTCACGCCGTGTGTCACGGTCATTATTTTAGGGGTGGGTCTTTTTATGAAGAACTTGGGCATAGAAAGAGAAGTGAAATTAAATAATGGCTTGTGTGGTTCCTTTTCAGCCGGCTGCAGGTCGCTGAAGGAGTTCGAGCTGGAAAAGGTTTGGGTCGATTCGTGCGGCGAAAGCAGCTCGGCGGCGGAAGGCTCTCACCTTTCTCTGTTCGCGTATCGAGACTTGAAATCGGAAAAGAAGAAAACCCCTTCGCTTCATCCCCTGACTGGGGGCGACAAGGGGTGAGTGAGCCGGGGTTTGTAGAGGCTGGGATGAAGATCCCATTTGTAAAAGGGATTTTTCATATGCAACTTTCTCTATCACTCTTCCTTTTTTTTTTCTCTCTCTCTCTTTCCCACACTCTCCTTTCCCTTATTTTTTTATCTCTCTATCTTTCTCTCTCTCTCTCTCTCTCTCTCTCTCTCTCTCTATATATATATATATATATATATATATATATATATATATATATATATATATATATATATATATATATATATATATATATATATATATATCTTTCCTCCTACTCGTACCTATCCATCGATCTATCCATCTCTCTTTCTCTCTCTCATCAACAAGATGTCATAGTGAAATGAAAACGAGGAATTGATAGAAATATTTTTAAAAGAAGAAGCTAAAACTAACTTGTAAATGTTTCCCGGTCGTTTCAAACTACGAGGGTCGGTCAATAAGTTTGGCAATTCGGATATAAGGAAACGAGATATGAGGAAAAGTGTTTTATTATTTTTCAATATAACTACCCTCGACTTCAATGCACTTGCGCCACTTGTACCAGAGGCTTCGAATTCCCGACAACCAGAAATCTCCCGATTGCTGTTCAATCCACTCCTGGACGGTGAGCTGGACATCTTCATCGTCCCCAAACCGGCGTCCACGCAGTGAAGCCTTGAGCTGGCGGAATAAAAATTAGTCGCTAGGGGCCAGATCTAGACTGTAGGGGGGATGGTTGAGCTCCTCGAATCCGCACTCGCGCAGGGCAGCTTGTGCAACTCTGGCCTTGTGGACAGGGGCATTGTCGTGGAGGAGCAGGACACCGCGTTTCAACTTGCCGCGCCGCTTCTGACGGATGCACTTCTTCAACCCAGCCAGTTCCTCGGCGTAATATTGGCCTGTGATGGTCCTTCCACGAGGCGCATAGTCCACAATCAACACTCCCTCAGAATCCCAGAAGATGGTGGCCATGATCTTCCCGGCTGAGGGTTGGGTCCGGAACTTGATGGGGGTCGGAGAGCCCCTGTGCTTCCAGGCCATGCCCTTCGAGCTTGGTCTCGAGATCCCAGTGATGGACCCACGTTTCATCACCTGTCACTATGCGTGACTCGAATCCCGCTTGTCTTGGTTGTACAGGAGCAGCAGCTCCTCCGAACTTTGACGACGTTGAAGTCGATCATGGGGCGTGAGGTTTCTAGGGACCCAAAGGGCAGAGACCTTGGTCATAGCCAAATTGTCGTGGATGATGTTGATAACACTTCCATGTGATATTCCAAGTTCTCGCTCGATTTCTTCGACCTTCACCCGTCGATTTTCGAGGATCATCCTCTCCACATGGGCCACATTGTCCTCGTTGGTCACGTCTGACGAGCGTCCTGGACTGGGGTCATCTTCAAGGGACTCACGACCATAGCGGAACTCCCTATTCTAGCGAGCAATGGTTGCATAGGAAGGGGCGGTGTCGGTATACATTGCAACCATGCGTTCATGGATCACTTTTGCATTCTTGCCTTCCTTGGTCAAAAGTTTGATCACTGCGCGGTGCTCAACCTTCTCCATTGTTGAAAAATTTGTGACTGACGATCTGCGATCAGCTACTGCTTCTTAAATAGACGAGGCAGGAGCGTGCGGCTGCAGGTCCTGACTTGTCATAACTTGTCCCAACATCCCCACAAATAGCCATCCCCCTTCCTCTGTTTTGCCCTACCGATTCGCAAAACTTATTGACCGCCCCTCGTAGATTGAGTCTACCTGGGCTACAGCTCCTTTCCATCTTTTCACGTCTCTTTACAATCCTCTTCTCACAGATGGCTAATTTCGTAGGCTTGTCGCCGCCTCGCTTGCTTCCCGGGGTGGGGCCTAAGAGGAGCTGGTTCCCCCCTGCCTCTTGGTTCCAGTTGCGGGGGGGGGGGTAACATGCCCCCGCTACAAAAGAAACTTGGAGGAACGGGCAAACCTTCCTGGCCCACTACCCCCCCCCTGACCCACTACCCCTCCTGACCCCCTCCCCCCCTATCCTGACCCACTACCCCCCCTGACCCACTACCCCCCCCTGACCCCCCCCCCCTGGCCCACTACCCCCACCCCGTCTTCTTCCGCCCCAATGCCTGCAGGAGGGTCTGTAACTCCAAATTTGAAGAAAAAAATAATTATGATCTCAGTTGCACGTCGCAGAAGGCGAACTAATGGCACTGGATTCGTGAAATAGGCGGAGATGCACAGGAGCCAAACTTGCTCTCTTATCTCTTTTTTCTCTTTATTTTCCCCATGTAAGAATTCATCCATGTAGTGTCAGCTGCGCGCCGTAGAAGACGAGTATACGCGATCGCGCCCATATATGCAATGTGTGGATACGCTTGGATGAAAATGCAATCACTTGTATAATAATCCCATGAGTGTGTTCGCCCAGTTAGATACGGTTGATGAATCCGCCGGCCCCACGCTGCATTAAGTTGCCCCATTTTATCGCTTATTTCCATATTCTTTCACTTATCTCTCATTTTATCGCTTATCTCTTTTTTTCTTCCACTTTTGTCCCATTCTATCGCTGATCTTCCTATTCTGTCGCCTATCTCCCTATTATATCGCTTATTTCCCTATTCTTTTACTTATCTCCTATTATATCGCTTATTTCCCCATACTGCCGCTTATCTCCCTATCCTATCTCTTCTCCACATTCTATCGTTTATCTCATTATATCCATTATCTTCCCATTCTATCCCTTTTATTTGCTTCAATCAGGAGTCACCAGCACATTAAATAATCTATCGCTAATCTCGTCATTCTATCGCTTATTTGCTTATTCTATCATGTATCTCCATTTTGTCGTTTATATTCCCATTCTATCGCTAATCTCACCATTCTATCACACATCGCCCATTCTATTGCATATCGCCCATTTTTTCACTTCTTTCCCCCATTATACCCCTTATATTCCCGTTATATCCCTTATCTCCCCATTTTATCCCTTATCTCCCCATTTTATCCCTTATCTCCCCATCTTATCCCTTATTTCACCGTTGCATCTTTTATCTCCCCATTACATCCCTTATCTCCCCATTGCGTCCCTTATATCCCTAGTATATCGCTTATATCCCTTAGCTCATCATTATATTGTTCATATCATCATTTTATCGCTTATCTCGCCATTTTATCTCATCTCCCAGATTCTATCGCTTATCTATCCATTCTATAGGCTATGGTAGGTAATTTATTGCTTAACTTCAATACAAAAGAAATAACAGACTTCGTTTATACATATTTGTTTACCAAAATTACGTGTTAAAGAATTAAATGGTGTACTATTCATTTTATTCAATGGAATCGCCATCTGGCTGAGGGAAGTATTAGGCACGAGGTATACTGGTCCGTCGACTCTGCTCACCTCCTCCCAGTACACATATAAGGTGGCTACGTCGGCACCATCATTTATGGTCTAAGTTAGAGAACAAATTCGCCTGAAAGGCGGGCCATTTTTGTCAAGGTCCATCTTAGCTCGAACCTGTGGGTCGATTATGTGTAAATGAACTTATTCTGGAATTTTCTGATCCTGTGATGACTTTCTTAAGCTCCCAAGGCAATGGGAGGTCAGTATCTATTTTCCATATTTTTTTGTTCTTTTTTACTAATATTATGGCGACAGCAAAATTAATTAATGGGCGACAGCAGGTGCATGGAGATACGCCTCCATGCGCGGCCTCGCCCTCCCTAGGTGTCGGAGAGGATGAGTTAACTCGAGACACCCCTTCGACCGCTGAGGGGACTTCCCTCTCACCATTTCCATGCGGCAAAGGGGCTTCCGCTCTGCCATCTTTAAGACTGTCCGAAGGCAACTCCACTTTAGAAAAGGTCGCCTCCCAGGTGCTATCTCAGGAGCCCCTCCAACCTACTTCTAGATGAGAGGATTTGTACTTCTCGCATATGTCTACGGGTGAGGTGGCCCTCCCCCTTCACCCCCTTATTTGAGTCGCCCATGGACAACTCCATCTCTGAACCAAAGGCGGTGTCCACTTTTCTTTCCATTCCCCGTAAGGGGCGCGGTGATTTGCCATCCTGGCCGCCGTGCTGACGGGATCCAGCGCTCCGTCCGGCCCCAGCTTAGCCTCTCTTCCTTCCTTCAGATAGCCCGATTTCTCCTCTACCTCGTCGCTTTTCATACAACCTCTCCCACAACTTTCTCTGGTCAGCCTCTAATTTCACAGGGCAGATGCTGACCTTCTCAAGCCAACCACCCCGGATGGGGGCTGGGGGGAGAGGGGCCATTGTTCCCTAACCCCTGAGCTCCGGTTCGGGATGTTTTTTTTTAACAACCTGCTTCATTCCCACCCATACCTTCCTCACATCCCCTTTCCTCTCCTCTTCACATTCTATCAGTTTACGCCGTGTCCAAGGTGGAGCCGCCATGCCGATGGACTGCCAGGCCACCAGGTGGGAGGGGTGGTCCCGAATGGCGGCGCCTGGCTCTGCCGGGCTTGTAAGCACCTCTCGCAGTGCGGGCAACTGCGAGAGGGGATGAGCTATTGCGTCCCGTATTAAAAAGAGGGTCACCATGCCCATGTATGACAAAAAAAAAAAAAACCCAACCCCCAACTTCCCCAAGAAAATCAACGGAGCCGCCCTCGGGCAGCTCCACCGAGAAAATGGAGGTCCTTCCCCTTGTGCTTGCACAAGGGACCCTCCATAATTCTTTAACCGGAGAGGAGGCTTACTCCTCTCCTACGCCTACGGGTGTAGGGGACTCCCCCTCACCCCCTTCTCTGGAGGTGCTTTCTAAGGGGACTGCCAAGAAAGCCAGCAGGCAGCCCATTGCCGACCGCCCCTCGTGCAAGCGGCTCGGTAGGGCAAACCCCCTTAGGGGGGAGAGGGAAGTCACACCCCTTCGGTCGCTTTCCTCAAAAGACCTGCTGGCAAGAATTTTAAACCTTGCTGGGGTCAAGGCCTGTGCCTCCCCAAACAAGACTGGCGACACTGCCAAGGGGACCTGCGATGTCCTGGGAGGGGATGGCCAACTGGAGGCCCCTCCTGTGATAGACATGGTCCTTGAGGAGACCCAGCCTCAGACGGTAGGGCCTTCCATGGGGGGGAATCCGGGCTCGGCGCAAAGCACCGAACCCGAATCCGCCCCTATGCAAGGTCCCCCTCAAACGGCCGAGGGCTCCGAGGCAGTAAAAGGAGGGGAGGGATCTCCTCCGACAGGTGCCCCTACGACTACTAGGACCTTCTCCATTTCGGAGAGGGAACTGGCTGAGGCCGGCCCATCTGTCATGGGGGCTTCTGCCGGCGGAGGTGAGAAGTGGGTTCATTCCCCGCCCTCCTCTCCTAAAAAGAAAAAGACTAAAAAGACGAAGAAGACTCGGGGCTCCTCTCCATCCGCGGGGGCTTCGGGGACGGATGGGTCTGCTACCACTTTGGTAGGCGACCAAGCCAAGATCGGCACATCCGGCCCCTCTACCCCCTCGTGTGCCGAGCCCCTAACTAAGACTAAATCCAAGAATGCACAGGGCGGAGCCTCGATGACATCGGGGCCCCTGATTCAGAGGTTACCTGGCGTTTTCGAGCCCGCTGGCTTCAAACGCTTCCTCGTTATTCGCTCCACTGATGGCACCATGTTGTCCAAGGGCAACATGATCCATCAGAGGAGAGGATTAGCTAGTGCAATTGGTAGAGAGTCGAAGGTAACCCGTTTCTCGGACGGGAGCCTTCTGGCGAATGCGGCGAATCCCGCCGAGGCGGCCAAGATAAGAGCTCTTCGGACACTTCATGGCACCCCGGTGAGTGTGACGCCGCACTCTACCATGAACTTTGTGAAAGGAGTAGTTTATGCGAGGGAACTCGTTGACTACTCCATTGAGGACATCGCCCTAGAGCTGGCCGACCATGGGGCGGTCAAGGTCGAACGTGTGATGAGAAAACAGGGAGGGGCCTCGAGACCCAACCCTACACTCTTCGTCACGTTCGACTGTGACAAGCTCCCTGAGTCGGTGCGTGCCGGTTGGTACCGCTACCGCGTGAAGGCATTCGTGCCACTGCCGCGGCGGTGCTATTACTGTCACCGCTTCGGCCATTGAATCGATCATGTAGACGTGCAAAATCGGGGTCACCCGAAGTCTGTGTAAATTGCTCCAAGGTCGCACACGATAAGTCCAAATCGTGTGTGGCCAAGTGTGTCAATTGCGGAGAGCCGCACCCTGCTTCTTCGAAGCAATGTGGTGCATATCTCCTTGAAAAAGAAATCCTGGCCGTTCAGGCCCAGGATCGACTCTCATTCCGCGAGGCTAAGGACTTGGTCCTGGCGCGCCCGGCTCTGCCTGGAACGTCATATGCCTCAATAGTTAGAAAAGCACCCTCTGCTCCTGGCCCATCCAGGCCAACGAGCATGGTTGTTTCCGCGCTCATTCGGAGCCCTTCTGCGGGCTCTACTACACCCGGGCGCTCCCCTGGTAAAGCTGGCGGCAAAAAGGGTTCACACCCAGCCCCGGCTAAAACCAGGGCTCCCCCCTCTTCCCCCAGCGTGACCGTTTCCCGTAAGGCGAAACGGCCACGCGCCTCCACAGAGTCGTTAGAGTCACAGGAGGCAACACCCTTGAAGATGGTCGCTAGGCCATCTTCCAGGGTTCCTAACGCTGTCCCCCGAAAGGAGGACAGCAACAAAGGAGCTTCGGCTCCTTGGCCCACGCCCCGAGGTGGAGCGAGTGGCTCAGAGACGGTGGTTCCTCGAAAAGAGGGCCCCCCCGCCTCCGAAGCCGCAACGCCCGCCTAAGGTTTCGAGGCGGAGGGAAGAAAAGACTCGTGTGGCGAGCCCAACCTCCCCCAATAAGTCTTCGAAGGCGACAGCGCTTTGTCCGGCCAACAGCGCCCGAGGTTCTGCCCCCGGAAAGCGTACGGCCATTCCCATGAGGGTCTTCAGTTCGAGGAGGGCCCCCGCGTCTCCTCCGAGCTAGGCCTGCAGGGCATATTCCTTCAATCGAATTGCCGTGGACTCTGGGCCAACTGGGAGGAGCTGCGGAGGCTCCTCTCGTCCCGTTCCCCGTTAGCTATCTTTTTGCAGGAGACCATGCTAGGCGCGTGCCCCCTGCATGCCCTCCCGGGGTATAAGGGTCTTGCGACCCCACCACCGTGGGATGGCCAGGCTGGGGGATGCGCGGTTTACACCCGGCACGATGTCTCCGTTCTTCCTTTCTCTTTAGATACCTCCTTTCAGGCAGTGGCTGTGCAGCTGCACCTGGATAGGAGGTATACTATCATTTCTGCGTACATTCCACCGTCAGCTGACTTCGATCCTGGGGACTTCCGCCGCGTCGTGGCACGGTTGCCGAGGCCCTATCTCTTGCTTGGAGATCTGAACGGCAGGCATCCTCTCTTGGGAGATTACTCCATAAATCCCAGGGGACAAGTCCTTGCCGATCTGATCGAAGAGCTTGAGATGGGTGTCCTAAACGTGGATGAGTTTACGCATCACTGTCCGAGAACCGCTTCATTTTCTTGCCTTGACCTATCTTTGTGCTCTTCGGATGCACAGCCTGATTTTGATTGGGGGGTGGTCGATGACCTCCATGGTAGTGATCACTTTCCCATTCAAATATCATTTTCAGGGCAACTGCCGCCTGAGAGACCACCTCGGTGGTGTTTGGCGCGGGCGCGGTGGCCTGCATTTTAGGAAATGACTGAATTCTCTATCTCAGTCGAGGAGTTTAGGTCGGTAGATGAAGCCGTTGAGTTCTTCTCCGGCAACCACATCGCCGTGGGCCTGACTACTATTCCTAGGACGTCTGGCTGTTTTGCACGCCGACCACTCCCATAGTGGTCGGCCGAGTGTGAGACGGCCCTCAAACAGAAGCGTTATGCCTACATGCGCTATAAGCGCCGCCCGAACGATTTCACTGTCGCTGAATTTCGTCGGGCTAGGGCTCGGTTCCGGTATATTTCGAAGCACGCCCGCCGCTCTTCTTGGCGGGCATACGTGTCTTCACTTAACGGGAAGACCCCTTTAGCTGAGGTGTGGAAGCGAGTCAAAAGGATTCGGGGCAAGTTCTCGCAGGACCCCCCTCCCGTTCTCCAGGAGAATGGGACCGCAATCTCGGACCCCGCGTCCGTGGCGGAATCCTTAGCGACCGCTTTTTCCGCATTCTCTAGCCGTGATACTGCTCCGCCAGCAATCAATGCACGTCGTGATGTCGCGGAAGGCCGCCGGCTGGACTTTACCTCCAGAGGCGGAGAACCCTTCAACGCCAAGTTTACTGTGAGTGGGTTGCGCTCCGCCCTCGCTTCGTGCGCGGACACCGCTTATGGTCCGGGCGATGTCCCGTACGCCATGCTTCGACACCTGGGTGAGCGAGGCATGGCCTTTCTGTTAGATTTGTTCAACAGGATCTGGGTGGAAGGTCTTCTCCCAGACTTCTGGCGAATCGCTACTGTGCTCGCCTTTCGCAAACCGGGGAGAGATCCTTATACTCCGACCGGTTTCCGCCCAATCTCTCTAACCTCTTGCGTGTGCAAGTTGATGGAGAAATTGGTAAATGTTAGATTAGCCTTTTTCCTGGACAGCGGAGGCCATCTGTCTTCCGCACAGTGCGGCTTCCGCAAGTTCCACTCCACGTCGGATGCTCGGCTCCGACTGGAAAATGCCGTCTGCGAGGCTTTCCTTCGTAGACAGCACTACGCCACGGTCTTTTTCGATCTGGAGAAGGCCTATGATACCGCATGGCGATACGGTATCATGGAGACTCTCCACACGATGGGGGCGAGGGGACGCCTCCCAATGTTTATATCTGAATTTTTGCGATTCCGCGTACGGGTGGGGGGAGCCCTCTCCGGCCCAAAGGAGCCGGAAGAGGGTGTCCCGCAGGGAGTGTCCTCAGTGTCACACTCTTTGCCCTGAGCATCAACGGCATCACCTCGGTGCTGCCGGAAGATGTTCTCGCTACGCTCTACGTGGACGACGTTTCGATCTCTTTTGGTGCGGCCCAGATGCCAACTCTGGAGCGTCGACTCCAACAGGCATTGAACCGCGTCTCTCGCTATGCCGAAGCGCACAGGTTTCGGTTTTCTTTGGCCAAGACTAAGGTGGTGCACTTCCGCCGCCATCCACGGCTTCACCCCGACCCAGATTTGTTTCTTAATGGGGTGCGCCTGTATGTGGTTGAGTCGCACCGTTTCCTTGGTCTTGTATTCGACCGACGTCTCACCTGGGAGGCTCATATTCGCGGCCTTAGGGTCTCTTATACCCGCGCCATGGACATTCTCCGTTCCGTGACGTTCAGCGCTTGGGGCGCTGATAGGGCTACTGCCCTACTTTTTTATCGATCCTTTGTTCGTTCGAAGCTCGACTACGGATGCGAGTTTTATGCATCCGCAGCCAAGCGTTTATTGCGGAAGGTGGATTCGATCCACCACACCGGCCTTCGCCTTGCGACCGGTCCTTCCGCACTTCCCCCATTGAGAGCCTGTTGGTCGATGCTGGGGCGATGCCACTCGCTCTGCGCCGCGTGCAGTGCATCACTCGCCTGTACGCGCGAGCCCGGCGCCTCCCTCAGTCGCCAACAGCTCTCACTGCATCCGCAGCTGATCTCGATGGTGCCTATGCCGCCGAGAGACGCCAGTCATACCCTAAGCCCTTTGGGTTTAGGGCTAGGAAACTCCTTCGAGAGCTAGATATAGCTCTCGGGCCGGTGGCGCCCCTGGTTTTGCCCAGGACGCCACCCTGGAGGGTACCATATTTGGCTATTTGTCGCCACGCCTCTGCTCCCAAAGCTTGTACTGCGCCGGGAGTATTGCTTTCGACCTTTTTGGAGCACACATCGTGTCACGCTGGTACCGTGCCAGTGTATACGGATGGCTCCAAGTCCCAAGAGGGGGTCGGCTTCCACGCCGTATCTCCTCTGTTTGAAGTCAGCGGGGCTCTACCAGGCGCTGCGTCTGTCTTCACGGCCGAGCTGGTGGCAATACACCACTCGGTACGGGAGATTACGCGACGTGCCCGGTTTGGAGACCGGATTGTGATCTATAGCGACTCACAAAGCGCCCTGAGTGCTCTCGGGGCATTGGAATCTCTGCATCCCCTGGTTCGCGGAATCCGTGACGCCACGGTTTTGGCGAGCCGGGCAGATGTCGAGATTATCTTCTACTGGGTTCCTGGACATGTAGGAATTGCGGGGAATGAGCGCGCCGATGAGGGTGCCAAAGAGTCCGCGAGGACTCTGCGACCTGACCAGCGTTTCGCTCTTCCTCACACTGACTACATGGCAGGAATACTGGCAGCTCTTCGGACTGCTTGGCAAAGAAGATGGGAGACGGTCGAAGGGAACTTAAAGTTGCGTGCCATTGCGCTGCGACTGTTCCCATGGACCTATTCCCCAATGCCGCGTCGGCTTCAGGTTGCTTTCTGTCGTCTCCGAATCGGGCACACTCGTGTGACGCATCGCTATTTGATGGAGCGCTCGCCTGCGCCCTATTGCAACGACTGCGTCGTCCCCCAGACTGTTCGGCACATTCTTGTCGAATGTCCCAGTCTGGGTGATCTTCGCGCACGATACCTGTCCCGGTAGCGGGATGGGCGGGGTCGCTACCGCCTGTCCCTTGTACTCGGGACGAATGCGTGTACTTTGACGGGTGGACTTATTGACTTTTGGGGGGAGGCCAGCCTTCTCCCTTTCATTTCACCCGGTTTAATTGTTGTTTTTGTTATTGTTCTTGTTATTGCTTTGTTATTGTGATTTTTTTTTATTGTTGTTTCCTGTTCAATTTTTTGAAGTAGCCTAGAACTAGGCTGTTTGTTTACGGCGACTTATGCCTAAGTCGGCAGTTGCCAGATAGCCCCTTAATTATAAAAAACAAAAACCATTCCATCGCTTACCCCCCATTCCATAGCTTACCCACATTCTATCGCTTGCCCCCCATTCTATCGCTTATTCCCATTCTATCCCTTATCCCCCGATTTTATCACATATCCCATATTTTATACCCTATCTTAAAATTCTGCCTCTTATTTCACACATTCTATCACTTATTCCTTTATCTTCTCATCTAGCATTTATCTCCTTATTCTATCCTTTATTTACTCATTCTATCCTTTATCTACTCATTCTATCCCTTATCCCCCATTTTATCGCTCATTTCCGGATTCTACCTCACACCTCTCTGTTCTATCGCTGACCCCCCATTATATCACGTATCTCCCAATTCTATCCATTATCTCCCCGTGTATACGTTTTCTCCCCTTTCTATCCGTCATCTTCCCTTTCCTTTATCTCCCCATGGTATCCGTTATCTCCCTATTGTATCCTTTATATCTCCATCCTATCGCTTATCTCCTATTCTTGCTTTCTTCCCATCACAATGAATCTGTGTTCGTGGTTAAAGAAGACCCGCTCTTGTTCCTCTGCTGCAGGTTGTGGCTTGGCAGTGAGAACAGACAGTCTTTGTCCATAGCCCGTCCCCTCCCGCCTCCTAGCTGGTTCTACTGTTTTGTATTTTCGGTCCTTACCACACATTTAATTTTATCACTTTTTTTAAAGAACCTTTTTTTGCAATTTCTAGCAGAGATGTTCCCTTTGGGTTTGGTCTATTTTCAATGAATAAATTCCCTCTGTACCCCATTCTTCTGCCCCACCTACCCCGCCCAAATCAAATCCTCTGAACAAGAAATCAAATTTAATTTCTTCGTCTTTCAAAGATGGTCGGAAGGGACTCTGATGGCTGAAGGGCAAAACATCGCGAGGAAATTGATGGAAATGCCATCAAACATTTTGACACCTTCCAACTTTGCGCAGGTATATTTGTGCGTTTCTTCATCTCTCCATTGAAATCATTCATCCTCGAGGATCAATGTTCGTTAAGTTTTTCTAAACGTCATTTATTATGGCGACAATTGGTGAGTAAATGTATACAAGCACATTGTTAAGTATACTAAGACCATGCATTTCCCCGAACAGGAGGCAACTAATTACTTGGAACGTCTTGGCGTCGAGGTTAAAGTGAGGACCGAGGAGTGGGCAAAGGAAAGACAAATGAACTCTTTTCTTTCTGTTGCCAAAGGATCGGTCCAACCACCCATTTTCCTTGAGCTCAATTACAAAGGAGGGAACGATACGGACAACCATCCCCTAGCGATTGTTGGTAAGGATGGTCAGAATATGTAGAACGATTAGTTGAATACCTATTATCTCTTCGCATCAGTGTCCTTTAATACGAATCAACCCGTAGTCCAATTCCGCCATTTACATGAAACCTATCAGAAGAATAGTGTTTGTAGTTGCATATATCAACTAGATACTGCAACACTGTGCACCCTACCACACTTCTTTCTCTTTTCACCACTGGTCTACTTTCCGCTGTCTATCCACACACCCTTCCTATCCCCTCACCTGCATACTCTTACATACCTGGGATCATGAAGAGATTATCAGTACTAATCTTTGATTGCTCACATATTCTTGCTCCTCAACGCGTCCACTGTGGGTTCCAAGCTGGAGAAATCTTTGCCATAATGTAGCGCCATGGAATAACCAAACCGTAATTCAAGCTTTATTGCCATAAAGATCTATGTTCTCAAAACAACAAAGAAGAATAATAGATTATTAAAAAAATGACTACATTATTTAAAGTTTGCGTTATTTGCCTATAATAAACACAATATCGACGTAATCTTCCGTCTTCTATCTTAAAATCTATCGTCATTTATCATTATTTTACTCTAGCTTATCCAGAGACTCCTAGTGCCATCGGACTCACAAAGGTCATTCAAATTTAATATTAATTTCTTTATTCGCTCAGCCGATCTCGTCCACGATGCCAGAAACGAATGCCGCTACCTACTTATACGATTTAAATCTGCAAATAATGCAGCGATTGAATATTCTAAAGAAGAAGAAACTTCAACGATGTTAAACATCCTCTCTTGTCTTTACCAGATCTTTCTATTTCATTATTGTGATTTATCGCTATTTTTTTATGCCGCTCTTTCTTTTTAGAGGATCCAAGCTTTTGTTCTACTTTCGATCAATTAACTTCTCAATTTATGTTAAACAGGTAAAGGCATTACGTTCGATTCTGGTGGAATATCCCTCAAGCCTTCAGCCAAAATGGAGGCCATGAGAGGTGATATGGGTGGGGCTGCTTGCACTGTAGGTTCCATATACGCAGCAGCTGCTCTCAAACTCCCCATTAACATTAAAGGCAAGTTTATTGTCTTTTTCTATATTCTGGGGGCTCTTAAATAGCTGTATAGAGGGAGGATCGGTGGAAAAGTCAAGGCTTACACAGCATCATCATATAATGATTGTCAAGGCTTACACAACATCATCATAATGATTGCTAAGGCTTACACAGCATCATCATAATGATTGCCAAGGCTTACACAGCATCATCATATAATGGTTGTTCATTGGTTACACAGCATCACCATATAATGATTGTCGAGGTTTACACAGCATCATCATATAATGATTATCAAGGCTTATACCTAATCACCATATAATGATTGTTAAGGCTTACACAGCATCATCATATAATGGTTGTTCATTGGTTACAAAGCATCACCATATAATGATTGTCGAGGTTTACACAGCATCATCATATAATGATTATCAAGGCTTATACCTAATCACCATATAATGATTGTTAAGGCTTACACAGCATCATCATATAATGGTTGTTCATTGGTTACACAGCATCACCATATAATGATTGTCGAGGTTTACACAGCATCATCATATAATGATTATCAAGGCTTATACCTAATCACCATATAATGATTGTTAAGGCTTACACAGCATCATCATATAATGGTTGTTCATTGGTTACAAAGCATCACCATATAATGATTGTCGAGGTTTACACAGCATCATCATATAATGATTATCAAGGCTTATACCTAATCACCATATAATGATTGTTAAGGCTTACACAGCATCATCATATAATGGTTGTTCATTGGTTACACAGCATCACCATATAATGATTGTCGAGGTTTACACAGCATCATCATATAATGATTATCAAGGCTTATACCTAATCACCATATAATGATTGTTAAGGCTTACACAGCAGCATCACATAATGATTGTCAAGGCTTACACACACAGCATCACATAATTATTGTCAAGGCTTACTCAACATCATCCTATAATGATTCCCTTTTTTATCATTCTTCCCCTCCTTTAATTGTTTGGTGTTTGAAGATTATTATATATTTAAATTGTGAAAATGTCATTTTCTATTAGGCTTCGTCCCATTGTGCGAGAATATGCCGGGGGGAAATGCGACTAAGCCTGGCGATGTAATTGTGGCCTCGAACGGGAAAAGTATTCAAATTGACAACACGGACGCCGAAGGAAGACTCATCCTCGCGGACGCTCTTCATTACGCTTGTCAGCATAACCCCAAAGTGGTTCTCGATATGGCTACCCTCACTGGTAAGTGGATGATTATTTTTTTTTAGAACGTTTAACGCCCTCTATCGCCCTTTGCTGGGTCCAAACAGGCTCGAAAAAGTGGGAGATTTAAAAGGTGCTATTGGGGCACGGGTGTGAAGGGTGGGTAAGTGGATAAGTGAGGGCTCTCGCTCGCTGAGTGGGTACGGCGTTGGTCTTCTGACGTCTAGGTGTCGGGTTCAGTCCATGGATAGCGGGCACAAACCTCAGCGCACGTTTTGGTCTTGGCACCGTTTGGTGGATGCTCTGTGCTTACACCCGCATGGGTATAGATCTTACACAGGTCATCACATACATAGCCCCTCACAACACCACTGTCTTTCCTACTCCGTCTTCACAGCACAACACGCACACTCCCATGGTAAAGAAGGTTCACACTTGATCGTCCGTTGGTGTCCAAAACACAAATACTTTACCCATTGTCCCTTGGGTCTAACCATCAATTGTCATGCTGCTCTTTATGTTGGTTTCATTATCCGGCCGAGGATCCATCCTGGTCAGAGACAGATGGTATTACTTAGTTACTGTGGGAATCTAAAAAAATAAAATAAAGTTCTCAAAGTACAACTAAATGTGAATTTAGTTTCGTGGTCAAATAAATGAGAATTGTGAGTGTCTGATCCGAGTTTCCTTCTGCTCTGCGCGCGCATTCATTCCCAAGCCTTGCGTTTGCACTCATTTCGTATCCGTAGCTTCAAGGATAGTCGCTCTCTGCCTAAATTTCGCATTTTCCTTTTCAAGTTGTTTGTTTATATCCCCTCAGGAGCTCATCTCTGCCCTCTCCGACCGCTTTGGAGATTAAGGGAGATGGCCTTTGATCTTAAAGCTTGTGTTTGTAGGCCCCGTAGAAACTTTACCACAATTAAGTGGGGGCAGGGTCTTCTTGTGAGGCTGTCCTGAGGAACCAGGTTAGAGTGGAGGGAAGTTTTGCATGATGGGGGGGGATTTTATAGCAGCCCGTATGCTAACGGCCCATGGGGCAACTAAGAAGTGGAAGTTGTATTGCAACTTAACCTCACCTGGAATCGAAGTGGGGGCTCTCACTACTCGATTAAAGCCATGTGGTGGTGTGGTAAATCCACTTGGAAATGTCTGACCACTACAAATTCTCGCACAAGAAACTAAACTCATTTTATATTTTCCCCCCCTCCCTTCCCAAGGGGCGGCCCCATGTAGACTGTAACACATGGTACCTGAAGAAGCTGCAGTCCCTTCTGGGCCCAGTGCCCCGGTAGTGTTAGGCCCAAGGACATATTACACAGAGACGCTTCAAGAAATTCCTCCGCTAGAGGGACCTACAAACGGGTCGCTCTGGCGAGCGTCCAGTGCGGTCACCTACCTCCCTTAGCACATAACCAGACTTAACACATACACATATCGCACCGACTTGAAGGATACACACCTGAACCAACAACCAGACAGTTCGACCCCTATTCACAACCTGCCCATCACAAACACAGGTGAAACAAAACCTCCAGATACAAGGAGTGCAGGATTTCTGGGAGAACCCCGATCCGTCGGCAGAGTTCATCAAGGCTGCTAACCTAAGGGAGGGCCCGGAGCGTGCTCCCTTCTTCTTTTCATGTCTGTTTTGTCTTTTTTGTTTGTTTTGCCTTTTTGTTTGTTTGTTTTGTTTTGTTTTTCTTTTTGTTTGTTTTGGGTGTGTTTTTTTTTTAACTAGCCTAGCATTAGGCCATAAGATAACTACGTCGATTTATGCCCATATCAGTATTCGCCAGATGGGCGCAAAAAAAAATTAGGGTGGGGCCTAACCTGGCAGCAGCATAAGTAAAAATCGATAACTTGTGTATCCTGAATTACAAGTTTCACTTGACTCATTCAAGTTTTATAACATAATTAATCAATATTAAACACAATGAAGGAATAATAAAACACCAAAATCGATCTATTTTATTGCATCCTATAACGAAGGGGACGCATCCAACTTGCAAATAGTGGCTCCCAAATCACTGAATGCCGTCGTTGTGTTTGGAGGCGAATGAAATTACAAAGAAAGTGCTGCCCGAAGCCTCCAATTGGTGTGGGTACCTACAACTCCGTTGCCTTGGCGACGAATCTATTTACAAGATTTTAAAGGCGCTATTCGAGTGATGAGGCAAGCCACGATGGCGGTGGATGCTGTTCCCCTTCGAAATACTGATTGATGCTGATGTCCTAGAGTTATCGAGTGTCCTTGGATTAGCTGATGCCCTTGAATTAGCTGATGCCCTTGAATTAGCTGATGGCCTTGATTTGTCTGATGCCCTTGGTTTATCTGCTGTCCTTAGCTTATCTCGTATCCTTGGCTTAGCGGATGTCTTCGAGTTATCAAGCGTCCTTGGATTAGCTGATGCCCTTGGCTTATCTGCTGTTCTTAGCTTATCTGGTATCCTTGGCATAGCAGATGTCCTCGGGTTATCGAGTGTCCTTGGTTTATCTGATATCTTTGGATTAGCTGATGCCCTTGATTTTTCTGATGCCCTTGGCTTATCTGCTCACCTCAGCTTATCTGGTATCCTTGGCTTAGCTAATGTCTTCGGGTTATCAAGTAACCTTGGTTTATCGAGTATCATTGGCTTATCATGTTTTCTGTTTATCTGAGATATCTCTGCTTATCTGACGTCCTTGGCTTATTTGATGTCGTTTGCTTATTTGGTCGTATCCTTGGGTTATCTGAAGTTCGTGGCTTGTCTGGCGTCCTTGGGTTATCCGATGTCCTTAACTTATCTGATGTCCACGTGACTCGATGACTTCCCCAATGTTTCCCGGAGTACCCAGTGGTTCCTCCGGCCTTATATCTTCTACCCTGCAAAATATTCGGGTGGAGTTACCCTCGATGGTTTCCCCCTTTTTTTAATCAGACAATCATCACCATCAACAGCTTTCTCGCAACGTGTTGTTGGCACGCATCAAACCACGACCGGGTAGAATCCGCAACAACCCCGCCCATTACCACCGTGCGTATCGCGATAGCAAGATCAAAACTTGGGGGGTTGGGTCTCATGTCATCGGTCCCCTATCTAGGCTTAGTCGAGACGTAGGTGTTGAACATGTAGCATAGCTACATGTTCAACCATGTTGCAGGTCACTCTCACACAATACTCTACTGCACGCTCGGACTCTGACATTCACCCTTTGTCTTGAGGCATGAGTCGGGGGCGGGGGGAGGGCAATCCTCTTAAGTTACCAGAAGATGCTGGATGTGATGCCCATTGGGGCTGCATGCCCCGAATGCAGCACCCCACATAATCAGGAATTACAGCGCACACGCCGCCGTCACAATAGACACCCCTTGAGGGAAAAACCCGGTACATACCTTCCTCTGGGTCTCGGGGCCCCTCATACAGCTTGAGGATCCCTCCAACCCCTCCTAAAAGTAGTGTTAATTAATACCCACAGGTCACGTGGCGGTAGCGTTGGGCGCTGGCGCGACGGGCGTCTTCAGCAACAGCGCATCTCAGTGGGAACTCCTTCATAAGTCCGCTTATGCTACCGGTGACCGCGTGTGGAGGATGCCGATGTGGCGGCTCTATGAAGACCAGGTCAAAGGTAACGAAAGCCACTCCTAATTTGATTATCATAATGGTGGACCTCCCACACGATAATTAAATGTACATCAAGATCAGACTGACAATCGATGGAATTCCTGTAGGCACCAGGAATCGGTCTTCGTTAGAGATGTGTGGATGCAGCTAGGGGTAGTGAAGCATTTTGGGCCATGGGAGGGCTTACTGTTCTACATCAGGGGGAGTGTGATGAAAATCACCCGCTGGATCCGTTACGGAAGAGGGAGGGAGGAAGGGGCAGCGGTGCTACGATTGGCTATATGTATGATGCCATACGTAACCGGAGCTGTATGGCTCTGAATTGGCGAACCACACGAGTGGCAGCGGGCCCCTACGAGCGCCGACATTTTGTATGTCCGCCCTCGCCCGGAATCAAATCTAGTATGTTTGAGTTCCAGAGAGATGTGTCTAGTGTGTGTGATGTGATTTGTGTGATGTGTGGCCAGAGAAGATTGTAATAGGGTGTGCCCTTGACCCTGATGACTCCGGGAGGAAACGCTTGAATTGAGGTTGTGATAGTTAATGAAGCTTTTGAGTCAAAAATGATACTAATGACACAAGGGTCTGTCTGTAAATGGATATGAGAAGGTTAAGGTTGTCTCCAAATTCTATTTGGCTCCTACGTTTGTGGTTAGTATACTATCACTGTGTATATTGCAAGTTACCTAGGCTTCTACGTTTTATATTTATTGCAGAGGTGGGCAAACTGTGGTTCGCGGGCCACACGCAACCCGCACAGGCTTTCCTTGTGGCCCGCGTTTCATTTCAGAATTTGACAAAATATGGAAAATTAATTATTGATCATTTTGCCCAAATCTCATCTCATTTTTTTTTTTTTTTTTAGTCCTAGATTCTTACATCAATTTTTTTTCAATTTATTTCATACTTTATAAATACCTATTCTCATTACCCTTAATCTACACGCTCTCTTTCGCTCGCGGGTTAAGCTACGTTGACTGTGGTTAGTACATGAATGGGAGATGCCTGGGCCCTGGGTTATGATCACATGATGTAGAATTGTAAGTCTTGGTTAAGTTGTGGGTCCACACTCTGATATAAGTGGAAACAGTTTAAAAGGGATGGCAAAATTATGCAAAAAAAAAATTACCCTTTGTTATTAATGTGTAGTTATATCTATGCCTATTTAGTAGATGCAAACAAATGCGCAAAAGTAATTGCAATTAACTTATATGCATTCGAAAGTTGCATCTAACTATTTAAGTGCGGCCCGCAAAGCTTTACACAAACTTCAATGTGGCCCTCTGCTTAAAATGATTGCCAACCCCTGCAAGATGATGATGTGAATTGAGACTGCATTTACACAGTCAAGATATGTAAGTTCTCGTATTGTCTTTTACTCCTAATTGGACCACAACAGTTTTTTATAGTTTCTTCTCAGATGGCTGATATGAATAACAAAGCATCTTACACAACTTGCTTTCTGAAGGTACTTGGAATCTCTCAAGCATTTTTACATTTAAACGTAGACTCCCTGTTTATATCAGCCATCCGGAAGACCAAATTGGAATCAATCACAATCACCCTACGAGATCTTCTCGAATGGAAGAATATATATATATATATATATATATATATATATTTATATTTTTTTTTAATAATATCACTAATTTGATCATTTAAATCTTCAGATTTTGGAATGGCTGATGTGCACAATTTAGGAAAATATAAAGTTGCTGGAGCTTCTTTAGCTGCTGTTTTTCTTAAGGTAAAATTTAAGAGTTTGCACACTTTAGCATTAATAACATTGAAGTAAATGGCTCTTTTCTCTATAGCAATGGTCTTCAACCTTTTATGATAGTGGCACCCTAATTGCTATCTAGATACTGCCGTGGCACCAGATTATAAAATAATATAAGGATAAATACTTTACGTGGAAAGCACTTCAAAATTAACCACGATTGACATTTAATCTAATTGAATCGAAACAAGACATAAAGAAAATTGGAAATAAATCTTATCTTTAAAAGTTTAATGGGAAATTTGAACTTGATGATTATAACATAATTCTTTAATATTGGGATGTACAGTTGACAAGGCAATTTTCATTTCTTCATTCACTGTCTGCAATCTTTCTCTTTTCGATTTTTTTTATGTTGCACAATACAAAGAAATTAGTTTTAAAATACTTTCGAGTGTCGTTAGATTATTTTAAATGTTTGAAATACATATTTTTTTTGCAATTTAGGCATTTTAAAAATGATTTTTGTCGTCGCTCTCGCGGCACGCTTATTTGGCTCTCGAGGCACCCTGGTTGAAAACCAATGCTCTATAGTGTAAAAATAGATTAAATTCGGTAGACTTGCCAGGATATCCATTCAGATGATATTTGTTACACAAGGTGAATAGATCCAAGTGATGACCCTTAGAAGTTCAAATCCGCCACGTCTTGATTGCCAAACTCTGTGCTTATGGGTGAATTGCATGAAGCGAAGGAATGAAAAGTAACTTTAGATTTATCTCGTGTCTGTCATCCCCCTCACTGTTTCAATAGTTGTTCTTTTGATCTATCAGCTAAATAACTCTACAGCTCACTAGCAGAGCTCTTGCTACCCGAGTGGATACGGCGTTAGTCCGCTAACGTGGTGGTACCGGGTTCGATCCCGGCAAGATCAGACACAAACGTCAGCGCACGTAGAGATCTGGCTACCAATCGGTGGACGCGCTGCGCTCAGCCCTGTATTCGGGTGGGTAGATCTTACACTTCTCATCACACACATAGCCAATTATAGCACTGATTTTTTTCCTCTCCCGTCTTCGCAGCACAACACACACACTCTCTGTTCCAAGGAATCTTGCCGATATGTATCTATATCCACATACCTCTTACGCAGAACAGGTCCTTCTGCCCCGGGACGACAAAGGTTCCACCTGAACGCTGTTTGGTGGCAAAACAATACTTTCTGGTACCTCTCCCCAAAGGGGCCTGGTCCTACTACTACTACTACAGCTCACTAGCGTAAGGTTGTGAATAGTTATGCGAGTTGCAAGAAAGCCGTTTATTGGAAGGCTTTTGGCCATCGACTTTTGCCGCGTTTCGATCCAAAGGTCTTGAACCCAAACCGTCGTGCCGATGCGAATTCAAATGAACCGACCTCGAAAGCACTGCATCAGAACTTAGTGAAGGCATCTAAACATAAGAGATGGAGAAACAGAAGTGAATGCTGTAAAATCAGCCGGAGTGAAAGACTATGTGAGATCGCGTGTGAGCAGGAGAGGAAATAGATCTCAACACGTGGATCGATCCATTGTTGAACAAGTATAAAAAGGTAATAGTAGGTAATTCGAGAGCTATATGCGGATGTGGTAGAACCGTATTGCGATAAATGCAGTGTTAAATGATGGAATGATAATGTAAGAAGTGCAGGGGAGAATCATACATCTTTATGGTGCAGAGATGCGTGTAAATGCATAAATAAAGGCAAAAAGAGAGGGGAAGCTAGTGTTTAGTCAGAGTAAGGGAGAAACAAAATAAACACTTGGAAGGAAGGTGAATGAGTATTCGGAATGGAACAGAAAGTTAATTGGAAAGGAGGTAAGAATGCAAGAGCGTTGAAGATGCTAAAATAAGATGGCGAGAATAGTTTGATACAATTTATAGTATGTGTATGCAAGTGGAACCGAATGTTAATAAGATTGTCTTCGAGGATACAAACTGGAGGCTGTATCAGGCAGACTGCTTAAACCATGAATATACAAGAGCCTGTTGGCACTGTAAAAGGTCTGAAAAATAGGAAGGCATCTTTAGGGGAGGATGTAATAGCCGAGATGCTAAAAAGTGTTAGGTATTATGTAATAGAATGAATATGATATTGTAAGGCCTTTGAAATGAAACAGTACCCGAGGCATGCAAGAACGTTGTGATAGCACTATCATTAAGAGGAAGAACGATGAAGATGAATGCCGAAATTACAGGTGAATAGGTCTTGTGTGCAGTTGTTAAGGTGCATCAAAAATATGGTAACAAAGTTAATGGTAGAGGATGAGCCAGGTAGGGCAAGCGCGAGTAAGGACGGTGTGTAATGTGTTTGAATTGAGACAACTGGCTCACGAGGCAAGTGATGTAAGGTGTATGTTGGGTTTGGGGATTTGAAGAGTAGGCTCCTGTCGGTCGGGGGGCTCTGTTACAGGTTCTAATAATGTAGAAAAAAATGGGGTAAACTTCTGGTTGGTGTGAAAACCTTCTCCTTAGGGACGTAGAGGCTACTTCTAGTAGCGGGGATACTCACCAGCTTCAGTGTTAGGAATTGTTTCATCGCGACGATGCCTCGATTAAAATCACAAAATTGCCTCGACATATTGAGGCTCGAATCGCTATCAACTGAAATTTTGGCGTGGAAAAAAAGATGATGCACATGATAGGAGATTAATGAGTGGGTGTAGCGTTGATGCTCTCCAACCATATCTCGTTCGAAAGCAGTTGATGATGAATCACAGTAGTAATAGTAGTGGTTCGCTAACCTGACTTTATCCAGGCGGATCCCTGACCGAATAATGAAATAGACAAAGGTCAGTATGACAATCGCTGGTGAGCCCGAGAGCACCAGGGGCCGGTCCTCTTTGGGGAGAGGTGCCAAGAAGAAGGATCTTGTGACACGAAACAGCGTTCAGAGGGACCCGTTCCGCGTCAGAGGTATGTGGATTCCTTGGAACAGAGAGTGTGTGTGTTGTGCTGCGAAGACGGGAGAGGCAAAAAAGCAGTGTTATAATTGGTTGTGTGTGTGATGAGAAGAGTAAGATCTACCCACTCAGTACAAGGCTGAGCACACCGCGTCCACCAATCGGTAGCAAGATCTCTCCGTGCGCTGACGTTTGTGTTCGCTCGTGCCGGGATCGAACCCGGTCCCACCACGTTAACGGACTAAGGCCGTATCCACTCGGGTAGCAAGAGCTCTGATGAATCAGAGTATTTCATATTTAATGTATATTTATTATCTAACGCCTAGTTCATTTCTTGTTCCTAGCAATTCGTTACTTGCGATCAGTGGATGCATTTGGACATCGCCGGAGTGATGGAGAATTCGGATGAAGTTCCTCACCTCGGCAAAGGAATGTCCGGGAGGCCGACAAGAACAGTCGCTACTTACGCTTCCTTCTTAGCGCGACAAAGCTGAGCTTTCGAAGGCTAGGGGTTCCTTCTTGGCCCGACAAAGCTGAGGTCTCGAAGGGTGGGAGTTCCTTCTTAGCCCGACAAGGCTGAGCTCTCGAAGGCTAGGAGTTCCTTCTTGGCTCGACAAAGCTGAAGTCTCGAAGGGTGGGAGTTCCTTCTTAGCCCGACAAAGCTGAGCTCTCGAAGGCTAGGAGTTCCTTCTTGGCCCGACAAAGCTGAGGTCTCGAAGGGTGGGAGTTCCTTCTAAGTCCGACAAAGCTGAATTTAAAGGTTAGGAGTCCCTTCTTAGCCCGACAAAGCTGAGCTCTCGAAAGCTAGGAGTTCCTTCTTAACCCGACAAAGCTGAGCTCTCGAAGGCTAGGATTTCCTTCTTAACCCGACAAAGCTGAGCTCTCGAAGGCTAGGAGGAAGTCAAAGAAATTTTTCTTCTGAATTTCCCACTATTTGTTTATTTTGTAATTTAAAACTTGTGATTTTAATAAAATTTTGAATTTAATCGGATATTAAAGACCACCTAAGAATGTCAGCCACGCATCGTAGCGAGCAATTAAATGGGATCACATTCATACATCAAATGGGCAGACCGTTGAGAAACGGCTTTGTGTAATAATCCCATGAACACTGGGGACTCTGGCAGTTGATTAACCCCCCTCCCCCTCCCTATGTATTCTATTCCATCCAAAATCAAGACCAGTAAGGCGGCCTTTGTATGCCGTCACCTGCAGGAGCGGCACGCCTGGCGTGACGAGAAAATGGGTCATCCTTTGCATATCCTAAATCTCCTGTTTATTCTTACTACGTCTTCTATGCCCCATAAGGGGGGGGGGGGGCAGTACCCGTGGCATAAGGGAAACCTAGAGGAACTGCGCACCCTCCCGATGCCAGTGCCTGGAATAGTGCAGTTTCCGGGGTCCAATGGCTGCAGGAGGACCTTTGTCTATATATATATATATATATATATATATATATATATATATATATATATATATATATATATATATATATATATATATATATATCTATATATATATATATATCTATATCTATCTATATCTATCTATCTATATCTATCTATATCTATCTATATCTATCTATCTATCTATATCTATCTATCTATCTATCTATCTATCTATCTATCTATCTATCTATCTATCTCTCTCTCTCTCTCTCTCTCTCTCTCTCTATATATATATATATATATATATATGTATATATATATATATATATATATATATATATATATATATATATATATATATATATCTATCTATATATATCTATATCTATCTATATATCTATCTATATATCTATCTATATATCTATCTATATATATATCTATATATATATCTATATATCTATATATATATATCTATATATATATATCTATATATATATATCTATATATCTATATATCTATCTATATATCTATCTATATATCTATCTATCTATCTATCTATCTATCTATATATATATATATATATATATATATATATATATATCTATATCTCTATCTATTCCATTATTTTTTTGGGGGGGTGGGGGGAGGGATCTCAAAATTTAAAGCATAATAGCAATGAAGGCGTGACACGCATGAAGTTTGTAAGAAGAGACATGTAAAGGAAGTAGTGAAGGTAAAAGAAGAAGAAGAAAAAAAAAAATATATATATATATATATATATTCTTCTTCTTTTATCTTCACTACTTCCTTTACATGTCTCTTCTTACAAACTTCATGCGTGTCACGCCTTCATTGCTATTATGCTTTAAATTTTGAGATCCCTCCTCCCCCCCCCCAAAAAAAAAATAATGGAACTTTTAGTACTAAGGAAAATCAACACGTGTCCCTGTATTTCAGTGGTCACAACTTTTTTTTTTACCCATGAACCCTTTTCTTTTAAAAAAAATTTGGTGGCCCCAAAGCCCGAAAATTTTTACCTAATAAAAAAGCAAAGGAATTGTATCAATAAGTAAAAAAATCGTAAATAATTATGCTTATTTTGAAGGAAAACTTTAAGTTTAAACTAATACAAATAAATTATTTAATAGTTAAATTTTATGGAGCATTTATGCACATTACTAAATAATACATTATATACCTTTAAAAAGATAAGAGTAATTAAATAAAAAATGTAGATTTATTCAATGAGATTCCTCTGACTGATGTTGCTCAGGGAGTTTTTTTATATTCGGCTCCATCGATGTCAATGATAATCAAAGATCACCCCTTTGCACAATGTCGAGTCTATTCCGAGCTTTTGACAATAAGGGAGAAATACGACTAAATCCTGATTAAACAAAGTAAGATGATGGAAAAGCATTGATGTAGAGTTGTGCTTTATCCCAGAGTAGTGGATACTTTTTAGCAGCTTCATTTGTTTTCCATATATCATGCTTCCCATCTTTAAATTTTGCCTGCAATATTTCAGCACTTTCTAATTCAATGAGGGTTTAATGTAAAGAAATATCTACATCGGCAACATTAACTTCGAAAGGATTTGTTACCGAAGTTGGTATATCCATCATGAGTAAGTCACTAAACCGAGCTTGCATATCTTTGTGTAAATTTTACAAATATTCACCATACAATGCAAGATCATCATCGTGCAGATCGCTGCTAATTGAGGCAAAACAAGGAAACTGTCCAAATGCACGACGTCTGATATTAATCTTGTACAACTGTAACTTTTTCAGGAAAGCAGTAATTGCACCTTTACTGGATATGAGATCAGAATTTTTTCCTTGAGGCTGTTTATTAAGTAAATTGATTTTTTCAAATATATCTGATAAGTAAAATACATCACATTTAGTTGCAAGCAGTTGTTCTTCAAGATGGGTGTTGGCCAGAAATAAGACAATAGAATCCCAAAAGGTATCATGTAGGCGTCCACCAAATTTCTTAACAACTAAGTGTTGACGGTGTATCACACAGTGTATGCAAAGTACTCCAGGAAGAGCTTGTTTCAAGTGTGCCGTAAAACCTTTGTATCTGCCAGTCATGGATGATGCACCATCAGTAGCACATGCCATTATGTTTTTGAGTGCAATATTGCTTTCCTTGAAATATGTAACAACTTCATTAAAAATTGTTTCACCTCTTGTGCCTGTCTTAAGACTTCTGGCGAAAAGAATTTCCTCTCTGGGTCCTTGATCATCCATAAATCTAACATATGTTAGTAGAATTACTTCATTATCTCTTAATGTTGATTCATCAAGCTGAAGAGCAAACTGTTATACTTGCAAATTAGCTATTAATTGCTTTTCAACATCTGCCATTTCATTAATGCGTCGTGACACAGATGAGTTGCTTAACGGGATGGAATTAGTGATTTCACTTGCAGTTTGTTTCACAACTGATAAAATTATAACAGACACTGCTGGCACAATTACTGTTTCACCAATATTATGGGGTTCTCCAGCTTTTGCTATTATCTTGCTAATTTCATAAGATGCCAATAAGCCATCATTTAGTTTGCTTACTTGGTTGTTAAACACTTGAACCACTGTTTTTCTTGCTCTAAAATCATCGCGGAGTTTTCTAAAGTATTCTACTGGTCTGTCTTTCTTTTCATTATGCTTGGTTTCGAGATGTATTTTAAGTTTACAAGGCCTCATGCTTGCATTTGAAAGTACATCCATGCATATGAGGCACATTGGTTTCGTTGCATTCTGTGGTGATGGAATAAATCCGTAAGACAAATATTCAACAGAATACTGTCGGCACTTCTTCTTTATTAGCGCCGCCATGGGTTATCTGTAAAAATATATCAGAAGCTGTTATAGCATATATTACAGTTTATAGTTAAGAATTATATGTAATTTGTTAACAAAACAAAAAGATAAAATGGCAACAATTACAGAGAGAAGTAACAAGGAGTAAAGAGGAAAGAAAGTATCCTAGAAGACCTTACGGTCCATTCAATGAGGGTACCTTTGGACTAGCAGTCGAGCGGGCACATCTCTGCTCAAATGCTTTACGTCCTCAAACGGCCATTTTTTACCCCGTAAGGGGCGCGGCGATTTGCCATCCTAGCCGCTGTGCTGACGGGACTCAGCACCCTGTCCGACACCAGGATAGCCTCTTCTCCTTCCTTCAAAACACTTGTTTCCTTGCTTTTCATACAACCTCTCCCACAACTTTCTCTGGTCAGCCTCTAATTTCACAGGGTAGATGCTGACCTTCTCAGCCAACCGTCCCGGATCGGGGCTGAGGGGGGAGGGGACAGTGTTCCCTAAACCGTGAGCTCCGGTCTGGGGTGGCTGGTTTTTAACAACCTGCTTCATCCCCACCTATACCTTCCTCACATTCCTTTTCCCCTCCTCTTCACAATCTATATATTTTTACGCCGTGTCCAAGGTGGAGCCGCCATGCCGATGGACTGCCAGGCCACCAGGCGGGAGGGGTGGTCCCAAATGGCGGTGCCTGGCTCTGCCGGGCCTGTAAGCACCTCTTGCAGTGCGGGCAACTGCGAGAGGTGATGAGCTATTGCGTCCCGTAGCACAAATAGGGTCACCATGCCCATGGATGAATCTTTAAAAAATCAAACCCATTTAACTCCCCCTGAAACAACGACGGAGCCGCCCTCAGGCAGCTCCATCGAAAAAATGGAGGTCTCCTCCCCTCCTGTGATTGCGCAGGGGACCCTCCATATTTCTCTAGCCGGAGAGGAGGCTTACTCCTCTCCTTCGCCTACGGGTGCAGGGGACTCCCCTTCACCCCCTTCTCTGGAGGTGCTTTCAGGCACCTCCCTTTTTCCAGCGGCAGTCCCCTCTTTTCTTTCTAAGGGGACTGCCAAGAAAGCCAGCAGGCAGCCCATTGCCGACCGCCCCTCGAGTAAGCGGCTCGGTAGGGCAAACCCTCTTAGGGGGGGAGAGGGAAGCCAGGCCCATTCGGTCGCATCCCTCAAAAGACCTGCTGGCAAGAATTTTAAACCTTGCCGGGGTCAAGGCCTGTGCCTCCCCACACAAGACTGGCGACACTGCCAAAGGGTCCTGCGATGTCCTGGGAGGGGATAGCCAATTAGAGGACCTTCCTGTGATAGACATGGTCCTTGAGGAAACCCAGCCTCAGACGGTAGGGCCTTCCATGGGGGGGAATCCGGGCTCGGCGCCAAACACCGAATCCGCCCCTATGCAAGTTCCTCCTCAAACGGCTATGATTTCTGAGTCAGTACAAGGAGGGAAGGGATCTCCTTCGGACGGTGCCCCTGCGAACACCAGGACCTTCTCCATTTCTGAGAAGGACCTGGCTGAGGCCGGTTCAACTGGCCTAGGGACTTCTGCTGGCGGAGGTGAGAAGCGTGTTCATTCCCGCCCTCCTCTCTTAAAAAGATGAAAAAGACTCCGGGCTCCTCTCCATCCGCGGGGGCTACGGGGACGGATGAGTCTGCTGTTACTTTGGCAAGCGACCAAGCCAAGATCGGCACATCCGGCCCCTCTGCCCCCCCTGATGCAGAGCCCCTGACTATGACAAAGACGAAAAGTGCACAGGGCGGAGCCTCGATGACATCAGGGCCCCTGATTCAGAGCTTACTAGGCGTTTTTGAGCCCGCTGGCCTTAAACGCTTCCTCGTTATTCGCCCCACCAAGGGCAACATGATCCATCAGAGGAGAGGATTAGCTAGTGTAATTGGTAGAGAGCCGAAGGTGACCTGTTTCTCGGACGGGAGCCTTCTGGCGAATCCCGCCGAGGCGGCCAAGATAAGTGCTCTTCGGACACTTCATGACACCCCGGTGAGTGTGACGCCGCACTCTACCATGAACTTTGTGAAAGGAGTAGTTTATGCGAGGGAACTCGTTGACTACTCCATTGAGGACATCACCCTAGAGCTGGCCCACCATGGGGTGGTCAAGGTCGAAAGTGTGATCAGAAAACAGGGAGGGGCCTCGAGACCCACCCCTACACTCTTCGTCACGTTCGACTGTGACAATCTCCCTGAGTCGGTGCGTGCCAGTTGGTACCGCTACCACGTGAAGGCATTCGTGCCACTGCCGCGGCGGTGCTATTACTGTCACCGCTTCGGCCATACGAATTGTTCTTGTAGACGTGCAAAGTCGGGGTTACCCGAAGTTTGTGTAAATTGTTCCAAGGCCGCACACGATAAGTCCAAATCGTGTGTGGCCAAGTGTGTCAATTGCGGAGAGCCGCACCCTGCTGCTTCGAAGCAATGTGGTGCATATCTCCTTGAGAAAGAAATCCTGGCCGTTCAGGCCCAGGATCGACTCTCATTCCGCGAGGCTAAGGACTTGGTTCTGGCGTGCCCAGCTCTGCCTGGGACGTCATATGCCTCAATAGTTAGAAGGGCACCTTCTGCTCCTGGCCCATCCAGGCCAACGAGCACGGTTGTTTCGGCGCCCATTCGGAGCCCTTCTGCGGGCTCTACCCAACCCGGACGCTCCCCGGGTAAAGCTGGTGGCAAAAAATATTCACACCCAGCCCCGGATAAAACCAGGGCTCCCCACTCTTCCCCCAGCGTGACCGTTTCCCGTAAGGCGAAACAGCCACGCGCCTCCACCGAGTCGTTAGACTCACAGGAGGCAACACCCCTGAAGATGGTCGCTAGGCCATCTTCCGGGGTTCCTAAAGCTGTCCCCCGAAAGGAGGACAGCAACAAAGGAGCTTCGGCTCCTTCGCCCACGCCCCGAGGTGGAGCGAGTGGCTCGGAGACGGTGGTTCCTCGAAAAGAGGGCCCCTCGCCTCCGAAGCCACAGCGCCCGCATAAGGTTTCGAGGCGGAGGGAGGAAAAGACTCGCATGGCAAGCCCAACCTCCCCCAATAAGTCCTCGAAGGCAACAGCACTTTGTATGGCTAACAGCGCCCAGGGTTCTGCCCCCGGGAAGCGTACGGCCATTCCCGTGAGGGTCTTCTGTTCGAGGAGGGCCCCTGCGTCTCCTCCGAGCTAGGCCTGGAGGGCATATTCCTTCAATGGAATTGCCGTGGACTCCAGGCCAACTGGGAGGAGCGGCGGAGAGTCGTCTCGTCCCGTTCCCCGTTAGCTATCTTTTTGCAGAAGACCATGCTAGGCGCATGCCCCCTGCCTGCCCTCCCGGGGTATAAGGGTCTTACGACCCCACCACCGCGGGATGGCCGGGCTAGGGGGTGCGCGGTTTACACCCGGCATGATGTCTCCGTTCTTCCTTTCTCTTTAAATACCTCCTTTCAGGCAGTGGCTGTGCAGCTGCACCTGGGTAGGAGGTATACTATCATTTCTGCGTACATTCCACCGTCAGCTGAATTCGACGCGGGGGACTTCCGCCGCGTCGTGGCACGGTTGCCGATGCCCTATCTCTTGCTTGGAGATCTGAACGGCAGGCATCCTCTCTGGGGAGATTACTCCATAAATCCCAGGAGACAAGTCCTTGCCGATCTGATCGAAGAGCTTGAGATGGGTGTCCTAAACGTGGATGAGTTTACGCATCACTGTCCGAGAACCGCTTCATTTTCTTGCCTTGACCTATCTTTGTGCTCTTCGGATGCACAGCCTGATTTTGATTGGGGGGTGGTCGATGACCTCTATGGTAGTGATCACTTTCCCATTCAAATATCATTTTTAGGGCAACTGCCGCCTGAGAGACCACCTCGGTGGTGCTTGGCGCGAGCGCGGTGGCCTGCATTTCAGGAAATGACTGAATTCTCTATCTCAGTGGAGGAGTTTAGGTCGGTAGATGAGGCCGTTGAGTTCTTCTCCGGCAACCTCATCGCCGTGGGCCTGACTATTATTCCTAGGACGTCTGGCCGTTTTGCACGCTGACCACTCCCATGGTGGTCGGCTGAGTGTGAGACGGCCCTCAATTCACGATTCCCGGTTACCAGCTCTTCCTGAAAGATAGGCAGACAGAGAGGGTGGCGGTGTGATGTTGTATGTCAAGGACACTCTCAACTCGACGGATTGCAACATCATATCCGACCATGAACTACTAGGTGTTGACCTAGAGATAGGTCCTGCCAAATACAGGACCCTGGTGCTTTATAGACCTCCTGCCCAACTCGTTGAAAAGGACAGAGATCTGTACCAGCTACTAGGAGAACTTGTCGAAGACAGAGTGTGTATCGTCATGGGTGATTTCAACACACAAGTTGACTGGGAAACCAGAGAACCCTGTGGCGAGAACGCACTACTCCTAGAGTTCACGAACAACGAGTTCCTCACTCAATGGGTGAGAAAGCCAACGAGAGGAGACAATATCCTCGACTTGGTTTTCACCTCTGAGGATGACATCGTTGAGGACCTCTCTGTTTGCGAAGAGCTCGGTGGCAGTGACCACCGACTAATTAGATTTGTAGTCAAAGTCCCCAAGGCAGAGCCTGCAACTAGTAAATCAAGGAAACTGGATTTGAGAAGAGCAGACTTTGCAGGTCTACGCGCGGGACTGACTGACGCGAGGCTAGAAGAGTGCGATGCTGTTGAAGACTCTTGGAACAGTTTCAAAACCACATTCATGAGTCTTCAATCGCGTTTTATTCCTCTGAAATGCCCCCGTCGGTCTTCTGTTCAACCAAAGTGGTTTAATCGAGAAATCGGCCAACTGCTTAGGGAGAAGAGAAATGTGTACCGGCAATCGAAGATCTCGGGTGACTTTGACGAATACCGGAGGCTAGCCAGGAGAGTGAATTCCAGTATAAGGGCGGCTAAGCGGTCTGAGGAACTCCGAGTGGCGAGACTCTGTAAAGAGAATCCCAAGGAGTTTTTTGGATATGTGAACAGCCGTAAACCAATCCGTCGAACGATTGGCCCTTTGAGGAATGAGAAGGGGACATTAAAGCATTCAGATGCAGAAAATGCCAACCTCCTCAACGACTACTTCTCTTCAGTGTTTACTGAAGAGTGTGGTCCCATTCCCCAGCCGACGGATTCCTACTCGGGGGAAAAGCTGGAGGCAATGGACTTCACCGAAGGAGAAATAAAGAAAAAGATCGCTGACCCTCCCCCCGCCCCTGCCCCGTGTTATACCGTGTGTATCCCCCAGCCTGGTTTTGCCGTCCCCACCGTGCTTCATGGCCCTACTGCCACCCCTCCTGCCTCCTTGGCCTCTTCCGATACCCATCCCTCGGAAATGGGCGGCGTCCTTGACGACCCCAACAGTGGCCCTCCGGATATTATGAGGGGACGAGACAACGGTGACAACAACAACGACCAACAACAAGAAAGGGATGATGCCCGTGACAACCGGAACGACGACGATGACAGAGGCAACCAGTGGGAAAGCCCGGGACTTGACCCACTTGAGCCGGACACCCCACGTGTCAACTTTGACACCCCTCTGGATGTCGAGACCCCCGGGTCCTACGATTCCGTGACCCCCATTTCCCATCTCCAGAAAGCCAACGCGAAGAACGGCGTGAAGGTTTTCTTCAACAAGTCCTACCGTAATTGGGCCCCCTCGGACGACAGGACTCTCCCCTGGATCTCCACACTCGTGGAACGAGGGGTCATGGAGAAGGCGAGCATCCGTTGCGCCCACCGCATTTTCGGGGTGACTAAACCTAACGGCTCGGCCCGCCTTATTTACGATATGTCCCCAGCGGCCGACGCATACCACCCTCCTAAGTTCAGCTTGCCGAGCATCAAGAAGATTATGAACTCGGCCACCGAACACCTCTGGGCTATGAAACTGGACCTCAAGGACGGATTCTACCACGTCCGCCTCCATCCCAAGGCTCGTCCATGGTTCGGAATCCGGTGCCACAACAGGTCGTTCCGCTTTACTCGCCTTCCCATGGGCTTTAACAGCGCCCCCTTTATCATGCAGAAAATTACGTCTACTACCATGAACCAGCTCGCTTCAGATCACGGCATCAAGGTCTACACTTACCTGGACGATGTTCTCTGCATCTGACAAAAGCGCGCCCTCCGCGCATTTATGAGAACGATAGATCGCAGCTCCATAAATGCGAACTGGCGCAAGTCTACTACCACACCTGTCAAGCAAATTTCCTACCTCGGTTTCCATGTCGATTTGAAGTTGAAACGTATTCAACTTACCACCGCCATGCGGGACAAGACCCGCGCTGCCCTGCGCATCATGTCTTCACGTCCTGTTTCTCGTAAGGCATGGTCTCGCCTGGCAGGACTTCTCAACTTCATTCTTCCAGCTCTTCGTCTTCCCTTCTGCTGGGTGCAGCTTTGCTACCTTCAGGACACTCATCCTAACCCGGCCCCCTTTCTTCACCTCAGTCGTCTCATCCACGGCCGATGGACCCGTTTCCGTCCACCAAAAGGAGTCGCTCCGGCTCTCTACGTCGACGCCTCTCCCTGGGGCATTGGTTGGTGGTCACAGGGCGCCTCTATGGCCCTTGACTGCCGCCGATGGGACATGAGGATCTTCGAGCTGGAGTCCATGGGTCTTATCCTCTCTACCCTCTTCGCTCCCCGCGCTCTCACCTTTGGGGACAACATTGGCGCTCTTTGGAACGCAAAGAGGGAAAAGCTCCCAGACTCCATACTCCTGGCCCTCTCTACCACTGCCCTACTCGACTACTCTGCTGCTTTCCGCATCTCTTCGAGGAATTTGGGATACATCCGTATCAGGCACAATCCGGCGGACGTCCCGTCTCGGCACTTTTCAAGAAGTTCCTAGGCATGTGTGGGCCCGCTCCTCCTTCGGACTATATAAGGACCCACACTCCCCGAGACGGGACGGACGTTTTACAGCCTTGCTACCGGTGTGACCTGCTCCCTCCGGCCACCCCTGGCTCCACCAGTCTCTTCTTTTTTCAAATTTTTTGTATTTCTTGCGGTAATAACCTTTTGTTCGATTAACTCTTGCATTAATTTCCAGTCTTGTCTCTTGTTAATGACTTTTTCTAAGGTCCTTTTTGTATCTTTGTTAACAGCCTTTTCTAAGGCCTCTTTTGTACTTTTGGTTTTGATATAAAGGAAGGTCCTCCTCACCCTGCGGGGGGGGAGGACTAGACTAAACTAAATCACCCTTTGAAGTAATATGTATAAAAATTAACCAAAAAAAGAATTTGTATGTAAATTTAGTCTACAGAAAGCCACACCAACCAGTGGCCTTAGACAACCAATTTTATGAAATAATGACCAACATCAGTAAAGATAAGTTATCGCTATTCATTGGAGATTTTAATTGTGCAAAAGTAAACTGGAATACAAAAAATGCTGATCCAGAAGGACAAAGACTACTCAGTTTCATAGACGATAATTTCCTTACTCAGTGGGTGAAAGAGCCAACAAGACGTGAAAATATATTGGATTTAATATTAACCTCAGATGACGAATTAATCTCGAATGTAAATGTAAGAGATCAATTTGGTAATAGTGACCATAACCTAATCGATTTTGAGATCAATATTCCTAATGTTAGAAATAAACTCAGCATTACTAAACTTAACTTCAAAAAAGCCGATTACCCAGGGCTTAGGAAGAGCTTGAGAAATTATAGTACGCAATCCGATGAAATTGATAGAGTATGGCAAGATTTTAAGAACAATCTCCTGGAAAAGCAGGCAAAATTTATACCCTCAAAGGTTAGTACAATAAAAAACATCAATGAACCAAAATGGTTAACAGCAGAAATTAAGAGACTCATTAAAGAGAAAGATAAAGCCTACAAAAGCTTTAAATGTAACTCAAATACATATAATAAAAAGCAATATGTACAATTGTAAAGAAAAGTCAAAGCCGAAATCAGAAGAGCCAAAAGGAGTGAGGAGATTAGAGTAGCTCTAATTTGTAAATCAATCCAAAGGAATTTTTTGCTTTAGTAAATAGTAGAAAACCGATAAAAAGTAGCATTGGCCCAATAAAAGACATAGACGATTGTTTGCAATTTAATGATGTAGATATAGCAAATGCTTTAAATGAATATTTTGCATCCGTGTTTATAAAAGAAGATATGATTGATAATCCCGTCGCCCCGACGATTAAAAATGCTGAAATTAAACCACTCCAATCTATTAGATGCAACGCTAATAATATAAAAAGAATATTGAGAAAATGAATAGATTCAAAGCCCCTGGAGCAGATAGAATTTTTCCAAGAGTTCTGAAGGAAATCAAAGACGAAGTGTCCGACCACCTAGAACACATTTATAATCTGTCGTTAGAAACTGGGATTGTTCCCCAAGATTGGAAATTAGCTAATATAACGCCAATATTCAAAAATGGATCGAAGGAGCTGCCCTCTAATTATCGCCCAATAAGTCTAACCTTGATAATTGGAAAACTACTCGAAACCTTTATTGCAGAAAAAATACTAGAGCATTTAGAAAATAATAAACTATTAAATGACTCACAGCATGGATTCAGAAGACATAGGTCATGCTTGACAAATTTATTAGATTTCTTTCACTTTGTAAATAGAGAATATGACAGTACCAGATCAGCGGATATTTTATATTTAGACTTTCAAAAAGCATTTGATAAAGTCCCACATAAGAAACTGTTGTATAAAGTAAGAACCTTAAGAATTGAAGGAGAGGTAGCAAAATGGATAGAAAATTGGCTATCTGATCGTAAACAGAGAGTGGTCATAAATGGACACGAGTCAGAATGGACCCCGGTGAGTAGCGGAGTTCCACAAGGTTCGGTTCTCGGACCTTTGCTTTTTATTATTTATGTTAATGACGTTGATGATGACTTGCTGTCAAAGATCTCTAAATTTGCAGATGATTGTAAGTTAGGAAAAGGGATAGAAACCGAAGAAGATATTTTAGAATTTCAAAATGATATTGATAAAATAGCCCTTTGGTCGATGAAATGGCAACTTCCCCTTAATCTCAACAAGTGTAAGGTAATGCATATAGGCCATAGAAATCCAAAAGCAGAATATATACTTTTTGATAAAAAAATTAACGTAACTGAAAATGAAAAGGATCTTGGAGTTTACATATCAAACGACCTCAAATTTTCCCTGCAGTGTTCAGAAGTAGAAAAAAAAGCAATGAAAATTCTAGGCTACATCAAACGACAATTTAGTTTCAAAAATAGAGCTATAATTTTAAATATGTATAACGCCTTAGTAAGACCGCAGCTGGAATACTGCGCTCAGGTCTGGTTGCCATACTTAAAAAAGGATATTGAGAGATTGGAAAAAGTACAAGCAAGAGCTACAAAATTGATACCAGATTTAAGAAATTTCAACTATGAGAAAAGGCTAGAAAAACTAAATTTATTTACATTAGAAAAAAGGGGTCTTCGTGGTCAACTAATAGAAACATTCAAAATCATGAAAAAAATAGATAATGTAGACTTGACTACTTGGTTCGAAATCAACACCAATTATACGAGAAATAATAGTATGAAGCTTGTAGCGAAACATTTTCGAACAGATCTATGTGGAAACTTCTTTTCGTATAAGGTTGTAAAATACTGGAACCAGTTGCCTGAGGAAGTGGTTTCCAGTAATTCAGTAGAAACATTTAAAAGAAAGTTAGACAAAATACTGGAAACGATTCAATAATAATAAAAAAAATTGACGTAACATTTAGTTGAATCATGTTAAGGCGTGTTTGTATATATGTATATAGTAATGCTTATGACATTAGATAATGTTTATTAGTTTGTATATATGTATATAATAACTTATGACATTAGTTTAGAATTATTTCCGAGACGCAAAGCTATATCAGCATTTTTTTTTTTTTTCTCAATATGAAGCTTAAAATGAGAATGCAAATAGTATGAATAGATAGATCTGATATATAATAATTGAAAAAAAGCATGTAATGTATTTAAAAAAGGTATTTATTTGTAAATGTATGCAAGTCTGTAAACTAGATAACCAAGATAAGACTTTAATATGCTCGTAATATTTTCCTGCTTTCCTTTTAAAATTTCCTGGTTGTGGCTATTTTCTAAAACAGCCAGGTATATGTTTTCACTTTTCCTAGCCCAGAAATGGGTGGGAGAGGTGGGTGGGGAGAGTCTTCATCTTAACTAACCTGTCCTATCCGTTGTTTAGTACTATATAAAGTTAGAAAAATATAAATTAATAAGCACTTCCACTGTATTGGATCGAATGGTCTCTTGAAGTGCTTTGAATCCTTGTAACTCCTTGTAACTCTCTCTCTCTCTCTCTCTCTCTCTCTCTCTTAAAGAAAGTAGAGGGAGAGGTGACGCCCCCTTGTCGAAGGAAGAGAGCTGGCGTGTACCTTTGACTTTTCGAGCTATGTCGGCGGGGGTACCTCTTCTGGGTACCCCTGGTAGGGCTTCCCTTGTCGATTTGGTCGCAAACCAGGTTCCAGACTAAGTGCGTCATTCATTCCTTTTTCTCCTCTATCCTTCTCCTTTTTAACTTTTATCCTATCTCTCCCACTTATACAAAAAGAAAAAAACCAAAAAAAAGCCTACTCCTATCATGTCACTCTTTCCCTTTTTTCCCTCTATCTACATATAAGGACCTGGCAGCTACCTCACGCGTCAGAAGAGAGGCTTTGGAACCTCTATAAACAACGCCAATCGACGTTCACTGGTTGCGAGAGACTAGGACTAAAGGTGTCCTAGGCGTTGGGGCACGATGAATGGGATGAGGGTAGTGCCCCGTTAACCCCTTCCCTGGCGCGTAATTATTGACCGTTCCCAGTGCCCGTTGACGGGTGCCTCTGGTAGCATCGGTCCGAGGTGACGGCCCTTTGTTCCCAGGTTGGTTGCCAGGCCAATAAAAAGCCTTGGGTCGAGTCTCTTGGTGGGGCGGGATATCCATTGAACGCTGCTCCGAGATCCTGGCCGTTGTGAAGGGAACTAGTAGGAGTTTAGTAAGGGGCGTGTTTCGTTGCTGTTCACCTGGTGACAAATCGATGGCCCCTTCGGGGACCGTCTGTGCTGCTTGGTTGGGAGCCACGGCACGCCGAGGCTTGACGACTCGGTCGGACGAACAGCAGCACATGGAGCGTGCCTTCTGAAAGATCCGAAACGTCTCCGATCGATAGGCGGGAGCGACTCACGCGGGGAGAACTCACCCCCCCCTTTTTTATCATTGATTGGTCGCAAAGTATTTAAAGAGAGAAAGTGTTCAGAATGACCGGCAAGAAAGGACCAGGAGCTCTAAAATACACGTGCGCAATATGCCACATAGATAAGTGGTGCGTGGACTTTCCGGAGGGGTGTTTTTCGAAATGCCACCCGGCCAGTTCCTGCACCGACTGTATTTTAAACGGCCAAATCAAGGAGCTAAAGGAAACATGCAGGGTTTCCGAGGAAAGATCCAGGAAGTTGGAGGAAAAAATAAGCAGCCTCGAATTAGAACACGCCGGACTGATTCGCAGGCTTGAGGTGAGAATAGCAGAGCTAACGTCAAGCCCTGTACTAAACACTGCATCTGCAGTATTACCCCCAGAGCTAGGTCCGCATGCTATGGATAAACCCTCAAAGAAAAGGAAAAGGAAGGGAAAGAAACAGGAAGAAGAGAAAGTTGAAACAGAAGATAAAGTAGAAGCTGAAAAATAGAAAGTTGAAGCAGAGGAAGAAAAGAGAAAAACAGAAGAGTATGTAACAAAGGAAGATAAGGGGGAAGAGACGAATAAGAAAAAAAAGAACAAGAAAAATAAGATGGAGAAGAAAGAGCGAACCAAGAGTTCGCTTCCGCAAGGAAAGCCTCGAACCTCTGCACGGAAATGTCCGAGGGTTACCCTCGTGGGCGACTCCCAAGCACAAGGTTTGCAGCCCCTGCTAGCGGCCCGCCTTCGCACTAGTGTGGAGGTATGCTGCCAGCCAGGACGGGGAAACCACCACATCAGGGTAGAGGCTGAGAAATCTCAGATCTCCGAGAATTCAGTCGTTGCCCTGATGGTGAGTGGGAATGACCTCTACCTCCGAGGAGGCAAAGTCGGCCCCAGCGAGAAAATTCTCAACACGGTCATGGGAGCCGTGGACGACTGTGGATTGAGAACTCGCAAACGGGTCGTTGTAGGGATGCTCCCAAGAAGAGGTCCTAGCCGGACAGCTCACACTAGGAACGTGACCCTGAACCAGCGCCTGTCCGACCTCTGTACGGCGGAAGGGGTCTACTTTCTGGACCCATACCGCACCTTTTACGGTCGAAACGACCTTTACCAAAGGGACGGAGTGCACCTTTCATTCAAGGGAAAGGCTGTACTCTGTAACTTAATCCAGGATGTCGTAGAGCGGACGCAGAGGAGCGTCCGACCCAGAGTGAAGGCGGACATAAGACAGTATGCCCGTGTCACTCCTGGAACGACGTTCTTAGTTGTGGCAAAGAGGGGTACTGCCACACAAAAGAAGCCGGGAAACGGAAGAGTGTAGGGAGTCCGACACTGGGGGAGTCCCTCAAAGTTCTCCTGTTCAACGCGAGGTCAATCAGGAATAAGTTTCTTGAGCTCCGTGGCCTCGTAGCAACAGAGGAACCTGAGATGGTGGCCATAACGAAGACGTGGATTAAAACCTCAAGCCGAGATTTTAAAGGTGAATTCGCGATTCTCGGTTACCAGCTCTGCCAGAGAGATAGGCCAGACAGAGAGGGTGGCGGTGTGATGTTGTATGTCAAGGATACTCTCAACTCGACGGATTGCAACATCGTATCCGACCATGAACTACTAGGTGTTGACCTAGAGATAGGTCCTGCCAAATACAGGACCCTGGTGCTTTATAGACCTCCTGCCCAACTCGTTGAAAAGGACAGAGATCTGTACCAGCTACTAGGAGAACTTGTCGAAGACAGAGTGTGTATCGTCATGGGGGATTTCAACACACAAGTTGACTGGGAAACCAGAGAACCCTGTGGCGAGAACGCACTACTCCTGGAGTTCACGAACAACGAGTTCCTCACTCAATGGGTGAGAGAGCCAACGAGAGGAGACAATATCCTCGACTTGGTTTTCACCTCTGAGGATGACATCGTTGAGGACCTCTCTGTTGGCGAAGAGCTCGGTGGCAGTGACCACCGAATAATTAGATTCGTAGTCAAAGTCCCCAAGGCAGAGCCTGCAACTAGTAAATCAAGGAAACTGGATTTGAGAAGAGCAGACTTTGCAGGTCTACGCGCGGGACTGACTGACGCGAGGCTAGAAGAGTGCGAGGCTGTTGAAGACTCTTGGAACAGTTTCAAAACCACATTCATGAGTCTTCAATCGCGTTTCATCCCTCTGAAATGCCCCCGTCGGTCCTCTGTTCAACCAAAGTGGTTTAATCGAGAAATCGGGCAACTGCTTAGGGAGAATAGGAATGTGTACCGGCAATCGAAGATCTCGGGTGACTTTGACGAATACCGGAGGCTATCCAGAAGAGTGAAGTCCAGCATACGGGCGGCTAAGCGTTCTGAGGAACTCCGAGTGGCGAGACTCTGTAAAGAGAATCCCAAGGAGTTTTTTGGATATGTGAACAGCCGTAAACCAATCCGTCGAAGGATTGGCCCTTTGAGGAATGAGGAAGGGACATTAAAGCATTCAGATGCAGAAAATGCTAACCTCCTCAACGACTACTTCACTTCAGTGTTTACTGAAGAGTGTGGTCCCATTCCCCAGCCGACGGATTCCTACTCGGGGGAAAAGCTGGAGGCAATGGACTTCACTGAAGGAGAAATAAAGAAAAAGATCGCTGACCTAAAAACGAATAAGTCCCCTGGACCGGACGGGTTTCTATCCAAGGTGTTGAAGGAAGTGTGCGATGAAGTATCACGACATCTGTGCGCTATCTTTAACATGTCAATCCGGACCAAATGCGTTCCTAGAGACTGGCGTGAGGCGGAGGTGACTCCGATCTTCAAGAAAGGAGACCGTAACCAACCGTCGAACTACCGACCAATCAGTCTGACTTCGATAGTCGGTAAACTCATGGAAAGCATCATGGTGGACAAAGTGACGTCGTATTTAGAGTCAAACCTGCTACTGAGGAGTTCCCAGCACGGCTTCCGAAGGCAACGGTCATGCCTGACGAACCTTGTAGAATTCTTCCACTTCGTTTTCAGCGAGCACGATCGGGACAAGGCGGTGGATGTGGTCTACCTAGACTTTCAGAAAGCCTTTGATAAGGTACCACACCGCCGCCTTCTCCGGAAAGTGCGAGCGCTTGGCATAGACGGGAAGGTAGCCGGCTGGATCGAGAACTGGCTAAGTGGCAGACGGCAACGGGTGGTGGTGAATGGAGAGTCTTCTGAGTGGGTGCCCGTTACTAGCGGGGTGCCTCAAGGTTCTGTCCTGGGACCACTACTATTCATCATCTACGTCAACGACATGGACGGTGACATGGTTGCCAAGATTTCCAAATTTGCCGACGATACCAAGCTTGGTATGAACGTTGCAAAGGATGGAAATACTGCCCACCTGCAGGAAGATCTTGGGAAGATTGGGGAGTGGTCGGACACGTGGCAAATGCCTTTTAACGTAGGCAAATGCAAAGTGATGCATATCGGCCACAGAAACCCCCAATCCCAGTATATCCTTAAGGGCACTGCTATTGAATCGAGTGACACTGAGAAGGACTTGGGTGTAACAATCACTAGTGATCTCAAGTTCTCGAAACAGTGCATTGAGGCGGAGAAAAAGGCCCAAAGGATGCTAGGCTATATTAAGCGCCAGTTTGGTTATCGGAACCAGGAGATTGTACTGTGCCTGTACAACTCACTTGTCCGACCGCACCTGGAGTATGCCGTACAATTTTGGAGTCCTTCATTGCGAAAGGACATCGCGAGATTGGAACGCGTACAAGCCAGGGCAACCAAGCTGATTCCCTCTAACCGACATAAAAGTTATGAGGATAGACTAAGGGAGTTAGATCTGTTCTCACTGGAAACCCGTAGACTGCGTGGTCAGCTCATCGAAGTCTTCAAAATACTTCGAGGGTTCGACAATGTTGACTACCGGGATATTTTCACACTGAGTGAGAACAGAACGCGCAATCACGGCTTCAAACTTGAACTGAAGCGTTACAACCGCAATATGTGTGGAAACTTTTTCACCTACAGTATCTGCGGTAAGTGGAACGCACTTCCAGTGGAAGTTGTCAACAGTGAATCTGTTGACCAGTTCAAGTCAAGACTAGACAAAGTCTTGAAAAGTGGCCGTTTATGGACGCAAAACAATTGAGCAGCCATGTGCCCGCTCAATTGCTAGTCCAAAGGTACCCTCTTTGAATGGACCGTAAGGTCTCCTAGGGTACTTACTTTCCTTGTTACTCCTTGTTACTCTCTCTCTCTCTCTCGCTTTCTCTCTCTCTCTCTCTCTCTCTCTCTCTCTCTCTCTCTCTCTCGACTTGGCACCACCTTTCCGTGGTGAGAGAGATTGAGCAGCTCTCTGATCCTTAGGGCTGTACCGGCGGGCGCAACAGACGCCTGAAAGGGTTACCCATGCTGGACTGGCCGACGGGGAGAGCTCGGACCAAGAGTGCCACCTTTATACTCCTTCCTAAATTTTTCAATGGCACTTTGCCGCTATGACTCCGTCCTTTTCTTACGCTATCCCCAACCTTGAAAAAAAATGTAAAAAAAAAATTAAAAAAAACAAACTTCGATACTATTTGATAGTAAGGACCTCACCAGCTTCCTTATGCCGTGTGGGAAGAGAGGCTTTGGAACCTCTATAAATAACACTATCTAACGCTCACAGGTCGCGAGAGACTATGATTGAAGGGATCCTAGGCGCAGGGGCGCGATTAATGGAGATGAGCTAAGTGCCCCGTTAAGCCTTCTCCTAACGTGCAATTGCCTGACCAGCTCCCTGTGACCGTTCCTTAGTGTCAGTGGTTGCACCGACCCGAGGTGACGGGTCCTTGTTACCAGGTTGGCTGCCAGGCCAACTAAAAGCCCCGGGTAGAGTCTCTCAAGGCGAGCACGATATCCCTTGACCGCTCGCCAGAGATCCTGGCCGCTCCGACTTCAGTCATTAAGAGTTAGTAAGGTGCATGAAACTGTTGTCTCCCTGTGCATTCGCCTGGTTGGGAGCCACGGTGCCCAGGGCTCGACAGTCTAGTCGCTACTAGCTGGGCGGCAACGCCAAAGCGGATTGCACTCCAAAAGTCCCAAAGCTGAAGGAAGGGTAGGAGGGAGCGACTCGCGCGAGGATAAATCACCACCCCCCAAAATTTTTCAACAAGTGGTCTACAAGTGATAATAATAATGCCTGGCGCTCAAACACTAAAAAGCGAATGCCCAAAATGCGAAAGCACACGCTGGTGTATTGACTTCCCGGAAGGCAACTTCAGGGACATCGCTCCAACGAGCAGATGCCTCTTCTGCGTTCTGGAGGAGAAGCTCGAGCAGGCGGAGGAAAGGAGGAGGAAGGAGATTGCCCAGATGGAGGAGAGGTACACCGGGCAGATCGCCGACCTTAAGAGCCAGGTCGCCCTCCTAAAGAATGCACTCGACCTCAAGCACTCGAGTGACGACTCGAGCGCTACGGCTGAGGAGAAGACCGCTGAGGGTAGTGGAGGGGACAATGATGGCAGCTGCGCAGCCGCCGTCAAGAAACCCCCCAAAACTCCCATCACAGAAGATGAGAAAAAGGAGAGAAAGCGAAAGAAGCAAGAAAGGAAGAAGAATAGAAGGAAGCAGAAAAGGGAAGAAGAGAAGATTGAAAAGAAGAAAAAAGAAGAGAGCGAAGCTGTAAACACGAAAGAGAAGGAAAAGAGCACGAAGGCAGATGGCTGGAAGAAGGTGGAGAGGAAGAAGGAGAAAGCGTGCAAGAAACCGGAGGTCACTGTCTATGGTGACTCTCAGGCTCGAGGACTAGAACCGTTCCTGCGAGCACGGCTCCAAAAGAAAGTGGAGGTCAAGTGCCTGCCCGGCAAGGGTAATAAGGCACTGAGAAAGGAGGTGGAGAAGAGTCCCACTACTGACTCTTCAGTAGTTGCCATTCTGGCTAGTGGCAACGACCTCTACTTTCGCAACGGGGAAGCAGGGGCGACAGAACCAATACTCCAGAACGTCATGGGGGCAGTCGACGACTGCGGACTAAAGACGAGGAGGAGGGTCGTTGTCGGGATCCTTCCACGGAGGAGCCCTAACCCTATTACATACCATCGCAATGAGCTGGTAAACCAGAGGTTGAGAGACCTCTGTACAGCTGAAGGGGTCTTCTTCGAGGACCCTTTCCGGACGTTCTTTGGTAGGAACGACCTCTACGAAAGGGACGGAGCCCACCTGTCGATGAAGGGAAAAGCCATGCTGGCTAACCTCATCCAGGAGACGGTTAACCGCTGCGTCCGGTCTGTTCGGGAAAGGAGGACCGTTCCTGCCGCCAAGCCAAAGGCGGCGGGAAACGGTCGAACTTAGGGAGACCACCAGCCGGGAACTCCCTTAAGGTTCTTCTGTTCAACGCGAGGTCCATCCGGAACAAGTTTTTGGAATTAGTGGCCCTCGTAGCAACGGAAGAACCAGATCTGGTGGCCATCACGGAGTCGTGGATTCGAACCTCTGTTCGTGACTTTAAGGGCGAATTCGCAATCCCGGGCTACCAGATCTTCCACAAAGACCGGCTGGCGAAGGAGGGGGGCGAAGTGGTGGTGTACGTGAGAAGTGTATTCACGGCAACGAGCAGCACCACCACTGCCCACCAATAAGTCCTATGCGTGGACTTGGAGCTGGGTACCACCAAGTACAGGACTGTTACAGTTTATAGACCCCCATCCTCGACGGAGGATCAAGACAGGGACCTCTATAATCAACTGAATCAGTTAACTGAAGGCACGGTGAGTATCGTCATGGGGGACTTCAACACTCACGTTGACTGGGCAACCAGAGAAACCCGCAACGACAACATACGGCTCCTGAACTTCATAAATGAAGGATTCTTCACTCAATGGGTGAGAGAACCAACACGAGGTGCAAACATCCTCGACTTAGTTCTCACATCCGAGGATGACATCATTGAGGAAATTAGTGTAGATGAGGAGCTAGGTGGCAGCGACCACCGCCTCATCAGGTTCTGCATTCGAGTCCCAGCTCGCGAAGCAGTAGCTCGTGCTGCAGCCAAGCTGAACTTCAGAAAGGCAAATTTCGCGGGACTTCGTGCTGGCGTGGCAGCGATAGAGGTAGAAGATAGTGACAACGTCGAGCAACCATGGAAGAATTTCAAAAACTCATTCATGGCCCTGCAGTCACGATTCATTCCATCAGAACGCGGCCGAGTCGGAGCTACTCAACCAAAGTGGTTCACCCCCGAAATCGGGAGAACCCTACGGAAGAGAAAAACCGCCTATCGCCAAGCGAAGAACACTGGAGAATTCGAGCACTACAGAAGTCTATGCCGAAGTGTCAAGTCCATGATAAGGGTGGCGAAACGCGCCGAAGAAGTCCGTGTGGCGAGACTCTGCAAAGAGAGCCCCAAGGAATTCTTCGGATACGTAAACAGCCGTAAGCCGACACGTAGACGGATCGGTCCCTTGGTGAAAGAGGATGGTGAGCTAGAGCTCAGTGACGAAGCGAATGCGACCATCCTCAACAAGTACTTCTCGTCAGTTTTCACTGAGGAGAAGAACACCACTCCTGAGCCTCGCGACAAGTACGAAGGCTCAGAGCAATTGGAGAGATTTCACTTCGAAGAGACGACAGTGCGTTCAAAGATCGACGCTTTTAACCGCTACAAGTCGCCAGGGCCCGATGGCTTCTTACCACGGGTGCTGAAGGAAGTGCGAGATGAGGTCTCCCCACATCTCTGCTCGATCTTCAGGAAATCGCTCGAGACTGGATGCGTGCCAAAGGACTGGCGAGACGCGGAAGTCACCCCCATATTCAAAAAGGGTAACGCGAGCGAGCCATCTAACTACCGGCCGATCAGCCTGACGTCGGTAGTAGGAAAATTGATGGAAAGTATCCTGGTTGACGAAATAACGCAGCACGTCGAGTCCAACCACCTATTGAGGAATTCCCAACACGGGTTCCGGCGGCACAGGTCATGCCTAACGAACCTTTTGGAATTCTTCCACTTCGTGTTCAGCGAGCACGACCGGGAGAAGGCGGTGGATGTCATCTACCTCGACTTGAAGAAGGCCTTCGACAAGGTGCCCCACCGCCGATTGCTGAAAAAGGTTCGAGCGCTAGGCATCGCCGGAGCTGTAGGTGACTGGATCGAAAACTGGCTGCATAGTCGAAGGCAGCGAGTAGTGGTGAACGGGCAAACGTCCGGTTGGCTACCGGTAACAAGCGGCGTTCCCCAAGGCTCCGTGCTGGGCCCCCTACTCTTCATCATCTATGTAAACGACATAGATGATGGCATAACTGCGAGGATTTCCAAATTTGCCGACGATACCAAACTAGGTATGAACGTGGCAGACGCGGAAAACGTCGAGAGACTCCAAGCCGACTTGAGGAAACTCGGGGAGTGGTCAGACAAATGGCAAATGCCGTTCAATTTTGAAAAGTGCAAGGTGATGCACATCGGCCACAGAAATCCCCAAGCCGTCTACAGCCTCAAAAACTCGGCGCTCGAGAGCACAGACATGGAAAAAGACTTGGGAGTCGTGATCACCAGCGACCTCAAGTTTTCCAAGCAGTGCATCGAGGCGGAGAAGAAAGCCCAGAGAATCTTGGGGTATATCAAGCGACAGTTTGGGTATCGGAACAGGGAAATCGTTCTCACTCTCTTTAATTCCCTGGTCCGACCTCACCTGGAGTACGCAGTCCAGTTTTGGAGTCCATCCCTTCGGAAGGACATCGCCCGACTGGAGTGAGTACAAGCCAGGGCGACCAAACTGATCCCCTCGATCAGGCACAAAAGTTACGAAGCCCGCCTAGAAGAACTAAACCTCTTCTTACTGAAAACCCGAAGACGGCGCGGTCAATTAATGGAGGTCTTCAAAATCCTCCGAGGTATTGACCACGTAGGCAACGGGGACATGTTCCAACTAAGCGAGGGCGTAACGAGAAATCACGGCTACAAAATTGAGCTGCCGCGTTATCACCGGGACAGATGCGGGAACTTCTTCAGTTACAGTATCTGCAACGAGTGGAACGCGCTTCCGCCAGAAGTCGTGAACAGCGACTCTGTGGAGCAGTTCAAAAGGCGCCTGGATAAAGTCCTGGTTCGCTGACAGGCTCACGAGTCCCTGACTCGTAACAAGTACCCTCTCGTATGGACCGTAAGGTCTTCTAGGGTACTTCCTTTCCTTGTGACTCCTTTTGACTCTCTCTCTCTCTCTCTCTCTCTCTCTCTCAAAGAAAGTAGAGGGAGAGGTGACGCCCCCTTGTCGAAGGAAGAGAGCTGGCGTGTACCTTTGACTTTTCGAGCTATGTCGGCGGGGGTACCTCTTCTGGGTACCCCTGGTAGGGCTTCCCTTGTCGATTTGGTCGCAAACCAGGTTCCAGACTAAGTGCGTCATTCATTCCTTTTTCTCCTCTATCCTTCTCCTTTTTAACTTTTATCCTATCTCTCCCACTTATACAAAAAGAAAAAAAACAAAAAAAAGCCTACTCCTATCATGTCACTCTTTCCCTTTTTTCCCTCTATCTACATATAAGGACCTGGCAGCTACCTCACGCGTCAGAAGAGAGGCTTTGGAACCTCTATAAACAACGCCAATCGACGTTCACTGGTTGCGAGAGACTAGGACTAAAGGTGTCCTAGGCGTTGGGGCACGATGAATGGGATGATGGTAGTGCCCCGTTAACCCCTTCCCTGGCGCGTAATTATTGACCGTTCCCAGTGCCCGTTGACGGGTGCCTCTGGTAGCATCGGTCCGAGGTGACGGCCCTTTGTTCCCAGGTTGGTTGCCAGGCCAATAAAAAGCCTTGGGTCGAGTCTCTTGGTGGGGCGGGATATCCATTGAACGCTGCTCCGAGATCCTGGCCGTTGTGAAGGGAACTAGTAGGAGTTTAGTAAGGGGCGTGTTTCGTTGCTGTTCACCTGGTGACAAATCGATGGCCCCTTCGGGGACCGTCTGTGCTGCTTGGTTGGGAGCCACGGCACGCCGAGGCTTGACGACTCGGTCGGACGAACAGCAGCACATGGAGCGTGCCTTCTGAAAGATCCGAAACGTCTCCGATCGATAGGCGGGAGCGACTCACGCGGGGAGAACTCACCAACCCCCCTTTTTATCATTGATTGGTCGCAAAGTATTTAAAGAGAGAAAGTGTTCAGAATGACCGGCAAGAAAGGACCAGGAGCTCTAAAATACACGTGCGCAATATGCCACATAGATAAGTGGTGCGTGGACTTTCCGGAGGGGTGTTTTTCGAAATGCCACCCGGCCAGTTCCTGCACCGACTGTATTTTAAACGGCCAAATCAAGGAGCTAAAGGAAACATGCAGGGTTTCCGAGGAAAGATCCAGGAAGTTGGAGGAAAAAATAAGCAGCCTCGAATTAGAACACGCCGGACTGATTCGCAGGCTTGAGGTGAGAATAGCAGAGCTAACGTCAAGCCCTGTACTAAACACTGCATCTGCAGTATTACCCCCAGAGCTAGGTCCGCATGCTATGGATAAACCCTCAAAGAAAAGGAAAAGGAAGGGAAAGAAACAGGAAGAAGAGAAAGTTGAAACAGAAGATAAAGTAGAAGCTGAAAAAGAGAAAGCTGAAGCAGAGGAAGAAAAGAGAAAAACAGAAGAGTATGTAACAAAGGAAGATAAGGGGGAAGAGACGAATAAGAAAAAGAAGAACAAGAAAAATAAGATGGAGAAGAAAGAGCGAACCAAGAGTTCGCTTCCGCAAGGAAAGCCTCAAACCTCTGCACGGAAATGTCCGAGGGTTACCCTCGTGGGCGACTCCCAAGCACAAGGTTTGCAGCCCCTGCTAGCGGCCCGCCTTCGCACTAGTGTGGAGGTATGCTGCCAGCCAGGACGGGGAAACCACCACATCAGGGTAGAGGCTGAGAAATCTCAGATCTCCGAGAATTCAGACGTTGCCCTGATGGTGAGTGGGAATGACCTCTACCTCCGAGGAGGCAAAGTCGGCCCCAGCGAGAAAATTCTCAACACGGTCATGGGAGCCGTGGACGACTGTGGATTGAGAACTCGCAAACGGGTCGTTGTAGGGATGCTCCCAAGAAGAGGTCCTAGCCGGACAGCTCACACTAGGAACGTGACCCTGAACCAGCGCCTGTCCGACCTTTGTACGGCGGAAGGGGTCTTCTTTCTGGACCCTTACCGCACCTTTTACGGTCGAAACGACCTTTACCAAAGGGATGGAGTGCACCTTTCATTCAAGGGAAAGGCTGTACTCTGTAACTTAATCCAGGATGTCGTAGAGCGGACGCAGAGGAGCGTCCGACCCAGAGTGAAGGCGGACATAAGACAGTATGCCCGTGTCACTCCTGGAACGACGTTCTTAGATGTGGCAAAGAGGGGTACTGTCACACAAAAGAAGCCGGGAAACGGAAGAGCGTAGGGAGTCCTACACTGGGGGACTCCCTCAAAGTTCTCCTGTTCAACGCGAGGTCAATCAGGAATAAGTTTCTTGAGCTCCGTGGCCTCGTAGCAACAGAGGAATCTGAGATGGTGGCCATAACAGAGACGTGGATTAAAACCTCAAGCCGAGATTTTGAAGGTGAATTCACGATTCCCGGTTACCAGCTCTTCCAGAGAGATAGGCCAGACAGAGAGGGTGGCGGTGTGATGTTGTATGTCAAGGATACTCTCAACTCGACGGATTGCAACATCGTATCCGACCATGAACTACTAGGTGTTGACCTAGAGATAGGTCCTGCCAAATACAGGACCCTGGTGCTTTATAGACCTCCTGCCCAACTTGTTGAAAAGGACAGAGATCTGTACCAGCTACTAGGAGAACTTGTCGAAGACAGAGTGTGTATCGTCATGGGGGATTTCAACACACAAGTTGACTGGGAAACCAGAGAACCCTGTGGCGAGAACGCACTACTCCTGGAGTTCACGAACAACGAGTTCCTCACTCAATGGGTGAGAGAGCCAACGAGAGGAGACAATATCCTCGACTTGGTTTTCACCTCTGAGGATGACATCGTTGAGGACCTCTCTGTTTGCGAAGAGCTCGGTGGCAGTGACCACCGAATAATTAGATTCGTAGTCAAAGTCCCCAAGGCAGAGCCTGCAACTAGTAAATCAAGGAAACTGGATTTGAGAAGAGCAGACTTTGCAGGTCTACGCGCGGGACTGACTGACGCGAGGCTAGAAGAGTGCGAGGCTGTTGAAGACTCTTGGAACAGTTTCAAAACCACATTCATGAGTCTTCAATCGCGTTTCATCCCTCTGAAATGCCCCCGTCGGTCCTCTGTTAAACCAAAGTGGTTTAATCGAGAAATCGGGCAACTGCTTAGGAAGAATAGGAATGTGTACCGGCAATCGAAGATCTCGGGTGACTTTGACGAATACCGGAGGCTATCCAGAAGAGTGAAGTCCAGCATACGGGCGGCTAAGCGTTCTGAGGAACTCCGAGTGGCGAGACTCTGTAAAGAGAATCCCAAGGAGTTTTTTGGATATGTGAACAGCCGTAAACCAATCCGTCGAAGGATTGGCCCTTTGAGGAATGAGGAAGGGACATTAAAGCATTCAGATGCAGAAAATGCTAACCTCCTCAACGACTACTTCTCTTCAGTGTTTACTGAAGAGTGTGGTCCCATTCCCCAGCCGACGGATTCCTACTCGGGGGAAAAGCTGGAGGCAATGGACTTCACTGAAGGAGAAATAAAGAAAAAGATCGCTGACCTAAAGACGAATAAGTCCCCTGGACCGGACGGGTTTCTATCCAAGGTGTTGAAGGAAGTGTGCGATGAAGTATCACGACATCTGTGCGCTATCTTTAACATGTCAATCCGGACCAAATGCGTTCCTAGAGACTGGCGTGAGGCGGAGGTGACTCCGATCTTCAAGAAAGGAGACCGTAACCAACCGTCGAACTACCGACCAATCAGTCTGACTTCGATAGTCGGTAAACTCATGGAAAGCATCATGGTGGACAAAGTGACGTCGTATTTAGAGTCAAACCTGCTACTGAGGAGTTCCTAGCA